>OY754312.1:39911027-41216423 GCA_963573325.1 Astragalus glycyphyllos
CCAAGAATGAATTATCAGAAATAATCCAATTTGAAACACAAAGGTAAAAAGAAAACTTGATAGGAAAAAAAGGAAAGGAAAGATACCAATCCAAATAGAGATGAGGTGAGAGAAGAGAGGATCGCCGTCAAACAAAGAGGGAAGCATGCGCACAACGATGAAAGCACCACAATGAGAGAAGAGAGACTTAGAAAAGTACTTCCTTTTTAGATCTCCCACGGTGGTGCTCCGGCCCCTAAACCCTCTCCGGCCACCACTCAACACCGTGCGTCCAACCTGAAGCCTTCCCCAACGTGAGCCTCCCCCTCTCTTAGTCTTGTCCCCATCTCACTTAGTCACTTAATCACTTTGACAATATATCCAATACAGTGCCTAGTTTTATCTGTAAAAGGTATTCAGTGTCTTAACCTTTTCCTTTGTGATGTATGGGAGCATCTTTCCTATAAATAAATGTTAAACCAACCAAGTGGCTGCCACGAGGAGGAAGAATCAATCAAAGGGAGGTTGGTTCACATTCCAATATAAACCATCAAACTTTTGGTGAATCTCATCAACAACAAATCATTTTTAGCAAAAGTTAAAGAGGTGATATACGCCACCGAGGAGAACGAGACATGGCAAATTGGCAACCAACAAATGACAGACACTATAACATCTCAACTACTGCTAGAAAGTTTTCAACAGATACAATAAGTTTGGTTTCAAGAAAAGTAAATGTTAAAGCAAAAGTAATTATTACAGACACAATAATTTTGGTTTCAAGAAAAGCAAAAGTAATTATTACATCAACCAGAATCCAACAACAACTAACGGAACACATCCACTTCCCCAATAATGATTGAGAAGGGAAAAAAAGGGGGTACAGAATACATCTACAATGGAAATATGAATAATAAATAATAAATAAAAATGAACAAGCAAAGTCATTTTGAGGCAGGCTCACGATACAGAATACAAAACATAGCACAAAAGGATTTAGCAAGTAAGAAAAAAAATATGGGTTGTGATGTAATGTGACTCTGATAAAACAAAGCAAGGTAAATTGGAGAGCAAGCATCTACAATTCTAGATGATTGGTCTGGTCCTGTTGGATTTGGTCTTGATCCTCCTCTTCTTTCAAAGTGGAGGAGCGACACAAGTCTTGTATGCTTTGTGCGACTTGAGTCATGGAAGGGCGATTATTGGGGTATTGTGCTGCACAATCAACAGCAAGTTGCAGCAACTGAACCATCTCCTCTTCAACATTCTGATACCTAAGAAGCTCCAAATCAAAGACCTCAGAAGTCCACTCTTCTCTAACAACCGATTGAACCCATCTGGGTAGGTCTACCCCTTCCTCGTTTAAGAGAGCATGTGTGGGTGCCTTCCCAGTTAGAAGTTCCAAGAGCAAAACACCAAAGCTGTACACATCTGCCTTTTGGGATACTCTGCGAGGATCGGTTACTTCCGGCGCACGGTAGCCAGCAACACGGTTGGGTGTGGAGGAAGGGCCTACAAGTTGTGCAAGCCCAAAATCAGACACTTTTGCATCATAAGATTTGGTTAAGAGGATATTTGATGACTTTATGTTTCCATGGGAAACATTAGGCCCTTGTGAATGAAGGTACTCAATGCCACGGGCAGCTCCAAGTGCAATCCCTGATCTCATTTCCCAATTCAATGGTGTCCTACCCGCTCCTTTGTTTCCTGCAGCAACAAACAAGTTAAACTCAATGAATCAACAAGTTGAATAAAACTAAGCCAATTAGTGAAGTAGATGAGATCCGCTTAATGTAATGTAAGAGGAAACAAGTGAACTGAATGAATTATACCAGTTTCGAATTCCTAAAGCAGATTACACACACTCAATAAACCAAAAAAGGTAAATACTAAATAGAAGTACTCATGAGTGATGATGAAACAAGTAAAAATGGAAACTTACCATGTAAAAGTGCAGAGAGGCTTCCCATAGACATGTAATCATAAACAAGGAGCTTCTCATCCCTACTGAAATAGTAAGCTCTAAGAGGGACCAAATTCTGATGATCCATAGCTCCCACACCATCAATCTTCTCTCTGAATTCTTTCTCAGGTATGGTCACATCCTTCAACCTTTTCACCGCCACCACCGGCCCAGACTCCAATACTGCCTTATACGCCGTCCCAAAAGTCCCTTTACCCAACACCTCCGCTGAAGCCCTCAGCAAATCCTCCAGATCAAAACCCCTCGCTGAATTCCCAAAAAACACCAACTTCTTAGCTCCACTACCTCCATTGCTCACTGCAACTGCCGCCGCCGCAGCTGGAATGGCAGCAGCAGAGTATCCATTATTAGTACCATTCTCAACGTCGTGCTTCTCCAGAGGAGTTTCAGATTCAGGATGCTTGACGGTAGCAACATCAACGGCACTGGTCTTCTTCCCACTCTTATTCCTGCATAAGAAGATCAAAATGAAAATCACCAACAGAAGACCCACCACGGATCCAATCACGATTCCGGCAATGGCCCCGCCAGACAGCTTGTTCTTCTTCTTCTTATTATTATTATTATTATTATTATTATTATTATTATTATTATTATTATTATTGTTGTTGTTGTTGTTGTCGGCGGCAGCAGCATCGGTTCCTGGGCAGAGAGGAAGGGGTGAACCGCAGAGAAGTGAATTGCCGAGAAATGAATCTTGAGAGAAGCTCCGTAGGTGTTCAGGCACAGAGCCGTTGAGGAAATTGTTAGAGACGTTGAACTGATCGAGACTGAGGCGGTTCAATTCCGGAATTTGACCCGAAAAGCGGTTGTTTTCAAGGAAGAGGGTTTTGAGTCTAGTCAATTTATCAAATGAAGCAGGAATATTACCAGAGAAGTTGTTAAACCCCATATTGAGACGAACCAAGTCAGGTAATTGGAACAAGAACTGAGGGATTTCACCGGAGAGAAGGTTTCTCTGGATATAAAGATTCCTGAGGTTGAGACAAGAAGCAAGATCTAAAGGAAGTGAGCCAGTAAGAGCGTTGAAACGAAGACTAAGAGTGCGAAGGTGAGTAAGATTGCCGAATATTCCAAGTGGTATTTGACCGGAAAGAGCAACGCCGGGAAGGTGAAGTTCGACGACACGGTCCTTATCGCATTGAACGCCGGCCCAATTGCAGGGAGATTGGTTAGTGGCGTTCCAGAAAAGAGTTCGACCACCGACTGATGAACGGAGAGCGAGTAATGCTGCTCGCTGGGAAGCTAGATCTGCATCTGCTACTCCTACTACAACCAGTAACAGTCCTATCAGTATCAACATCGGCGTCGGCGTCGGCATTTCCGTTGATCGGCGTCTTTGCCTCGGTCGGTGAGGCAGCATTACCATTGGTTACAAAATCAGCACAGAAGTACTAGTACTGAGTGAGAGAGTCCAAATTAAGGTTAAGGTGAAGAAGGTTCGAGCTTAACTCAACGCCAACCAACCTGCATTTTTTTAATTAAAAAAAAAAAAAGTGGTGTTCTGAGTTGGAGGTCCAGCCTGTGTGTTTAATTGCTTATCGATACACAACTCATTACTACCAAAAAAGAACCCTAGCTGTATCTCTAATGTATAAAGTGAGTCAACTCAACTCAGCTTTTTATTTATTTATTATTATTGGTAATTGATTTTTATTCCCAGCTTTCTGTCTTTTTATTTCTTTTTTGGTTTTGACAGTGTCCAACGTTTTCAATGAAAGATTAATATTTGTTAATGTTTGGGACCAAATTTTACAATGGCTATCACTGA
This sequence comes from Astragalus glycyphyllos, assembly GCA_963573325.1. Classification (NCBI taxonomy): domain Eukaryota; kingdom Viridiplantae; phylum Streptophyta; class Magnoliopsida; order Fabales; family Fabaceae; genus Astragalus; species Astragalus glycyphyllos. The sequence goes on from OY754312.1 coordinate 39,914,762, forward strand.
GTTTGTCCACTGCAGGAATCGAATCCGAGAGCACTCGACCGACCTCCGTGTCCCATGATAAGATTAAACCACTAAGTCAATAGTATTGGTTTTAGTAAAAAGCGAAAGAATCGTTCGCTTTTCTTTATTGCTTATAAAATTTTAATTTATCTTTTTAACTACATTTGTCCCGTTTTATTTAACGTTTAGTCTTAATTGCATTATTGATCCTCATATCTTATGAGATCCGTAATTTTAGTTTTCTAGTTTTGTTTTTCGTAATTTTGGATACATAATTTCAGTCCATTTGTTAAATTATCGTCCAATTTTTTACAGATGCAGGAGACTAAGTTATACTAATTTTTTTTTACTTAATGTGTTTATTTTTTTTTGGTCGAGACCAGGGTATCCACCGCCGAACACAGTGACTAATCCCCTCGCTGGATTGGAGGCACCTCGAAGGGTGGGACAGCTGACCTAGAGATTTAAAGCTGCTCCATACCCAAGGCGAGGAACTCAATGTGTTATATTAACTTGATAATTGGATTTTAACATATTTATATTTTTACTTATATATTTTGTATATTATTAGACTAATTCCAGAACCACTAACTACTAACACACTAATTTCCAACATCAATTTTCCTATAAAAAAAAGACTAATAAGAGAACTCAACAAGTCACACATAGGTAAACATATATATCAACTATACCAAATACACTCAAAAGGTAATGGTTGAGCTATTGGCAAAGCATCAAGCATATTGTTTTCTCTAGCAACTCCTTTTCTTTTCACTTCTATGATTGCTGCAATTGCCATGGAGATAGATACAAGAAGAGAGTACTAGACCAATTCCTATATATGCATGTTGCAAGTGTGTAATCCCAGACTCCCAGTGGTTTCCTATTAATGAATCACCTTGTTTTTCCAGGTGACTAGACTTATATAGCTTCTCTTTTGGTCTCTTGATTCTTGTTGCTACATGTAGATGATCCATCACAAGATGCCGATGTTCCAGAAGATGGTTCTCCATATGCTTCTTTTTGTGCTGCTTCATCGTCATATTCTTTGGATATGTTCAATCTTGCAAGAGTTTCTTCTAACTCAAAAATTGTGTACAATCAATGTAGTCTCAGCACGACCATGAGAAAGTGGCACATCTATCTATCTATCTTCTATATTATTATATATGTAAAGGAGATTTGAGAAAACTTAACTTCTACTAGATTGACAAATGTACTATGACTTAATGAAATGACTTAATGAAATGACTTTTCATATTACAAGTATAAATGCATGACTTTTAATAAGTTCTATTTTATTAATATTTTACCACTTCATTTTATTTATATAACTATTTTGATATTCGTTAGTTGAGAAAATGAAATTGTTGCACATATTATTGAATTATATCTACTAATATATTATATAACTTACAGTAATAACAACCACTTCACATATACTTCTATTTTTTGTAATTAATAATTAATAATATATAATATTCAAATTTGTTGAAATAAATAAAGTTCAGTACAACAATATTTACTATATTCAATATTAAATTATAGACTATTTTAGGGCTCACTTAAGGCTAAAAAAATAGAATTATTTAATCTTACACCATTAGCTAAGTTTTTTACAATAAAAAGGATATAAGCAATTAATACAAAAAAAGAAGAAGGATAAAAGCATTACCTATATCAAACGAACTAGCCGCTTGACTCGTGCTACGCACGGGGTTGACTAAATTTTAGTTAGCAAAACTAAAGTAAAACCGGAAGGGGAAACCCTCTTTAATAAACCAATCATTCAAGACAACAGTTTTCTGTCCACTGCAGGAATCAAACTTGGGAGCACTAAGTCGACCCGTGTCCCAGGGTAGCTTATGCTAGTGGACCAATGATGCTGATTTGTAAAATATATAGTCAAATAATTGTGGATTGAAATTAAATTATAACTATAAATTAAATAAGAAGATTATAAAATTTAAAAAGAATATTGACAAAAAAACGTTGAAATTAAACCTCCATAGATAATGGGAAGAAAATGTCTAAAGCTTTTAATAACATAATCCATATTTATCAAATGTAAATATAAAAACTTAGCCCATGATAACAAAGAAAAGAAGACAACACAATTAAAAACTAAAACACGTGAGTATCATGCATGGTTGTATGAAAACTCATGATAAAATAGGAGCAGATATATAAAGTTGAAAGAAGATGGTGGAGGTTGTATTATAAATGTGGCTGAAGTTCCCGTTGAAAGAAGATAAAAATTTAAACACCAGTTAAAGTATGTGTTTAATACCGTTTGATGCGAAATGACAAAAATAAAGAAGACAACACAAATAGAAAGTGAAACACGTGGGTATCGTGCAGGGTTAGATGAAAACCACCAATAAAATAGCACCACCTATAGAAAGTTGAAAGTAATGTTAGCTAGTAGCTTATACATAGTTGGTTGAAATATATGTGTATCACTCCCGTGCGATGCACGGGGTGAGCTAGTATCGATGGATGTAAATATATTAAATCAACTCCTTTTATTACCAAAAAAACATTAATATTGTGAGAAGATGACTATTAATTAAAAATAGTTTAGTAAATGTATTTATTTTTTCCATGAATCCAAGAAAATTAAATGCATAAAACTACTATTCTTAATATGTGTAAAGGTAATTATTTTTGCTTATAATCAAGTCCGGAAGAAGTACATCAATACATCATGCAAGGTTAAATAAAAGTCACCATTAAAATAAAAACACCTATACAAAATTGTAAGAAAATGTTGGGGAGTTCTATTGTAAATGAGACCGAAGTTCCCATGGAAAAAAGTTAACTTTTAAATATAAATTAAATAACAATATTATAAAATTAAAAATAAACTTTAACAAAGACATTGGAATTGAAAATTCACAAATAATAATAAGAAGAAAAAATATAAAAAGTTTTAATAATGTTATCTATATTTATTAGAAATATAAAAACCTAACCCATAATGAAAAAGAAAATAAGACAACACAAATAGAAAGTGAAACATGTATGTAGGTATCATAAAGAGTCTGATTTAAAACTAAACACCAATTTAAGTATGCTTCTAATACTCGCTGGTGCGAAATTATCAAAATAAAGAAGAAAACACCAATTTGAACATGTAAACATTTTTCTGGAACCTATTTTGTCACGAATGTTTTTTTGCTTTTTCATCAAACATGTTATTGAGGAACGAACTTTGCGTATTTGAACATCTAAAAAAAATTTGGGACCCTATAGTATCCCAAAATACATCGTCAGCATCACACTTTACGTATTTTATCACAAACTTATTATTATTTTTTACCAAACCGGTTATTTACAAAGATACTTCTGGTATTTGAAGACTTAAAAAGTTTTTATGAATCCTAAAGTACCCCAAAACATACTATTTAACATTTCACTTTAAGCATTTTGGTACAAAATGATTTTTTTCACAATCAAGTACCCTAAAGCACGCTGTTTAGCATCTCACTTTACGTATTTTGTCACAAACTTATTATTCTTTTTAACCAAACAGTTTACTTACGAAGAAACTTCTGGTATTTGAAGAATTTTTTTTTTTTTTTATGAATTCTAAAGTACCGCAAAACATACTGCTTAACATTTCACACGTATTTTGGTACAAAATATTTTTTTTCCACCATAAGTACACCAAAACATGCTGTTTAGCATCTCACTTTACGTATTTTGTCACAAACTTATTATTATTTTTTACCAATCCGTTTACTTTCGAAGAAATTTTTGGTATTTGAAGAGTTAAAATTTTTTATGAATCCTAAAGTACCCTAAAACATACTGCTTAACATTTCACTTTACGCATTTTTGTACAAAATAATTTTTTTGCCTAAGAACACCAAAACACACTGTTTAGCATCTCGTTACATATTTTGTAATGAAATTAAATCTTTTTCTCACAAAATGGATTATTGAAGAATTTCTTTTTTTTGCATATTTAAACATCTAAAATTTTTCGAGACTGTAAAATACCCCTTAAAATATAAAAAAGAAAAAATACAAAATTTTAAAATATAAAAGTAGAAAAAAAAACTGAAACCAAAATGGAAGAAGGGAAAAAATGAAGAAAAAAAGTAAAACTTTAAAATATAAAAGAAGAAAAAGGAAAAAGAGAAAAAATGGAAAAAAGGAAAAGAAGGAAAGAAAAAAAAAAGTTTTGGAGCCAATTTGAAGTGGCATGACAAGCCACATATATATAAGAGATGCCTTATCATAATCTATTAGATTTTGATTATTTTCATATTCTATCAGATTTTGATTATTTACATAATAATAATAATAATAATAATAATAATAATAAATTTAGTAAAAAACATATAAATAATTGAAAACCCACTAAAAGAAAAAAAATCTTATTAGATTTTGATTATTTACATATACATAATAATAATAATAATAATAATAATAATAATAATAAATTTAGTAAAAAAACATATAAATAATTGAAAACCCACTAAAAAAATCTTATTTAATATCAAATGGTACATTAAAACATCACTATGGACTATTTTAATACTCACTCAAGACTAAAAACTGATACTTAAGTTGTTAACTGACCATTATTATATTAAGGTCTAATAATTTTATTATTATTATTATTATCTATTATTTAAATTTAAACTTGGAAGTTACCATTGTTTTTATGTATTCCCACTATCATTTATCATAAGACTCTAAAACCCACATTCCTACTCTCTATATAAACTTTAGCCACTCATTCACACACCCTACCTACTCACTCTTATGTATTGTGTAACGCCTTGGAAGGTAGAGTGTTTCATAGTATGTTGTGGAGAAAAATAAGCTATTAAGATCACACTTTCTATTTCCTTTAGCTTTTTCCACAATTTGAGTCTAATTTATTCTCTTGATTTGTTGTTGATCTTTCTTAATTCTAAATTTTAATAGGACAATTTAGATAAAGTTTAAAACATAGAGATGTGGGAGTTTGTGGAATTGTAAATTTGCAATGGAAAACTAATAAGGTTGGATGTTTTATTGTTCCAGCGAAATTTTGAATTATTTTATCTTCAACTAATGAATTCATTTTCTGTTTTGTCTATAGGAAATCGTTATTGAATCTCATAGATAAGTCTATCATCAAATCCCCCATCTCTCGAGCCATATAAAAGAGATAGCTTATGGGGATGGAAAGTTGCCTCAAATGGTGTAGTGTAGTTTATTTTATAAATATATGATGTAGTTTAAATGTAATTATATCTTTTGATTTTATGTATTTTTTTTATAGAAAACCATGAAAATGAGCTTCTTTCAAGTGATAAGTCTATCATCAAAATGAGCTTCTATTTTTTAAAATAAGTTATTGACTATAGTAGTAATTTAGAATTTATTCTTTTAATAGCCCAAATAGCCCAATTGTTCCAATCTACTTGATCTGAAAACTAAATGGATGAATGCTATATTGAAAAGTGAAATGTCTAGCTTCACTAGTTGCTTCATGGAATCCTCTGGTAGTGTCTGAAACAGCTTCATCAGTTGCTTCATGGAATGATATAAATTTTTCAGATTCAGTAGTCACTGGATTAAAATGTCTGAAATAGCAAATACCCTCATAATACTTAAATGAATAGTTTGCCGATAAGTTAGCAGTTCACGGTTCGCCAATTTTTTTGGTTCACGGTCAGCAAAATCACTTTCCTTTTCCCTTGCAATGTAGTTCTCTATTATTCTGTTGTAGTGAAGTTAAAGTTAGTTGAGCTAAGTTTGTTAGAGCTCATAGTGAATCAGTTAGATCAACTGTGTATATATACTTTGTTGTAACAGAAGATTCAAGCAATGGAATTCAATCCAATTCAGTTCAAACTCTGAATTCTGTTTTCATGGTATCATTCGCAGAAACCGATCCTGATTTCCATTCTTCCGCTCCATCTCGTTGAACCTTCGTCACCGACGCTTCAACCATGGCAGCTTCCTCCGATCAAAGCAACGCCGGTGAAGATTCACAATCCATCTTCCAAAGCGTCACCAAAGCTTCTTCACATCAATTTGCTTCGAGTCCAAAACTCTCTGTAAAGCTAGATGACAAGAACTTCTTGTTATGGAATCAACAAGTTGAAGGTGTCGTGAAGATGCACAAATTGCATCGTCTCCTCGTGAATCCTACAATTCCACCGAAATATGCTTCAGAAGCTGATCGTGTTGCCGACGTCGTCTCCGACGAGTTCGAAAAATGGCTCGTTCAAGATCAAACTGTGTTTACTTGGCTTCTTTCGACTCTTTCTGAAAGTGCTCTCACTCGTGTCCTCACATGCCATCATTCTTGGCAAGTTTGGGAGAAGATCCAACAACACTACTTCTCGCATCTCAAGGCTCGAGTTCGTCAACTTGAGTTCGTCAACTCAGAAACGAACTCAAGAACACGAAGAAGGGCGCATCTTCTGTTTCAGAATTTCTCAGCAAGATCCACTCCATTGTTGATGCTCTCACATCCACTGGTGAGTTAATCACTGATTCTTACCTTACTGATGTTATATTGGATGGACTTCCGGAGGAGTACAATCCTTTTGTTATGATGATTTTCGGTCGAAGCGATACGCCTTCCGTTTCTCAAATTGAATCGCTGCTTTTGGTCCAAGAATCACAATTGGACAAGTATAGACAAGAGTTGGCTGTAGCAAATGCTTCTGCAAACGTCGCAAATGTTGCTCCTAACACTGCTCAGAACAACACGCAAGGCGTACCAAGTGTTCGTGGAAATTACGCTCGTGGCCGTGGAAGAGCTCGTGACAAAGGACGCGCTCGAGGATCTTCATCTATTGGAAATCGCCCTACGTGTCAGTTGTGTGGCCGTTATGGTCACTCTGTGTTAGACTGCTGGTATCGCTTTGATGAAACTTTTGTGCCACCTCCTACCGTTGCACAAGCTGCTACATCCTCACAAGATGCTTCCACTCAACCAAATCAGAACACTGATGGTGCCACTCCCTCGGTCAACCTAGCAGAAGCTTTGTCTCTTGACAGCACGGGTATTTTCTCTGAATTACCCTCACCTAGTGATGATGATTATGAGGACTAGTATGGAGACACTGGTGCTTCTCACCATGTCACTGCAAACTCATCTAATTTGCATTATAGCAGACCTTATAAAGGCATATTAAGAGTAAGAATGGGAAATGGCAATAGCTCCCACATTGAATCCATAGGATCAGCCTCTTTTACATCACCTGTGCATTCTCATGTTAATTTAGTCTTAAATAACTTACTTCATGTCCCTAAGAATACCAAAAACTTGCTGTCAGTTTCTAAATTTGCACATGATAACCAAGTTTACTTTGAATTTCACATTCCTCATTGCTTGGTCACTTCACGATCTTCAATTCGCACAGGCATTGTCTCCACAGTGAGATTATCCCGCACATGCACATCATCCATCGGAATCACATGGGACGGATCCGAAATATACTTCCGAAGTTGCGACACATGAAATACATCGTGCAAATTCGAAAGATTAGGCGGCAAGGCCACCCTATAAGCAACATTACCAATTCTCTCAGTGATCTGATACGGTCCAATGAAACGAGGAGTCAACTTCTTTGTCTTCAATGCACGCCCAACACCAGCCATAGGCGTGACTCTCAAAAACACATGATCACCAGCTTGGAATTCTAAATCCTTCCTTCTCTTATCATGATAGCTCTTCTGTCTACTCTGCGACGCTTTCATTTTCTCACGGATCAATTTCACCTTTTCAGTAGTCTCTCGAACAACCTCGGGTCCAAGAACAATACTCTCCCCAGATTCATGCCAACACAACGGAGTCCTACATCTCCGACCATACAATGCCTCGAACGGTGCCATCCCGATGCTAGAATGGTAACTATTGTTGTAAGTAAACTCGATCAACGGAAGGTGAGTATCCCACGCACCTCCCTGCTCAAGAACACAAGATCTCAACAAGTCTTCCAACGACTGAATGGTCCTCTCTGTCTGCCCATCAGTTTGAGGATGATAAGCTGAACTCAACCTCAATTTAGAACCCAACGCTTCTTGCAAACTCTTCCAGAAATCAGAAGTGAACCTAGGATCTCTGTCAGACACAATGCACAAAGGAACACCATGCAACTTCACAATCACCTGAATATAAATCTCTGCCAATCTCGACACCGGATACGTGATATTGATAGGAATAAAATGAGCAGACTTCGTCAATCTATCCACAATCACCCAAATCGAATCGTGCCCCCTCACAGTATTAGGTAACCCTATCACGAAATCCATAGAAATACTATCCCACTTCCATTCCGGAATCTCCAACGGTTGCATCAACCCAGCAGGCTTCTGATGCTCAACCTTCGATTTCTGACAAGTCAAGCAGGAATACACAAACTGCGCCACATCACGCTTCATACCAGGCCACCAAAACATCTTCTTCAGATCCTGATACATCTTTGTAGCTCCCGGATGGATACTCAACTTACTCCTATGACCTTCTTCTAAAATTGCTCTTTTCATCTCCTCATCATCAGGAATGCAGATTCTTCCACGGTACTTCAATACATTCTGCGCATCCAACTCAAAGTCTTTATTCTCGGATTGATCAATTCCAACCATCAGGTCAACTAATTTAACATCTAACTTCTGAGCTTCTCGAATGCTAGCCATGAATTCATTATCAATCTTCAACATCCCCAATCTGACACTCTGAGGCGTCACCAAACTCATATCCCTTAACTGCTCAATTAATTCGAGTTCTCTAACCATCATTGCTGACATATGCAACGTCTTTCGACTTAAAGCGTCAGCTACCACATTAGCCTTTCCCGGATGATAGTTCAAGCTAAAGTCATAGTCTTTCAGCAACTCCAACCATCTGCGCTGTCTCATATTCAACTCTTTCTGATCAAACAGATACTGCAAACCCTTATGATCACTGAACACCTCAAACCTCGAACCATACAGATAATGTCTCCAAATTTTCAACGCGAACACAACTGCAGCAAGTTCTAAATCATGGGTAGGGTAGTTCTTCTCATGAGTCCTCAACTGTCTCGACGCATAGGCAACTACCTTACCATTCTGCATAAGCACACCTCCCAACCCCATCTTGGAAGCATCACAATACACCACAAACGACTCTTCCAGATTAGGCAACGTCAGAACAGGAGACGTCGTCAACCTCTTCTTCAATTCTTTGAAGCTCTCTTCACAACAGTCATCCCAGATGAAAGCTTTACCCTTGCAAGTCAACTGAGTCAACGGAAGTGCCAACTTCGAAAATCCTTCTATAAACCTCCTATAGTAACCTGCCAGACCCAGAAAACTTCTAATCTCAGTAACTGACTTCGGAGACTCCCATTGTAACACGGCATCAACCTTAGACGGATCCACGGCAATTCCATTCCCCGAAATAACATGACCCAGAAAGCTAACCTCTTTCAACCAAAACTCACACTTAGACAGCTTCGCATATAATTTCCTGTCCCTCAGAATTTCCAATACCAATCTCAGATGTTCTGCATGCTCCTCTTCTGACTTAGAATAAATTAGGATGTCGTCAATGAATACCACCACAAACCGATCCAGATACTCACGAAAGATACGATTCATGTACTCCATGAACACTCCCGGCGCATTAGTCACACCGAAAGGCATCACGGAATACTCATAATGCCCATAACGGGTTCTGAAAGTTGTCTTCTGAATGTCTTCGTCTTTCACCTTGATCTGATGATAACCCGATCTCAAATCTATTTTACTGAACACCTGAGCACTCACCAACTGATCCATTAAGTCATCAATCCTCGGAAGCGGATACTTGTTCTTAATAGTCACCTTATTCAGCTGCCGATAGTCTACGCACAACCTCATACTACCATCTTTCTTTTTCACCAACAACACTGGAGCTCCCCACGGCGACACACTTGGCCTCACAAATTTCTTTTCAAGCAGATCCTCGAGTTGCTTCTTCAGTTCTGACAATTTAGATGCAGACATTCTATACGGTGCCATAGACACAGGTTTAGTATCAGGTACCAGATCAATAGCAAACTCAACCTCTCTCTCTGGTGGTACATCCGGAATCTCGTCGGGAAAAACCTCAGAAAACTCTCGCACCACCTGCAACTCATCAACCTTCGCTTGGCTCTCAGCAGACAATGACGCCATTAATGAAAACAACTGGACGTCTTCCCTCATTACCCTATGCAACTGACCAGCAGACAACAAACCAGACTCTTCCTCTTCATTCACAGTCGCCAACCTCTGCCTCACCTCCAACCACCAGTCATCAGCCTCCTCTGCCAGCATAGGAGTACCATACCTGACTTTCTGCGCCTCAGAGCAATCCATAACACGAAAGATTCTCTCCATCTCTTTCAGCCACGCCAAAGCACCATCAGGGTTATACTTGCCCTTAAAGGTAGGAGGATTCTCCCTCTGAAACGTAGCCAAACTGCGCGACCCAGCATCACCAGCAGCACCTGGGTTATTCTCCACAGCTTGAGCCACAGCCTGCAAAGCAGCAGCGAGTGCAGCATCGTTCCGTCCTGCCATCTCAACCTAACACTGCAACAGAAACTATAACCAGAAACGAGTAACAATTACTCAAGTGTTACTCGACTCGACGACTCGACAACTTGGCCGGACAGACCGAACTGCTCTGATACCACTAATGTAACACCCCCTTTTACTATTACAATTAAATAGACAATTATCAGAGTCACCTCGAAGGGCGCTACATTTTTCACCATTTTAAAAAAAACACCATTTATTCCAAAAAAAAATCTCCAAAATAATTTATATAAAAGAAATCACCAAGCAGCGGAAATATTAACCAGTTTAAACATCTCCAGAATTAACAATTAAAGACATCTCCAAAATAAATTAAAACAATTTCCAATAACTAAAATAATAGTTCAAAACGATAACTAACGACTCCCCGGTGCTACATATCAGAGTTGACACAGACCCAAACGAGAGAGGAAGCAAAACCTAGCAATTCCTCCACGAGCACTAGCGATCACCTGCAGCGTTGCCGCATGAGAGCAACATTCCAAGCAGAAGGGGTGAGTCTAACAGAGATAATAAGCAGATGATAAAAATATGCTAGCATCAGGTAACTACAGCAACACAATACAATTACACCATATCACAGCACCAGATACCAAAGGAAAAATCCATTTGACAGTGAACCACCAAAATTATAACATTCATAGACAATGGGATGATATGCAACCCCTCCAGTGGGCATATGCATGCGGTACCGATCACCAAAATGAGCCACGACGGGCATATCACCAATAAAAACCAGAGGCAGAGCCTATATCACCAAAACATGCATATGACAATGCGACACCATGATTATGCACCAACTCACCATAACAAGTATTTAAAATAAATACTATATCACCAGAATCAAAACAAATGATTTCACCAAAAATAGCACCAAGTTGTAGCATCACAGCTACCACTAAACTCTCCTGAGCATACCAGCACCGCACCTGAAATATTAACACCAGACGGCTCCACAACGCGGACATAACGCACGCACACCACGCACAAGACTGGCGCACAGCGCCTAGGCACATCGCACCTACTTCAGCGAATTAATTAAAATAGCAAACGACATCGGATTTCAACAAATAAATACTTGTTGGAAAGCCCTATGGGTCTGGTTATCATCCCTAAGTTCATTTTTTGAAGGAGAGTGTCCAATAGGTACAGTTTTCGAAAAGCACACAGGCTAGTTGCAAAAGAGGACAGTTTCTGTCCTTCAAATTCAAGCAATTCCAAAGTGACCAAGACTCAATCAAACTGCATGAAACTTGTGCATAAACTGGGGCAAATTTTGTCTAGTTTTCAAAGAAATTGGATTCGTTCGAAAAGGAGTTCTTTTGAAAACGTGGTAACCAAAACACTGACCCTGTGTCCAGATTGTTTCCAGAATCTTACTCTAACTTGTGGAATTCATATCTCGAGCTACACAACTCTAAACGCAACCAAACCAGTGCCAAATTAACAAGCATTAAGTCTATTTTCCAGAAAAATAAACCACAAAATTTTTCGGTCAATACAACGTTCCCAGTCACCGAAATACCGAATCTATACCCAAATCGTTTCCAGAATTTTAACCTAACTTGTATCACCTATAACTCGAGCTATACAACTCCGAATTTGACGAAACCAGTGCCAAAACGACCGGCGTTAAGTCTATTTTCAAAAACAATCAACCTCATAATTTTTGGATCTAGCAAACAGCGCCAGTTTTAGAAAAACCGAACCTGTGTCCAGAATCGCTAAATTGCCAAACACCAAACCCTAACGGCAACGACACCGCAACCACCACAACAAAAACGACAATTCGACAACGCGACAACAACAATCAACCACGCACAGCAACAACAAAAACACGAACAATAACAACACCATCATCGTGATACAACAATCACGCAACAACAAATAACGAAACAAATCACAATAACGTGCAATAATCATCAAAGCACCAATCTCAACGAAAACACGATATGCAACGACACGAACAATTCAACAAAACCCTAGACTACCCACACATAATTATCATCAACCCATTATCAAGGTTAAGCCCACCCTTACCTCAACTATGGTGGCGCAAACTCCCTCCTAGCCTCGTTCCTCGATCTCCGAATACGGCGACTCCCCCAAACTGCAGCTTCAGTGCGAAGCCAATATCTCTCTCCTCAGAACACTTTTCGAAGATCCGAACGGTGAAAGTGTAGAACTATATCTTACGAACCTTCTGCCCAAAAACTAAGACGATCCAACGGTTAACGAAACCGGAATCGCAATTTTACGGTGACAGGTTTGAGAAAAACGGGAATTGTTTTCTCTCTTCTTTTCTCTCTCTTTGGTGGCTGCTCTAATCCGAAATTCCTCTCTCTCTCAACCCTAAATTAATCCTCTCCACTTATAATAAGTGAGAAACATAATGGGCTAAATTATTTGGGACTTTATCCACATAGGAAGGGGGCCCAATGCTATTTTTAACTAGCCCACAACACGTGATTATCATCTAACTCGTTTTCAACATAGCTACTACGCCCATAATTTCAATTCTTACAATCATCCTACGGCAATCCAACTTCGAAATAATTTGATTAAATTTTAGGGCGTTACATCAGCTCCTATGCCTTCAAGTGCTGGTCACTTCTATTATATTGCTTTTGTAGATGCATGCACCAAATTCACTTGGCTTTACTTCCTCAAACAGAAATCTGATTCATTACAAGCCTTCATTTTATTCCATAAGCTTATTCAAACTCAATTTAATGCATCTTTAAAAATGGTCCAATCTGACAATGGTGGTGAATTTTTACCATTCACCAAACATTTGGCCAATCTAGGAATCATTCATAGGTTCTCTTGTCCAAACACATCTCACCAAAATGGCATTGTAGAAAGAAAGCATAGAAACATATCAGAAATGGGTCTCACTTTACTGTCACATGCATCTCTTCCACTTAAATACTGGGATCATGCATTCACAACTTCTGTGCACTTAATCAATAGACTTCCTACTTATGGTTTGTCCTCCTATATCTCTCCATTTCAAGCTTTGCACCACACTGTCCCTAACTACAAACAGTTGAAAATATTTGGGTGTGCTTGTTTTCCTCACTTGAGGCCTTACAATAAAAATAAATTTCAATTCAAAAGCTCTGTGTGTGTTAATCTTGGTATCTCTCCTAGTCACAAGGGATACAAGTGTCTCACTTCTGAAGGGAAGATAATTATCTCTAAGGATGTCACATTCAATGAAACTTCATTTCCCTACAATGATCTATTTCCTTCCTCAACCACCACAACCTCCACAACCACTTCCCACAATGCCTTACTAATTCCTTCATTTAGTGCCTCACCATCAGACACCACTCCTAACCCTGTATCTCACTCAGATAACTCACCACCCACCACAAACTCTCCTACACCAGACAACATTCCACAAACAGATCAAACCATAACCTCCACAGAGTCTCCTCACGTCTCTCATGTCCCAGAACACATCACCAATCCTCCTGTAACCACAAACACTACACCATTACCATCTGTTCCTACAACCAGTAACTTACAAGGTTCTGTCACACCTACCATTAACCCACCAGAACCAAATATACCTCCACCTACTCCCTTGGTTGATCCACCAGCACCTCCAACCTTGAAGACTCACCACATGGTCACAAGGTTGCAAACTGGTTCATTAAAACCCAAAGTGTTCTTGGTCTACACTGAACCTAGCACTACAAAGCAGGCACTCAGTGATCCAAAATGGAGAACAGCCATGGAACTTGAGCTCAAAACACTCAAGGATAACAACACTTGGACCCTCACCACCTTGCCTCCAAATAGAAAAGCAATTGGATGCAAGTGGGTCTATAGAATAAAAGAGAACCCAGATGGTTCCATAAACAAGTATAAAGCTAGGTTGGTGGCCAAAGGCTACAACCAGCTCCCAGGCAAGGATTATGGTGAGACTTATTCCCCTGTGGTCAAGCCAACTACAATCATAATTTTGTTGTCACTGGCTCTTTCTAATCATTGGGACATCCAGCAAATAGATGTCAACAATGCCTTCATCAATGGCATTCTTCAAGAGGAGATATACATGTCCCAACCCCTGGCTTCATTAGTTCTGACAAGACTCAAGTCTGCAGATTACACAAATCCCTATATGGTTTGAAGCAAGCTCCAAGAGCTTGGCATGATAGACTCAAAAAGGCTCTCCATCAGTTTGGATTCTCACCAAGCAAGTGTGATCCATCCTTATTTGCGCATAGCAAACCTGGTATTCAACTCTTTGCCTTAGTGTATGTAGATGACATACTAATAATAGGTTCTGCCACTGCTCTAATACATGATCTCATTAAGAAATTAAATGCTCAATTTGCTCTCAAGCATATGGGCAGACCTGATTACTTTCTGGGAATTGAGCTCAAATATCAAGCCAATGTGGCTCCTTAATTCTCACCCAAAGCAAGTACATTAGAGACTTACTTCATAAGGCATCTATGACTGATTGTAAGGGGATTGCAACTCCAATGGCTTCAGGCACAAGATTAAGCAAATTTGGCAATGATTCTCTGCCAGAACCACACACTTACAGGTCTATTGTTGGGGCTCTGCAGTATCTTACTATAACTCGTCCAGAAATTGCATATTCAGTTAACAAAATGTGTCAATTTTTCTCCTTTCCTTTGGAATCACATTGGAGGGCAATGAAAAGGATACTGAGATATCTTGCAGCAACACAGAATCAAGGTCTACATCTTCAACCTGCCACTGTCACAGGACCTCTGTCTCTAAGAGCTTATTGTGACTCTAACTGGGGAAGTGATCCTGATGACAGACGCTCCACCTCAGGCTCTTGTATTTTTCTTGGTCCAAATCTCATCTCATGGAACTCTAAAAAGCAGTCACTGGTTGCTCGCTCTAGTGCTGAGGCAGAATATAGGGGAATGGCAAATGCCACTGCAGAACTACAGTGGATTCAGTCACTACTCAGAGAACTCAGCATCAAGCATCATGTTCCCATTTTGCTGTGTGACAACCTTAGTGCTGTTGCTATAGCACACAACCCAGTTCTTCATTCTAAGACCAAGCATCTTGAGCTAGACATTCATTTTGTTAGAGAAAGATTCCTAGCAAACACTCTCAAAATCTTACATGTACCAGGGACTGATCAGATAGCTGATGCACTAACAAAGCCTCTGCCTGCTCCTCTGTTTCAAACTCTCAAGACCAAACTGAAGGTGAAAGCTTTGCCTCCCCTTCAGCTTGAGGGGGGAGTAATAGGGAAAGATATAGTTGACAGTCAAACTAGTCAAGGTGGCAGTCAAACAAGTCAACAATGATGACTTAGCAAAGTGACTCAGCAAAATCACTTTCCCTTTCCCTTGCAATGTAGTTCTCTATTATTCTGTTGTGTGAAGTTAAAGTTAGTTGAGCTAAGTTTGTAAGAGCTCATAGTGAATCAGTTAGATCAACTGTGTATATATACTTTGTTGTAATAGAATATTCAAGCAATGGAATTCAATCCAATTCAGTTCAAACTCTGAACTCTGTTTTCACACGGTTTAGTTAGTGAATCATGTTGATGATGACAATTCAATTAAGAATAATGAAAAGTTTGGTTCATTAAAGTTCAGTTCAGCCGTTCGGTTCAATAGTTCAATTCATTCAATTTTTTGGTAATGTAAATAAATGAAAAATTTACGCCAATGGTGTAATTTGATCCAAAAGGATCAACCACATGACCACAAAACATTCAAATATATAAATTTCGTAAAAGTAGACTAAAAAAACAAAAAAGGAGTGATAGTTTAGTAAAAAGCAAGAAAACAAATACCTTCAATATTAATAATACTGCTTGAAATCAAAACAGGCTAGTTGTTCCTGCATTCATAGACACATACTTCCAAGAATGCATGATTTCCAAGAGAATAAAGAAAATCCACTCACCTCTCTCGAAGTAAAGTATCTAAGGCACTACTTCTTCAGTGTTGTTTTATCCCTCTTCACTGGCTAACTAAGAGGATGAACCAGAAACTGAGTCCTAATTACTATGGACCATATGAGATCATCGAAAGGATTGGTGAAGTGGCCTATAAGTTGAAACTGCCTGAGGATAACAAGGTAAATCCTGTGTTTCATGTGTCACTATTGAAACCCACAGTCACTGTCGATGTGTTTGTTCAACTATTTCCTTCCTTTGTGACTGAGGAATTGGAGCTACAAGGCCAACCATAAGATATTTTAGCTATGAGAGGACAGAATGAACAAGACATGGAAGTATTGGTGAAATGGAAGAACCTTCAAGAATGTGAGAACTCCTGGAATCGGTGATCAAGATGATGGAGAGCTTTCCTAAGCATCACCTTGAGGACAAGGTGAATTTTGAAGGAGAGGGTGTTGGTGCGAACAATTCTAGTGAAGGGAGAAATAAACTATGTATATAGTAGTGGGTCAGTAGCTTTTTCAGGTTGATTTGGAGAAATAATCTATGTATATAGTAGTGGGTTAGTAGCTTTTTCCCGGTATTGGGATAGGACCTGGGTTGGGACTTTGAAAATTCTCTGTCATTTTACTGTTTCATTGTTTTCTTCTTCCTTGTAATCATTTATATCAATTCTGAGAGATCCTCAGAATTGTTACTTAATGCAAGAAATTGTTCTGTTTACTTACTCTGTACTAGATACCCATCAGAGGGATATAAGGAGATTACTATATTGTTGATGTCCTTGTGCGTTATTCACGCACCTTTCCCAAAGATTCTCCAATTAGGTTATCCTATCCTACTCTATCCCATTTTCCCACTAATTGAAAGTTCCTCTAGACCTCTAAATAGAAAATATAGGATATGTAAAGTAACCATTATGACAAAAAATAATTTCAACCATTACAAAACAAACATAACAGTAATTGTATATTAGAAAAATGCTAGCAACACTCTCTTTCACACGCTCTTTTCAATACTCTTTTTATGACTGGGTGAAATATATGTATGTCTCATCACTTTGGAAATAGGTCTCACTATATTAGTAGGATCCACATGAATTTCAACCAATCATAAAGAGAGTATTTGGAAGTGAGTGTTGCAAGCACTCCTCTTGTACATTAATATGTAAACCTGGTTGTGGGAAAAAGCAAATGATTGCAGAACAGACGTGAAGTTTCTCCTCCAAACTTTCTGATGTTCTTCTTGGCCTAACAAATTCATATTCATAATAACAACAGCTTGAGCCAATGCAAGCAAAAAAGTTCTAAGCATTTCCCCAATTCTCAAGTTCCTGACCTACACAATAAGCAAACTTGAGAAGCAACAAAACTTTTATATTGTTCTCCCAAAAATATAGTTTTACCAATAATCCCTTTTATGTAGCATTCCCCACAATATTTGTGCAGTTCGGTTTACATATCGAGGTTTCAACCATTGTCTGTCACCCCATTTACATATATATGTTGGAAATTCAAGTGTGAGTGGTTAGTCCCACATCGACTATGAATGAACAATATGAAGGACATATAAGAAAGGGGGCCCATATACCTAACACCTTAATGTTTTGGGTGGAGATGTGGCGTCCCCGGACTCCCCTATATATATATATATATATATATATATATATATATATATATATATATACCCAAAAAAGTTCATGATCTGTGTAAGTCCAAACCTTCAAGCTGTGCAATTCGATATGCTATGAACAATGGCAGCCAGGAAAATACAAAGGATTAAGGATGCACTAATTTGATATCAACTACCCTCCTTGTATGTATATTTATTTACTGAAAAACCACAACTACCCCAAGACAATACCACTGGATGCACACTTGGTAATACTCTTTACATTGGCATTTTATTAAGTCATCAACTGGGAGTCTGTTATAAAGAGGAAAATGAGAGAACAAACAGGGGGCTTTCAAATTGCCTTATAAATGTAAATAATTGAAAATTTTACGCCAATGATGTAATTTGATCCAAAAGAATCACACATGACCAAAAAAACATTCAAATATATAAATTCCGTAAAAGTAGACTAAAAGAAACAAAAAAGGAACGATAGTTTAGTAAAAAGCAAGAATACAATATATATCTTAATCATACTATCTAGCTAATTAAAAAATTGATCTTGACAAAAGTGCTTCATTGATAGTGCATCCACGATTTGATGACTCTTGATTCTAAACTCTTGACAAAAACTAAGCACCGCAGACTCCTCTAGATAGTATGTTGAGAAGAGCTATTTTTTGTGGCAATTGCAAGCAAAGAACTTGAGAGCCTCAAGGCGTGTCTGGGAACAAATGAAAAAAAATAAAATAAAATAAAGTCTATGAATTTGATTAACTTCTCTCATACATGAACCCAAACAAGCAAGTCATTTCAAGTTAAACAACATCAAGTAATTAGGAAGCCAATTCTTATGTCAACATCTTCAATACTTTAAAGAGAATATCTTACACACCAAATAAATAGCATATAAATGAAAAAAGAAAAAGGAAATAGGCAGTTGGAAATTAATGACATACTAGCAATGGAAACCAAACTATAAATTATCTCTTTAAAATAAAAAATGTTGGATATTCATTTCACACTTACGATGACAACTTTTACTGATGGAGAATTTTGAAGCAAAAAGCCTATTAAAATGACATATCTCTGCTTCATCGAGGAATGTCCATATTTTTGCGGTAGTTTTACTTTGAGTGACTTCAAGTTATACCAAAAAGGGGGCTTAAGCTTCACTAAATCGTGACTTGAGGAGAGAGCCTAAGAAATGAGGAACAAATATTAGTACCAATTTAATGTAATTCAAGTCATACAAATTTAACAAAACTAAACAATAAAAGAAGTTAAAGTTGAAACCTGGAGAATAGTTAAAGATACGGTAAGGGATTGGATATTCACAAGTTTTTTTAGCGAATTGAAAATGAGTAGAATCAAAAGATTGTTAGCTGGCTCATCTACATCAATACTGACTTGTTTAATAGAGGAAAGACAGCTCCCATTTAGAATAGGACAACCTTTACCAATAAAAGCAAAGGTACAAAGATTTGGAGTAGATAACTCAATTTTCAAATAGGCATTACAATCCATACATATAGACAGATTGAGAAGCGTGGTACTTGATATGCAGAATGGTTGTGGATTCGAAAGCTTTGGGATACGTAGGTCTAGAGAGGTCAAAGAGCTTAATGAAAACAAAGAGGTCAAAGAGCTAATTGAAAACAAAGAAGGCGGAATGTATGGAATATCATAAGATAGATGTAAACGGTTGACATATTGTGAAGCCGCGGAGCTTACAATATTTTCAAGTAGGTTAGGATGCACCCAACCACCACGTAGTTCGTAATGGATAGCGTTTAACACCGTGGAGGAATCGCGAAGAGACAGAAACCGATTCACGAATTTCGTGAAATCCCCGTCAGTTTTAAAGTTGCTATAGGTTAATGTAAGAGTGGGAACATGCTTCCAGAGATGTTTCCATCTTGTTGATAATATGTAGGTTGGAACAACTTCTTTGGCATTCAAAAACAACAATATGTGATGCAAAACGCAATCTGGCAAGTCGCTTAGCCTGTCTTTGTCGTCTTTGTTTTCACGCTGCACATTGTGTTGACGCCTTGCTTTCATCTAATGGAGAACGGAGCGGAGAAACAAACGACAATCACCAAAGAGGATGAGGACTTGAAAGGAAGGAGTGATTATGACTCAGGAACTGAGGAAGGAGAAACAGATAAAGAAGGAGGAGGAAGAGTTTCGGTATTCTGTTATCGTCAAACTTTTGCGCAGAAACACATGGGATATATATAACGGGCGTAAGGATTTCAAAAGATTTTTTTTTAAAAATAAAAGGATCTTGTGGTATCTAATCACAACTTTTATTATAAAAATAAAATCACATCTTTTAGTTAATATAAAAAAAATAAAAAACTTGCTGTAATCAATCAGAATTTTTAAGATTTTTTGAGTCTTGCAGTATCTAGCTATATTTGTTTTTTTTTTATGGACATCTAGCTATATTTGTTTGAGACTTTTATAACTTCAAAAAATTTCTTGATATTCAAAAAAATTAAAATTTTGAGGGATATTCTTACTTTTTTTACAGCAAAATTTCAATAAAGGATTAGCTTACTTTTAGGGAGTTTGTTTCACAAAGTCAAAGTTTGTTCCTAAGAATGACTTACCGAGATATATATATATATTATATTTATTTTAAAAAAATTGCTTCAAAAAAAAGTATTTTTTTAAAAAGTGTCTGGTTATTATTTAAGATTATCTATTTTAAATTTTCAAGAGTACCTAAATCACGTTTGAACACCTACTTTTCCAGTATTTCAGAATTTTCTATGTCTAACAAAATATATTTGAAATCAAAGGATGTTCAATTCATGAAAGGTCAGTAAACAGAGATATAACTTTCTTGTAATAGATGTAGACATCTAAACATATTTATAAATTTGTAAGATTGAAAACATATACTAAATCTCATTCAACAGGACCTATAGATCATCATTCAACATCAACAGATAGTGTAACCACTAAATCTCACATGAGAGGCTAGCTAGTTCCCTATACTATGCTTCAGTTAAGCGCGAGACACAGTATTCAGTTAAGACCGTTCAAAACTTGATGTCGAGAGATATTACCCCTTTGTCATTTGCTGTCTCACTATTAGGCCATATCATGGATGTGATGATTCCAAGAAATACTTCCATGACCAATATGGTGTCTGCGTTCTGGTTTATGAGGGTGAGAGAAAAAGAGCCTGTGATAACATATAAAACATTTTTTATACCTGCAGGGAAATGATATGTTACTAACCATAATTGGATTAAAATAATTATACAAGCAACTTATTCAGTATGGATTTCAAGGTTGAAAACATATAAGACATTAGTTGATAGAAGTAAAGCATATCTACGAAGTAAGATCCTAGACCACTCTATGTTTAATAAATGAGTTCATCCTTAGGGCCATCTTCAAACCTCTGCTCAATTATATTAGAAAATTCAGGTCAAGTTACAGACTTACACCTCGTGTAATAACATGTTGGAAAATCAAATGGATGAATGCTATATTGAAAAGTGAAATGTCTAGCTTCATCAGTTGCTTCATGGAATACTCTGGTAGTGTCTGTAACACCATAAAACCAAACACCCCCATTATGACTCATTATTTGGTTCACGGCTTAGTTAGTGAATCATGTTGACAATGACAGTTCAATTCAAAATAATGAAAACTTCGGTTCATTAAACTTCAATTCGGTTCAACGGTTTAATCCGTTCAGTTTTTTTGGTTCGGTTCAAACTACAAATCAAAATCAAGGATATCAATCCAAATGGGAAGAAGTTTAGTGTCAACACAAAAATTGATTACGTCAACGTAAAAGGCCATATCATGAAGTGAACATAAACAAATTAACAGAAAAAATAAAGTATAATATTGAAAATCAAAGTCAGGACCGATTGAAAAAAACACTACCACATGTCCAAAATTGATTTTAGCTTATAGTGAAACTCATTAGCTGAACCTTTGATGAACAAGCAGACTGATGAGTTTGCTTCAGAATGTCAAAGAAAGTGAAGTGAATGAAAAATAGGCTTAAAACAAGCGGTCGTCACCCATCATTCAAAAACTGCAAGACATTTTCCCAAATAAATTTAAACATTAAAGTTAAAGTTGGAACCTCGTGAATATCTAGAGACAGCGTTAGAGATTTGATATTCACAAGGTCTCTTAGCTTAATGAAACTGAGTAGAATCAACATAGTCTTAACATGCTCAAAAAGGGACCCATTTACATCAATACTGACTTGTTTATTATTATTACTAGCGGAAGACGAACACCGTGCCCGTCTTCCACTTTTATTATTGCGCTGCCTACAGTAGATGCTTACATAGGCTTAAAACAAGCAGATTGATGAGCTGCTTCAGAGAATGCCAAGGAGAGTGAAGTGAATGAAAAATAGGCTTAAAACAAGTGGTCTTCACCAATCATTCAAAAACTGCAAGAAATTTTGCCAAATAAATTTAAACATTAAATTGTATTTTTAGTGTCTAATAGAACTCTCTTATAAAGAGGAAGATGAGAGAAAGACTAGAGGCTTACAAGTTGCCTTATAATGTAAATAATTTAAGGTGTTTTTAAGCCAAAAGGATCAACCACATGGCCACAAAACATTCAAATATATAAATTCCGTAGAAATAGACTAAAAAAACAAAAAAGAAACAAAAATTTAGTAAAAAGCAGGCAAACAAAATATATCTTAAACATGCTATCTAGCTAATTAAAATATTTATCTTGACAAAGGTGTTTTCGTGACAGAGCTTCCATGATTTGATGACTTTCTTGATTCTAAAACTCTTGCCGAAAACTAAGCACTGCAGATTCCTCTAGAGAGTGTGTTGAGAAGCGCTAGTTTCTGTGGCAATAAGCAAAGAACTTGAGAGCCTCAAGGCGTGTCTGGGAACAACTGGAAAAAACAAATATTAAGTCCATGAACTTGTATTAACTTCACATACATGAACCCATAAATAGAAAGTCAATTCTTTTTTCCAACATCTTCAGTACTTTAAGGAGAATATCTTACACAACAAATAGATATCATACAAATGGAAAGGAAATAGGAAATAGGAAGTTGAAAATTAATGAGACTGACAGGGAGACCATTCCAAAATTAATTAACGGATCATCATTCTATCCAATTAGTCAACATTCTATAAAACTAGTAAGTAGTATTAACACTCCTGTCAAATAAAACAAAACTATTAACATTGATATTACTTGTTGGATAAAAATGTTAATATCCATGTCACACGTATGATGTCAAGTTTTGCCGAGGGAGAATTTTAAAGCAAAAAGTCTACCAATCCAATAGATATGTATGAAAATGGATCCAATCCTGATATAACTAATATTCGTAAGCTGGCATTTTCTTTCCATTTGGCACATGTTAGCTTTCAAATGAAATCTCTCGCTTTCGTTGAGGAATATCAATATTTTTACGGTAGTTGTAGTGACTTTAAGTTATACCAAGAGGGAGACCAGGACCTCCGACTCCAATAAAACATCTAAAACATGAGTTAAGGAGAGAGTCTAAGAAATGAGGAACGAATTAGTACCAATTTAATGTAATTCAAGTCATATAATTTTGACAAAACTAAACAATAAAAGAAGTTAAAGTTGTAACCTGGAGAATACTTAAAGATAGCGTTAGAGATTTGATATTCACAAGGTCTCTTAGCTTAATGAAATTGAGTAGAATCAACATAGTCCTAACACGCTCAAAAAGTGACCCATTTACATCAATACTGACTTGTTTAATAGAGGCACGATGAGAAAATGGCATATCTACATCATTACTGACTTGTTTAATAGAGGAAAGAGGCTCCCATAGAATTTCAGATTAGGACAATCTTTACCAATAAAAGCAAAGGTACAAAGATTTGGAGTAGATAGCTCAATTGCCGAAGCCTTCAAAATAAAAACTTGCACATATAGACATATTGAGAAGCGTGATACTTGATATGCATATGGGTTGTTCTTTCGGAAGCTTTGGGATACATAGGTCTAGAGAGGTCAAAGAGCTACATGAAAACAAAAAAGGCAGAATGTATGGAATATCATACGAAAGACGTATACGATGGACATTGTGTGAAATGGTGTATGTTACGATTTTTTTTTTTGAGGAAGTGAGGCTTCACGTTACCATTCCATCTTGTGTTCTAGCTAAATCCTACTGAAGGAAATAGTTAGGAACAATTATTATTATTGTTGTTATTATTATTATTATTATTATTATTATTATTATTATCACTATTATTATTATTATTTGCGGAAGACGGACACCATGCTTGTCTTCCGCTTTTATTACTGCGCTACAGTAGATGCTTACATAGTTGTAGCTTATTACGCGTTCTGGACTAGATTAGCTTAGTCCAAATATCTGATTTTTTGAAAATAAGGGGACCAAATATCTGAATTTTTTAAAATAGAGGAACCAAAACTATAATTCGGCCTTTTATTTATGGGTTTGATTAGTATACACAGATTTTGTAAAACGTATTACACTATCCACCAATAACATTATATGGTAGGGTTAACACATCAGGTGGTTGCTAATTATTTTTAATGACGTGTCGACACATAATTGATAGATAATGTAAAACATGTATTCACATATTGTGTATATAAATTAAACCAGTGTTATCAGAACCGAACCGGTCGGTCTAACCGGGACACAGAGCCTTGTCCGGCTCGACCCTAGGGTTCGAACTCCTCCCCTAGAATTCAACCTTGGCACTTGTAACCAACTGAGCCGCATCTTAATTGATGTTAAAAGTGTTGCTTATATGATATATATATATATATATATATATATATATATATATATATATATATATAATCATTTAGCATTAATTTTTTTTCCAAGCTTTCCATTAAACTTCCATTTGTTAAAGTTGTAGTATTTTTTTTGCTTTTATATGTTATATACTTATATACTTGTATAATATATTTATATCTCTTATAAAATCTAATTATACAACCCATTAAAATAGCATTGCTAATTATTTTTCACCATTGTCATACACTACTATAGCATTGTTCTATTATTAAATTTAATATTTTATCATTTTAATTAATTACAATTATAAATACAAATACTTTTTTAGTATATATTATAAAAATTGAATTTATTTAATATAGACCGGCTCATGTGGTCCAACCAAAGACGTGCCGGCCCGACCAAAGACCCAGTGTCTTGACCAGCTCGATGACCGGTTCGGTTCTGATAACATTGAATTAAACTATTTATTTATTATATACAAAAAACATAGATTTAATTTAGGGCAATACTTAGGTACAGTACCATAGGGTTGTACTGGTCTAGACACAAACAATTTTTTTTAAAATTCATTTGTAACCCTACAATTGTCAAAGTGGTTAGTGAAAATTTTCCTACTTTTCCTTTGAAGTACACCGGTACCCATGGTAGTGTATGTAACTTTTTTTCCTTTAATTTATATACACAAGAGGTGTATAATTTTTTTTACACTATCAACAAATTAAAGGCTGACACATCACCAAAAAGAAATTGGTAATCATCAATTAGTCAATTAGTAATCAACGACTCCATGTGTTATGATTGATGGTAGTTGTAAAAGCCATTGTGTATCTAAAAATATAAATCCCACGGTAGTCTCCATGTGGGGCCCTCCCCCATTTTGGCTCCAATTCTCCCATTTCCCTCCCTTTTTCCCTCCCCTTTTTTGTTTCCTTCCCTAAAACTTCCCCTTTCCCTCCCTTTTTTCTCCACGTTTATTCCTTCATATTTTTATATTTTAGGGGTATTTTACGGTCAAGTAAAAATTTTAATTGTTCAAGTATGCGATGTTTGTTCCTCTATAATCGGATTACTGAAAACAAAAATTAATTTCGTTATAAATTACTTAAAGTGTGACAAGTGTGCTTTGGGGTTCTTTAGGGTCCGAAAAAAATTTAATTGTTCAAATATGGAAAGTTTTGTTAAAAAAAATTGTTAACAAAATATGTAAAGTGTGAGACTAAACAATGTGTTTTGGGGTGCTTTGTGATTAGAAAAAATTTAGATGTACAATACACTAAGTTCGTTTCTCAATAATTGGTTTGCTCAAAACCAAAATTAATTTTGTGCCAAAATATGTAAAATGTGACGCTAAACAGTGTGTTTTGAGGTATTTTGGGATTCAGAAAAAACTTTAGATTGTACAAATACATGAAGTTCGTTTCTCAATAATTGGGTTTGGTCAAACCAAAAAATAGTTTTGTGCCAAAATACGTAAAGTATGACGCTAGGCAGTGTGTTTTGGGTTACTTTAGCGTTCAAATTTTTTTTAACTGTTCAGATATGTAAAGTTTGTTTCTTAATAGTCTGTTTAGTAAAAAAAAAGTTTCATGACAAAATACGTAAAGTGTGATGCTAAGCAGTGCTTTTGGGGTACTTTAACGTTCGGGGAAAATTTAATTGTTCAATACTAAAAGTTCTTTAGACTTTTTCTTTTATTATCTATAGATATTCAATTTCAATGTCTTTGTTAATTAAAAATGATATTTTTAGCTATAGTTTACATTGTAAGATATTTCTACAAGATATAGATACTTTTATCTTCGCTAATAGAGTGCTACAATATTTATGTCAGACTGCTTCTATAATGGAGGTTTTCCTCCTTTAAGGTTCAACACTTTTTGAGTTCACATATCTCTCCTAAGGTCACTTCAAATTCCATGTTACTTTGGGAGATATTTCTGATCGTCGTCTATCTTCGTGTGATGTGTAATCAACCACTACCCCTTCGAGTGGAATTTCCTTACCAACTTATGCACATCAAGGAAACCCTAATTATCCTACTTTCATTAACTTAGATGATTAGGTGAAGGATGATGTTGAATTTATGTTTTGCTATCTTTGGATTATGCACATCATGTCTTTTAACTTTCTACTTAAAATTATGACTATAGATTATGCGTATGGAAAAATTTGTCTGGATTATGTCTCTCCACTTTAATTTAGCTCTTAAGCTCACAATTGTTTTTTTTTTTATATTTAAACAAGGTTTTTTCTTATTGCAATTTAGTCAATAAATTTTCATACCTCCACAATTATCATCTAATAATTATCTAATAGTTAGCATTTCTACTACTGTTATCGTTTTGTGTTTCGGTTTCATCCTTTTGAACTTTTTAAACGTACATTTGTCGTTAAAATTTGACTTCAACTACTATTAATCTAATCTTCCTCTTATAATATTTTAATAGACACTAAAGGTTTGATCCCTCGCACGGGCCACGATGCTAGTAGAAATTAAACTCAAAAAATATTTCTCATAAAAAAATGTGTTAAGAAAAATAGGGAGAAGAAAAAGCGGGAAATAGAAAGAGCAAAAACAAAGAATAAATTTTGACCAGTGAACGAGTTTTCTTCTTCCGAAGCTAAAAACTAAAACCCTACTTACTACTCTCAACTCTAACGGGAACAATGGCTTCCTTCCCCCCTCTCGGTTCACTCACCCTCTGCGAACTCAACCGAGACCTAAGTAACTACACTATTCTACTATTCAATTCCTTTCTCTCTCTTCATTCGATTCTCTAACTCTGAATTTCTCTGCAGTCACCGTCGACGCTCTCTCCGACGATCGAGCCAATCAAACCTACGGAAAGCTTCTTGTAACCAATCGCACATCTCAATTCCCGATTCTAATTTCAATTCAATTCAATTCACTTTATTATTTATTATTATCATTTTTTTTTTGGTAATTAGGGATTGGTGTTCAGCCCCGTGCCGTTTCAGCCGCAGGTGCTGCCTCTAGAGACCGACGCTTCCGAACAAGAAGGAACTACAACAACCATCGGCGAAGGTGAAATCGTTCCAAGGAAAGGTCCGGTAGCACTCTTGCAAGGCTTTGTAAACGAGATTCTCAGACGTCTATTTTACCCCAATGATGTATGCATAATTGATCTCATTGCTTGCGTCCTGCTTTAATTCAACTCGTATTGCTTGTAATTTAGGTTTTGTTGTCATGTAAATAAAAGTTACAGAAATACTTTTTATTATGTTCAGTTGAGTGTGCAACAATTTTAACCATTCAACCAGCATGTTATATTGTGCCAAAACCAGCTTTAAGATGTGTTTTTTCTTGCAATTTGTTGATACATAGTTCGTACTGAATAACATTGCTCTAAAAATTATGCTGTGGAGTGTAGGTGCATTTGTTGCCTGAGGTTAATCTTCAAGAAGTTAGTTGGCACCTCAATAAGCACATTATTGCTTTTATAGCTGGACCAAACCAAGTTTTAGTTCATGATTACGAAGAGCCAGGTAGTGTATGTAACCTGTTATGAATTATGATTGTAAGACATGTTAATTATTTGTTTTTAGTTGTTGAGTTGTTGATTTTATTGTATTCTGGATAGTTTGTTTTGATATAAGCTCTTATACCTTGGTACTGTGAATAGAAGGGAAGGATCCTATTATTTTGACTAATGAGTCTCAGAGAGATGTTAGAGTACTGGAGTGGAGGCCCAATGGTGGGAGGATGCTTGCTGTGGGTTGCAAGTGAGGTTCTATCTTTGTCTTGTGGTGTTTACAGTGTCAATTCTAAGTCTAAGGGCTTTTTTTTATACTAGACTTGGCTTTATGGCTGCAGGAGTGGAATTTGCATATGGGCTGCTTCATATCCTGGAAATGCAGCATCTGTTAGATCCGGCACTATTTCCTTTGTTGGAAGTTTATCTAGAGGCTCAGGAATTCGGTATATCCTGGTTGATTTTCTTCGAAGTCAAAATGGCGAGCGTGTTAGTGCCCTCACATGGAGTCCAGACGGAAGATATCCTTATAAATGTCAAAGAGTCTTTTATTTTGCCAATTGTTTCCCAAATATATGAAAACGTTTCTTTTTAATCAGGTGTTTACATAAGGTTATGTCAGGGACTTCGTGAGACGCTTACCCTCCTTGACAGTTTTACTTGAACATTGAATTTGACAACCTTAGTGCCAGTTTGGCTTGAGAAAACGTTTTCTACTGTTATTTTATGTTTCCCACTTTAATTACAAAAAGCCACGTTGTTTTCTTCACATACTAACCTTTGAAAACAGGAAAGAAAAATGAAAACAAGCTTGTGTCTATATAATTAACAACGAGAAAGAAACATTGTATAAAACTAAACAGGACCTTGATAATTGCTTCTGAAATAACTTCCATTTTTCTCGACTGTCTATAGGATTTTATGACAGGAGCTTTAGTAGTTATTTATGGACAATTTGAAAGCAGATTAATCTTTCTTTTAAATGTAAATTATTTGTACTCAACCATTTTGTTTTTTCTTAACCTATTTTTACATACTTAGCTTCTGCTTCATATGAGAGCTCCTCATTCACCGTATGGGATGTTGCTCAAGGTACGTTGGATATATTTGCTGCCTTAAGTAGTTGTAGTTTTAGTTTGGAGCATCCTCTGTAGCCAGTGATGGTACTAATATGCTGAATAAGCTTGAAAGTCATTCTGAATTTTCTTTTTTGGTATCTACCCAAATCATTCTTCCGTAGTTTTAAAGGATACTGAGTGTATGTGTTTACAATCTAAGTGTATGTGTTTACAATCTAGTCTGATGACCTAAACTGCACATTAGTATATACTGAATACATGACCTGTTGGACCACAAACTAACTTGGCTTCAGCTATAAGTTTGGAGAAATAATTTTTTTATTACTTAAATCTGATTTACTAGTATGATTAGTCATTATTGACACTCTATGAAGCACAAACACCTCTAGTTCAGTTGTGTCTCATGTCCGACACTTGTTGGATACTGAGATGACACCTGTATGGCGACCTGTCTGGCACCTCGTTTAGGTGTCCAATTAAAAAAAATTATATATTTTTGGCAGTGACATTGTGACACCACTCCGACATGGATGGGACACTCTTTGTGTGGGAAGGGATACCCGATTTGCTGCTTCTCCATTCTTCTGTTCTCTTCTGTTCCCAATTTCCCTTTTCTGGTCAGTGTCTCTCTCCCTATGAATGCTTCATTTGTGCGGTGGCATCTTCCCTCCCTCTCGTCGATGTCTCTACTCCCTTCGCAATGGACATTTGCTCTAAGTCCTTCGCTTCAGTTTCCACTTCGGACTTGATTATCAATTTAGATCTTTTATAAATTATAAATGCTAGCCGTAATTTATTTTATCTAATATATAATTGCTGTCGGTGTCCTATATTTTGGACATTAGTACTGTATACGTGTCTGGTGTCTGTGCTTCATAGGTGATATTATAACTATCAAATTAACTTTCCTATGGACCCAAAGGACCTATTTTACAGAAGTTTGGGATTCCAATTAAGCAAAGATTTGTTTAGATGTTTCATAGGTGCTTTGTCATAATAGTCAACAATGGATGAAATTATGCGGTCTAGAGAAAGTGGGGGAATTATTTTTATTCAACCATATCGTGACTAGATAATTATAACTTACAAGAAATAAATTACTAGTTTTTACATGTACCTTAGTAGTGCTTTTAAAAAGTTCACTACTAAATTGGATTATAGTATTTTGAAATTTGTGTTATGCTAACAATAGTGTAGATTTGAATTTGTTATATAATACAGTAATACACTGATAAATAGATCACAGTTTACAATGGAGGTTGGCTTTGTTGATAAGATTGCATTGCAATTTGCATCGACTCAGAGGTCTTCAAATTTAATTTCTAGTGGTCATTCATTTATACGTTATATGTAAATTTAAGTATCAATGTCATCCCTTGTTGAGGCGAATGTCATGCCTTACCTTGTATTGAGGCAACCTCCTGTTGGTCAAAAAAGAGATCAAATTTCTCTCACTCTAATTATGCTAGATTGATAAATGTGTTGATTCTGAATCTTCAATTTTGATAGTCTAAAGGACATGAGGGTAAGGACTGTATCAATATTTAGAGCCCGTTTGTTACAGCTTATTTTGAAGAATAATCACTTTTTTAAAAAAACAATCTATTTTAGAAGTTTTCCATCTGTTTGTTACAGCTTTTCAAAAAAATGAAAATCTTAAAATAATCTAAAAACTGCTTCAAATGAGAATCTGTTTTGAGTAGCTTCTCATAAAAATCATCTTTTAAAAATGATTTTTTTTTTAAAAAAACTAAATGATTTTTAGTATGTTACACAAACACAAAACAACTTCTCATTTTCTTAAAAATCTCTATAAACTAATCTCTAAATTATTTAACAACAAAATCACTTATTTTTTAATCTGTAACAAACAAGACCTTATTTTTTAATCTGGTTATTTTTCATATCATTTTGTAGATGTGGGGACACCCATTCGACGAGGATTAGGGGGCATAGCAATGCTAAAGTGGTCA
Source organism: Astragalus glycyphyllos (assembly GCA_963573325.1). Taxonomy (NCBI): domain Eukaryota; kingdom Viridiplantae; phylum Streptophyta; class Magnoliopsida; order Fabales; family Fabaceae; genus Astragalus; species Astragalus glycyphyllos. Next base: position 39,946,180 of record OY754312.1, read on the forward strand.
CCTACTGGAGATTACTTCTTTGCTTCAAAATTGTAATGCAAAATGCTAAGTTTGGCTTATGGAAATGCTGAAATGTTTATTGAATCTGAATTACTTCTGATACGTAAATCACAACCGTATTGTTATGTTCTCTTACAGTGATGGAACCTTTTATCTTTGGGAGACAAACACATGGACATCAGAACAATGGTCATCAACTAGTGGTTTTGTTAAGGTATATGAGATGTACATTCATGTTTCTCTGCTCTGTGATGACATATTTAAGACGACATTTGTGGATTGTTTTTGATAAGACTCATTTAAAGATGAGACTTTGAGTTAGTTAGATCATAGATCTTGAGAGTGAAATATAATTGGTAGATAATACTGCCATAATCTGAAGTAATTGCCAAAGTGTTGTAAATTTCTTGTCTGATCTGATGGTTGTCGTGTAATAGTGTTGCTTACCTAGTTTCTACTTGCAATGATGTGTGATTAGTGTGCAACATGGGATCCAGATGGACGTATGATACTGCTTGCATTTTCTGAATCATCAACTTTGGGATCCATTCACTTTGCCTCGAAGCCTCCATCATTAGGTACAACACCAGCCCCTTTCTTTCAAAGACCTTGTGTTGATCTGTTTATTATTGTTTCTGTATCTTGCTCTATAAATTAATACTGGAAAAATTGAAACATGTGATATTGAAATGTAAGGATGAGATGGAAGCAGGGAAAAGAGATCAAGAGGCATCAATGTTATATTTTATTAAAGGCTAACTTAACATCAATTTATAGTGCACAAATTTTCACCATGATGAAATTTTTGTGAATTTTAATTAGTTGAGACGGAACAATGTAAAATATATTTCCCCAATAGAGTGAATGATTGTCATACAAAAACTGACCTCCATGCCAAAAATTATTGAAAAAACACACGCCGTCTAGTTTGGGTGCACCGCATCTACAAGGGTACAAGCAATGCATATTTAACCAGGGAAACTTTTGCTAAACACATGCATATTTGTCAACATATACCATTTGTTGATTGATAATAGCTGACTTGAATGGCATTTGAGATTTGGTTCTACAATAAAATATGTATAGCTTATGGCGTACAGTATTAGAAGAGTGAAGCACAGTAGCAATTATTTCAAGTGTTTCCCTTGTTGAAAGAAGGAAACTTTGAATCTGCTCATGGTCTACCACTGTGAAAAGGGCCCAATCAGGAAGTTACAGGATACTCTATTGCAAGGATATTCAGGAGTTTGCACATAATCACTTCATGCTAGCTGAACAGCACACAATGAACTCAAAGATAGTTATTTTTTTGTTTGAAATCCTTGTTCTAGCCTTGATTCATACCCATCTCGCCTAAATTTTCTTTTAATATATACTCATTTGTGGTTGAAATTTATGCTTTGCAGTTTTTAAAAATTATCTTTGGATATTTTTTCCAATCAATAATCAATAATGTGATACATCTGTAATTACTCACTATCGATTGCCGACTTTTCCAGATGCACATCTGTTACCTGTTGATTTGCCAGAGATTATATCATTGACAGGCAGGTAAGATGAATTTATGTTTTTGGGTTAATAATCTTTTTAATCAGGTAAGATGAATTTATGTTTTTGGGTTAATAATCTTTTTAATTGTGATTTAGTGCTGAAATGTTATCATTTTGTCACATTCTTTCTGAACCAATTTTTAGGACTGGGATGAAAGACTGTGGTTGGTGACTGATTGTTGCATTTTTTATCACCGGCTATCTTAGTCCTTTCTCCTCCTGGTCTATTTTTAGTTTGTATGATGATTTGATTTATGTGGGGTTGCTAATATTTTTGGTATTTGATTTTGTAATATAATATAGATTGTAAATATTCGATCTGCTTTTGGTATTTAATGTTTGGTGTTTTCCTGTTTTCTTTTATTATTAAAACAGAAAACAGGAATGATATGGCTGGGTTATAAATTTCATTTTATTTTTCAGAACAGACCAAGTTTTTTTTTTGAAGGCAAAAACAGGTCAAGTCCGAAAACTAAAAATACTTTGTTTTCATCTTTTCCTCTGTAAGTTTCAGAGAAAGACACGGTGAGTTAAAAAACCGTGGCAACTTTCTAATTTTGTTAAAAAAATGAATCACACTTGTTTTTTATAAAATAATAAAACTTGAGAATGTCCTCAAACTAGACAGTTCCACTTTCTTTCCTTTCATACTATTTGTGCATAATGACTTCTAGATTCTCTATCTAGAGAGAAGCAAACTCCTTTGCTAGTATTGCTCCAGGACGTATGATATATTGTGTTTCCATCCCTCAATCCTACAGGGGAATTATTGGCTTTTTGTCTGTGATTTTGACTATAATTTACACATGCTCTGTTGCACTTAAATGTTGTTGATTTCTTTCTTCCACTAGTTAAACTAGCTTGTGGATTTCATTTACTTTTCACCTCTTTGCAGTTTTCCCCCTCAATCTTAAAGAACAAACTTCTAACGTGTCTTGTGTTAGGTTTTTTGTCTAGGTTATTTATCTCACTCTTCTATTCTCAGAGAGAAATGAATATCGGAATTATGTTGTCTTAAATGCATCGTAGATTGTTGCGCTGGAAAAATCCATCAGATAGCCGTGTTGATTTTGAAATAACAGAATTTAAGTTTTCATATGGTTATCATGTTTGTTTTTGTTAGAAACACTGGTTATTGGTTATCTTATATCATTTCGTTCAGTCAGGGAATTGAAAAGATAGCATGGGATAATTCAGGAGAGCGATTGGCTGTGTCCTTTAAAGGTGGAGATGATATATTCAGGGGTCTGATTGCCATATATGATACAAGAAGGACACCTCTGATATCTACATCATTAATGTGAGTTCATGGTTGAAAATGGTTCAATAACAGGCGTGTGTATTTTTATGTTATTTTTTCAATTATTTAAATGTTGAAGTTATCTGTCTTAAATATTCTTTACTTTTTCCAATTATTTTTGAACTTATTAATTATTTGCGGTGATTTATTTTGCTGTATGTTTTAGTGGATTTATTTTTGAACTTACTAATCATTTGCAGTGATTTATTTTTCTGTTTGTTCTAGTGGATTTATAAGAGGGCCTGGAGACAATCCAAAGCCAATCTCATTTTCATTTCACGGGAAGTTTAAGCAGGGACCGTTACTTTCTGTGGTAAGTTTTTCTTGACTTTCAATGCTTTATTTATTTCTGAAGCCTTTTTTCCACCTGTCCTGAATTAAAAAATTAATATATAATTTACTAATAGTCTTCATAGATAATGCTGGGTTTCTACTATATATATCTTGGATGGTCCCTCTTGGTATCGGTTTCTAATTGCATATGTATTGTTCATGCTGCAGTGCTGGAGCAGTGGATTTTGTTGCACTTACCCACTCTTGTTTCGCTCCAATATGCTTTCATAACAAGGATTTCCTGCGAAATTTTGTTGGCCGTATACAATTTGGAGCTGAACTTTGATGTTAATTTCTTATATTCAATGTTTTCGATTACTTTATTTTTTCCTCCGTGAATTGCTCTATTATCTTGTGTGTATATGAATATTGGCGTTTGAAAAAAAGGCTAATGATGTATTTGTTATTGATAATTCAGATTCTTTTTTTGAGGAATGATAATTAATAGACATCAACCAGATTACGCAGTTTGCCAAAGAGTAAGAGCATGCATATCTGATTTTTTTAAAAAAATATTTTTGTGATTTAAGGACGGTTTTTTAAGATGTTTATTTACAACTAGTAGGTTACTTGTGTATCTGCACCAGCCGGGTCATTTAATAGTAAAATTATATGAAAAGCTTTAATATTTAAAAATGTTGGGGTCATGGTCATATTGATAACCTTATTTTTTTTAGGGTTAAATATGTTTTTGGTCCCTATAAATATAGTGAATTTTGTTTTTAGTTATTATAAAATTTTTTGGGCACTTGGTCCCTACTTTATTTTTCGTTTACACTTTTAGTCTTTACTGTAAAAATTCACTAACGACGCTGACGTGGCACTGCTTATGTGGCCATTTTTAATGTGCTGGTAGTTTCCACGTGATTTATGAATGCCACGTCTGAAATAATTAAACTAATTAACAAAACTAAAACTGAAATTGAAAAAAATAAAAACCTAAAATCAAAATACATTTCCCTAAATCCCCTCTCTCCAAATCCTTGTTTCCTCTCCACCTCTTCACGTTTTTGCATCACCTCTCCCCTAAATAGCATTTCTCTTCCTCCCCTAGTCTGGTCCTTCACATGAATCACTGTTGTGCCCACCCACGTGGTCTTCCTCCCCTAAATCGCAGTTCTCGTTGAACTATATATGAACTCTCTAGTTGCGATTGTGAGGTTACAATTGGAGATTGCAAATGATTTAAATATGAGGGTTACATGGTGAAACAATACCTTCAAAACACATGTTGATCTTCCTCTTCATTCTATTCTAATTTCTCTTTGTACTACGAAATCAATGGTGGAGGGTTGCACCGTCAACCATAAAGATTCATGTTTTTTAAATAATAATAATAATAATAATAATAATAATAATAAAACCATTGATATATTAGAGATGCACTAAGAGTTATATGAAGGCGAGTCATAGATTCATGGTTGTGCTGATTGAATGAAAATGGCATATGAGATTTGGGGATTTTAGTGCAGGAAGAGAGGATGAAGAAGCACCGTTTTTTTAGAAAAAAAAAAAGAAACACATGACGACTCACTGTTTTTCCTACATGGACAACTTACATGGCAATGAGCAGCGATGCCAGCGCATTAAAAATTGACAAATAAGCAACGCCACGTCAGCGTCGTTAGTGAATTTTAACAGCAGGGACTAAAAGTGCAAACGGAAAATAAAGTAGGGACCAAAAATGCTCAAAAAATTTTGTAGGGACTAAAAACAAAATTCACTAATTTATAGGGACCAAAAACATATTTAACCCTTTTTTTTATACAATTAGAAAGATAAAAAGCAGAAACCAATCTCCAATTCTAACTACACCGATAGCATCAGCTAGAAGCATAGAGGATATAGCAGCAGGACAATGAGTCCAAGTTTGAACTCCAGACTCCATATTGGCCCCTTGTTTGGTTAGCCAATCTGCGCAATGGTTCCTTCGAGAAGAGAGTGAATGAGCAATATGTGCCAGTTCAATTTTTTTTAGAGAGTGGATATGGTCAACAACGGGCACATGAGGATGAGAAGGGGGGACACCCTCGGAGATAAAGCTTAAAGCAACATTCGAATCCGACTCACAAATAATTTTATCAAAACCTTGCTGGCGAGCAATGTTAAGACCTTGGGCAATTGCTTGTAACTCTACATTTATATTAGTAGTGACACCATAGAGAACCCGAGAAGCCACTGACCAAGATGGTCCCTGAATAAGCCTTCAAAGCCCGACCTTCTAGGATTACCAAAATAACTGCCATCAACATTTAACTTAACAAAAGACTAGGGGAATTCCCAGAGACAAAACGAGTTTGTCTAGGAGATTTAACCGAGCCAAATAATTTATCAATGGAGTCCATTAGGGTACGCGTATTGTAATGTTGGTCTTCCAATTCTCCCATTTGGTATATTCAAACACCTCGGCATTACGGGCACTCCAAAGCATCCAACACGTTGCTCCAAAAAGTGAAGACTTAAATATATGTTACCCCTGTAAATGTTGTCATTATCCTTTTACCCTCTGCAAAAAAAAAGTTTAAAAAACACATTACAAAATGTAACATTATCACAGGGACAATTTTTAAACACAATTGAGTAAAGTGTGGGGTTCGAATATGTAACACCTTTCGAATTGAGTAAACTAAACACTAAATTGGTGGTAATGAATTAAGTGACATTTTTTATCTATTGAAGTAGTATATATTTTGTCGAAAAAGTGTGGGGTTCGAAAAACAGGTTCTAAATATTTGTCACAAAGGGAAAATAAATGAAGTCCCACATGTTGAACATTTTGAAGAGGCTATCTATCAACAATAACAATGTCATTTTTTATTATGCGTCTTTGTTATTGCCTGTATAAGGCACATAATTTCATGATATAAGAAAAGATGTTTTCGTATTTTGAATAGCACATTGGTGTCTTAGAAAGTGTGATGCTCTTATAATCTGTTGATGGAGTGTAATGTGTAGTTGGAAATTTCTCTCTCAACATCATCAAGATATAATTAAGAAGAATTGGTGGTGCTGATATTTGCTTTTGGTTTCTTCTTTTTTTACTCATTTCAGTTGATCACATGATTGATCACAGAGGATGGTGGCTTCTTTGTTTCAGTGTTTGATACATAGATATCAAAGAAAGATCATGCATATATGTTTTTATATTATAGTTGATCATTATGGTAATCTTATGTATCTTTTACTAATTTCCAGTGTTTTTGATACTAAATTATTGTCTTGACAACAAAAGAGAAACAAGAAACAAAATCTTGAAGATAAATTTTATCAAAAAAATAATCTTGGGGACAAAGAACCAAAACCCAGGTAAAAGAAAAACAACATATGTTGAATTAACTAAAAAAGAAAGATTACACGGAAACAGAGTCACCAAAAAGCATAGTTGAATTAACTAATCGTCGTTGTTGTTGAGTGTGAAGTATAGCTTCCCATTAACCCTAAAAGACCATATGTTGAGTTCATTGCCTTTTTGCATATTGTTATCTGACAAAAGAACTTTCCAGTTTCTAACAAGATTGTAAACACATGATGTCTTCATTTGCCACTTCTTCAAGTCCATTGTGAACTCCCTAAAATAAGGGTCCAAGACAGTCACTTCCAAACCCAAAGGTTTACCATCATCTTTCTTTGAATCTAATATTGCCTTCTCTTTCTCGGTAAGAAACTCACATTTGATTTCTCTAAGTGGTAGTGAAAGACGATTGTTGTATGGGTTGAGATCAGTGTCAAATAATTTTTTGCACATCACAAATTTGACATCAACACCGTTCAAATTCTTGATCATGTTTCTGACAGAAATAGGCAACTCAGGTGGTGGTGTTGGCTCATTCTCCTTTGGTTTGACTCTTCTTTGTTTCTTAGAGATGCAGCCTTCATCAGATGAGTAACAATGATGTCTTTTCTTGCAATTCAGTGTCTCTTCTTTTTCTATTGTGTTGTTGTGTGAAGAGAAAGATGATTTCTTTTGGTGGTAAGAAGAACACTTGTTGTGAAGGTCCTCTATCATTGCTAACTCTTGTTGAGTATACAAATGTGGAGCAACCAACGACAAGACTCTAGTCAAAATAGGATGAACGAAAGGGTTGAATGTTCCTCTTCCTCGTGTTTCTTGTATCCTTAAGGACATGCTTCCTTCTTTTCGTTCCATCAATACTCTCAAGTACTGCTATATCTTCTTTCTTGGTTTTGGTTTTGGTTTTTCAAAACAGGTAAGGTTGATGTTATAATTAACAAACAATGAGATAGCATATATATAAAGAAGAGAAAGAGAAAGTGTACGTTGTAAAATTGAAATACTTGCGTTTAATTATGGGGTTAAAACTAAATACTTTTTTTTATCGGTGATTGGAATTTGATAAGATTTAGTTTGTTATTGTAGATAAAGAAAGATTTAGTTTGTTATTACAAATTGATTTTTTCAAGTGTCTCCGAAAATCACTGTGTGATTGAATTTTAGAATTAAATTTCACATATCGTTCCATCATAGTATCCTACAAGTAATTAATGATATAACAAGATTCAATAACTATTTCTGTTACACTCTCATCATGTAACCGGGATAAGTAAACAAATTTCGCAGTTTGCTTAAAATAAAGAGCATTGTACCACAAAAAAGAAGAAGCTTATTTACACTTTTAGTCCCCGTATAATAAGCTAATAAATAAAACTATGTTCGATAACAAATTAATATAACTATGGTTAAATTACATTTGGTAACATAAAATAATAATATGGTTCAATAATTCTATTGTCAAAAAATTCAATAGTCAATATATGGTGGTTAGAAGGTGCTCAATGAGTACACTTGGAAGCCAAACACCTTGAACAACCTTCTAACATAAAACTGCGGCATAACACATTAGACTAGCAGAAACATACAAGACATCAATGACCGAATTACCTCAAAACATCACATGGCAATAAGGGGAGAAAAAAAAAAGCAAAACCTAAATACAACACAATAGTAACTCCATGAACAAAACTGCAACTTGCAAAAAGGCACACTAGCCTCCTTCAACAGAAAAGTAGATCCCCATGATTGAAGGCAGGTTACGAACCTCAGGCGAAATGCTAGAACACGATGGGGAAGAAGAAATGACAAACACAGCTAGGCGATGAAGCTTAAAAAGGAATGCAGATCTCAAAACCCAGTGGAAAGGGAAACAAGGATGAGCCCGAAACAGGGGATGATGGAGGGAGGGAAGGTGGGAGCGAAAAGGGACCCCCTCTCGACAATCCGCGAACTCAGACCCTATACCTACGGAGGAGTCTCGAACTTTTGCTATTAGCTCCACCTATCTGCACCCAAGCTAACTTTATGTGTGTCTTATTTTTTGTGCGTATCTTTTTATATATTCTGATTTGTAGTTTCAAATTATTTGTTTGTACTACCAACAAAGGTTACTCTGAGCGACAACTGAGTTCAAATTTCACTACAGGGTTTCAAGTTCAAGTCTTTAGTGTGACAAAAACTCTATTGAAAGGAAACAGTCGAGTTCACGTGGTAACAAAAACTACGTACCAAAAGGTATCAAGTTGAATACACAAAAAAGATATAAAGTCAATTCCAATTTGCATATTTTGTCCCTAAATAAATCTATATGCAAATTAAGACCAATGCAATAAAAATTAATATGGGTCAACAATTAATAAAATTTGTTAATTATTTTTGTTAAAAAATTTGTGTGGACCAAAATATACTCATACATTATTTTGTGTGGACTAAAATTTGTTACAAAATTTGTGCAGACTAAAATCTGTTAAAAATTATTTTGTGTAAATAAAAATATGGGTCAATTAATTGTTTTTTGACGTATAATACTTTTGATAATTATGATAAGGAAAAATTAAGTATTACATATATTAATTACATGAATCTTGTTGACTATTTTAAATTATTAACCACCGACACGTTGGAAAATTATGACGTGTACATTGCATATTAGAATTATGTGGATCGCTTTCACGTGGTGGAGACATTTACGACTTGCTATTTTGAAAGACTTCGCAAATGTATATTGTATCGGTACCCGTGTGTGATGCATGGGTATACATTGCCTTTTTTTATGGAATTTGGCTTTGAATTATTGATATTTGATAAGATATCAACATTAACGATTTTTATAAATATTCACTCATTCTTGTCAAAAAAAAAATATTCACTCATTATTTTTAATATAATAATTTTACTTACAAGAAAGTATTAATGTTTTCAAAATTTTATGTTATCATACAATATAATATTATATAAAAAATAGAAGTTACATTTGTTTTTATATATTTTTACAATCTAATATTATATGAGTTTGTGCGTATAAATATAAAAGAAATAAAGTCTATATTGTATTTATATACATACATATATATATATATAGTTTAAAATAAAAAAATTAATATAGTATAAATAGTATAAAATAGATATCAATTTCAATGGTTGACCACAGATACTAATTAAAATCAAATAATTTATGATTGAAATCTTTTATGTTTTCAACAGTTATAATGCACTCTATAAATCAAAGTAAGACCAATCTTGTTCCAAAACATAAATTTTAACAACAATCAATGACGATTTGGCTACTCTTTCTCGTTTCAATTCTAGTGGCCACAACCACTACTACTACACCATCTGTGGCTGCCGTCGCCAGCAAGGGACAATGGCAGGTTCTACAAAAAAGCATAGGCATTGTTGCCATGCACATGCAACTTCTTCATAACGACCGTATCATAATTTACGATCGAACTGACTTCGGCTTCTCCAACCTCTCCTTACCCAACGGAACATGTCGCCATGATCCCACTGAGGAAGTTGTGAAAATCGATTGCACCGCTCATGCTGTTGAATATGATGTTTTATCAAACACGTTCCGTCCATTGTTCGTTCAAACTGATGTTTGGTGTTCCTCCGGTTCTATGTCCCCCGACGGAACACTCGTCCAGACCGGCGGTTATGGTGATGGAGACCGTATCGTGAGAACCTTCAGTCCCTGCCCCACATGTGATTGGCGTGAGTTTCGTGATGGGCTCCTCGTTCCACGGTGGTACGCCACCAACCATAAATTGCCGGACGGTCGTCATATAATCATTGGTGGTATAAGACAATTTAACTACGAGTTTTATCCCAAAAATGATGTTGCTTCTAAAAGGCTATATAGTTTGCCGTTTTTGAAAGAGAGTCATGACCTTGGACCTGGTGAAGATAATAATTTGTACCCGTTCGTGTTTCTCAACGTTGATGGTAACCTCTTCATCTTTGCCAACAATAGAGCTATACTCTTCGATTACACTAAGGTATTTGATTATAGTAATTAAGATCGTTTCTCTTTTAATTATTAGCCTTTGATTGAATTAAAATATAGCATACGTCACCAACAAATATAGCATACTTCTAGTTAGATTATTTTTAACGCGTGAATCTAGTTATATTTACTAGAGATTTTTTTGACTCAATATTTAGATTCACGCGTGATTGTATAAAGATAATTGGTCGGTAATTACTAGTTTTTTTTTTACCAAAATAAACTTATATCATTTCAAGATCAATAATGTTTGTTACACAAGTAGGAACACTATAATGATATTCGGAGCTAGCATAGAGTCTTGATACCCTTGCCATAGTATGAGCAACAAGATTCGCTTGCCTCCTGACATAGCTAATCCTACAGCTTGAGTTATGAGAAATATAATTAATACAACGCGAAATAATAAGACCAAAATCAGAATTGTTTGACGCCGCCTTGTGTACCGCATTAACCACTGAGAGGCAATCTGTCTCAATGACCACTGCAACTAAGCCCAAGTATTTTACCAAACAAAAAAAATTGAAGTATGATATTTTTTAGTTTCATTTGTAGACAATATTATATAGATATTTTTATCTTTGTGTTGAGGAAAAAAATTATTTAATATTTACCTAATTTTTATATAGATTACATCCTCTCCTTAAAAAAATATTTTCAACGTTAGTTATATTAAATTACTATATATTATATATGTTATAAGTTTCATCCTTCAACATGTAAACCATCCTCTGGGTTTATAAATAAATAAAAACTTGAGTACTATTTTTATTGAAACATATTGTCTAATTGTAGAGGAAAAAATAATATATATTATTGATATTATTATTAAAAAAAATTAATTATTTTTCAAATAATACTTCTTTAATATTGTGAGTACCAAAAAATTTCAATTATTTTTCACATTTTTATTAAAAAATAAAAACAAAGTACAGATTTTTTTATTTTCTTTTTTCTATATTTAATCAAATATGAAATTCCTTTTACTTTAATTTTATTTTAAATTTGTATAAATAGTTTTAGTTTCAATTTAAGAATTTTTAATTGATAACGAAAATTAAAATAATAATAATAAAGAACTGTAACTTTTCATTTTCTAGAATTTACATTTCTCCATACTCATTTATTTTATCTCATTATTAAAGTTGATGCTCATAAGTTCAACATATCATATAATATTATATTTCTTATTGCTAAATATAATAAAAAATATTGTATTACTTTAAAAAATAACATAAAAATAAATTTACGAATTTTCAACAGCAAAGTATTCAACAAAGTTTTTAAATTCATTTCACTTATTAAAATTATAACTTCATAACATTACTTACAATTATTTATATTAAAAGTACACCGAGTCATCTATATAAGAATATTTCCTAACCTTGTCAAAAAAAAAAAAGAATATTTCCTAACATAAACTGGTTTTTAATATAAAAATGTAACAATATATATGTATAACAATATATTTTATTTTAGGTAAATTCTACCATACCCATTCAATGTTGGATGGGTATGATACCTTTTAGGCAAAATACTCAATAACACCTATTTTTTCTATTTAAATAATTCAAAATAAAAATAAATATTGAACTAGTTTTGCCTAATTTTGCCTAGAAGGTATCATACCCACCCAACTCTGAATGGGTATGGGAGTAATCACCAATATTTTAATATACATAATTTATATTAAACTTTATATATATTTTATATAAATTCCATAAAATTTAATAAAAAATATGATAACAATTCGTGCAGCAGGTGTTTCTGATGTTGTAACTTTTACCCCCTATTCTTATTTAAAGTTTTAAACTGATGAATCCTAACTTTTACCCCCATCCTTGCTAACATGTCTAGGGTGTGGTGGTGAGAACATTTCCAGAAGTGCCAGGTGGGGAACCCAGGTGTTACCCAAGTACAGGTTCTAGGGTGTTGTTGCCATTGAGGAATCTAAATGCGGTATCATTAGAAGCTGAGGTTATGGTTTGTGGCGGATCTCCAAGAGGCTCTTTTCAGCGAGCAGCAAAAGGTGAATTTCTAAAAGCATTGAATACTTGTGCCAGGATGAAAATAACTGACCCGGATCCCAAATGGGTCATGGAAACAATGCCTGGACCGAGAGTCATGAGTGACATGGTAATGCTCCCAAATGGTAACGTTTTGATAATCAATGGAGCAACTTCGGGTTCAGCTGGGTGGGAATTCGGGCGAGACCCAATTCTAAGCCCAACTCTTTATAAAACAAATAACCCAATTGGGTCACGATTCGAATTGCAAAACCCATCTAACACGCCCCGGATGTACCATTCCACCGTCGTTTTGGTTCGTGATGGGAGGGTTCTAGTTGGTGGTAGCAACCCTCATATGGGTTATAATTTCAACCAAGTGTTGTTTCCAACCGAACTTAGCTTGGAAGCGTTTTCACCTCCTTATCTTGATCCTACCTTCTCAAATGTTCGTCCAAGAATTGTGTTTCCCATTTCAAAATTTCAACTAAAATTGAATTACAGCCAGAGGGTGGTCATATGGTTTCAGGTCGACAAAAAAATAAGATTGGATAAAAACTTGGTGTATGCCACTATGTTGGCTCCTCCTTTTAACACACACTCATTCTCCATGAATCAGAGGTTGTTGGTGTTGGAACCCAGCAGTGTTACTTATATAGACAAAACAAAGGTGTACGTCATTGAGGTTACCATGCCTAAATCACCTATTCTTGCACCACCTGGTTTTTATCTACTATTTGTCGTTCATGAAGAAATTCCTAGTGAGGGTATGTGGATTCAAATACTTTGATTTATTTTTAAAAAAAAAATCGTAGTGAGCATTTTTTATTAATAGGTTGATGGAGATGTTAGATTAATTATTTAATTATTCATTTGTGGATTGATCTATTCAATAATTTAAGAATTATTTTTAATATAAATTATGGTCAATTATTACTAAACACCAATTAATTGATGAATATTCTGAATTGTGATGAGTTGAATCATTCAATTAAGCCCAATAAGAGGACCTTCTCTCAACCGTTTTGATATTTAATTGTTGTCATATTAGTAAGTTAATCGTAATGAGAGTAGTTCACTCTCATACTATTTTCTGTCAATTTTTCAACATATCATCTACACAATTCCTTATCCATAAACAGTTCATAAATAATTTATAGAGTTTAATTTACATACACGGCTTCATATTAAGTGACACATGGAATTTTGAGGTGTGGCTTGTTTTCATTTTAGTTGCTTGATGTAACACTTAAACTTGGAAGTTAAGATGCTAAATAATCATAGCATTCAAAACAACATTGTAACACCCAAAGTAATTTTTTAAATTACTTTATATGTTTAGTGAATTAATTCTTGAGTGCTTCATTGATTTAAATTTAATTGTGAAGAATGCATTCATTGAATGATTGTTGTGTCTTAGATGCACTAATTTAAGGGGATGGGATAATTTAATGTGAGTTTTGAACTCCCTTAGAAACACACATGAGCTGGGAAAGAAACAGACACGCACTTTCACAATTTTGGATTTCAAAAAAAAAGAAAAAAAAGAAAGGGTTAGGGGGATAGAGAGCTCGAAGAAGAGGAGAATGGGAGCTATAGGAATGCTTGCATGTCCACTTCACCTCCTCCATTGAAACAAACTCACATTGAGCAACTCAAACTCAGTATTCTCACTCCTTCCCATCAACATTTTCGAAAAAACTCTTCCTCTCAAATTATGAAGCACCGACACAAACACGGACATCGGACACGGACACGGACACCTAGACACCAATTTTATTTTTAATTTTTTTGAAAAATACAAGTAAATGAAGAGTCGGTGTTGGTGTCCGATACGATACGTGTCAGACACCTGGACACGGCATTCGGAAGAGGTGTCCGTGCTTCAGAGCTCTCAAACATCCCCAAATCTGCCAAGTTTCAAAACCATAGCAAAACCTTGTTATTCCCTCTTGCATGTGCATTTTCCAGCAACTAAGAGGAAATAGGAGAACATTCAAGCTTGCATTACTCTTCAAAGAAGGTTTCCATAGCTCACATTGTAGATTGAAGTTCATTCTAGCTTTGGGAGTGTAGAGAGTTTCGAGTAGATTGACAAGAGAAGGGGGGTTTTCATTGTGTCCTAGTAGTTGTCTTCGAGTCTTCATCTAAGGTGAGTCCTTTATCCTATTTGTTTGATTTCAAATGACAAATTTTGGTTTTAGGTTGTTAATAATATAAATGAATAAATGTATGTTAAATTTGGACTGTTTGTGTGTTGACTTTGTGTTCATGTTAAGGATAAACAAGGTTTTAAACTACATTTATGGTTTCATTGTTTTAAGGTTTACATATGTTTTCATGTTGTGATTCGAATTGGGAAAAGATTGAGAACAAATGGATTAAGGAACAAAACACAAAACAGCAAAACAGGGCACCAGATGAACTGCCACGGTCCGTGGCAGCCACCACGACAACCCGTGTCAGCTTCGGTTGTGGCAATTTTTTTTGCAAACCAGCCGACACGGCCCGTGTTGTCTACCACTGGTACCCGTGTCAGCATTCGTTCGGCCACTCTTTTTCTCATTATTTGGCCCTCAAATCCGTTGTTTCACAAGCCTAACCCAACCCCTATCACATGTCATGCCTATTGCAATTGTTTAAGCTCGTTTTCATTGATTTGATGTGTTCGAAAGTCACTGTTAAACAGTTTTGTGTCGTTTCAATTTCTTTTCGAAAACTTCGTGTTTATAAATGAATTAATGAATGGTGGAATGTGCTTGGGAGGGGTGTCATGAACCTAAGTTCAAGACCCTGAGGTTTCTTTTAACAATTAAGTTAAGTGCGGGTTCCCCACTTGTACGTTATAACACTAGATGTGTAAGTCTATATGGGAATGGGAGACATTCTTTGTAAAATAATAAAAGATACTTGGAGTGTATTATTGTAAGGAGTCTCGAAAAGACTCACTGAGATTATGTAATCTCACCTCTCATTGTTGTTATTTTTCAAATAACCAAGTGAAGTCGAAAGAAGGTAATGCTCAGTAAAGGAATCCGTTAGTGGAAGACTTAGAAGTATTAGAGTTTAGCATATGTTTTGTGCTAGTCTCATGTGCTTGAGACCTTTTGTGATTGTCTATGTACAAAACATAACATAAGTTGTATTAAGATGTTTATGTATTTGTACTTTGGATTAAGTTCGATGTGTTGACTCCGATAGGCTTTTTGAACTAAAGTGTTGTTTTAAGTTTTGAGCAAGTTTTTATCATATGAAAATCCTTTCATTGTGAGTCTATTTGGATATCAGTTAATCCAATTAGTTAATCCAATTTATAGATGCGTACTCTGAAAGATCTAAAAGGTAACATTCTGAGTTTTATTGTCAGCTAAAATCTAGGATGATACATACATAAAATTAAAACTTGGAAAAAATATCAAGCTAACCACCCAAGGTTCAAATAACAATGACATTTAAAACATATAAATGTAGCTACATATTAACTTGCATAAACATTAGATTACCAATAATTATATTGTTGTAACAATAATTACATACCAAGGGACTTTAAATCTTACTAGGTCTCAGAATCTCCCTTTTTCGTTCTTCAAATTCTACTAATCTTAAAACAACAACAACAACAACAATAACAACAGATGAGGTGAAATATAAAATCTCAATGAGTCTTTCTCAAACCCCAAAACGTGATTCCTAGCGGTAAACATATAATCATCTTTTAAACACAGAGCATAATTTAATCGTACAAAACACAACTTCGAACAATCTTCCATGTGTCCTTTGTGCTTTGGATCGAGAGCTATGTTATCGGATTTGGACGTGTATTGTTTCGGATAATCTTCGATCGACTATTCTTTAGCATGACCGGTCATCCCAACCTATTTAGAGGACTAAAGCAAACTTTCTAATGAGACCTTTTAACGCACATGCTAACATAAAAGTGACGAACATTAAAAGAATTTTTTTTAGGACAAAAAGTAAAATCTTGAGGAAGTAATATTGAAATTACAAAGCCTCGCAAAACTAACTCTCTCTCTCTCATATGAAAAAACTACTTATAACTTTTAAATTTTATACTACAAAATAGAATATAAATTTAATAATTAATGTGTATTTCTTGTTTATATATTTTATTTGTCATTTGTTGTAAGTTGACGGAGGGGTAGGATTATACCTAATTAATAGTAATGACCCGCGTTCAATTCTCATCAAAAGTAAATAGACTTCTATTTTTTTTAAATTTAATATGGGCTCCAAAATTTACATTTTAGAAAAACAAGCTATGCAAGACTCGAACCCCTTGAACGCACATTTGTGCTGACACACTTTTACCTATAACATTGTGCACATATTTTGATCCTAATGAAGGCCCTCTTTTACGGAACATGATCCTCTCCGGTCACCCCTATCTATCTCTCTCTTCTTGCATTTTTTAAAACAAAATAATTTAAGGATTGAGATTGAGTGTAATAATAATTCAATGAAGGGATTTGTGGTGACAAGAGTGACTGGAGGGGGTTTGTGACTGGAGAGGATCTTGGTACCTCTTTTACTATATGATATTTTATTGAAGTGCTTTTTTACTTATAAAAAAATTTGAGGTTTAAAGCGAGGGCTTGGGCCGACCCTGCTGACCACTATCCAAATTAATCACCTTTTTAATTTATTGACTAAAACACTTTTCATACATTAATTACTTTACGAATGAATCACTTTTTTTTTGTATTTAACGGGGGCTAAGCCTCAAAGCGAACAAAAAATTAGCAAGAAACAACTCTGAGAATGGAATTCCCCACAATATCAGCAAGCAATAACGGTCCTACAGAAACATGACACTGCTCATAAATAATCGCCCTTGATGACACCCAATATTGGCCAACTCATCTGCACAATGATTAGCTTCCATGAAAAGGTTCACAAGCCACACCTCCCAAGAAAGTTTGAGGAGCTTGTGAATTTCACCAACGATACTCCATCCTGAGATACGACCAATCTCAGAACCAAAAATAACATCACACACAACCTTGACATCAGGGATGGAGGCAGGATTTAATGACCGCGGGGGTTAATTATAAAACTTAAAATGTATCTAATAATATACATGTATATATCACCAAAATAAAGTTTTGAAATCTATTGATATGATTCTAATTTCGAATAATACTAATACGAGCAAAAATTGTTTGAAATATATTTATAATAACGCTCTCACAGTCTACCTAAGGTTAAAGTCAAAAAAATAACTGCTTTAGGCCTCAAATTTTCTAGACCTTGATTTTTTTTAATTTAACTATAGTAGTATTAATTTTTTTAGTATTTATCTTTTTAGGCCTTAACCTATTAATTTCACTACTATTTATGCTACTAACTAATTTATCAACAAAATTAGTCAATGATGTAAATTTATCTAATATTTATTTTTGTATTGCTTAATTATATAAAAATTAGTTAGTAGACTTTGAGGTTACAATATTAATCAAAAGGTCCATTTTTTTTTAAAAAAATCAAAAGATCCATTGAATACATGAAGGGAGAACCATCAAGCCAACGTGTGTTCATACCCACTGCACCATCTAGCTTTGGAGTTAATATTAAATACTAGTACTATAATCAAATATTAGTATGGCAATTTAGGGAGGGCTCTAGCCACGGGAGCATTCAACCTGCCTCCGACCCTGTTTAGCATTAATCTAGACAATCACTTTGCCTCAGCCTCTAGAACGACACAGCTGCAAACCTGTGTGAGAACTCCCCAAAGCTCAGTAATCGATTTGCTTAGAGAAGCCTGAAAGTCATAGACCATCAGAATTTCTCTTTAGCCCACCACATCCAGCTACCTTGTTTGATGCATTCACAACTCCATCACAATTAAGGCAAATCCACCTAGATCTTGGAGGATCCCATTTAACTTCAACTGTCTCCACATCTCGATGTTGCGATAAACGGGACACAGCCATAGCAACCTGATAATTCTGCACACAAGCACTAACAAAAGACCAAGGCATACGATGTGACACAGTGGACCACCAAGTAGCCCAATCAATACCATGATCTCTTCCAATTAGCTTCCATGAAGTTGAACTGGAGCCAATGAAAAATATCCCCACCAAAAAATTGTTTTGTGTCTCTACTCTAACAAAGCCTAACCACATAGTAATTGCACGAGGACAATCCCGTAAAACGTGAAGAGTAGCTCTTGGGACCGAGCCACAGTGAATAAAATTTGCATTCCCCAATCCCATAGGACTCTTTCTCCTATTAGTCAACAACATGTCATGAACAAGTAGCCAAATAAAAGCACGAACCCTCTCCGGAGTGTGAAGCTTCCATACGTTAGTCTAAAGAGGACTAGGTTCAGAATCAACAGATCTCGATGGTAAATTATAGCTAGTAGAAACCGAGAACTCTCCAAGGCTATTACAAGGCCGCAATACCAAATCATCACCATAGTCATGCCTTGGAGGGAAAAGGGCCCAAATTCTAGACAATAGATCAGGAGGAATACAAGTTGCCAAAATCTTGTAAATTCCAAGCTCCATCAACACCAACTAAGTCACGTACCTTCAAACTAGAAAACTCGGGAGGGATATGACCGATCACACTAGAAAGCCTAAGTCCATACGTGACCAAGCATCACCCCAAACAGAGATGTTAACTCCATTTCCTATGGTCTAAAAAGAAAGCTCATTAATCTGAGACCATGCTCTTGCCATCTGCTTCTAATCAGGTGAATCTGAGGGTTTATCATTAGAGTCATCTCTAGCATACTTACCATGAAGAACTTGGCACCATAATTTATCCTCTCCATGTCAAAAAGACCACCCAAGTTTCATAAAGCAAGCTAAGTTAAAGGTGATAAGATTCTGAATTCTGAGTACACCAAACTTCTTAGGAATAGTAATAGAGGACCATCCTAATGCATGATAACGACGATGCTCCGTTGTGTCTCCCCAAACAAAATTTCGTTGTAACTATTGGATCTCCCAAAGACAATACTGGGAGATAACTGAAGTCATCATAGGGGTAAAGTGGAAGAGCCTCGATGACGGGGCTTTAGAAAGAGTGATTCGCCCTGCAAAGGAAAGTTGGTTTGATTTCCAACCAACAAGTTTGTTCTTAACCATATCAACAAGATAATCATAGTCACTTCTTTTGGGCATTCTATCAATAAGAGGGATCCCAAGATATTTTCCACAACAGGAGACTTCTCTATAGCCCAAGCGATTCACAATACATCGTTTGACACTCGTAGGAACTCCCTTAGAAAAGAGGATTGAAGTTTTTTCAACACTCACCTTTTGACCTGACATATCACAGAAGGTCTTCAAAGTGGAGCACATGCAATCAATTTGGATCATGGTAGCTTGACCAAAGAGCAATAAGTCATCAACGAACAGTAAATGGACACGTGAGGCCCATTTATACCAGCTTGGATAGCTTTCCAATTACCTTTTTTAACCTTCTCTGATATAATATGTGAAAGTTTGTCCATACAGAGGACAAAAATATAATGAGAGTGGGAATCCCCTTGTCTAATGCCACGTTGCGGCCTAAAGAAGTGATGTGACCATAGGACCCATCACAACTCACAAGAGCCCTCAAGGCAAATGAGCAACAAGTTAGAAGTCAACTTTCATGGAAGGAACTTCAACAACAAGCCAATGGAGAATACTTTAATGTGCTTAATCTAATCATTAAGACAAAAGCACATTAAAGGTGACCATTTAAATAATAGGGAATTTCTAGTGTTTTCTATACTTTATTTTCTTTTAATAATTGCATATTTGTAAGACATTTTAATTTGGGCTTTGTTTAGGGAAACTACGGCCATGGGCCTTTGGTTGGGTGCAACTTGGGTTTGTGTTGTGGACTTAGGATCCATAGAGCCCACAATATAAATACTCTACCTTCATGTGTGATTCTTAGAACTCTTGATGAATAATTTCATTTCTTCATTTTTGCAAAGTAGGAAGCCTAGTGAGAGGTGAGAAGTGGTGAGTACATGCATATGAGAAAGTGAGATTCATCATGAGGATTCTGCATGGTTCTTGAAGGAGAGGACCGTGTTCACAACTTTGTGGCTAGGAGCACCCAAGGCTAGTTGATCATATCACCTTCCAAGAAGGTGTGTCGATCATTCATTTCTACACCCATCTCTAGTCTCATCCACATTTGTTCTTTCTTCTACTTTTCATGTAAATTTGTGTTGTATGTTCTTCATCTTTCTTGATTTGTTAAGAACACTTGTTCTTGATCTTGTGTGAGAATTATTGAATTGTTAAAATTCTAGATCCTATCCTTCTTGGTCTATTCTAGATCATATCATAAAGGCATTACGATTGCCATTCCAAAGGACATTAGTTTGCACTGTGGTAATACAAGCCATGATGAGATTAATAAGATTATATGGAAGACCCACATTCTTCAAAACCAGAAAAATATAAGACCTATCATAGGCTTTTTCTAGATCCACCTTGATAGCCAGACCACATTTTCTACCTGTCATTCTTCTCATAGTATAAACTAGTTCTTGAGCAACAACAAGATTTTCATGTATAATTCTACCAGGAATAAGGCTAGTTTGGTAGGGGGAACAACGTCATTAATAACCTCCTTCAAACGATTCACCGCAACTTTAGTAACAACCTTTTAGTTTGTATTGCATAAAGAAATGGGTCTAAATTGAGTAACAAATTCTGGTTTGTCCACCTTAGGGGTTAAACAAATATCTGTTTTATTGACACATTGAATATCATTCGGATTAGCCCATACCTTTTAGACGAAGTCAACAACTGTTTTACCCACAATAGGCCAAGCCTTTCAGTAAAACTGTTTGGCCCAAGTGCTTTCCACTCCCCCATGCTGAACAAAGCATTTCTCACTTCCTCAACATTGATGCTCGACCGTAAAACATTAATCTTCTCTTCTGTTAAGGTGCCATAGGTGAAGCTGGTGTCAATCCAAGGACCAAATGGAAAAGATTATAGTAAAACTGATTAGCCATATTTCGAACTGTGGCCTCTTCCTCTATCCAGCGGCCAACATCGTTTCTATAAGAAGTAATTCGGTCACGCCTTCTTCTATTAATGATTCACATTGTAGTACCATGTATTTCTATCTCCACCACTAAGCCACTCGCTTCTAGACTTTTGGTGCCAAATCATCTCTTCTTGAAAGAGCAGGATGCTAAGTTAGTCTTGGAGAGATTTCTCCAATCGAGTCAAGAACTGGTTACCCCGACCAACCACACAACTTGATGTTGGACACCACCGATGCGATTCAAAATTCTATACTTCCTTTTACGAATATCACCAAAGATGTCATTACTCCAAGAATTCAAAGCAACCTCCATATTATTAATATTCTTAGTAATATCCAAATCAGTTTCCCAATAAAGTGAATTCAACATTTTTCAAGAATGAAAATAAAGTGAGACTTGATATGTGTCTTATCGATGATAATTGATAAAGGAAGTATTTTCAAACCTAAAGTTATGCAATTCTCACCGTTGTTACGAGTAAAATGAGGGCAGGTCCTTATGACTTCTTGAAGGTACAAAATGAGTTCATAATTTAGGCTTAGACAAGGTTATTGTTGAAGTGGATTCAACTTAGGTTTTCATAACTTTGTTGCTCATATTTTAGATTCCTCTTGTTTTGGAGCGATTATGTTTCATACTAAAATAAGTTTTAGCTCATTTTTATAAGTTCTTGGTAGAGTACATTAGGAGGCAAGTCAGCGAGGTAGCTCACTCTTTAACAAATGACTTTATAGAATCTTCAAATTTAGATACTCCCTCTCTACATATTGAGAATGCCATATTATTAATAAAATTATTAATTTATAGGGTTATATGTTTTTGTTCCCTATAATATTTTTTTGAGAATTTTTTTAGTCTCTATAAATTTTGAGAATTTTTTTTAGTCTCTATAAAAAATTTTACTCACTTTTAATCCTTACATTTTCATCTGTCAATGTTTTTAGTTCTTTATGACTTTTAATAAGTGTAACAGAGGAAAAATATAAGGACTATAAATGAATAAAACTCTTTAAATGGACTAAAAATCAAAAAAAAAATTATAGGAATCAAAAATATATTTAGCTCTAATTTATATATGCGGTCGGTGTACGAAAATTTTTATAACACCGGTCAATCACAAAATGATACGTCACAAAAAAAAGTTTGACTTCAACTCATACAATAATTTTTTACTAGTTTTTTAACAAAAATAATTTTTATTTTTTATAGCAATGTATACCTATTAAACCTTATAATATTTTTTGATCAGTCTATTAAACCTTTAATATATAATGATGTAACCAATTTTCAGTCAAAAAAGCCTTCAACCGTGACGATAAAACGCAAAAACTATGGTTATTTTCCAGAGCGACACACACACAAACACATGCCTTGGCTTATCCATAATCCAATTCAACTGATTCTCTTCTTCAATTGAAAAAACCACTTCTCTGCTTCACAACAATGGCACTTCTCTGCTTCAATTCCTTCACACTCACCCTTCCTCACTCTTCCCTCTTCCCTCTTCCCACCACCAACCCTAGTAGTAAGTATCATCACTTCTACTAATTCACCTTAATCTCTCCAAATTACATACACATGTTGTTATTATTGATGTTTTTGTTTTTGTTATTGTTTCTGTTATCTTAATTTTATCGAACTACGTTGTTATTTGTCAGTTTCAACAGTGCACGTTGGTACACCTTCAAATTGTTTCAAGGGAATTCGAATCTCGACACCCTTTGTTATGCAAAGAAGGAAAAATGCGAGTTTTATTGCATCTGCTGCTGCTGATTCTAATGGGGTAGATGGAGTGGCTTCAACAGAAGAAGGAGGTGTTGAAAGTAAGAAAGAGAGTGATGCTGTTGTAGCGGTGGATAAGCTTCCTTTGGAATCAAAGGTGAAGGAGGGAGAAGAACAGAAGTTGAGGATGAAACTTGCTAAGAAGATAAGGTTGAGGAGAAAAAGGCTTGTTAATAAGAGGAAGTTGAGGAAGAAGGGTAATTGGCCACCTTCCAAGATGAAGAAATTGAAGAATGTATGATTATCTATTTTGTTTCATTTGCAGGTTTAATTAATCCTCCTTATTTCTTATTGTTATGTTTCAACAATTTAAATTTTATTTTTGTAATGTATCTTGTATGTTGACAATATTGTTGATTCTCAATCAAGAAATTTAGTTAATGTAGCTTCCCTCCATTTGGTTAATGTTGAATTAGGGGTTTGATTTGAAATTCATAACTGATGATGTGTTTGGACTTTGGATAATGTAGTTAGTTCCATTTTGCAGTGCTATGCTAGGTTGTTTGAGAATTTTGTTCTCTGCATTTTTTCAATGCTTAGTGAAGAAAACAAATAGGCAATGTGCAAATTCTATCATTATTTTGGTAAGGTGAAAATTGAAGAATGGAATGAATGCTTTATACTGAATTCTGATGCTACTAGCATGGATAGTTAACTCTGTCATTGTTTTATTTTTCCAAAACCAATAAGATATCTGTCTTTTATTTATCCAAATTTTTTGGATTGTCTAAGGATCCGTTTGGGAGGAAGGTTTTTGAGGACTAAGTTTACATGTTGATAAATGATCATATAACATCTCAACTCAATCACCCTTTGTTTGTTTTTGGAAATATATTTTAGTTTCATTAATTTATAAGGTAAAACTAATTCCCCTCCAAAACCCTTCATCCAAAGGTATCTTCTAGTTAACTGACTCATTTTCACATGGCTGATGGACTAGTTCACTCTTGCATAGTGTTCCTGGAATTTTGCCCTCTTCATAAATTGCATCCCATACAAAAGAACATAAAATTGCTTTCATTATTAATCCTAAAAATTCTTGGCTTTGTTCATGGTCAAATGGCCGAGTACAACATCTTATAGAACACATTTGGAACCAAGTCGTCTTGGTTTTAGTCGTGCGCGGAAAAGGGTTATTCACGGCAAGTCTACTGTGGTACCAAACACACTGTCCAGCACTTATTTCTGGCATCTAGTCTTGATCTTATTTGTGGATGAATAACAGAAAAGCATTGCTGCACAGAAAATTAGTTTATGCAGCTGCTCCTACTGGTTGTGTAGTGTTTTTTAATATGCATGGGAACATGTTCTCTATGGTTATGTTATGTGCAAAAATGTCACATGAGAGGGATTCATTTTCGTTGAGGAATATATTGGATTATGTCATCTTTTGTCAGTACTAATAACTAACTCAGTATCATGTCTTTCCCCAATTGCTAAGTGCCCGTTTGTATAAGCTTTTGCGGCAAAAGTCAGTACTAATAATCCGGTGACAAAAGTCATAAACAAACGAGACTTAAGTCCATGTTTGGTTCCTCTTTGCTTAGATGTGAATTTAAAGAAAATTGAAATCTGGACTGTTGGGAAAGTCGAATAACAACGGCTGCACTATTTGTATTTTTTGGTCAAGACCAGGGTATCCACCGCCGAACGCAGCGACTAATTCCCTCGCTGGATTGGAGGAACCTCAAAAGCTGAATTGGAGACACTTCAAATGGTGAGACAGCTGGCCCAGAGATTTAAAGCTGCTTCATACCCAAAGCGATGATCGAACCCTCGACACTTGGTTAAGGGAGGATGAGCCCCAACCACTCAACCACACCCGCTGAGTTTGGTTGCACTATTTGTATAACAAAATGGGACAATACTTGTATATCAAAATATTATTATTATTATTATTATTATTATTATTATTATTATTATTTTGAGCCGACCCTAGATTTTTAGTGAGAAAAGTTCCATCTTCTCTCTAATCTTTCTTCTTTTTCATCCATTGAAGAGGGGATGGTTTTGGATCGTTTTTTTGACTCGGAGTCACCCCTCTGCATTGTTTTTTTGCTATCCTTTTATATAAATAAGTGTTATTCACGTAGTTTTTGAGTTTTCTATGATGACTTGGTCGTCATCGCTACATGTTCGGAGGCATGGGTACTCCGGTCACTTTAGTTTTGTCTTTTTTTTTTGGTATTTTACCGTTTTATACTATTAATTAAAATGTTGTTGGGTTCGCAATTCATCCTTTTTAGTTTTAGCAACACAAATTTGTGTTATTTTCAATGTAATCTACTGATTTAAATGAATGAATATCTTATTTTTAGTGAAATAAAAAGTACAGTTGTGGTTATTGATATGTAAACTTGGTTAGTGGATTTTTATTTGATGACCTTTTGGTTAGGGGATGCACTTATGGTAAATGATAAAATTCATTAACCATTAATTAAACTGTACTAGGTCACTGCAATATGCAGTCACCCAATCCTAGGGTGGCAATGAAACTTGATCTCAAAGGTACCCAACCGACCCCAATTCGAGTTTGATGGGAAAATCGCTTTGATCTAGGGCGGGGTTTGTGTATGTTGATACCTGCCCCGCTCCTATCTTGTGATCCCGCTCGACTAACTTTTTTTTATTGTTACATAATAATTATGATCGTATTTTATTAATTATCATAGATATAAACTTATTAGTTTTTTTCTATAAGTAGTGGTGCAATCGAGGACCCACAGAAAACCCAACCCCATTTGAGGCGGGGATAAAAATGAAAACCCCAACCTCAGTAGAGAAAGAGGCAGGGACAGGAAGGAAAAATCCGCTCCCGACTGACTCTGTTGCCATGCCTAAATCCATTACCACTGGATCTGTTTTTGATTCAATCTCACCCCTTGATTTATTTTTGTTTAAAAATGAGAAGTGAAAAATGTAGAAAGAGAATTGAGATTCACAACCAAACCCCCATCCATCCAGCACATGGCCCTCGATTGCGAAGTGGTTACTCGATTAAAGAGAAGCACACCTTTTCATAAGAACAAATTTGCTGCTTCCAATTCAAACTTCTAAAGCCTCAAACTGTGTTCCAAACATGCACTGTATATGGCAACGCATCCTAAAACAAAGAACATAAGGTAGACTTTGTTGACTTGGTTCACGTCCATTGCCATCTTATTATTTTCTGGGTTTAAGGTTGAATTTATTTGTGAGAGGAAGTGGAGGAAATACTCAACAACAAAAATACATTGCTGTACAGAAAATTTGTTTCTGCAATTGCCTCATAAAGTATAAATAATGGGGGAGACCCTCTCCACAGGCCTACAATATATACATATACCCCATCACGAACTTAAGAACATTCACAAGATGAAAGAGCTTTATAGAAACTAAAATCCTAAAACCCAGTAAAAGATGAAGGAGTGGGGCGTTTCCTTTTCTTTTCTACTATTTACGAACACTAGTCAGCAGATTAGCAAATGTTTTGGTTGTCTGATGTCATGTTCCGTTCAAGTGATGCCGCACCTCAGTTTCCTCTAATCTTTATCTCCACCAATGATCAAACTAATGTATCACCTCTACGGATGTTAAATTTGCAGAGCGGGCAAGTTGCTTTCGTCCGAAGCCACCGGCTGATGCATCCACAATGAAAATGGTGGGTGCAGGGAAGGCGATACAGTTCGGTTCCATCCACATATGAACATAGGCAGATACAGCATTCCTACAATATAATCAGCAGAAGTTACATTCAAACTCAGTAGTTTCATAATGTAAGCAATTTTCAAGTTGTAATAAGTTCATTTTCATCCCCACCACTTTCCAAATGAACAAGTTTAAAGTAACTTAGATGAAGGGGGGGTTTCATTTTCTGGAATTGAATCAATTACAAACTCGAGCATATTGAAGAATAAATCAAGGATAACACGAGGATTGCAACAACAAATGCTTTCTAGTGGTGGCAAAACGATTCTTCAAACCATTATCCATTTAGTCAACCATACAAGTTTCCATTCATTTAGTTACTTACAAGTTACTACCATGATAATAAAAATAAAGAATCGTGTAGTTGTGGAATGAGATTTGAGAAGACAGAGTTAGTACTCACAGAATCGTCTGGATGTACAAGAAGTTCACGGGTATGGCTTCCACTGTATGAATCGATTCTTGCTTTAACAAGTTGCTTCATGTTGTCATCAACCAAAATCAGTGCATTTGACTGACTAAACCTATACTTGGGAAGTGACATGATATCTTCTTCTGAAGCACCTTCTCTGATTTTTAAAGCATAAGCTACTGCTATTATTGGGATGATGCAGAAGAGAGCAAAGAAAATTACACATGCAATCCCAATACAAAAGATAATAAAAAATACATCAAAGGCTAGAAAGACCACTGTTAACCTGCAAGAATGTGGAAAATACATCATTCAGCATTTTATAAACCCAATACACATGTTAGCAAAAATAAGAGCGTAGAATTATTTCAGATAAAAGCTTTTTATGTTACAGGATGAAGTAAACAAGTTCTGAAAAACTATTAATTTATTATCTATTCTGGCTTCAGCTGAGAATTTTGAAAGAGCCTTAGTCTGAACCAGCCTGCTTATCAAGAGGTCAAGTTCCCATAAAATAGAGCCAAGTAACTGGTTGGATAGGTCTAGTTTGAAATAGTCTCGGTAACCAGAATTTCTTGTTTCAATCCTAGACAAGAAAAAGTGTCTGAATTTTCAGCGGAAGTTGTAGATAATAAGATCTCAACATATGAAGTTTGCCAGTTCTAACCATGAGTCAAACTATTCAATAGAGTTCTATAGTCAAACCAATAGGGATTTTGTATTTCATCAACTACTAGTTTCAAAGTTGGAAAAACTATAACAGCAAGACAAATATAAATTCTCTGGCCATCTTGTGATATTTGAGAAATGATGATGAATTTTTTTAAAAAACGACCTTGCACAACTTCACCTCAATTTCAACAAAAATTAAAAGAATTAAGGCAGAATTTAGAACAAAAACTAATAGTTTTCTAATCACAAATGTATTTTTCTTAGAATAACAGACAAAGGACAATCTGACACATTAAAGGTCCAGGGAAGGGTTCTGTCAGACCTTAAAACACATTAAAGGCAGAAGGTTCAACAAAATTTTCACTTCATTTCCATTCGCCTCGTTCATACATAATCGAAACAAAGGCAGAAAGTTCAACAAAATCCCTCTTTTAACTTTTTAAGTACGATCTATTCTCTACTTGTTCTGCTCGGGACTCGAGGATGAGTAGAAAAACTCTCCTTTTGTAAGCTGTTGTTTTACATCAACACGGATTTCGTTAACCGATAGGACACTGGGTCTTGGGCCTAAGCCCAAGAATTGATATGAATGGGCTGGTTAGCAAATATGTGAGGAAAGCTGGAGGTTGTTTTGCGTGTGTTTGTCATAAGAAGTGGGGGAGAGAATAATGGGGGGTATGTTGGTATTTTGTTAAGTGTGTAGGCAGAGAAAATATTCTCTGAGGAGTCACTGACTCTAGGTCAGTTTTGTAGAGAGTGTATCTCTCAATTCTGAATTTGGTTATTAATACACTCACATTTCCTTCACAATTACTGCATTGAATTTGAGTTTTAACATTAACACATCCAAATGTAGACTACTTTTCCCAGTGTTTCTTGGCCTTCATGATAACATCTTCTTATCCACCCCAACTCCCAATCTCCCCCCAAAGATAAAAAAGGAAAATGCACATCCAAACTAATGCTCTTACCAGTAGAGACGAGGAGAATCCTCCAGAAGTGCTTGACCACCCACAACAATCCAGTAAAATCCAAACACCCACCAAACAGACGATGCCAGAGTGTTCATAGGCTCTAACTTCTTCACAAAGCTGAAAGCAAGAAATACTAAAGTGAAATAAAGCTCAATCATCCTCAAGCATAGAGTTATAGGAACAAAAGCACAAACAAATAACAGAAAATCATCATTCTTCTCATTTAACACCTCAACCATCAATCATTCAGTCCTCAACACATAAAAAATACAATGTAAAGGTGTAGAAGATCTTCCAATGAAACAAACACTTCCCAAAGTAGCTCGATTAGTAAGCTAAGGGGCACCAAAAGAGTTTAAGCAGGAGGTTCAAGTCCAGGGTTCGAATCCTGCAAAGTAACAATTTCCCCTCCCCCTAACCGATTAACCACTAACATTTGTCTGTCAAAACAAAAAAGTTATCGACACTTCACTAGTTATAAAACACTGGTCATCACCAATACCACAATGAAGTGATGTAGTCTCAATATCTGATTAAAATGCAGCCTCAAGTAAAATAAGCCCTCCCCTTCTCACATCAATCACCATTCCAACAAATAATTTTACACATTAGTTGAAAGTTGAAAAATTTCATGAACAGCCGCGAGCTTCTTCGAATACACAACAAATTATTCATAAGCAATTTCAGGAGGCAATCCAATTAGTGTTCTAACTAATGTACAATTATAACAATTCAGAAACACTCTCCCTAATTTCAACTTCAAACCATTCATACCAATGAATCATCACAGAGTCCCGGAAGGGTAGCTCATGTGATTGAGTGAAAGGGACATTGTTGGTGAAAATGTAGGCGTACGGGTTCGAACCCCGCTCCCCCCTCTAACTACTAACACGCTAATTTCTAACCACTTTTCCTATCTAAAAAAATGAATCATCACACAGCCACAAATCAAACTTCATAAACCGTACATTAATTTTTATGAAAAATAAAAAAAATCAGTGACTATTATAAACAAAAATTGAAATTCGGAGAAAAAGGAAGAAGAGTGAGATAGTTACGAACCTATAGGGAGTGTGAGAGAAGGAATCGGGAGTGGTGGCGCAATACTCGGAGTAGACGAAAGCGACATGGAGAAGGCACTCAAAGGCGTAGCCACAGAGCCAGAGTCGGAGAGGAGTGGAGGGACGCTCGCCGAACGTGCAGAGGAGAACGGCGGCGGCGACCACCACGAAGGACATGTTCCAGACCATGTCGACTACCAGGATCGCCTTTGAATACGCGCAGCCGCCATCGGCGTCGTCCGATCGGTGAACGAGGGGGAGGGTGTCCATGGTGGGGATGTGGAGTACCCGATTAGTGCTGACCTGGCGCTGTTCTTCTTCAAGTCGTTCCTCCATGTCGTTATTGTTAGAGAGAGAGAGAGAGAGAGAGTTGAGGTTTTTGAATAAAAAAAGAAAGAGAAGAAGAATTAGGTATTTTGGTTTTGCCCTTTTGAGTTTTGATTGTTTATTAAGAAAATAAAGATATTTTTTTGACAAATAGGAAAATACAGATTAAAAATTATAAATAAGAGTAATAGTAATAGGGGTAACATCCAAGATTACTTGGGGGTGCGTTTGTTTCAAGTCTGGTAATTTCATTGGGAATAAATTTCCTTGGAATAAAACGATGGAAATCTTATTCTAAGGTATTAATGAAAATTGTGTTTGGTAAATATTTATAACATTCCTAGGAATTATTCTAAGAATGGGAATATAAGTAGTTACTCATAGTTTTTATTCACATATCCATGGGAACTTTTTTCCCACCCTTTTCCTTGGGAATAATGGAAGTTATTTCACTCCTAGGAATCTTTATAGCTAAGATTAATTTTTTTAAACTTCTAACAAACATGGGAATACTCATTTCCTATCTATGTATTCCCGGGAATCCTAATTCTACACTTGAAAACAAACACTTCATTGCATGAAATGGTAGGGTCTCTTTCGACTTAACCAAAACTTTTGGTTCGAATCCAGTCTTGGACATGTAATAGTGTTAAATATCTGAAGAGAGAGTTTTGTCGCCCATTGTCGTTATAGTCCTATCCGCATTGAGGGATTAATTTCTGCAATAATAATAATAATAATAGGTTAAGAAAGTAGGTGGCTGGCTTCGCGGGCCAGTGAGTGGGTGCTGTGGTGATTCTGTTTCTGGGGGAGGTAAGTAGGGAAAGGGCAGTTGAAACGACGTCACATCACTAAGCTACTGAGAGTGATAATCATTTCTTGAGATCACTAGGAGCGCTAGTTACTAGCTAGTGCGGCGGCATTAGCGACTAGCTACACTTGTTGACTCTTGTAAACATCAACTTTTATTTAAAGTTAAACAAATCTTCCATTCACCATTCTTTTTCCTTTTTCAACATCCTCATTAACTCAACAAGGAAGTACTACTACTAATAGTAATGCAATAAAATTGTCAAAAAAAAATAGTAATGCAAAATAAACTTGTAAAAGAAAAAAGTTACTAGTACCATCTTTCTATTTTATCTCTCTTTTAAAATTATTTTTTGGTATAAACTAGATATCCTTTACGCGTAACTGAAAAGATTAATCTCTCGAGTCGGATAGGGCTATAATAGGTGGCAAAATTAATAAATTTTATTATTCTTAATAAAATTATGGGCGCTTCTAGGGTGAGGGAGCAAATTAAATCTCTCACTGGTGAACCATTAAATAATACCATAGAATTTAGTATAAAATTTCATCAACGATTAAGATTTAATACTGATTGATTCAATCTTAATCACTCATAGTATTTTATATAATATCTTACGGTCAATTTTAGTGGTATTGTGACTTGTTAGGGTAGTTCAATTGAGTCAATCATTTGTGATTAGTGTGTATATGTGCAAAGTGTCAAGTGTATTGTGTTTGTATTGTGGCAGCTAACTAGTATGAGTAGTTAGTTGTGCGTAATGTGAGTCATTGGAATACATAACTCAGCCGATAGAGTTAAGTTAGAAATTGCTAACCATAGTTAATTGTGTAAGTGGTGGTACAAAATCTTCCATTCACCATTGTTTTTTTCCTTTTTCAACATCATCACTAACTCAATAAGGAGGTACTAATACTAATAGTACTAATTGTAAATCACATGTAACATAAAAAACTACACAAATTATAAAGAGATTATTAGTTCATTAGTCGTACTAAGTAGTTTTATCACTGAAAATAAAATTAGTTTAATGTTGGGAGAGAGGGGTCACAAAATTCATTTATTTATTTATAAACCTACTACGAAGACTTTTGGAGAGATTTTGGAAGAATAAAAACAAACATGCCCATTATTTTTATTCAAAGTGCAAGTATACTATAGGTGTGTATACAAATTATGAACACTAAGTACATATAATTTAAGCTTGGTTCTCGTGTTATTTAGTGCAAAATCTTGCTAAGGAGAAAAACATCTAAAAGAAAAAAGAATACTTCTCCGTTTTTTAATAAAACCAAAAAAAATAAGAGACGCAATTTTTAGGAGGATTTAAGCCAAAAGACTTGATAGAAAAGCAAAAAAACCACAAATCCAATACATTAACTAAATCTAAAGCAGGAAAGAACCTACCTATTAAAAAAAAACTTCTCTAATGATAGAAGAAATAGAATCACACTAAGCTAGACTTAGAATAAAGATATATATCATGAGAAGCAAGTTTATCTGTACAATTGTTGTCTTCTTGGTAAATATGACAAATATGAAAGGTCAATATTTGAGTCACTCGAGAACAATTTCTCCATGTTATATCTCAGATGCCAAGGAGCAATATTGAAAGATTTGAAAGCTGCGATGACCAACTGAGAATCACATTTTAACCAAAGTCTATGCCAATCTCTAGCAAAAGTAGTTTCAGTGGCTTGCATTTGCACTGATTTCAATTTTAATGACTTTCATTGAGAGATCGATATTTTTAAGGCTTGTTTGAGCCCTTGTATTATAAACATCTAATGTTACTAATTGCTTCTTTTTCAATTTCATCTTTCTCTTTTAAAGGTTATAAATATTACAAGAAGCCTTGAAAACATACGTTTTATGTCAAAAGAACTAAAACAGAATATATGAAACATAAGTTTAGCTAAGGGCAAACAAGTTTTAATGTAAAAGTGAAAATTGGATAACATGCAATATCCTAAGTCTCATGTTTTTTCTTCAAAAAAAAAAGTCTCATGTTTTAAGCTTTTTTTTATCCGACTTGTGATAGGTCTCTTTGGGTCAAATCAAGGGAAGGGAAAAGAGGAATTGAGTCAAGAGAGATTTTGCTTCTCTCCCCTCTCCCCTCCAAATAATTGAACTCTGAAAAAATAACATTTAGAAGAATTTTTTTCTTCCTTATCATTATTCTCCAACCAAAGACACTAAAAACAATTATGGTACAACTGAATCAGTGGCGGACCCAGGACTCGGGTTCAGAGGTGTCAAATTTTTTAAATACACAATTTGCTAAAAATATAATTAAAAACAACTATAATATATTTAAATAAATAAATTATACATTTCATAATTGTCCTCTACGTGATTTCATATTCTGAAATCATTAAATATTAAGCTCAGTCAATTTTATTGAATACATCACTCTCAACCTATGTCACCAAACAGTGTTCATCCATGTATCCCTCATCCAGTTACGCAACCTATTCTTCACAATATTCATAGCAAATAAAGTTCTTTCTTCAGTTCTTGTAAAAAAAAAGCTCTTTCTTCAGTTGCTGTTGTTGGTAAAAAAATTCAAATTAAATAGACAAAAATTCAACTATTGTGTTCCAAGTTACCACTCAAATCAACTGTTGTTGTAAAAAAATCAAATTAAATAGACAATTAATCAAAATAAATTAAATAGCACTAACACAAAATACAAATTAATTAAATAGCACTAATATAAATTACCAATTAAATAGTACTAACAGATTCAAAATTAGGATAATAAGAACAAGAACGGATCCAAGGAGATAAAGAGATAGAGAATCTTTTTTAAAATAAAATATAAGAATGTGAGTGATTGTGTGAGTGTGGTGCATTAGAGTGGTGCAAAATTAGGAACTTTGGTGCAAAACTAAGAACTTGGGTGTAAAATATATTTTTCAGGGGATTCAAAAACATTTTTCCCTAGGGTATGAGTGCTAATTTTATTTTTTCAGGGGGTTCACTTGAACCCCCTCAAACATACCTAGGTCCACCATTGAGATAGATGATGTTGTATAGAACTCAATGTAGGCAACATAGAGTAAATTGAATTTCATCCGTAAGACCTAGCTCAACTGATAAATTCTGAAATTGTTAGGTTGGACATCATGTCTTGGATTCGAACTCAGACCTTACAATTGTGTGCGTGAGTTTCTTCTAGTGACACTCGCAGCTCCGTCTACAAACCAAAACAAAGAGAGAGAGACTAAATTGAATGTCGCAATTATGAGTGGTTACACAATATTTATAGAATAAATGTTAATTATTATTTTATTAGTTGTATCCTATTTTCATCTAATTTAATATGAAATAGAAAATTAATAAAAGATAGCACATTGAACAACCCATGTGAAAATGAAACAAAATAACAATCCATGTGGCATTAAACAACACTTGAAAAAGAATGAAGAGAACAGAATTATTTAATAAATATTGGAGCCCGACGTCTAGGGGATAATGGTATAAGGTATCAGTGTGGATTAAGGGGAGAAAGGATGCCTTTGTTCGCTCTCCCGTGGTGGCCGGAACGGATGAGGATAAGGTTAATGAGTTTTTCAATCATCATGAAGCAAGTTTGATCAAAAGAATTCCCTTATACAATAGTCAAGATGAAGATAAATTGATATGGTGAGAAGCCGTAACGGCATGTTTTCGGTAAGATCGGCTTATTATGGTGTTATGGAGGATTTTATTGATAATACCAACCTTCGTGTTCCGGATAATTGGAGGCTTATATAGAGACTCAAGATTCCACAGAAGGTTAAAATTCTACTTTGGCGGGTAGCACGTGGATGTCCTCCAACACGTGATAATCTTAGACGACGACATGTCCCGTGTGATCAGCTATGTCCTATGTGTGATAATGGAGTTGAAGACGAGGCTGAATCAGCAGGGAAGAGGTTGAATCAGCAACATGAGAATACTAGCCAAGTCACCGAACAAGTGGGGTGGAAGAAGCCCGAAGCACGTTTGCTAAAGTGTAATGTCGACACTACTCTTTTTGCATTGGATAATAAGTACGGTATCAGCATGTGCATAAGGGATGAGAATGATTGATTTATGGAAGGGAAAACAATGTGGTTTAGCGGATTACCTGAACCTCAAGAAGCTGAAGCAATTGGTTTATTACAGGCACTGAAGTGATTGAAGGACCTAGACTTGAAAGTAGTTACTATTGAGTTGGACTGTCTCTCAGTGGTTAACGCAGTAGCTCAAGCAAAGTCGGGCAACACCGATTTTAGTGTTTTAATTTCCCATTGTATTGATTTACTTGTTTAAGCTATAAGGTTAGCTATGTTAGGACGCATGTGAATCTTGTTGCTCATGGTATTGCACGGGCATCAAGACTCTATGCTAGCTCCCACGTTCATTATTCCTGTCCAACCTCTATTGAACACATTATTGCTATTGAAATGAATTAAGTTTGTTTGTGTCAAAAAATAAAATATTAATTGGCGCTAATACAAACAAATTTTAATTAAAGAATAATATCTGATATACTAGTATTCGATAACATTACCAACAAGGGTTGGTCCAAGTGCTAACTGGACTTGGATCCCCTCCAAGGTCTCGGGTTCGAATCTTGAGTTTGGCAAAAACTCGCTTGGGAAGAGAGAACCACACGAGCCAGCAAAACCGAAAACTCGTAGTCAGCCAGGTTCCCCGTCATAGATTAGTCACCGGCAAAGCCAGTGGAAACTACGCACTTATGACATGGTAACCAAAAAAAGTATTCAATAACACTAACACCATATTTTTCAAGAATATCCATTTTTTAGTAACATCAATAATATCTCTTAATTCTAAATTTCTTAACTATTCTAATGGCCCTCATTTTTGGTTTTTTTAGTGGTCCTGATTGTTAAAAAATAAAAAATCCACATTAACAATGTAATTAGTTCGATTAAAAACATAGTTAATTAAATATTGAACTTAGTTGATGAATATATGAAGGTGCCACAACTTATTAACCATCACGAGAAGGTAATTTAGTTGGCGAGCTAAAAGATATTAAATGAGTATAAAGAGGTCCAAATAACATTTCTCCCATCCCTCGAACAATTAACAACTAACATTGCGTATCAAAAAACCATCAGCTAAACTTCATCAATCACAATTTTCAGGAATTCAAATATAATCTGCTACATATATCTACTACAAATATATTAGAAAATTTGGGTTAAATTTATGTTTAATGAATTGCAACACCTTAATAATTCTCTTAACCAAACTCGTCAACACTTCCTTAACCAAATTTTAAACTCATCAACCATAGACTTTGTTGTCAAATGTTTATGTAAACATAACACATTCACGACATTTATTGAACTCATTAGATCCATTATATCACTTTATTCAACGAACATTTAGATAATAAATCTCAAATATAATAAGTTTAGAATTGCCTCCACTGGCAAAATTATTTCTCTCCAAAGTTATCCATCGATATTGGTGAGTTTTCATTTATTTATCGAGTGTTCATAATTTGTTCCTATATTTGATGAACATCTGAAGGAGGGGGTAAATGAAGAAATGGATCTGGGACAATATCTAGTACATAATTTTTGTGCCCGGCACGCAGATTTTAGTACACTAAAAACATTCCAGTAGATCACTCATAATTTAATTCACAACATGCAGGGTCTCCAGAATCTACTTTTACTTTCACTGATAATCTAAAAACACTATAACAAGTGAATCCGCTTGTAAACAATTTGCAGGGTACATTTAAATAAAGTGCCACAATATCAAGGTAGTAAGGTCTGCAATTCAGCTCCGCAAATTAAACAGAAAACAAAGTGGCCTGAAGTTGTTGACAAGGTGTCTTAAAACTTAATCCATCCTTCCTTTCAAAATCCTTTCCTTTACTTCGGTTGGCGTGCTGTAGCAGACAAATTACAAGACCAGTAAGCCACTACAATAATATATTGTGAAAAGGCATAGTATAATCAAACTTCAATAAAGCTCAGACATAGAAAAAGGGAAATGACCTAAATTCAAGGACGAAAACAATGCATAAAGTAAAACAAAAGGAAGAAATAAACATTGTGATGAGATCCTTGGCCTTTTTACTCCAAGACAGCCCAATAGAATTGAGAAAGCTTATTCTAGAAGGGGTAAAAGGGGAACTCTGGCAGAAGTTGAGGAAAAGGGTGGGAAAGAGAATAACTAACTTGCTGATGTGGCAAAAGTCACGTAAGAGAGGAGGGAATATTCGAGTTGGTTAGAGGTGAGAGAGTGAATATAAGGGAGGGTCATTAGTTGCTTGATGTAGGCTGGTTTTTGGGATTGGCTTGGGCTAGGGACTTGGCAATTGGATTGCCATTTCCATTATTTCATTGTTTTCATTATTCCTCTTGTAACTCTGTTTGAGGGCTGATATCAGTTAGATTCAGCACCTATAATTTCAATATTACACAGTTATTTGTTCTTTAGATTAAGATGGTTTCTGGTACCTATCACATCGCAAGTTTTTCTTTCAAAGTGATCAAGTAATCAGACAAGCTTAAAGATGAAGGGTAACTTTTAAAAGCCACAACCGCTGCAAATGGCCTTGTAGGATGTGGCCTGGTGCACTTCCCTAACAAGGGATTAGTTTTCATCACGTCTTAACAAAATTATTTTCCATAGACATAGGCAAAAGTCACTCGTCCAACCCAGAGGCTTGCAAGATGGACTAGTGCATAAAAAGTGAACTTTGGCTAGTGCATAAAAAGGAAAC
Source organism: Astragalus glycyphyllos (assembly GCA_963573325.1). NCBI lineage: Eukaryota > Viridiplantae > Streptophyta > Magnoliopsida > Fabales > Fabaceae > Astragalus > Astragalus glycyphyllos. Next base: position 39,984,172 of record OY754312.1, read on the forward strand.
TTACGAGAACATGATGTAAAAATCCCAAGAGTGAACTACTAAAAAGGTAAAGAACTTGTGAACTTACACGACATAGACATGTCCACCCCAGCCACTCAAGCAGTCACGGTCTACAGATGATAGCAGTGCCTGGGAGATGGTCTCAAACAATTCCTCGGCTTCCTGTGTTAAGAAACCAAGCAGAAAAACAATAAGCTGCCTCTTTTTGACGGACATGGAGAAACTATATCTTACGAAAATCTATCAAACTATATCATATTTTATTTATAATACGAAACTTTGATCCTGAAGAAAGAAACAAACTGCAATAGCACAGAACATCTTATTTCCATTCCCAAATCTGATATTGCACAGCTACTGTTGCATTTTTGCAACCCAAGAACTACTTAAATTAGGCATATTATTATCTATACTTATACAAACATTACCCCCTCCCAAAGAAAATCTTGCGAAATCACTTGCTGATTGCAATGTTATTATATTGAATATTTAAATGATATTATGTCTTGAATAATGAGTAAATGCAACATGGTTATGTTATACAACAACACGAAAGACTTTGATTACTGCTACTCGGAAGAAAAGGGTCTCACTTGGGCATTATGGGGTACCTAAGTCCCACATCTAGTAAGAGATGCTCAGCTAGATTTTAAGGAAGGTTCCCCAAGTTCTTGGGTGCTTATCAGAAAGACTGTTAGCAGAACTAAGTCTCTAAACTCAGCTGAGAAGGGCTGCAGCCTGAAGAGGTGACCCTTCTAAAGTAGTACTCTCCATGTTCATTCATTCTCCAGTAGACAGATACATTACATTCATATTGCATTTACTACCTATAAGGATTATAAGTTCTAGAACCTCAACACTCACTCTGCAACTATGGTGCAGCATAATAATGACTATGACAGATAGTTGTTCAGGATATTGAGTTTAATACAGAAAAAAAGGAAATCTTAACCAACTGGCTATCCTCCTCCAACTCAGGATCAATGCATTTCTAGGGACACGAGAAGAATGATTTCAAATTTTCAATGTTATCTTCTAATCTCTGGGAAGTCGAGTGTCTGGCCTCTTCCACCCAAAACTGCCCTCTTTTACATTCTTAGTTTTTTTATTAAGGCTAACCAATTAATTACAACCAAGTCTGCTTCCAACTAATAATGACCAGCTAACCGGGGCTTGCCCACTTGGTTCCTTAGGTATTCTAATGTACTTTCATAATTGAGGCCAGTTCCTAGCAAACACCCCACCCCCACCACCCCACCAAAAAAAAAGATTCACTTTGTCCTCAAGGTGAAGAAGGTTAGGGTAAATGCTTAGGAAGCTGTTGACACCAAGTTATATTCAAAGTGCTGGGTAAGTTTTCTGAACCACCAAATAACCAGGGTACCATTACAAGTGGGATAACACATTATTCTGCTCGATGCTGCTGTCCAGCACTTCAACCCTCAACCTTATATAGAACTTCACTATGGCTGCCCCATCCCATAGCTCAAACTATGTCTTAAACTTCTTGAATGAAATAGGGAAGAACTCAGCATCTACCTTGCTGATCCTTTTCAGTTGACTTTTGTAGTCCCTACCACCCTGATTGTTTGCCCTTCATTTTTGCCCACCACCACCCTGATTTTTGCCCTTTATCAAAGTGTCCCTTTCAGTTTATATAATACACCACACCCCCAATCTGCATTGAATCTTCATGCGTGGAATCAGCTTTTGTCCAAAGCTAAACAGTAAGAGCAGCATTCCATGTCTTATATTTTAGAATTCTTGGGCTGAGAATTAAATCAGCAATCTATGAAGTGCAGGTCTATAACCAAGTGCCTTCCCCTCAACAATTTTAAATGCGGTGGATGACCTTCCATCCATGGGCCTGGCTTTCCTGTTACAACCATAAACTGAAGATACAATCCCCGATTTCTGGATGCCTTCCCCAACAGAAACTGAGGGTACCCAAAAACTTCCTCATCATTTGATCTTGATAAGTGTTAGAGCTTAGAACCAGGTCTCTCAAAATACCTAGGGTGTAATATAGATTTTCTCACCAATAGACAATGTTTTCTTTTCTATTTTCTGATCCGTTTCTATTAGTCTACAATACACGATGTTCTGGATCTAATTTAAGAAGCTATTCATGCTGGACATGACCATTAGAAATGTTTATTTTCTACTTATTAAAACACCGTCAAAACAAACAAAAAACATTGGTGCTAATTATTACGAAGGAAATTAGCACGAAACACAAGAAAAACATTAAAACACGCATGACAAAACAAAACGCTTGGTTTGACCATTTTGGAAATAACACGCTTCTTTAGTTTCTTACATACAAATTTCGTAAAACGCAGCATTATCCAACAAAAAATAGACATGACTGCACACATTCACAAAATCACACAGAAGATTTGAGTAAAAGAAAACACAAGTTGAACTTCGGGACAAACCATGTCAGGCTTAAACATCGACTCGCAAGCACCATATAGAGACTCAGATGCAGAGCCAGCAACAACAAAATCTTTTGCGAGCTCCCTGCATATAAGAAAACATAAATATGTTAGTATCACATAAATGCAATTCAAATGGAATAGAGGAATCCGATTATTTAATAATTGAAGGGGAGAATAAACTAGCATAAAAGTAACCATAAAGACAACATACAATCTCAAATATTTTCAGATCAAAGGATGCAGATTGCAGAATGCCCTTTAGAATGAGCTTAAAAAGTTATTTTAGACCTTTATAATAAGCTTAAAAAAAGTTGTTTTAGCCTTTTCTCAAATATTTCCTAGTTACAAAATTTTATGGTGATTAGAGAATTTTCTCAAAAGTTGTTTTAGCCCTTTATCATAAGCTGAAAAACCATCTTAAAAAAATACCTAGAAAAAGATGTAACATAAAAGTATTGTTTATCAAAGCTTACCTTACCCTAGGAGTATAAGCATTGTCAAAGTGTGCCCAATTGAAAATGACAAGCAAAATGTTATAAACTACACATCTTAAACAGCGTGTGATTTCTATGTCTAATGTCTAATACTGTTGTTTCTTGCTTTAATAAAAGAATAAATTTATTAAAGGAAATAGTAAAAGTTATGCAGAGTAGGGAGGATAAGGAACTATCCTAATTGCTAAGTAAAAGAACAAAAGGAATTCTAAGACAACAGAGAAAATCAATGGAGCAAAGTTTCCCAACCCCTTATTGTATCTGTTAGTCAAACCCAATTACAAAGGCAGTGTACTATACACAGAATACACGCTAAATGCCTAACCTCATCCCATATCAAGTGTTGTGCCCTGAAGAAACCTTCTTAAAGATACCAGAATATCCAGTCCAACCGAATGCACCATCATAAAATACAAACGATTACGACTTATTAGCTTTGGTTACAATTCACAAATTTGTTCAGCACTTGAATTTTTTTTTTTAAAAACCTCGGTTGTTTCAGTCAACTCCAGTTTACTTTTATTTTACATTCATGATTCATTGAATTTGTTCATGTGCTTTCTGTCACAAGATGGAAATCACTAACTTATATGCTATTGAAACTCAGAAACAAAACGTTTCTGGAACTTGCACCCATTTCTAATTTTCAAGTAGCTGGAACTAAAAAAGCTCAGAAGAATTGCTCAGCTATGCAGATGGTGATTGCCCCAGACCTCGAAGCAGATGCATAACAAATAATAAAACACAGCCAAGAGAAATGTCTATGAAGCATGCATAATACTAAATAGCATTATAAATTTATATTACACATTGCCAAGATTTACAGGTTTTAACACATGTGAACCCTCTCCTGGAAAAAATATAAACAGAAGAGAAATTTAACTTACTTTGCTCCAATCGCATCCATCGTGCAAATAAATGGTTTGTCATCATCTCCTAATCCAGCGATTACAGGCTGGCAAAAGTATGGACCGAACCTAAAGAGAAATAGAAAGCATACTTTATTTATTAAGTTTCAACATATCGTGATTTGTAAAATAACAAAAAAGAGTACGCAATCTTATAATTTGTTGTGACCAGGTATGCACACAACCAAAAGGAAGAAAAAAAACAGATAAAGAATTTCACAGGGTTCAACCCACAACAATCTATTGGTTTAGACCCATCCGCAAAATAGATAGAAAATTCAACATGACAAATCAAAGAAGTATTTACTTGGTGCTCAAGCCCCGACCTATATACAGTCCTGAGTCCTCGCCATTGTTAAGATTTAGACAACATTTGGCACATGGACAGAACATAATTATCATTACTAATTACTAATGGGAAGGGAGGATTATGACAAACTGTACCCTATAAAAAATGAACTCTATCCCTAGGGATAAAGGCTAGGTAGTACAACCACTACACGGACAGAGCAAAATACAACCTGTTCTATTCTCATCCATTCCACCTTCTTAGTAGAACCAAAATGTACTACTCTTTTTTGCCTTATTATTACTGTTCTGTTCTACTTTTAACATACATCAAACAAGGAACAAATCACATGTTTTGTTCTGTTCTGTTCTAAGACGCTCCCTAATACACTTTGTAACCTAAATAATAACAAAATCCCTCTACTTTCCTCACTAATATGCATGAAAATCTCTTTAGTTTCACTAATCAAAAGGCCAAAAATTAAGTACAAACCAGTTTCACTCATAAAAAATATTAATAATCATTGCACGGACCTTTCCTTCTTCAACTAAAACAAACACATCATTGAATTTACTTCACAAAATAATCCTCTATTTTCATCAAAAAAATGAAAATAAGAATCGGATCTAAATCGAATTACCTTTTCTCATAGAGAATTGCAGACACTAAGCTGGCAAATGTTTCGGGCTTCATATCACGTTCTTCACGAAGCTGATACAATTTGTGTCGAAAAACAAAACGCTGATACCTAGAATCAGAAAAATCACAAATTAGTGAAAAATACAAAGAAAAGAAAGAAGGAAAATAGAAGGTAGTGAGAAATGTTACAAAGTTTGAGCATCGGTGGCAAGGCCAGAGAGACCGATGAAGAGCTTATCGTGAATCTTGAAAATCCTTTGGAAATCGGTGGCTATAGTTTGAAGCTGAACACCGAGTCTCCGATCACTAGCAATAGCGAAGCAGTTCTTGCCCACCATAGCAACTAGGGCACTTCCGTTATACTCGAAGATCGACATTTTGTTTTGATTCCAACAACACAGACTCGATGCAAATTCAAAACCCTAAATGCCAGTGTTTAGTATTTTTTTTGTTTGATGAAACTACTCACTCATTCTTTTCTTTGGGGATAAGTCATCAAATCAAATCAAATAAAATCAAAATTAAAGGTGCTTGATTCAATTATTTATTTTTTAAGAGCTTAATTAAATTATTTATCTATATTTATAATTTATTTATTTCTTTAAAATTCTTTATTAAAACATTATTATCAAATTAAATTTTTGAATTTATAAATCGTGTAAGTTATTAGACTGATATATTCTAAAAAGAGTATATTTTGATTCTATTTGGGTAAAAATGTCCACCGTACTCACCAGTATTCATGTAGGTTTTTGCGGAGAACACATATTTGCGGGTACCTACGGATACCCAATGATTTTTATTAAATTATTATTACTTAAAAGTAATTTTTTATAAAATAAAAAAAGATTATCTACACAAAATTAACTTTTTAAATATTATTTTTTCATTTTTCAAGAGAATTAACTATTTATTCTATTAAATATTTGACGACTTAAATTAGTTGATAAAAGGAGGTGAAAGACATTTAAATATTTGTGACTAAATATAAAATATAAAGATTATTTTATAATATTAGCAAGTACATCCACAAATACCTTATTACCCGTCCACGCCTCGCTAACAAGAGGGTAATACAACTACCCATTTATTTTACTTGAGATTACCCATTTATTTTACTCGAGGTTATTTGTTTGACTACTTGTATCTGACCCATTACAGATTACCTACGGGTGCCCATGGGAACATGTGCGGATCTACGTATTGCTTAGGGTGTGCAGCTGCACACCCTTAAATTTAAAAAAAAAATTGTATCAATACTCTTATAAAAAATTATTTTGACACCTTTAGTTTTGTTTTTTGCACACCATGCTCTTATTTTTCTCTTTCTATTCCTAGCTACTCTTTCCTGTTGTTGCTCCAAGGGAGGTTGGTAGTGTAACTATGTGGTACTTTTGGCTAGCCAAAAAAACATGTGTATTTAAATAATTATGAATATTTTATATTTAGCTACCCCAATAATATGTTATTTAGCCACCTCAATTAAGTTTATTTGTCTAAGGAGATAAAAAACAATAACAAGTCCATTAGTTTACGTAGTCTCGTTATTATTATTATTAGAACAAACAAATAGGGTGATTTTTGTTAACTTGGTAATTTTAGTCCTTTTATTTAACTTTTGACAATTTTGATCCCCATTTTTCTTAATTTCACAATTTTTCCCTCAAAATCATGTATTATTTGCATTTTTGATCCTCAAAAATCTTGAATTTTGGGAAAATGAGGGACTAAAATTGCACAATTCATAATTTTTAACAACCAAAAGTGCAATGAAAAAATCACAAACACCAAAATTACCAAACTGGAAGAACAAAATATGTTTAATTGAAATAAAGTCAAACTTTTTTATGATGTGTTGTGTCGTGATTGATTGACGATGTAAAATAATTTATATAGGACGATGTATATCAATTATTAAATTAAATCATTTGACCACTCTAAGCCAGGATACTGAATACGCCACTGCATGGGAACAACTTTTTTACCACCCCTAATTCCAACCCAACTAAGCAAAGAAGGGAAACAAAAGCCAATACCAACCGCCAAACAACTCATAACAAAAACAAAATACTGTATGGTTAAGGACTTAAGGGACTAATATTGGGGGTGAGACGCCTTTATTCATACTAGGGGAAAGACGGGCACTGCGGGCCCGTCTTTCATGTGGTGGTGTATTGATGTGTTAGTGGGTGGTTATTATTATTATTAGAATTAGAAATAGAAATGTGTTGGGTGTTAGTGGGTAGTTATCATTACAATAAGGGCATTTTGGTCAGAAAAATCTGACACCAAAATGACAGTTTTTTTGAGAATCCCCTTTATTAATAGTTATAGATATGCACAATGCAACTTAATATGATCCAGCGTGAAATGTGAATCCTAGATTAAAGACCCTAAGTCCGTTTGGTGAACATGATATGATAGAGACATAATAGAATAGATGATAGGATAGAGACAGTATATGATAGCGGCTGGATAGGCACTATCGTATCCTGTTTTGGTACACACCAAATCATGACGGATACACACACACACACATATATATATATATATATCATTTTTAAAGGGTAAAATTGTCTTTGTGAAAAAATTGCCTATAACCTTTTTTTAACAAACACATATTATCTTTTTCTAAAAATTCACTTGAAATATTTATTTGTCAAAAAGCTAGTAATAATTATAAATTAATAACAAATACTAATGAAATAATTTTATACAATTTTTTATAAAAAAACATTGACAATATCAAATAAACAATTTCAAATTATAAAAAACTGTACAAATAACTAAATAATTCTATTATATATTTTAAATAAGCTAATAAATAATTATATGAAATATATTATACATTAATAACAAAACTACTCATATGACTATTATATTTCATTTGTTGAAAAATTGAATTAATTTTCTATTTTTATATTTTTTAATAATAAATTTATGTTTCATCACATATTTTAATTTTTTAAAATTTCAATAGATTTATAATTTTTAGATTTGATAAAATGAAAAATTACCCTTATCATAAAATTATACATTATTTTTAAATTAAGGGTTAATATTTTTAATTTTTAATAAAAATTTATTAATTTTTTTGGTTTTAATTTATATTTAATTTTTATCAGATTTCTTTTTTTATATATTTTAGAAGGATAAATGAATAAATTATTTCCTTATCCTATACTGCTGATATCTAACTCAGCTCAAAGTCAGGATAAAATTTCAACTAGAGTGACAAAATAGGATAAGTCACAAGATTAAATTATCATATCTTGTTGGCTCAACAAACACTGGACTGATACAGGATATGGTAGATTTATCATATCCTGCATTTTTATCTTGACCACCAAACGAGCCCGAAGGAAATGATGTAAGCATTCTTGATAATCCCATATGACTCAATGCACCAAGAAATTATTCAAAGGGCAATGTTATTCAAGCCAAAGATTGGTAGCCAAAATCAGCCAAAAACCAAACTACAATACCAATTCATCAAGTTTTTTAAGCCATTAACAACCTACTTTTTCATAGTTTTTAGCCAATGACTTAGAAAACTGTAAAAAGTAGGTTGGTTAATTGCTTAAACAACTTGATAAATTAGTATTGTAGTTTGGTTTTTGACTGATTTTGGCTGCCAATGTTTGGCTGCTGAATAACATTATTGTTATTCAAATATAATGATATCAAAACAACAACAATAATAATAATAATAATAATAATAATAATAATAATAAATCATACGCTAAATACCACTTTTGGTCCTTTATCTTTGCTCCAACTTTCACTTTCGTCCTTTATCTTTTTTTTGGTCCATTTTGGTCATTTATCTTTCATTTTCGTTTCATTTTAGTCACTGTCGTCAGTTTAAACTAACGGACGCCACGCTGGCAATTAACTGCTGACGTGGCATCCATTTTCATTAAATGACATGACAAAATTAATATTATTTAATTCCAATTGAAATGACACATCAGCATTAAACTATTTTAATTAAATTTAACAAAAACTAAAAACATTAAAATTAAGGCTTAAATATCGTTTACCCCCCTGCAAATATCACGAAAATCCACTTACCCCCCTGCAAAAAAAAAACTTTTAAAATTAACCTCGCAAATACGATGTGTTTTTAGTTACCACCCTGCTGTTTTTTTTTGTTAACAGCGTTAACTTAAGGTGACCTGGATTGCCACGTGGATAACAGGTGGATAACATGTGGATATTAGGTCAAAATCTCACTTCTTCTTCTTCTTCTTCTTCTCCTCATCATCATCTTCAACATCCAACATTCTTCCTCTGGCCTCTTCTTCTTCGTAAAATTCAGTTTCACCAGCGCCTGTCTCTTCTCTCTTCTTCTTCTTCTTCTTCTTCTTCTTCTTCTTCTTCTTCTTCTTTGAGCTCTCCAATGGCAAGAAGCAACGCCTCTTCCAGTGCTGCATCAAGGCAAGGGTTACTCCCTGTTTGTGGGTGTGGAGTAGCCATGCGTATATGGATTGCGAACACTGCTATAAACCGTGGAAGAAGATTCTGGAAGTGTAAAAATTCTGGGGTATGTTACATTGTTGATTTTCATTTTCCTGTTGTCTTCACTGTACGGGATTTGTTTGTTTAGGGTTTTTTTCTTTGCAGAAAGCAACAAGTTGTGATTTGTTTGTCTGGGATGATGAGCTAGATTTTGAAACCATGAAGATGGTGTCAGTTTCAGAAGCAACACAAACGGATTGTCAATCCAATTGTGAACAAAATTTCAAGGAATGGGAGTCAAAGAAAATAACTAAACTGAAACTGAAGTTGTGTGAAGAGAGGAAGAAAATGAGATGGATGCAAGCAATAGTGGTTTTGTTTATTGTGGTGTTGGTTTTTCAGAAATTTGACCTAGTTAAAAAGTAGGAAAAATGTTAGTATGACTACCAATGTTATAAGCTGTATTTTAAGTAGGCATCAATGTTGTAAGGTGTAATTTTGTTGGATTGGTTTAGGAAAACTGTTAGTAACCAATCCATTAATTATGTATTTTAACTATCAATGTTGTAAGCTCTATTTTAAGTATCAATGAAGTTTCCTATTAAACACAAATTAGAGCAACAGAAGGCTATATTGACATAAAGAAGAGACATTGAGTACCATATTTGATTCACTTAAAATAAGAGACATTAAGTATCCTATGTTCCCAAAACAGATACAAATATAACAAGTTTCCAAAACAAGTGGCACCATGTTCAAAACAGACATTAGAAATATTTAATTACATAGTCTTCCTAAGTACATTAACTACTTAGTCTTCAGTCTTCAGTCTTCATTCTTGTGTTAAGTCACCATGGTTGTTGCTCCCTTCATCATCCTCAACAAGTAGTGGCTTATTTGGGTCAGTACCAGGACCAGTAGGAGGTAGTACAGTCCTCTTCAATCGTGTACTAAACCTAGTCCTATGCACCTTGAGGTTCAATTTTCTGGTTACTTTAAGTTTACCAATTCGATTAGGCACAAAATAGGCAGGTAGGCCACTTGCAGCAGATGAACCAGTTGCAGCAGAAACACCAGTTGCAGCAGCAGATACATCAGTTGGAGCATTTGTAGCAGTTACATTTGGAGCATTTGGAGCAGAATTTGGAGTAGTGGCAGATACAATAGGAGCAGCATTTGGAGCAGTGACAGAGACAGTAGGAGCACCATTTGGAGCAGTGGCAGAGACAGTAGGAGCACCATTTGGAGCAATGGCAGAGACAGTAAGAGCACCATTTGGAGCAGTGGCATCTGCATTTGGATCAACCTCAACCAAAACCTTCTTTGGTTTTCTCTACAACCAACAATAACAAGACCAAATTAATTTCAGTTCAGTAAAAAATTTCATATCATAAATCTGTTAGAATAAGTCAAATACATTACCTTCCTCTTTTGTGCATCTGGATTGATTGTTGTGCTCTTGCATCCTCTGCTATTGTGACCAAATTGGTTACACTTTGTGCATCTGTATGAGGTTCCATTCCTTTTAAGCTTCTTAGCATGAGGTTCCTGTTCCTCATCAGGTTGCCTCCTCCTTAGTTTCTTAGGCCTACCAGGGCCTCTTTTGTACTGTGGTGGTAGCATATGATCCACTTCAACATTTGGCCACATATCTTGGCCATTTATTGAACTAATACCATGACCATAAGCAAGTTCATAACTAAATCTAGTATAACATGAATGCACAAAATCCTCAGGTGACTGTTCTCTATACGCTATGGCAGCACATGCATGTTTGCAGGGAAGACCAACTAATTGCCAAAAATTACAACTGCATGTTAATTTATCTAAATCAACAATAAAAGCCCTAGTACCAAATGTGTGTATGACCTGAAACTCAAGGTTACAACCAGTCCATGTAGCCAACCAATTAGCACTTGCCTCAACCTCATTATCCAACCTCTGCCTAGGCTTAGGCATCACTCTATGTGGCCATCTAAGAAGTTTTCTACTCTGCTTAGCAAACCTATCCATTAAATATTCCCTAATCCATTCGACCATGGTTAGAATAGGCTTATCTCTAGCATTAAGTATTGTGCTATTGAAAGCCTCTGCCAAATTGTTCATCACAATATCAACCTTAGGGTAAAAAGAGAAAGCATGCTTACACCAATATCTAGTAGGTACACCCATAAGCCACTCCCAGCACTTAGCATCAACCTTCTTCAACTCAGTCATCTTTTTCTCCCATGCTTGGTAATATGTTGCCTTTGATGCCCCCATCATGAGGTCCCTGATGATAGTCCCCCCACCAAACTTCTTCTTGCAGTTTGCATACAAATGCATAACACACAACCTGTGTTCCAATCCCATCTCCTCAAACACTTGTATCAAACCCTAACTATAAACAAGCAAACATTACAAGGTTAAAAACCATCTGTTGGTCTGAAATAAATAATATTAAAAACATAAAAATAAAATCCGAGTAAATAGCAAACATTACCTTCTGTTGGTCTGAAATAAAGACTCATCTTTTATCTTTACCTATGTCCTCCAACAACAAGATTAAAAACCATCTCCAGGACTCCTTGGTTTCTGTTTCTATAACCCCAAAAGCTAGTGGAAAATATTCATCATTTGGATCTCTCCCAACAGCTACTAGAAGCTGTCCACCAAATTTGGTCTTCAAGTGACAGCCATCTACACATATAAATGGCCTACAACCCTTCACAAACCCCTGCTTGCACCCATCAAAGCAGAAATAAAAAGACCCAAACCTTGGCTGTAGTGTTTGTATTGGTCTGAGCATATTAATCTTGCATGTATTACCACTATTTGCCCTCTTCAATTCTGCTGCATACCTCCACAACAAAGAGTATTGATTTTCTGCATCACCTTCAACTAATTGTTGTGCAATTCTTTTAGCCCTCCAAGCTCTACCAAATGAGATTCCAGCCTTGTAGTTTGCCCTAATTTCTGCCATTATGTCTTTCACCTTTACACCCTCAGTAATCTTTAACCTTTTGGCTACTGTTTTGGCCACCCATTTTGACCTGGCATTGCTATTATTTAAGACCCTAGCACAATTGTGGGTCCCTTCCCAAGTTTTCATTCGAAAGGTTTCTTTATGGCCCACCTTACTAACAAGTGCTTTAAAACCACATTTGACCTTGCATTCTACCCTCACCCTATCACTCTCATTTTTGACCAACTGCATCTCCCTCCCATTTAATATTGTCCACTCTCTAATTGCATCTCTAAACTCATCAAGAGAACCAAATTCTAAACCAACCTTAAACTTGTAATTTTTGTCAAGCTCCTCTCGCCTAAATCTTTCATATTTTGGTTGTTTCCTTCTACCACCATCTTCTTCATCTGGGTCAGAACTCCCTAACTCCTCACTCATGTAGCCACCATCTAGTTCACCCACATCCTGAACTTGGGCACTAGTACTTGCACCATCTTTCTTAGTTGGTGTTCTTTTTGCCGTACTTTTTACTCTGTAATGGGTGCCATTTATGACAATTCTTGATCCACCTGGTGATAAAATTGATGTTGATGGAGCTTTAGCTGGTGTATGAGCTTCCTCACTGTCATATCCAAACCCATCATCTTTTCCCATTGTTCTCTCTTCCTCACTATCATCCATATGAATACCCTTAAGTTCATCATCTTCACTGTCTTCACTGTCTTCCCCTTGATTTCCTTCATTTGCATCAGATACACCATAACTATCTTGCTCAAAGTGCTCAGTGTAGATATGAGCATCAACTTTATTCTTCAATGCATGCTCAGCTATTTCTAATGCATCCTCATCAGTCAACAATCTCTGAAACACAACAGCTTCATTAACTTTCCACCAAATTCTATAACTACCAGATTGAAAACCTAATTCCTTCAAGATACCAACAGCTTCAAAGTATGACCATTTATCAACATCTTGACCTGCCACTGATGACTCTGAGCCCCCTTCATACTCAAGTATCTCATTCTTAACAAACTTCCCACCATGATGAAACACAACACTAAAAGACATCACTGTAAAAACAAAACCAAAGGGCTAAATCAGACATTTCAAATCAGAACTAGGGTTAAACTGGACATTTCAATTAACACAATAACAACACTAAAACCAACATATTCGTCCAGTAAAGATTCCCTAGACAACTCAACACTAAACCCAACACAATCAATATTTGTCCCTACCCACATGGTGGTCCCCTAACCCCAAAAATTTTCAATATTAAACTCTGAAAGTACAAAAAATTAGTGCATGTGCAAACCTGAGCTAATTTCTCTTCGTCAACACCTTCTATTGTAGGTCACCAGCTTTTAATCTTCGTCCTTCGTCCTTCGTTCTTCTTTTGTAGGTCACCTTGCTTCCTTCTTCCTTCGTCTTCTCAAATGTTTTAATCATGTTCGTCAAATACTTCTACCATCGTCACAGTAAGCAGGTGCGAGAGTGATCTGAGATGCGAGAGTGAGATGCCAGAGTGATGCGAGAGTGAGATGGGAGTGAGGTGAGAGTTTTAGGGATTTTGACCTAATTTTGACCTAATATCCACATGTTATCCACCTGTTATCCACGTGACAATCCAGGTCACCTTAAGTTAACGCTGTTAACAAAAAAAAACAGCAGGGTGGTAACTAAAAACACATCGTATTTGCGAGGTTAATTTTAAAAGTTTTTTTTTTGCAGGGGGGTAAGTGGATTTTCGTGATATTTGCAGGGGGTAAACGATATTTAAGCCTAAAATTAAAACCCAAGAACACCTTCTTCTTCAACACAATGACACCTTCTTCTTCCATGTTCTCTCTTTAATAAACCCATAAATCAAAACCCAAAATTGCTGCAACCAGAAACTAACGAAACAAATGGAATAAATTTGGAAAATAACGAAACGAATAACAAATCTGGAAAACGAAATGAAGAACAGATCTGGAAAATGAAACGAAGAACAGATCTGGAAAACTAATTGCTGTAAAGGATGTTGAAATCTGGAAATCTAGAAAATGAAACGAAACGAACTGGAAACTAACAAATCTGGAAAACGAACAGATCTGGAAATTGATGGAAAACGAAACGAACATATCTGGAAATCGATGTTCTTATCTTCTCCCAACTCCAGTTGAAGATTTGGAGCTGATGATGGTGGTGAGAAGTTACTTTTTTTAGTTCTAAAGTTCCCAGATCTATGAGATTCTTTTGGTCATCCTCTGTCCACTTCATAGCAAATTTGCTTTCATCCTCTTTGCCACCCTCCATTTCTTCTTCCTCTTCGTCAACACCATCTTCCGCTTCACCTTGGTTTTCAATATCTTCATCTGATTCGCTACTGTCATCATCACTTTTCTGAGACATCTCAGATGCAGAATCAGAAGAACCATCACGAGATATATGCTGATGATGTTCTTACACATTCATTGATGGTGTTGTTTTTTTAATTGATGGTGGGAAGTTGATGATGACGATGAGAAATTAGTTTTTAGTTTTTTCAGCAAAAAAAAATTAGTTTTTAGTTTTAATATCTTATTAAAAAATAATGATGTGGCAAGCCTATGCTAGCTGATGAATGCCACATCATTTAATGAATTTAAGACGTCACGTCAGCCGTTAACTACTAGTGTGGCGTCCGTTAAGAAAAACTAACGACAGGGACTAAAATGAAACGAAAATGAAAGATAAATGACCAAAACGGACCCAAAAAAAGATAAATGACCAAAGTAAAACTTCAAGCAGAGATAAAAGACCAAAGTGGTATTTAGCCTAAATCATACTAGTAATAATTTATACGGTTCACACCAAATCTCTTTTATCTAAGTCATGCATGTCGTTCATTTGTATCATAAAATCTATCAAAAATAGAATTAGTATCAACTTTTTCAACAATCCTTCTTTCAAGGTAAGTAATCAAACAATTAACTAAAAATTCATCTTGCATCTTGTTTTATTTTAGAGTCTATTGTTCATAGTCGAAGACGATCTCTCAATTGCAGCAGTTTGAATGCGAAGAATCAATATCAGATGAATTAAACGATCAATCAAAGAATAAATCAAATGTTTTCCTATTTTCATTGATCCTTGACATACCTCAAATATTGTTAAAAAATCTCTTAATTCAAAATGAAGAGGTATTGATCCTGAGAGTTAACTTCTCTTGCTACGCAAAATCATTAGGATAAAGCTTTATTATCAGTTCACAAATTTTCTCTACATCGTGGAATTTGTAGACATCTTTTATTTAGATCTAAAGTTAAACTTAGAGTAAGAAATTCCACCGTATTATCACTGTTCTGGAGTGGGCCGAAGGCCCAATCCAATTAAAGAGCTGACCAAAAATGGCCCAAAAGCAAGCAAGAAGAGCATATCTGATCTCTATGGTCAGGATCCACCTACGTTGATCCAACGACTTCCCACGATTCACTGACTCAATAAATAGGGGATTGACCCCACTTGTCAGGTACATTATCCACCCTTACTGTTACTCTGCCAAACTCTACCCACTGGCTTGGGCGTTGGAGTGTCATTGCAGGTACAACCCGAGCTCTGGATACGACTAGCAGTCAATCAGGTCAACCGCCCTCATCAGCATCAGGTCGACCGCCCTCATCAGTATACAGATCGACTTGATATCAGACGACCTGTCCCTTGACCAGCTCTACAGACGATCTCAAGGTACAGATCATTGGCGACCACAATGGGAGAACACTATCCCACCAACATTCCCGATGCCTCCAAAGGCAACCTGAGGCAGACCGCGGTCAACCCGCCTACAAAGCATGGTCTAGCACCAATTCGACCACCTCCTACACTAGGGGGAACGACGACCAACATTGAGGTCGTTGCCCCCGGTCCCCAGCCATGCACGACCCAGCAGGTTGACGTCACTCTTCCGGCCAATCTAATTCAAGAGTTTCATGACTTGCTCCATGACAAGGATCAGCAGATCGCTCACCGATATGACCTCCTCATCCAGATGGAGGAACTAATAGCTTCTAGACGAGGGAACACAGCGCCCGAGCCGCGCCGTCGCAACAATGGGTCACCCATCCCTCGGGCCAACCCATCAAGGAGGCATCGTTCGCCTCCCCGCGGACAACTCAATAGATCTCCACCCTGTCGAAGGGGAAGATGGAGAAGATTAGCCCCAACGAGGCCATGAGGCCACGACCTCAAGAGCGGACGTCAATCATGACTTAGTAAAAATTCATCCTATCAGAAATGGTCATACTATCAGAAATTCATCCTCCATCTTATTACGCAAATTTGTCTTAATTATCTTCATTGCGGAAAATGATCTTTCTGTAGTAGCCGTAGAAATTGGAAGAGTTGAGGTAAGCTGAATTATCTGATGCCAATTCAGTGATATCTTATGGCAATGAAAACAATATTGAATGATCAGACACAGAATGAACGTGGTGGGTGTTCTGCAGCAGACTTTTGGACCACACATTGTCTAAGACTTTAAGGGTATGTTTGGTACATGAAAGAAAGATAGAGGAAAAGAAGAGAAAGATGAGGAAGGGAAGAGAAAGGAAAAGCAGTAGAAAATGAGATGATTATTTAGTAGTTTGGAATAAGAGATAAAGGGAGAGAAAAGAAAGAGGTATGTGTGTTAAATGACATAAATAACCTTAAGATAAAGATAATATTTATATTGTTAAAAAAAAAGATAACATTTATATATATATATATATATCAGATTTTTTTATTAAATATATACTTTTTGTTACTTCAGTATGTTTTTTAAGATTGCGTGTAAATGGAAATAATTTTTTTATTTAATATATTTTTGCATATCTTTTGCTTTAATATAAATAAATGGCATAATTGTAATTGTATAAAATTTGGAACTTTTCATTCCTTTTCTTCCCATTTTGAGAGGAAACAAATTTTGTGTGGGCCCCTCGGAATATTCTCTTTTCCTTCCTTTCAAATTATGTACCAAACAGTGGAAAACATCTAGAAATTGGTATTTTCTTTTCCGTGTGTTAGTTTTCCATTCTTTCCCCCTCTTCCAAACACAGGGTAAGTCTTTCATCACGTGGGTAGTAGTGCGGTAATGGCTAGTGGTTCAAGCTTCAAAGAAAAGTAATATTTTATCATGTGCTTCGTTCAGAGTTAGAGTGCAGTGCCCAACCTCTACTTTAAAAACAAATAAAAGTAATATTTTATCATCTTCATTCTTTCATTCTTTGAGTTAGAGGAACACTTAAAAAACTTGAGTACTGAGTAGTGTTCAAAGGCAGAAAAACATGAATAGAGGAGCAGTATTCCTCTCCATTACTTACCTTTCCTCAGAGTTGGAGTTCAAAGGCAGTGCTGCTGTGCAAGAACAGCGACAGAGGCTCTGCGTTGCAGTTCCAGACGCAAGGACGAAGATGAAGACGCAAGAAGGACGAAGATGAAATGCAAGAACGAAGCAGAGCTTCAGAGTGTTGTTGCGGAGTGACGATGACGAAGTGGCGTTTTGGGGTATTAGTATAGTGAAAATGCCACAACTACCCTTAGATCTCAATGTTTCTTCCGTCTACATCATGGCTTGAACATCATGGCTTGAAGTAGGCACCAATAGCATGGTATAAGAAGATTGATTCTTATTTCTTGCAGAATGGTTTTCAAAGATGTCCGTTTGAGCATACATTATATATCAAATTTGTTGATCCTGGAGATATTCTTATTGCGTACCTATATCTTGATGATCTGATCTTCACTGGCAATAATTTAAAGATGATTGCAAAATTCATGGAGGCTATGATAAGTTGCTTTGAGATGACAGAGTTAGGCCTAATGTCCTATTTTCTCGGCATTGAGGTCAGCCAGCGAGATGATGGAATCTCCATATCTCAGAAGAAGTATGCTCACGATATTTTGAAGAAATTCAATATGGAGAATTTGAAGCCGGTTTATGCACCCGTTGAAGAGAAATTGAAGATGACGAGAGAAAGTGATGGCAAAAGGGTAGACTCAACCCACTATAAAAGTTTTATTGGAAGTCTGAGATATTTGACTTATACGTGGTGTCAATGGATCCTATCTTGTACACAAAATTTAAACTAATTTACACATCTTATATACATATATATATATATATATATATATATATATATACACACACTAAAAATAACTTTGGTGCCTCCTAAACTTTGGTGTCTTGTAAGCCTTATCATTTTATCCACACAAATTTAACTGAACAAGTTTCTCTCAAAAACTATAAATACAAGCCAAAAAAGAATTAACAAAGTCAATTAATTGGTTTCCGTTGTATCAGAGGAAACCGATTAAAAGATGGATATTTCAAAAGCTTATTGCAGTTTTCTTTGGCTCTACATCATTTTGGTTGCATTTCAATGCACTGCTGATGTTGCTAATCAGACTTCAACTCTAATTGTAGACGCTTCTCAATCTGGAAGGCCAATTCCCAACACACTTTTTGGAGTATTTTTTGAGGTGAGAGAGAAATTTTTATTTATATGGTGATATTAGTAACTGCATGCATGCATGGCCTCTTCCTCATATCTTCAAAAATTGAATGTAACAAAGCTTCTAAGATTCTACAAACTTAAGGGTTATGGAAATTTTGAATATTGGATTTACTTATATTTTATGGTTAGATTACTCGTGATATTCTTTTTTTGTTCAAGTAATTTGAAAGTGATGTTAAAATTTTGAACTTCTTTTGCAGGAAATCAATCATGCTGGTGCTGGGGGAGTGTGGGCAGAGCTTGTCAATAACAGAGGTCACTTAAGTTCCACTTACTATAAAACTTGTTGAATGATAATAAATTCGGAGAAAAATATTGTGCATTTTGGAGTATCAAGACTTCAGAGATCACATCAGACATTACCATATTTTAGGGGACTAAAATAGACAAAATATTTATTTAACACAAAGAAGAACCAATAATGATACCAAATTGACTATTTTCACTGTACAGGTTTTGAAGCAGAGGGTACTCAAGTTCCATCAAATATTGCGCCTTGGAGCATAATTGGAACAGAATCATCCGTTAAAGTGCAGACTGAACTCAGTTCTTGCTTTGAACGCAATCAGGTTGCAGCGAGAATTGATGTGCTTTGTGACAATGACAATTGCCCCCTGGTGGTGTTGGAATATCTAACCTTGGTTATTGGGGCATGGTGAGCTATCCTATTAATAATTTATCATACATGTACACATATTGTTATCAACACAATTTCATCATTGAATTTTCAACCAATAGTTTTTTTTAATTATGATAAAATCCTATTTCAGAATATAGTGCAAGGGAAGAAATACAATGTTGTCTTTTATGTACGATCAAACGGACCAGTAGAAATGACAGTATCATTCAAAACAACAGATTGAGGGATGTTGGCCACAAAACGTATCAAGTGAGTGCCATTCCCATGTGTTAACACATCGTAGAGAAGAGAAGCTTTATATATTCTCAATATATACTAACTAATAATTGATAGTTGATAATAGATCTTGCAGACGTACTTCAAAAAAGGTTTCAAAGTGGACAAAAGTAAAGATTACAATGGTACCCATTGCATCAAGTGTTAAGGGAACTTTGCACTTAACAACACCTCACAATGGGACGATATGGTTGGACCAGGTGTCTGCTATGCGCGTAGACACATTTAAGGTAAACTCAACTCTTGGCAATGCTTAAATTTTCCGAATGTATCAAAATTGCAAAAACGTCTCCAAATTTGTCATTCTTTAATCAGTTTGGTCTTTAAATTAATGTCTCTTTCCTTAGTCAAATTGGTCATCAAACGTATCTTCCATTAGTCAGTTCAAACCCACAATTACTAAAAGAAGATACACGTGAAAATGTTTTTTTTTTTTGCAATTTTGACACATTCATGAACCATACCGACAATGCCTCACATATTTAAAGATCAAAATGACTATTTTTTTTAAAATATTAGTAAGATCTTCAACCTTATCTTGACATAGGGACATGGCTTCATAAGTGACTTGGTCGCCATGATGGCAGAGTTGAAACCAGCCTTTTTTAGATTTCTAGGTATGAAAAAAAAGTAAAATGAAAAGGAAGAGATTCTAGGCTTTTCATTTTTTTGTCTTGCTAAGAGACATGATTTAGTAATTTTGGTGAAAAACTGAAAATGTATTATCTCTTGGATATAAAAGTATATGCTTACTTTTTACTTTTTATTTTAACAATATTTATGCAATGTGTTGTTGCCAAAGGTGGCTGTTTTGTTGAAGGAGAAAAATTAAAGAATGCATTCAGGTGGAAAGATACTGTTGGACCATGGGAAAATAGACCTGGACACTTGAATGATATATGGCATTACTGGACAGACAATGGACTTGGTTACTTTGAAGGTCTTCAAGTAGGTCCAATCCAATTATTTCAAATTTTTATCTTGTTCCTAATTTCAATTTCAATCATGATCGATGTACCATTTTTCTTGTGTAGCTAGCTGAGGACATCGGTGCAAAGCCAGTATGGATCTTCAACAACGGTATATATATTTTAATATTTATTGCTATTTGCTATGTCTGAATATTTTCTATCCTCTCTAATATCATAAATATAATTTGAAGATCAAATTGGGACAATAAAATTGGCAACAATTCTGTTGGTTGGTTAATGAAGTGTCGAATTTGGTTAATAGTATTGCAACTCGTTTACCATGAAACTAGGACCATTTCTGAATTTATCCTTTTCTGTGTGTTTAATTTTTCTATATAGGCCTCAGCCATTACGATCGAATTGCGCCGAGTGACCTCAAACCTTGGGTGCAAGTATATTTTCCTACTCTTCTTTCTTTCCCATCCCATATTAATTGGTGTTGCTTTTCCCACTTTTTTTAACCCATATTGCTATAGAAAAGTTCAAAATGATATATACCTTAATTTGTAGGAAGCACTTGATGGAATCGAGTTTGCTAGAGGTCCAACTAATTCAAAATGGGGATCCCTTAGAGCATCTATGGGGCACCCGGAGCCTTTTGACCTAAAATATGTTGGTGTTGGAAACAAAGATTGTGATTTTGGACGGGGACCTACCTACATTAGTGGAGCTACCTATCGCGGTATGCTTATTTAATCTACTAATTTGCTCTAATTTTTCTTTTCTTAGTGAAAGTAACTTTTAGTCTCTCAATTTTCATTTCATTTTTCGTTATGTTCAAGAAAAGTTAATATGGGTAATTTAAGACTCATATATACTTTTTCTTTTAACTATTTTTAAAAGGGTGTGTATAGCCGCTTTTTTGCTTATATATGAAAACAGAGGGAGTACTTTTTTTCTTGATACAGCTGAAAAGAACAGAGGGAGTACTTTATTTTCTTTCAAGATTTTTAAGTGAAAAATAAATGTCAAAATTTTAATCTAATCTTTTTTAAAAACTTGTTTATTAATTAGGAAATTATATGCCTTTCTACAATGCAATACGAAATGCTTATCCAAATATGCAAATTATTTCAAATTGTGATGCTACTAAAAAGGCAATAGATCACCCAGCTGATTTGTACGACTTTCATGTAAATATTCTATCTCTCAAAATTAATCTTATATACAATTTCGTTTTATTTTGATAAATAATTTGGTTTCCCATTTTAACCATCCTATCTCATACTCTAACTTTCTTTTCAAACTTATCCTAAACAAGCTAAAGACATGTTTATTGATGCCCGTCAATTTGATAAGATGCCGCGCAATGGTTCAAAGGTTTTGTAATCTTCCTTTTCTTTCTGTTTTGTAATCTCCTTTGTTTATATTGCTCAAGCATTTGGTACTTGAATTGATGCCTTAAGTAATTGGACTCTCTTGTAGGCTTTTGTGAGTGAGTATGCTGTAGTAGCCAACGAAGGTAATCTTGGAACCCTTTTGGCAGGTGTGGCTGAAGCTGGATTCCTAATTGGATTAGAAGCAAACAGGTCCTTTCTATTCACCTTTGCAAAGATATTTTTTAATTTCCTTTAATCTTTTGAATTAAACAATAACTTTTTGGCCAAATTAAGATTAGGGGATGGATGTGTTCAAATAATAATAATAATATTAATATTAGATTATAAATGAGTTAAGAAATTTAAATTACATGTATCAAAAAAGGTAATCAAATTGTCAGCTACTTCATGTTCAGAAAAATAGCACAAATGGCCCAATTATGAGAGTTAAATGCTTTTGCTTTCAAGAATTATCGTACTCCTTCTTACTCAAGCTCCTTTATCATTTTCTGATGCAGTGATCATGTTGCAATGGCTGGCTATGCACCACTTTTTGTAAATGTTAATGACAGGAAGTATGTCTTTTTCGTTTCTTTATCGTTAATCTATAGAATAAGCGCCATATTTATTCTATTGAGTTATTGAAAATATAATAGTATACGAAGCTGCCAAGGGGATGTACACAAATTAGATTATAGTCAAATTTCAAGATTAAATGCAAAGAGGATTTATGAACCAAGTAAAATAAGAGGATTTCTATGCTGAAATGGATTCCCTATAGTCATGATATCCCGCATTCACACAGTCAATGCATCAATGGCCGTTGGATCAAGATCGATCCTCTCGCAAAACATGCATTTATTCTAAAATCCAAAATACCGAGAGATTGGAATCTAGACCGTCAGATCATGATCCACCAACTACCAATATGCTGACTACATGGGTGCATGATATCTCTAACTATAGAGAATCCAAATCCACTTATCAAAAAACAAAGAAAAGAGAATCCAAATCCATTTATGAGCATGATGGTAACATTGGGATTTGCGATTTGTACTTGTAGTTGGAACCCAGATGCAATTAATTTTGACTCGTCAAGTTTATGCAACTCCTAGCTATTGGGTGCAACATATGTTTAGAGAGTCAAATGGAGCAACATTCCTCAATTCACAACTTCAAGGAGTTGATTCTAACTACTTTGCTGCATCTGCTGTCCGTTTGCAAAATCCTCAAAATAAGAAAACTTACTTAAAAATAAAGGTAATGCATACTCTTTTCTTTAGTTATGTGTTAATTTGTTCTCCTAAAGAAGTTACACATGTACAAATTATAGAAGCAGATTAGTATACCATTTACACATGAAGAGTGCTAGACTGATAATAACTCTCTTTCCAACATTCACTCTGTGATTAGATGAAATTTATATGTGTTTCACTATTTTGGAAACGTGACTCGCTACCTTAGTGAGACCCATGTGAATTTTGTTAAATCCCAGAGAGAGTGTTGGATGGATAGTTAAAGAGAGCGTTGCTACCACTTTTTTTAAAAGATTTGTCACTTATTGTGAGAATATTGACTTCCCTTGAAATTTATATCCCTATATATTGTTGCATTCAATCCTTGTTCAGGTTGCGAACTTAGGGAGTGCGGCAGTGAATCTCAAAATTTCTCTCAAAGGACTTAAAAGCTCAAATCTAACTGAATCAACAAAGACTATCCTTACATCTGGAAATCCAATGGATGAGAATAGCATGGCAAACCCAAAAAAGGTTCACCTATTTATTTCGTCAAAAACTTGTTACATGAAAAGGCTAGCAGTGTATGTGTGTGCAGAACTAACATCTAATGTTTGTTTTGTATGCAGATAATACCACAACGAAGTAAACTTGAGAATCCCGGCAATGAGATGAATGTCATAATCCCTCCAGTTTCATTCACAGCATTTGATTTAGTATAATAACAATCCATGTTATATATGGAGACCATGTTATTACTAAAATGTTGGAAAAATAATACCCTCGAGATGAAAATAAGGAGGGAACTATAAGGAAAATTGGCTTGAAGCCTTCAATTCATTGTATTTGCTCTATATTAGTAGAGACTACAAATCCATCTGAATGCACACAATTAAACTCAGAGTCCACTAAAGAGTTTTTAGGATTCTTTATTTTTCATACATGGTAGATCAAGCAATTGACTCATTTAATAGAATCTTTGAGCAATATAGCACATATGAGGAGATATTTGGATTTTCATTTAGTATTGAAAGACTTAGGTCATTATTTGATGAGAACTTGAAATTATCTTATATAAATCTTGCAGTTATTTGAAATATAGTAATTCTTGTGATTTTCCAGTCAAAAAAGTAATTCTTATGATTTGTTAGTGAAATTTTATTTGAAGAATACTAAGAGTTATCATAGTTGAATCAAAAACATGTTTTATGATATTGAGTTCTTTTAAGACATTTTAATTTCATGCATAGTTCATAGAATAATATTAATCTCTTAGAGTTTTTCAAAATTAAAATTGGATAAATCTTATTTGCGTTATATGTTGTGTCGCAAAGCATATTAAATAATCCCGCATTGATTTCATTTGAAAATGATTTTTTGTAAAGATTCTCGATTATGAACGAATTATTAACGATTTTGCATCAAATAATTCAAGGAGTATGATATTCAAAGAATAATAAATGGATATAGCTGCTAGTGTGGAATTCTACTAATACATGTTCAATTAACAGATATATTTATAGCTATTTTTGTTATAACTCTATTGTAATTTTGGTTTGAATTTTTAAATATTGATCTAAATTTTGACTTTTTATTCCATAATATTTAATTTAATTTAATTTGAGATTGTATTAAAACAATTAATTTTAATATATATATATATATATATATATATATATATATATATATATAACTTATAAAAAAGAGGACACCAAATTTAGATAAGAATTCAAAATCTCAGAGACAACCCTCTCGAGCCACCAGTAAATCTGGCAAGTTCTACGAATCATTAGGATCATTATCTGTTAAAATATAAGTAGTAAGTTCATTAGTTGGTTAGTAAGGCCCATTAGATTGTAAGGTCCATTAGAGAGCCTTGGTGAACTACAGCAGGACGATACATATCTACTACCTGTATCAGTCCCATCAGCTTTTGACTCATCAACACTTCCGGCGCGACTAGTGCCACCATCACAGGGCCAGGCACTGATTCCATACAAACCAAACTGAAGGTTTACAGGTTCGGCCTTACCAATCCACAAGGGTCCATACATTGGACTTCCAATTTCATTCTCTTGTCCATGGCCCCATATAGGCTTCCCATTACTATCCACTTTATTAACAGGCCAAGCCTCTGCCACAGACCCATCAGTACTTACAAGAGCCATAAGATGCCTCGAAGAACCTTGCCTTTGGATTAATTGAAACATTCCTTTAGAGCTCAAAGAATTGGCCGCACACTGATTTCTATATTCCTCATCAACAATAGTTACAGTATTTCTAATAGGATCATATAACTCTTGTCAAAAAAAAATAGGATCATATAACTGTTCCCCAACTTCACGCCTACGATTTAGGAAAATTATGTCTCTGTCACCTTTTGATTTAGTTTTGTAATTTAGTTGCTTAAACTGCCTTATATTTTGTTTTTAGGATGAATTGTTTTAGAGAGTTTTCATGTTAAGGTTCTCTATTACTGCCTTGATTTTATTCTCTATTCTTGCCAAGGGTATTGGTCTAATCCCCATTTAGTCTCTCTTCTGTCTTTTATCTCTTTTTTTAAATAAAATCAGGGGGAAGTACTCTTTTTCCTTATCATGTTTTAACATCAGAAGATTTTAATGAGCCTTCATTCCTTCTATTTACCAAAAAAAACTTAAAGTCACTCATACCATTGTTTTTGATTGGATGACTGTGTAACTTTTTTTATTCCGATAGTGCATACCAATTAAATTCAATTTATTTTTAATGTAGGAATAATTAAAAAGTCTAAGTTATTATTTTTTATCATACAATATTATAAAATTAAAAATTATTGTTTACTTATTTTTGGTAGAACCTGAATCAATATTGGGTACAATTTAAAAATCTTTCCCTAACCTCCATGTTTTCTTTGATTCACATACACATTAGCAATTAAAATTAATACATAAGTAGAAGAAAGTTTTAACTAATTTAAATTTTCTTGCCGCCACTTACAAAAATTTCTTGGTTCACCGGAGGGGATCATCCTTCATTGTAGGTTGATCATGGGGAGCGATTGGGAGCCTGAACCGTACCTCAGCATCGGGCAGATGGACCAGTTGAGGCGTCTGATCATAGTGTTGAGGAGGACCTTTATTTATAGTGTAAGGTGGCCATTCCTTGCCGTTCGATCGGTTGGGTTGATCTGAACTGTTGGTCACGCATTTGTAAGTGTAGATCTGATCATTCGCAAGTTGGGTCGTTTTGTGGCATTCCTTAGAGCTGATTGGGTCTCGCTCCAATCCAGAACAGGATTGAGCCTTGGCCCAATCCAGAAAAGTGCCTGACTTGATGGATGCAGATTCAGTGCTTTGATGGCGCGTTGCCTTTGCCGCTATAGACAATCATTGGATAAATCGTGTGATCCTAATTGTTTCATGTGTCTATTCTATTTAAACACTAATTAAAATAAAATCAACCAAAAGCCGCATACACTAAACAGTGACTTTCCCGCTGCTCTGGCCATGCAGCTCCATCACCCCACCGCCACCCCACCACTCCAGCCGCTGCACCATGCTGCCAATTGCTCTGGTCGCCAACCCACCATCAAGGAGAAGCCACGCTGCTCTCACACCACCTCCAACACCCTTACTCTGTTGTAGAGGTATTCTCCCTATCATCTTGAGCTCAGTTAAATATTTATCCAACTAGTATGATAACTAAGGAATACAAAATAGGTTTGAAAATGCAATAGAAAGGAAATGGCAAATGGAAATTAGATTTTTGAAAGGCATTTTCCTTGACATTGAAGCACTGACCATGGTAAAATCAGACAGACAACGATAGGAAAAATGAAAATGAGGAGTAAGTATAAAAAATCAAGGCCGTGGGTGTTGTTGATGTATTAGAAATGAAGGAATTTCCCTTTACTGAACATTTTATACGATTTTATATTTTGGTCTATTTAGATGAAATGACAAATAAACACCCACACGCGCGCGCACACACACATACACTATTACTGCTCACACCCGGGTTCGAACCTAAGAGTCGACGTCCCCATGTCACTGAAATTGCCAAGACAATCAACAGTAAGAGACATTATAATAAGTGAATGAATTAGTTTTAACCTATTAGGTCTGATTTTTATATAAGAAATAGAGTAAGTGAATTTCTAAGATTTATTCTTCTGAACATTTTCTATTCTTTTGTTTGGGAGTTCAATCAAATATGACTTTCTTCAATAGTTGATTGGAAGCAGAGGGTTGGTACAGAGTTTAATAATGTGGAGGCAGCTTATGAATTTTGGCTCACGCATAGTGCCCGTGTTGGCTTTGGTGTTAGAAAACGCTATGCTAACAATAATAAAAAAGACAGTTTTCACGACCCAATATCTCCAACCGTGACCCGCGCACAGACTTAAACTCTTAGTTTGACAAGCCTAAGAAAAACAACTCTTGAACGACACATAGTTTAAAGAAGTAATATATCTACCGAAATTTCGCCAGAGTTTCTTTTCTATTTCAAACATCTCCAAAATACCAGGCATTTAGTTTACAACAACACATCACCTGCCAAGTTTCCAAAATAACCTACTACATCTCTAATGAGTTTAAAGATAATATACTGTTCCGGACTGGGCCAAACCGTCACTAGCTTGGGCCTGGTCCATTTCCGTACTTCGGGACATTCGCGTCCGCACTCCAATCATACCCAACGGTCAGGATCTTTCCCACGCATCCAACGGCTCAGGTACGACACTCTGTCTATAAATAGAGGCTTCGGCACAACGCCGCGCTTCTATCCCATACGATTCTCTTTGATCTCCCTCTATTTTATTCATCTCTACCTCTTACTGACTTGGGCGTCGGAGTGTCTTGTAGGTACCCCCCACTCGACGTGGACAGAGGGTTACCTCGGACGATCCGAGCTCCAACTCCTATCTACCAATTTTCCTCACAATTCCCTCATTCTCTTCATATCAAGGGTTTTATTTCTCCAACATTTTAGTAATAACAACACATTCTCCAAGTATAACATGGATTTTTATTATATTAAATCAAATACTGTGAACGAAACTGGAGGGATTATGACATTCATCTCATTGCCGGGATTCTCAAGTTTACTCTGTTGTGGTATTATCTGCATACAAAACAAACATTAGATGTTAGTTCCACACACACATACACTAGCCTTTTCATGTAACGAGTTTATGACAAAATAAATAACTGAACCTTTTTTGGGTTTGCCAAGCTATTCTCATCCATTGGATTTCCAGATGCGATGATAGTCTTTGTTGACTCAGTTAGATTTGAGTTCACAAGTCCTTTAAGAGAAATTTTGAGATTCACTGCCGCACTCCCTAAGTTCGCAACCTGGACAAGGATCAAATGCAACAATATATGGGGATATAAATTTCAAGGGAAATCAATATGCTCACAATAAATGACAAATCTTTAAAAAAAAGTGCTAGAAACACTCTCTTTAACACTCCATAGAATTTTACATGGGTCTCACTAAGTTAGGGAGTCACGTTTCGAAAATGGTGAAACACGGATAAATTTCTTCTAGTCATAGAGTGAATGTTGGAAAGAGTGTTACCAGCAGTCTAGCACTCTTCATGTGTAAAATGGTACACTAATCTGCTACTATAATTTGCACATGTGCAACTTCTTTATGAGAACAAATTAACACATAACTAAAGAAAAGTATGCATTACCTTTATTTTTAAGTAAGTTTTATTATTTTGAGGATTTTGCAAACGAATAGCAGATGCAGCAAAGTATTCAGCATCAACTCCTTGAAGTGTTGAATTGAGGAATGTTGCTCCATTTGACTCTCTAAACATATGTTGCACCCAATAGCTAGGAGTTCCATAAGCTTGACTTGAGTCAAAATTAATTGCACATGTCTCCCAACTACAAGTACAAATTGCACATATCAATGTTAACATCATGCTCATAAATGGATTGTTGTCTCTACAATAAGGGATATCCTGCACTCATGTAGTCAACATATTGGTAGTCGTTGGATCATGATCAGATAGTCTAGATTTCAAGCTATCAGTATTTTGGATTTTAGAATAAATGCATGTTTTGTGAGACGATCTATCTTGATCCAACGACCATTGATGCATTGAATGCGTTAATGCGAGATATCACGACTATAGGGAATCCATTTCAACTCAGCAATCTTCTTATTTATGTACTTCCTCTGGGCAGCTTCATATATACTATTATTTTCAATATCTCAATAGAATATGATTGCTTACTCTATAGATTTGTAATAAAGGATTGAAAAAGACATACTTCCTGTCATTAACATTTACATAAAGTGGTGCATAGCTAGCCATTGCAACATGATCACTGCATCAAAAAATGATAAAGGAACTTGAGTAAGAAAGAGTATAATAATTGGGCTTCAGCATGAAGTATATATATTTGCAAGGGTGAATTGAAAGGACCTGTTTGTTTCTATTCCAATAAGGAATCCGGCTTCAGACACACCTCCCAAAAGGGATCCATGCCCAGCTGGGGCTTTATTTAAAGCATACTCACTCGCAAAAGCCTACAAAGTATTTCAATCACTTAAGACATCAATTCAAGTACCAAAATGATTGAAGGGTTTTCAATCACTTAATTCCTCATTCTAAAATCTTTGTTATAAAAAAAGAAAGAAGAAAAGGAAGATTACAAAACCTTTGGACCATTATTGCGTGGCATCTTATCAAATACATGGGCGGCATTAAACATGTATTTAGCGTTATCAGGATAAGTCTGAATAGAAAGTTAGAGTATGATTAATAAAATGGGAAACCAAATTATTTATCAAAACAAAATGAAATTGTATATAAGATTAATTATGAGAGATAGAATATTTACGTACATGAAACTCGTACATATCTGCTGGGTGATCTAGTGGCCCGTGAGTTGCATCACAATCTGAAATAATTTAGATATATGGATAAGCTTTTCGTATTGCATCGTAGAAGGGCATATAATGTGCTATTCAATAAACAAGTTTTAAAAAGATTATATTAAAATTTTAACTTTTTTTTTTCACTTAAAAAATCTTGAAAGAAAACAAAGTACTCCTCCATTTTCGTATATAAGCAAAAAGTGGCTATATACACACTCTAAGAACAGTTAAAAAAAAGTATATATGATTCTTAAATTACCTATATTAACATTTCTTGAAAATAATGAAAAAAGAAATGAAAATTGAGAGACTAAATGTTACTTGCACTGAGAAAAGGAAAATTAGAGCAATTAATAAAGATAAATTTAATAAAATAATTCAGAAAATCTTTGACTTACTTATAGTATATGGTAACATGACTAAGTAGATGTTCTTGTATATATACGAAAACTAATGGAATAGTTTAAAAGATCAAAGTAGTAGATTAAATAAGCATACCTTTATAGATTTGTGCATTCGTCTTAAAATTTCCACAGCCTTCGTTTCCAACACCAACATATTTTAGGTCAAAAGGTGTTGGGTGCCCCATAGATGCTCTAAGGGATCCCCATTTTGAATTAGCAAGACCTCTAGCAAACTCAATGCCATCTAGCATGCTTCCTACAAATTAAAGTACATTTATAAATATAATTTTGAACTTTTCTATAGCAATATGGGTTAGAAAAGTGGGAAAATCAACAAAAGTTAATATGGATAGGAAAAGAAAAGAAGAGTAGGAAAATATACTTGCACCCAAGGTTTGAGTTCACTCGGGTCAATATGCACCTCATGGTTGAGGCCTGTATAGTAAAATTAAACACACAGAAAAGAACAAATTCAGCAGTGGTCCTAGTTTCATAGTAAACGAGTTGCAACACATTGTATATCTATTAACCAAATTCGACACTTCATTAAGCAACAAGCAGAATTGTTGCCAATCTTGTTGTCCCAATTCGATATTTAAATTACGTTTAGGATATTAGAGAAGTTAGACAATCAGAAATAGGATATACCGTTGTTGAAGACCCATATAGGCTTTGCACCAATGTCCTCAGCTAGCTACACAAGAAAAATGGTGCATCGTGATTGAGTTTGAATTTAAATTTAAATTTGGCAACAAGATTAAAATGTGAAATTCTTGTATATTGGACCTACTTGAAGACCTTCAAAGTAACCCAATCCATCGTCTGTCCAGTAATTCCATATATCATTCAAGTGTCCCGGTCTATTTTCCCATGGTCCAACAGTTTCTTTCCACCTGAATGCATTTTTTATATTCATTCCTTCAACAAAACAGCCACCTTTTGCAAAACAACACATCACATAAATATTGTTAAAAAAAAGTAATAAGTAAGCATCTACATTGTATATATTCAAAAAGATAATAAATTTTCATTTTTTCACTAAAATTACTAAAGCATGCCTCTAAGTAAGACAACAAAAATGAAAAGCCTGAAATATCTTCCTTTTCATTTTACTTTTTAGGATACCTGGAAATCTGAAAAAGGCTGGTTTCAACTCTGCCATCATGGTGGCCAAGTCACTTCTGAAGCCATGTCCCTATGCCAGGAAAGGTAGAAGATTTTACTAATTTCTTTTAGATAAGGTAAATAGTCATTTTGGTCTCTAAATATGTTAGGCGTTGTTAGTACGGTTCATGAATGTGTCGAAATTGCAAAAAGATTCTCGTGTGTATCTTCTTTTAGTAATTGTGGGATTGAACAGAATAGCAGAAGACAAGTTTGATGACTAGAAAGATACATTCCAAGACGAAACTGATTAAAGAATGACAAATTTGAAAATATTTTTGCAATTTTGATACATTATTCAAAAAATTTGAGCATTGCCAAGAGATTATTTTTATTTACCTTAAATGTGTCTACAGGCATAGCAGATACTTGATCCAACCATATAGTCCCATTGCGAGTTGTTGTTAAGTGCAATGTTCCCTTACCACTTGATGCAATGGCTACCAATGTAGTCTTTACTTTTGTCCACTTTGAAACCTTTTTTGCAGGACGTCTGCAAGATCAATTATTAATTATTAGTTAGTATAAATGATAATACTTTTATTTAGATACTAAAGAGGCTTTTTGAGATTATTGAGAATAAAGCTTCTCTCCTCTTGGATGTGTTAGCACATGGCAATGGCACTCACTTGATACGTTTTGTAGCCAATATCCCTCCATCTATTGTTTTGAATGATACTGTCAGATCTAGTGGTCCATTTGCACTTACATAAAATACAACATTGTATTACTTCCCTTGCACTATATTCTGAAACAAGATTTTATCATAAATAAACTAAGATGCAGAATGAGTTTTCTCACACGTGAGACACCTAACAAATATAGTTAGTAGTTAGTTACATTTTGTTCATTTTCTGGTGTAGGATAGCTCATATATAAGCTTATATATTCTGTAATCTGTTTTCAATGAATGAAATCATTTTTATCATCATAAGTTACAATATTTCAATACTATTAGTTAGTTATTCTTACCATTCCCCAATAACCAGGGTTAGAGATTCCAACACCATCAGGGGGGCAATTGTCACAAAGCACGTCAATTCTCGCTGCAATTTTATTGCGTTCAAAGCAACAACTGAATTCAGTTTGCATTTTAACAGATGATTCTTCTCCAACTCTAGTCCAATTTGCAATATTTGATGTATTTTGACTATCCCATAATTCAAAACCTGTACAATGAAAATAGTCAATTTAGTACTATTATTAGTTCCTCTTTATTTTATATAAATATTTTGTCGATTTTAG
This sequence comes from Astragalus glycyphyllos, assembly GCA_963573325.1. Classification (NCBI taxonomy): domain Eukaryota; kingdom Viridiplantae; phylum Streptophyta; class Magnoliopsida; order Fabales; family Fabaceae; genus Astragalus; species Astragalus glycyphyllos. The sequence continues at coordinate 40,017,005 of OY754312.1, forward strand.
TCCCCTAAAATATGGTAATGTCTGATGTGATCTCTGAAGTCCCGATACTCCAAAATGCACAAAATAGCCGTATCTAACATATACATATCCAGGGAATATCTGCCATTATTTATTTTATATTTAATTTTGAAAAAATGGGTTTCATACAGGACATGTACGACTGACATACAACTAAAGGATGTTATAGTCCAAAAAAAATATTAGCACCAATCAAGCTCCACTACCGTTTGGAAATGGACCAATATTAGTCCCTAACATGAGAGACTAATTTTCATATATTTCCAAATATGATGGACCGGAAACTAGCACAAATTTTGTTTGGACCAAATCACCCCCATTTCCGCCAAGGAGGAATGCTGCTACATGAGTATTTGCGCCAATATTTTTTTTCCCGAAATAGTTGTCATTCAACAAGATTTAGAGAATATGGAAATTAGTGACCTCTGTTACTGACAAGCTCTGCCCACAATCCCCCTGCACCAGCATGATTAATCTCCTGCCAAAGAAGTCCAAAATTTTAACATAATTTTCAAATTACATAAACAAGCAAAAATATCACGAGTAAACTATCAATAAAATATAAGTAAATCCGATATTCAAAATTTTCATAACCCTTAAGTTTATGTTTGTATGATCTTCGAAGCTTTGTTACATTTAATTTTTAAAGATATAAGAAAGAGGCCATGCATGCATGCATTTCCCACCTCAAAAAAATACTCCAAAAAGTGTGTTGGGAATTGGCCTTCCAGATTGAGAAGCATCTACAATTAGAGTTGAAGTCTGATTAGCAACATCAGCATTGCATTGAAATGCAACCATAATGATGTATAGCCAAAGAAAACTGCAAAAAGCTTTTGAAATATCCATCTTTTAATTGGTTTCCTCTGATACAACGGAAACCAGTTAATTGACTTTGTTAATTCTTTTTTGGCTTGTATTTATAGTTTTTGAGAGAAACTTGTCGTGTTAAATTTGTGTGGATAAAAAGATAAGGCTTACAAGACACCAAAATTTAGATGGCACCAAAGTTATTTTTAGTGTATAGATGTATGTATATAAGATGTAAAAATTAGTTTAAATTTGGTGTACAATATAGGATCCATTGACACCACGTATAAGTCAAATGACTTACACCAAATTTAAACTGTTAAAATTGTTGGGGAAAACCACACTCGGCACATATCAATAGGTTCACCCACACGCCCAAGGTTCTTTGAGGGAATATAGATAAACACACCGCAAGAATAAAGGAAAGAATATCACAAATAATTTACATGATTCGACACATCTTGTCTACGTCCACGGGAACACATAAACACAATTCATTCATTTTCTCAAATATGATTACAACAACAAGTAACCCAACCCCAATATGTGTATCACCTTATAATACTCCCACTCTAAGAGTTACAAAGAATGATAACACTCACATCACAAACAAGTGACCACAAACCCTTCTCTCTCTAGCTAGGACATGGTTGGGGACCCTTCAACTCTACATGATCACCCTACATGGAATACTTCACCTCTCCAAATGGAGATCTCTCACCTCTCCATATGATCACCCAAAGGGTTTGTTGATGCTTCACTCCTTCATAAGTCTCTATTTATAGGAGAGACATGACTTCCATGCATGAATATTACTTAGTGGACACTAACTGTCTCACATTTCCAAGACCGTAGATACATTCAACCACATTTTGAAATGTACCTCTTAAATATCTACTCTTTTTCACTTTTTTTTTTGGGAAATTTCAAATAACTTACACCTAGTGTCAACAATTCTCTCTCTCTCTCTCTCTCTCTCTATATATATATATATATATATATATATATAGACAAACACATGCATATGTATTCTCTCATTCCACAAAGTGTTGGAAAACTTTAAGAGATAATGTGAAAAGTTTAATTATCAAACAATTGTTACAAACACTGGGGAAGTCATAAGAATAGTAGATGCGATTATAACACAAGCTTCAATTAGCAAATCATAAAATTTGGAATTTGAGTTTTTACTAGCTATGATAATTGGGTTTGAGTTGTAATCTATTTGTTAATGAAACTACCAATTATTTTAAAAAAAGTCATTGACATTGATGTGGTTATAGAATTATATGTAAAAGGTTTGATTATAACTCAGAAAATATATAGAATCTATTTCTGCAAAAAACTATTTTTGGTGTTGAATTAATTGGGAATTAAATAAAGATTGAATGTGCATGTGTTTGTTCAAAAACGCCAAATTCGTAGAACGCGATACTATATTGCAAATCCATCTGAATGCACACAATTAAACTCGGAGTCCACTAAAGAGTTTTTAGGATTCTTTATTTTTCATACATGGTTGATCAAATGGGTTTTAAAGAGTTGATTTAATTTATATATATATATATATATATATATATATATATATATATACATACATATATATAATCAATGGATCAGATTGAAGAAGGACAAGTTGTTCTTCAGGTTTTGGAGAAGCTCTTATGTAATTACGAAAGAATCAAAAATTCTAAAAGTGGCCTACTAAATAAAATATATATTAAATTTAATAAAAATTTAAGATCTATTATTTTTTTTATGTATTTTAATAAACGTTTATTTAATTTATCATTTATAAATATATTTATTTTTTGTAAAAATATATAGACGAAAGAAAAATATTTGAAACTAATCTTAAAAAAAACAGTTTATATTAAAATTTTAATTTTAAAGCTTATATTAAAATTTAATACGTAGTTTTTAAACAAAGAAGGTTACTAAAAGAAAACACCAGTACTTTTTTCAACCCTTTAACTTTACATTGCAACAATCCATATTATGCATTTGTAAATATTTTTTATCGGTAATTTTTTTCCTAACTTTTGTAAGGCTAAATTATAGTTTTGGTCTCCCTATTTTCAAAAATTTAGATATTTGGTCCCTCTATTTTAAAACTCAGACATTTTTAGTTTCCCTTTTTTAAAAATTCAGATATTTAATCCAAAGAGGGGTTTTCCATTTTTTTTGCTGAGTTGGAATCCGGTGAAAAAAAATCTGATGTGGCCTTCGTTAAATGACATGGCAATTGATGCAACTTGCACACGTCATTTAATAATGCCACATGTGCTTGCCAAGTCAGATGTTAATATTTATTATAATTATAATAATTCAACTTATTCATAAAATATTATAACTAAAATTAAAATTAAAAGAAAGAAAAATAATCATCTTTCCAGAAACTAGTTTCTCAGGATTTGGGACCCTAGAGTCTCAATCCATTGAACTTCACAATCTGAACCTCTGAGGGCGCGGCCTTCACCATTAGCCACCATGACCTCAACCTGCCCGAACATCTCATTGAGTTCTGGCCGTCGGTTGGTTTTGTTGGCGGCGACTCCAAGAAGAACAAGGTTAATGTTGCCGGAAGTGGTGAACAATAGGTCGAAAGCCCCTTGCCGGTAACCGCTAAGAGGTCGTGTTTGTTTTTTGGTCGAAACAGTGATGAAACGATGTAGCTTTGTAACTTCGCACTGTAATTTTATATTGGTCCTCTGTATTTGTGAGTTGTGACAGCGTTAGCAGTAGGATTATATTTGTTAGTGCTTTGAATCGTTGAGTTATTCGAAGAGGAAAATCTACGAGCCTCCTGAACATAGAGAATAAGATCTAAAGCAAATCCATTGAAAAACCCATTTCATATCCACTGCACAATATTGGTATTGGTAAAGTAAAATTACATTCCTAATGTGGGATGAACATGGTGCTTTGCACTAATAAAACATGAGGGATGCATATGATGTTTTGAAAAGAATTGGAAATGATTTTAGTTTTGAATTGGAAATTACATTTCAATGCTTCATTTATTCTACTTTTTTTTTCAAAGCTTTCTTTTTATCTAAATAAATAATGAATAACGAAAGTCGGAAACAATATTTTTGAAGGAATAACTTTTGAAAAAAAATAACAATTATTTTAATTTTTTATAAATTTTGAAAATGTAAACAAATATGGGCAATACTCGCAATTTTTAAAAATATTGGGCAATAGTAGCAAATAACAATAAACCGGTCCACTTGCTATTGGAGGTAAGGGACCCACTTGTGTAATTTGCACAAGTCTTTTGATATGTGTAAATTATCCGCCACCCATATTTTGCTTTCTTGTTTCTATTTGTACTTGCATATCTGTTGTCGTTAGAACAAGTTTAAGAAAGTTTTTAAAAATAAAATGCTTAAAAGACATTCTTTTTACACACTTTTCCAAAAAATAAATCAATGTGTCAAAAAAAGTGTCAAAAAGAGAGTCATGAATAAAGTAGCCCACTCTTTTATTTTTGAGATTAAAAGTAGCCCACTCTACCCAACTTTAACTTTGTTAAATTTGATACGTAGCTCTGCTAGATATCTATAGGCATGAACATCTGTAATCTATATCTATTTTCATTTTTTTTTATTATAATAGAGTTTTTTTTTGCTGAAACTAGTAGAGTTTGTTATAGCTAGTTGAAATTACCTCATTCATCGTGACATACCAATTCTTACGTGGGAATTAATCACAGTTGAAACGAGGTTTCCCCCAAGTATGTTAATATGGGGGAAATTGCCCTAGTAGCTTAATATTTTATTTATTTATTTAAGGATACAGATGTGGTTATTTCAGTAGCAGAAGATAATGATCCTCATCGTTTTAATAATATTAATAATATTGCTCTATCACTTGAAGAGATGGAAGAGAACCCAAATCCTCTTCTTGGCGTGGCAAAAAATATTGCTACTACAATGAATACTCGCATATTGGACGAGTTGGTGGTTCCTTCCTCAACAAATAAATCTCCAAATCAAAGTTTACATGATGTAGATTCATCATCCCCTACTTCTGCTACCCGACTAGATTCACAAAATGCCTCAGTGTCTGATACTACGTCGAACCCAATAGTAGCAGCTAACATGAGAACTTTAGTAAAACATTGGGGGTGATGTGTTAGATGATGATGCTGAAAATAATTTAGAACCAATTGTGTCCCAAATGAAGAGCAGGCTAGATTAGCTAAGTGCCCCAGAGTTTGTTGCTACTTCTAATGCTATTGTAGCATCTGACATAAGAATTTTAAAAAAAGCTTTGGGGTGATGTATCAGATGATGTTGGTGATCCTGTGGATACACATACTCAAGGAGTTGTTGCGTGGTATGATAAATTTGATCTGGTTTTGTAATTTAGTTGCTCAAACTGCCTTATATTTAGTCTTTAGGATGAATTGTTTTAGAGAGTCTTCATGTTAAGGTTCTCTATTACTGCCTTGATTTTATTCTCTATTCTTGCCAAGGATATTGGTCTAGTTCCCATTTGGTCTCTCTTCTGTCTTTTATCTCTTTTTTTTAAATAAAATCAGAAGGTTTTAATGAGCATTCATTCCTTCTATTTACCAAAAAAAATTTAAAGTCACTCATACCAATGTTTTTGATTGGGCATACCAATTAAACACAATTTATTTTTTATGTGGGAATAATTAAAAAATCTAAGTTATTATTTTTCATCATACAATATTATAAAATTAAAAATTTATTGTTTAGGTAAAATTAAAAATCTAAGTCACTCATACAATATTTCTAGCAGCCTTTTACTCAGCTGTTTAGGAATCTGAAAAAAAAAGATAAGGAAAGGGTAAGTCACAAAGACTTAGTGAGTGAACAACAACCACCATTAACCAGAAGGGAAAACACGTAAGACACGGGTTTTTAAAATTTGTAAACTATTCTTAGGTAATAGTTATAGTAATCTTGAGAAAATATCGAAAATCAAAATAGCAATCCAAACAACCACACGTGAGAGGATCCGGAGAAGGTTCCATCTTGTTGATAGCCCTCTCCACCTAAGGATGTCCTCCATTTAGGGGCAGCTTCATCTAACGGATAACCCTTTCCTCCTTCAACCACATCACACAATAATTACAGGGGAAGCTACATCTCGTTGATAACCTACTCTCCTAAGGGCGGCCTTTCTTTAGGAGTGACTCCATCTAACAGATAACCCTCTCTCCTAAGGGCGGCCTGTCTTTATGAGTGACCCCATCTAACAGATAACCCTCTCCACCCGAAGTCATATCACTAGGTGCACCTAGACCGTTTTATCCGCTAAAAGTTACATCTCAAAAACATTAATACATCATTTACATAAAAACCAAGTTAAATACCGATATCAATAGTCTTCAAATATATTTTCAAAGAAACTAAAATAATTTTCCAAACACGTGTTTCCCATTTATAAGTGAATAAATAAATGATAACTTTAAAATATCGAAACAAATAAAATAGCGGCATTAAAATAATTTAAATATGTAATAATGACCGTCATTCAATTTATTGAGAAGATTATTCAAGAGCTCACTAACCATAGGGAACCAACAAAGTCCCTAATATCCACCTTAAACCTTGAAACCAATTTTTTTTCCTACAAAACTAATGTGCCAAAATGCATTCTTTAGAATAAAGAGTAACGAGTATACCTCCAATAACCTCAAAGAGCAACCTTCAAAGTGTGAGTATATTTTTCCTCTTTTAGAGTAAAAATCTAACTCCAAAATACTACCCAAGAATACCCAAGAGAGAAATGAGATGACTTTTCTTGAAATATGGCGCAAAGGTGTAAGATTTAGGGTTGGGCTATTTGAAGTGAGAAGAAAAAGAAAAATGAAAGAGAAGCATGGTGAAAGAGAGGAGAAGAAAGTGAGAGGGAGAGAGTGTCGTGAGAGGAAGAATGGGGGGTTCTGTTTGTTTTTTTTTTAAAGTGTGTGTTGTGCTGTGCTTTTTTTTTTAATTTTTTTTCTTTTAAAATGAAATGATGCGTTTCAACAGTACCATATTATCGTGTATATATTTTATTGCAAGGAAGGGTTGTGTACGTAAGGCAAAAAAGATGGATATTTTAGTTACCAAGCGTAGAGCAGAGACTAGAACTAACTGCAAAGCAAGGATTACACTTTTACTAAAAAATGGAAAATTTGTCATCCATGACATGATAGGTCTAAAAAGTGTGATGAGTGAAGTTTATATTGCATTTTTCATTTAGCAAATGAAATGGCTACCGTCACAAACAACTCACATGAAAGTGGTTCTGCTGCGGGTGAAATCGCCTAGTTTTTTTCTTGTCATTCCTGTAATTTTTTCCCCTTTTGTAAGAACGATAAGAATAGAAGGACTTGAAGGAAAAAATGGAGTGTCGTGAATTTGAATCCGCATTTTGAGCGTTTACATAATACTCAAATCTTTATTTTAGCTATCACCTGCTTTTTTCCAATGTTGTTAGAGAATGCACACCATGCTCAATTCTTTATAATACTGGGAATAGAAACTGACCATTATGTTGGGGAAGTTTGTATTGTGTTCTAAAGGTTAACTTTTTTAATTAGTTGCAAATAGAAATTGAAGTACATAAATAGTCTACATTAGTAACAAAACAGAATCTCAATTGACAAAATAGAAAGTACTTTATTGATACTGCATAATTACATTTATAGCAGAACATGCATAAGAGTACGAAAAACTTCTGGTAGTAGGACCACTATTAGGGTATTAAATGAAGCTACAAATAGTGATATCATTATCATCAGTTATCATCAAAGGCTCCATTCTAAAAACTTCCCCCAAAGCAAGGAATGCCAGTGGTTACAAGCAAATGCTCAATCATTCAGAACCAATTGATAGAAGACTTCAACCCAATTTTTCTCACAATTCCCTCATTCTCTTCATATCAAGGGTTTTATTTCTCCAACATTTTAGTAATAACAACACGTTCTTCATGAATAACATGGATTTCTATTACATTAAATCAAATACTGTAAATGAAACTGGAGGGATTATGACATTCATCTCACTGCCGGGATTCTCAAGTTTACTCTGTTGTGGTATTATCTGCATACAAAACAAACTTTATATGTTAGTTCCACACACACAACACTAGCCTTTTCATGTAACGAGTTTATGACAAAATAAATAACTGAACCTTTTTTGGGTTTGCCAAGCTATTCTCATCCATTGGATTTCCAGATGCGATGATAGTCTTTGTTGACTCAGTTAGATTTGAGTTCACAAGTCCTTTAAGAGAAATTTTGAGATTCACTGCCGCACTCCCTAAGTTCGCAACCTGAACAAGGATCAAATGCAACAATATATGGGGATATAAATTTCAAGGGAAGTCAATATGCTCACAATAAGTGACAAATCTTTAAAAAAAAAAGTGCTAGAAACACTCTCTTTAACACTTCATAGAATTTTACATGGGTCTCACTAAGTTAGCGAGTCACGTTTCGAAAATGTTGGAACACAGATAAATTTCTTCTAGTCATAGAGTGAATGTTGGAAAGAGTGTTACCAACAGTCTAGCACTCTTCATGTATAAAATGGTACACTAATCTGCTACTATAATTTGCACATGTGCAACTTCTTTATGAGAACAAATTAACACATAACTAAAGAAAAGTATGCATTACCTTTATTTTTAAGTAAGTTTTATTATTTTGAGGATTTTGCAAACGAATAGCAGATGCAGCAAAGTTTTCAGCATCAACTCCTTGAAGTGTTGAATTGAGGAATGTTGCTCCATTTGACTCTCTAAACATATGTTGCACCCAATAGCTAGGAGTTCCATAAGCTTGACTTGAGTCAAAATTAATTGCACATGTCTCCCAACTACAAGTACAAAATTGCACATATCAATGTTACCATCATGCTCATAAATGGATTGTTGTCTCTACAATAAGGGATATCCTGCACTCATGTAGTCAACATATTGGTAGTCGTTGGATCATGATCAGATAGTCTAGATTTCAAGCTATCAGTATTTTGGATTTTAGAATAAATGCATGTTTTGTGAGACGATCTATCTTGATCTAACGACCATTGATGCATTGAATGCGTTAATGCGAGATATCACGACTATAGGGAATCTATTTCAACTTAGCAATCTTCTTATTTGTGTACTTCCTCTGGGCAGCTTCATATATACTATTATTTTCAATATCTCAATAGAATATGATTGCTTACTCTATAGATTTGTAATAAAGGATTGAAAAAGACATACTTCCTGTCATTAACATTTACATAAAGTGGTGCATAGCTAGCCATTGCAACATGATCACTGCATCAAAAAATGATAAAGGAACTTGAGTAAGAAAGAGTATAATAATTGGGCTTCAGCATGAAGTATATATATTTGCAAGGGTGAATTGAAAGGACCTGTTTGTTTCTATTCCAATAAGGAATCCGGCTTCAGACACACCTCCCAAAAGGGATCCATGCCCAGCTGGGGCTTTATTTAAAGCATACTCACTCGCAAAAGCCTACAAAGTATTTCAATCACTTAAGGCATCAATTCAAGTACCAAAATGATTGAAGGGTTTTCAATCACTTAATTCCTCATTCTAAAATCTTTGTTATAAAAAAAGAAAGAAGAAAAGGAAGATTACAAAACCTTTGGACCATTATTGCGTGGCATCTTATCAAATACATGGGCGGCATTAAACATGTATTTAGCGTTATCAGGATAAGTCTGAATAGAAAGTTAGAGTATGATTAATAAAATGGGAAACCAAATTATTTATCAAAACAAAATGAAATTGTATATAAGATTAATTATGAGAGATAGAATATTTACGTACATGAAACTCGTACATATCTGCTGGGTGATCTAGTGGCCCGTGAGTTGCATCACAATTTGAAATAATTTGGATATCTGGATAAGCTTTTCGTATTGCATCGTAGAAGGGCATATAATGTGCTATTCAATAAACAAGTTTTAAAAAGATTATATTAAAATTTTAACTTTTTTTTTCACTTAAAAAATCTTGAAAGAAAACAAAGTACTCCTCCATTTTCGTATATAAGCAAAAAGTGGCTATATACACACTCTAAGAACAGTTAAAAAAAAGTATATATGATTCTTAAATTACCTATATTAACATTTCTTGAAAATAATGAAAAAAGAAATGAAAATTGAGAGACTAAATGTTACTTGCACTGAGAAAAGGAAAATTAGAGCAATTAATAAAGATAAATTTAATAGATTAATTCAGAAAATCTTTGACTTACTTATAGTATATGGTAACATGACTAAGTAGATGTTCTTGTTTATATACGAAAACTAATCGAATAGTTTAAAAGATCAAAGTAGTAGATTAAATAAGCATACCTTTATAGATTTGTGCATTCGTCTTAAAATTTCCACAGCCTTCGTTTCCAACACCAACATATTTTAGGTCAAAAGGTGTTGGGTGCCCCATAGATGCTCTAAGGGATCCCCATTTTGAATTAGCAGGACCTCTAGCAAACTCAATGCCATCCAGTGCTTCCTACAAATTAAAGTACATTTATAAATATAATTTTGAACTTTTCTATAGCAATATGGGTTAGAAAAGTGGGAAAATCAACACAAGTTAATATGGATAGGAAAAGAAAAGAAGAGTAGGAAAATATACTTGCACCCAAGGTTTGAGTTCACTCGGGTCAATATGCACCTCATGGCTGAGGCCTGTATAGTAAAATTAAACACACAGAAAAGAACAAATTCAGCAGTGGTCCTAGTTTCATAGTAAACGAATTGCAACACATTGTATATCTATTAACCAAATTCGACACTTCATTAACCAACAAGCAGAATTGTTGCCAATCTTGTTGTCCCAATTCGATATTTAAATTACGTTTAGGATATTAGAGAAGTTAGACAATCAGAAATAGGATATACCGTTGTTGAAGACCCATATAGGCTTTGCACCAATGTCCTCAGCTAGCTACACAAGAAAAATGGTGCATCGTGATTGAGTTTGAATTTAAATTTAAATTTGGCAACAAGATTAAAATGTGAAATGCTTGTATATTGGACCTACTTGAAGACCTTCAAAGTAACCCAATCCATCGTCTGTCCAGTAATTCCATATATCATTCAAGTGTCCTGGTCTATTTTCCCATGGTCCAACAGTTTCTTTCCACCGGAATGCATTTTTTATATTCATTCCTTCAACAAAACAGCCACCTTTTGCAAAACAACACATCACATAAATATTGTTAAAAAAAAGTAATAAGTAAGCATCTACATTATATATATTCAAAAAGATAATACATTTTCATTTTTTCACTAAAATTACTAAAGCATGCCTCTGAGTAAGACAACAAAAATGAAAAGCCTGAAATATCTTCCTTTTCATTTTACTTTTTAGCATACCTGGAAATCTGAAAAAGGCTGGTTTCAACTCTACCATCATGGTGGCCAAGTCACTTCTGAAGCCATGTCCCTATGCCAGGAAAGGTAGAAGATTTTACTAATTTTTTTTAGAAAAGGTAAATAGTCGTTTTGGTCTCTAAATATGTTAGGCGTTGTTAGTACGGTTCATGAATGTGTCGAAATTGCAAAAAGATTCTCGTGTGTATCTTCTTTTAGTAATTGTGGGATTGAACAGAATAACAGAAGACAAGTTTGATGACTAGAAAGATACATTCCAAGACGAAACTGATTAAAGAATGACAAATTTGAAAATATTTTTGCAATTTTGATACATTATTCAAAAAATTTGAGCATTGCCAAGAGATTATTTTTATTTACCTTAAATGTGTCTACAGGCATAGCAGATACTTGATCCAACCATATAGTCCCATTGCGAGTTGTTGTTAAGTGCAATGTTCCCTTACCACTTGATGCAATGGCTACCAATGTAGTCTTTACTTTTGTCCACTTTGAAACCTTTTTTGCAGGACGTCTGCAAGATCAATTATTAATTATTAGTTAGTATAAATGATAATACTTTTATTTAGATACTAAAGAGGCTTTTTGAGATTATTGAGAATAAAGCTTCTCTCCTCTTGGATGTGTTTGCACATGGAAATAGCACTCACTTGATACGTTTTGTAGCCAATATCCCTCCATCTATTGTTTTGAATGATACTGTCAGATCTAGTGGTCCGTTTGCACGTACATAAAATACAACATTGTATTTCTTCCCTTGCACTATATTCTGAAACAAGATTTTATCATAAATAAACTAAGATGCAGAATGAGTTTTCTCACACGTGAGACACCTAACAAATATAGTTAGTAGTTAGTTACATTTTGTTCATTTTCTGGTGTAGGATAGCTCATATATAAGCTTATATATTCTGTAATCTGTTTTCAATGAATGAAATCATTTTTATCATCATAAGTTACAATATTTCAATACTATTAGTTAGTTATTCTTACCATTCCCCAATAACCAGGGTTAGAGATTCCAACACCATCAGGGGGGCAATTGTCACAAAGCACGTCAATTCTCGCTGCAATCTTATTGCGTTCAAAGCAAGAACTGAATTCAGTTTGCATTTTAACAGATGATTCTTCTCCAACTCTAGTCCAATTTGCAATATTTGATGTATTTTGACTATCCCATAATTCAAAACCTGTACAATGAAAATAGTCAATTTAGTACTATTATTAGTTCCTCTTTATTTTATATAAATATTTTGTCGATTTTAGTCCCCTAAAATATGGTAATGCCTGATGTGATCTCTGAAGTCCCGATACTCCAAAATGCACAAAATAGCCGTATCTAACATATACATATCCAGGGAATATCTGCCATTATTTATTTTATATTTAATTTTGAAAAAATGGGTTTCATACAGGACATGTACGACTGACATACAACTAAAGGATGTTATAGTCCAAAAAAAAATATTAGCACCGATCAAGCTCCACTACCGTTTGGAAATGGACCAATATTAGTCCCTAACATGAGAGACTAATATTCATATATTTCCAAATATGATGGACCGGAAACTAGCACAAATTTTGTTTGGACCAAATCACCCCCATTTCCGCCAAGGAGGAATGCTGCTACATGAGTATTTGCGCCAATATTTTTTTTCCCGAAATAGTTGTCATTCAACAAGATTTAGAGAATATGGAAATTAGTGACCTCTGTTACTGACAAGCTCTGCCCACAATCCCCCTGCACCAGCATGATTAATCTCCTGCCAAAGAAGTCCAAAATTTTAACATAACTTTCAAATTACATAAACAAACAAAAATATCACGAGTAAACTATCAATAAAATATAAGTAAATCCGATATTCAAAATTTTCATAACCCTTAAGTTTATGTTTGTATGATCTTCGAAGCTTTGTTACATTTAATTTTTAAAGATATAAGAAAGAGGCCATGCATGCATGCATTTCCCACCTCAAAAAATACTCCAAAAAGTGTGTTGGGAATTGGCCTTCCAGATTGAGAAGCGTCTACAATTAGAGTTGAAGTCTGATTAGCAACATCAGCATTGCATTGAAATGCAACCAGAATGATGTAGAGCCAAAGAAAACTGCAATAAGCTTTTGAAACATCCATCTTTTAATTGGTTTCCTCTGATACAACGGAAACCAGTTAATTGACTTTGTTAATTCTTTTTTGGCTTGTATTTATAGTTTTTGAGAGAAACTTGTCGTGTTAAATTTGTGTGGATAAAAAGATAAGGCTTACAAGACACCAAAATTTAGATGGCACCAAAGTTATTTTTAGTGTCTAGATGTATGTATATAAGATGTAAAAATTAGTTTAAATTTGGTGTACAAGATAGGATCCATTGACACCACGTATAAGTCAAATGACTTACACCAAATTTAAACTGTTAAAATTGTTGGGGAAAACCACACTCCGCACATGTCAATAGGTTCACCCACACGCCCAAGGTTCTTTGAGGGAATATAGATAAACACACCGCAAGAATAAAGGAAAGAATATCACAAATAATTTACATAATTCGACACATCTTGTCTACGTCCACGGGAACACATAAACACAATTCATTCATTTTCTCAAATATGATTACAACAACAAGTAACCCAACCCCAATATGTGTATCACCTTATAATACTCTCACTCTGAAAGTTAGCAAAACCCTTTAAGAACAAAACCTTTTAAATACCTCAAGAGAATTAGGATTATTCTCATATCTTAATTCTCTTGTCTATTTTCATAGGTCAAACATAGAATTTCACCTCTCGGTACTTCACTCTAATGTTAAAAATAAGATTGAGGTATAATGAAAATAGATTAGAATTAGAAAAACAATTGGAGTGGAGAATAGTCATTGGGAATTACTAGGGACCTATCATTTTGATTACTTCCAATAACCCAAGACCATATTTCTACTCACTCATGCTTAGAAGATAAATTGCAATAAGATAAAGAGACATAATTGTAAATGACTGAAATCTAAATTGCGTAATGTAAATGACGGGAATTGAAATAAAGCGATAAATTGCTGAATGTAAAGTTGCTGGAAAGATAAAGAACAGAAATTATAAAAGCAAGAAAGTAAAGAACATGAAAATAAAAGAGCAAAAGCTAAAGAGAATTGCAAGAACTTAGATTAAACTTTGGAGTGAGATTACAAGTATGCTCAGGTCCCATTACAGCTGAAATGAGGTCCTATTTATAGCCTAGGATCAGTAGACAAACGATTAAATTCGAATTACAAGCCATAATGAAAGAAGAAGAAGAGTTTTGTAACATTATGAACTTCAGACAAAGGCGCACGGACCGTGCTGCTGGGGGCGCACGAACCGTGCGCTACGTGTAATCTTCAAAACAGCTTTTCTGGAACAGGGCGCACGGACCGTGCTGCTGAGGCGCACAGACCGTGCGTGGTCTTCAAACTTTCCATCTTCTGAAACGTACAGGACGCGCGGGCCATGCTTGTGGTACGCACGGACCGTGCGTGTCTTGAGTCTTTTCAGCTGCTTTCTGTAACAGTGAGCACGGACCATGCGTGCAGTAGGCACGGACCGTGCATGAATACATAATTCTTGGCCTTATTTGCTAGATTTTGCTCCTTGGTCCTTACATTTTTAATCCTTGCTTTTTAATCACCCAAATTCTTCCATTTCTTCATTATTTGACCCTGACAAATTAAACCAACAATTTGTAGTAAAATAGCTCCAAATCAAAACTAAAATTCTACAATTTTTATTTAATTCAAATACTAAAAACATAGTAAAATAAGACTTATCACACTCTAAGAGTTACAAGGAATGATAACACTCACATCACACACAAGTGACCACAAACCCTTCTCTCTCTAGCTAGGACATGGTTGGTGACCCTTCAACTCTACATGATCACCCTACATGGAATACTTCACCTCTCCAAATGGAGATCTCTCACCTCTCCATATGATCGCCCAAAGGGTTTGTTGATGCTTCACTCCTTCATAAGTCTCTATTTATAGGAGAGACATGACTTCCATGCATGAATATTACTTAGTGGACACTAACTGTCTCACATTTCCAAGACCGTAGATACATTCAACCACATTTTGAAATGTACCTCTTAAATATCTACTCTTTTTCACTTTTTTTGGGAAATTTCAAATAACTTACACCTAGTGTCAGCGATTCTCTCTCTCTCTCTCTCTCTATATATATATATATAGATATATAGACACACACATGCATATGTATTCTCTCATTCCACAAAGTGTTGGAAAACTTTAAGAGATAATGTGAAAAGTTTAATTATCAAACAATTGTTACAAACACTGGGGAAGTCATAAGAATAGTAGATGCGATTATAACACAAGCTTCAATTAGCAAATCATAAAATTTGGAATTTGGGTTTTTACTAGCTATGATAGTTGGGTTTGAGTTGTAATCTTTGTTAATGAAACTACCAATTTTTTTTAAAAAAAGTCATGGACATTGATGTGGTTATAGAATTATATAGTAAAAGGTTTGATTATAACTCAGAAAATATATAGAATCTATTTCTGCAAAAAACAATTTTTGGTGTTGAATTAATTGGGAATTAAATAAAGATTGAATGTGCATGTGTTTGTTCAAAAACGCCAAATTCGTAGAATGCGATACTATATTGCAAATCCATCTGAATGCACACAATTAAACTCGGAGTCCACTAAAGAGTTTTTAGGATTCTTTTTTTTTCATACATGGTAGATCAAATGGGTTTTAAAGAGTTGATTTAATTTATATATATATATATATATATATATATATATATATATATATATACACATACATATATATAATCAATGGATCAGATTGAAGAAGGACAACTTGTTCTTCAGGTTTTGGAGAAGCTCTTATGTAATTACGAAAGAATCAAAAATTATAAAAGTGGCCTACTAAATAAAATATATATTAAATTTAATAAAAATTTAAGATCTATTATTTTTATATGTATTTTAATAAACTTTTATTTTATTTATATTTTATAAATATATTTATTTTTGTAAAAATATATAGACGAAAGAAAAATATTTGAAACTAATCTTAAAAAAAACAGTTTATATAAAAATTTTAATTATAAAGCTTATATTAAAATTTAATACGTAGTTTTTAAACAAAGAAGGTTACTAAAAGAAAACCCTAGTACTTTTTTCAACCCTTTAACTTTACATTGCAACAATCCATATTATGCATTTGTAAATATTTTTTATCGGTAATTTTTTTCCTAACTTTTGTAAGGTTAAATTATAGTTTTGGTCCCCCTATTTTTAAAAATTTAGATATTTGGTCTCTATTTTAAAACTCAGACATTTTTAGTTTCCCTTTTTTAAAAATTCAGATATTTAATCCAAAGAGGGGTTTTCCATTTTTTTTGCTGAGTTGGAATCCGGTAAAAAAAATCTGATGTGGCCTTCGTTAAATGACATGGCAATTGATGTAACTTGCACACGTCATTTAATAATGCCACATGTGCTTGCCAAGTCAGATGTTAATATTTATTATAATTATAATAATTCAACTTATTCATAAAATATTATAACTAAAATTAAAAGAAAGAAAAATAATCATCTTTCCAGAAACTAGTTTCTCAGGATTTGGGACCCTAGAGTCTCAATCCGTTGAACTTCACAATTTGAACCTCTGAGGGCGCGGCCTTCACCATTAGCCACCGTGACCTCAACCTGCCCGAACATCTCACTGAGTTCTGGCCGTCGGTTGGTTTTGTTGGCGACGACTCCAAGAAGAACAAGGTTAATGTTGCCGGAAATGGTGAACAATAGGTCGAAAGCCCCTTGCCGGTAACCGCTAAGAGGTCGTGTTTGTTTTTTGGTCGAAACAGTGATGAAACGATGTAGCTTTGTAACTTCGCACTGTAATTTTATACTGGACCTCTGTATTTGTGAGTTGTGACAGCGTTAGCAGTAGGATTATATTTGTTAGTGCTTTGAATCGTTGAGTTATTCGAAGAGGAAAATCTACGAGCCTCCTGAACATAGAGAATAAGATCTAAAGCAAATCCATTGAAAAACCCATTTCATATCCACTGCACAATATTGGTATTGGTAAAGTAAAATTAAATTCCTAATGTGGGATGAACATGGTGCTTTGCACTAATAAAACATGAGGGATGCATATGATGTTTTGAAAAGAATTGGAAATGATTTTAGTTTTGAATTGGAAATTACATTTCAATGCTTCATTTATTCTACTTTTTTTTTAAAAGCTTTCTTTTTATCTAAATAAATAATGAATAACGAAAGTCGGAAGCAATATTTTTGAAGGAATAACTTTTGAAAAAAATAACAATTATTTTAATTTTTTATAAATTTTGAAAATGTAAACAAATATGGGCAATACTCGGAATTTTTTAAAATATTGGGCAATAGTAGCAAATAACAATAAACCGGTCCACTTGCTATTGGAGGTAAGGGACCCACTTGTGTAATTTGCACAAGTCTTTTGATTTGTGTAAATTATCCGCCACCCATATTTTGCTTTCTTGTTTCTATTTGTACTTGCATCTCTGTTGTCGTTAGAACAAGTTTAAGAAAATTTTTAAAAATAAAATGCTTAAAAGACATTCGTTTTACACACTTTTAAAAAAAATAAATCAATGTGTCAAAAAAAGTGTCAAAAAGAGAGTCATGAATAAAGTAGCCCACTCTTTTATTTTTGAGATTAAAAGTAGCCCACTCTACCCAACTTTAACTGTGTTAAATTTGATACGTAGCTCTGCTAGATATCTATAGGCATGAACATCTGTAATCTATATCTATTTTCATTTTTTTTTATTATAATAGAGTTTTTTTTTTTGCTGAAACTAGTAGAGTTTGTTATAGCTAGTTGAAATTACCTCATTCATCGTGACATACCAATTCTTACGTGGTAATCACAGTTGAAACGAGGTTTCCCCCAAGTATGTTAATATTTTATTTATTTATTTAAGGATACAGATGTGGTTATTTCAGTAGCAGAAGATAATGATCCTCATCGTTTTAATAATATTAATAATATTGCTCTATCACTTGAAGAGATGGAAGAGAACCCAAATCCTCTTCTTGGCGTGGCAAAAATTATTGCTACTACAATGAATACTCGCATATTGGACGAGTTGGTGGTTCCTTCCTCAACAAATAAATCTCCAAATCAAAGTTTACATGATGTAGATTCATCATCCCCTACTCCTGCTACCCGACTAGATTCACAAAATGCCTCAGTGTCTGATACTACGTCGAACCCAATGGTAGCAGCTAACATGAGAACTTTAGTAAAACATTGGGGGTAATGTGTTAGATGATGATGCTGAAAATAATTTAGAACCAATTGTGTCCCAAATGAAGAGCAGGCTAGATTAGCTAAGTGCCCCAGAGTTTGTTGCTACTTCTAATGCTATTGTAGCATCTGACATAAGAATTTTAAAAAAAGCTTTGGGGTGATGTATCAGATGATGTTGGTGATCCTGTGGATACACATACTCAAGGAGTTGTTGCGTGGTATGATAAATTTGAACCGGTTGTGTCCAATACCCAAAAGAAGAAATTGAAGCAAAAAAAGAAATTGGTCGTTGGATATAATACTCGTTTAAGGGAAAATTCTGTCTTTGTCACCTTTTGATCTGGTTTTGTAATTTAGTTGCTTAAACTGCCTTATATTTTGTCTTTAGGATGAATTGTTTTAGAGAGTCTTCATGTTAAGGTTCTCTATTACTGCCTTGATTTTATTCTCTATTCTTGCCAAGGGTATTGGTCTAGTTCCCATTTGGTCTCTCTTCTGTCTTTTATCTCTTTTTTGAAATAAAATCAGAAGGTTTTAATGAGCATTCATTCCTTCTATTTACCAAAAAAAATTTAAAGTCACTCATACCATTGTTTTTGATTGGGCATACCAATTAAACTCAATTTATTTTTTATGTAGGAATAATTAAAAAATCTAAGTTATTATTTTTCATCATACAATATTAGAAAATTAAAAATTATTGTTTAATTATTTTTGGTAGAACCTGAATCAATATTGGGTTCAATTTAAAAATCTTGCCCTAACCTCCATGTTTTCTTTGATTCACACACACATTAACAAAATTAATACATAACTAGAAGAAAATCAAAGAATATACATCCGGAGGGTGTCTCCACCTTAGCACTGCAGGTGGGCCCCACATCTCCCTTTGGCGCCAAAGTTCCCTCCTTACCCCCCTTTTGGCGCTAAAATCTTCCCAGCTACTCCCATGTGAAGCTGTCAGCTACTTCCTGCCAACACTAACCCACTTTTGACCCCTTTTTCCTGCCACTCTCACGCGACTAGACGGGTACAGAGAGAGAAAGAGCAAAAACATTTTCTATCTCTCCATTTGCTTTCTTTCTTCCTTCTTCATCAACTCCTTCTTCCTTCTCTCTTCAGTCTCTCTCTCATACACACAATGTTAAAGCCATTTATCTCACAACATTCACTCCTATTCTTTCTACTGAAAACGAAAATTTTTATATAAGAAATAGAGTAAGTGAATTTCTATGATTTCTTCTTCTGAACATTTTCTATTCTTTTGTTTAGGAGTTCAATCCAATATGACTTTCTTCAATAGTTGATTGGAAGCAGGGGTTGGTATGGAGTTTAAGAATGTGGAGGCAGCTTATGAATTTTGGTTCACGCATAGTTCCCATGTTGGCTTTGGTGTTAGAAAACGCTATGCTAACAATAATAAAAAAGAAAGTTGTCACGACCCAAAATCTCCAACTGTGACCGGCGCACAAACTTAAACTCTTAGTTTGACAAGCCTAAGAAAAACAACTCTTGAACGACACATAGTTTAAATAAATAATATATCTACCGAAATTTCGCCCGAGTTTCTTTTGTATTTCAAACATCTCCAAAATACCGGTCATTTAGTTTACAACAACACATCACCTGCCAAGTTTCCAAAAATAACCTATTACATATCTAACGAGTTTAAAGATAATATACATTCCCAAAAGGAAAGTTTCACTAGACTTTCCTATAGCTGCAGAAAATATCAAAATACAAAGAATCTCAAATGTAGTGTGCCACCAATCTAGGAGGCCTACAAAAAGATGAACATCGAACTCTTTAGACCTTCAAGCAGTCTTTTACTCAGCTGCTTGGGAATCTGAAAAAATAAAGATAAGGAAAGGGTAAGTCACAAAGACTTAGTGAGTGAACAACAACCACCATTAACCAGAAGGGAAAACACGTAAGACACGGGTTTTTAAAATTTGTAAACTATTCTTAGGTAATAATTATAGTAATCTTGGGAAAATATAGAAAATCAAAATAGCAATCCAAACAACCACACGTGAGAGGATCCGGAGTAGGTTCCATCATGTTGATAGCCCTCTCCACCTAAGGATGTCCTCCATTTAGGGGCAGCTTTATCTAATGGATAACCCTTTCCTCCTTCAACCACATCACACAATAATTACAGGGGAAGCTACATCTTGTTGATAACCCACTCTCCTAAGGGCGGCCTTTCTTTAGGAGTGACTCTATCTAACAGATAACCCTCTCTCCTAAGGGCGGCCTTTCTTTAGTAGTGACCCCATCTAACGGATAACCCTCTCCACCCGAAGTCATATCACTAGGTGCACCTAGACCGTTTTATCCGCTAAAAGTTACATCTCAAAAACATTAATACATCATTTACATAAAAACCAAGTTAAATACGGATATCAATAGTCTTCAAATATATTGTCAAAGAATCTAAAATAATTTTCCAAAAACGTGTTTCCCATTTATAAGTGAATAAATAAATGATAGCTTTAAAATATCGAAACAAATAAAATAGCGGCATTAAAATAATTTAAATATGTAATAATGACCGTCATTCAATTTATTGAGAAGATTATTCAAGAGCTCACTAACCATAGGGAACCAACAAAGTCCCTAATATCCACCTTAAACCTTGAAACCAATTTTTTTTCCTACAAAACTAATGTGCCAAAATGCATTCTTTAGAATAAAGAGTAACGAGTATACCTCCAATAACCTCAAAGAGCAACCTTCAAAGTGTGAGTATATTTTTCCTCTTTTAGAGTAAAAATCTAACTCCAAAATACTACCCAAGAATACCCAAGAGAGAAATGAGATGACTTTTCTTGAAATATGGCGCAAAGGTGTAAGATTTAGGGTTGGGCTATTTGAAGTGAGAAGAAAAAGAAAAATGAAAGAGAAGCATGGTGAAAGAGAGGAGAAGAAAGTGAGAGGGAGAGAGTGTCGTGAGAGGAAGAATGGGGGGTTCTGTTTGTTTTTTTTTTAAAGTGTGTGTTGTGCTGTGCTTTTTTTTTTAATTTTTTTTCTTTTAAAATGAAATGATGCGTTTCAACAGTACCATATTATCGTGTATATATTTTATTGCAAGGAAGGGTTGTGTACGTAAGGCAAAAAAGATGGATATTTTAGTTACCAAGCGTAGAGCAGAGACTAGAACTAACTGCAAAGCAAGGATTACACTTTTACTAAAAAATGGAAAATTTGTCATCCATGACATGATAGGTCTAAAAAGTGTGATGAGTGAAGTTTATATTGCATTTTTCATTTAGCAAATGAAATGGCTACCGTCACAAACAACTCACATGAAAGTGGTTCTGCTGCGGGTGAA
The DNA here is from genome assembly GCA_963573325.1 of Astragalus glycyphyllos. Lineage (NCBI taxonomy): Eukaryota > Viridiplantae > Streptophyta > Magnoliopsida > Fabales > Fabaceae > Astragalus > Astragalus glycyphyllos. The sequence goes on from OY754312.1 coordinate 40,038,863, forward strand.
ATCGCCTAGTTTTTTTCTTGTCATTCCTGTAATTTTTCCCCCTTTTGTAAGAACGATAAGAATAGAAGGACTTGAAGGAAAAAATGGAGTGTCGTGAATTTGAATCCGCATTTTGAGAGTTTACATAATACTCAAATCTTTATTTTAGCTATCACCTGCTTTTTTCCAATGTTGTTAGAGAATGCACACCATGCTCAATTCTTTATAATACTGGGAATAGAAACTGACCATTATGTTGGGGAAGTTTGTATTGTGTTCTAAAGGTTAACTTTTTTAATTAGTTGCAAATAGAAATTGAAGTACATAAATAGTCTACATTAGTAACAAAACAGAATCTCAATTGACAAAATAGAAAGTACTTTATTGATACTGCATAATTACATTTATAGCAGAACATGCATAAGAGTACGAAAAACTTCTGGTTGTAGGACCACTATTAGGGTATTAAATGAAGCTACAAATAGTGATATCATTATCATCAGTTATCATCAAAGGCTCCATTCTAAAAACTTCCCCCAAAGCAAGGAATGCCAGTGGTTACAAGCAAATGCTCAATCATTCAGAACCAATTGATAGAAGACTTCAACCCAATTTTTCTCACAATTCCCTCATTCTCTTCATATCAAGGGTTTTATTTCTCCAACATTTTAGTAATAACAACACGTTCTTCATGAATAACATGGATTTCTATTACATTAAATCAAATACTGTAAATGAAACTGGAGGGATTATGACATTCATCTCACTGCCGGGATTCTCAAGTTTACTCTGTTGTGGTATTATCTGCATACAAAACAAACTTTATATGTTAGTTCCACACACACAACACTAGCCTTTTCATGTAACGAGTTTATGACAAAATAAATAACTGAACCTTTTTTGGGTTTGCCAAGCTATTCTCATCCATTGGATTTCCAGATGCGATGATAGTCTTTGTTGACTCAGTTAGATTTGAGTTCACAAGTCCTTTAAGAGAAATTTTGAGATTCACTGCCGCACTCCCTAAGTTCGCAACCTGAACAAGGATCAAATGCAACAATATATGGGGATATAAATTTCAAGGGAAGTCAATATGCTCACAATAAGTGACAAATCTTTAAAAAAAAAAGTGCTAGAAACACTCTCTTTAACACTTCATAGAATTTTACATGGGTCTCACTAAGTTAGCGAGTCACGTTTCGAAAATGTTGGAACACAGATAAATTTCTTCTAGTCATAGAGTGAATGTTGGAAAGAGTGTTACCAACAGTCTAGCACTCTTCATGTATAAAATGGTACACTAATCTGCTACTATAATTTGCACATGTGCAACTTCTTTATGAGAACAAATTAACACATAACTAAAGAAAAGTATGCATTACCTTTATTTTTAAGTAAGTTTTATTATTTTGAGGATTTTGCAAACGAATAGCAGATGCAGCAAAGTTTTCAGCATCAACTCCTTGAAGTGTTGAATTGAGGAATGTTGCTCCATTTGACTCTCTAAACATATGTTGCACCCAATAGCTAGGAGTTCCATAAGCTTGACTTGAGTCAAAATTAATTGCACATGTCTCCCAACTACAAGTACAAAATTGCACATATCAATGTTACCATCATGCTCATAAATGGATTGTTGTCTCTACAATAAGGGATATCCTGCACTCATGTAGTCAACATATTGGTAGTCGTTGGATCATGATCAGATAGTCTAGATTTCAAGCTATCAGTATTTTGGATTTTAGAATAAATGCATGTTTTGTGAGACGATCTATCTTGATCTAACGACCATTGATGCATTGAATGCGTTAATGCGAGATATCACGACTATAGGGAATCTATTTCAACTTAGCAATCTTCTTATTTGTGTACTTCCTCTGGGCAGCTTCATATATACTATTATTTTCAATATCTCAATAGAATATGATTGCTTACTCTATAGATTTGTAATAAAGGATTGAAAAAGACATACTTCCTGTCATTAACATTTACATAAAGTGGTGCATAGCTAGCCATTGCAACATGATCACTGCATCAAAAAATGATAAAGGAACTTGAGTAAGAAAGAGTATAATAATTGGGCTTCAGCATGAAGTATATATATTTGCAAGGGTGAATTGAAAGGACCTGTTTGTTTCTATTCCAATAAGGAATCCGGCTTCAGACACACCTCCCAAAAGGGATCCATGCCCAGCTGGGGCTTTATTTAAAGCATACTCACTCGCAAAAGCCTACAAAGTATTTCAATCACTTAAGGCATCAATTCAAGTACCAAAATGATTGAAGGGTTTTCAATCACTTAATTCCTCATTCTAAAATCTTTGTTATAAAAAAAGAAAGAAGAAAAGGAAGATTACAAAACCTTTGGACCATTATTGCGTGGCATCTTATCAAATACATGGGCGGCATTAAACATGTATTTAGCGTTATCAGGATAAGTCTGAATAGAAAGTTAGAGTATGATTAATAAAATGGGAAACCAAATTATTTATCAAAACAAAATGAAATTGTATATAAGATTAATTATGAGAGATAGAATATTTACGTACATGAAACTCGTACATATCTGCTGGGTGATCTAGTGGCCCGTGAGTTGCATCACAATTTGAAATAATTTGGATATCTGGATAAGCTTTTCGTATTGCATCGTAGAAGGGCATATAATGTGCTATTCAATAAACAAGTTTTAAAAAGATTATATTAAAATTTTAACTTTTTTTTTCACTTAAAAAATCTTGAAAGAAAACAAAGTACTCCTCCATTTTCGTATATAAGCAAAAAGTGGCTATATACACACTCTAAGAACAGTTAAAAAAAAGTATATATGATTCTTAAATTACCTATATTAACATTTCTTGAAAATAATGAAAAAAGAAATGAAAATTGAGAGACTAAATGTTACTTGCACTGAGAAAAGGAAAATTAGAGCAATTAATAAAGATAAATTTAATAGATTAATTCAGAAAATCTTTGACTTACTTATAGTATATGGTAACATGACTAAGTAGATGTTCTTGTTTATATACGAAAACTAATCGAATAGTTTAAAAGATCAAAGTAGTAGATTAAATAAGCATACCTTTATAGATTTGTGCATTCGTCTTAAAATTTCCACAGCCTTCGTTTCCAACACCAACATATTTTAGGTCAAAAGGTGTTGGGTGCCCCATAGATGCTCTAAGGGATCCCCATTTTGAATTAGCAGGACCTCTAGCAAACTCAATGCCATCCAGTGCTTCCTACAAATTAAAGTACATTTATAAATATAATTTTGAACTTTTCTATAGCAATATGGGTTAGAAAAGTGGGAAAATCAACACAAGTTAATATGGATAGGAAAAGAAAAGAAGAGTAGGAAAATATACTTGCACCCAAGGTTTGAGTTCACTCGGGTCAATATGCACCTCATGGCTGAGGCCTGTATAGTAAAATTAAACACACAGAAAAGAACAAATTCAGCAGTGGTCCTAGTTTCATAGTAAACGAATTGCAACACATTGTATATCTATTAACCAAATTCGACACTTCATTAACCAACAAGCAGAATTGTTGCCAATCTTGTTGTCCCAATTCGATATTTAAATTACGTTTAGGATATTAGAGAAGTTAGACAATCAGAAATAGGATATACCGTTGTTGAAGACCCATATAGGCTTTGCACCAATGTCCTCAGCTAGCTACACAAGAAAAATGGTGCATCGTGATTGAGTTTGAATTTAAATTTAAATTTGGCAACAAGATTAAAATGTGAAATGCTTGTATATTGGACCTACTTGAAGACCTTCAAAGTAACCCAATCCATCGTCTGTCCAGTAATTCCATATATCATTCAAGTGTCCTGGTCTATTTTCCCATGGTCCAACAGTTTCTTTCCACCGGAATGCATTTTTTATATTCATTCCTTCAACAAAACAGCCACCTTTTGCAAAACAACACATCACATAAATATTGTTAAAAAAAAGTAATAAGTAAGCATCTACATTATATATATTCAAAAAGATAATACATTTTCATTTTTTCACTAAAATTACTAAAGCATGCCTCTGAGTAAGACAACAAAAATGAAAAGCCTGAAATATCTTCCTTTTCATTTTACTTTTTAGCATACCTGGAAATCTGAAAAAGGCTGGTTTCAACTCTACCATCATGGTGGCCAAGTCACTTCTGAAGCCATGTCCCTATGCCAGGAAAGGTAGAAGATTTTACTAATTTTTTTTAGAAAAGGTAAATAGTCGTTTTGGTCTCTAAATATGTTAGGCGTTGTTAGTACGGTTCATGAATGTGTCGAAATTGCAAAAAGATTCTCGTGTGTATCTTCTTTTAGTAATTGTGGGATTGAACAGAATAACAGAAGACAAGTTTGATGACTAGAAAGATACATTCCAAGACGAAACTGATTAAAGAATGACAAATTTGAAAATATTTTTGCAATTTTGATACATTATTCAAAAAATTTGAGCATTGCCAAGAGATTATTTTTATTTACCTTAAATGTGTCTACAGGCATAGCAGATACTTGATCCAACCATATAGTCCCATTGCGAGTTGTTGTTAAGTGCAATGTTCCCTTACCACTTGATGCAATGGCTACCAATGTAGTCTTTACTTTTGTCCACTTTGAAACCTTTTTTGCAGGACGTCTGCAAGATCAATTATTAATTATTAGTTAGTATAAATGATAATACTTTTATTTAGATACTAAAGAGGCTTTTTGAGATTATTGAGAATAAAGCTTCTCTCCTCTTGGATGTGTTTGCACATGGAAATAGCACTCACTTGATACGTTTTGTAGCCAATATCCCTCCATCTATTGTTTTGAATGATACTGTCAGATCTAGTGGTCCGTTTGCACGTACATAAAATACAACATTGTATTTCTTCCCTTGCACTATATTCTGAAACAAGATTTTATCATAAATAAACTAAGATGCAGAATGAGTTTTCTCACACGTGAGACACCTAACAAATATAGTTAGTAGTTAGTTACATTTTGTTCATTTTCTGGTGTAGGATAGCTCATATATAAGCTTATATATTCTGTAATCTGTTTTCAATGAATGAAATCATTTTTATCATCATAAGTTACAATATTTCAATACTATTAGTTAGTTATTCTTACCATTCCCCAATAACCAGGGTTAGAGATTCCAACACCATCAGGGGGGCAATTGTCACAAAGCACGTCAATTCTCGCTGCAATCTTATTGCGTTCAAAGCAAGAACTGAATTCAGTTTGCATTTTAACAGATGATTCTTCTCCAACTCTAGTCCAATTTGCAATATTTGATGTATTTTGACTATCCCATAATTCAAAACCTGTACAATGAAAATAGTCAATTTAGTACTATTATTAGTTCCTCTTTATTTTATATAAATATTTTGTCGATTTTAGTCCCCTAAAATATGGTAATGCCTGATGTGATCTCTGAAGTCCCGATACTCCAAAATGCACAAAATAGCCGTATCTAACATATACATATCCAGGGAATATCTGCCATTATTTATTTTATATTTAATTTTGAAAAAATGGGTTTCATACAGGACATGTACGACTGACATACAACTAAAGGATGTTATAGTCCAAAAAAAAATATTAGCACCGATCAAGCTCCACTACCGTTTGGAAATGGACCAATATTAGTCCCTAACATGAGAGACTAATATTCATATATTTCCAAATATGATGGACCGGAAACTAGCACAAATTTTGTTTGGACCAAATCACCCCCATTTCCGCCAAGGAGGAATGCTGCTACATGAGTATTTGCGCCAATATTTTTTTTCCCGAAATAGTTGTCATTCAACAAGATTTAGAGAATATGGAAATTAGTGACCTCTGTTACTGACAAGCTCTGCCCACAATCCCCCTGCACCAGCATGATTAATCTCCTGCCAAAGAAGTCCAAAATTTTAACATAACTTTCAAATTACATAAACAAACAAAAATATCACGAGTAAACTATCAATAAAATATAAGTAAATCCGATATTCAAAATTTTCATAACCCTTAAGTTTATGTTTGTATGATCTTCGAAGCTTTGTTACATTTAATTTTTAAAGATATAAGAAAGAGGCCATGCATGCATGCATTTCCCACCTCAAAAAATACTCCAAAAAGTGTGTTGGGAATTGGCCTTCCAGATTGAGAAGCGTCTACAATTAGAGTTGAAGTCTGATTAGCAACATCAGCATTGCATTGAAATGCAACCAGAATGATGTAGAGCCAAAGAAAACTGCAATAAGCTTTTGAAACATCCATCTTTTAATTGGTTTCCTCTGATACAACGGAAACCAGTTAATTGACTTTGTTAATTCTTTTTTGGCTTGTATTTATAGTTTTTGAGAGAAACTTGTCGTGTTAAATTTGTGTGGATAAAAAGATAAGGCTTACAAGACACCAAAATTTAGATGGCACCAAAGTTATTTTTAGTGTCTAGATGTATGTATATAAGATGTAAAAATTAGTTTAAATTTGGTGTACAAGATAGGATCCATTGACACCACGTATAAGTCAAATGACTTACACCAAATTTAAACTGTTAAAATTGTTGGGGAAAACCACACTCCGCACATGTCAATAGGTTCACCCACACGCCCAAGGTTCTTTGAGGGAATATAGATAAACACACCGCAAGAATAAAGGAAAGAATATCACAAATAATTTACATAATTCGACACATCTTGTCTACGTCCACGGGAACACATAAACACAATTCATTCATTTTCTCAAATATGATTACAACAACAAGTAACCCAACCCCAATATGTGTATCACCTTATAATACTCTCACTCTGAAAGTTAGCAAAACCCTTTAAGAACAAAACCTTTTAAATACCTCAAGAGAATTAGGATTATTCTCATATCTTAATTCTCTTGTCTATTTTCATAGGTCAAACATAGAATTTCACCTCTCGGTACTTCACTCTAATGTTAAAAATAAGATTGAGGTATAATGAAAATAGATTAGAATTAGAAAAACAATTGGAGTGGAGAATAGTCATTGGGAATTACTAGGGACCTATCATTTTGATTACTTCCAATAACCCAAGACCATATTTCTACTCACTCATGCTTAGAAGATAAATTGCAATAAGATAAAGAGACATAATTGTAAATGACTGAAATCTAAATTGCGTAATGTAAATGACGGGAATTGAAATAAAGCGATAAATTGCTGAATGTAAAGTTGCTGGAAAGATAAAGAACAGAAATTATAAAAGCAAGAAAGTAAAGAACATGAAAATAAAAGAGCAAAAGCTAAAGAGAATTGCAAGAACTTAGATTAAACTTTGGAGTGAGATTACAAGTATGCTCAGGTCCCATTACAGCTGAAATGAGGTCCTATTTATAGCCTAGGATCAGTAGACAAACGATTAAATTCGAATTACAAGCCATAATGAAAGAAGAAGAAGAGTTTTGTAACATTATGAACTTCAGACAAAGGCGCACGGACCGTGCTGCTGGGGGCGCACGAACCGTGCGCTACGTGTAATCTTCAAAACAGCTTTTCTGGAACAGGGCGCACGGACCGTGCTGCTGAGGCGCACGGACCGTGCGTGGTCTTCAAACTTTCCATCTTCTGAAACGTACAGGACGCGCGGGCCATGCTTGTGGTACGCACGGACCGTGCGTGTCTTGAGTCTTTTCAGCTGCTTTCTGTAACAGTGAGCACGGACCATGCGTGCAGCAGGCACGGACCGTGCATGAATACATAATTCTTGGCCTTATTTGCTAGATTTTGCTCCTTGGTCCTTACATTTTTAATCCTTGCTTTTTAATCACCCAAATTCTTCCATTTCTTCATTATTTGACCCTGACAAATTAAACCAACAATTTGTAGTAAAATAGCTCCAAATCAAAACTAAAATTCTACAATTTTTATTTAATTCAAATACTAAAAACATAGTAAAATAAGACTTATCACACTCTAAGAGTTACAAGGAATGATAACATTCACATCACACACAAGTGACCACAAACCCTTCTCTCTCTAGCTAGGACATGGTTGGTGATCCTTCAACTCTACATGATCACCCTACATGGAATACTTCACCTCTCCAAATGGAGATCTCTCACCTCTCCATATGATCGCCCAAAGGGTTTGTTGATGCTTCACTCCTTCATAAGTCTCTATTTATAGGAGAGACATGACTTCCATGCATGAATATTACTTAGTGGACACTAACTGTCTCACATTTCCAAGACCGTAGATACATTCAACCACATTTTGAAATGTACCTCTTAAATATCTACTCTTTTTCACTTTTTTTGGGAAATTTCAAATAACTTACACCTAGTGTCAACGATTCTCTCTCTCTCTCTATATATATATATATATATATAGATATATAGACACACACATGCATATGTATTCTCTCATTCCACAAAGTGTTGGAAAACTTTAAGAGATAATGTGAAAAGTTTAATTATCAAACAATTGTTACAAACACTGGGGAAGTCATAAGAATAGTAGATGCGATTATAACACAAGCTTCAATTAGCAAATCATAAAATTTGGAATTTGGGTTTTTACTAGCTATGATAGTTGGGTTTGAGTTGTAATCTTTGTTAATGAAACTACCAATTTTTTTAAAAAAAGTCATGGACATTGATGTGGTTATAGAATTATATAGTAAAAGGTTTGATTATAACTCAGAAAATATATAGAATCTATTTCTGCAAAAAACAATTTTTGGTGTTGAATTAATTGGGAATTAAATAAAGATTGAATGTGCATGTGTTTGTTCAAAAACGCCAAATTCGTAGAATGCGATACTATATTGCAAATCCATCTGAATGCACACAATTAAACTCGGAGTCCACTAAAGAGTTTTTAGGATTCTTTTTTTTTCATACATGGTAGATCAAATGGGTTTTAAAGAGTTGATTTAATTTATATATATATATATACACACATACATATATATAATCAATGGATCAGATTGAAGAAGGACAACTTGTTCTTCAGGTTTTGGAGAAGCTCTTATGTAATTACGAAAGAATCAAAAATTATAAAAGTGGCCTACTAAATAAAATATATATTAAATTTAATAAAAATTTAAGATCTATTATTTTTATATGTATTTTAATAAACTTTTATTTTATTTATCTTTTATAAATATATTTATTTTTGTAAAAATATATAGACGAAAGAAAAATATTTGAAACTAATCTTAAAAAAAACAGTTTATATAAAAATTTTAATTATAAAGCTTATATTAAAATTTAATACGTAGTTTTTAAACAAAGAAGGTTACTAAAAGAAAACACTAGTACTTTTTTCAACCCTTTAACTTTACATTGCAACAATCCATATTATGCATTTGTAAATATTTTTTATCTTTTGGTCAAAAAAAAAATATTTTTTATCTGTAATTTTTTTCCTATCTTTTGTAAGGCTAAATTATAGTTTTGGTCCCCCTATTTTCAAAAATTTAGATATTTGGTCCCTCTATTTTAAAACTCAGTCATTTTTAGTTTCCCTTTTTTAAAAATTCAGATATTTAATCCAAAGAGGGGTTTTCCATTTTTTTTGCTGAGTTGGAATCCGGTAAAAAAAATCTGATGTGGCCTTCGTTAAATGACATGGCAATTGATGCAACTTGCACACGTCATTTAATAATGCCACATGTGCTTGCCAAGTCAGATGTTAATATTTATTATAATTATAATAATTCAACTTATTCATAAAATATTATAACTAAAATTAAAATTAAAAGAAAGAAAAATAATCATCTTTCCAGAAACTAGTTTCTCAGGATTTGGGACCCTAGAGTCTCAATCCATTGAACTTCACAATTTGAACCTCTGAGGGCGCGGCCTTCACCATTAGCCACCGTGACCTCAACCTGCCCGAACATCTCACTGAGTTCTGGCCGTCGGTTGGTTTTGTTGGCGACGACTCCAAGAAGAACAAGGTTAATGTTGCCGGAAATGGTGAACAATAGGTCGAAAGCCCCTTGCCGGTAACCGCTAAGAGGTCGTGTTTGTTTTTTGGTCAAAACAGTGATGAAACGATGTAGCTTTGTAACTTCGCACTGTAATTTTATACTGGACCTCTGTATTTGTGAGTTGTGACAGCGTTAGCAGTAGGATTATATTTGTTAGTGCTTTGAATCGTTGAGTTATTCGAAGAGGAAAATCTACGAGCCTCCTGAACATAGAGAATAAGATCTAAAGCAAATCCATTGAAAAACCCATTTCATATCCACTGCACAATATTGGTATTGGTAAAGTAAAATTACAATAAACCGGTCCACTTGCTATTGGAGGTAAGGGACCCACTTGTGTAATTTGCACAAGTCTTTTGATTTGTGTAAATCATCCGCCACTCATATTTTGCTTTCTTGTTTCTATTTGTACTTGCATATCTGTTGTCGTTAGAACAAGTTTAAGAAAGTTTTTAAAAATAAAATGCTTAAAAGACATTCTTTTTACACACTTTTCCAAAAAATAAATCAATGTGTCAAAAAGAGAGTCATGAATAAAGTAGCCCACTCTTTTATTTTTGAGATTAAAAGTAGCCCACTCTACCCAATTTTAACTGTGTTAAATTTGATACGTATCTCTGCTAGATATCTATAGGCATGAACATCTGTAATCTATATCTATATTCAATTTTTTTTTATTATAATTGGGTTTTTTTTTTGCTGAAACTAGTAGAGTTTCTTATAGCTAGTTGAAATTACCTCATTCATCGTGACATACCAATTCTTACGTGGTAATCACAGTTGAAACGAGGTTTCCCCGTGGTATGTTAATATGGGGGAAATTGCCCTAGTAGCTTAATATTTTATTTATTTATTTAAGGATACAGATGTGGTTATTTCAGTAGCAGAATATAATGATCCTCATCGTTTTAATAATATTAATAATATTGCTCTATCACTTGAAGAGATGGAAGAGAACCCAAATCCTCTTCTTGGCGTGGAAAAAAATAATGCTACTACAATGAATACTCGCATATTGGACGAGTTGGTGGTTCCTTCCTCAACAAATGAATCTCCAAATCAAAGTTTACATGATGTAGATTCATCCTCTCCTACTCCTGCTACCCGACTAGATTCACAAAATGCCTCAATGTCTGATACTACGTCGAACCCAATGGTAGCAGCTAACATGAGAACTTTAGTAAAACATTGGGGGTGATGTGTTAGATGTTGATGCTGAAAATAATTTAGAACCTATTGTGTCCCAAATGAAGAGCAGGCTAGATTAGCTAAGTGCCCCAGAGTTTGTTGCTACTTCTAATGCTATTGTAGCATCTGACATAAGAATTTTAAAAAAAGCTTTGGGGTGATGTATCAGATGATGTTGGTGATCTTGTGGATACACATACTCAAGGAGTTGTTGCGTGGTATGATAAATTTGAACCGGTTGTGTCCAATACTCAAAAGAAGAAATTGAAGCAAAAAAAGAAATTGGTCGTTGGATATAATACTCGTTTAAGGGAAAATTCTGTCTTTGTCACCTTTTGATCTGGTTTTGTAATTTAGTTGCTTAAACTGCCTTATATTTTGTCTTTAGGATGAATTGTTTTAGAGAGTCTTCATGTTAAGGTTCTCTATTACTGCCTTGATTTTATTCTCTATTCTTGCCAAAGGTATTGGTCTAGTTCCCATTTGGTCTCTCTTCTGTCTTTTATCTCCTTTTTAAAATAAAATCAGAAGGTTTTAATGAGCATTCATTCCTTCTATTTACCAAAAAAATTTTAAAGTCACTCATACCATTGTTTTTGATTGGGCATACCAATTAAACTCAATTTATTTTTTATGTAGGAATAATTAAAAAATCTAAGTTATTATTTTTCATCATACAATATTATAAAATTAAAAATTATTGTTTAATTATTTTTGGTAGAACCTGAATCAATATTGGTAGATCAGATGAGTTTTAAAGAGTTGATTTAATATATATATATATATATATATATATATATATATATATATTTAATGGATCAGATTGAAGAAGGACAACTTGTTCTTCAGGTTTTGGAGAAGCTCTTATGTAATTACGAAAGAATCAAAAATTATAAAAGTGGCCTACTAAATAAAATATATAATAAATTTAATAAAAATTTCAGATCTATTATTTTTTTATGTATTTTAATAAACGTTTATTTAATTTAATAAACGTGTATTTAATTTATTTAATTTATTTAATTTATCTTTTATAAATATATTTATTTTTGTAAAAATATATAGACGAAAGAAAAATATTTGAAACTAATCTTAAAAAAAACATGTTTATATTAAAATTTTAATTATAAAGCGTATATTAAAATTTAATACGTAGTTTTTAAACAAATAAGGTTACTAAAAGAAAACACTAGTACTTTTTTCAACCCTTTAACTTTACATTGCAACAATCCATATTATGCATTTGTAAATATTTTTTATCGGTAATTTATTTCCTAATTTTTGTAAGGCGAAATTATAGTTTTGGTCTCCCTATTTTCGAAAATTTAGATATTTGGTCCCTCTATTTAAAACTCAGACATTTTTAGTTTCCCTTTTTTAAAAATTCTGATATTTAATCCAAAGAGGGGTTTTCCATTTTTTTTGCTGAGTTGGAATTCGGTAAAAAAATCTGATGTGGCCTTCGTTAAAAGACATGGCAGTTGATGCAACTTGCACACGTCATTTAATAATGCCACATGTGCTTGCCAAGTCAGATGTTAATATTTATTATAATTATAATAATTTAACTTATTCATAAAATATTATAACTAAAATTAAAATTAAAAGAAAGAAAAATAATCATCTTTCCAGAAACTGGTTTCTCAGGATTTGGGACCCTAGAGTCTCAATTCATTGAACTTCACAATCTGAACCTCTGAGGGCGCGGCCTTCACCATTAGCCACCGTGACCTCAACCTGCCCGAACATCTCACTGAGTTCTGGCCGTCGGTTGGTTTTGTTGGCGGCGACTCCAAGAAGAACAAGGTTAATGTTGCCGGAAATGGTGAACAATAGGTCGAAAGCCCCTTGTCGGTAACTGCTAAGAGGTCGTGTTTGTTTTTTGGTCGAAACAGTGATGAAACAATGTAGCTTTGTAACTTCGCACTGTAATTTTATATTGGTCCTCTGTATTTGTGAGTTGTGACAGCGTTAGCAGTAGGATTATATTTGTTAGTGCTTTGAATCGTTGAGTTATTCGAAGAGGAAAATCTACGAGCCTCCTGAACATAGAGAATAAGATCTAAAGCAAATCCATTGAAAAACCCATTTCATATCCACTGCACAACATTGGTATTGGTAAAGTAAAATTATATTCCTAATGTGGGATGAACATGGTGCTTTGCACTAATAAAACATGAGGGATGCATATGATGTTTTGAAAAGAATTGGAAATGATTTTAGTTTTGAATTGGAAATTACATTTCAATGCATCATTTATTCTACTTTTTTTTTTAAAACTTTCTTTTTATCTAAATAAATAATGAATAACGAAAGTGGGAAACAATATTTTTGAAGGAATAACTTTTGAAAAAAATAACAATTATTTTAATTTTTTATAAATTTTGAAAATTTAAACAAATATGGGCAATACTCACAGTTTTTTAAAGTTTTGGGCAATAGTAGCAAATAACAATAAACCGGTCCACTTGCTATTGGAGGTAAGGGACCCACTTGTGTAATTTGCACAAGTCTTTTGATTTGTGTAAATTATCAGCCACCCATATTTTGCTTTCTTGTTTCTATTTGTAATTGCATATCTGTTTTTGTTAGAACAATTTTAAGAAAGTTTTTAAAAATAAAATGCTTAAAAGACATTCTTTTTACACACTTTTCCAAAAAATAAATCAATGTGTCAAAAAAAGTGTCAAAAAGAGAGTGATGAATAAAGTAGCCCACTCTTTTATTTTTGAGATTAAAAGTAGCCCACTCTACCCAACTTTAACTGTGTTAAATTTGATACGTAGCTCTGCTAGATATCTATAGGCATGAACATCTGCAATCTGTATCTATTTTCAATTTTTTTTATTATAATAGAGTGATTTTTTGACTGAAACTAGTAGAGTTTGTTATAGCTAGTTGAAATTACCCCATTCATTGTGACATGCCAATTCTTACGTGGTAATCACAGTTGAAACGAGGTTTCCCCCAATTATGTTAATATGGGGGTAATTGCCCCAGTAGCTTAATATTTTATTTATTTATTTAAGGATACAGATGTGTTTATTTCAGTAGCAGAAGATAATGATCCTCATCATTTTAATAATATTAATAATATTGCTACTACAATGAATACTCGCATATTGGACGAGTTGGTGGTTCCTTCCTCAACAAATAAATCTCTAAATCAAAGTTTACATGATGTAGATTCATCCTCCTCTACTCCTGCTACCCGACTAGAATCACAAAATGCCTCAGTGTCTGATACTACGTCGAACCCAATGGTAGCAGCTAACATGAGAACTTTAGGAAAACATTGGGGGTGATGTGTTAGATGATGATGCTGAAAATAATTTAGAACCAATTGTGTCCCAAATGAAGAGCAGACTAGATTAGCTAAGTGCCCCAGAGTTTGTTGCTACTTCTAATGCTATAGTAGCATCTGAAATAAGAATTTTAAAAAAAGCTTTGGGGTGATGTATCAGATGATGTTGGTGATCCTGTGGATACACATACTCAAGGAGTTGTTGCGTGGTATGATAATTTTGAACCGGTTGTGTCCAAAAAGAAGAAATTGAAGCAAAAAAAGAAATTGGTCGTTGGATATAATACTCGTTTAAGGGAAAATTCTGTCTTTGTCACCTTTTGATCTGGTTTTGTAATTTAGTTGCTTAAACTGCCTTATATTTAGTCCTTATGGAGGAATTAACCCACCACATGTGGAAGAGTTTTGTTTCATTACTGATAACACATACAGTAAGGCTGAGGTAATTTTGATACTCGTGTTGAATTAGAACTTTGTATCTAAAATTAATGAAATTCTAAAAAAAAGATATCATAAGGTGAAAATCCTCAATTGATCACATTACTTGATGACTTCATTTTTGTTCTTTGTGGAAATGCTCTCTTACTTTTTCCCCTATCGTAATTGCTAATAATGTAGGTGAAACCGATGGATCGATTGTCTCTTTAATTTGATAAAACCCTCAATAGAAATCGTTTTCTTCATAAACAAACCCCCATTGTCTTATTGTTAATTTTATTCCTAATTGTGGTAATCTTAGTATTAGAGATCCTTGTGAGACGACCAATGTTAACTTACCTTATTACTATATTTTAACTTTTTAAATTATTTTGACCCGCGTACAACCGTTGATCAAATTGGCGCCGTTGCCGATTTTTTTACCAAAACTGTGAGTTCATCCAACCTGTTTTTTAAGTTCTTATGATCAGTAGCATGCATCTCATTTACTCTCCTTGTTAGAACTGCAGAATTGCTTCTAGTTGTGAATTGTTGGGAGTTAATGGACATATTCTCTATTAAAGCTCTTGCATCTGTTGGGGTCTTATCTACAAGTGCACCTCAACTAACAACATCCATAATATTTCTGTCCATCAAACCCTAAATCTGTATTTTATGAGTTATTTTCATTAACACACAAAAATGAGATTTCTTAATAGATCTTTAACAGACACCTTGGTTTTTTCATCACCCTGAAGTTCACCCCTTTTGTTTCCACTCCTTTGAGTTAATCTCTTGAAGAAAGACATGAACAAACCGAAAGAGTTATTATTTTTGTCCAGTGGTTTGGGTGTTGACTGTTTCTGTGATGGGCCAAGGAAAGTAACAAGCTGGATTGACAAATGTTGAGGAAGCAGAGTTTAGGCTTATCGGCAATTTCTTGAAGATATGGTGATGATTTAGGGAAGAAGAAGACTAATTTTTATTTTTGAAAACAAAACAAAACAAATTTAATAAAACAGAGAAAAAATCCACATGGATCAAAAAAGCCACCTGTAAATAACACGTCAGCATTCTGTTAGCCCAGTCAGCATCATTTAACGATAGGGACTAATAATAGAAACGACAAAATAAGCTGGGGACCAAAACACCTATTCCGTTAATGTAGGGACTAAACTTAGAAGGACCCAATTTTGTAAGGACCAAAAACATATTTAACCCACCAAAATTCATTAGAACTTGACAACTGTAGTGACTAAGTTACACAAGAAGGGGGTTGAATTGTGTAACTTTTTTAAATTTTGAAACCTGAAACATTCTCAGTGATTTGTTTTCAAACTTAACTTGGAGATGAGAAGGTTAAGGTTAGTTGTAAAAACAACAAGAACATATATATACCCTAAATGATGAAGACTAATAATGATTGTAAGATAAACTTAATATATGCAAGAGAAGATGTTTTCAAACAATTATGAGTAGGTTGGAAGATCAAGTATTAGATCGAAATCTGTCTTGAGAAGGTTGATGAAATTAACCTTCTCTTGGTTTGAAAACAATCTCAAGTGTAAAGCTGTTTAAACAAATAGTATGAAAAGCAGTTTAAAGAACACTGAGGAGTTATAGAGGTTCACCCAATTTAGGCTACGTCTCTCCTCACTTCCGAGTGAGTATTTCCACTATTCTCTAAATAGCTATTACACTTGCTTTTGCCCAACCACAAAAGACTTATAATCACCACTTTCTTTTGATCACCACACAAAAGACAAGTGCACTCTTGCACAGCTTCTTTTGATCACCACTTTCTTTTGGAAGAATCATTGATTTATATCCTCTCTTGCATTTAAAACCTTCTCAACTCATTCAATGCAACATTCTTCATTTAATGCTTCAGTTCATTAATGAGAAGGATTGTTCTTGAGTTATTGAAGTTTTCCAGATTGAGTAGGTTGCTGTTCTTGAACCTTCTCAACTGTTGAACCTTTTCATTCACGAACTTTCTCATCTTTGGTCTTGCATTTGTGATGACTTGGTCAAACCTTCTGTTGACCTTTTGGTCAACCTTCTGTTAAGTTGGTCAAATCATCTGTTGACTTTAGTCAAACCTTCTCAACTGTACCTTCTCATATCCATTCTACCTTTGATTTTTGCACATGTTGATTCTTAGGTAGTTGATTATTTTGCTATTTTTAGGGCCTCTACTTTGCACTTAAATAACACATGTTAGATCACACATAATCAGAAAACTTGATTCTTAGCTTAATTAAGCTTGTTTCATCAAAACATAAAAGAGGTTTTATATCAACAACAACTCTGACATTGATGGGTTGGACTTATTTTTAGAACTAAAATTTTTAAGAGAAGTTATACAAGCTGAAAATGATACTCTGGTTGACATTCTTAGTTATATATTAAGAATGGATTCTTTTCCACATGCCTTTGTTACTTATAGAATAATGTTAACGATTCCAGTAAGCGTTGCTTTGGCGGAAATAAATTTTTCAAAACTAAAACTAGCTAATAAAATTTTACTTAAGATCAACAATGTATCAACAAAGATTAAATGGTATAGCTTCTTATTGATCGAAAAAGAAATGTTAAGTGAAATTATATTACAATAGTTTGGTAAATGATTTTGCATCACAAAAAGCTCGAAAGATTGAATTGCAATAATATAAAATAATTTTACAAAAGAATTTCACTAACTTTGTCGCGATTTAGAATTATTTTACAAAATAATTTTACAAAATAATTTCAATAATATAAAATAATATAAAATTATTTTACAAAATAATTTTACAAAAGAATTTTCGGAGCTTGCTTTAGGTCTCGCTTAGTATGGAGAAGGACTGACTTGATAACCTTGGGAGTAACTTTGTCGCGCGGCAATGGTAGTTGTTGTTATTATGAAATTCGATACTCTACACCACTTGTTATATTTCCTCATTGTAGGTTGATCATGTTTTTATTTACGTCGTGGTCATGGATCAGTAGGTCCTGTATAGGCGTGAGAATAGGTTTATGAGTTTGGCAATATTGATGAAGATTTGTGGATGATAAACTCCAGAGATGGTTGTTGTGTGTGTCACTTGTGTGTATTTTTTTTCTACTTAAATGTAATGGTAAATAAACACCATGTACACACACTACCTCCTCCTGGGTTCGAATTCGGGCGCCGACGTCCCATAACATTGAAATTGTCAAACCAACCAACTGTGAGGGACACTTGTTGTGTGTATATGTTGAGGTGTTTTATTCTATAGTGTTTTCCTATTTGTACGTAATTGGTTATTTCTCACGTTTTTTTTTTGGTACTCCTTTCTTCTTCGAAGGATCTATTGAAGGCATGCAGACGAGCATTCATAACTAAGATTTGTTTGATAGTAGTGGCTGGGTGTAGCTGTTTAGACTCTATGTAGCGATACCACACAAACAATGGGTTATGTGTTAAATATTAGCATAGCTTGCTAGCTATATATTACTTTTGTGCGGGATCCGTCCTGATATTTAGAGCGCTCTGACGAACAAATAAAATGGTTCCTTTTATAATTATTTGAATATCAGTAATGATTCATTCATTTTTCCCATGGTTATTTAGAGAAATATTGTCAATAAAAAACATAATCTATTTTGCGACATAATAAATAGCAAATAGGATTTTGACAATTTCAATTTAGAATTTTTTCCAATAACAAAAATAGTTAATATTATTATTTATGTCTGCATGCATACATTAGGAAAACAATTTGTTGTCTTCAAAGAATTCAATATTATGTAACTTGATTTTGATTCGACTATTAAAACCCCTCTCTAATGACTTTCAGATCCTCAAATAAAATTTTACCATAAAGATCATAAGAATGATCATGAATTAGGTAAGTTTGCAATATGATTTCAAGTCATTATCGCGAAATGAGTCGAAATATGTATGAATATGCGTATGTATGTATATATATATTTTAACAATATGTGTATGTGTATATATATATATATATATATATATATACATTTTTTTCTCAAATATATGTATATCCTACTAATTAAAAAAATTGGTGCCCCTCACAAAATGAGGCCATGGGCGATCGCCCCTACCGCCCATACTCAGAGCCACCACTACTTTTGTGCACTATATATATATATATATATATATATATATATATATATGACCATAGTGTAATATATTTAAGATATGCTCAACCAAACTTAATCTCAACTTTATTTACTTTTAAGTTTATTTAGTCATTTTTTTTATTTTTTGCATGGGTTTTGGTTCTTGTCCCCCTATAATTTAGTTTTCCTTGTTTTTGCCTTAACGAAATCTCGATCCGGTCTACAGAAAGAAAAAAGAAACGTAATCCCAACTCAATTTTTTAAATGAAAATAAAACAAAACTAGCTTTCATACGACGCTTATATATCCAGGCATGAGTCGTCTAAAAAGCTCTGTGTTTTTCATTATAATGCTTCATATAAATCACTTCAAACAATAAAGTTATTTTAGTCATTAATTTAAAAGTTAACTGATTGAAATTTAAATAATTTCATAACCTCTACATTCGCATTTATATGATCACAATATAAATAATTAATTTTTCAATTAATAGTTAATAACTAAAATAACTTATTTTACCATTTGAAATTACTTTAAATATTTTCTATAGTAGAGTCTTTGTATAGTTTGCTTCTAAGATGACCATTTTTGGGTCATTGTACTTTTTTTTTTACTAATGTTTACAAGTTGATTGATTGAAATTAACATTGTTTAATAGAAAGAAAAATTAAAGGAGGCTACAAATGTACAAGCTCATACATACATAAGAAAGAAAAAAAATACATCTCTCTTGCAAAAGTTTAGTAAGAGAGGTTTAAGTGTAAGACCATGTTTTAAGCCTTGAAGAGACCAATGTATCTACATATATAAATCTAATTGTCCTAGCATGGATCAAACTAAGATATATTATCACCAATGCCTATTGGTACTTATGACAAGAAGTTTGGTTTCCCTTAATTAAGTACGAGAAAGTACACATTATTCTACACACCTAAGAAGAAACTTCTAGTCACGCAATTAACTACCATAAATTTGAGATGTCATTAAATAGGAATGTGAAACCACAACTGAGATCTTCCAAGGTATAATCCTTGGGGAGTAACTGAGGCTATAGGATGTGGCAAATACATTATAGTTTATTAAGAGACAAGTCAATATAATTAGTTTATAACTTAGCTACAACGTCTATAAGTGAAACTATCACCCATATCTATCATGTTTTTTCAGCTTTTATCGTCTCGTTAATTATTGATGAAATGATCCATTTTCCTAAAAATAGAAAAAAATTACGAATTCCACATGTTTTTTCTTCTCTTTAAGTAGAAACTCCCTATATATCATTCTATCAGCTCATTTGTCTCAGCTTCCATGACTTCTTTTTCTCTTCAGGAGAATTAAAACTCACAACATAAGATTCCTTTACCTCCTTAGTCCTTATCCATTCCATTCACGGTCTTCTGGATGAATTTGGATTTCCTCAAACAGCGCCAACAATAAAAGTGTCATCCAAATCATTGCAAATCCCTTTTTCATGAGCACACCAAACATATTGAAGTGGACAGTCATTCCATTCGTGGGCCTCATGTTATATCACTCCCTCACATCGATCAATACTCAATTTTAGGTTGCGGATATTCTTACCAAGGTTGTTCCTCTCTCGCGCCATCAGTTTCTTGTTAGCAAATTGATGTTCATCAACTAGCCACAATTTGGGGAGGGGGGATTTGAGTCAGGAATAATGAAAAAACATTAACGCTGCAATGCATATTCGTAGTGGATCCGTTATTTTCAAAAAAAAAAAACAAAATAATACTGTACATTCTCATATTTTTTTAAGAAATGTAATTTCTATTAATAGAGAAAATACAATGAATAGAACACTTCAAGCGAATTTTCTTGACACTTCCCTCCTTATCTTCATCTCGAGGGTATGGTTTCTCCAACATTTTAGTAATAACAACATGGTCTCCATATATAACATGGATTGTTATTATAATAAATCAAATACTGTGAATGAAACTGGAGGAATTGTGACATTCATCTCATTGCCGGGATTCTCAAGTTTACTCTGTTGTGGTATTATCTACATACAAAATAAACATTAGATGTTAGTTCCACATAGACATACACTAGCTAAATCATGCAACAAGTTTATGATAAAATGAATAAGTGAACCTTTTTTGGGTTTGCAATGCTATTCTCATCCATTGGATTTCCCGATGTGAGGATAGTCTTTGTTGATTCAGTTAGATTTGAGCTTACAAGTCCTTTAAGAGAAATTTTGAGATTCACTGCCACACTCCCTAAGTTCGCAACCTGAACAAGGATTGAATGCAACAATATATGGGGATATAAATTTCAATGGAAATCAATATTCTCACAATAAGTGACAAATATTTTTTTTAAAAAAGTGCTATAGCAACGCTCTCTTTAACACTCCATCCAACACTCTCTCTACGATTTAACGAAATTCACATGGGTCTCACTAAGTTAGCGACTCCGTTTCCATAATGGTAAACACAGACAAATTTCATCTAATCATAGAGTGAATGTTGGAAAGAGTGTTACTAGCAGTCTAGCACTCTTCATGTGTAAAATGGTACACTAATCTGCTTCTATAATTTGAACATGTGTAACTTCTTTAGGAGAACAAATGAACGCATAACTAAAGAAAAGAATATGCATTACCTTTATTTTTAAGCAAGTTTTCATATTTTGAGGATTTTGCAAACGAATAGCAGATGCAGCAAAGTAGTTAGGATCAACTCCTTGAAGTTGTGAATTGAGGAATGTTGCTCCATTTGACTCTCTAAACATATATTGCACCCAATAGCTAGGAGTTGTATAAGCGTGACTGGAGTCAAAATTAATTGCATCTGGGTTCCAACTACAAGTACAAATCGCATATCTCAATGTTACCATCATGCTCATAAATGGATTTGGATTCTCTATTCTTTTTTTTTTGATAAGTGGAGTTGGATTCTCTATAGTTAGCAATATCCCGCACTCATGTTCTTAGCATATTGGTAGTCAGTGGATCATGATCTATTGGTCTAGATTCCAATCTTGGTATTTTGGATTGTAGAAGAAATGCATGTTTTGGGAGATGATCGATCTTGATCCAGCGGCCATTGATCCATTGACTGCGCGAATGCGGGATATCATGACTATTATAGGGAATCCATTTCAGCATAAAAATCCTCTTATTTTACTTGGTTCATAAATCTTCTTTGCATTTAATCTTGAAATTTGACTATAATCTAATTTGTGTACATCCCCTTGGCAGCTTCGTATACTTATTATATTTTCAATAACTCAATAGAATAAATATGGTGCTTATTCTATAGATTAACGATAAAGGAACGAAAAAGGCATACTTCCTGTCATTAACATTTACAAAAAGTGGTGCATAGCTAGCCATTGCAACATGATCACTGCATCAGAAAATGATAAAGGGGCTTGAGTAAGAAGGAGTAGAATAATTCTTGAAAGCAAAAGCATTTAACTCTCATAATTGGGCCATTTGTGCTATTTTTCTGAACATGAAGTAGCTGACAATTTGATTACCTTTTTTGATACATGTAATTTAAATTTCTTAACTCATTTATAATAATAATATTAATATTATAATTATTATTTGAACACATCCATCCCTTAATCTTAATTTGGCCAAAAAGTTATTGTTTAATTCAAAAGATTAAAGGAAATTAAAAAATATCTTTGCAAAGGTGAATAGAAAGGACCTGTTTGCTTCTAATCCAATTAGGAATCCAGCTTCAGCCACACCTGCCAAAAGGGTTCCAAGATTACCTTCGTCGGCTACTACAGCATACTCACTCACAAAA
The DNA here is from genome assembly GCA_963573325.1 of Astragalus glycyphyllos. NCBI lineage: Eukaryota > Viridiplantae > Streptophyta > Magnoliopsida > Fabales > Fabaceae > Astragalus > Astragalus glycyphyllos. The sequence goes on from OY754312.1 coordinate 40,061,594, forward strand.
GCCTACAAGAGAGTCCAATTACTTAAGGCATCAATCCAAGTACCAAATGCTTGAGCAATATAAACAAAGGAGATCCAAAAGGTTTATCTGCCTTAGACAAAGGCGTCGTTTCCTCATTCTAAAATGTTTGTTGTAAAAAAAGAGAATAGGAAGATTACAAAACCTTTGAACCATTGCGGGGCATCTTCTCAAATCGACGGGCGTCAATAAACATGTCTTTAGCTTGTTTAGGATAAGTCTGAAATAAAAGTTAGAGTATGAGATAGGATGATTAAAATGGGAAACCAAATTATTTATCAAAATGAAATTGTATATAAGATTAATTATGGGAGGTAGAATATTTACATGATACTCGTACAAGTCAGCTGGGTGATCTAATGGCTTTGTAGAAGCATCGCAATTTGTAATAATTTGAATATCTGGATAAGCTTTTCGTATTGCATCGTAGAAGGGCATATAATTTCCTAATCAATAAACAAGGTTTTAAAAAAGATTAGATAAAATTTTGACATTTATTTTTCACTTAAAAGATCTTGAAAGAAAATAAAGTACTTCCTCTGTTTTCTTATATAAGCAAAATCCGCCTATACACACCCTTTAAGAAAAGTTAAAAGAAGAAGTATATATGATTCTTAAATTACCCTTTATTAACTTTTCTTGAGCATAATAAAAAATGAAAATTGAGAGATTAAAAGTTATTTGCACCGAGAAAAGAAAAATTAGAGCAATTAATAAAGATAAATTTGGTAGAATAATTTAGAAAAGCCTTGACTTACTTATAGTATATGGTAACATGACTAAGTAGATGTTTTTTGTTTATAAACGAAAGCTAATCTAATAGATTAAAGGATCAAAGTAGATTAAATAAGCATACCGCGATAGTCAGCTGCAGTAAAACTACCAAAATCACAATTTTCATTTCCAACACCAACATATTTTAGGTCAAAAGGCTCTTGGTGCCCCATTGATGCTCTAAGGGATCCCCATTTTGAATTAGCTGGACCTCTAGCAAACTCAATGCCATCAAGTGCTTCCTACAAATTAAGGTGTATATATATATACATATCATTTTGAACCTTTCTATAGCAATATGGATTAAAAAAAGTGGGAAAAGCAACACCAATTAACATGGGATGGGAAAGAAAGAAGAGTAGGAAAATATACTTGCACCCAAGGTTTAAGGTCACTCGGCTTAATTCGCTCTTCATGGCTAAAGCCTGTATATTAAATTTAAACACACAGAAAAGGACAAATTCAGCAACAGTGCTAGTTTCATAGTAAACAATTTGAAACACGTGTATCCATTAACCAAATTCGACACTTCATTAACCAACCAGCAGAATTGTTGCCAATTTTGTTGTTGCAATTTGATCTTCAAATTTCATTTATGTTATTAGAAAAGTTAGACAATATTAAGACATAGCAAGTAGCAATAAATGTTAAAGTTTATATACCCATGTTGAAGACCCATATTGGCTTTGCACCAACGTCCTCAGCTAGCTACCAAAGAAAAATGGTACATCAATCATGATTGAATTTGAATTTGGCAACAAAATAAAAATGTGAAATAATTTGATTGAACCTACTTGAAGACCTTCAAAGAAACCAAGTCCATCGTCTGTCCAATAATTCCATTTATCATTCAAGTGTCCAGGTCTATTTTTCCATGGTCCAACAGTATCTTTCCACTTAAATGCATTTTTTAATGCCAGTCCTTCAACATAACAGCCACCTTTTGCAAAACAAAACATTGTGTAAATATTGTTAAAAAAAGTAATAAGTAAGTGTCTACTTTTATATCCAAAAAGATAATAATACATTTTCAATTTTTCACCAAATTTACTAAAGCATGCCTCTAAGTAATTCAACAACAAAATGAAAAGCCTGAAATCTCTTCCTTTTCATTTTACTTTTTTTTTCATACCTGGAAATCTGAAAAAGGCTGGTCTCAACTCTGCTACCATAGAGGCCAAGTCACTTCTGAAGCCATGTCCCTGTGCAAAGATAAGTTTGAAGATTTTACTAATTTTTTAAAGGGTAAAAGTAGTTATTTTGGTCTTTAAATATTGTGAGGTGTCGTCAGTATGGTTCATGAATGTGTCAAAATTGCAAAAAGAAAATTCTCGCGCGTATCTTCTTTTAGTAATTGTGGGATTGAACTGACTAATGGGAGACACGTTGGATGACCAATCTAACTAAGGAAAGATACATTTAAAGACCAAACTGGTTAAAGAATGACAAATTTGAATATGCTTTTGCAATTTTGATACATTCAGAAAATTTGAGCATCACCAAGAGTTGAGTTTACCTTAAATGTGTCTACAGGCATAGCAGACACTTGGTCCAACCATATCGTCCCATTTTGAGTTGTTGTTAAGTGCAATGTTCCCTTAGCACTTGATGCAATGGCTACCAATGTAGCCTTTACTTTTGTCCACTTTGAAACCTTTTTTGCAGGACGTCTGCAAGATCAATTATTAATTATTAGTTAGTATAAATTATAATACTTTTATTTAGATACTAAAGAGGCTTTTTGAGGTTATTAAGAATAAAGCTTCTCTAGGATGTGGCAATGGCACTCACTTGATACGTTTTGAAGCCAGTATCCCTCCATCTTCTGTTTTGAATGATACTGTCAGATCTAGTGGTCCGTTTGAATGTACATAAAAGACAATATTGTATTTCTTCCCTTTCACTATATTCTGAAATAAGATTTTATCATAAATAAAATAAGATGCAGAATAAGTATTGGTTGAAAATTCAATGATAAAATTGTGATAACAATATATGTACATGTATGATAAATTGCATTTGGATAAATAATCAATTATATACTCTTTATGTAATCCGGTGTAGGATACCTAACAAATATAGTTAGTAGTTACTTACATTTCGTTCATTTTCGGTATAGGATAGCTCATATATAAGCTTATTCTGTAATCTGTTTTCAATGGATAAAATCATTTTTATATCATAAGTTTCATTTCAATAGTATTAGTTAGTTATTCTTACCATGCCCCAATAACCATGGTTAGCGATTCCAACACCATCAGGTGGGCAATTGTCACAAAGCACGTCAATTCTCGCTGCAATCTTATTGCGTTCAAAGCAAGAACTAAATTCAGTCTGCACTTTAACAGATGATTCTTCTCCTACTCTGGTCCAAGATGCAATATTTGTTGTATTTTGACTATCCCATAATTCAAAACCTGTGTACAAAGAAAATAGTCAATTTGGTACAATTTGTGGTTCTTCTTTATGTTAAATAAATATTTTGTTGATTTTAGTCTCCTAAAATATTGTAATTGTCTAATGTGATCTGTAAAGTCTTGATATTCCAAATGTACAACATATTTGTATTTGAAATGGCAGTGATACGTGTCAGACAAGATACATATATATCCAGGGAGTATCTGCAATTATTTATTTATTACTTAACTTTGAGAAATAAAAAAGGTTTCATGCGGGACGAATATGACTAGTCCATAAAAACTTCATGTTTGGAAACAGCAGATGAGCTTTTTATAGGTCGAAAGTGGCATCCGCCCCCACAAACTTTTTGAAACGTTTAATAGTACTATGTTGGAGGTAGCACATATTTAGATGACTAAAATCATATTTATGCCAATATTTTTCTCCGAAATTGTTGTCATTCAACAAGTTTTAGAGAAGAATATGGAAATTAATGACCTCTATTACTGACAAGCTCTGCCCACACTCCCCCAGCACCAGCATGATTAATCTCCTGCAAAAGTCGTTCAAAATTTTAACATACCTTTCAAATTACTACTTAAACAAAAATCAAAATTTTAACATACCTTTCAAATTACTACTTAAACAAAAAAGAATATCACGAGTAATCTAACCATAAAATATAAGTAAATCCAATATTCAAAATTTCCATAACCCTAAAGTTTGTGTGATCTTGGAAAGAAGCCATGCATGCATGCATGCAGTTTTTATCACCATATAAATAAACATTTCCTACCTCATAAAATACTCCAAAAAGTGTGTTGGGAATTGGCCTTCCAGGTTGAGAAGCGTCTACAATTAGAGTTGAAGTCTGATTAGCAACATCAGCGTTGCACTGAAATGCAACCAAAATGATGTAGAACCAAAGAAAACTACAGCAAGCTTTTGAAAAATCCATCTTTTTTGGTTTCTGATACAATGGTTGTATTGTATCGAAACCAATGATTTTGTTATCCTTTTTTGGCTTGTATTTATAGTTTTTGAGAGAGACTTGAACCAATTAATTAGTGTGGATACCAAGATGTGGCTAACAATTAGCACAGACCCGATCACACAAAATCCCCTAAATTTAGGGGCACCAAAGTTATTTTTAGTGTATATATATGTATATAGACTGCAGATTTACTAATTTTAACGTTTAAATTTGGTGTGGGTAATTTGACTTACATGTGTTGTCAACGGATCATATCTCATACATATATCTATACAAATATGGGATATGTGATCAGATCCGTTGACACCAAGTGTAAGTCAAATGACTTCCACCAAATTTAAATTGTTAAAATTAGTAAATCCAACTGCGGTTAATGGAGTTTGGTATTGGAAGGAAACAATAATTGGAAAGGTATGTTTCACAAAGGATGTGATGGCTACTGTTTATTATTTTTTGTTTAGTATGTGAGTATTAATTGTTAGCATAAAATTTGGAAAGAGATTACATAACCCTTTGATGTCTGTTCTTGTCAATGGGAGTCCTACTGAGGACTTTCAGATTCACAGGGGTCTTAAGCAAGGAGATCCTCAACTCCTTTCCTTTTTCTCATTGTTGCCGAGGGTTTAACTGGAATGGTTCAGAAGGCGGTACGTGATGGTTTATTCTCCGAATTTAAGGTTAATAACAGCCTGAGTTTTGCGTTGCTTCAATTTGTAGACGACACTATTTTGGTCGGAAAGGGTTCGTAGAGTATAAAGTCTATTTTCAAAATTTTTGAGCTTGTTTCGGGTTTGAAGATGAATTTCCACAAGAGCTGTTTGTATGACATTTACTTGAACGATGATTTTCTTGAAGCAGGTGCTACTTTTCTGTCTTGTAGTACTTCTGCTATTCCTTTTAAATTCCTGGGTATTCCGGTGGGAGCCAATTCTACAAGAAGACATACTTGGGCTCCAATCATTGATACGGTGAGAAAGAGACTTTCATCGTGGAGTGGGCGTTTTTTATCCATTGGGGGTAGAGTGACTTTCATAAACTCGGTCCTTAATAGTATCTCTCTTTATATGTTCTCTTTCTTCAAGGTTCCCAAGATAGTTATTCAAGAGTTTGTTAAGAATCAGAGAGACTTCTTGTGGGGGCGTAATAGAGAGGGTCGACCTGTTTATTGGGTGTCTTGGGACAAAGTTTGTAGACCTAAGAAGGACGGTGGTTTGGGGGTGAAAAATCTGAAAGCTTTCAATTTGGCTCTTTTGAGTAAGTGGAAATGGAGGTGCATTAATGATATTAATGCTAGTTGGCGGCAGCTCATTTCTCATCGTTATGGTGATTTGAGGTTTAGTTTCACGGGGGCTATTTCTTCTAGAGGTGGCCACCAAGGATTCTTTATGGTACAAAGACTTATTACTTTATGAAGATGGCATGCCTTCGTGGCAGGGTGCCTTTGTGTCTGGTCTTTGGCCGGTGTTGGGAAGGGGGAATTTGATTTTCTTTTGGTCGCATAAGTGGGCTAGTGGTGACACTTTTAAGGACTTGTTTCCTAGCCTCTTCCTTTTGGCAAAATTTAAAAACGATTGAATTAGGGAACATGGGTATTGGGTTGATAGCACTTGGCGTTGGAACTTCGTCTGGGATCGTTCTTTGACTGCAGAGGAGAGGGATGATTCTGATATGCTTTTGGACATTCTAAATTCTTTTCATCCCGACGATTCTGAGCAAGATAAATGGCAGTGGAGGCTTGATAATTTTCATGTGTTTATAGTGAATTCTTGTTATGTTCTGTTGTTGAATCTGTTGAATCAAGATAGGTTGGATAGTGACACTCAAAGTGCTTTAGATGATATGTGGCAGCTTTCGATTCCAATCAAGGTGGGGGTTTTCGGATTGAGATTGTTGTTGAGAAAGCTTCCTACTCGGGAAGCTCTCATTTCTAAGGGAATCATTTAAGGATCCCCACTAGTCGTGTTGTCATTTTTGTTTTGAGCAGGATGAGTCTATTTTTCACTTATTTTTTTGTGTAGGTGCTCTCAATCAGTTTGGAATTCTATTTATAATTGGATAGGCAGTGCGCTTATGGATTCTCTTGTTGGAGTGGCGCATTTTAGGGCCCATGGCATCAGGCTGGAGTCCAAAAAGGCTGGGAGATTGAAGTATTTGCTTTGGACGGCAGTGACGTGGTGCCTTTGGATTCATCGAAACCATATTCTCTTTAAGGATCAAGTCTTCAACTCTCAAGTGGTAGTCAATCATGTTAAAGCTATATATTGGAGTTGGTTCATTAGCATTGAAGGTCGCAATTCAACTTTGAAGATTTCAGACTAGTGGGGAAACCCTATTATTTGTATGAACTCGGTTTAATCTGGCCTTTTGTCTTCTTCTTCCTGGGGTACTCTTTCCTCTTTGAGTCTTTTTTCCATGGGGTTTTGGCCCAATGAGGTTTTAATGAGACCCGTTGTATTTGTAACGGTTGGGATACCCATTTGCATCCCCTCTAATATAATTTTTTCTTTTTAAAAAAAAAAAACAGAATTGTAAAAGTTGAATCGTCGACACATGTGATTTTTTTATTTTGATTTTTAAATTTTTTGGTGTTAAATATGAAAAGCGTCAGATTTATTATTTTCGATGGTTTAGATTAGTGTATTTGACTTCACTTAGTGTCAACAGATCCTATCCAATATATATATATATATATATATATATATATATATATATATATATATATATATTCTCTCATTCCATAAAGTGTCGTGAAAGGTTTGACTATCAAACAGCCGTTCGATTCAAACTCAAGCTTCAATTAGCATATAAAGAAATTTGGAACTTGAAATTTTTACTAGTTATGATTATTGGGTATCATGTAGTAATATGTTGTTAATGAAACGAGTATGAGTTATATTACTAAACATTTGTTTAGTAACTCTTACTAAAGGGTTATAGATGTAACTTCCATATTAATAAAAAAAAGCCAAAACAAAAAAGAAAATCTAAATTAATGAAACCCAAAAATCGTGGAACTGTTCCTTAAATATTGGAACCGCTTAAATTGGAACCGTTTTAATTGGAATCGCATTTTTGAAACAGCACTCTCTCTCTCTCTCTCTCTCTCTCTCGTATTTTTGCAACCGCTTTCATCTCTCTTTCTCTTCACCAACTTTCATTCGAACAAATCAAAAGTTTCCATCTCCGTCGACTACGCCGTCACACATATAAGCAACCACCGTCAGCATCGCACATAGACGCTGCCATAGTTGTCGCTGCACATATAGGTCGTTGTCGTCCCACAAAGCGTGTTACCGTAATCGAAACTGCTCGCATCACTGAAAAGAGCCTGTTGTCGTCACCGTCACGGATCGCTACAGTATAGTATAGAAGCGGTAGGTTTCATATTCTCACTTTTTGCTTGATGATACGTTCTATTCTCTAATTTTTGTTCGTTTTGTGTTGTAAATGTTTGACCGAATAATGGCTGTTTCAGTGATGGTGGTTTCCTTGTTTTATGCTTTTCGAAATTGTATGTAACGACACCTAACCAAAGTACAATATTTCTCTTGTTATTATTGCACTATCCAAACTATTCAATAGTTTGGTTAGTACAATAATAACCAAACTACAATATTTTTTGGTTATTATTGCACTAACCAAAAATTTTAGCATATAGGTTAAAGGAAGAAGCATCTATTATGTGCTGGATCATTGATATCCATGAGAATGTGTTCATGTGGTAATCGAATATGTTATATCTGCTTGAACTAAACTATTTATTGTGTATCTTTAATATGGTGTTAGAGTCTGGTTTCTTTTGTTCATGTTGATATCCATGAGAATGCTTTTCGAAATTGCATGCAACGACACCTAACCAAAGTACGGTATTTCTCTGGTTATTAGTGCACTAACCAAACTTTTCAATAGATCGGTTAGTACAATAATAACCAATCTACAGTAATTTTCTGGTTATTATTGAACTAACCAAAAATTTTAGCATATTGGTTAGAGGAAGAAACATCTATTAAATCTAATATGCAATTTTTAACATTTATGCTTGTTTCTTTAAACCGTCACAACTTCTGTTTTAATAGATGATTTTGATTCATTTTTTAGCGATGATGGCAAAAAGAAACAATAACGAAGCTACGGGTGCTAACAAACCAAAACCTGCTTCAAGATACAGACATAATTGCTGCAGTCAACCGGGTTTGGATCCCTTACACTCATGTAAATGGAGCAAGATTCCCGGGGAGTTCGTGAAATGGGTGTCTGAGAACTTTGAATATCAACCATAAGCGATGATAAATATTGAGAACAAACAAAAACAATAGATTTGTTTATTAGGAAAATATTATATGGCTTTGACTTTTAACTAATTTGATTACGTAAATGCAGTGTTATTGGACCCGGATCGACCCAGTTGGTTGGACCGGTTCGCCCGGGACTCGATTCTGTGTTCAGGTCGGTCTGTTCATTGGATCGGATCTGCATATGAGCCGGTGGTGATGTCTGAAATTGGGGATCGAATCCCTTCCGTCTCGTTATGTTGTCACTTAACTGTAATATTATGTGGCCCACTTTTGACGTGTGTACTATCAAAATTGAGTGGTGGATAATATAATAAATAATAAATAAGTAAATAACAAAGGCACAAAAATAATCAATACGGCCATAAATCATGGGATTGCCCTTCACCATAATTACTGCCATTTCCAAAATATCATTGCTTGCCAAAGAAATACAGTTGCTGAAGAGTACTAAATATATGCCAATCATCAGAGAAATAAATGTCACTTCCATGTGCTTGCTAATCAAATTTGAAATTGTGGATATTCTTCTCCCGAAGCTTTCATTAGAGAGTGTAGCTGCAGTTGGGACTTAGAGATGAATGCACCAGGTGCTAACGTCGACGGTGAACGACGAGTACGAGGACAGGTTGGGTATTCTGGGACTTATGAATTATATATTTTTTAATCAAAAATTAAATATATGTCTTTCTGTAAAATATGTGTGTATATATATATTAAATCAGGAGATGTCCACATAAGCTGTCCATCTCACCAGACAAAAAAAATGCCACGCATTTCTCAAAATAAATACGTGGCATGCCACCAGTGATCATCAGATGCCACATATTTAATCTGAACGGCCCACAAAATCTGTTCTTTAAATAGGTTTCTAGTGTGGACAGCCCGGATACAAAAGGAAACAGTCAGACTTATTATTCAAAATGACGGCTGATATAGAATCACTAATCTTGGCTTGAAACCAACGAAAAAACGCGTTTTGAATGCTATTAAAGAGGGTATTGTTTCATGCCTAAAATCATGGAAGCTGATATTCAGCTTTGGTAAGAAACGTGTATAACAATTGTGAGCTGTTAATTCAGAAAATCATGGAAGCTAGCGTAGGGTAGCGAGAGATGCTTCCCCACCCATCTAATTGAAATTGAAATTGAACTATCCTCATCATCAAATTTGCAAAACAACAAGCAGAACAGCAAGAGTTATCCACCATCAACAACAGGAATCTCCTTCTTCCAATTCCCAGCAACAACAGACCATCACCGAATCATGGCTCCATCTCCAATAACACCACTTTCTCTTCTTCTTCCTCCAATTCATCTTCTCTTCTACTCCTCACCTCATCGACTTCTTAGTCGACTCAAGTCCGACGTTGATAGATACTCATCCGTTAATTCCCATGTTCGTATTTTTTTTCAATTTGTTCATTTTAAATTTATGTGGCTAATAAGTCGTTATGCACCCACAATCCAAGTTGTTTTTGAAACTGTAATTTTCAAAAACCCGTTGTCCCCAACATGCCAAATTAAATTTAGCTATTTCAAGGTATGTCGATTTTGAAGAATCAAGAATGTTATGCTTGGGTTAATCTTTCTTCTTTTATGTTGTTAATTATCTTCTGTTTCGCTACTTTATTCAGCTTTCAGTATGTATTCAGCAGGGAAAACAGGACGAAGATGGTGTCTCCGTTTTTGTGGTGGGCAGAAAAGGTTTGATGGTTAGTGCCCTGTGGTTGATTATTATTTTGCAATGTATTTGATTGAAAAAGCATTTTATTTCTTAGAAGAAATGGAACCAAGTGGCTTCCCCACCCACCTATTTAACTATTCTTCTCTCTTCCTTACTTATCTTCTTACGAACTCTCTTTCTCGAAACTCTCTCTCACACACACACACACATATTTACGTGACACACTTTTGAATCATGAAGATAACATTATGCTATATTTCTATGAGATTCCTTTTATCATATTTGTTCAAATCTCCCTTCATTCACATGTATTTGCAGTGTACTTGAAAAAAGACTAAAGCTAGAGCATCTCACCAACTTGAAATTTGGTTTTTTTATGGATTAATTGGAGATCACTCAATTTATCTGTGTTTTTTGGGCGATGACATTTCATATTATTGTCTTCAAAGGATGCTTGCTTTCAGTCCTGCAACACCCCCATTCTGCCAAGGCAACTGTAAGTCTGTAACAGCAAAAGGTAACATTATCTCCTTACAATGCAAGTATATTTAAATAATCAATTTGATTGTCAATTAACATTGTTCATTCTGGGAACTACCATTTAATCAATTTAAGTGCCAAAAATAATTTACTTCTCTAACCAGAGATGTTATATATTTTTTTAATAGTCACTCCTAAAGGCAACAAAAATAGTTACACTTTAAGCTCCAACAAAAGAGTCTGAAATCCAAATGCAGAAAATATCACACCAATCTCTAAAATCATAAATACAAGACAGGTTAGTCAAAGGGAACCATATCCTAATTTATTCTCATCCAACCTATCATCAGGTTAGTGTTTCTTCATATCTCAAAATCAGTATATATTTTCTTACTTTTTTGCAAGTAACGTGATTGCTCAAATCAGTATATACAACAAATACTAACTTAGTGTGCTATAATCTACTTTTCTACAGGTTCCAACTTTTTCACTGGTTCTTCTTCGGTGCCATCTGAGGTTATCAATATCAACAGTCCGGTTTATTTGAAAAACACTAAAGAAGAAACTCGCAAAGGCTTCAAAAAGTGGGTGTCAATAGATTAAATTTTGATCAACCATCTGAAAATCATGTCATAGATGCCGATGGCTCCAATGTTGGTTCGTATAAGTATATTTTTATATCATACGACCTATTAATATCCTGTTTTACTAATTATCCTATTGTTTTTATTGTTTTTATCAAGAAGGTTCTATTGATGAGAATGAACCTTTCGACCAATTCATATATGAAGAGTATTCGATGGCTGAAGTACAAGGTTATAACTTTTCATTGATATTCTATAACAAATTCTGATAATATTAAATATATACTTTTCTGGTGTCCTATTATTGTGTGTTGGCAATATTTTAGTAGCTTTGAGTGCATGAAATCAGACATTATATATAGAATCAATTGGTGTGTGTGGATCATATAAAAATGTAGCTTCTCTTTTTGAAACATTCTTTTTTTAGATAAGTCAAAATTGCATTAAGGAGGCACAAGGGGTACCCAACCCATTTACACTTCATGAATACAATGATAAGACAAACACTCGGACTGCTACACCTGTTTGAGAAGTTGATTTGTAATGAACCACCCATCCTATTTGAGAAATAACTCCATGATAAGGCTTTAACTTGATACACCATTTGTGATACATCTATGGTACCTCCTCTAAACAGTGGCGGACCCAGGACCCCAGGGTCAGGAGGTGCAAAAAAATTTTTTTACCAAAAATATTGGTTCATAGAAATGTTTCATTTTTTTCTTCAAATATCCCGACTTAATTTACTAAAATTAAGGAATCAAGTTATCTAACTACAAATTTTTTTAAGAATAAATTGCCAAATTAATTAGTCTCTAAGTCCATTCGATATTATCTACTTAAGTCTTAAACAATAGAAAAATAGGAAGTAGTCCATAAATAATGTGATATCGCTTAAATTACTTTCTAATGTTTTATAAATTGTCTCTAACGAAAATTAATAAGAAGAATTTATTAAAAATTAGGTGCAAGTTGGGTGCAAATTTAAGAACATTAGTGCAAATTTGAAATTTCAGAAGATTCAAAATAATTTTATATAGGTGTTAATACTAATATTTATTTTCCAGGGGATTCAACTGAACCCCCTGAGAACCATGTAGGTCCGCCACTGCCTCTAAAGATAATCCTATTCCTATTTATCCAAACAATCCAAAATAGCTGCTACCCAAATGAGATCTTTTTATACAGGTTTCGGGCTAAGAAGAACACCAAGATTTTCCGACCCTTCACAGACTCTCTAAAAGGCCGCTGGATAGACTTTCTAAAATATGTCAGAAAGTACGGTGAGGACGGTGAGTTCCTGTAGTCCACTAAGTTTCCCGTCGTATGGACCTTCGCCCACTTCAACCGAAAGTCCAGCGCCTACACGGACAGTAAAGGAAGGCTGAGTGAAGAAGATAAAGAGCCCATGGTGATCTTGATTAACTGTGTCGATCTGGTACCTTTTGATGATCCCAAATCTGCAGTTTTAAGAAAGCTAGGTAGGATCGGGCGCTGATATTTTTCTTTTCTCATCTGAACTATTTTTACAAGTTTTCTAATTCTCCTTTAACTTTGTTCGTTTTGCAGATAAAATGTCGGGAACTGAGAGATTTGCCTCAACGAAGGATAAGGCTGAAACATTAGTTGCGAAGGGCAAAGGCAGTACTGAAGGTTGGCAAACCCCTGGGCCGGATGACATCCCAAATGATGTTTCGTTTGTGACCATTACCACGGAAGAGGCTGAGCTCATTCTTCCAATCTTCGCCATCGGAAGCGACAGCAAGATTCGGGGAAGGAGGATCCTCACCCCCCCCCCCCCCCCCCCAAACGCCTTTTCTTCTCATGCTCGGGATAAAAGGCCTACCATTGACCTGGAAGATTCCTCCCGAGTTTCAAAAAAAGGTCGTCATGGGAAGGGAACAACTGATACGAGGCATAAGACGCCTCCCTTTTCAATGGACGACTTCCCGAAGGTGACTTTTGAAGAGTAATGTGCTGATCCTCTTGAGGCCTCTCTTCAGGTTTTCAAGCATGTCAACGACCTCTCTAAGCACTAAAAGAAAGAGGCTGAAAACCGAAATAGAGGTAACATCCTGAACCACTGCTTTTATTTCGTTACTTTTATTGACGACGTGACTAACTTGCCTTATTTTTCTTTCAGAACTTCAGAAGAAAAGGGATGAGGAAAAAGCTCGGACTGAGGAAGCCAAGAAGAATCTGGAGCCAACCTTGGCTGCCCTGACCTCAGCTGCGGCCATAAGTCCTTCGATTGGGAGAGTTGCGCTGAGGGGAACTCCAATCCGAGATGTTACGAGCCCGAATTTCAGCTATTTCTGCTTCCAACTAGGAGTAACGTTGGCTTCTCTGCTGGTCGGCCTCGGCTTGCCGATTAAGCAATTGGACAAGCTTTTGAATAGCATTGACCGACACCGGAACCGTCTGAGGGGGAGGTGGGAGTCTGTTCGGCTGAGCCCCCGAGAACCATAGTCGTTGCCGAGTTTCGAGCACGCGCCGAGCTAAGGGGCAGAGTGACTGCCACTCCTTCTAGAGTCACTCTCTGCAGGACTGATCCCTCAATGACACTCGGGATAGTCCTAGGTCGTAACTGTGGAGCCATTGATGACAAAGGAAAAAGGGAGAGGAACTAAAGTACGAGATCCTCCCACTGTGGTCGTTGATGATTTGTACCGTATCCTTGAATCTGTAGCCGATCCTGGAAAGTTGGTAGTGTCTGGTCTTGATCAATATTAGCTCTGATCCGAGGGGGGTTGTTCCTACAAAGACACTCTGACGCTCAAGTCAGTGAGTGAATTCAGCTACAGGTAAATATTGGGAAGTGTGCATACCTTGAGCACTATGCAAGTACCTATTTATAGAAGCAAGGGTGTGTTTGACCTAGTCAGATAGACTCATTTGGTCTAGGGTTTAGATTTTAGCCTTTCATTTATGGTTTTGTCGTTGGCAATGGGCCTCAGCGTATAAGAGTGCGCGGCCCAATCTATAACAGTGTTGAATTAGTTGGGAATGAAATGAAGATTGTATGTTTGTTTGTTCAAAAACGTCAAATTCGTCGAATGGAATGCTATGCCAAATCCATTTGAATGCACACAATGAATGTAACACTCTAAACTCTGCTCAGTCAGTAAAATTTAGAATGTCATTCATTTTACCACATCAGTGTCTATGCATTACAATTTAGGTACAACCAACGGAATTAAAATCCCAAAAGTGACTCAAAAATCAAGTTATGTTTATACATATCACCACCTCGACTCATATATATATATATATATATATATATATATATATATATATATATATATATATATATAGTCAATGGTGTCCTAACGAGTCATCAATACATAATGATCCAAATTATAGTAATGCGTACAATTTATACTTAACATCTTTATACAAATGTTGTGCTTTTAAGCTTAGCCATCCAAGTACAATTACAAATCTCATTGATATAACGTACACAACTTAGATACATAATGCCTTATACATATATAAGGATTTCATGACCTGCTACTAAAACTTTGTAGCATAATCCTTAAACATCTCGGTTTTACCTGCTTATCGGTAAAAACCACAATCTAATCAAAGGGTGAGATTATAAATCTCAATGAGTCCTTCATACGGAACCCCACTATACATATACTCACGGTGTCTTTTAAATTTTAGCCAATAGCGTAACCCACAAACCATATAGTCTTATGTAATATAAATGCTATACCCAAAAGAGGAAACCACTACCCAACAATATAGAAGGGTGCCCGAACGGATGGAAAACCATTCCTTAATCTAGTATGTGTGTGTGTGTATATATATGTATATGTAAGTATGTGTTTATATATAGGCTTAAATATGTTTTAGGCCTCTGCAAATATGAGGTGTTTTGGTTTAAGCCCCTGCAAATTTTTTATTTATTTATAAGCCCTTGCAAAATGACACGTTTTGTTTTAAGCCCTTCTGTTAGCAAACTGTTAGTGAGACGTTAAAAATCTCTTCCACGTGTGTTTTTATTTTTATTTTAAGCCCCTGCAAAAATATATTTTATTTATTAGATCCTTGAGAAATATATTTTTTTGGGTTTAAGCCCCTACAAATATACACGTAGAAGAGATTTTTAACGTCTCACTAACAGTTTGCTAACAGAAGGGCTTAAAACAAAACGTGTTATTTTGCAAGGGCTTATAAATAAATAAAAATTTTGCAGGGGCTTAAACCAAAACACCCCATATTTGCAGGGGCCTAAAACATATTTAAGCATAAACGAAAGAAGAAACATCAAAACCATTCATAACATCGTGATAACAGACCGAACCGGAATGATTAAAGTATAAGCCTCTTATTTTATAAATAGAAACATCAACATCAAGCAATTGAATATTTTTTTGATCATTAAAAGCAATTGAATGTAATGTCATCCAATTCACTCCAAGAATCACACCAGTCAATTAAACACCAAGATTTATATGAAATAAAATATTTCATGCATTTGATTAGATCAACCCTCACACAACATCATTTAGGACATCCACAAGCATGTTCATAAATTGGTAAACAATAGCAAAAATAGAACACCTTTTTAAACAAACAATCATTATCTGAGTTCTAAGTACAAATTGTACTTAGAAACCCCAAGAATTAAAGGATGGGGAAAGAACTCGCCTATTTATGTTCCCTAGTGGGGTTGAACTTCCACGAACTTCAATTCACCAAAGACTAGCTCCATATGTACCATTTCAAATGTTCCTAGTTCACATGGAATCCCCCAACTTCATTTCTTGGCTTTCATTCCACGTGCAATTCGGAATGGATGATAGAGAGGAGTTTCTATTTGTTGTTTTTGGACAGCATTTGTCGTCGATCTTGCAGAAGACATAATTAACTCACTAATCAACCAAATTTACCCAAACAAGTGTCTATTATGAAGGTAATTTTGTCTAGTTTGTGTTGGTACAAGTCCCATACTGATACAATAAGTACTAAGGGAGTTATGGTTAAAATAACGTGACTAGGTCAAAACTGTCACTGATTCAAAAACACACTTGTAGACAAAAGTTCTCCCTCAATACTTAATGGAACCAGGTGATTATTGTGCCTATTTTAAATGGTTTCGTGTCTACTTTCTAAGGAAATAAAAATAAACTTCATATAAGGTCTGTGTAGAGATATATGAGGAAAATACCAGAGGTAAATCAAAACTAGTTTACTGCAGAATTTCTCTACGAACTTGTATCTTCAAGTTCCAACCACCATGGATCACGAAATTGAGCTCCAAACTATTGTCCTTATCTTCAATCTTCAAACGTAAGCATTCCTTTAACACCTTTAAGTTCCCAAGTCCCAATTCCACTTCTAACTAGAGCAATGCAAGATTATTTTAGGTTGTTGAAAGAATGATTCCAAAACTGTTTTTGTGCATAATGTTCTGCAAACTAACACTACTTCAAAGCTTGGTGTGCTCCAAGAATTTGGGGTCTCAACTGCTACCTTAGCTCAATTACATTAGCTTGAAGTGTTCATATCACTCTAAACAGCTCATCAAAGTCTCTATTGCTCTTCATCTATGACACGAAACAACTTTTTCTCTAAAAGAAACCTTAGTTGACTCTTCAAGGTCGAAGCAGTCCAATCTACACTAAACAGCTCACCAAGCTCCTCTTTGCTCCCATTGTGGAACATGCAGTAGATTTTTAATTACCAAGGGAAAAAGATGGGTTTTTGGAGATGATTTTCAGCACACATTCATCATTTCTCTTTCTTTCTTTCCTCTATCTCACGCCATGCTTTATCTTCCTCTCTAACATTCAAACTTTGTTTTGTGTTGATAATGAAGGAGAGTTTTCAGCTGGTTAAAATAATGCTTCCCTCTCAATTCTTTTTTGTATTAAACATGTGAGCTGATGGGTAGTCTTAATTAAACAACAATTTCAATCAAAACAACTGATATACACATAATTAACTTCAAGAACAACAACGCAATAGTCAAAGTAATTAAAAATTACTTTGGGTATTACGATGAAATCTTGAGTCTACTAAGGAGTCTTTAGGATTGTTGTTTAGTATTTAAAGACTTAGGTCATTATCCGATCAGAACTTGAAATTATATTATATAAATCTTGCAATTATTTAATATATAGTAATTCTTATGATTTTGATAGTGAAATTTTATTTAAAGAATACTAAGAGTCATCATAGTTGAATCAAAATAATGTTTTATGATATTGAGTTCTCTTAAAACATCTTATTTTTTTCCTAATGCATGCGTAGCTTATAGAATAATATTAACCATCCTTATTACTGTTGCATCTTCTCATAAGATTTTTCAAAATTAAAATTGGTGAAATCTTATTTGTGTTCCACACATGTTGCCAGTACTATATTTGATAATGAAATACAAATAAAATAAACAAATATTTATTTTTTGACAAGAACAAATATTTATTATAATTATAAAAATAATACATTTACAAACAAACTAAACTTCTAAAAAAAATTATTTCAAAATAAAAATTCAAATCACATTGTTCTTACAACATAATTAGTAGATTTAATTGATTCTAATTTAGAAGATTGGAATTATTTTTTAGACAATTATTAAGGAATTGTTCATAAATTTTATAAGAGATGTGATAATCAATCATTTTATTGCATTTGTCAAAAATAGTCATTTTACTGCAACAAAAAGACACGGGTGAATTAGTATAGATTTTTTTTTCTTCTTTGACACAGGTACAGGTTGTTTTCAATTGGTATAGCGTTTATTTTGTTTTGAAAGAATGTATAAGTTTTTTTTTACAATAGAATGTATAAGTTTTTTAATAGCTGCCAAATACGAATATGCTTTTCTAAAAGAGAAAATATAAATATGAATTACTGTGTCAGACTAATTCAAAACTAATAACAGTTGTTTTCCGAAATTATCCTAAATCCTAAATGGATATCTACCCTGGTGCCTTTCTTTTGGTACCCCTACCTTATCATCCATACCCCCATAAATCCCCCTTTGGACTAAAATGCCCTCATTTTTTTTAAAAAAAATTGCAATTTCTAGATTTATAGCGTAATTTCATTCCGAATTTACGTCCCTTTGACGTAAATCCAGAAATTTCAAAATTTTGCTCTCCGAATATATGCTGTAAATCTGGATGGTGCACCCATCACTCATTCCATTCCGAATTTATAATAAATTTAAGGTAAATTCGGATGCAAATTTAAAAAACCAAACATTTATTCGATTAAATTAAAATGCGTTCTACAATGACAAAACATGACAGTACATAACACTCGAAATACACGAAAATGATAAAAACAACGTACGTAACACTCGAAATCGACGAAAATGATAAAAACAACAAAAGAAAATTAAACGAAACTACTAATTTTTGGGAGCGTGCTCTCCATAATATAAATGATTTCTTCCGGTTTGCACATTGTTTCGACAAACAGCTCCAGGATTTGACGTCCCAATGGAACATTACGATGATGTTGCATCATTGCGCGAACATCGTTGTCGCTCCGATATCTCTAGCCCAACGGATAAGATTATCCCGAGTAGCAAAAACCTGAAAATTAATCGTAAAATTAATTAAAAAATAAATACAAAGTGATAAACAATTAGCGTTTTAGAAAAATTTATACCTGTGATGTGGTAAATGTTGTCGATAAATCCATAGTAAAGGGAAGGTTGCTCAACTTACGCACACCACTTACTAAGCGATATCCAGCCTAACAATTTTGGCATTTGTTAGTTGAGCTAGGATTTACGGATATGCAATGAGTAATTTACACAAATGAATAATTTACACAAATGAATAAATTAGACTGGCTTTGGCTTATGTTACTAAGCATTTTCCTTAGTAACTCTTACTAAACAAATAATAGCCATTGGATTCTCAAAATTTTAATGAAATTTAATCTAATGGTTAGTATTGAAGCATTGTTGTCAAAGTTATTATTTGTTTTAATTAAATTAAATAATTAAATTAAATTAATCATTAAATCAGGCCCTATTTTTTAGGGACAGTTACAAAACTAAATCAAAATTTGTTTCCACGTTCTTCTCTTTCACGTTTCCTCTTTTTTTTCACGTTCTTCTTCTTCACGTTCTTTTTCTCTTTTGCACGTTCTTCTTCTTCGCACGCCATTGCATCACGCAAAGGAAGTCGCAAAAACGCACTCACGCAAGGAAATAGGCCTCGACACACACTGTTGATGCAAAAACGGACACCGTTGAACCACACCATTGAAGCACGCTATTCCTTTACGCCATTAATGTATCATTATGCAGGTTGATTTCTTCTTCTTCTTCTCGTTTCCATGCTGGTTTTGCTGCACTTAACCATTGTTATGCAAAACTGTGGTTAGTTTGGCATCTAACCACTGTTATGCATATCTGTGGTTAGTGGACACTAACTATAGCTATGCACATGTGTGGTTAGTTGTCACTAACTATTGGCATCTAACCACATTTATGCATATCTGTGGTTAGTGGCCACTAACCATTGCGATACACATTTGTGGTTAGTGACATCCAACCATTGTGGTACAAATCTGTGGTTAATGAACGATTTTTTTTGTGTGAAAAAAAACACCCAGAATTTTTTTGATAAAAGATGAAACGAGGGGTGCTTTAGCAGGAACGAAAGAGAGATGAATTCGTTTGTGATAAGAACGTTTTGATTTTGTTACCATATCTGAAGCGAAATTTTAGCCAAAAATAACTCTCAGAAAATAGGGATATTGATTAACCATATTTTTAATTATTAGATAAGTTACCTATATACCCCTTTAGTAATAATCACTAAACATTTCTTTAGACCCTTGTTTCAAGTAATTTGTGTCCCTCTATCACTGTTAGGAATTTCACTTCAGCTCCTTCTGTGGTTGCACGCGTTGGCAGTAGCTTTTAGTTTAAACTTCTTCCTTGTCATCATGCAGCAACTGGATTTTTGTGCACTTTATCTCCTCCTAATGGATCTCTCTCCAATAATTCTATTGAGATCCCAGAACTCTAAGAAAGTCGATTATGGAAATAGTCAATTTCAGACACATAACTGAAATTTCACAAGACAACATAGGGATTCAATTAATTTTCCAAATTAGACAAAAGCAATAACAACTCCACAAACTCAATGCAACATTAAGTTGTGTAATGATGAAACTAATAAATCCCCTAAAAAAATTCAAGAAAATCGAACAAAAAACCAAAAATCTGTGAAAGATCACAAAAGTCTGTAGCAGGCTACAGTGTCCGAAAGAGTGGATTGGTAAAACACAACAAAACTGTGATATTTGAGATGACGTAGGGAAGAGGGGCCATAAAGCAAGGCAAGATTAATTAGATTAAATGTTAACACAAATCCGGCGGTTACTATTAATTGAGGCCACATCTACGGCGGTTACTGTTTATTTTTCTTATCAATAATATAATTATAATTAATTATTCATTTATTAGATTTTTATTTGTTGGTCTTTTTTGGTTCGTTACAAAAGGAAAAAGTGCGTTATAAAAGGACATGGTGGTGATGTAGTACTTGGTATTGGCAATTAAATTCCACATAGTATTGATCTCTTGAACACAGAGATGAATATACTCACAGGTCACAGGTCAAAGATGAAAAGTTATATATTTCTATATTGTGAGGAATAGGAAGAAACATTAGTCCTAACTATCAATATTTTTTCAGGTAATTAACAACCCTATCAATAAAATATACATGTCAAAAAAATCATATTATACATGTCAAAAAAATCATATTTTTTAGCATTAAGTGAGTATTAAATGGTACTATATATATTCAATCGAACATAAATGGAAATATGGAAAGTCATTCCATATTAAAGTAAGTAATGACTATTTATTTTTCATAATACTTCCTCCATAACACAATATAAAATGTTAACTAAAAAGGAGTTCAAGTCTCCTTTACATACATTCCCTTCGTAACACAATATAAGCAAAAATCGGCCATTGAAAGACAATGTATTTGGTCCAAATAAAAGGGTGTATGGTTGCAAACTTACACCTTCTATTTTTCAAGTGGGTGTAAATTAGTAACTCCCACATATATATATATATATATATATATATATATATATATATATATATATAACACTGGGCCGAGGACCCAAAATCGCCCAAGAAAGGCCCAAAATCCAAGCAGTGCCTACAATCGCATGATCAACGGTCAGGATCGACCCGCACAGATCCAACGGCCATCGTTGGCCATCTGATACTTTATAAAGAGGTGCTTCCCTCATTGACAGGTACACCGTTTATTCATACCTTACTCCTGCTCTCACTCTTACCCTACTGACTTGGGCGTCAGAGTGTCTTTGCAGGTGCAATCTGGGCTGAGACACCTCAACCGGCCCACCTAACCGATCTTGAGGTACGATTCAGTGGAGACCATAGTGGGAGCCCAATGCTTTCCCACCTCATTTCTCAGGACTCCATAGGGAAGACCGCCCGATCGTCGAACACCACGCTTTCAAAGTGTGGCCGAAATTCCTGACCGGCCACAACCAATCCCGGAGGGCATTGCAAAAACAGTTGAAGACACCGCTCCTGTAGTCCCTCCCACAAGCATAAATGGCGACAGCTAACATTGTAAAACAACTTTTGGAGATTCTCAGTGAGCGAGATTAAGCTTTGGCGCAACAAGAAGAACGCCTCACGCAGATTGAGCGCCGGGTGGCCTCCGGACAGGCGAACACCGTAACTGAGCCACGCCCCAGAACATCCAGTCCTCACTTAGAAGAAACCCGTCTAGACCTCATTGTTCTCCCCCCAGAAGGGATCTCATCCACGGACCGCCACCTCGAAGGAGAGGTCAAGGAGGAACTTAATAATAGGCGGTGGTACAGCAAAAGGTTGCCGCCAATCTAGAAATATCAAGTGGAACTCATAACTTAATGAAAATGAAAATATGCTTCTAAATTCTTCAAGCATGCAAAACTTGTCATTCTGAGCATCTTCTTCAACTTGTAAAATAGTTCAACTTTTAATGTCTTCATAAAGATATCTGCAATTTGGTCTTCAGTAGGACAGTACTCGATCACCACTTTCTTCTCAGCTACCAGTTCCCGAATCTTGTGAAACCGAATATCAATGTACTTTGACCACCCGTAAAAAAACTAAATTCTTACAAAGTGCAATAGCAAACTTGTTGTCACAAAAAAATTCTGTTGGAGTACTCTTCTTCTGGGCAATCTCTTCTAAAATTCTTCTCAACCATATTGCTTGAGTAGCACGATTGGTTAGTGCTATATATTCTACTTCTGCAGTAGAAAGTGCAACAATTGGTTGTTTCTTTGAAGACCGTGAAATTGCACCTGGGCCTAGATGAAATATGTACCCTGATGTGCTTTTTCCAGTTTCTAGATCTCCAGCCCAATCACTATTGGTGTATCCAACAAGCTTCACATCATTATTACTAGCATAAAAAATTCCCTAGGTCAGTGTACCCTTGATATATCAAGGAATCCCCTTGGCTCCTTGCAAATGACAACCACATGGTTGCTCTATAAATCTGCTAAGCAACCCAACTCCATATACGATATCTGGTCTAGTCGCAGTCAAATATCTAAGACTTCCAATAAAACTTTTATAGTGGGTTGAGTCTACACTTTTGCCATCACTTTCTCTCGTCATCTTCAATTTCTCTTCAACGGTTGCATAAACCAGCTTCAAATTCTCCATCTTGAATTTCTTCAAAATATCGTGAGCATACTTCTTCTGAGATATGAAGATTCCATCATCTCGCTGGCTGACCTCAATGCCGAGAAAATAGGACATTAGGCCTAACTCTGTCATCTCAAAGCAACTTATCATAGCCTCCCTGAATTCTGCAATCATCTTTAAATTATTGCCAGTGAAGATCAAATCATCAAGATATATGTACGCAATAAGAATATCTCCAGGATCAACAAATTTGATATATAATGCATGCTCAAATGGACATCTTTGAAAACCATTCTGCAAGAAATAAGAATCAATCTTCTTATACCATGCTCTTGGTGCCTACTTCAAGCAATATAAAGCATTCCTCAGTCTGTAGACTTTATCTTCTTTTCCTCTGACTATATATCCTGCAGGCTACTCAACATATACTTCTTCCTCCCGAGTACCATTCAGAAAAGCAGACTTAACATTCATTTGATATATTTTCCAGTTATTTTGAGCAGAGAGGGAAATAGCCATTCAAATTGTATCTTATCTTGCAACAGGAGCAAACACCTCAAAATAATCAATACCTCGTTTTTGCTTGTATCCTTTTGCCACTAACCTTGCTTTGAATCGGTCAACCTCGCCACTAGGTTTGTACTTAGTCTTGTACACCCACTTCACTCCAATTGACTTCTTATCTGGTGGCAAATCTGTCAGCTCCCACGTTTCGTTCTTCTCAATAGCAAATATCTCTTCGTCCATGGTTTTTCTCCAATTGTCCTAAGCCTAGATGGGGAGAATTCACAGCAATCAGAACCAATATTCAAGCCATGATGTAGACGGAATAAACATTGAGATCTAAGGGTAGCTGTGGTACTAAGAGCGGCACTTTAATTCTAGGTACATCTCTTTTTTTATACATTATATTTTTGTTGTGTTGATATTATTTTGAATATTTGATAAAATTATATTTTGATCTGATGAATTTCGATTATAATATTTTAGTTAGTAGTTACGGCACCCTCCAATATTTTGGCAAGCTGATGATCAAACTGGTTGAAGTTGATGATCAAACTGATCACAACAATTATCCAACTCTCACCACCTTTGAAATTTCTAATCCGGCAAGCTTCGACCCCACGCCACGCCATCCTCGAGAAATTCTTGTCACTAGAAAACCACTAAGGAAGAAGATGGAGATGTTGGTACCGTATATCAGAAAAGCCTCACAAACAATCAACCAAGTTACACATACAACGTAGGCCAACTGAAGCGTAAGCTAACCATGTTAGGTGAAAAATTTTTAGTCTTTCTCACATGCTTATATCGGTGCAGTAACAGAACATTTAGTCTTCAATGGTCTTTTTTTTAACAAAATCACAACGGTCTTTTAAGAGGTCGAAGTGTGCCACAAACAAATAGTAAAACTAAAGGAAATTGACGCTTCGTATGAAATTGTTGTGCAAGAAATTGAAGAAGCGTTCATTTGTGGGGATGCAGACCATGCATTTTTTGTGTGTGGTGCATGATTTAGTATTATTCTTAGATTTCGTACTACTTTTCTTCGCACCAAATAGCACCACTCAAAACGAAATCACCAATAATGAAAAAATATTAACGCTGCAATGCATATTTCTAGTGGATCCCTTTTTTTAAAAAAAACAAAATAATACTCTTTTCATATTTTTTTAAGAAATGTAATTAATTTCTATTAATAGAGAAAATACAATGAATAGAAGACTTCAAGCCAATTTTCGTGACAATTCCCTCCTTATCTTCATCTCAAGGGTATGGTTTCTCCAACATTTTAGTAATAACAATCTCCATATATAACATGGATTGTTATTATAATAAATCAAATACTGTGAATGAAACTGGAGGAATTGTGACATTCATCTCATTGCCGGGATTCTCAAGCTTACTCTGTTGTGGTATTATCTGCATACAAAACAAAACATTAGATGTTAGTTCCACACAGGCATACACTAGCTTTATCATGTAACAAGTTTATGATAAAATGAATAAGTGAACCTTTTTTGGGTTTGCAATGCTATTCTCATCCATTGGATTTCCCGATGTGATGATAGTCTTTGTTGATTCAGTTAGATTTGAGCTTACAAGTCCTTTAAGAGAAATTTTGAGATTGACTGCCGCGCTCCCTAAGTTCGCAACCTGAACAAGGATCCAATGCAACAATATATGTGGATATGAATTTCGAGGGAAGTTAATATTCTCACAATAAGTGACAAATCTTTAAAAAGAAAGTGCTAGCAACACTCTCTTCAAAACTCCATTCAACACTCTCTCTATGATTTAATGAAATTCACATGGGTCTCATTAAGTTAGCGAGTCACGTTTCCAAAATGGTGAAACACAGATAAATTTCATCTAATAATAGAGTGAATTAATGTTCGAAAGATTAGTGTTACTAGTAGTCTAGCACTCTTCATGTATAAAATGGTATACTAATTTGCTACTACAATTTGTACATGTGTAACTTCTTTAGGAGAATAACTTAACACATAACTAAAGAAAAGAGTATGAATTACCTTTATTCTTAAGTAAGTTTTATTATTCTCAGGATTTTGTACACGAATAACAGATGCAGCAAAGGATTGAGTATCAACTCCTTGAAGTGTTGAATTGAGGAATGTTGCTCCACCTGACTCTTTAAACATATATGTCGTCCAATAGCTAGGAGTTCCATAAGCTTGACTGGAGTCAAAATTAATTGCATTTGGGTTCCAACTACAGAAACAAATTGTACATCTCAATGTTACTCATAAATGGATTTGGATTCTTTACAGTAAGGGATATCCTGCACTCATGTAGTCAGCATATTGGTAGCTAGTCGTTGGATCATGATCATACGGTCTAGATTTCAAGCTCGGTATTTTGGATTTTAGAATAAATGGATGTTTCATGAGACGATTGATCTTGATCAAACGACTATTGATGCATTCACTGCTGAATGCGAGATATCACGACTATAGAGATTTTGACTATCATCTTATTTGTGTACTTCCTCTGGCCAACTTCATATACTATTATCTTCAGTAAGTCATTAGAATGTGATGCTTATTCTATAGATTTGCAATAAAGGATTGAAAAAGACATACTCCCTCTTATTAACGTTCGCCAAAAGTGGTGCATAGGCAACCATTACAACAAGATCACTGCATCAGAAAATGATAAAAGGACTTGAATAAGATGAGTATAATAATCCAAAAGTTGAGCAATAAGAAAAATATATTTGCAAACCTGTTTTCTTCTAATCCAATAAGGAATCCAGCTTCAGACACACCTCCCAAAAGGGATCCAAGCGCACCCGGCGCTTTACCTAGACCATACTCACTCACAAAAGCCTACAAATTTAGGGTTTCAATCACTATAGGCATCAATTCAAGTACCAAATGCTTGAGCAATATAAATAAAAGAGATTCAAAGGGTTTTTCTGCCTTTGACAGAAGCGTTTGTTTCCTCATTCTAAAATATTTGTTATAAAAAAAAGTAGAAAAGGAAGATTACAAAACCTTAGGACCATTGCGCGGCATCTTATCAAATACATGAGCATTATTAAACATGTATTTAGCATCCTCAGGATAACTCTGAAAAGAAAGTTAGAGTATGAGACAAAATGATTAAAATGGGAAACTAAATTATTTATCTAAACAAAATGAAATTGTATATAAGATTAATTATGAGAGATGGTATATTTACATGATACTCGTACAAATCAGCTGGGTGATTTACTGCTTGTTTAGGAGCCTCACAATTTGTAATAATTTGCATATCTGGATAAGCACTTCGTATTGCGTTGTAGAAGGGCATATAATTTACTGATCAATAAACAAGTTTTTAAAAAAGATTAGATTAAAATTTTGACATTTATTTTCACTAAAAAAATCTTGAAAAGAAACAAAGTACTCCTTTGTCAAATAAAAAAAAAACAAGGTACTCCTTCTGTTTACGTATATAAGCAAAAGAAACTAAGTAGATATTTTTGTTAACATACAAAAACTAACCGAATAGATTAAAAGAGGAAAGTAGTAGACTAATAAGCATACCTTGATAGATAGCCGGATTGCTAAAATAACCACAATCTTCGTTTCCAACGGTAACATATTTTAGATCAAAAGGCTGTGGGTGCCCCATAGATGCTCTAATGGAACCCCATTTTGAATTAGCTGGACCTCTAGCAAACTCAATGCCATCAAGTGCATCCTACAAATTAAGGTATATATCATTTTGAACATTTCTATGTCAATAATATGTATTTAAAAAGTGGAAAAGCAACATCGATTAACATGGGATGGGAAATAAAGAATAGTAGAAAAATATACTTGCACATAAGGTTTGAGGTCATTGGGCTTAACGTGCTCAAAATGGGCGATACCTGTATTGTAAAATTAAACACACAGAAAAGGACAAATTCAGCAATGGTCCTAGTTTCAAAGTAAACGAGTTGCAACACATTGTATATCTATTAGCCAAATTCGATACTTCATTAATTGTTGCCAATTTTGTTGTCCCAATCTGATCTTCAAATTACATTTATGATATGTTAGACAATATTCAGACATTGGAAATAATTTGCAATAAATATTGTTAAAATATATATACCGTTATTGAAGACCCATATTGGCTTTGCACCAATGTCCTCAGCTAGCTACACAAGAAAAATGGTACATCGATCATGATGGAATTTGAATTCGCCAACAAAATAAAAATGTGAAATAAGTGGATTGGACCTACTTGAAGACCTTCAAAGAAACCAAGTCCATCGTCTGTAAAGTAATTCCACACATCATTCAAGTGTCCAGGTCTATTTTCCCAGGGTCCAACAGTTTCTTTCCATTTGAATGCATTTTTTAATACCCCTCCTTCAACAAAACAGCCACCTTTTTTTTTTTTTCCGAAACAACATATTGCAAAAATATTGTTACAAAAAAGTAATAAGTAAGGTCTACTTTTATATCCAAAAAGATAACACATTTGTCAATTTTTCACCAAAATTACTAAAAAATGCCTCTAAGTAAGAAAACAACAAAATCTTTTCATTTTATTTTTTTTGCATACCTGGAAATCTTAAAAAGGCCGGTTTCAAGTCTGCTATCATCTTGGCCAAGTCACTTCTGAAGCCATGATCCTATGACAAGATAAGTTTGATGAATTTACAAATTATTTTTAAAGGGTAAAATTAGTCATTTTGGTCCTTAAATATGTGAGGCGTTGTCAATATTGTTCATGAATGTGTCAAAATTGCAACCAAAAAAAAACATTTTCACGTGTATCTTCTTTTAGTAATTGTGGGGTTGAACTGATTAACGGAAGACTTGTTTGATGACCAGTCTGACTAAGGAAAGATACATTAAAAGACCAAACCGATTAAAGAATGACAAATTTGAAGATGTTTTTGGAATTTTGATACATTCAGAAAATTTGAGCATTGCCAAGAGTTGAGTTTACCTTAAATGTTTCTACAGGCATAGCAGACACTTGGTCCAACCATATCGTCCCATTGTGAGTTGTTGTTAAGTGCAATGTTCCCTTAGTACTTGATGCAATGGCCACCAATGTAGCCTTTACTTTTGTCCACTTTGAAACCTTGTTTGCTGGACGTCTGCAAGATCAATTATTAAATATTAGTTAGTATAAATGATAATACCTTCATTTAGATACTAAAGAGGCTTTTTGAGGTTAATGAGAATAAAGCTTCTCTTCTCTAGAATGTGTTAGCACATGGCAATGGCACTCACTTGATAAGTTTTGTAGCCAATATCCCTCCATCTGTTGTTTTGAATGATAGTGCCAACTGTAGTGGTCCGTTTGAACGAACATAAAAGACAACCTTGTATTTCTTCCCTTGCACTATATTCTGAAACAAGATTTTATCATAAATAAACTAAGATCCTTAATAACTATTGGATGAAAATTCAATGATTATATTGTGATGATAACAATATATGTATGTACACATATTGTATGATAGCTCATATATATAAGCTTATTCTGTAATCTGTTTTCAATCAATGAAATCGTATTTATCATCATGAATTACATTTCAATACTATTAATTAGTTAGTTATTCTCACCATGCCCCAATAACCAGGGTTAGAGATTCCAACACCTTCAGGAGGGCAACTGTCACAGAGCACATCAATTCTCAGTGCAACCGGATTGCGTTCAAAGCAAGAACTGAGTTCAGTTTGCACTTTAACGGATGATTCTGTTCCAACTATGCTCCAAGGCGCAATATGTGATGGAACTTGAGTACCATTTGCTTCAAAACCTGTACAATGAAAATAGTCAATTTGGTACTATTATTGGTTCGTCTTTGTGTTAAATAAATATTTTGTCGATTTTAATCCCCTAATAGATGGTAATATCTGATGTGATCTCTGAAGTCCCGATACTCCAAAATGCACAAAGTATCCGTATCTAACATGACACTGATACCAGATACGCATGAGGTACGCATGAGATTCGGCTAAAAGATGTGATTGTCAAGATATATTTCTTCATATTTGGAAACATAAATGAGCTTTTTCTAGGCTGAATGTGGCGTCTGACCCTACAAACTGTTTGAAACGTTTAATAGTATATTGGTAGGCTCAAAAAATTTAAAAAGATAAAACAAGTATAAACTTTTCCCCATAAATATTAGTACCGGTCAAGCTCCGCCACCCTTTGGAAATAGACCAATATTATTATTAGTCCCTAACATGAGACACCCAAATTCATATATTTCCGAATGTGATGGCCCGAAAACTAACACAAATTTTGTTTGGACTAAATCACCCCAATTTCCTCCATGTAGGAATGTTGCTGCAACAACTAGTTCCTGCCACTTGGGGAGGAGGTCCTCCTGCTATTTTGTGGCATTGGACGTAGAACATATTTAGAGGACTAAAATCATAAGTTATGCCAATATTTTTCTCTGAATTTGTTATCATTCAACAAGTTTTAGAGAATATGAAACTTAAGTGACCTCTGTTGCTGACAAGCTCTGTCCACAATCCCCCAGATCCAGCATGATTAATCTCCTACAAAAGAAGTTCAGGATTTAACATCACTTTCAAATTACTTAAACAAAATAGAATATCATCTAACCATAAAATTAATATGAGTAAATCTGATATTCAAATTTTCCATAACCCTTAAGTTTGTATGATCTTAGAAGCTTTGTTAAATATTATTTTGGAGATATAAGAAAGACGCCATGCATGCATGCATATATGCACTTACTATCCCCATATAAATAAACATTTTCCTCTCACCTCAAAAAATACTCCCAGAAATGTGTTGGGAATTGGCCTTCCAGATTGAGAAGCATCTACAATTAGAGTTGAAGTTTGATTAGCAGCATCAACATTGCATTGAAATGCAACCAAAATGATGTAGAGCCAAACAAAACTGCAATAAGCTTTTGAAAAATCCATCTTTTTTGGTTTCTGATACAACAATTGTATTGTATCGAAACCAAAATGACTTAATTTGTTATTCTTTTTTGGCCTGTATATATAGTTTTTGAGTGAAACTGGATTGGATTAATTAGTGTGGATAAAAAGATGTGGCTAACAATCAACAGAGTTATTTTTAGTGTAACAGGCATAATGACCCAAAGTTTCGATGGAGTTTGCTATTTTGGGGTCTTTTGTAACAGGCATAATGACCCAAGCAAGGGTTGTTGAGCTGTTTTAATGTAAATTCATTGCTGAGTTGTTCTATGCACAACGTGTTTGTATAATTGTTTGAGTCAAGGTGTGGGATTATTGTATGGGATTTTATTATGAGATCAATGAAGCAGTTTGTTATTCAATTTGTGCTTATCCAACTGAGTTGTGGTGCTGTTCTTTTTATTCCAAGCGATCACATTTGACACAATGATAATTGTTCTCTCTAATAAAAACTGATACCATTTGCATTTTTACCATATCTAAATGTTGTCTTAGTAATTTTGTTGGTTGAAGGATGGAATGTACTAGTACAATTGGTGTGAATTTTTGGATGGGGGAGCTTTTTTATTGCTGCTGTCCTTGTTTTTTCTATTATATGAGGACTGTGCAGTGTTGAAGTTTTGAGCACAACTTGTGCTTTTATGTTCTGTTTGTTCCAATTAAAAACAGCTTATGCTAAAGACTTTAGAAATTACAATTGAGAGGTATTTCTAAATTTAGTTTTATTGAATTTCAGATCCATTTGATTGCCAAGATGAATTTGAGTGAGTTTTAGTTTTGAGTTTGATTTCTTTTACCTGTTAAATTTGTGTTTATGTTTGGTCACCAAAATCCTTGTAAGAAAGACACTGCACAAGAGAAAGACCAACTTAACATTTAGCAACATTACTACATAAAGATTAATTAAAAAAGTGAAATATGATACCTAACCAAATTGCTTCACATACTTGCATTTCTTATCTGCTTAAGTATTTTCCAATACCAAGCAATCAAATTGCTTCCCTGTTCCAACAGTTGTATAAAAATATTCCTAAAAATAAACTAGGAATAACTAGGCATTTTTTGGAAACTAGGCCATTAAACATAATGTAAAACATGTTAAGCAGGTTTTAATAAAATGGGTTATATTAAAAGGATGTGAAGGAGCTGGACTGTAAGTAGGTTGGAGGCGGTGAATGGTGATACATGAAACAGATATAGAAGTACTATATATAGGTGTTGATTAGGAAAGAAGGATACATATGAAAAGAAGACAGAAGGCCATAAAATATAAAGATTGGGCAAGGATGTCCGTTGGTAGCTTGAAGTCTTCAACCAGTTGGCCGAGTACCCAAAATCGCCCAAGAAAGTCCCAAAACGCAAACAGTGCCCATAACCGCATGATCAACGGTTAGGATCGACCCGCACAGATCCAATGGCCATCGTTGGCCTTTTGATACTTTATAAAGAGGACCTTCCGTCATTGACAGGTACACTGTTTACCCATACCTCACTCCTGCTCTCACTCTTACCCTACTGACTTGGGCGTCAGAGTATCTTTACAGGTGCAATCTGAGCTGAGCTCTGCTCCCGACCTACAAATCACCAAAACGACCAGACACCTCAACCGACCCACATACCCAATCTTGAGGTACGATTTAGAGGAGACCACAGTGGGAGCCCAACGCTTTCCCACCTCATTTCTCAGGACTCCACAGGGAAGACCGCCCGGCCGTCGATCACCATACTTGCAAAGTATGACCGAAATTCCTGACCGGCCGCATCCAACCTCGGAGGGCATTGCAGAAACAGTTGAAGACACCACTCCTGTAGTCCCTCCCACAGCAACCCCACAAGCAAAATGCGAAGTAATGTTGTAATGTTGTGTTTTATTTTAAAATAAATGTTGAGGAGAAAGAGAATTGAATTAAAATAAATAAATATTAAAAGTAAGGCACCATCTTGACGTTAGTGTGCAACATAATTGCCTAATGCTTTTGACAAATATTTGTGACGTGTTTTGTAAGATTTATCAGTAGTTTGAATTCCTTAATGAACTAGAAATCTGAATATGACTTAGCACCAACTTATTCTTCTTAGACCTCATTTTCAAATTGAGATCTCTGAAGAACTCCAAGAGAACCATTTCATGGATCATCAATGTGGCCGTGTGAAGTGACTTTCTGCTCAAAGCATCTGCCACCATGTTAGCCTTCCCTGAGTGACATTTCAATTCAAAATCATAATCCTTCAAAAACTTCACCCATCTCCGCTGTCGGTTATTCAACTCTTTTTGAGCAAACAGATACTTCAAACTATTGTGATCACTGAAAACTTTAAAATGAGAACCATACAGACAATGTCCCCAAATTTTCAGTGCATACACAATAGCAGTTAATTCCAAATCATGGGTAGGGTAATTCCCTTCATGAGTCTTCAGTTGCCTAGAGGCATACGCAACCACCTGTTGATTCTGCATAAGAATGCATCCCAAGCCCTTCCCTAAGGCATCACTGTAAATCTGGAACCCCAAGGCTGGATCCGGAATGATAAGGATTGGAGCGGATGTTAAACGGGTCTTTAACTCCAAAAAGTATTCATCACAATCAGAGTCCCATACAAATGGCTAACCCTTGCGAGTTAACCGGTGAGTGGAAGTACTAATTGGGAAAATCCCTAGATAAATCTTCTATAATATCCTGTCGATCCCAAGAACTACTTACTTCAGTTACAGGGTATGGTCGCTCCCAATTCAACACCGCTTCCACTTTACTAGGATCCACTGCAATTCCATTATGAGAAATCACGTGGCCCAGAAATTTGACTTATGACATCCAATAGTCACACTTAGTCGGCTTTGCATATAGTTGCTTCTCTCAGAGTACGCCAAGAACAATTCGGAGATGCTGCCCATGATCCTCAATTGTCTTAGAGTACACCAAGATGTCATCAATGACCATCACAAACTTATCCAAATACGGACTAATGATTCTGTTCATAAAATCCATAAATACCGCTGGAGCATTGCTTAACCCGAAAGGCATAAGTACAAACTCATAACGACCATATCTAGTACGAGAAGATGTTTTCGGAATATCCAAAGCTCCCACTATGATTTGGTGATAACCTGATCTCAAATCAATTATTAAAACTACAGCTGCTACTCGGAGTTGATCCAACAAATCGTCGATTCTTGGCAACGGGTATTTGTTCTTTATAGTCACCTTGTTGAGTTGTCTGTAGTCAATAAACAACCTCATACTTCCTTCTTTCTTCTTAAATAGCAACACAAGAGTACCCCCACGGCGAAGCACTCGTTCAGATGAACTTGTTGGAAATAAGTTCTACAAGTTGGGATTTAACTTCTTTCAATTCTAGCAGAGACATTCGGTAAGGAGCAAATGAAATTGGTCCTGTTTGTGGAACCAACTCAATGGAAAATTCAACCACACGATCTAGAGGAAAAGATGCAACTTCATCCGAAAAGACATCAAGGAACTCATTCACAATCTGAACAGAAGTCAAATCTAAACCTGTTTTAGAGGATGCTGACAACATCATGACATAAGCTTCTACTCCTTGAAATAAACAATGACTTGTTGAGGTGAATGAGATTAAAGCTTCAAAATAGGTTTTGGGCAATTCTACCGAATCATGAGAAAGACTAATTGTGCGGTTGCAACAATCCAGTGTAACATGATTGGCAGATAGCCAACTCATACCCAAAACAATATTTATACCCTTCATTGGTAGGCATACAAAATCTACCACAAAAGTTCTATCTCCTATAACAAGCAAACAATTTTCACACAAGGTTTGGGTCTAAACACTACCCTCAACAGCAGTGAAAATAATAATTGGGTGGGATAGTTGTCCTAAAGACAATCCCAACCGTTCAACACACGCTTGCGATATAAAAGAATGAGTGGCACCGGAATCAAATAAAATACTTATAGGTTTATAAAAGAGAGATCTCGTACCCCTCAGCAGATTATCTGAAGCCTCGGCCTTTCGAACATCCAAAGTGTACACCCTCCCGTGTGTTGGAGCGGTAGATCCAGATTGATTCTTCTTCTTCCTCTCAGGACAATCGTTGTCATAATGACCCTCTTGATTACAATAATAACACTGAGTAGATCTGAATTGACATTCACCCTTATGAAATTTTCCGCACTTAGAACAAGCTCCAAATTTTTTGGTGTCGACTTTCTGAACTTGCTTGCCTTTACTGAGATTCCCTTTTGGACCCATATGAGAATTCAAAGATCCAGAACCTTTCTTACTATGTACATAGTCCCTCCTGCTGGTGTATAACTACTTCAAATCTCCCTCTGCAATGTATGCTTGTTGAACCAACGAAGCATAGCTAGTGCAAGCAAATGAACTCAAGCTCTGAGCAATGTCATCCCTTTAATCGAATTTGTACTACTGTGTCTTCCAGTTGTCATTAGGAGCATAAGTAGCGAATTTGAAGAACTAAGTGGCTTCAGTCTCAAGAGGGGGTGGATTGAGACTTTAAAAAACAGTAAAAAACACACGATATTTTATACTTGTTCGGTCACCTCCTAGTGACCTACTACTAGTCCTCACAACCCTTTCTGAGTTTTTCACTATCAAATCAAAGCTTTCAACCGGGTGCTTTAAAACCATTACAGATTCAGGCGCTCTTCACCTAGGATACGCCACCTTGTGCAAGAGCCATGAGTCAACTTTGTTCTATAAAACACCAAGTCATGAATCGATTTCTTTCTTCAAGAATTTGGAATAAGCATGGTGAGGATCTTATAGTGGCTGCTTCACTTGAGGCTGTTGCGGCTGAGCGTTTTGTTGGAACTGGAGCATATGTTGCATCACCTGTTGCTACATTTCCATCATGTTTTTCATCCATGCAAAATATGGATCAATCGGGTGATTATCTCTTGATCCCCAACCATAATTCTGCAAACAATGCACCAAGTATTGAGTTGATCAAGCAATCTCTTGATCAAGCTCAATGTGCTATCTATAATAAGTAGAACTACGACTAAAAGATAACAATAATACTTAACGACATCTACGCTACTAAGCAACTAAGTCCGACAAGTTCGAACTACTCTGATACCAAAAATATAACACCTTAATATTTGACTGTAGCCGAAATAAAAGAGTATTAACAAATCATAAAATCACAGATGTAAACTTGCTTAAGAATTTAGACAATAAAACGTCTTAGAGGGTATAATTCTCCTCATTAGTTCTCTAGGTAAAATTCACCAAAGATAGAACCAAATAACATGATGGATACTAATCTATTACAGCCATTAAATCGTGGATGCCCAAAATCAAAAGTAGCGTTTACAATACATAATAAACTTTGATTATGTTATCAAAGATTTCAGTCTTAGAGTACAATTCAAATACATTTTGGAAAAGCTTAACAACCATAAATAAATCGATCTGAAAGGATCCCTCGATAAACTAAGTAACTACATCCGCAACTACTCACTACAACATTTGGACCCTACGGCAACGCCTCAAATTGCAATGTCAAAAAAACCGTTGCCTTAGCTAACAATGGCAACGGTTTTTTGAAACGGTTGCTTGTTCATTTTTTTAAAATTTATTTTATTGGCAACGGCTAAAAACCGTTCCCATAAGGTCTACGGCAACGTTTTTTTGTTTAATCTTTATCCAACGGTTGATAAGCGTTGCCATAGGGACAATTATTAAAAAACCAAAAAAATTAGGCGCTAAATAGTAGCGTGTTTTTTTGTTCCCAAAATTTTTGGTGGCAAAACCAAAAATTTTTTACCCAAAAATAAACTTAAACAAAAAAAATAAAAATCACTCTAACACTCAGAAAGCAAAAACACTTGAATAGGGATTCCCTCAGTTTTTTTACCCAAAAATAAACTCAAAAAAAAAAATCAAAATCACTCCGAACACTCAGAAAGCAAAAACAGAGAAAGCAAAAATCAGTTCGTTTTGTTTCTCACTCAAGCTCACTTCTCAGTTTCTCCCTCAAGATCGTCTCTCTCTCGTTTCTCCCTCAATCTCGTTTCTCCCTCAATCTCGTTTCTCTCTCTCTCTCTCTCTCAACGATTTCAGGTTTGTTTCTCTCTCGCTTCAGGTTCGATTTTGTTATCTACTCTTTTTTTAATTTAGGGTTTTGTTTTTGGGTTTTTGTTAACATCTATGTTCTTCTTCAATTTAGGGTTTTGTTTACATCTATCTTCTTTATCTTCAATTTAGGGTTTTGATTTTTGGGTTTGGGGGACCTTGTCACAAGAGGCTGGACTTTTAGATGTAACCATTTGATATAAACAAGTTGCTGTCATCATCGTTGGAAAACCTTGTCACAAGGGAAATTGTCACAAGAGGCTAAGACGATGTGATGATGCAAGAAGAAACAAAGTTGGAAAACCTTTTGATATAAAGGTTGCTGTCATCATCATTGGAAAACCTTCGTGTGTGGTATTGATGATACTCAGGATCTTGATTTAGTAACCATTAGATATAATGAATTATAGTTTAATGATTGTTTTTTGGTTTATTCCTCTGCATCATTGACCTTAGGCGACGGCCGCAACAACAATGGTTTCAGAACCGTTGCCAAAGGTTATGGCAACGGTTTTTTGACCTTAGGAGACGGTTTTCGACCGTTGCCATAGGGTCTAAATGTTGTAGTGACTTCTCCTCGGTTTGCTTCGGTTTGCCCTGTCCAATCTGAAAACACCACATATAAAAAAGTGAGATTACAATCTCAATGAGTTCCTTCGTGACCCCTCACATTTTCTCTCGGTGTTTTCTTCATTTTTATCCTTTCCTCTTAGCTCCACTTGAGAGATTAACTTACTTAATCTCTACGAAGAACACAACTCGTGATCGCTATACTGAGTAATTCTAGGCCTTAGTTTCGGAATCATGACTTCCCTCCACCAAGTGCATGTGCTATAAAACCTCTTAGGATCGTCAAGCACACCATATAGCCATACAAGTAACAAACCACCTCAAACCCCACATGCAATTAGTTCTCACATCAAACTCCAAACAATAAAGCAAGGAACTCACATGTTACTTCTGATATTTCAAATGCTAGTTGAAATGATGCCCTCTAGCCACGAAACACTCCCCAAATTCGAAAGGTTTAAGACACCAACACTCCCAACAGCTCCAACTTCGAATCCAGCATCTAAAACCTCTATTCAAGTGCTTCTATTCACAATGTACCTTCCACAAAGTTCATCATAGGTTCCCCAAACAAACATGCTACCAGTTGGACTCCTAATCAACCCCCAATCTAACATGCATCATGGAATTTTTAGAGGAGAAGTGAAAGTGAACCCAGTTGTTTGGTCTTTCTTTTAATGGAGTAATGAAGTAAAATTGTTGTAAGGAAGTGAATGAGAGTGAGATGAGTTGTGAGGTTCAGCTGGAAAACACTTGGTCAATGAGGGTTTTGAATCTCATATTTACTGGAATAGATAGAGAGAAAAGGATCCCATATTTACTTCGTTCAATTCAATCCTCTTCATCCCCTAAAATTAAATCTAGGTTCATCCCCAATTTCATTTGTTCAATTCATACAATAACCACCATTGTTGATGTTGCCACTGCCAGTGGCTTCTGCCATGAGAGGAAGAGCTTAAAGGCGAAAAGGGTGATAAGGGTTTAGGTTTTTAGATGAAAAAGGATGGAAACCGGGGGCGGAGAAATGTGGGGCTGGTGGCGATAGTGGCGACGTGGGAAAGGAATTGAAGAGGGGAAAACAAGCACTCAAGGCATACAAGCATCATATTTAGGCAATCACTAAATTATCAATCAATAATCTGTCCATAAATAATTAAATTATCCAATTATCAAAGTAATTAAAACAATTACTTTGTGGTGTTACAAAGCGATACAATGAGTAATTTACAAAAATGAATAAATTAGACCCTTATTTCAAGTAATTTGTGTCCCTCTATATCACCGTTAGGAATTTCACTTCAGCTCCTTCTATGGTTGCAAGGCAAGAGCTTTTAGTTTAAAATTCTTCCTTGTTCATTATGCAGCAATTGGATTTTTTGTGCACTTCATCTCCTCCTCATGGATCTCTCCAATAATTGTATTGAGATCCAAGAACTTTGAGAAAGTCGATTATTGCAATAGTCAATTTCAGACACATAACTGAAATCTCACAAGACAACATAGGGATTCAATTAATTTTCCAAATTAGACAAAAGCAATAACAAATCAACAAATTCAATGCAAAATTAAGGGTGGATTTTAAGGTCCACCACCACTTTTTGTTGTGGACCGGTCCCCATGCATTTTGGACTATAGAT
This sequence comes from Astragalus glycyphyllos, assembly GCA_963573325.1. Taxonomy (NCBI): domain Eukaryota; kingdom Viridiplantae; phylum Streptophyta; class Magnoliopsida; order Fabales; family Fabaceae; genus Astragalus; species Astragalus glycyphyllos. The sequence continues at coordinate 40,100,229 of OY754312.1, forward strand.
ATATTACTATTATATTCGATGGCTTCGATTGTTTAAGGGTTAATTGTTTAGCAGGTTTTACCCTATCTTTATATTAATTGCAATCATGGTCCTCTGAAAATTTAAAATTACGATCTGACCCTATTTACCCAAAAAAAAACTGATTAACCGTAAATGTTTTTTTTATAGTTAAAAATGTGTTTAAAAAAACTGTACCAACTGATTTTTTTTTGCTAAAATGCTCCCGGGGTCCCTTATCTTTATTTAAAGTAACGAATTTGAGCAACTAAATCATTTTTCCGTTAGCAACCTTCAACTCCGTTAAAACTGCCTATGTGTTATAATCCATGTCATTCTGTATTATTTTTTTACTGACATGTCATAAGTGAGTCATTATTTTATTTTGTATTTTATTTAAATAAAAAAATCAGATTTTTTTTTCCAGATTTGTTCATCTCTTCTCTCTTCATCTTCTTTTCTCTTCTCTCATATCTCTTCAGATTTGTTCTTCTTCTTTTTCCAGATTCTCTCATCTCTCTTCAGATTCGTTATTCTTCTTTTTCCAGATTTGTTCATCTTTTTTCCAGATTTTTTATTTTATTTAGGTTTGATTTCGATTTGGGGAACTTGGTGTTTTTGATTTGGGGATTCTATAAAACTTAAGAAATTTGGAAGGCCATCTCGTTTACGAATCCAGAATCATTACAAATCCACCTCATTTAATGAATGACACGTCATACATGACACTTAAGACGCCACGTCAACAGTTAACTGCCAGCGTGGTGTCCGTTAGTTTAAACTGATGGCAGGGACCAAAATGAAACCAAAATAAAAGAAAAAGGACCAAGAATAAATCATCAATTCGCACAAAAAAGGACAAGAACTTACTGAAAACACGATTTTAGAGAAAAAACACGTCTAGGCTTATGTGACTATGGTATTTTGCTCAAAACTCAACCAAAATTCATGAAACAACTTGCAATAGGTGCGAAATCAGTACAGTAAGTGATTTTGGGCAACGAAATTCAGCAAAAACGAACGTAAATCGAAAACAAAAGTGAAATTTCAATTCACATTTTTAAGATTTTTGAAGTTCGAAATTGCTCAAATCTTGCTCAAATGAAGTGAAACACGTGTGTAGTATGTTCCAAACCACAATAGAAACAAGTTGAATCAAAGAATTACGCAAGAAACATGAGGAAAAACCGAATTGAAATGAACTACAACAAGGAAGAAAACGATGAACAGTAATAATAGTGTGAGAAAATTACAAATTTCGGGGTACTTTTTGTAATTTTCAGATTTTAGGTGTTACTAACGTAATGTTGCCAAATAAGAAAGGAATGGACATGGTGGTGATGAAGTACTTGGCATTGGCAATTAAATTCCACATAGTATTCATCTCTAGAACACAAAGATGAACATACTCACAGGTCAAAGATCAAAAGTTTAAGATATATTTGGGATAAGACTTAAATTGTATTAAATTTAATAACCTCATTCGTCTTTGTGATTTTTGTAAAAACTTCTTATAATAGGACCGGAGAGAATACGAAGAAACTATAACTATCCTTTCATCTATTGAGTAAAGAAAGAAAACCATACACTATGGATAGAATCAAAAGCAATACTTAGGTACAGTACCATAGGTACTGGTTGTACTGGTCTAGACACAAACACCATTTATTTTAAAAGAAAAAATATAAAATTTTATTTGAAACCCATCAACTGCCAAGTGGTTGGTGGAAGTTTTCCTACTTTTCCTTTGAAGTACAGCATCAGCAACACCTATGGTATTGTACCTAAGTTTCTCCCTAGAATCAAATAGAAGAGATTTTAATTTTGGTTTTTAAATTTTTAAAAAATGAAATTTAATTTTTAATGTACCATTTATATTAAATAATGTTTTTTTGTTTAGTGGGTTTTCCTTTTAGCATAATGCATTCGCCCAAATTATGAGTGATAGGTAATGCTTTTGTTTTTGGTATTAGATGCTTATCTCTTTTTTATTGTCAAAGAAACATAGCTAAAGAAACTCTACATATCCTTTTACATAGCTAATGGTGTAAGATTAAATAATTCTAAATCTTTTTTTAGCATTAAGTGAGTATTAAATGGTATTATATATTCAATCGAACATAAATGGTAATATGGAAAGAAATTCCATATTAAAGTAAGTAATGACTATTTATTTTTCATATTCTCCCTGCGTAACATGATATAAAATGTTAACTAAAAAGGAGTTCAAGTCTCCTTTAAATATACTCCTTCCGTGACACAATATAAGCAAAAATCAGTCAACGAAAGACGATGTGTTTGGTCTAAATAAAAGGGTGTATGGTTGCTAACCTACACCGATTTTTCAAGTTGATGTAAATTAGTAACCCCCATATATATATATATAGGGCCGTGGACCCAAAATCGCCCAAGAAAGTCCCAAAACACAAGCAGTGCCCACAACCGGATGATCAACGGTCAGGATCGACCCACGCAGATCCTACGGCCATCGATGGCCATCTAATACTTTATAAAAAGGTTCTTCCCTCATTGGCAGGTACACTGTTTACCCATACCTTACTCCTGCTCTCACTATTACCCTATTGACTTGGGCGTCGGCGTGTCTTTGCAGGTGCAATCTGGGCTGAGCTCTGCTCCCGACCTACAAATCATTAGAACGACCACACACCTCAACAGGCCCACCTACCCGATCTTGAGGTACGATTCAGTGGAGACCACAGTGGGAGCCCAACGCTTCCCACTTCATTTCTCAAGACTCCACAGGGAAGACCGCCCCGCCGTCGACCACCACGCTTGCAAAGGGTGGCCGAAATTTCTGACTGGCCGCAACCAACCCCGGAGAGCATTGCAGAAATGGTTGAAGACATTGCTCCTGTAGTCCCTCCCACAACAACCCCACAAGCAGAAGTGGCGATCCCAACTAACGTTGTACAACAACTTTTGGAGATTCTCAGTGAGCGAGATTAAGCTTTGGCGCAGCAAGAAGAACATCTCACGCAGATCGAGCGCCGGGTGGCCTCGGGACAGGCGAACACCGTAACCGAGCCACGCCCCGACAACATCCAATCCCCACTTAAAAGAAACCCGTCTAGACCTCATCGTTTTACCCCATAAGACATCTCATCCACCGACCGCCACCTCGAAGGAGGAACTTAATAATAGGCGGTGGTACAACAAAAGGTTGCCGCCAATCTTAATAATTACTTAAGAAAACTTAATAATTAAGAAAGTAGTAGGTGGTGGTACAACAAAAGGTTGCCGCCAATCTTAATAATTAGGGTTAAATATGTTTTTAGTCCCTACAAAATTTCACTATTTTGTTTTTAGTCCCTATAAAAAATTTCGTCAACTTTTAGTCCCTATAAAATTTCACAATTTTGTTTTAAGTCCCTATAAAATTTCACAATTTTGTTTTAAGTCCCTATAAAATGTAAACTCGTGTATACCTTTAGAATTTTTGAATGATATTTTGCATACACGTTAATGATATTAAAAATATCTCCCTCACAAAAAATAAACTCAAAATTTGATTTCTAGGTTAGTATTTCCTTTAATTTGTTTATCGAATCTTTTGCACTTAAAAAATTTAGATTTAATTTATGCATTGTTAAAAAATTCAAAGGTTTTCTGGAAGAGATGTTTATAATGTCCTCAACATGTATGCAAAACATCACTAAAAAATTCAATGGATATACACTAGTTGGCATTTATAGGGCTAAAAAAGAAATTTTGAAATTTTATAGGGACTAAAAGTCGATGAAAAATTTTATGGGGACTAAAAACAAAATAGTGAAATTTTGTAGAGACTAAAAACATATTTAACCCTAATAATTACTTAAGAAAACTTAATAATTAAGAAAGTAGTAGGTGGTGGTACAGCAAAAGGTTGCCGCCAATCTAGAAATATCAAGTGGAACTCATAACTTAATGAAAATGAAAATATGCTTCTCAATTTTTCTTGTGGTTCTAAAATCTTCCAATTGTTTGCCTTGATTTAATCCCTTAAATCAAGCATGCAAACTTGTCATTCTGAGCATTTTTTTCAACCTGTAAAATAGTTCAACTTTTAACGTCTTCGTAAAGATATCTGTAATTTGTTATTCAGTAGGACAGTATTCGATTACCACTTCCTTCTCAGCTACCAGCCCCCGAATCTTGTGAAACCGAATATCAATATGCTTTGACCACACGTAAAAAAACTAGATTTTTACAAAGTGCAATAGCAAACTTGTTGTCACAAAAAATTTCTGTTAGAGTACTCTTCTTCTGGGCAATCTCTTCTAAAATTCTTCTCAACCATATTGCTTGAAGAGCACAATTGGTTAATGCTATAAATTCTGCTTCTGCGGTAGAAAGTGCAACAATTGGTTGTTTCTTAGAAGACCAAGAATTTGCAGCTGGGCCTAGATGAAATTGTTCCGGACTAGACCAAACCCCATACAATTTGGGCTTGGCCCAATTCCGCATTTGAAAAGATCCAGTCCACACTCCACCAACCAACATCCATGACCGACGATCGTGATCTAAAACGCCTGTATCCGACGGCTCGGGTACGACACTTTCATCTATAAATAGAGGTGCACCCCTCCATTTTCAGGTACGTTCTCATTCCCTGCACACCTCTTCTCTCCCCGTGCTAACTTAAGCATCAGAGTGTTTGCAGGTACCGCCGGCGGCGAGCGTGATCGAGCTATCTCGGACCCTCCGAGGCCAATCTTCATCCATCCGAATTCCATCTCTCAGATCTCTCCGAAGCACATCATCTTGTACCTCGGGCATCATTACATTCGAGTCCGAGTACCGAACAGAAATAAGTGTACCCAGATGTGCTTTTTCCTGTTTCTAGATCTCCGGCCCAATCACTATTTGTGTATCCAACAAGCTTCACATCATTATTACTAGCATAAAAATTCCTTGGGTCAGTGTACCTTTGATATATCAAGGAATCCCCTTGGCTCCTTGCAAATGACAACCACATGGTTGCTCCATAAATATGCTAAGCAACCCAACTCCATATACGATATCTGGTCTAGTCGTAGTCAAATATCTCAGACTTCCAATAAAACTTTTATAGTGGGTTGAGTCTACCCTTTTGCCATCACTTTCTCTCGTCATCTTCAATTTCTCTTCAACGGGTGCATAAACCGGCTTCAAATTCTCCATCTTGAATTTCTTCAAAATATCGTGAGCATACTTCTTCTGAGATATGAAGATTCCATCATCTCGCTGGCTGACGTCAATGCTGTGAAAATAAGACATTAGGCCTAACTCTGTCATCTCAAAGCAACTTATCATAGCCTCCCTGAATTCTGCAATCATATTTAAATTATTGCCAGTGAAGATCAGATCATCAAGATATAGGTACCCAATAAGAATATCTCCAAGATCAACAAATTTGATATATAACGTGTGCTCAAACGAACATCTTTGAAAACCATTCTGCAAGAAATAAGAATCAATCTTCTTATACCATGCTCTCGGTGCCTGCTTCAAGCCATATAAAGCTTTCTTCAGTCTGTAGACTTTATTTTCTTTTCCTCTAACTATATATCCTGCAGGCTACTCAACATATACTTCTTCCTCCAGAATATCATTTAGAAAAGCAGACTTAAAATCCATTTGATATATTTTCCAGTTATTTTGAGCAGAGAGGGAAATAGCCATTCGAATCGTATCTAATCTTGCAACGGGAGCAAAAACCTCAAAATAATCAATACTTGATTTTTGTTTGTATCCTTTTGTCACTAACCTTGCTTTGAAGCGGTCAACCTCGCCACTAGGTTTGTACTTAGTCTTGTACAACCATTTCACTCCTATTGGCTTCTTATCTGGTGGCAAATCTGAAACTCTTGCTTTGTTCTTCCACTTCATTTTTGTCCTTCTTGCGTCTTCATCTTCGTCCTTGTGTCTGCAACTGCAACGCGGAGCCTCTGTCGCTGTTCTTGCACAGCAGCACTGCCTTTGAACTCCAACTCTGAGGAAAGGTAAGTAATGGAGATGAATACTGCTCCTCTATTCATGTTTTTCTGCCTTTGAACACTACTCAGTACTCAAGTTTTTTCATTGTTCCTCTAACTCAAAGAATGAAAGAATGAAGAAGATGATAAAATATTACTTTTATTTGTTTTTAAAGTAGAGGTTAGGCACTGCACTCTAACTCTGAACAAAGCACATGATAAAATATTACTTTGCTTTGAAGCTTGAACCACTAGCCATTACCGCACTACTACCCACGTGATGAAAGACTTAAAGTCTTTGACAATGTGTGGTACAAAAGTCTGCTGCATAACACCCACCACCACGTTCATTCTGTGTCTGATCATTCATTTTCATTGCCATAAGATATCACTGAATTGGCATCGGATAATTTGGCTTATCTTAACTCTTCCATTTTCTACGGCTACGACAGAAAGACCATTTTCAGCAATGAAGTTAATCAAGACAAAGTTGCGTAATAAGTTGGAGGATGAATTTCTGATAGTATGACCGTTTTGAAAAAGAAATAGTTGAAGGCTTTAGCTCTGATTCAATTATTAATGATTTCAAGTCTTTAAAAGAACTAAGAGCGGCACTTTAATTCTAGGTTCATCTCTTTTTTTATAAATTATATTTTTGTTGTGTTGATATTATTTTGAATATTTGATAAAATTATATTTTGATCTGATGAATTTCGATTATAATATTTTAGTTAGTAGTTACGGCACCTTCCAGTATTTTGGCAAGCTGATGATCAAACTGGTTGAAGTTGATGATCAAAGTGATCACAACAATGATCCAACTCTCACCACCTTTGAAATTTCTAATCCGGCAAGCTTCGACGCCACGCCACGCCATCCTCGAGAAATTCTTGTCACTAGAAAACCACTAAGGAAGAAGATGGAGATGTTGGTACCGTATATCAGAAAAGCCTCACAAACATTCAACCAAGTTACACATACAACGTAGGCCAACTGAAGCGTAAGCTAACCATGTTAGGTGAAAATTTTTTAGTCTTTCTCACATGCTTATATCGGTGCAGTAACAGAACATTTAGTCTTCAATGGTCTTTTTTTTAACAAAATCACAACGGTCTTTTAAGAGGTCGAAGTGTGCCACAAACAAATAGTAAAACTAAAGGAACTTGACGCTTCGTATGAAATTGTTGTGCAAGAAATCGAAGAAGCGTTCATTTGTGGGGATGCAGACCATGCATTTTTTTTTGTGTGGTGCATGATTCAGTATTATTCTTAGATTTCGTACTACTTTTCTTTGCACCAAATAGCACCACTCAAAGCGAAATCACCAATAATGAAAAAATATTAACGCTGCAATGCATATTTCTAGTGGATCCCTTCTTTTAAAAAAACAAAATAATACTCTTTTCATATTTTTTTAAGAAATGTAATTTCTATTAATAGAGAAAACACAATGAATAGAAGACTTCAAGCCAATTTTCGTGACAATTCCCTCCTTATCTTCATCTCAAGGGTATGGTTCCTCCAACATTTTAGTAATAACCATCTCCATATATAACATGAATTGTTATTATAATAAATCAAATACTGTGAATGAAACTGGAGGAATTGTGACATTCATCTCATTGCCAGGATTCTCAAGCTTACTCTGTTGTGGTATTATCTGCATACAAAACAAAACATTAGATGTTAGTTCCACACAGGCATACCCTAGCTTTATCATGTAACAAGTTTATGATAAAATGAATAAGTGAACCTTTTTTGGGTTTGCAATGCTATTCTCATCCATTGGATTTCCCGATGTGATGATAGTCTTTGTTGATTCAGTTAGATTTGAGCTTACAAGTCCTTTAAGAGAAATTTTGAGATTGACTGCCGCGCTCCCTAAGTTCGCAACCTGAACAAGGATCCAATGCAACAATATATGTGGATATGAATTTCAAGGGAAGTTAATATTCTCACAATAAGTGACAAATCTTTAAAAAGAAAGTGCTAGCAACACTCTCTTCAAAACTCCATTCAACACTCTCTCTATGATTTAACGAAATTCACATGGGTCTCATTAAGTTAGCGAGTCACGTTTCCAAAATGGTGAAACACAGATAAATTTCATCTAATCATAGAGTGAATTAATGTTCGAAAGATCAGTGTTACTAGTAGTCTAGCACTCTTGATGTGTAAAATGGTATACTAGTTTGCTACTATAATTTGTACATGTGTAACTTCTTTAGGAGAATAAATTAACACATAACTAAAGAAAAGAGTATGAATTACCTTTATTCTTAAGTAAGTTTTATTATTCTCAGGATTTTGTACACGAATAACAGATGCAGCAAAGGATTGAGTATCAACTCCTTGAAGTGTTGAATTGAGGAATGTTGCTCCACCTGACTCTTTAAACATATATGTCGTCCAATAGCTAGGAGTTCCATAAGCTTGACTGGAGTCAAAATTAATTGCATTTGGGTTCCAACTACAGAAACAAATTGTACATCTCAATGTTACTCATAAATGGATTTGGATTCTTTACAGTAAGGGATATCCTGCACTCATGTAGTCAGCATATTGGTAGTCGTTGGATCATGATCATACGGTCTAGATTTCAAGCTCGGTATTTTGGATTTTAGAATAAATGGATGTTTCATGAGACGATTGATCTTGATCAAACGACTATTGATGCATTCACTGCTGAATGCGAGATATCACGACTATAGAGATTTTGACTATCATCTTATTTGTGTACTTCCTCTGGCCAACTTCATATACTATTATCTTCAGTAAGTCAATAGAATGTGATGCTTATTCTATAGATTTGCAATAAAGGATTGAAAAAGACATACTCCCTCTTATTAACGTTCGCCAAAAGTGGTGCATAGGCAACCATTACAACAAGATCACTGCAACAGAAAATGATAAAAGGACTTGAATAAGATGAGTATAATAATCCAAAAGTTGAGCAATAAGAAAAATATATTTGCAAACCTGTTTTCTTCTAATCCAATAAGGAATCCAGCTTCAGACACACCTCCCAAAAGGGATCCAAGCGCACCCGGCGCTTTACCTAGACCATACTCACTCACAAAAGCCTACAAATTTAGGGTTTCAATCACTATAGGCATCAATTCAAGTACCAAATGCTTGAGCAATATAAATAAAAGAGATTCAAAGGGTTTTTCTGCCTTTGACAGAAGCGTTTGTTTCCTCATTCTAAAATATTTGTTATAAAAAAAAGTAGAAAAGGAAGATTACAAAACCTTAGGACCATTGCGCGGCATCTTATCAAATACATGAGCATTATTAAACATGTATTTAGCATCCTCAGGATAACTCTGAAAAGAAAGTTAGAGTATGAGACAAAATGATTAAAATGGGAAACTAAATTATTTATCTAAACAAAATGAAATTGTATATAAGATTAATTATGAGAGATGGTATATTTACATGATACTCGTACAAATCAGCTGGGTGATTTACTGCTTGTTTAGGAGCCTCACAATTTGTAATAATTTGCATATCTGGATAAGCACTTCGTATTGCGTTGTAGAAGGGCATATAATTTACTGATCAATAAACAAGTTTTTAAAAAAGATTAGATTAAAATTTTGACATTTATTTTCACTAAAAAAATCTTGAAAAGAAACAAAGTACTCCTTTGTCAAATAAAAAAAAAAGGCACTCCTTCTGTTTACGTATATAAGCAAAAGAAACTAAGTAGATATTTTTGTTAACATACAAAAACTAACCGAATAGATTAAAAGAGGAAAGTAGTAGATTAATAAGCATACCTTGATAGATAGTCGGATTGCTAAAATAACCACAATCTTCGTTTCCAACAGTAACATATTTTAGATCAAAAGGCTGTGGGTGCCCCATAGATGCTCTAATGGAACCCCATTTTGAATTAGCTGGACCTCTAGCAAACTCAATGCCATCAAGTGCATCCTACAAATTAAGGTATATATCATTTTGAACATTTCTATGTCAATAATATGTATTTAAAAAGTGGAAAAGCAACATCGATTAACATGGGATGGGAAATAAAGAATAGTAGAAAAATATACTTGCACATAAGGTTTGAGGTCATTGGGCTTAACGTGCTCAAAATGGGCGATACCTGTATTGTAAAATTAAACACACAGAAAAGGACAAATTCAGCAATGGTCCTAGTTTCAAAGTAAACGAGTTGCAACACATTGTATATCTATTAGCCAAATTCGATACTTCATTAATTGTTGCCAATTTTGTTGTCCCAATCTGATCTTCAAATTACATTTATGATATGTTAGACAATATTCAGACATTGGAAATAATTTGCAATAAATATTGTTAAAATATATATACCGTTATTGAAGACCCATATTGGCTTTGCACCAATGTCCTCAGCTAGCTACACAAGAAAAATGGTACATCGATCATGATGGAATTTGAATTTGGCAACAAAATAAAAATGTGAAATAAGTGGATTGGACCTACTTGAAGACCTTCAAAGAAACCAAGTCCATCGTCGGTAAAGTAATTCCACACATCATTCAAGTGTCCAGGTCTATTTTCCCAGGGTCCAACAGTTTCTTTCCATTTGAATGCATTTTTTAATACCCCTCCTTCAACAAAACAGCCACCTTTTTTTTTTCCGAAACAACATATTGCAAAAATATTGTTACAAAAAAGTAATAAGTAAGGTCTACTTTTATATCCAAAAAGATAACACATTTGTCAATTTTTCACCAAAATTACTAAAAAATGCCTCTAAGTAAGAAAACAACAAAATCTTTTCATTTTATTTTTTTTGCATACCTGGAAATCTTAAAAAGGCCGGTTTCAAGTCTGCTATCATCTTGGCCAAGTCACTTCTGAAGCCATGATCCTATGACAAGATAAGTTTGATGAATTTACTAATTATTTTTAAAGGGTAAAATTAGTCATTTTGGTCCTTAAATATGTGAGGCGTTGTCAATATTGTTCATGAATGTGTCAAAATTGCAACCAAAAAAAACATTTTCACGTGTATCTTCTTTTAGTAATTGTGGGGTTGAACTGATTAACGGAAGACTTGTTTGATGACCAGTCTGACTAAGGAAAGATACATTAAAAGACCAAACTGATTAAAGAATGACAAATTTGAAGATGTTTTTGGAATTTTGATACATTCAGAAAATTTGAGCATTGCCAAGAGTTGAGTTTACCTTAAATGTTTCTACAGGCATAGCAGACACTTGGTCCAACCATATCGTCCCATTGTGAGTTGTTGTTAAGTGCAATGTTCCCTTAGTACTTGATGCAATGGCCACCAATGTAGCCTTTACTTTTGTCCACTTTGAAACCTTGTTTGCTGGACGTCTGCAAGATCAATTATTAAATATTAGTTAGTATAAATGATAATACCTTCATTTAGATACTAAAGAGGCTTTTTGAGGTTAATGAGAATAAAGCTTCTCTTCTCTAGAATGTGTTAGCACATGGCAATGGCACTCACTTGATAAGTTTTGTAGCCAATATCCCTCCATCTGTTGTTTTGAATGATAGTGCCAACTGTAGTGGTCCGTTTGAACGAACATAAAAGACAACCTTGTATTTCTTCCCTTGCACTATATTCTGAAACAAGATTTTATCATAAATAAACTAAGATGCATAATAACTATTGGATGAAAATTCAATGATTATATTGTGATGATAACAATATATGTATGTACACATATTGTATGATAGCTCATATATATAAGCTTATTCTGTAATCTGTTTTCAATGAATGAAATCGTTTTTATCATCATGAATTACATTTCTATACTATTAATTAGTTAGTTATTCTCACCATGCCCCAATAACCAGGGTTAGAGATTCCAACACCTTCAGGAGGGCAACTGTCACAGAGCACATCAATTCTCAGTGCAACCGGATTGCGTTCAAAGCAAGAACTGAGTTCAGTCTGCACTTTAACGGATGATTCTGTTCCAACTATGCTCCAAGGCGCAATATGTGATGGAACTTGAGTACCATTTGCTTCAAAACCTGTACAATGAAAATAGTCAATTTGGTACTATTATTGGTTCGTCTTTGTGTTAAATAAATATTTTGTCGATTTTAATCCCCTAATAGATGGTAATATCTGATGTGATCTCTGAAGTCCCGATACTCCAAAATGCCAAAGTATCCGTATCTAACATGACACTGATACCAGATACGCATGAGGTACGCATGAGGTACGGCTAAAAGATGTGAATGTCAAGATATATTTCTTCATATTTGGAAACATAAATGAGCTTTTTGTAGGCTGAATGTGGCGTCTAACCCTACAAACTATTTGAAACGTTTAATAGTATATTGGTAGGCTCAAAAATTTTAAAAAGATAAAACAAGTATAAACTTTTCCCCACAAATATTAGTACCGGTCAAGCTCCGCCACCCTTTGGAAATAGACCAATATTATTATTAGTCCCTAACATGAGACACCCAAATTCATATATTTCCAAATGTGATGGCCCGAAAACTAACACAAATTTTGTTTGGACTAAATCACCCCAATTTCCTCCATGTAGGAATGTTGCTGCAACAACTAGTTCCTGCCACTTGGGGAGGAGGTCCTCCTGCTATTTTGTGGCATTGGACGTAGAACTTATTTAGAGGACTAAAATCATATGTTATGCCAATATTTTTCTCTGAATTTGTTATCATTCAACAAGTTTTAGAGAATATGAAACTTAAGTGACCTCTGTTGCTGACAAGCTCTGTCCACAATCCCCCAGATCCAGCATGATTAATCTCCTACAAAAGAAGTTCAGGATTTAACATCACTTTCAAATTACATAAACAAAATAGAATATCATCTAACCATAAAATATGAGTAAATCTGATATTCAAATTTTCCATAACCCTTAAGTTTGTATGATCTTAGAAGCTTTGTTAAATATTATTTTGAAGATATAAGAAAGAAGCCATGCATGCATGCATATGTGCACTTACTATCCCCATATAAATAAACATTTCCCTCTCACCTCAAAAAATACTCCCAGAAATGTGTTGGGAATTGGCCTTCCAGATTGAGAAGCATCTACAATTAGAGTTGAAGTTTGATTAGGAGCATCAGCATTGCATTGAAATGCAACCAAAATGATGTAGAGCCAAACAAAACTGCAATAAGCTTTTGAAAAATCCATCTTTTTTGGTTTCTGATACAACGATTGTATTGTATCGAAACCAAAATGACTTAATTTGTTATTCTTTTTTGGCCTGTATTTATAGTTTTTGAGTGAAACTGGATTGGATTAATTAGTGTGGATAAAAAGATGTGGCTAACAATCAACAGAGTTATTTTTAGTGTAACAGGCATAATGACCCAAAGTTTCGATGGAGTTTGCTATTTTGGGGTCTTTTGTAACAGGCATAATGACCCAAGCAAGGGTTGTTGAGCTGTTTTAATGTAAATTCATTGCTGAGTTGTTCTATGCACAACGTGTTTGTATAATTGTTTGAGTCAAGGTGTGGGATTATTGTATGGGATTTTATTATGAGATCAATGAAGCAGTTTGTTATTCAATTTGTGCTCATCCAACTGAGTTGTGAGTTGTGGTTCTTATTTTTAGTGTATATATATATATATATATATATATATATATATATATATATATATATGTATATAGGCAGTAAACTTAATTACTAAAATTAAGGGGCACCAAAGTTATTTTTAGTGTATATATATGTATATATGTATATAGGCAATAGATTTACTAATTTTAACCGTTTAAATTTAGTGTAAGTCATTTGACTTACATGTGGTGTCAACGGATCATATCTTACATATATATAAATGTGGGATATGTGATAGGATCTGTTGACACCACGTGTAAGTCATGTCAAATGAATTCCACCAAATTTAAACTGTTAAAGTTAGTAAATCCAATTGCCGTTAATGGAGCTCGGTACGAGAAGGAGACAATTGGAAAGGTATGTTTCGCAAAGGATAGATATGCGGCTACTGTTTATTATTTTTTGTTTAGCATGTGAGTATTACTCCCTCCGTTCTTAATCTTTGGTACTTTTGGCTTGTTACACACATATTAAGGTACCATTAATTTGTGTTGTTTAAGTACTAAAATACCCCACTTGTAGTTGTATTGGGATAATTGAAGTTAAAGTAAAATAGTCTTGGGATAATTAATTCATACGTTGGAACTCTAAAAGGATAAATAAATATAGAGGGTATATTAGGAAAAATTAGGTGAATTGTACATTGGGTTTTTAAAAGTACCATTATTTTGGAACAAAAATAAAAGGCCAAAAGTACCAAAGATCAGTAACAGAGGGAGTAATTATTAGCATAAAATTTGGAAAGAGATCACTAACTAAATCAATTCAGAATTGTAAAAGTTGGATCTAATAAATAGGACCCATGATTTTTTTTATTGTTTGTATTAAACAGGATAACCGTCAGATCAATTAATTTTAATGGTTTAAATTTGGTGTAAGTCAATTTAGATTTGGTGTAAGTCGTTTGACTTACACCTATGTCAACGGATCCTACACCTATAGACACACACACATACGCACAAAACACACACACACACGCTAGACCATTGTCCGTGGGATGCATGGGGAACAAGTTGTGGACAATCAATTTATTTTCTTCAAAAAATTATGCGATGTTTGCCAAAAAAATTGTAGTGTTGGTACTTTCAGAAAATTGCAAATAATATGATTTATCGGCAAACACGTTTATAGAAGAGTTACACAACCATCTCAGAAGACTGGAGTCCCAGTCCCGAACTTGTCGGTTGTTGGTGGACTGCTTGAGCTGCTCCTACGGCAAGAGCGGGTCGCCGCGTGCTGATCAGGGGACAGATTGAGAACGGGCCCTTTAGGGCCGCTTCCTCGAGCATTGAACAGTCAACTCAGAACTGGTAAAAAACAATCTCAGAAGATTACAAAAATATACAATTGTTGCTAGTTTTATTTTTATATAAGATACAATTGTATAAAAATAAATAACAATTGATATAGCTAAGAATGGTTGTTACATAGTTTTACGTTAAAGCATAGTTTCAAATATATTAATGACGAGGAGTACTCCCTCGCTCCCCGTCTCATTGCAACAAGCTTTTCTCCATCCATGTCCCTGCCCCAATCTCTGTCATATGGAGTTTTACTCCCCCGCGCCTGTCCCCACATGGTCCTTATCCATGTCCACAAACTTTTCTTTGTCCTCGCTCCCGATTCTTATTATGGGAAATCCTCCGCCGACTTTGTCCCCTCAAGGGTGTGGTTGGTCCCGTCCCCCAAAAAAATTTTCGCCTTTGATTACCGTCATGAGAAGTTTTCATTCGCTGCTTCTGTCCACACTAGAACATGGTCCTCGTCCCCGTCCTTGAAACGATCGCAAAGGATTTTCTCTCTCATCCATCCCTCTGGGGAAAAGTTTCCTGCACATGGGGCCCTGATGAAATATATCAAGTTATATGCTTACTGCTCATTGTATTCAAGAACGTCAGGTACATCAACATTGATAAAAACTTTAGTTCCTGTTCGGTACCGGAGTACGGGATGTGCACATGAGACGGAGCATTCCGCGAGGAAGGGAAGTTGACTTCGGACGGTTGGCTTGGACCTCGGATTGGCCGAGGTGACCTTCTCCCGTGCTTCGGGTGGGGTACCTGCAAGCATTCTGATGCCTAAGTCAGCAAGGGAAGGGAAGAGAAGAGGTATTTTTGGGAGGAATGAGTATGTACCTAGAAATAGCGGATGGATCATGTATTTATAGACCTCGATGCCATACCCGAGTCGTTAGATTGGGCGGATGAGTTCCAACCGTCGGATGCGGGTCGGACGAGGATATGGGCGTGACAGAGTACGGAAATGGACCAGGGCCAAGCTCCGTGGGGGTTTGGCCTAGTCCGGAACAATGGCCCCCCAAGTCGAGGTCGAGAAGTGCTAGAGTCCGGCCTCGACTTGTTATGAATTTCTTTGAAGGAGTTGTGATTGTAGTGCCACGTGTTTCTCGAGCAGGTGGCGTTTGAGAGACAGGGGTTATAATTGTAGTTCAGCTTCCCACGTCAGAATCTGAAGATATGCATTGATTAGACGTGACGGTTTGTTTTCTAAGCCTCTGTGGCATTTAAGCTCAACGTGAGCTCTTCACTTTTGCATTTGTTATCTTCGAGCGAGTTCAGATTTCCCCCTGTGCGAGGTCAATTGTGATTCTTTCTGGCAGCATCTCCGACTTGAGGTTCTAACCCCGAGATCAAAAATTTCTTCCCGATGTCCGCGAAAGATCAAAGAGTTTCCAGCCCAGAAGGGTCTCCAGAGGGCTCTATGCCCGAGGTCCGTGGCTCTAACACCGTTGGGCCTGAACTCGCTAAGTACTAGTATGATCTGAGCTCGTATAACTGGGTTTCCGCGAAGGTGGTGGACGCTAGGTCAAAGTTAAACGCTGAGGAAATTGCCGAGCTGGAGACGTACGTCGTTGCGCCTTTAGATCAAAAATGGAGGCTGGAACACCCGGGGCAACTTCCCGCTTATACAAAATTGCCAATGAAGGAGGTCGGGTATTTCTTCTACAAGAGGTGCCTTGAAACTATGGGGATCCGGATTCCGTTGTCCGAATTCTAGCAGGGTGTGCTGGATCATCTGCTAGTGGCTCCTTCTCAGTTGGCCCCTAACGCTTGGGGGTATGTTAAAGCTTTTGAAGACGTCATGGCCTTTCTGGGGTGGACTCTGTCTGTAAAAGTCTTTTTCTGTGTCTTCGAAATTTTTCATCAGCCCGACAAGGAAGATCCTACTTGCCATGGTCATGTTTGCCTCCGTGGGGCATGGAATCGGGCTTACTTTGCTCCGGTGAATGATTCCAACAAAGGATTCAAGAAGTTCTTCCTCTACGTCTATGCTGCAAATAGGAAGGCATAGCAAGCCATTGCCGATGTCGAGGGGTCGGAGTTGGTGAGGCCCCATTTCTATTTGTCCGCGGCCGAGTTGAGATCACTGCTAGGTAATTCGAAATCCCGTAGTCAGCTTGATAACCGGTTTCCTTACCTATGTGTCTTAGCCATTTTTTGTCTTTTTCCCTGTAGATGTGCTGGCAACTTGTCCCGTTCCTGACCCCGATGCCGAGGTTCCACTCAAAAAGTTCTCTTCCAAGCGGAGAACAGGTGCAAGTGGTTCAAGAAGGAAACAGGGTGCTGCAAACACTGAGGTTACTTCTTCCTCTAAAAAACGAAAAACTCTTGGAGCTAGGGAATTTGTTTTGTCTGCCGACCTAGAGGCTTGCCAGAGGGGTGCTGAGACGGCTCTTAGGTTGTACCAGGAGCTTGAAGAGTTGAAATCGGACCCGGATTTTCTGAAGCTTTCTCGGAGGTTAGAGAGGGCTGAAGCCATTAACTGCGAGTTGGAAGGGGACCGACAAGATGGAGTTGTCTGGATGAGAGGATACAAGAGCTTATAGAAGAGAACCGTGTTCTCCGGGCTACCATCAGTTCTCTTTCCTAGGCAGAGGAGAAAATAGTCGGCCTTGAGGCTCAGCTGCTCTTCCTTGGCTCTGAAGCGAAGGTATCCGAATGAGGACTGGTCTCCCTGGTTTCTTTTACTATTTTGTATATGTAAATACTGGCTAGTGGCTTATTTTATTTTGAAAGCATCTCGTCATTTATTTATCTTCTGTCTGCAAGTGACTTTAATGGCGAGATAGGAGTGGCCGAGGCCGAGATTAGGATTACTTGAGTGTCTTTCCTAGAACTGTTGTAAGTTCTCTTTGATGGTCCCTGCTGGAGCGCGAAGCTCGGAGATCAGGGAGGTCTGAGTCTTTTTCCCCTGATGGAGCGCGGAGCTCAGAGATCAGGGGAGTCTTTCGCCTCTGATGGAGCACGGGGCTCCAAGATCAGAGGTCCCTTCGACCCCTGGTGGAGCTTGGAGTTCGGACACCAGAGGGAAGGTCTTTGGTCGAAGTTGCTGGGGACTTCTTCCTTCGGCCACTGATGGAGCATTTGAGCTCGGAGATCAATGGGAAGGCTGCTCGCTCGAGGTGAGATTAAGGGTCACTGGGACTCGAGCCGCTGTGGGCCTGTGTGCGCCTCTCGACTAAGCATTTAAGCTCGGAGTCGGGAAGGACATGGGCCTTGCCTAGAACCGTTGTCCGTCGAGTGGCCAGCTCGGGTCGGACTCGGGTAGGAGGGGCGTCGCCGGAGACGGATTACCTGCGTGTTAGTCCGCACATAGCAATAAAAATAGAAATCGAAGGCACAGTTCTGAAATCTTTTCTTATTGAAGATAGATCGAATACAGTTTAATGCTCAGTGGTTTTTTCCTGTCGTCTTCAATTCCTTGTCGTGGCCGTTGCCTTTACTATTCTTTCTTGGCTTCTGGGTTAGTTACTGCAAGCTCCCGCTGCTTTTCAGTTTGACATTCCGACTTAAGTCAGAGGTACTGGCACCTCTTTACCCTGTCGAGGTCCGTAGGGACCGTGACAACCTCCTCTTGCTCCGAGAAGAACTTCATTTTGAGGTGGATGGTGGAGGCGACGACCCCGAGCTTCCCCAACGTCGGGCATCTAACGATGCAGTGGTACGGGGAGGGGCAAGGTAGCACCAAGAAGCTTGTCTTTATGGTTTTTGATAGTTTATCTTCTCCGTAGGTTACCCTCTGTTGATCCAAGGTCAAACACTCTTTGTTTTGTATGATAACAAATTACACTCTGTTTACTAATGGTTATAGTTGAACCAAAGCACAGGGCAAGAACCAAAAGCGCAGGGCATGAACCAAAGCACAGAGCATGAACCAAAGCGCTTGACATGATATCTTAAAGTGTAGAAGCTCGGAGGAGAAACTACTAAAGCGTTCAAGACTTATGTGTTATATTGCTTTGCGTAGGACGCATGTAAGATCCCGTCACTTCTGCTTTATGACTTTTGTAGTTGAGAGATGATCTTTTAAAATAGAACTGTTTTGTTAAAATCTTTTATATAAAAGCATGATTAAATTGGTTAGGCACAAGTTGTTTTTAAAGAAAGGGTTTGAATCATGACTTGTTGTTTTTAAAGTGTAAGATCGATTCATGGCTTCCTTGTTTAAAGAGAGAAATCGATTCTTTGCTTTGTTTTAAAGCTAGAAATCGATTTCTAGCTTGTAGGTTTGAAGATAAGAATCGATTCATAGCTTACTTTTTTTTTAAAAAAAAAAGAACTTGTTTTGGAAAGAAATCAATCGATTCATGACTTGCTAGTTTTAAAGCTAGCAATCGATTTTGGCTTGCCTCTTTTAAGAAAAGAATCGATTTGTTGCTTGTCTTTTGGAAGCTAACAATCGATTGCCTTCCTCTTGTTTATGAACTTGATTTTCTAAAACTAACAATCGATTGTCTACATGCTTCATTAAGTACAAAATCGATTCCTCTCCTATTTTACTTAAGCAATCAATCGATTTATGTCCTATTTCTTTTAAGCAATCAATCGATTCTTCACTTATCAAATTTGTGTTAAAAAGTGCTTCAACGGTCATATTTTTACAATCCATATAAATAGCACTTAGGGTTTTTACGATCAAATACACAACACACAAATCAAAAAGAAAAGAACGCAAACACTCACCGTCACATTCTTTCTTCACGTTCTTCATCTAGGGTTTCAAAATCTCTCATCTCTCTCAACTACATCGTGTTATATTGTTTGAGTGATTGGATCCTAGCTTTCAGTTGTAATCATCTATAATTGGTTGTTGTGAAATCCTGGGAAGTTTTCTTGGGTAATTCAATCGGGGAGATTGAATTGTAATGAAATCCTTAGCGGGGAGCTTGGGTTCTCAATTTGGGGAAAATTGAGATTGGCGTGGTAGCTATAGCGAAGTTGCTTGCTTGTAAGACGTTGAAGAAGTATCTTCTCATATAGTGGTTATTATCAAGTCCGAAGGTTGCAAAGCCGGAGGCCGAGGACGTAGGGCTTTTATCTCGAACCTCGTAAAAATCACGGTGTACTCCTATCCCTTATCTTTACTTTGCGTTTTCTTTTATAATTGTTAACTGTCGTCGCACTTGCTATTATCACGCGCAGACTTGATTATCGTTATAATTATAATTATAATTGTTTCTGTCATTGTTATAGTTTGCATAAGTTGTTGCATATAGTTTAAATTCCATTTTCCGCATTCGATTTGAACTAGCATTGTTAATTTTTCGAAAATCCAAAAGAAGTCATATTTAGCATATAACCTTATTCACCCCCCCTCTAAGGTTATCATATAGTCCAACAATTGGTATCAGTAGCTAGAAATTGCATATAGAGCTTAACATCTCGCAATTTTTGATTATGGGTTCATTTATGAAAGAGGGGATGTCCTTCAATAGGCCACCCCTGTTCGATGGGACTAACTATGACTATTGGAGTAGTCGAATGAAATGTCATGTGCAGGCTATAGATTTCACTTTATGGAGGATCATTGTTGATGGACCACTCACGCCTATGAGAATCAAGATTACTAAACCTGGTGTTGCTGCTGAGGGAGATACTACCAAATCTCAAGCCACTGGTACAGCTGAGGAAGTTCCTATTGAAGATATTTATGCCATTGACTTGAGTGAGCTGAGAAAGTCTGAGCTAGAAAAAATATCTCTCAATGCCAAAGCAATGAATATTCTTCACCTATCTCTATGTGAAGAAGAATATGGAAGGGTGAAAGGATGTCAGACAGCAAAGGAAATTTGGGACTGTCTAGAAGCAACACATGTTGGTACGAGTCAAGTGAAGGATACAAAGATTAGAGTTCTCACTTCTGAGTATGAAGCTTTCAAGATGAAGGAAGGTGAATCTGTTGCAGCTATGCACCAGAGATTGAACTTGATAGTCAATAACTTGAGAGCACTTGGGAAGAAGTATTCAACGAAGGATTTGAATGGGAAGATTCTTGCATCCTTGACTAGTGAGTTCTTTCCCAAGACTTGTGCTATCACTGAAGCCAAAGATATTGGCACTCTACCTCAAGAAGACTTGATTGGGTCACTCCTTGCATTTGAGGTGGTGTTGGCCGCTAAGAAGACTCAAGAAAAAGAAGCGGTCAAAGAAAGGAAGTCTCTTGCTCTTGCTGCTACCAAGACTCCTAAGATGGCAAGGAAAGAGGTTGAGTCTGATGAAGAATCCGATGATGAAGACATGGCTATGTTTGCCAAGAAATTCAAAAAATTCATGAAATTGAAAAAGTTTGGGAAGGGTGACTATTCAAAGAAATCTGGGCACAACAAAGGAGATAGTTATGAGAGAAGAGATGATCAACCAAAATGTTTTGAATGCAACAAACCGGGTCATCTCAAAGTGAATTGTCCAAAGCTAAAATCCAAGTACCCACAGAAGAAAGCCATGAAGGCTACATGGGACGATATTGACACTGAGGATGAAACAGATGAAGAAGAGGAAGTTGCAAATGTTGTTTGTCTTATGGCAAACGACACTCCTGAGGCTACATGGGACAATCTTGACACTGATAGTGAAACAGATGAAGAAGAGAAGGCAGCCAAGATTGCTTGTCTTATGGCAAATGACACCCCTAAGGTAATCCTTGCTAATCTTAGTTTTTCTGATTCACTTGAACATGATGCCTTATTTGATGATGCGTGTAGTAGTCAAGATTTGAGTGAGGCTTTTGAAGCTCTTTATAATGAACATGAAACTCTTTTGATAAAATCTAAGGATTTGAGAAAGAGCAACAAAAGCATGCTCACTCAAATTGAGACTCTTGAGAAGGAAGTAGCTAAGTTGAAGAATGAGCTACATAAAACTAAACCTTTCAACCTTGAGCTTCTTGAGCTTAAACAAAATTTTGAAAAAGTCAAGGTTGAAAATGAAAATTTGAAAGAATCCTTAAAAAAGTTTGAGGTTGGTGAAAAGACCTTAACCAAGTTACTTCACTCTCAACATGAATATGTTGATAGGAGAGGTATTGGGTATGAAGGTAATTCCACCTCCTCTGACTTGAAAAAGAAAATGATTTTTGTAGCTGCCACTTCAAGTAAGACACCTACTGTTTTCTCCTGCACTTATTGTCAAAAAGGGAATCATAGCTCTCATAGATGCCCTATTCGTAGATTGTGTGAGCTTGGTACCCTTATACCTGCTTGTAAGAAACCAAGGTGGATTGTGAAAACAAACCCCTTGAGGACTAACCCCCATGGACCCAATCAAATTTGGGTACCTCGTACTAGTTGTTGATGTTCCTTTTGCAGGTTGGTCAGTCATCCAAGAAGAAAAATGTGTGGATGGTTGACAGTGGGTGCTCGAGGCATATGACTGGTGATGCCTCACTATTCTTGAAGCTGAGCAACAAAGCAAGTGGATCTGTGAAGTTTGCCAACAATGAATCTGCTCAAGTAATAGGTAAAGGTTGTGTGGGTAAGGAAAACACAATCAAAATTAAAAATGCTTTACTAGTTGATGGTGTGAAATTTAACTTGCTAAGTGTCAGTCAATTATGTGATAGTGATTTTGATGTGTATTTTTCTGTTGATAAATGTGTTATTGCTCATAGAACTTCTAAACTTTATATTACTGGCTTTCGAGAAAATAATGTGTATTATGTTGATTTTGACAATGTGAGTGATGATATTGTATGCATGCCTTCCTTGGTTGATGATGTGAATTTGTGGCATAGACGTTTAGGACATGCTAGTATTGAACTTTTATCTAAGTTGTGTAAGAATGAGCATGTTAGAGGTCTACCCAAGCTAAAGTATGAAAAGGGTCAATTATGTGATGCATGTCAGCTAGGTAAGTTGCATAAAACTTCCTTCAATTCAAAACCTGTTATTTCCACTAACAATGTGCTTGAATTGCTCCATCTTGATTTATTTGGTGAGATTGATGTTGTAAGTCTAGGAGGGGCCAAGTATGTCTTCGTGATTGTAGATGATTATTCTAGGTATACTTGGGTCATTCTACTTGCAAATAAAAGTGATGCTTTTAATGAGTTTGCTAAGCTGTGCAGAAAGTTACAGAATGAGAAAAGCTTAGCCATCAAGGAAATTAGAAGTGATCATGGAGGAGAGTACGAAAATTCATCATTCAAGACTTGGTGTGAAAAGTATGGTGTTCATCACAACTTTTCAGCTCCAAGGACTCCTCAACAAAACGGTGTGGTGGAAAGGAAGAACAGAACCATACAAGAGATGAGTAGAACAATGCTGAATGAGCACAACCTTCCCAAGTATTTTTGGGGACATGCAGTTGATACAGCATGTCATGTGATCAACCGGGTGTACCTGAGGCCATCTCTTAACAAGACGCCATACGAGTTGTGGAATGGTAGAGCTCCAAATATTTCATACTTCAAGGTTTTTGGAAGTAAGTGCTTCATTCTCAACACAAAGGACAAGTTGGGTAAGTTTGATGCAAAATCAACTGAAGGTATCTTTATGGGTTATTCAAGTCATAGTAGAGCATATATTGTTTACAATAAAATTGATAAATGTATGCAAGAATCAATACATGTTTCTTTTGATGAGACTAACCCATTTGCTAAGAAAGTTGATGATGAGGATGAAGTGGTTGAAGTGATCAAAGACAGAATGCCTGAATCAACCAGTGAAAGTGTGGAAGAAGCCGAGGTGAAAGAGGAACCTCATGAAGAAACTGAAGTGGAACGAGAGCCCCAAGACATCGATGACCATCTCCATGGAAGAACACATGATGATTTGCCCAGAACTTGGAAATCAGTTCGAGATCATCCCATGGAGCAAATTATTGGTAGTCCATCAAAGGGGGTAACCACTCGTTCTTCTCTTAATCATTTATGCTTTCATAGTGCTTTTGTCTCTCAAATAGTTCCTAATAATATTAAGGAAGCTTTATGTGATCCAGAATGGGTTTTGTCAATGCAAAAGGAACTTGAACAATTTGAACGGAACAAAGTTTGGCATTTAGTTGAAAAACCTGTTGATAGAACCATCATTGGTACTAAATGGGTTTTTCGCAACAAACTTGATGAAAATGGTGTTATTTTATTAAATAAAAGTCGTTTAGTTGTTCAAGGTTTTAACCAAATCGAAGGGGTGGATTTTGAAGAAACTTTTTCTCCGGTGGCTAGGTTGGAGTCCATTCGTATAATTCTAGCCTTTGCTAGTTACATGGACTTCAAACTACACCAAATGGATGTCAAGAGTGTCTTCCTAAATGGATTTTTAGAAGAGGAAGTATATGTAAAACAACCCCCTGGTTTTGAAGATTTTAAGAAACCAAACCATGTTTTCAAACTTGACAAAGCACTTTATGGATTAAAACAAGCTCCTAGAGCTTGGTATGAGAGACTGAGCAAACATTTACTTGCAAATGGTTTCAAAAAGGGTAAGATTGATTCTACCTTATTCCTTAAAACCAAGGGCAAACATATCATAGTAGTTCAAATATATGTCGATGATATTATTTTTGGGTCTACTAATGATGATCTGTGCAAGGAGTTTTTTGACATGATGACTAGCGAGTTTGAGATGAGCATGATGGGGGAGCTGAATTTCTTTTTGGGACTTCAAGTGAAGCAAATGAAGGAAGGAATCTTCATTAGTCAAAACAAGTTCTCAAAGGAGCTGCTAAAGAAGTTTGACATGAGTGATGCAAAGGAGATTGGTACTCCCATGGCAACTGCAACAAAGTTGGATAAGGACGAGCAAGGTAAACCAGTAAACGAAACGATGTATCGAGGTATGATCGATAGTCTCTTGTATTTAACTGCTTCTCGACCTGATATTATGTTTGCTATGTGCTTGTGTGCTCGATTTCAAGCATGTCCCAAAGAATCACATTTAAAAGCTGTAAAACGGATTCTTAGATATGTTAAGGGAACCATAGATTTTGGGCTATGGTACCCGAAATCGAGTCAGTTTGCTTTGGTCGGTTTTTGTGATGCTGATTTTGCTGGATGTACATTAGATAGGAAGAGTACTAGTGGAACCTGTCATTTCTTAGGGCCTTGTTTGACTTCCTGGTCTAGTAAAAAGCAGAACAGTGTTGCTTTGTCCAACGCTGAAGCTGAATACGTGGCGGTTGGCAATTGCGTAGCACAAGTTCTGTGGATGAAACAGACTTTGGAGGATTTTGGTTTGATATATGAAAATGTGCCAGTTCTATGTGATAACACTAGTGCCATTAACATTGCTAAGAATCCCATCCAACACTCTAGAACTAAGCATATAGACATAAGGCATCATTTCATTAGAGACCATGTTTCTAGGGGGAGCATAGCATTAAGCTTTGTAGGCACCGATGACCAACTAGCGGACATCTTCACGAAACCACTAGCCGAAGCTCAATTTTGTAAGATCCAGAGAGAGCTCGGTATGCTTGATTTTGCCAGCCTGTGATTATGTGATGTATTTTTGAGATGCTATGTGCTTGTTATATTATATGCTATGTGTCTTGTGTGTATTCCCTCCTTTTTGATGAAAACAAAGGGGGAGAAAGTCTTGATGCTTTTTTATTTAACTCACTATGTTTGGTTCTCTTGCGTGTTAGCTGTTTATTTTCTTGATGCTTATGCTTAGGGGGAGCTTATACTGTTGTTTATTGTTTATCGCCTCCCTATGCATAAGGTAATTTGTTATCATCAAAAAGGGGGAGTTTGTTGATCCAAGGTCAAACACTCTTTGTTTTGTATGATAACAAATTACACTCTGTTTACTAATGGTTATAGTTGAACCAAAGCACAGGGCAAGAACCAAAAGCGCAGGGCATGAACCAAAGCACAGAGCATGAACCAAAGCGCTTGACATGATATCTTAAAGTGTAGAAGCTCGGAGGAGAAACTACTAAAGCGTTCAAGACTTATGTGTTATATTGCTTTGCGTAGGACGCATGTAAGATCCCGTCACTTCTGCTTTATGACTTTTGTAGTTGAGAGATGATCTTTTAAAATAGAACTGTTTTGTTAAAATCTTTTATATAAAAGCATGATTAAATTGGTTAGGCACAAGTTGTTTTTAAAGAAAGGGTTTGAATCATGACTTGTTGTTTTTAAAGTGTAAGATCGATTCATGGCTTCCTTGTTTAAAGAGAGAAATCGATTCTTTGCTTTGTTTTAAAGCTAGAAATCGATTTCTAGCTTGTAGGTTTGAAGATAAGAATCGATTCATAGCTTACTTTTTTTAAAAAAAAAAAGAACTTGTTTTGGAAAGAAATCAATCGATTCATGACTTGCTAGTTTTAAAGCTAGCAATCGATTTTGGCTTGCCTCTTTTAAGAAAAGAATCGATTTGTTGCTTGTCTTTTGGAAGCTAACAATCGATTGCCTTCCTCTTGTTTATGAACTTGATTTTCTAAAACTAACAATCGATTGTCTACATGCTTCATTAAGTACAAAATCGATTCCTCTCCTATTTTACTTAAGCAATCAATCGATTTATGTCCTATTTCTTTTAAGCAATCAATCGATTCTTCACTTATCAAATTTGTGTTAAAAAGTGCTTCAACGGTCATATTTTTACAATCCATATAAATAGCACTTAGGGTTTTTACGATCAAATACACAACACACAAATCAAAAAGAAAAGAACGCAAACACTCACCGTCACATTCTTTCTTCACGTTCTTCATCTAGGGTTTCAAAATCTCTCATCTCTCTCAACGACATCGTGTTATATTGTTTGAGTGATTGGATCCTAGCTTTCAGTTGTAATCATCTATAATTGGTTGTTGTGAAATCCTGGGAAGTTTTCTTGGGTAATTCAATCGGGGAGATTGAATTGTAACGAAATCCTTAGCGGGGAGCTTGGGTTCTCAATTTGGGGAAAATTGAGATTGGCGTGGTAGCTATAGCGAAGTTGCTTGCTTGTAAGACGTTGAAGAAGTATCTTCTCATATAGTGGTTATTATCAAGTCCGAAGGTTGCAAAGCCGGAGGCCGAGGACGTAGGGCTTTTATCTCGAACCTCGTAAAAATCACGGTGTACTCCTATCCCTTATCTTTACTTTGCGTTTTCTTTTATAATTGTTAACTGTCGTCGCACTTGCTATTATCACGCGCAGACTTGACTATCGTTATAATTATAATTATAATTGTTTCTGTCATTGTTATAGTTTGCATAAGTTGTTGCATATAGTTTAAATTCCATTTTCCGCATTCGATTTGAACTAGCATTGTTAATTTTTCGAAAATCCAAAAGAAGTCATATTTAGCATATAACCTTATTCACCCCCCCTCTAAGGTTATCATATAGTCCAACACCCTCAACTTGAGATAGCCCAGAGGTCGGGTTCTGGAACCATTGAATCCCACCAGATCGGACCCTTCGTATTCAAAAAGGTCGTCCTTGGAGATTTTTTGCTATGGGAGTAGTTCCTTGAACAGTATGTCCGCGGAGCTCCCTTGGTCAACCAGGATCCTCTTTACATCGACCCCGGGTAAGACTGCAGAGATGACCAAGGGGATTTCCTCGTTGGGCTTGCCTTGGAGGAGATCAGAATCGGTAAAGGATAGTGGAGGTCTGCTTGTTTTGACTAACGGAGAGGCCGGACAACTTCCGACATTGAGGACCTCCTTCTAGTGCCGCTTTATGGAATGTTTAGTCCTTTTGACTTCCATGGAGTATCCCCCCATGATGACCATAGCTACGGGTCGCCGTCTTTGGGACCTCGGCGCATCTTCTGCTGAGTCACTGCTGTCTGCAAGAGATTTGGTCACCTCATTGACTGCGGCCTTCGACTTCCGTGGCGAATGCTTGGGAGACCTTTCCCTTTTCTTATCGTCCAACCTCAGATATTGTTTTAGCTTTCCCTTTTGGATCAGGTCTTCGATATCATCCTTTAGCACCCTGCAGGCCTCGGTGTCGTGGCTGCTGCTCATGTGATACCTGCAATAAGATTTTTTGTTCATGTTCCCGCGTTGGGGAATCGGAGCTGGCCGCTTCATATCTCGGAACTCGGTGCTGGCGCATTCGGCTAGAATTCTTTCCCTAGTGGTGTTGAGGTCGGAATACTCAGCATGTCTTCTGCGCCACTCTTTCGTGCCGGACCCAGAGTCCTTCTTCTTAGAGTCTTTCCCTTTTCCCGACGCTGGACCTGCGTTGGAAATGTCTGCGGCGTCGGCTTCCTCATAGTCAATGTAATGATGTGGTCGCCTCAGGAATTCATCAAGGGTTCTCGGCTTGCGTAGTCCGACACTAATTTGGAAGCGGCTGCCCTTCCGGAGGCCGTGTCTCATTAACAAGACCCTGATGTCATCGGAGAGTTGATGTACATCGTCCGCGATCCGGTTATTTCGCTCTATGTAGTCCCTTAGGGATTCCTTTTCCCCTTGGCGGATCCCCTGCAGCAGGATGACAATAGCTTCGTGAACTGCTTCCAGCCCGAGATTGATGCCGAAGGGTGGTCTCGGTACAATTTTAAGGCACACTTGCTTAGGGAGAGAAGAAACAGCTTGCACCGGACATCGTTCGAGGCGTCACGGTAGTCGAGCATCCGATCAAAGGTGTCCACATGTTCGTCGGGATCGCCCCGGCCTGCCGTCGTACACGTTTAGCCTGGGAGGTTTTTCAACGGACTCTGGGATACGGCAGTTGGCGATCTCCG
Source organism: Astragalus glycyphyllos (assembly GCA_963573325.1). NCBI lineage: Eukaryota > Viridiplantae > Streptophyta > Magnoliopsida > Fabales > Fabaceae > Astragalus > Astragalus glycyphyllos. Next base: position 40,128,690 of record OY754312.1, read on the forward strand.
GGATGAAGGGACTGGCTCGGGATCTTCCGTCCTTTTTCTTAGACTTACCTTTATGAGTTCCTTTCTTGCGGGAAAACGGATCTCGGGATGAAGAGGAGGAGTTGGATGAAGGGTTGTTCGAGCTTGCAGGAGACTCTGACGTCACTCGGGATGTCGTCTGGGGGAGGTGATGTCCGACATCTCCGAGAAACTACGGTCCGAGGTGGAGATTGAGGGGGTCGGTCCACAGGCTGGTGTTGGGTCGCGGTAGCTCGGGCGATGGCGGCCATCTCCTGTTGCATTAACCCTTGGCTGCGTCGCCCTAGCACGTCAAGAAGTTGGCTGACAGCTTGAAGTTGCACTGGAATAGCGTTGACCTGCGGGACTGGGGCAGGTGGTGGAAGCCGGCTAGAGCCGGGACTTGCTCAAGCACGGTCTGAACTTGACCTTCAGGAGTAGGCTGGGGTTGGACCTTGGGGTTTGCACTCTGCACCTGAGATTGGGATCGGGTAGGCGATCGTCCTCGCGGAGGCATGTTAGACTGAGAGTGAGAGAAATACGGTTGCGGCAAAACAAAGAAACATGTTCCATCACGGTGGCGGCAAAGAAACATGTTCCATCACGTTGGCGGCAAAATATTGTAATATATTTCATATTAATTACCAAGTTAAGGTATTTGAGATTATGCAACATAGATTTGGTAATATGTACGATTGGGCTGTATCATCGTGTTATTATTTGAGATTGTGCCATAGTATTGTTTAATTATTCTGTAGTACAAGAAATGATTTTTTAATAAAAATTTAACTTTTAACATCGGTTCCTACAAAAACTAATATTAAAAGAAATTTTTAATATCTTTTTCAAAAATCTGATGTCAAAAGTTACATGGTTCTGACAAAACCACGATGCCAAAAATGCACTTATATTTGATAAAAACTGAATTTTTGGAATCAATTGTTTAGAAACCCGATATAAAAAAATATTTTTTGCATTGGTTCAATACCTGAATTAGGAGGTGTTGACACCTAAATTAATCTAAGTTGTTGACACCTAAATTAATCGACTGTTTATTAGGAGGTGTTGACACCTAAATTAATCTAAGTTGTTGGTCGTGGGAAAAAGGGAAGCCGGGGCTAGGGCATAGATGAGGCCATATAGGGTGAGGTCTAAAGACACTAAGGCCTGGATAAAAATAATACTTGGTAGATGAATAGTCGCGTTTGAGAGCTCGGCTTGAGGGTGTAAAGGATATATTAAAAAGGCTTAGGCACCTAGGAAGTGATAAAGTACACTGAGGGAAAGTAAAACTCAGTTGGAGGGTGGCTCGATTAAAAGACAACTTGGCTAACGAACCAATGGCCGAAGGTCGAGGAAGTAACATGGCTGAAGAGGATTGTAGTCGAGGCGAGGAAACTTACTTGGAACGCAAGGATTCAATGCACATAGACAAAGCGTTGAAGCGGTTAAGATCAACAAACAGAAGAGCGTCGTGGAAATAGGAGCAGATAAGTTTTACCCCACTAACATGTGCTAGTGAGGTCATGGATGAGTGTCTCCTAATTTCTAGGGTTTAGGAGCAGTTAGAGGCGTTGAACTTAATTGATCCAACGGTGAGCAGTTGTAGGCTTGCGTAGTTACTAACAGAAGCTCAGGTATATATGTAGTAGGTTGTACATTCTGTAAAAATACACATATCAATCAAATCAGGTTTCTTAAAATAGGAAAAAATATTACAAATTATGGATGAAATGTACAAATTATGGATGAAATGATCCATCTTTCTTAAAATAGGGAAAAAGATTACAAATTCCACATGTTTCTTCTCTTGTAAGTAGAAACTCACTATATACACTCTATTAGCTCATTTGTCTCAGCTTCTATGACTTCTTGTAAGTAGAAACTCCCTATATTCCACAATGAATAGAAGGCTTCAAGCCAATTTTCGTGACAGTTTCCTCTTTATCTTCATCTAGAGCGTATTATTTCTCCAACATTTTAGTAATAACAACACGGTCTCCATATATAACATGGATTGTTATTATTTTAAATCAAATGCTGTGAATGAAAGTGGAGGGATTATGACATTCATCTCATTGCCGGGATTCTTAAGTTTACTCTTTTGTGGTATTATCTGCATACAAAACAAACATTAGAGGTTAGTTCTACACACATACACTAGCATTTTCATGTAACAAGTTTATGACAAAATAAAAAAGTGAACCTTTTTTGGGTTTGCGAAGCTATTCTCATCCAATGGATGTCTAGATGTGAGGGTAGTCTTTGTTGACTTAATTAGATTTGAGCTTAAAAGTCCTTTAAGAGAAATTTTGAGATTCACTGCCGCACTCCCTAAGTTCGCAACCTGAAAAATGATTGAATGCAACAGTATATGGCGATATAAATTTCAAGGGAAGTCAATATTCTCATAATAAGTGACAAATATTTTTTAAAAAAATGCTTGCAACGCTGCCCTTAACACTCCATCCAACACTCTCTCTATGACTTAACGAAATTCACATAGGCTCCACTAAATTAGAGAGTCACGTTTCCAAAATGGTGAAACACAGATAAATTTCATCTAATCATAGAGTGAAGGTTGGAAAGAGTTTACTAGTAGTCTAGCACTCTTCATGTGTAACTTCTTTAGGAAAACAAATTAACACATAACTAAAGAAAAGACTATGCATTACCTTTATTTTTAAGTAAGTTTTCTTATTTCGAGGATTATGCAAACGAATAGCAGATGCGGCAAAGTAGCGAGGATCAACTCCTTGAAGTTGTGAATTGAGGAATGTTGCTCCATTTGACTCCTTAAACATATATTGCACCCAATAGCTAGGAGTTCCATAAGCTTGACTAGAGTCAAAATTAATTGCATCTGGGTCCCAACTGTACAAATTGTACATCTCAATGTTACCATCATGCTCATAAATGTATTTGGATTCTCTACAGTAAGGGAAATCCTGCAATCATGTAGTCAGCATATCGGTAGTCGTTGGGTCATGATCATATGGTCTACTTTTCAAGCTCGGTATTTTGGATTTTAGAATAAATGCATGTTTTGCGAGACGATCGATCTTGATCCAATGGCCATTGATGCATTGACTGCGTGAATGCAGAATATCTTGACTATAGCGAATCCGTTTCAGCTCAGAAATCCTCTTATTTTACTCAATTTATAAATCCTATTTGCATTTAATCTCGCAATTTGACTATTATCTTATTTGTGTACTTACTTCCCCTAGGCAGCTTCATATACTATTATTTTCAATAACTTAATAGAATATGGTGCTTCTTCTATAGATTTGCGATAAAGGATTCAAAAAGACATACCGCCTGTCATTAACATTTACTAAAAGTGGTGCATAACTAGCCATTGCTACGTGATCACTGCATCAGAAAATGATAAAGCAACTTGAGTAAGAAAGAGTATAGTAATTGGGCTTCAGCATGAAGTATATATATTTGCAAGAGTGAATAGAAAGGACCTGTTTCTTTCTAATCCAATCAGGAATCCAGCTTCAGACACACCTGCAATAAGGGATCCATGCCTAGCTTGGTCCTCTTCTATTGGCTTTTTTATGTCTTTAATTAGAGCATACTCACTCACAAAAGCCTACATAGTATTCCAATCACTTAAGGTATCAATTCAAGTACCAAATGCTTGAGAAAATAAACAAAGGAGATACAAAGAAAATGAAGATTACAAAACCTTTGGACCATTGCGCGGCGTCTTATCAAATACATGGGCGTTATTAAACATGTCTATAGGTTTATGAGGATAAGTCTGAAAAGAAAGTTAGAGTATATAAGCTAGGATGATTAAAATGGGAAACCAAATTATTTATCAAAACAAAATGAAATTGTATACAAGATTAATTATGAGAGATAGAATATTTACATGATAGTCGTACAAATCAGCTGGATGATCTATTGGCTTGCTAGATGCATCACAATTTGAAATAATTTGTATATCTGGATACGCCTTTCGTATTGCTTTGTAGAAGGGCATATAATGTGCTAATCAACAAACAAGTTTTTTAAAAAAAGATTAGATTAAAATTTTGACGTTTATTTTTCACTTAAAAAAACTTGAAAGAAAACAAAGTACTCCCTCTATTTTCGTATATAAGCAAAAACTAGCTATACGCACCCGTTAAGAACAGTTTAAAAAAGAAGTATATCTGATTTTTAAATTACTCATATTAACTCTTCTTGAACATAATGAAAATGAAATGAAAGTGTAGAGCAATTAATAAAGAGAAATTTGGTAGATTAATTTATAAAAGCTTTGACTTACTTATTGTATATGGTAACATGACTAAGTAGATTTTTTTGTTTATATACGAAAACTAATCAAATAGATTAAAAGATCAAAGTAGTAGATTAAATAAGCATACCGCGATATTTAACTGGATCATTGTTAAAAAGATAACAATCTTCATTTCCAACACCAACATATTTTAGGTCAAATGGCTTCGGATGCCCCATAGATGCTCTAAGGGATCCCCATTTTGAATTAGCTGGACCTCTAGCAAACTCAATGCCATCAAGTGCGTCCTACAAATTAAGGGGTATATATAATTTTGAACTTTTATATAGCAACATGGACTAAAAAAGTGGGAAAAGCAACACCAATTAATATGGGATGGGAAAGAAAGAAGAGTAGGAGAATATACTTCCACCCAAGGTTTGAGGTTACTCAGCGCAATGCTATCAGTATGGCTAAGGCCTGTATAGTAAAATTAAACACACAAAAAAGGACAAATTCAGCAATCGTCGTAGTTTCATAGTAAACAAGTTGAAACACATTGTATCTCTATTAACCAAATTCGACACTTCATTAACCAACCAGCAGAATTGTTGTCAATTATGTTGTCCTAATTTGATCTTTAAATTACATTTATGTTATTAGAGAAGTTAGACGATCAGACATAGGAAGTAGCAATAAATATTGTTAAAATGTATATATATATACCATTGTTGAAGACCCATATTGGTTTTGCACCAATGTCCTCAGCTAGCTACACAAGAAAAATGGTGCATCATGATTGAACTTGAATTTGAATTTAAATTTGAATTTTGCATCAAAATCAAAATGTGAAATAATTGGATATTGGACTTACTTGAAGACCTTCAAAGTAACCAAGTCCATCTTCTGTCCAATATCCCCAATTATCATTAAAGTGTCCAGGTCTATTTTCCCATGGTCCAACAGTATTTTTCCACCGGAATGCATTTTTTAATGCCACTCCTTCAACAAAACAGCCACCTTTTGCAAAACAACACATTGCATAAATATTGTTAAAAAAAGTAATTACTAAGCGTCTACTTTTATATTCAAAAAAATAATACATTTTTTAGTTTGTCACCTAAATTACTAAAGCATTCTTCTAGGTAAGACAAAACAAAAATGAAAACCCTGAACTACCTTCCTTTTCATTTTACTTTTTTGCATACCTGGAAACCTAAAAAAGGCCGGTTTCAAATCTGCAATCATGGTGGCCAAGTCAGTTCTGAAGCCATGTCCCTATGCCAAGATAAGTTTGAAGATTTTACTATTTTTTAGAGAACGACAAATTAGAAGATGTTTTTGCAATTTTGATACATTCAAAAAAAATTGGCATTGCCAAGAGTTCATTTTATATACCTTAAATGTGTCTACGGGCATAGCAGACACTTGGTCCAACCATATCGTCCCTTTGTGGGTTGTTGTTAAGTGCAAAGTTCCCTTAGCACTTGATGCAGTGGCTACCATTGTAATCTTTACTTTTTGCCACTTTGAAACCTTTGCTGCAGGACGTCTGCAAGATCAATTATCAATTATTAGTTAGCATAAATTATAATACTTTTTTTTAGATACTAAAGAGGTTTTTTGAGGTTATTGAGAATAAAGCTGCTCTTCTCTAGGTTGTGGCAATGGCACTCACCTCATACGTCTTGAAGCCAATAATATCCGACCATCTTCTGTTTTGAATGATATTGTCATTTCTAGTGGTCCGGTTGAATGTACATAAAAGACAACCCTGTATGTCTTCCCTTTCACTATATTCTGAAATAAGATGTCATCATAAAGAAACTAAGATGCAGAATAAATATTCGTTGAAAATTCAATGATAGAATTGTGACAACAATATATGTACATGTATGATAAATTGCATTTGGATAAATAATCTATTATATACTCTTTATTTTGTTCATTATTTGTCGATGTGATTTTTCTCACACTCCAGATTCCCAAGAAATATAGTTAGTAATTAGTTTCATTTCGTTCATTTCTTGATGTAACCTGTTTTCAATTAATGAAATCATTTTTATCATCATAAGTTACATTTCAATACTATTAGTTAGTTATTCTCACCATGCCCCAAAAACCAGGGTTAGATATTCCAACACCACCAGGGGGGCATCTGTCACAGAGCACATCAATTCTCAAAGCAACCTTATTGCGTTCAAAGCAAGAACTGAGTTCAGTTTGCACTTTAATGGATGATGGTGTTCCAACTATGCCCCAAGAAGCAATATTTGATGGAAACCCAGCTTCAAAACCTGTACAATGAAATCAGCCAATTCAGTATAATTATTGGTTCCTTTTTATGTTAAACAAATATTTTGTTGATTTTAGCCCCCTAAAATATGGTAATGTCGTATGTGATTTGTAAAGTCCTAATACCCCAAAATGTACAAAATATATGTATCTGACATGGCACTGATACGTGTCACAACCATATACATATCCAAGGAGTATCTGCCATTATTTATTTATTACTTAATTTTGGAAAGAAAAAAAGGTTTCATATGGCACGGAAATGACTAGTCCAGAAAAGTTTCTTCATGTTTGGAAACAGAAAATGAACTTTTTATAGGCTGAAAGTGGCATCACCCCTGCAAACCTTTTGAAATTTAATTGTACTATGTTGTTAGGCTCAAAATTAAAAAATATTTAAAAAAAAGAGTATAAACTTTTCCCCACAAATATTAGTAGCAGTCATGCTCTGCCACCGTTTGGAAACGGACCAATATATTTTCAAATCACAATTTTTGTTTGGGCCAAATCACACCCCCATTTGTTATCATTCAACAAGTTTTAAAGAATATGAAACTTAATTACCTCTGTTATTGACAAGCTCTGCCCACAATCCCCCAACACCTGCATGATTAATCTCCTGCAAAATTTTAACATCACATTCAAATTACTTAAATAAAAATGAATATCATGAGTAATTAACCATAAAATATAAATAAATCCAATATTTCAAATTTTCCATAACTTAAGTTTAAGTTTGTATGATCTTAAAAGCTTTGTTACATTTAATTTTTGAAGATATAGGAAAGAGGTCATGCATGCATGCATTTCCCACCTCAAAAAACACTCCAAAAAGTGTATTGGGAATTGGCCTTCCACGTTGAGAAGCGTCTACAATTAGAGTTGAAGTATGATTAGCAGCATCAGCATTGCATTGAAATGAAACCACAATGATGCATAGAAAAAGAAAACTGCAACAACCTTTTGAAATGTCCATCTTTTAACTGGTTTCCTCTAATTAATTTGAGGGAAACCAATTGACTTTGTTAGTTATTTTTTGGCTTGTATTTATAGTTTTTGAGAGAAACTTGATCCGATGAATTTGTGTGGATAAAAAGATGTGGCTAACAAGACCCCCAAAATTTAGGAGACAGCAGTTATTTTTAGTGTATAACTATTTATATAAGATGTGGATTTACTATTGTCAAAAAAAAATTGGATTTACTAATTAAAACAGTTTAAAAAAAATGTGGATTTACCAACTTATCTGTGGATTTACCAAAGTTTATACGAGAGTGTTTATGATTAAGGGTTAAATATATTTTTAGTCCCTATGAAATTCGGGTTTTTTTTGCTTTAGTCCTCAAAAAAATCACCTACTTTTAGTCCCTATAAATCTGTGTATTTTTGGTTTTAGTCGCCCATGACTTTTAATAGCGTTTCACGACTTTTAGTAGCGGCTTATAAAAGGTTAAAAAAGCGCTATTAAAACTCAAATTTAACCGTATGATTAATTTATTTTTTATTTTAAGACTTTTATAAACGGATGTAAATGATTTGAAGTATTTTCTAAAACCCTCCTCCAATGCATTTTTTGAGTTCCACCAAACTGGGGGGATCTAGTTTTATGAAGAAAAATAAACTCCCCATTTAAGTTGATGCTACATCATTTCTTCCATTTTTCTTTCATTCTTCCTTTTTTTTCAAACTCTCCCTTCCCCAAACCTCCAAACTCTCAAACGAGCCGTAAGAGATAATGTGAAAGGTTTGACAAGAAAAGAGTCGTTACAAACACATCGGGGAAGTAATAAGAATAGTGTAGATGCGATTAAAACTCAAGCTTCTATTAGCAAATCATGAAATTTGGAACTTTGAGTTTTAACTGGTTATGATTGTTGGGTTTGAGTTGTATTATGCTGTTAATGAAACTAGAAAAGTTTTTTTTTAAAAAAAAAAAATCATGTGTTATGAATATTTGGTGGATGTGCATCTTCATAAGTCCTTTCATTTCACCTAGGATACAATATAACTGCATGAGTAAAGTGCTTTCAATCATTCTCTTTGCTCTTCACTTTGTGTTTGTAAGTTACAAGATTTGTATCATATAAATCGGACGTATGTAGCATTGTAAAATATGTCTTCAACTTCGGTGGAAGAACATCTTTAATTTTCGTGTAATGGCCAGGCAGTTTTTTTTATGAATGCGTATTAGTATTTTTTTAATCTTGGTTCTCCTCTTCTTTAGGAGTTTAGTGTTGATAGATCATTGGACTCATTGTTTAAATTTTTCTAGCAAATACAAAATAGCCCATACTTTTAAAACTCTCCTAGCTACTCAATAAACACCTCTGACCATGTGAAATAACGAAAATGCCTTTAATCAACAAAATACTACCAAACGCGACCCTTTTTTCTGGCTTTCAACGTACCGAACCAGCTACTATACTATACTATAGTATTGTACCTGTTATTATTTTTTGTGCACACCTCAGTGCGATACCAAGGTACCAAACCAGTTCGGTACTATAGTACCATACCTGTTAATTTTGAACGCAGAGATAGTACCATGGTACCGAATGATGCTCAGTTGTTAAATATTTTTATTCAGAAAATGAATGTTGTGGTGGTGGCGAAGGAGAAGAGGGGAGAAGGATGTGGTTGTCATGGTGGTTATGGTTAGAGGGAGGCGATGGTGGTGGTAGTGGTGGTAGTGGCGGTGAGATAGAAGGAGGTGGTGGTAGTGGTGGTAGTGGCGGTGAGATAGAAGGAGGTGGTGTTGGTGGTGGTGAGAGGGAGAAAGGGACGGTGGTGGTGCTGAGTGGGAAGAAGTGGTGGTGGTGATGATGGTGCTGAGTGGGAGGTGGTGGTTGTGGTGAGAAAGAGATAGTGATGGTGGTGGTGAGAGAGAAGGAGGTGGCGGTGGTGTTGGTGGTGGTGGTTGTGATGGTGGTGGAGAGAGGGAGAAAGGGATGGTGGTGGTGGTGAGTGGAAGAGGTTTTGGTGGATGTAATGGTGGTGGTGAGTGGGAGGTGGTGGTTGTGGTTAGGAAGAGATAGAGATGGTGGTGGTGGTGGTGGTGGTGGTGGTGAATGCGAGGTGGTGGTGGCACTGACGGATCCAGAATTTTTTATTAGTGGGGACAAAATGTAGCCTATAATATTTTCTCAAAAAAAATATAGCGAGTTTTTACAAAATATATAATTTCATTGTAGAAAAATCCTAAAATACTTAAATTTTTACAAATTAAATAGCTAAATAGGTACAATTAGTATCAACTTATTTTCTTTTTTATTTAACTCTTGTAAATTTCTAATTTAATTTAAAAAATAATCTTATAGATCTTTACCTAAATAAAATTGTAATATATATTTCTAACCAAAATAATTATTAAGTGGGGGCATGTGCCCCAATTAAATGCATATAGATCTGTACCTAAAAGGTGGTGGTGGTGGTAGTAGTAGTAGTGAGTGGGAGGTGGTGGTGGCGGTGAGAGGGAGAAGGTAGTGGTGGCGGTGAGAGGGAGTAGGAAGCTGAAAGAGGAGGGGGTGTGAAGTCAAGAAGATTGAGGGAGAGTGTGAGAGGAAGGGGTTTTGGGCAGTGTGAGAGGAAGCGAAAAGGTTCACAACTTGTGTTGCACCGGCTCAACAAAAACTAAAATAACTTATAAAATTTGGACCATGAAGCACTATTCAATTGTAACACTCTCGCATTTAGAAATATGATTTTGATTTAGAAGTTTTAAAATCGAAAAGAAAAAAGATTAAGTGACGAATTAAGAAAAAAATGGATGATTGCTGTATATATATTTGACTAGTGGCATAGATTTTTTTTTTGATGATACTAGTGGCATAGATAAGATGTATACTAAACCTATCATATATATCATATAAAATAGGCTAAATTGCAGTTTTGACCATTTATCTTTGGGGTTAGTGTCACTTTGGCCCTTTAACTTTTTTTTTCTCGTTTTAGTCCCTCATGTTTTTTTGTGTGTCATTTTGGTCCTTGCCGTTAGTTTTTTCTAACAGACACCATACTGGCAGTTAACTGCTGACGTGGCGTCCTAATTGTCCAATCTGACGTGTCTTCATTAAATGACATGGCCAATGGGGGACCAAATTAAAACAAATAAAAAACATAGGGGACCAAATTGACACAAACACAAAACATAATCAATCACTCTCCATCTTCTTCCTTCATCTTCATATTCTTTTTCTCCGACGAGCCACCACCACCCTCTCCTGCACCGCCACACCACACCACAACACCATAAATCGAACCCTAAATCCCAAGTACAATTTATAGAGGTAAAAGGTTGTTCATCTCTTTGGTTTTAGACATTATGAAGTTAGGGTTTTGATTTTAGGAAAATTGGAATTTAGATAAATTCTATATGAGTAGAGAAGTTAATTTGGGATACTTACTATTAAGATTTAGGTAGAGATGTTCTTAATTTTATGGTTTAAATATGTATTTAGTCCCTACAAATGTCCCTGTTTTTCGATTTAGTCCCTGCAAAAAAAAAATTTTAAATACGTCCCTGCAAAATAACTTTTTTTTGAATATGCCCTTCCGAAAGTTGGAATTTTAAATACGTCCCTGCAAAATAACTTTTTTTTAAATACGTCCCTGCAAAATAACCTTTTTTTTGAAATACGTCCCAACAAAAAAAAAATTGTGATATTTTGCAAGGACGTATTTAAAAAAAACGTTATTTTATAGGGACGTATTTAAAAAAAAACTATTTTGCAGGGACGTTTTTAAAAATTTTATTTTGTAGGGACGTATTTAAAAAAAAGTTATTTTGCAGGGACGTATTTAAAAAAAATTGTAGGGACTAAATCGAAAAACAAGGACATTTGCAGGGACTAAATACATATTTAAACCAAATTTTATTGATATTCTTAATTTAGAGGTTGACACTAATTTGTTAGTTGTTGACTGATCGTCATATGACATCGTTGTTCAGTTTTAAAGCCAAAATGCTAGTATTTGATTGTGTTTCGAGCAAATATCATGAGGAAATGACATAGATTTCAATTGATGTCATTAGGATTGCATTGTAAGTTATTATCCTCTTCTCTAGTACTTATTGTAAGAGAAAAGCTTCAATTTTATGTTTCGTCAACTAGCGAACCAGGCAGCTTGCCTAGTGACGCAATAGAGAAAAGAAGAGAAAAATCTGTACAGTTTCGCGTCGCGACCAGGTAACATCGCATCGAGAACCAGGCAAAAATTCTTCCATCACGTCGCGAAGGTCTGCAGATTTGACAGTAATTTAAGTGAAAAATCAGAATTTTTGGGGATTTCTTTTTGGATGCGTAAATACGGTTTTGGAGCTGCGAAAAAGAGCAAGATTTGGAGCTTCTCTACACTGGGGAACAAGGAATTGAAGGATCAAATGTACTCCTCTTTGTGTAACTTCTCTTTTATCTTATTTTTCAATACTTTGAACATGAGTAGCTAATTTTCTTTGGGTTAGGAAGAGATGAATCTCTCCAAAACTATCATGTGATTCCATTGTTATGATCAATACAATTTAGTTATCCTTTTAAATTTGCCTTTACCTCCGTTCTTATTGCTTTACAATAATTATTGTTGTTGTAATGAATTAGGGTTTACTTTCACCATTGGGAGATGGGTTATATTTTCCGGATATTGGGGTTTAAGGTCATGATCATGATGATCATAGGAATATGAGATTATTATCATGAATTCCGTTAATTAATTCTCCATCTTTAATGCTTTGTTTAGTGGTGATACACTTAAGGAATTAGGGTTTCTCATTAGATAAAAGGGGTTTTGAGGCAAGGGATTGTCCTAAATCTTTAATAACTGAATTGAGTCTTTTAATTGGGTAATTACATTGGAATTGATCAATGGTATAGTGCATGATAGTGTAGGGAAGAGGATTCGATTCCTAGCCACTTTTATTTCCGAATTTTATTCACACATAATTTGTTTCCGATTACTATCGATTACCAAATATTTAATCACATTATAACTAAGAATTACCTAACTTGCGTAGTGGATAATAACTCTCAATCCCTGTGGATACGATTAGTGGTTCTTACTATTTTATTATTATTTGCAACGATTCGGTATACTTGCCGAAATCTTAACATTAGTGAGCTAGAAATGGGAGTTAGTTTAATTAAGGTAGTAAGAATGAAATTTATTATGATCAAAGGAAAATAGAGTTAGTTGATGATTCAAGATTACTATCTCTAGGTTAGATTTTGAAAATGGTTAGTCATTAAAACTTGAGTAAGCAAAAAGTAAAAGAACCTTTAAAATACTAAATTTATAAGAAGAACAAAAGCTAGACACACTATCAAATTATACTATAGACAGGGATTCACAATTGGCTCCGTTTTATCCATATTAACAAAAATGCTAATTTAGTCTTATCCTGATATGGATTCGAAGAATACATCCCATCGGTATCGGTGCTTGAATCCTCTCTCAGTGGCTTAGGTATCGGTATCGGTATCGGTATCGGTGCTAATTTAGTCCTACTTATTTATTTATTTATGTTTTTGACCAAACAAGTCCTACTTATACTTATTTCTTTAACTTATTTTACATTTATTTGATGGGATCTTTATCGTATGCTTTTTTTTAGCAATTTAAAGAATTTATTACTCTTTATTTGAAACACAGTTTTTGGGACATGGTAATATGATTTTATGGCTTGATAACTTTAATGTGAGGATTCCGTTGGAATGTTTTGAGCACTTGAAGTACAAGATTGTTATGAATATACAGGTTTGTGTTATATTTCGGGTAGTCCATATTTTAGGGGAGATTCTGCCGAATTTTCGGTAGAAATTTCTTTAAAATATAGAAAGTGATAGGTTTGAAATGATGATTGTTCTATAGGTCAACTAGATTTTGTTGAGGCTTACCAGATTAGGATAGTAATCTGTGCACCGGGCATGACCCAAATTGGGTCGTGACAAAGTTGGTATCAGAGCTTAGGTTGTGGTGATGGTGCTGAGTGGGAGGTGGTGGTTGTGGTGAGAAAGAGATAGTGATGGCGGTGGTGAGAGAGAAGGAGATGGTGGTGGTGGTGATGGTGGTGGGGAGAGGGAGAAAGGGATGGTGGTGGTGGCGAGTGGAAGAGATTTTGGTGGATGTTATGGTGGTGGTGAGTGGGAGGTGGTGGTTGTGGTGAGAAAGAGATAGAGATGGTGGCGGTGGTGGTGGCACTGACGGATCCAGAATTTTTGATTAGTGGGAACAAAATGTAGTCTATAATATTTTCTCAAAAAAAATATAGTGTGTTTTTACAAAATATATAATTTCATTGCAGAAAAATCCTAAAATACATAAATTTCTACAAATTAAATAGCTAAATAGGTACAATTAGTATCAACTTATTTTCTTTTTTATTTAACTCTTGTGAATTTCTAATTTAATTTAAAAAATAATCTTACGGAGGCAATTTATATTTTTTATGGGGGTAAAATAAAATTGTAATATATATTTGGCTTAAATACAGTTTTGGTCTCCCAAGTTTCACCAACTCGCGATTTTGATCCCCCAAGTTTTAATTTCACGAATTTGATCTCCCAAGTTTCCCAATTTGTAAAATCAAAGTCCCCCACTAATTTGGTCAAAATTGATGCTGACCTGTCCGTCACTTAAACTACGTGGCAGCCACGCTGGCATGCCAAAGTGACTTTTTTTATAATAAAAATTGTTATTTTTATTTTAACATTTTGTTTATATATATATATATATATATATATATATATATATATTATATTTAAGAAATTAAAAAAAACACTTAAACTATTAGATTAAACGAATCAAGGGAGCAGACAGAGAGAGTAGAGAGCTTTTCATCTTCTTCTTCGTGAAATTAAAACTTGGGGGCCACTTTGGCATGCCAGCGTGGCTGCCACGTAGTTTAAGTGGCGGACAGGTCAGCATCATTTTTGACCAGATTAGTGGGGGACCCTGATTTTACAAATTGGGAAACTTGGGAGATCAAATTCGTGAAATTAAAACTTTGGGGATCAAAATCGTGAGTTGGTGAAACTTGGGGAACCAAACTTGTATTTAAGCCTATATATATCTAACCAAAATAATTTTTAAGTGGGGGTATGTGCCCCCAATTAAGTGCATATAGATATGTCCCTAGGAGGTGGTGGTGGTGGTAGTAGTAGTGAGTGGTAGGGGCGGATATACATAGGGCCCAGGGTGTGCAACTACACATCCTCCCCTTTTAAATATCTCACCGATACTCTTATTATAATTTTTTTGACTTTATATTTTTTTATTTTGTACATCCTCCCCAACCTAGTCTCTGCTATCTGCACCACTCATTAAGCTCAAAACTTATTTAACCCAAAACTCCAAAAACTATCACTCTTCAAAAACAAACCCAACACGCACCACCACCACCAATTATGTCTTTACTTTTATTTATTATAATATAAAATTTTATTTGGTTAACTAGTTTGACCACTCTAGCCCAGGATCCTAGATACGCTACTGGTGGGTGGGAGGTGGTGGTGGTGGTGGTGAGAGGGAGAAGGTAGTGGTGGCGGAGAGAGGGAGGGAAAAGGTGAAAGAGGAGGGGGTGTGAAGTGAAGAAGACTGAGGGAGAGTGTGGGAGGAAGGGGTTTTGAGCAGTGGCAAATCCAGTACACTGGGTCAGGGGTGCAGAATTTTTCAAAAACACACATTGCTAAAAATGTAATAAAAATAAGACATTAACAGGTTCACAACTTGTGTTGCACTGGCTTCAACACAAACTAAAATAAGTTATAAAATTTGGACCATGAAGAACTATTCAATTTTCCTAGTTTTCCAAAGTCATTAATCATTGCAGTATAAAATATGGCTTCATCCTTCTTTCCACCTTTATAGAGGCATCAATCATCTGTGGAACAACATTTGGAGTGCACCAACCAACTCTATAGCATCAAGGACAACAATTTGAAAACTAAGTCCAATCATTTTTCATTGAACAGACAATCAATGAAAGAGCTATAGATGTATTGGGAATGCAAGAATTAGACCGCGTCGTATTCAAGATATCCATAGCTTCTTCAAAAAGCGAAGCTTTACATAACCCATATTTGGGAATAAACAATTCAAAAAGGAAAATTCAGATGTGGGTTTGCAATATTGCTAATTTGAATGTTGATTTTTTTTTTCCAAAACAACTAAATATTGTTGTTGCCGGTTAGGTTGAAAAGTAAAGTTAGGGAATGAACCCTAATTTCTAGGTTTCTTTGAAAAAGATGAACATTCAGATTTTTTTTTAATAAAAACTGAATTACAAATGAATTGGATTAACACTATATAAGCCACATAAGTATATTGTCAAAAAAAAAATGCCACATAAGTATAAATTACGGCATCTCAGTACCCTAAAAACCACATAGGCATTTTTAACGGAGTTAAGCGGAATAGTAAATAAAGGTCAATGTTGCAAACATTTTGAAACTTAATGGACTAAGTGGGGGAAAAAACTTAAAGGACGAAATCAAAAATTGAAATTAAATTAAGGAACTCCGAGAGCAATTTTGCCAAAAAAATGTGTGTCCCCAATTGGTTACTTGTAAGGCTTAATTACACTTTTAGTCCCTCTATTATCACTTACTCGTGATTTTAGTCCCCCAACTTTTTTTCCACGATTTTGGTCCTCCCATTTTCCTAATTTCTAAAACTTTTTCCTTGATAATAGATTTCCAACTAGGACACCCCCTGTTACTAGTTGCCGTGAAAATGTTGTCATTTTTCGCGTATAAAGAATTCAACATGTCCCCCCACAATTTATATTTTTGTGTGGGTGCTAATACGAGGACGAATAAACATATGAAAGAGCTTATTGGTAGATTTAACCTCACTTAGTTTTTCTATGTGAAACTCATATCCCGTTTGTTAATTCAGCCCCATTTTGGGATACAGTGGGTTATGATTGTATTGCTATAGAGGAATGTCGTGGTTTTGTATGAGGTATCTAGGACCAGAGGCGGAGGTAGGAGGACCTGGTGGGGCTATGGTCACCCCCAAACTTGAAAAAAAAAAGTTAATTTTGATATAAAAATACTCAAGGGCCAGACCACAAAATTTTTAAAAAAAAAGTAAACTACTACTACTAATAAACAATAGAGGAGCTCAAACTTAGTATTGGTCAGTGCAAAATTTGATCCTAAACACGAACGAAGTTTTATCTTTCGTTGAAAGCATTGGGACACTTTGTAGGCAGTCAGTGATGGTCCGAACAAAAAACAATAGAGGCGCTCCCTGACCTTGTTTGTTTGAGAGTCGGAAAATTCAATTGCAATAATGTAGGAGAAATCCTCTCCTCATTGTACTTTTATCCTATTTTATTTTTATAGTTTATTTGTTGTTTTTCATATCTTCTATTTTGTTTCAATTAACAATTCTTTTAATAGATTATCTACTTTCCTTTCTTTTTCTTGTTGTTTTATAAAAAAAATTGATAAATATTGCTTTATTCATTTTTATTTTTATTTTTATTTATTTATTTATTTTTATCTACTTTTTGAAGGTTATTTACCGGTGGTAGACTTAGGACCCTAGGTAAGAGAGTACCAAAAAAAAATTCATTATAAAAAGAGTATGTACATAGGATTATATATACTTTTTTAAATATCCTTACTTAATTTACTAACATGAAAGAGTCAAGTTATCTAACTCCAAAAAAAAAAATTAAGAGTAAATCGCCAAATTTGTCTCTACGTTTACACGTTTTTTCCTATTTAAGTCCTAAAGTATATAAAAATAAGAGGTAGTCCGTAAAATTATGTGACATTGGTAAAATTACTTCATAAAATTTTATAAATAGTCTCTTACGGAGATTAATAAGACAGACTTACTAAAAGTTGGGTGCAAATTTAAAATACTAGTCCAAATTTAAAATTTCATGGGTTGAAAAGCATTTTAATATAGGAATTCTAGTACAATTATTGTTTTTTTTATGGGTTCAACTTGATCCCCTAAGTGATACATAGGTCCGCCAATATTTACTATTCTTTCTTTTAATTTTTTTACCCATTCATTAGTTACTACTTGTGTGTTGGTTGAACTTATCGGTTAATATGACATTACCTATACTGAATATAGTTATATAATTATTTTACTTGAAAGAATATTTGTTAAAATTACCTATGTTGTGCATTTAAAAATTTATGACTTAAATATGTTTTAGGTCCCTGTAAATATGGGGTGTTTTGGTTTAAACCCCTTTAAATTTTTTATTTATTTATAAACCCTTGCAAAATGACACGTTTTGTTTTAAGCCCTTCTGTTAGTAAACTGTTAGTGAGACGTTAAAAATCTCTTCCAGGTGTGTTTTTTTATTTATTTTAAGCCCCTGCAAAAATATATTTTACTTATTAGACCCTTACAAAATATATATTTTTTGGTTTAAGCCCCTGCAAATATACACGTGGAAGAGATTTTTAACGTCTCACTAACAGTTTGCTAACAGAAGGATTTAAAACAAAACGTGTCATTTTACAAGGGCTTATAAAAAAATAAAAAAAATTGCAGGGGCTTAAACCAAAACACCCTATATTTACAGGGGCCTAAAACATATTTAAGACAAAATTTATTATATTAAGTCATACACTTTATCAGGCGGTCCTTGTGTTTTAAACATATTGGACAGTGGACACAATGCCTCAATGTATAACTTTCTTTGTTGGTCGTGGAGGAGTATTGGGCTTGCTAGGGAATTCATGCAAGTCCTTTATACACTACTCGCTGTCACTTATGGGATCATCTAAAATATTTGAGAAACAATATTTGAACAATATTGGTGATTTTAATGAAATTATGACGCCATCGAAACAAAGACACTAGTGCAGAAAAGACATTTAGCATCGGTTGTTTTGGACATTTAGCATCGGTTATCCGACGATGCTAAATCCCCAGATGCTAAATATGGGACATTTAACATCAGCTATTTAACCGATGCTAAAAGTCACCTTTAGCATCGATTGTATAGTATACCCGATGCTAAATGTCTCTTACAAGTACATTTAGCATCGGTTGTATGGAATAACCGATGCTAAATGTTTCTTACAAATACTTTTAGCATCGGTTTTATAATATACCCGATGCTAAATGTCTCTTACAACTACATTTAGCATCGGTCGTATAGAATAACCGATGCTAAATGTCTCTTACAAGTACTTTTAGCATCGGGTGTATACAATAACCGATGCTAAATGTCATTTTTCATGACATTTAGCATCGGTTGTATAGGATAACCGATGCTAAATGTTTCTTACAAGTACATTTAGCATCGGTTGTATAGAATACCCGATGCTAAATGTCTCTAAAATTAACATTTAACATCGGTTGTTTAAACAACCGATGCTAAATGTCAATTTTTAAAAAAAAAAATGAATTGGCACTATTAATAGATATGAATGACCAATTTATAAAATTCAGATATACAAAATTATCTCCAGACAGCGACTCATAATAAATTCATAAAAATATTTCAAATTCTATTGAAATTTAACATCTTACAATACACAAACCAACTCTGCAAAAGCTTATAACATGATTCAAAAGCTTATACCTCTTTTATTCACTAAACTCTTAATAACTTATTTTGGTAACTAATATAGGCGCCTAGTAGGAGGCTGTACGTGCTTATGACATAGTTGTAATCTTCCACCTCCAAAATCTTTACTGGCTGCATTCATCCACTAACTTGATAGCCTCTCTTTCAGAATATCCACCAAGTCTGACAGCATTCATCCCGGTTTCTAGTGGACCATCGGCATCACTAATTCTGCAACATGCTTTTATTCCAATACTTTTTTTCACTATCCATGACCCTTGAGAGAAGCAAAGCAAAGCAAATCACAAGGAAATCAAATTGCAAACTATTAGATCCTGCACTTTTTTTCTTTTAATTTATACTTGTCATTATTAAATTTGGAAATGTAGCTGAAATCTTAGAAAAGTCATGAACCTTAGAGATATATGGTATGAGCTTAAATCTTGAGTTCCTATAAGTATCATCTCCTTCAACAAAGCTTTGCAGTAAGGGATTGTCTTCCAAAGGAGTTTTCATCAGTGCAATGGAACACATGGGATTTTCAGGCATCTGATTCATGACAATAGAATACAATAAACAATCAATACTTAAAAGATGATGAATATACTCACTTGTATGTTGATAACATAAAAGAATTATGGTCCACCTCTAGGTGCATATTTCTGCATAAATCCAAAGCACAAATGTTAAGATATTTCTAGCAGTAATAATTTGACAAAAAAAGGACCCTCTTCCAATGACAAGAAAATCTAGATGTCTAAGTTTCTTTGCTATCATTGTTAGAATCTCATTAATAAACGCAAGTAAAATAACTAAACCTGAATGTCTCCTAGAAAGAATCTTGTCCAACAACTTTCCTCCTTTGCATAACCTGAACAGCACAAGGTACGGTAGTCCATAAATAGCATTAGAGAGATAACAAGTATAAACAGAATCGAAGTCCAGATTCTTGAATTGGAGTTAAACAGTAAATCATCATACTATCATCAAATAATAGATATGGTTAGGCTATGCTCTTGTAATCTAGATCTTACATAAACTAAGTGATAAATTATTGCCTTGGAGTAACCAAAATCACATTTTTAGTTATGCCCTTTGGGAGCATTTTTTTTTTTTGACAATCACAGAAAATAATAAAGGATCAACAAGAGTATGAAGACCTACACAAGGGACAATCCATTAATGATGCTCAAAGACTGAGGACACACTTCTGTGAGTTGTTATTATTCATCCGCCTTGCATGCACAAAACACAATATAGATAATATAGATGGTTTCAGAAATGAATTTTGAGACCTCCCAAAGAACTAGGTATCTCACTGCTAAATGCATTGTTGGAGAGGTCGTCAAGTGTCTGAAGTTTTCCATCTTGCCTATCACAGAAGGAATCGGACCAGAAATGGCATTATTCTGAAGCAACATGCATATTCAGTTTGCAATCCAAATATTTGAAAAGGCATGTTACAATTCAGTTTAGGTATTTTTACAAACACTTGGCATGCTTTCTACACATATCAGAACTAAATCGCACTTTGCTCAGAACAAAAATTTGGAGTCGACAAATAGCAATAGGCAGCAACAAATTTCACAAAGCAATTGAGAAATCATGAATGTACAGAGTTGAGAATTTGAGAACGTCACTTTATGAGTAGTAGGGACTAGGGAAGAATGCGAGCAAATAGGTGTGGTGCGAGCGGGAGCGAACAAGGGAAGAAATAACCAGCAGAGCAAACTGAAAACACAGCGGAGCGAATTGAACGCAAACAAGGGACGGCAGAAGAAAACACATCGCTCATCTACTTGACTGTTAACAGATTTTGATTAGTCTCACAAGGGTAAAGTGTCAGTTAACTTGGAATAGAAATTAATATAGTCAAAACAATAAGCACATATTTCCATATTCTAAATCAACACTGACTGAAATGTGTGTGACCATCATTAGATGTAATCTATCCTCTTTAACTGAGAAAATCATATCTAGATTAGAAACATGATGAGTTACATAATAACTGAAAAAGTATATATTACCCAAAAATAGATTGTGACTGAAGTAATAGTCCACCTGTTTCATTGCAACAAAACAAAACATTAAAAAATTTAATAATCAAATGTTAAAAAAACAAAGATATGCATGATATGTTTCATCAAAAGTAAGAGGTAAAAATTGAAATATGCTTAATCATTGATCCCAAAGATTCTAAAAGACTTCACTCCAAAAGAAGAGAACAACTAATTGCGCTCCTACTATTTGACACATTCAGAAATTCTGTTTTCATGTACCAAACCAACAATTTAAAAGAAAGCAGATTTATGTTATAACCAGTATTCACATAGGGATATAGTGTCCAATAAATCATCAACTATTAGAGCCTTAATATACAAGTATCACCTTATTCTTTTAGAGAGAAAGAAGCTGATTATTATGTCCATAACATAAAATATTTACCCATGGATGCACTTTAGGCCGAATAATAAATCTGGCAAGAATTATAACTGAGGCAGCCTCAACACAAGACAAGAATTTTATACAGTCATAGTCCAACAAACTTAGCTCAGCAATTCAAGTTGCAAGTTTAGAGTCTGCAATGAAAATTACAAACAATTAATTTACACACTAAAAGCTTTTGGCATGACAAATAAATAATCAATGAACATGTCATCTCACCTTTCGATTTTCAGAACAAATTCCAACAAACCTCCTGAAGTCCAACAATTAAATATACATAATTATTCCAATTAACTTTCTTTCAGGGGAATTAAATATTGATACTAAAAATTAAAAATATTATAAAAGAACAAATCTTCACCATAGAAAAGGGATTACAGTAGGGCTTCCAATTTGAAATTTTAGGAAGAGAGAGCGAATTGATGCATAACCTTCATTAACCAGGAAGAGAGAGCGAATGGATGCCAGCTTCCATCTTTATAACCTTCATTAACCTCAATAAACATTAGATCCATAAAAAATTGAAATCTACTCATTCAAAACAGAACATAAATTGAGATAGGATGATTTCTTCATACTTCCCACAAATTAACAAGCGATAAAAAGCAAACAAACAGAACAATATTTGCAAAATAAAAAACAGTTGGGGAGAAAGAATTCTTACGATCCAATGAGCATGGAGGAAACACCGAGCAATTGATGCTTAGAATTAGCGAGAACGAGCACAGAGAAGGAGCACGAGCATGGAGAACGAGCACAGAGAAGGAGCTGTCACACGAAAACACATTTTAGGTTAGAAGCTCTCGACAGAGTCGCAAAACTTAGGGTTTCAAGCGAGAGCGGAGAAAACGAAAACGAAAACGAAGGGAGAGGAAGAGAGAGCGAAGATGCTTACCACTCTCACAGTGATTTCTGGACAGAAGCTTGAAGATTCTGAACAATGTTTCTAAGATTTCTGAACAAGCAAGTTTCAAGTGACAGAAGTTTAAAGACGGATTCGCGTTACAGTGAGGAAGTGTATATCGTTTCAATGTGACGGATCCTTCGAAATAATTTGCGTTACAGTGAGGAAGAGAGGAGCAAGGGTTTGTACGAGGAAGAGAATAGGATTCGCGTGAGGAAGGGTTTGTGTGAGGAAGAGAAGAGGATTCGCGTGAGGTTGTGTTTGTGCGAGAAATTAAAATTGGGTTTCGACTTTTAGCATCGGGTCTTTTAAAGGCCGATGCTAAATGTACTTGCTTTGGACATTTACCATCGGTTGTTCAAATAACCGATGCTAAAAGTATAACGTGAACTTAAACTTTTGCTTGTAATTTCAAAAATGCCACCGGTTACACATTTAGCATCGGCTGTTCAAACAACCGATGCTAAATAGTGCTTTCTAAAGTCATTTTTGCACTAGTGAGAGGTGGTGAGTTTCGTGGTGTTAAGGCAGAAGTTGATTCAGTATTTTGAATCCCGTTTTACTTGGCAGGGGAAGAGACAAAATGTTTTGTTGGTGTATAAAAGGTTTGATAGAGATGTCGGAGACTATAGTTGGAGAATGCAATTTAATGAAGCCACGGTGGAGCATTTGGTTAAGAAAAGTTCTGATCATAATTCCCTTTTGGTTAGATGTAACCATATGGATTATCCAAACTGGGACCGTCCATTTCGGTTTTAGGCAGAATGGTGTACTCATGAGGATTGTTTAGAGAGTTCGAGTGACATTGTTGGAGCTCTCAAAAATGTCTCCGTGTATTTTATCGCTTTTAATAAGGAGGTCTATCGTAATATTTTCATCAACTAAAGAATTGAAGGAGGAGACTATGTGGTACTAGAAATCTAGAGAATTAACTTCGAGGAATTCAAAGATAATTGGAGAGAGTTGACTCTGCCCAACTTGTGCTTCTTCAAAAGCAGTTACTCAATGATTATGAGAACATTCTCTTCCAGAAGGAGACTATGTGATACCAAAAATCTAGAGGGGCAATCGTAATACATCTTTTTTTTTCATGCCCAAACTGTTATTAGGAGAAAGAGGAATAAAATTCATGGTTGGAATTTACCTTCAGGGGTGATGTTTTTTAAAGATCTGTTATGCTCCAATGTTGCTACTTTCCATGTTTATCATGGCATTATTGAAAATCCCTTAGGGGAGGATGCTATAGGTTGGAGTTGTGTAAACTTGTAACTGATATTGAGGTGAAGAGAGCTCTCAAGAGCATGAAGTCTTACAAAGCTCTAGGTCCTGATGATTGAGTTACGGAGTCTTTGGTTGTCTTGATTCCTAAAGGAGATAACCCAACAACTTTTATAGAATTTAGACCAATTACTCTTTGTAATGTTATGTATAAGCTTATCTCTAAAGTGTTGGTTAACAGGTTGAGACCCTTTCTGGAGGAGATTATTAGTCCCTTGCAGAGCAGTTTTATCCCAGGTATAAGTACTAGAGGTAATGCTATTGTGTTACATGAGAAGAGAACAAACTGATTAACTACTTTTATTAGTTGCAAATAGAAATTGAAGTACATGAATATTCTACATTGGTAACAAAACAGAATCTCAATTAACAAAACAGTAAGTAATTTATCGATACTGCATAATTAGTAGAAGCTACATAAGAGTACTCAATAATTCTGGTTGTAGAACCACTATCTTAGAGTACTAAATGAAACTGCATAATTAAAAAAAAAAAACTAGACCAAGCTAGTGAAACCATAACATTTTTCTAAAAATAGGAAAAGAGGTTACAAACTTCACACATTTTTTCTTCTCTTTGTAAGTAGAAACTCCTTATATATCACTCTATCAGCTGATTTGTCTCAGCTTCCATGACTTTTTTTTCTTATAAGGAGAGGTAAGCCTCACCACAAAAGCTTCCTTTGCCTCCTTAGTCCTTATCCATATTCATGGATACATGTCCTTTTTTTCTTACAATAGCTATGGCTCACTAGACAAACATCATCTGTCTCCTTATTTGAATCCATTACCATGTGTCCTTGTTATCTTTGTAGTTATGTTATCTTTGTTGCTCGTGTCACTAGTGGAAAACTGGGGTTCAAAGTAGGATATTTAGGACTTTTAAAGTCGGATATTCACCCGACTTCTATCAAAGCGACTTAGAAAGTAAGTTTTCTTAAAGTCGGATTAAGGTCCGACTTAAAAAGTAGGTTTTAAAGTCGGAGTATTAGTGCATCCGACTTTAATTACAGTCTGTTTCTTGCAGTGATAAGCTAATTACTTGAGTTCCACCCTCGTTCGTTTTTTCATCTCGAGAGTATCATTTTTCCAATATTTTAGTAATAACTACACAGACTCCATATATATATATATATATGTTGAAAAACATGACATTCACGTAAACTAGAAAAAAAATACTCTTAAAGTCTATTGTATTGAAGTGGTGGAATATTACAAAATGAGAAGGGTTAAGATAAGTCTACCATCTACCTTATATATACTAACCAACTAACGGGTTTTACTACTAACTAATAGGATTACTATATATATTTAACATCGTTTCATTGATTATTATAACAAATCAAATACTGTCAATGAAACTGGAGGAATTATTACATTCATCTCATTGCCAGGTTTCTCAAGTTTACTTTGTTGTGGTATTATCTGCATACAAAACAGCAAATATTTTAAGTTAGATCCACACACTAATCTTTTCATATAACAATTTCATTAGAAATTAAATAATTACGTGAACCTTTTTTGGGTTTGAGAAGCTATTTTCATCCAATGAATTTCCAGATGTAAGTACAGTCTTTGTTGACTCATTTAGATTTGAGCTCACAAATCCCTTAAGAGAAATTTTGAGATTCACTTCATTGCTCCCTATGTTCGCAACCTGAACAAGGATCAATTGCAACGATATATGAGGGTATAAATTTCAAAGGAAAACAATATCTTAATAATAAAGAAAAGTGCTACCACCGCTCTCTTTAATACTTCCCTCTAACACTCTCTCTAATTGAATGAAATTGATATGACTCACACTAAGTTCTCTGAGTCACATTTCTAAAATGGTGAAATTTGCATAACCTTCATCAATTCATAAAGTGAGTGTTGGAGGGGGTGTTACCGGCACTCTTCATCTATTTAATGGTATATTAATATACTATTATAATTTGTACATGTGTAACTTCTATAAGACAAAATTAACATATAACCAAAGAAAAGAGTATGCATAATACATTACCTTTATTTTTAAGTATGTTTTTTTATCTTTAGGATTTTTCAAAAGAATTGCAGATGCAGCAACTGAGTTAGGATCAGTTGCTTGAAGTTGTGATTTGAGTAATGTTGCTCCATTTGACTCTCTAAACATATATTGCACCCAATAGCTAGGAGTTCCATAAGCCTGATTCGCGTCAAAAACAATTGCATCTGGGTTCCACCTATAAGTACAAATCACACATCTCAATGTTTCCAACATGCTTAGATATGGATTTGGATTCTTTACGGTTAAGGATATCCTGCACTCATGTAGTCAGCGTATTGGTAGCCGTTGGATCATGATCAAAAGGTCTAAATTCCAAGCTCAGTATATTTTGGATTTTAGAATAGATTAACATTTTGCGAGCCGATCGATCTTGATCCAACAACAACCATTGATCATAGACTGTGTGAATGCAGGATATCTCGATTATGGGGGATCCATTTCAGCTCAGAAATCCTCTTATTTACTCAATTCATAAATCCTCTTTGCATTTAATCTCGCAATTTGACTATTATCTTATTTGTGTACTTTCCCTTTGTAGCTTCATATACTATTATTTTCAATAACTCAATAGAATATGGTGCTTATTCTATATAGATTTACGATAAAGGATTGAAAAAGGCATACTTCCTGTCATGAACATTTACAAAAAGTGGTGCATAGCTAGCCATTGCAACATGATCACTGCATCAGAAAATGGAAAGGGGGCTTGAGTAAGAAATTGCATAATAATTTTCAAAAATAAAAGCATTTAACTTATAATTGGGCCATTCCTTGTGCTATTTTTGTGAACATAAAAACTAGCATGAAGTAGCTGACAACTTGATTATTTTAGTTTGGCCAAAAAGTGGTTTAATTCATAATATTAATTAAAGTAAGAAAAATATCTTTGCAAGGGTGAATGAAAAGGACCTGTTTGTTTCTAATCCAATAAGGAATCCAGCTTCAGACACACCTCCCAAAAGGGTTCCATGTTTAGCTTGGTTGTCTCCAACTAGAGCATACTCACTCACAAAAGCCTACATAGTATTCCAATCATCATCACTTAAATTCAAGTACCAAATACTTGCACAATATAAACAAACGAGATTCAAAAATGTTTTCTCTGCTTTGAACTGAAGCATCATCCTTTAACCCAAAGTTTTCAATATTAAAAAAAAGAAGGACTACAAAACCTTTGGACTATTGCGTGGTGTCTTATCAAACACATGAGCGTTACTAAACATATCTTGAGCATCACGAGGATAAGTCTGGTAAGAAAGTTAGAGTATGAGAAAGGATGATTAAAATGGGAAACCAAATTATTTATCATAGCATGCACAATGAAATTATATATAAGGTTAATTATGAGAGATAGGATATTTACATGATAATCATACAAATCAGCCGGGTGATCTAATGGCTTTGCAGAGGCATCACAATTTGAAATAATAAGAATATCTGGATAAGCATTTCGTATTGCATTGTAGAAGGCTAGGTAATTTCCTAATCAATAAACAAGTTTCTACAAAAATTAGACTACAATTTTGACATTTGTTTTTCACCATATAAATAATAGTAAGAAAAGGATGGAAAAGGAATATCAAATAATATTGAAATTCACATGATAGTGTGTACATAACCAATGAGAATTGAGTCTAGTGGTAGGAGTCAGCCTCACACAATATGAGAAATTAAAGTTCAAATTCTCGCTAACACCCACATTTAGTGTTCAACAGTGGCTCGAAAACGATTACATCTAATGGAGAAAACTATGAGAGGGAGGGAGCGAGAGAGCGAGGGAGAGAGAGGGAGGGAGGGGGAGAGAGAGAGAGAGAGTACCGCGGTAGTTTTTCTTTCCACAATCTTCGTTTCCAACACCAACATATTTTAGGTCAAAAGGTTGTGGATGCCCCATAGATGCTCTAAGGGAGCCCCATGTTGAATTAGCTGCACCTCTAGCAAACTCAATGCCATCAAGTGCTTCCTACAAATTAAGGTAAGGAAATATATATATATATATATATATATATATATATATATATATACACACATTGTGAAATTTTCTTTAGCAAATATGGATTAAAAAAAGGAAAAGCAACACCAATTAAAATGGGGTGGGAAAGAAAGAAGAGTAGAAAAATATACTTGCACAAAAGGTGTGATGACACTCGTGTCAATTTCATCAGTATGGCTAATGCCTATAAAACAAACAAAAAAAAATGAGAAATTGAGAAATGCTTCATGCATCATAATAAAAATGAAGAGAATTATGGCAAAACGTGTTTTAACACACTATTATTATTGGATGAATTTTGCAGGGCCTCCTCGTCACTAAGCAAGATGAAACCACCAAATAGAATTGTATGATTTCACTTAATAATAATAATAATAATAATAATAATAATAATAAGCTTATTTGAGTGGTGATCAATGTAACACCATACTTCAGGTTGAAGACATATTTGAGTGTTTGTCACAGCAGTCGTGAGACATGTGTTGAGATACTTATTCTAGTGTTAGAAAGGAACGCAATGCTAACAAAATTTTAAGCTTTTCTTTTTAATAATGATCAATTAGGCATGAAAGACATTAAATTGATTTAGATCTTATTTTTTGATGAAACACATTATCACTAGAAAAATGTACTCAACAAATTTTTTAGATAAGATAAAGAAAATATAATATTGATCTTGATTTTCAATTTAGATATTTCAATTTTAACTAGCTAGAAAATACCGTTGTTGAAGACCCATATCGGTCTTGTACCAATGTCTTCAGCTAGCTACACAAGAAAAATGTTATCATGATTAAATTTCACAACAAAACCAAAATGTGAAATAAGGACTCAGTTTGTGTGCGACAAAATGCATTCAGTCGCGCAGTCATCAACTCGAGACCGTCTAATGTTAATAGGACGGTCCAAACTTTCTAGAATTTAATATTTAGCAAAAATCAAAATCTGTTATTAAAATCTAGATTGTTGGATCTTAACCAGACGGTCTTTAGCTTGTCGATTGCATGACTACATGCGAATTCGACTGCACCTAATCTAATATCGTGAAATAATTGGACCTACTTGAAGACCCTCAAAGTAACCAAGTCCATCATCTGTCCAGTAATTCCAAACATCACCAAAGTGTCCAGGTCTCTGTTCCCAAGATCCAACACTATGTTTCCACCTGAATGCATTTTTTAGCGTCTCTCCTTCAACAAAACAGCCACCTCTTGCAAAACAAGAAATTGTGACTAATATTGAGTTTGAAGTGAACTTATTCATATTTGGATGTTTTTACTCTAAATATAAGATCAACTTAAAACTTAGTGTAGTATAAGTTCTTGAACCAAAAGCAGAAACTATTTTTTTAATCACTTCTAGTGAAATCTAAATTTGGAGACAAAATCAATTCTGAAGCATACCAAAATCACATTTTCCTTAATAAAAATCATTTTCACATCCCTAACTATACATTCAAAGTGCTAGGACTGCTTATTTGCATAAATATTGTGAGAAAAAAACTAATTGTCTACTTTTTATATCCATACATGTAATACATTTTCAGTTTTCACCATGATTACTAATGCATACCTCTAAATAAGCAAGACAGAAAAAAAAATGAAAAACCTAAAATCTCTTCCTTATCATTTTGTTTTTGCATACCTGGAAATCTAAGAAAGGCTGGTTTCAACTCTATCATCATGTTGACCAAGTCACTTCGAAAACCATGTCCCTATGCCAAGACAAGTTTAAAGATTTTACTAAAAACTTTTATTCAAAAGAAAGAAGGGTAAATAGTTATTTTTGTCCTTAAATATGTGAGGCATCTCGGTATATTTCTTGAATGTGTCGAAATTGTAAAAACTATCTTGTGTGTATCTTCTTTTAGTAATTTTGGGATTGAACCGACTAACGAAAGATCAGTTTGATGATCAATTTGAATAACAAAAGTTACATTCAAGAACCCAACCAACTAAAGAATGACAAATTCGGAGATCCTTTTGCAATTTTGAAACATTCAAGGACCAAAATTACCGTTTACGCAAAGTTTACCTTGAATGTGTCTACAGGCATAGCAGACACTTGGTCCAACCATATCTTCCCTTTTTGGGTTGTTGTCAAGTACATAGTTGAGTTAGAACTTGATGCATGGGCTACCAATGTAGTCTCTATCCTTTTCCAATTTGAAACCTCTGATGCCAAACCTCTGCAAGATCAATTCTCAATTATTATTAGTATAATAATAGTTCTCAGATACTAATGAGGCTTTTTAAGAATAAAACTACTCACTTGATATTGCTTGAAGTCAATATCCCTCCGTTTTCTGCTTTTCTGAATGATATTGTCATATCTAGTGGTCCTATTGAACGAACAAACAATACAACCTTGTATTTCTTCCCTTCCACTATATTCTGAAATAAACTTTCATTGTAAATAAACTAAGATATAAGGAAGTACAAGGAGGTAATATTAATATTTGTTAGTTATTTTCTCACCATGCCCCAAAAACCAGGGTTAGAGATTCCAACACCATCAGAAGGGCAATTGTCACATAGTACATCAATTCTCAATGCAACCTTATTGTGTTCAAAGCAAGAACTGAGTTCAGTTTGCACTTTAACGGATGATTCTATTCCAACTATGCTCCAAGGCTCAATATGTGATGGAACTTGCATGCCCCCTGCTTCAAATCCTGTACAGTGAAAATAGTCAATTCGTTACAATTATTGGTTCAATTCCTCTTTACGTTAAATAAATATTTTCCTCTAAATATGAACTTTGTCTCCTAAATTATGTGTTCCAGACTGGGCTACTCCCCAATCCCAATTTGGGTCGGCCGCAAGCCCATAACAATGCATGATCTGTGCACTCCGGCAAGGAACGACAGTGATCTCTCATCAACAATCAACGGTCCAGATCGGACCTGACCTACACGTGCGCCAACGTGCCTGACACACCTCTGACACCTATAAAGAGGCATGCATTTATTGCAGCAGGTACGCTTTCTCTCTCTACTTAACACTTAATTCCTCTGAGGTGACTTGGGCGTCAGAGTGTGTGCAAGTACCACCCCCTAAGCCGGCTCAACGCAAGGGACGTCGTCAATGGGAGCGAAGCCGACCTACTTGTCTGTCATCCACCGGGTTCGACCTTAAAACAATATGTTAATGATTGATGTGATTGTCAAATCACTAGCTATTTAGAGGCCTAAAATCGTATTTTAGCGAATGTTGCTATCTGAATTTGTTATCATTTTACAAACTTTAGAGAATATGGAAATTATGATGACCTCTGTTACTCACAAGCTCTGCCCACAATCCCCCAGCACCAGCATGATTAATCTCCTGCAAAAGAAGTTCAAAATTTTAACATCACTTTTAAATTACTTAAATAGAAAAGAATATCATGAGTAATCTAACCATAATATGCAAGGAAAATCCAATATTTAAATTCTACATAACCCTTAAGTTTGAAGCTTTGTTACATTTAATTTTTTAAGATATGAGTAATGAGTAAGAGATGCATGCAGTTACTATCACCACACACACACACATATATATATATATATATATAAACATTTCCCTCCCACCTCAAAAAATATTCCAAAAAGGGTGTTGGGAATTGGCCTTCCAGATGATTCAGAAGCATCTACAGTTAGAGATGAAGTTTGATTAGCAACATCAGCATTGCATTGAAATGCAACAAAAATGAGGTATAGCCAAAGAAAACTGCAATAAGCTTCTGAAAAATCCATCTTCTTTTCCTTTCTGATTCAACTAAGAATTATATTTGATTTTGTTAATTTTTTTCTTTTTGGTCTATTGTATTTGTTTATATTTTATCTAACGAGAGAAACTTGATCTGATTATTAATTAATGTTAAATAAAAAGATGTGGCTAACAATTAGTAGAGACCCGAGTCAGCAGTATATTTGAGTGAAGTGGAGTTTGCGTAGCTCATGTTACGGCACTGCCAAGTTTCCTGTCCTGTCCTTAGAAAAAAAAATTGAAGTTTAAGAAAAATTTAAAAATTAAAATGATAACAAGACATTTATTTTGACGCACTCTTCAGCATGTTCCTTATAATTGACCTGTTTTATTGAAACAAACTATAGAACTTGTATTGACTTTTCATAAAATAAATCAATGGGTCAAAACGAGATAGATGTAGATAAGATAAACTAGCTCACTCTACCACAGTATTTTTGTCTTAGATTTGATAACCTGGCTGTGTTAGATGTTCTTGTCTTTTTTTTTTTATGTAATTATTTACTTTTAGTTTTTTATTGTAGAGTTTTGTATCGTTAGTACTTTTAGTAGTCTATACTTTTGGTGACTTTTAGGCGTTTTTAGGAGATAGAAAAATAAGACAAGATTTAGTCAAAAAGAAAAATAAGACAAGATGAAAGAGAAAATATAATCCGCGTTGTTAGAAAATATAATCCACATGGACTATAAAATTTTATAGAAATTTATAGGGCCGGGTTAAGGACAAGTATAACCCCTCCCACCCCTTCCCTTGCTCACCCTTAGTGCATTTCCAACCTTAAAGGCAATCAATCCCACTCTAGCTCGAAATTAACTATAATGAACTCAAAAAGGAATTCCATAATGTTTCTTTTTTTCATGTCAAGGGAAGCGAAAGTTTGTTATATCTTCTTCTAGCAATATAACTTGTCAAATACCCGTCAAAAAAAAAATTATAACTTGTCAAATAAACTAAAATGAGACAAATCACATTGAACTACATCAAATTGATCTTACATAAAATAAGATAGTTATAATTTACAGACAACATTATTAATTACACGAGGCAGTAGATGAGCAATTGCAACTATATATTGCATAATCCCATTCCTATCCCTTTATTTTTTTTTTTCATTTATTTTTTCTTGTTAGTTTCCCACCCCTTTAAACCAGAATCACTTCCTGTCATCTTCAGTATACTAGATTCTTTCAACAAATCAAGTGCTGTGAATGAATGTGGTGGGAGTATGACATTCATGTCCTTCCCAACATTCTGAAGTAGATTTTGGATTGGAACAACCTGTATATATCCACATTAAAAACAACAAAAGCATAAGTTAATGTTTTGACCCAATGAATCCATGAAACTTCTCATTTTACAAAGGAAGTTTGAAAAGCTTGGAATTACCTTCTTTGGCTGTGAGAAGGAATTCTCATCCATTACATTTGTAGATGTAAGCACAGTCTTTGTTGACCCAGATGGCTGCAATGAATTTTGGTCCAATCCATTAAAAGAAATCTTGAGACTCACATTGTTGGCACCAAAGTTCACAGCCTGCAAAAGTTAATTGCTTCAGAATTATGATCTGTTACCTTAAATAATATGTCTCTTTAATGGAAAATGGTGAAAGGCATGTTTCAGAATTCGAATAGTATTGCACTTTTAGCAGCCAAACTGAGGTTTATCCGAAATATGTATAACTGATGCGAAGTTGTTTTTGTTACCTTTATTCGTATGTAATTTTTCTTATCTACAGGATTTTGCCAAGCAATTGCTGATGTAGTTAATGAATTTGAAGTTGTTGTTTGAATTGATGAGTTCAGGAGTGTTGCTCCACTCGACTCGGCGAAAAATAGCTGCATCCAATAGCTAGGAGTTCCATAGAGTTGAAAAGAGTTGAATACAATTGCATCTGGATTCCATCTAATGACAAATTTGACAAAATCTTAGCAACTGTTTTTCTTCTACAGAAAATATTTATAACAATGAAATCCTCTGAAGACACTTTTTCTAAATTTGTTTATAATTGTGTGGAATAAAAAAGGCCAAATCATCATAAATTACCTCCTATCATTTGTGTTTACGAATAGCGGAGCGTAGCTAGCCATATGGACTACATCACTGCACCAAAGATCAAAAAAAACAAAATGAAAATGATGAGTACTATATTAAGTGATGTAAGTGAACTAGATCAGAAACTCAGATTTCAAACCTGTCCTTTTCTAGTCCAATAAGGAACCCAGCTTCGGCTAGACCTGCCAAAAGGCTTCCAGTCCCGGCATCTTTTCCGGTCACAGCATACTCACTTACAAATGCCTGTAAAATTTTCAACCTGATTGAGCATGAAAGAAAATGCCAATAAATAATAAAATAGAGGGGATTTTAATAGTGTTCATAATACCTTTGGACCATTTCGCGATGCACGATTAAATGTGGTAGCTCGAGCAAACATGTCATTTGCACTTGTGTATACCTAATCATAAAAACAAAGTATGAGAAAAGAACTCCATTGAGATTTGTAATCAAAGAAATTGTGCTAAGATATTACATGATAATCATATAGATCAGCTGGGTGATCTAAAGGCCGTGAAGAAGCGTCGCAATTTGAAATAATTTGGATATCAGGATAAGCACTTCTTATTGCATCATAGAACTTCAGGTAGTTTCCTGGTCAATCAAATATTTAAATAGAAAAAGAAGAGGCAACATCAAACTATTATGATTCAATAAAAAGGACAAAAAACACAAATTCTAGAAATGTTCATTATAAATCAGCATTTATCGCATATATTATTAATAAATCTAGTCATTATTTTCATCACCCTCTTTTCTTGATTGAAATTCAGATGGATCCCAACAAATTTACATGGGACCCATTTGAATTTCAACCAACAGGAGTAAGCGTGTTTGGAAAAGAACTAAAGCACACACACATACATGAACACCGGACACGACAATGATAATAATTTGGAAAACTGAAGTAGTTGAAGTGTCAGTGTCGACATCAGTGTTGGTGTCTGAAACGACACGTGTCTGACACCAGATACGTCTTCAACGTGAAGTGTCGGTGCTACAGAAGAAAAAATGATAGAGAGTGTGTTGCTAGCACTCCTCATATAGTTTTTTCATTCGAGTGTTAGTGTATGCTAGCAAAGAACAATCACATTTTCTAGGAAAAACGACCATACCTCGATAGTTCTTTTTTCCACAATCCTCATTTCCAACGGCAACATATCTTAGGTCAAATGGCTCTGGGTGTCCCATAGCAGCTCTAATAGAACCCCATTTTGAAGTAGGATCACCTCTCGCAAACTCAATTCCGTCAAGGGCTTCCTGTAATCAAGATTTCAATATCTTTTTGTAGATTCTTAAGCCAACTTTGTTTAACAAAATGTAATCAATAATAGAGAAAAAGAATAAAAAAAGTGAGATAATGTACTTGCACAAAAGGTAAGACAGCAGATGTATCAACTTGATCAGTGTGGCTAATACCTACAATGAAATATTTCAATTAGAAAACAACATATTTACTAATTCACCATCTTAGGAAAAAACGTAATCAACAGAGATATAGACAAAAAATACCATTATTGAATACCCATATTGGTAAAGCACCCAAGTCCTCAGATAGCTGTTCAGCGCCGTTAATAATATATATTATTTCACTTCCATAGCACAAACAGAAAGCATTTCACAAAAATATGAACATCATAATTCTCAGAATCAATATTTTAAAAGAGAAACTTACTTGCAGAAACTCAAAATAGCCAAGGCCATCATCAGTCCAGTACATCCACACATCGCCAAAGTGACCAGGTCTCTCCTCCCAAGGTCCAACGGTTGCTTTCCATCGGAATGCATTCCTTAACCGTTCTCCTTCGACAAAACAACCACCTAATGCAATGTAATAGTAATTAACATTCCTAATAGGATACTTACTTTAACTACAAATTGTACCAAAGAATTAAAAGCTAGTAAGAACTACAAAGATCATCTTTGACCAACTAGACTCAAAAACTTCACCACAATCAACCCCCTTAATCTGAACCACTTTATGCATACCCGGAAATCTGAAAAACCTTGGTTTCATATCTAGCAGCATTTCAACAAGATCAGTTCGGAAACCGTGTCCCTGTCCCAAGTCAAGGATGAAGATGTCACTCAAAGGGTGAGGAAAGACAACTCAGTATTACCAACATTTACATCATATACCAACCTTATATGTGTCCACTGGCATAGCAGACACTTGATCCAACCATATCACACCCTTTGTGGTAGTCGTTAATTGGAGTCTTGAGTTTCGATTCGTTGCCTTGGCCTCCAATAAAGCCTCCACCTTTGTCCAATTTGAATAATCAGAGCCACTGCAAAATCAATTATTACTAGTATCACTCATGGATGCAAAAGATAGTTTCCTAGATTAAAACTTTTAGACGACAAGTCTCTATAGCGCTTAAAAGTTGAGCTTACGTGATCACAGATGAAGCCAGGGTTCCATCACCATTTGATCCGGTCAATGAAACTGTTAGACTAAGTGGTCCTGTTGAACGCACATAGAAGACTACTTTGTATTTCTTCCCTTGCTCAATATTCTGAAGGAAGATGAAACCACTAAGGAATTAAAAAAACTCAGAATGAAAGTAATCAGATTAGGATCTAATAAAATTCATAAGCAACAATTAAATTTTTCAGGACATATATGCACATTGAAGGGTTTCAATTTTTCTCACCATTCCCCAGAAACCAGGGTTATATACACCGACACCTCCAGCTGGGCAATTGTTGCTGTCACATAACACATTCATTCTAAGTGCAATCTTATTAAGATCAAAGCACGAGGTTCGATCAGTTTCAACATAAATAGATGATTCGTTTCCAATAATTTGCCAAGGATCAATATTTGAAGGAATATTAGAGCCCCCAGATTCAAATCCTGAAACAAAAATTCTTAATCTTTCAGTTATATAAGAAAACAGTACCCAACAAATAATGACCAAGAAAGTATACTAGAAAACAGTAAACCATCCATCATCCAAGCATTTTAATGGACACCATAAATACGAAAAGCAAAAGTTGTTCTCTTTCTCTTCCAATTATATTCTTAATTATTTCCATTCAAGTAAAATTGATTGCAGGAACAAGTTGCAGTGGAAAAACACAACAGAAAAAAAAATCCCTGAGAAACCTTCCAGTGTCATTTAAAGGTTAAAGATAACGAAAATGACCTCTGTTGCTTACAAGCTCAGCCCACAATCCCCCAGCTCCAGCATGATTGATCTCCTGTAAATGAAATTCAATATGTCGGTTATTTTCTGCTATTTCGAATGAGTCATCATCAATTCAAGTACAAACATGCACACTCAAAATCAAAGTTCAATCCTAAGTTCCATGCAGTTCATTCAATAACTCGTAATCCTGTAATACAATACATGGTATGTCGTAGCATTTAGAAAAAGGCACTAATTTAGTACTCATTAACTTCATCCAAGGGCAAGAAGCGACTTGCTTCCATAAAACCTCCGTTGTGGCAGGGTATACGGAAAGATCAAACTGATTACAGGTCGATGGCTTTAACTTTGTTTGCAAGAGGCTAATTAGATGACTCGAATCTGTGACCTCTTAGTCACATGAAAGCGACTTCAACCATTGTGCCAAGGCTCCAACTGAGTTTTACTAAGGATGACTCTTTAATCTATAAGCACATTTGAAATAATGTTTTATACATTAAAATCCCATTAATTGAGACAAAGATATTCCTTTTTTATGGGATGACATGAGTGTGCACTCAATATGCCAAATAAGACCAAGTATATTACAGAAACTCATTAAAAATTAGTTGTTTCCACATCACATCAAAGTAGTGTCATACGCCCGTAAGACCTAGCACAACTGGCAAACTTAGCGTTGTTAGGATGGACATTGTTCGTGATTACCCAAAGGTTCGAACCTGGGATGTCTACTTTGTATGTGTGAGTTTATGGATGCTGTATGTTAAAATACACTGTCTATGAGTGACTGTGATCATGACTCATAAGCCTAATTAGATAAATCTTAAAGGCCAAATAAACAGCAAATAAGGGAGAGACAAACATTAAACAATGAAGTATCAAAGAAAAAAAGTAATTAAAAGAGGATTAAATCAAGAAACAACAACAATGATGATTTGCAAAATGGAGATTTATGTTCACCTCAAAGAATATTCCGAAAAGAGTATCCGGTATGCGCCTTCCAGACGCCTCAGAAGCATCCACAATTAGAGTTGTGTTCAAGTCAGCAGCATGGACTTGGAACACAAGGCAAACCAATATGAACAATTGAAGCACAGAAACACAGCATAACCGCATTTTCTGTTCACAACATTCAATAACAATAAAAAGTAATTCAAATTAACAAGAACACAAGAATTCCACAATTATATAAAAGAGAAAAAGTAAAAAGCAAAGTAAAAAGCAAAACAGAATGTAATGTGATGTAATAGTGTTTATACAGAAAAGGAAACATATGTAACAAGTTAACTGAAACTGATGTATGTATATCACCACCGCTTAATCATACAATATGACAATAAGAACCGAATCATTTGAATGAAAAACACAACAAGTTCTGAAGAAAATCAAATTTCACAAAAAAATAAAAAAGCAATTCTCATATTCTCATTCTAATTTACAACACAAAAGCAAGTTTACAAAAGCAAAAAAGCCAAACACCAGAGTAAGAAACTCACATGAGAGAGAGAGAGAGAGAGAGAGAATTATTACTATTATGAGCTGAAAAGGTGAGTTAGTGAGTGTTGAATTGAATATCTATCTTATGTTGGTTTTATAGAGAAGGGATTGGGGATAGTATCAATAAAATAAAGGGGTGCATGCAATAGCATAGATTGATCTGTATCAACTGGGGAGGTAACATGTAAGGAAGGGAAATTGGCTTTGATTGGAAGGATGGTAGGTAATAGGTATGAATTAGAAGTGAAAATGTGAATGAAGTGTAAAGTTAAGTGAGGAACTGAAATTGTAAGATGGGTTTGTTTTGATTTCTTTGTTTTAAGATTTTCTTTCCTTTGTTTTTGCCGTATGGCTTTGACGCAATCGCATTTCCTGCGTGTCATATAATCAGATAAGAAGAAATGGAATAATAACATCTTAAGATAATGTTGTCAAACAAAAACAAAAACCATAAGATAAGTAAGTACATTACTTTTTTTGGTTCCTTTATGACTTTTTTGTTTACTTATGAGTTTTGTTTTATCGACATCATTTTTTTTGACAAATTGTTTTGTCTACGTTACGGTATTATAGTTAATTAAGTAGTCAACTCAAGGGTTTGTCTTAATAGAGCGCGTGAGGATTTGTATTCGAGAGGTTCTAAGCAAATATAATTCTCTTTATAAGTGCTAAAAGACTCTCAAGGATTTCTATGCTTTGGACCGGACGTCATCCTCTAACGCTAAAATTTCTATAGCAAAAAAAAAAATTAAGTAGCAGATTTTTGAGAGAACTTAACGTGGTCTACTAGTTTAGTATAAATTTTTAGGGTAAAATATGTTTTTGTTCCCTACAAAATTGAGTGCTTCTAAGTTTAGTCCCTACATTAAGGAAATAGGCGTTTTGATCCCTCACTTATTTCACGGTTTTCATTATTAGTCTCTGCCGTTAAATCATGCTGACTAGGCTAACAGAGTCATGACTGAGCACGCCACATGGACATTTTAATTGACCTGACATCCACGTGGCATGCCACCTCACTCTTTTTTATTAGTTTTTTTTTTTGACAAGCTCTTTTTTATTAGTTATAATACTTTTTATTAAAGAATTCCATTCATCAGCATCATCACCGATTCATCAGCGTCTTCACTCTTGAACCCACAAATGAGAGTAAAGTTCAGAGATCTGAATTCGTCTTACAAGAAAATGAGTAAAAATTACACAAATTCAAACCAAAACCACACAAATTCAACCAGAACCCACAAATGCCCAGATTCCCAAAACCGGAACCCACAATCGCATCAAACCCACAAACGCCCAGAATCCTAAAAACAATTGCAGGAACATGTATGGCTTGCGAAGGTGAGAGAGCGCTGAACGAGAGAGGAAGAACGACGATGACGGTGGTGCGGCGGTGTTGGCAAATCAAATATCACTCGAATCCTCGTTTTCCATGATTCAAGATCCAAATCTTCAACTTCTATTTTTCAGCCATCGCTCTCTGCATTTTCTCCACTCTCTAATTTCTCCTTTCTCATCCTGAATCACGCCCAGATTCAAAATCCGAATCTTCAGCTTCTCCCTTTCTTCACTCTTTGCATTTTCTTCTTTTCTGTTTGTTTTTGTTTTGGTTTTCAGGGTTTGAGAATCTGGGAACTGTTGTGGGGTTGTGAGGAGTGGGATGAAATCAATTTTTGGATCTTGAAGAAGGAAGTTTATTTGTTTCTGGGTTGATTTATTTATGGGTTTTGCGGTAAGGAAGAGGAACAATTTTGTTTTTTTTCAAAGAACACAATTCAAATATATAGAAAAGCCACGTGAAAAAAATATGACATCTAATTTAATTGTGCCACGTAGATAAAAAATGCCACGTGACAATTCAGAAATCCGTTAGCTTAATCAGCATAATTTAACACGAGAAATAAGTGAGGGACCAAAATGTCTATTTCCTTAATGTAAGGACTAAACTTAGAAAGACCCGATTTTGTAGTTATTAAAAACATATTTTACCCAAATTTTTATATAGTATTGTGCATATGATTCTGTTTGGTTTTTCTTGGCAAATAGAATGAAATAAAACTCATTAAAATCTTTCGATGTTACAAAAACATCAACGAGGAAAAGGAATACTTCTCCTTGATTTTATTAAAAAAAAGTGAAAGAAGATAGAAGAGAAGCTGGGGGGACTACTAGACCAATACTCTTGACAAGAATAGAAAATAAAGTCAAAGCAAAATTAGGGAATTCTAACTTGAAGCTGGGGGGACTACTAGACCAATACTTATCATACCGTGTAACTAATCTTGAGTATTGGTTAGGGGTGTTCAAAACCGAACCAAACCAATAGACAAACCGCAAACCGAACCAAACCAATCCGAAAACTGCAAAAAATAGCTTTTAATCGATTTAGTTCGGTTCTTTTTTTCATTGCACCGCGCGGTTCGGTTCGCGGTTTTGATTTCAGAAACCAAACCAAACCAAACCGCAAGTAACACTAATTCTTTGACTCACTTACAAATAATCCATATTGTTATGATATATTTAAAAATTACAATAAAATATTTAATTCAAATTCTTTTAAACAGTGTCTTAGCTATCTTAAAAGAATTAAAAGAGAGTAATTTATATACTACGTATATTTGAGTAGACTTTTTCTTAAAGATTTATGTTAGCTATTTCTTATGTTAGTTCATTTAACTTCATTTTAAATTATGTTTTGTCTTGGAAAAACCGAACCAACCGAACCAATCCAAACCGCATTGGTTTGGTTTGGTTTTATTTTAGGAAGCCAACCGAACCGAACCAAACCGCATGTAATTTTACTTTGCGGTTCAGTTCACTTTTTGTCTCAAAACCGAACCAAACCGCACCGCGAACACCCCTAGTATTGGTAGCCACAGAATTATCAATATCATCTTACATCTCACCTCAAAACTTTCTTAATATTCTGATAATGCAATTCTAGTACCATTTCTGCAAAAAGTTACTTAACCGCTGCTTTAAACAATTGAATATAAATGATAGGTATAATATACTCACTTGGTCCTTACTATAAAAAAAATTTGATGCATTTCTTGTCCGTAACGTAGTTTGATGCATATGCATTTTATAGATAGATTAGATTGATAGATACCGATAATTCAAGAAAATTTGAAATTTGAAATTAAAAAGAAATAAAAGTGTCTAGATGAAAGGAGAAAAAGAGAGAAAGAATACTAAAATCAGATTTAATTTGAGTATGACACATACCAAAAAGAAGACTTGTTTTCTTTATGGTTGAACCGTACTTGAAGGGTCTTGGGATGCACCAGTTAGGCATAAGTTCGTACTGATGAAGTCGGGAGCAGAATCTAGGTCGGGTTATACCTGTAAAGAGACTCGAACGCCCAAGTCAGGGAGGAAGGAGTCAAAGTGGGAAGTGTAGGGAAAAAGCGCACCGTTCAACAAGGGTTGACTCCTATTTATAGAGTCAGACGAGGCTTCTTAGTCGTATGATTAGTCGGCTCGATCTCAACCATTGATCACAATTCCTGCCTGCTTTGTGCTACCATGCGAGTGGATCTAGGGTGATGTGGGCCGGTCTCGGCCTATTATGGGAATTGGGTCATCGGCCCAATCCGAAACAATGGTACACGTGTTGGACATATGAGAAGGGGGGAGAGAAATTCTCTATGAAAAAGGTCAAGCAAAAGTTATAAAAAATAAAAGAGAAAATTTAGAGGGGAATTTTTTTTCGTTAGTGATATTATTATATATTAATTAATATTCTTTTATTAATTTATTTAAAGCGGAAATTTTTTTTACAGGATTTTTGTAAAAGAGAATATTGTTAGCATTTCTCTTTAACCTAATGTTTGGTTTGCATGCAATTTGAGTGAGCGAAGGGAGTTGGGAAAATGAGAGAAGCTGAGAAGCCATAACAACTTATTCTCTCTACTATCTCTCAAATTTTGGCTAATCTGCATATGGGTCCTCCTAGATATCTACTTCTCTCATTTTTTTCCCTCAGCTGGTATGACTCAATCTTTACTAATACAAACTTAAAACTAAAACAACATAAATCATTACATCTCATAAATAACTATACATAGAATCATTTATAATTAATACCTTTTACAAAATTAAACATTTGGATGAATAGACCATACTAAACAAAAACATGTATCCCCTACAGCTTGAAAATAAATTCACAGTTGATTAGTTTTAATTATAAAGTATAAATAAATATGTTTTCTTATGTATTTTTTTAGGGGTTATCTAATATGAACCCGGTCCATGGTAGACCGTAAGCCCTCCTATTATTAGTAAGTTTTAATAAAATATTAATTTTATTTTTCATTTTTATTATAAAAATCATTTTTTAGTAAACATTGTAAAGCTCTCCACCTTTAGACTTTTTTTAAGTGGTCCATATTAAATGCACCTTATTTTATAATAAAATAAAAAATGGATTGATGGCTTAATGCAATTCTTTTCAAAGTCTAAAATTATAAAATAAAATAAAAAGTGTGTCATACAATGGACAATACAAGCAAAAAAAATGTAAATTTTACTTACTGAATAAGTTTTTGTACTGGACCGGAGAGTATGGACAAGTTTTTGTCCGGTACATTGTTTGGTGAACAATGGACAGTACAAACAAAAAATGTAAATTTTACTAAAATTCCATTTCAAATGTTTATAATGATTTTATGTAACATATGTTATAGTAATTAAGAAATTTTAAGGAAAAATGTACGATGGAGAAGATGAGAGAGAGAGAATAGAGGAGAGAGGTATATGGGGGGGGGGGGGGGAGAGGAATGAGAAAGGAGAATGAGATGAGAGAGAGAAAATAGAGGAGAAAAAAAATATTGAAATAAAAATAAGATTTTTGTATTTTTTTTAGTGATCAGAAAGTTGTTGTGATTTTGTGAGGTACAGAAATTTGGGGTTTTTGTCCGGTCTCTTGCACCCACTTCAGTCCAGTACCATGAACAGTTTCCAAATCAAATAGAGTACAACTGGAGATGTCCAATACTACTGCTTAGCAAATCAAACGCACCCGTCGTATATTGTCTCATTCTTGTCTAAATTTTACATTAACACCTAATATAGTACAAAATTACTGTTGATTATTTTAAAATTCATGTTGGGTGAGTCACCACCGTCAATGTAGTTCTTAATTCTTAAAAGGTATTGAAATTACAAATATATCTCTCAGTGTCTCCTTTGTTAGTAAATCTATCAACTAAATTAATCAAAAAATACATTTAATTAAAAATTAAAATGACTTACTAAAACTATACTTAGCGATGTGTGTATATATATTTATAATTTTGATATATTTAAGAATTATAATAACAATATTTTATACGTTCAAAAACCAAAATGACTTACTCGATGGACAAACATTGTTGTTTGAAAGTGCAAGTGATTGTAATCCATCAAAAGAAGTTACAACGATATCTAGCCATATGTAATTGTTTTTGATTGCTTTGAAGGCATGTATATCAAATATCCAAGATCTCCACTCAAAAAAGCAAGGTTCCTCTCCCTTGGAATACAATAGAAAACAACTCATATAGCTACTCAAGATTCTGTACGCCATATGAAGATAGTATTTCAGGATGGAAGCGGATGAATAACAGGAGACATGGGTCATCTGGACCCCACCCAGTCGGTCATCTAAAGATATGTCTCACCAAGTGTTGTTGGGCCCGGACCGACCCGGTCGGTTGGCCCGTGACCCGCGTTGGAACTCGGTTTGGATGTTGGATCGGATCTGCAATTGGCCCGCGCTGACGTCATCAACTCGGTTGTTGACCCGCCTTTGACTCGCTTGTTGACCGCGTTGACTCGATTGTTAACCGAATTTTAAATAGCAAAATGTAATGGCTGGGGATCGAACTCCTTACCTGATGCTTATGTTCCGAGATTTAACCAACTGAGCTAAATATTCTGTCGTTAAATAAACAACATATTTTATACTTAATTCATTCTTACGTTTTATTTTTTTAAACAAAACCCCTTTAACCTTAATTATATTCATTTATTAATTACTTTTATACTTACATGTGTTATTATATATTATGTATGTATCTTACTTATTTAATATCTAATATTTTGTATCACATTCCATAAATTTTAGATTCTATATATCATTGAGTATGAATAATTATTCATTTTAAAATTTATTTTAATATTTAATTAAATCATATTGAAAATATTGACTTAGAATATTATATATTTTACCAGTTTTATTGTTTCACGGGTCATGCGGGCCAACTAGTGACCCATCGGTCCGACCATTGACCCAGTGACCTGATCGGGTCGATCACCGGGTCGGTTTTAATAACATTGTCTCACCCTAAAAGAAGAGAACTTTCTGTAAGTGATATGTCTTAGATCTCAATTAGGTTTTTTTATAGGCAATGTTAGTGGGGTGGGGAAATGTTAGTTTCTGGGATTTGAATCTGGGACCTTCTTCTTGCA
Source organism: Astragalus glycyphyllos (assembly GCA_963573325.1). Lineage (NCBI taxonomy): Eukaryota > Viridiplantae > Streptophyta > Magnoliopsida > Fabales > Fabaceae > Astragalus > Astragalus glycyphyllos. Next base: position 40,173,318 of record OY754312.1, read on the forward strand.
CTTATTTAGTGCACTTTTTCAGTATTTCTTAGCTCGGCAACTAAGTACCTACTTAGGATGGATCTCAATTAGTTTGAAACTCAAATATCTAAGAGTCACTTGCATGAACCCACTTTTATATTTAAATGAAAAAATGAAAAATGGAGGAACATCATATAACCCATGGGGGACATGAAACCAATTGAATATTTATTACATAAATATTCAATTATGATAGTTACACACATACATATGCAATATAATATTTGATTTCTCATACATACACACATACATATGATGAGGGATATAATTATTCTATGAGTAGCTTTTGTTAGAGTTACTTTGCTAATTAAATAACCCTCTATAGACATTAAAATTAATTAGTCAAACCAATGAATTACAATTTCTAATTAAGTAGATCAATATTCTAAATAACCCTCTATAGACATTAAAATTAATTAGTCAAACCAATGAATTACAATTTCTAATTAAGTAGATCAATATTCTAAATGACTTCATAAAATATTTGTTACTTCTTCAAATAACTTCAATTCAACTTATAAAATACTTTTAAATACAAGTCCTCTTTTGGATGGTTTTTTTTTCTGACTCTAATTTGGTATATAGAAATCCAAGTCACCACTCGCCACATAGACCGTTTAATGACATGACGTTCTTATGGTTGTTCGCTCAAAGTTTTAATATTATTTAACTATTAAACTCTTATGGCAATTAACCAACATTCTTAGCCCAGTGGCATAAACTACCTTAGGACATGGGCATCTTGGTGGTTTTCCCTCCCCTACTCCCTCCATCAGTATAATCCCCCCACCTCTCAAACCCTACCTTGCTGTTAAATCAACAAAACGGGCTTCCATAGTTGGCGTCACCCCCTCCACTCTTCTCTCAAATCCTCCACATGCAACTTCGACGTCACAATTGGATGATGACAATGTCGTCCTCCATGATCCGCTTTGTGAAATTCAGGTCAGGAGAAGCGAAGGGAGGTTGGAGGCGACAAGGAAGCACATGGTTGGGAGTTTTGGTGGATGTATAATTGCACGTAATGTCATTTATAATTGTGCTACTGAAAGTTGCCACCTAAAAATGCAGATTATATTGATCTGATTGAGACTGGTAAAATTTATTTTCTTTACATGGTAACAATTGTGTGCTTAAGGGAACCAATACGAAGCAGAGGACTTTATTTTCTTTACATGGTTTTGTTCAAATGGGAAGTCTAGGAGCAGATTGGATAGGGTTTGCTCTTTGGTGTCCTGATTAAAAAGTGGAATGTGGCAGAGCAATGGTGAGAAAATTTGCTATTTCAGATCATTGTCCAATATTATTGTCGTTTTTTTCAAAGATTGGGGTCCCAAGCCATTCAGAATAATAAATGATTGGTTAGAAACATGAAGGTTTTAAGAGGTTTGTGGATGAGAAGTGGAACAGTTTTTCTTTTTTTTTGGGATGGAAGTGGAGTTTTATTATTGAATGATTAATGGTTGGTTGTCCAAGCTTACTGTTTACTTAACACAAATAGTTTGAAAATAATATTATGCCCTCTTTGATAAACTAGGATGAAAATTTAAGCATTAGGGCAGGAGTATCATTTTTAAGCATAGTAAACAACTCCAACTAATCACTAGCTTGATCTCGAACGACATTTACACTAATCTTTAAAATGGTTTGGAAAACGAGGCTAATAGCTTATTTAATCATCTAAAATGAATGCATAAATATTTGGGCAAAAAAACACTCTTTTACAGCATAAAATAAACTCTTCCCTATGCTTAATTCGCTAAGGGCGGGAATTTCACTTAAGCTAATTCCATCAGCAAAGCAAAACTCGTTTAAGTAGATTATGTACCAATTTGATGTATTTACCGTAGGAAAATTCGTTTAGCATAAATTTACTAAGGATATTATATTTAATTCGCCAAGGGGGCTAGTCGGGACTTAAACACAGGACCTCCTGGATACAAACTCTGTCATGCTCCGCTAGACTAACCGCTTGGGTTGTTATATCTTCTTGTAGTAATATAACTTCTCAAATATATTTACTAAAATGAGAGAAATCACCTTTAAGTGCATAGAACTGATCTTACATAAAACATAAAACATGATAATTATTATTTACAGTCAGCATTTTATTAAATGCATGACGAAGTAGATAACCGCTTGCAACTATTGCATATATTTCCTTCCTACCCCTTTACTTTTTCTTTCATTTATTTTTTCTTTGGTAATTTCCTTCCCCATCTTTGGATAGATAATGGAAGAATCGCTTCCTGTCTTCTTCAGATTACTGGATTGTTTCAACAAATCAAGTGATGTGAATGAATATGGTGGGAGTATGACATTCATGTTCAACCCAACATTATGAAGTAGATTCTGGATTGGAACAACCTGTATATATCCACATTAAAAACAACAAAAGCATAAGTTAATTTGACATGGTTCTTTTGAAACAAAAACTCAACTATCTTCAATCTTAAATCATAAGTTAATTAATGTTTCGAAACAAAGAATCCATGAAACTTTTTATTGGACAGACTTCCCAGTAATGAGAAAGGTATTTAGGGTGTCTTTGAGTAAACAACTTAATTAAGCGCTTATATGATAAACGCTTATAATATAAACACATGCTTATGTCGGTAGATAAATCCAAATAAGTTGTTCTTAAGTCAAGGAGTTAAACCATTTATTATTATAATCTAGAGTAAAGGATTCAAAAACGAATATTAAAACATGGGGGAGAACAAGCTGACTTTATAACAAAAGAAGTTTGGAAAGCTTGAGGGTACCTTCTTTGGTTTTGAGAAGGAGTTCTCATCCATTACATTTGCAGATGTAAGCACAGTCTTTGTTGACCCAGATGGCTGCAATGAATTTTGGTCCAATCCATCAAAAGAAATCTTGAGATTCACAGTGCTGGCACCAAAGTTCACAGCCTGCAAAAATCAATATGTCTCTTTAATGGAAAATGGTTAAAGGCATGTTTCAAAATTCAAATAGCATTCCACTTTTAGTAGCCAAACTGAGGTTTATCTGAAAATATGTATAACTGATGCGAAGTTGTTTTTGTTACCTTTATTCGTATGTAGTTTTTCTTATCTACAGAATTTTGCCATGCAATTGCTGATGTAACTAATGAATCTGAGTGGTTTGTTTGAAGTGATGAACTCAGGAGTGTTGCTCCACTCGACTCGGTGAAAAATAGTTGCATCCAATAGCTAGGAGTTCCATAGAGCTGAAAAGAGTTGAATACAATTGCATCTGGGAGCCACCTAATGACGGAAATTTGACAAAATCTTAGTTTCGCCATCGTTCAGGAACAATGGTACCTACTTTATATGCATCTAAGCATCTAAATTGGTAACTGGCAAAATCATAAAAAATTACCTCCTATCATTGGTGTTTACGAATAGCGGAGCATAGCTAGCCATTTGGACTACATCACTACACCAGAGATAAATAAAGAAAATGAAAATGGTGAGTACTATATTAAGTGATGAAAGTGAACTATATCAGAGACCCAGATTTACTGATTTTATCAATACTATGTTCATAGCCTGTCTTTCTATTAAATGCATTTTAAGGTTATCACACAAATGCTAAGTATTTTGTGGAGATTATAAGAATTACAAAAACAGACAAGTTCTCTTTTCATTACTTTAGACAAGAAGAATCCCCTCTTAAAAGTTCACACAAAAATGTTGGTGATTAATAGTAATCTTGTTTTCTTAACATGGACTATCTTGAAGAGTTGTACATTCCACAAGGACAAAATCAATGAAAAAGAATCGAAAAATGATTTGTTATCTCAAATAAACAAGGGCACATTAGAGCAAGTTCATTTGAATGAAAAAGATATTGTTAAACTTGAAGTGAATCTTGTTTAACAGATAAGACAACTTTGCTTGATAACTCGTATAACAGACTTTATTCTCATAAATATCCAGTTTGGGCTTCTTGTCCTGCCAAAAGTTCAGTTGGATAGGTAACTGTTGAAAATATGCCTAAATATCTGTAGCTTGAAGAAGGATAACTAATTTTTAGGAGTTAGTTATTTTTTCCAAGTCTTCTGAATATTAATTTCCTTAATTATGCTTAGAATAAGGATCAATTTGAGATTTATATTTGAAATTCATGTTGCAATCTAGATCTATTTATAGATTCAAGTCATAAGAGATTTATAACTCTCCTCTACAAAACATTTCATATTTCTTCCCTATGCTTTTTTTTTGACAAACTTCCCTATGCTTTTATAACAATTAAAAACCTAAGCAATTTACCCATACGTCATTAAAATCTTTTTCATATGGTTTGCATATTTGACATGGGAAAAATGCAAAATTTCAAGCCTGGGTGATGTCTACCTCCTAGACAAATGCTTAATAAAAAATTCATAAGAAGCCTAAGCAAACCTGTTCTTTTCCAGTCCAATAAGGAACCCAGCTTCAGCTAGACCCGCCAAAAGGCTTCCTGTCCCGGCGTCATTTCCTTTCACGGCATACTCACTTACAAATGCCTGTAAAGTGTTCAACCTAATTGAGCATGATAGCAGCAAATGCCAATAAACAATAAAATAGAAGGGGTTTTAGTAGAGTTCATAAAACCTTTGGACCATTTCGTGGTGCTTGACTAAATGTGTTAGCCTGAGAAAACATGTCCTTTGCATATGTATAAACCTAATCATAAAAACTAAATGTGAGAAATGATACTACAAGTGAATATATGTATGTGTCTGTGTGTTTTAATATATGAAGTGACAAATAGAACTCAATCGAGATCTGTGATCAAAGAAATTGTGCTGAGATATTACATGATAATCATACAGATCAGCTCGGTGATGTAAAGTACGTGAAGAAGCATCACAATTTGAGATAATTTGGATATCTGGATGAGCCTTTTTTATTGCACTATAGAATATCTGGTAGTTTCCTGGTCAATCAAAGATTTAATAGGAAAAAAAAGGTGGTCTCAGATTACTAGGATTCAATTATAAGGAGAAGAAACACAAAATCCAGAAATGTTCATTACAAAACTGTACTCAACGCATATTATAACAAATTTAATTACTCTTTTCATCACTTCTATTGATTGAAATTCATATGGATCCTGCCAAATTCACATGGACCCACGTGATTAAGTAAGACCCATTTGAATTTCAACCAATAGGAGTGAGCGTGTTGCCAAAAGAGCTATGAAACACCAACACATACACGAACACCAGACACAACACATAGAAACCAATAATAATTTGAAAAATGGAAGCAATTGAAGTGTCAGTGTCGGTGTCTGACACGACACGTGCCGGACACTTCCTCAACCTGAAGAGGCAGTGCTACAGAGGAAAACAGTGATAGAGAGTGTGTTGCTAGCACTCCTCATTTAGTTTTTGCACTCTAGTGTTAGTGTATGTTAGCAAAAAACAATCACATTTTCTAGGAAAAACATGCATACCTTGATAGTTCTCTATTTCACAATCCTCATTTCCAACAGCAACATATCTCAAGTCAAATGGCTTCGGGTGTCCCATAGCAGCTCTAATGGAACCCCATTTTGAAGTAGGATCACCTATCGCAAACTCAATTCCATCAAGGGCGTCCTGTAATCAAGATTTCAGATCTTTTCGTAGATTCTTAAGCCAACTTTGTTTAACAAAAAATAAAAAGTAACTAATAGGGAAAAGAGGGGGGAAAAAAGTGACATAATGTACTTGCACAAAAGGTAAGACAGCAGATGTATTTTTTTGATCAGTGTGGCTGATACCTACAATGAAATTTTTCCATTAGAAAACAACAAATTTAGTAAATCACCATGTTAGGAAGAAACTTATTCAACAAAGATAAACACAAAAATACCACTATTGAACACCCATATTGGTAAAGCATCCAAGTCCTCAGATAGCTGTTCAATGACAATAATAATATATATTATCTTAGTTGCATGGCACAAACAGAGTTTTTCAACAAAAAAAATGAACATCATAACTCTCGGAATAAATATTTGAAAAGAGAAACTTTGTTATGGCCCATAATGTGACCCAACATGAAGAGGAGAGTGAGCCCAACTATGAAGAGCACCCAATACCTTCTGGAAGAGCAAAGAGGATTAAGGTAAAACCTAAGTGGGCAAATGATTATGAAATTGTGATCAAAAAGTGACAGCTGTCTAGTCCTAGGAATACTCTGTAATCCCATTTTATTTTTTGTCTTTTTGTTTGTAATGACCTCAGGAATATCTAAAATGTTGCTGAGTCACTAGTAGGGTACAATTTGTTAGCTGTATTGTACCGTTGGCCAGCTCTCTCATGAGGCTATTTATGTATCCGTGAATCAAGGGATTGGAATCAATGAAATATGAATGAAAAGTTTTTCCTTTTGTCTATGTTTATTTTGCCTTGTTTTTAGCCTTTCATTGAATTGCATTTACTGTTCCTGAATTTGAGAACCAAATTCCCTTCAAACTTACTTGGAGAAACTCAAAATAGCCAAGTGCATCATCAGTCCAGTACCCCCACATATCACCAAAGTGCCCAGGTCTCTCCTCCCAAGGTCCAACGGTCGCTTTCCATCGGAATGCATTTTTTAATGAATATCCTTCGACAAAACAACCACCTAATGCGATGAAATGATAATTAGCATTCCTAAAAGTTATTTGAGCTCAAAATAGGTTGCTTGTACACAAACTAGAAGAGTGTGGTAGAATACGAGCTAACCGAAGGATGCTTGCTTTAACTACAAATTTTACTAAAGAATGAAAAGATTGTAAGAAATACATAGATCATCTTAAAATTTAAAATAATCAAAGCTCTTTTCGAGAAAAGAAGAAAGAAATCATTCTTAAGAAACTCAATAAATGTAAAATGAAGAACGATCAATCCATAAGGAGGGCTTTAGTGCCTTTAGGGTGGGAAATGCAGGCTTTAGTGCCTTTAGGGTGGGAAATGCATTGTTCCTTTTCCCATTTTTGTGTCACAATTTAAATGTCCACTATACGTTACTATTTAAAATTAACACTACATTCCTGAAATTCCATGGAAAATTGAATGTTCAAAATTTCTGGCTGGCAACACAATTAATTTATAAACTATATCCTATCCTGTTGTTGCCAGCTTGGATCATAATTGCTGCATTCCATAAAAACCAGGGCACTTTTCACCATACGATGTCAGTTCAAAAAAAGGTTTGACTTCACGTGCCATCTAACAAAACTTCCCTGTAATTTTGCTTTTTTAAGAGAACTCTTCATACTTCATTAATTTAATAAATAAATAAATAAGAAAGCATCATATAATCACCTCTGAGACAGACTATATGCTTGGAGCTTATTGTATGAGGCATAAGTAGTTTTAACAACTAGAACATAACCAAAGAAATGTACAAGGGCCAACAAGAACACATAGGTTCAAAAATGAAATTAAGTGGCCCAGCTCCTCTGTCACAGGAAAACAAGTAGCATGGTTTAAAATAGATTAACCACCTCTTCATTTTCAATGCTCTTTACCAAATTTTATTTTTTACATTCCTCTTTATTTTCTTCCCTTACAAGTAATCAAGTAGGCACGTATACACATTTAGGAGATGCAAAACTAGAGCACGTAAAATATGAGAAAAATAAAGCAAATGAAATATAAAAAGATGCTATAACAATTCTAGGTTTGATTTTTCTTAATCTGAAATTCTGAATCACTTTATGCATACCTGGAAATCTCAAAAACCTTGGTTTCATATCTTCCAGCATTTCAGCAAGATCACTTCGGAAACCGTGTCCCTGTCCCAAGTCAAGGATGAAGATGTCACTCATAGAGTGGGGGAAGAACAACGCAGTATTACCAACATTTGGATCATTTACCCAATGTCAATGAAACTCGAGGTGGGCAATTGAAATGTAATTCCACTAACGAAATTCTATTTACAAATATTTCCTTTCTAAAGAATGGTTTTGAAAGGAATAATTTACCCAAACGGTTTTACATTTTACAAACAGTCTTTTACACCGATATTATGTCAATAAAGTTCATCTCATTCATATTAAAAGATATACAATCACACCAATGTATGAAGACCAAAATACGGTAATTTAAGAATGATGTGTACTAAAAACAATATATAAAAAGAAAGAAAGAAAGAAAGAAAGAGCAAATTATGAACCTATTTTCTTTCAGCAACATGGGGACGCTAGCTCTCGGGAGTGATCGTGTGTATGGTGTTAATTTGCCATTAAGCTAACAAAAAAAAAAACAAAGAACCTATGCTCTTTGACAAGCAGTTTATGAGAGAACAGGGAATTTACTTTTCCTGCCCTTACCAACACAATTGCTTGAGAATAAACATTGATAATTTTACTATATCATCAAGACACATTTATGTCAATTTTTAGACCAATATTAGGTATATAAATTAATGCACTGTATGAATTAATTTTTATATTATGTTAATTTTTACTTATAAATTAACTTTTAGGGTGTAGCAATCTCATCTGTCTGATAAAGGCAATCAAACTCAGGATGTGAGACAACCTTATATGTGTCTACTGGCATAGCAGACACTTGGTCCAACCATATTACACCCTTTGCGGTAGTTGTTAATTGGAGTCTTGAGTTTCGATTCGTTGCCTTGGCCTTAAATAAAGCTTCCACCTTTGTCCAATTTGAAAACTCAGATGCAGAGCCCCTGCAAGATCAATTATTAGTATCACTCATGGATGCAAAAGATAATTACCTAGTCTCTATAGCACGTAAAAGTGGAGCTTACGTGATCACAACTGATGCCAGGTTTCCCTCACCATTTGATCCAGTCAATGAAACTGTTAGATTAAGTGATCCTGTTGAACGAACATAGAAGACTACTTTGTATTCCTTCCCTTGCTCAATATTCTGAAAGACGATCAAAGTAGTAAAGATACTTGCAGTCTCAAGTTAACCACCAAGGAATTATAAAAACTCAGAATGAAAGTAATCAAATTAGGATCTAACAAATAACAATATTCCAAACCAAACAATTGAACTGTTCAGGAAATATATGTACAATGCACATTGGATTAAAATTGTACTGATGGAAGGGTGTCAATTTATCTCACCATGCCCCAAAAACCAGGGTTATAAACGCCAACACCGCCAGCTGGGCATTTGTTGCTGTCACATAACACGCTTAATCTAAGTGCAACCTTATTAAGATCAAAGCATGAGGTTCGATCAGTTTCAACATTAACAGATGATTCATTTCCAATAATTTTCCAAGGATCAATATTTGAAGGATTATCAGGGGCCCCAGCTTCAAATCCTGAAACAAGAATTCTTGATGTTTCAGTTAACTAGAAAACAGTAAGCCAACCACTTGTTCATGTTTGGACAATGGTAAAGTAGGATCACCCAACATATGATATCTAAAACATAATCCCTTTAAGAAAGTGATAAAAACACCTAGAGCCTCTCCTTTTATGCAACATTTGATCTAGAAAGAGAACAAGTTTGAGGGTGCCAAAATCTACGAAAAAAATATACTAGAGAAACCTTCCAGTGTCATTTAAAAGTTTGAAGTGTACGAAAACGACCTCTGTTGCTCACAAGCTCAGCCCACAATCCCCCAGCTCCAGCATGATTGATTTCCTGTAAATGAAATTCAAGAAGTCGGTTATTTTTCTGCTATTTGGATTAAGTTATAGTCAATTCAAATACAAAAAATGCACACTCAAATTCAAAGGCAAAATCCTATAATCCTAAGTTCCATGCAGTTCATTCGATAACTTGCAATCCGGTAATGCAATACATGATATGTCATGGCTTTTAGAATAAGATAATAATTTGGTACTCATTAAATTCATCCAAGGGCAAGAGGTGACTTGCTTCCATAAAACCTCCGCGCTATGGCGAGGTAGACTGTAGACAACTTTAGCATGTATTTCCAAGAGCCTAATTTCATGACTCGAATCCATGACCTCTTAGTCACATCACATGAATCTGATTTCAACCATCGTGCCAAGGCTACAACTATGTTATGAAGGATGATGATTCTTGAATCTAAAAGTACATTTGAAATAATACTTAACACATTAAAATCCTTTAATCTAGACAAATGTTTTTCCTTTTACGGGATGACATTAGTGTGCACTCATGACGCCAAACAGGATTAAGTATATAACAGAAAATCGTTATAAATTAGATGCTTCCACCTCACATTGAAAATAGTGCCGTACATATAATATAATATAATTGGTATACATAGATGAATATTACACAAAACAATCAATTTGATTGAAGAATTTCTATTTTGTACACAATTTAATGTCCTTGCTCCATACTCCCACAGCAAAATTATAAAAGGAAAAAAAGTTCGCATGCAGCATTTCTGCGAAAAAAGGATCAACGGTAATTGGAGAATAAAAACGTTGCTGTAATCTTTACTGTGATTATGGTTATTGTTACTTGTTAATGAGTTTTAAACATGTTCAAACACACATCATAACTCATAAGCCTAATTAGACAAATCTAAAGGCCTAATAAACATCATTATTCAATCAAGAAACAATAACAACGATGAATTGCAAGATGCATATTTATGTTCACCTCAAAGAATATCCCAAAAAGAGTATCTGGTATCCGCCTTCCAGATGCCTCAGAAGCATCCACAATTAGAGTTGTGTTCAAGTCAGCAGCATGCACTTGGAACACAAGGCAACCCAATATGAACAATTGAAGCACAGAAACACAGCATAAGTCCTTAGATAAACCCATTTTCTGTTCACAACATTCAATAACAACAACAAAAGGCAACTGAAATTAACAAGAATTCCACAATAATAAAAAAAAATTAAATTAAATTCAAAACATAATGTAATGTGATGTAATAATGTAACAAATTAACAGAAAAGGATCAAATTTTTCACATAAAAAAGCAATATATTCTGATTCTCATAATATTTAATAATACAAAAAAATAAAAGCCAAACCATTGATTCATAGGAATGAAGGGAGTAAGTAACTCACACAAGAAAGAGAAGCAAAATAGATTATTAATATTATAAGCTGAAAAGGTGAGTGATTGTTGAATATAATCTGTTATGTTGGTTTTATAGAGAAGGGAAAGGGATAGTATCGGTTAAAGATAGGGGTGCATAGAAGAAATAGCATAGATTGATCTATTATCATTTCTGGGAATGGAAGTGAATTTGGAATTGCTTCCATGGATAGTAGTAGGAAGTGAAAGTGTGAACTTGAAGTGTGAACTTGAGTGAGATGAAAAGGTAAAGGAACAAAGGAGGGTTTTGTTTTATTTTCCTTTCTTTTTCCAATCCTACGTGTCATCGTCTGAAAATAATAATAATCAGATAAGAATTTTTTTTTGGATGAACTAATTAGATAAGAATAACACCAAAAATATGTACATCATTTTTTTTGTTTCCTTTATGAATTTTTTCCTTATTTGTAATTGTGAGTTTTGTTTTATCTACATTGTTGTTATTTTTATTATGGTAATATAGTTAAAGTAGCTGATGTTGGATGAGCAGTTAAAGTATTATCTTTTTTTTTGAAGCAAAATTAAAGTATTATCTAAAATATATATATTACTATTTTTTATAAAAAAAATATTTTACTACTTTGGTATAAGTTTTTATGTAGTAACGTGGTTTTATTAACCACTAAGCCTCTTTAAAAATTGGAATAGGAATAATGACGGAGCTAACCCTTTTATACAAGGGGATTTAATATAAAGCAAAAATCTAAGAGTCAGTTGCAACGATGGCATCACTATTCAGCTAGTATTCATAATATTAAGGTGATTCTCTTTAGGAAGTAGCGAATTCAGATTAATCATATGTTAAGGGATGATATTGTTTGTGCGGACTTCTTAGCTAAGTTTGGTGTCGAAAATCATGAAGTGTTCTATTCTATTGCAGAGCCTCCTGTAGGGATCATTGCTCACCTGCTAGCGGACGCTAGTGGACTTTATTTTCTAGATAGTTTTAATTTCAGTCTTTTTCCTTTGTTTTTCTCCATTTGTACCAAAAAACAACACACTTTTAAATTTAAATTAAAAACTGAAAAATTGAGGAACATCGTTTAACAAATGAGAACATAAACAAACATTGTTGGTCAACTGGAATAATCTATTCTAAGAAACGAGGGATCGACTCGGTGCTCCCGGATTCGATCCCTGTAATGGAAAATTCGGTGTTGGCCATTGCGAAATTTGATCCTGAACAAGAGCAAATATTAGTCTTTCGTTGAAAGCATTAGGATACTCTGCGGGTAGTCGGCAATGGCCAAAAAAAAACAAATGAGGACTTGAAATCGAATTCCATGGATAAAAATAAATCATCTAAATATGAATAAAGGAAGTCTTTGTTGATTAAGACGAAAGTCATCTAAAATTCTCGGGCATTTTGATTTTCTTTTTCAATTCTCGGGCTAGCGCGTCGTCTTCTTCATCATCTGAACTTTCTGGTTCATAGCGCGCATTCAAGTCGGCACGATTCACCTTCGCGCAATCATAGTACCCTGAAGTCACTGCAGACGTATGCTAATTGGTGGGGTCCGTTTCAAGATAGCATGCTTGCGCCGTCCTTATGTTAACATCCAGAACTATAACTTCATGGGTGTAAGAGTAAAACTTCTTCAGATGGACCGTGGAAGTGACTGCTTCCAATTGCCCCAAGGTCGACCTCCCCACTATACAATCATGGACTGAGCGACACGGTAACACTAGGGAAGAGGGTGTCAACGAGTCTGGCCAATGGCTTATTTCCATAAGTTACCGATAAGCGAATACAGCCAAGGTAAGTCGTCTTGGTTCCGTTCAAACTGACAGGATTGTTGCCCAAGTAGAGGTCAATGTCTCTTTTTGAGATTCCCAGAGAATTGAGTGAGTGAATGAAAATGACATCTTCTAAACTTCCTTGATCAACCAAGATTTTGCGTACTTCGTGGTTAGCCATGGTCGCTCGAATTACCATTGGGAGGTGAATATTAGGCTTTCCTCGAACTAGCTTTTCATCGCTAAAGGTAAGGGGGCGATCAACAATGAGTTTCCCCATAGTTGACGAATGGGCTCTTTGCGTCGCTTTACCCCCTTCGCTGCCCTCAAGGGATGCTGGCTAGTATTCCGGGGATGAACCTTCTGGAATTACCATGGCTGTCAAGAAGTCAATGGAGCACGGTCCTCGGTGAGCTGGCTTGGGTATCCGAGAGAGAGAGAGAGAGGGGGGAGAGGGAGAGAGGTAGTGCTCCCACTATGGTCGACAATGAACTGTACTGGATGCAGGTCTAGGTTGGGTTACAGGACGAGATGCTCACCAAGCTGAGAAGCTAGAGTACTCCAAGTGTCGAGCCGAGATGCTCTTGTTCCCGTTGATCCAGCGAGTTGTGTTTTACTTGCACACACTTTGATGCTTAAGTCAATATAGGGAACAATGATTTATGTGGTAATAAATGCGTACCTATAACATTAATATAGGCACGTATTTATAGGTAGAAGCGTTAGAAGGCGAGACATGATTTGGACCGTTGGATAGACAAAGATAGATCTCCAACGTTTATTCAGTGTTCTGGGACTCCATCTTGGAGGCCCAGTAATTGTTGCTTGCCAATTGGAGTTTTTCTTTTGATGGGCATTTGTTCAACCCAGAACAATCACCAAATGCCATTAACAACATCTCCTCTTCAACATAATTTGCATTTTCTTCTATGTTAGGGCATTCATATATATTTAAAAATGACCTAGCTTATGACATTTATAACATTCAATATATTCTTTATTAAAAGATTTCTACCTCTTCCTATTCCTCCTCTATTGCCACGACCTCTACTTTTTGCCCCTGTCCTTCCCCCATTGGACACCTTTAACACCTATTCTACTTTGTTGACCTTCATTTTATGTTCATGAACTAGGAGACTTCCCTGCAGCTCATCAACATGCAACACTTCAGCATTGTTTGCTTCTTCAATAACACACACAACGTAATTGTTCTTCATTGACTTTGACCTGAGGATCTTCTCCACAACAGTCCTCTCCTCCATCTTTTCTCCATGTATCTTCATTTTGTTGACAATTGTCAGGATTCTTGCAAAGTAACTGTCCACGCTTTCATCTTCTTTCATACGAAAAATTTCAAAATATCTTCGTAGAGCCCGTAACTGAGCCCTTTTCACCTTCGATGATCCTTGTTATTTCTTTTTCATAGACTCCCAATTAGCCTTGGAGGAATCTTCATCAAGAATTGTTTCAAAAATACTCCTATCAATCGATTGAAATGGATAATTCTTCGCTTTGACATCCTTCAATTTACTTTCTTCCACATGCTTCCTCTACTCTGGCATAGGCATTTCCAGCAAACTTGGGACACGCCCTCCACAACTCCCCAATACTCCTCCAAATGCACCAAATTCTCCATTAGTATTGCCTGATGATCGTATTTCTCATTGAATTTCGAAATAGCTGGTTGACCGTAATTGTTGTTGTTCTTTGCCATGGTGTTGCTTTCTTGATTTCGCAGACAAACCTCATGTTCTCTCGTGTTTTAATGAGGCCTCACTTTCCCTCGTGTTTCTCTCGCGAAACCGACCTCACTTTCTCTCGTGTTTCTCTCTGGCATCGGGCCCTTTGAAGAGCTCTAAATACCAATTGTTAAGAATAGAAGAAATGCACTCAAAATGATTTGTGTATTCATTTATAAAGGCAACTTACCTTTTATGGTTTGTACAAACGAAAGCAATGTAAATTGCTACAACAGTCGGTTAACAAGATAACAAAAACTAATTGAGCAACAACAGACTATCTAACAATAATAACTCCATGAATAGCTTTTGTTAGAATTACTTTGCTGAATAACTCTTTATAGACATTAAAATTCTTCAATCAAACCATTGAATTACAATTTCTAATTAAGTAGATCTAGCTGGTTTGATAAACTTTTAAAAATAATTGTTACTTCTTCAAATAATTTCAATTCAACGTGTAAAATACTTTTAAATATGGTTTTAGTCCTTTTAAATTTAGTGTAAGTAAAGTTTTTCTCTTAAATCTGGATTCCCATTATGGAGAACAAACGTGACCTCTCTGTCATGTTGTTGTTTCACCCCTCCTTATAGATGTTATAATTATGTTTTATTGGCTTTTCTTCTAATAAATAAAATTCTTATTTCACTCATGTGCTGATCGTCTTCAATGTCACAACCTACTCCGCCTCGATTTTGTAATGTTTTGTTACATGGGTCTAAACCATTAGAAGCTAGTTTTTTTTTTTTGACAACGAACCATTAGAAACTAGTTGAAATTACAACAAATAAAATAGATATTTCATAATTGATAATAGATAGTTTGAAAAATACATTAAATAAAATAACAAAAATTGTATGTCTGAAAAATTTCAATAGTAAAACAACTGTTTACAAAATTAGTGTCTTTGAAATATTCCCAAAATAATTAAAAACTCTTTAGTGAAGACAAATTCTTTAAGCATCTATGTCCTAAGGAGTCTATGCCAGTTTCTAAGTCTTTGAAAATAACACTTTAACGAAATAAAGAATCCCAACGTACACAGCTCAACATTAATCGAGTATTGTTCTCAATCGGTGCAGTAACTGAAAAAATCGACTGTGATACTCTCACCCTTCAAATATAGCCTTTAAAAATAATACAAGTAATTCAAATAATTGATAACAACAAAAATAATATTATGCAATAACTATCATGAGATCAACTAACATCAACAACATTTTTCCTCAATTAAATGACATATAGCATTACAAAGCAGTTTTCACTTAAGCTAATTCCATATAATTCGCAGATTTACTCTTTTACAACATAAAATAAACTCTTCTCTGTGCTTAATTTTCTTAGCTCGGGAATTTCACTTAAGCTAATTCCATCGGCAAAAGTTGAATTCATTTAAACAAATTCTATACATATTTGATGTACTTATCATAGGAAACTTCACTTAGCTTAGAGAAATCCACTAAGCGAATAACCACATAAAAATGACTTTACATAACAGTTTCACACATCTCAAGCCCGAAAACAACACCAACCATGATCCCGAATCACCAAGTGACTATTTCACTGGTGAAGACTTGAATCCGATACCTCTCGAATACAAATCTTGACATACTCCACTAGACTAACTACTTGGGGTTGTTAGATCTTCTTGTAGTAATATAATTGTCAAATATTAACTAAAATGAGCGAAATAACCTTGAACAGCATAAAATTGATCGTTCATAAAACATGATAATTATTATTTACAGTCAGCATTTTATCAAATACATGACGAAGTAGATGAGCAGTTGTAACTAAAGCATATATCCCCTTCCCACCCCTTTACTTTTTCTTTCATCTATTTTTTCTTTGGAAATTACCCACCCCATCTTTGAATAGATAATGGAAGAATCGCTTCCTGTCTTCTTCAGATTACTGGATTCTTTCAACAAATCAAGTGATGTGAATGAATATGTTTGGAGTGTGACGTTCATGTTCAACCCAACATTCTGAAGTATTTCTTGAATTGGAACAACCTGTATCCACATTAAAAACATCAAGAGCATAAGTTAATTTATATTTGGTTCTTCTGAAACGAAAACTCAACTATCTTCAATATACTTTAATGATAAACTAATGTTTCGACATAATGAATCCATGAAACTTTTTATTGGACGAATCATGTTTACTTCCCAGTAATGAGAAAGGTCTTTAGGGTCTCTTTGAGTAAACAACTTAATTAAGCGCTTACATGATGATAAACACTCATAATATAAACATATGTAAAAACTATTTCTATAATCAACTATTAAAAAAATATAGTCAACTTATTTTCATATAAAGTAAAAGTTGTTTTCATTATTGATTGTAGCATCAACACTTCCGGTTGAACTTCAAAAAAAACACTTCTGGTTGAAGATGTGTCTGATGTCCAACATGTATCGTGCCCGATACTGCCACTTCAGTTTCTTGTATTTTTCAAATTTAAACCCTTGTTTGCGTATCTGTGTATGTGTCATGTTCGTGTCGGTGCTTCATAAGTTGTTTCCATAAGCTTTCCCAAACACTTATGCTTATGTTGGTAGATAAATCCAAACAAGTATTAAAACATGGGGGAGGACAAGTTGACTTTATAACAAAAGAAGTTTGGAAAGCTTGAGGGTACCTTCTTTAGTTCTGAGAAGGAGTTTTCATCCATTACATTTGCAGAAGTAAGCACAGTCTTGTTTGACCCAGATAGCTGCAATGAATTTGCGTCCAATCCATCAAAAGAAATATTGAGATTCACAGTGTTGTTACCGAAGTTCACAGCCTGCAAAAGTTGATTGCTTTAAAGTTATGATAGTAAAAGTGAAAGAATTTATGAAAACAAATCTACTTAATATTCTGCTTACTAAAATAATGTGTAATGTGTCTCTTTAATGGAAAATTCAAATAGCATCCTACTTTTAGCAGCCAAACTGAGGTTTATCCGAAATATTTATAACTAATGTGAAGTTGTTTTTGTTACCTTTATTCGTATGTAATTTTTCTTATCAACAGGATTTTGCCAAGCAATTGCTGATGTAACTAATGAATCTAAGGAATTTGTTTGAAGTGATGAATTTAGGAGTATTGCTCCGCTTGACTCGGCGAAAAAGAGCTGCATCCAATAGCTAGGAGTTCCATAAAGCTGAGAAGAGTTGAATACAATTGCATCTGGGTTCCACCTAACAACAGAAATTTGGTAAAATCTTAGTTTGGCCATCATGTAGGAGCAATGGTACCAACTTTATTTTACCATCTATGCATTTAAATTGGTAACTGGCAAAATCATAAAAAATTACTTCCTATCATTTGTGTTTACGAATAGCGGAGCATAGCTAGCCATGCTGACTACATCACTGCACCAGAAATAGATAAGAAAAACACATGAAAATGGTGAGTACCTAAGTAACTTACCCATATGTCATTAAAATCTTTTTCATATGGTTTGGATAATAGTCATGGGAAAATGCAAAATTTGAAGCCTGGATGATGTCTACCTCCTAGACAAATACTTAAATGAAAATTCATAAGAAGCCTAAGCAAACCTGTTCTTTTCCAGTCCAATAAGGAACCCAACTTCAGTTAGACTTGCTAAAAGGCTTCCTGTACCGGCATCATTTCCATACACGGCATACTCACTTACAAATTCCTGTAAAGTGTTCAACCTAATTGAGCATGAAAGCAAATGCCAATAAACAATAAAATAGAAGGGGTTTTAGTAGAGTTCATAAAACCTTTCGACCATTTCGTGGTGCTTGACTAAATTTGTTAGCCTGAGAAAACCTGTCCTTTGCATCTGTATAAACCTAATCATAAAAACTAAATATGAGAAATGATACTACAAGTGAATATATGTATGTGTCTGTGTGTTTTCATATAAGAAGTGAAAAATAGAACTTTATCAAGGTATTGCATGATAATCATACAGATCAGTATCGCAATTTGAAATGATTTGGATATCTGGATAAGCCTTTTTTATTGCACTATAGAATTTCAGGTAGTTTCCTTGTCAATCAAAGATGTAATAGAATAAAAAAGTGGTATCAGATAACAATGCTTCAATTATAAGGAGAAAAAACACAAAATTCAGAAACATTCATTACAAAGCTGCATTCAACGCATATTATTAACAAATCTAATTACTCTTTTCATCACTTTTGTTAAATAAGACTCATCTGAATTTCAACCAATAGGAGTGAGTGTGTCAAAGTCGGGTGTCAAAGTCGAACACCAGACACAACAGTACTAACACAGACACATAGACAACAATAATAATTCGAAAAGTTGAAGTAGTTGAAGTGTCAAAGTCGGGTGTCGGTGTCTGATGTTTCTTCTCAAAGAGGACATAAGCGCCTAGTCACTAAAGTTTCTTCTCAAAGAGGACATAAGCGCCTGAGTTAACGAGATATTTGGTGTGACAAAGAAGTGTTCAGACATGCAACTGAAAGTTTCTTGTAGAGTGTAGGGCACAATATTAGAACTTTAAAACTTATAATAACATGTCTTTCTTCTTTCATAGTTCTAGAGAGAGCATTACTTTCATAGTGTTGGATACTTGGATGTTGTCCTTGCATTATGAGAAGAAGTTTTGGTCATCAGATGCCAATGTCCAACCACAAATTTATATTTATATTTATTTATATTCATATTTATATTCATATTTATATAATATATTTATATACAATAAAAAATAATCTCAAAGAGGAAAGTTCCAAGTGTTAAAAACTGATTTGCCCACCTCATTTTTTTAATCCAGGTTATGGGCGTCACCTATGAAGCCCCGATACTTCAAAAATAGAGACATATCCGATACCGACACACACCCGATACTTCCCAATACGCACCCAAAGAGTATCCAATAATTTTTTAATTCTTTTTAAAAAATGTTTTACTCGATACTTTTAAGATACATCTTTGATACTTCTTACCAACTAAAGATACTTCTCAGATACATTTTCGATACCTCTTACCAACTAAGCATGTGACACCCTAAATTTCACAGGACATAACTACCACGTATTCAGCATAGCACAAGAGCTTTTGAGGATTCATATAAAAAAATCAATTTTTTTCTTTCAAATTGTACATGTAAATTAATCTAGCTTTGCTTAACTACCTTAGTCAATAATACAATTCTTTAAATCTAGGACTTTGATTGTGATCCAATGACTAACACTCTACATTGGACTACTGACAAGCGATCCGGATATACTCTTCAGCTTTCCAATATTATCTGTTACCTGAAAACATCACCCCCCAAACATAGTGAGTTTTATAACTCAATAACAAAGAATATAAGGGAAAAAAATACTTGATGTTTCCAGCCATATCCGTGTGCGAGATATGGAAAATCCTCTCTGGAACATTGAAAGTATAAATCACATATACATGTTTTCATTCAAATACAGTTCTCAGATAATAACGAAAGAAGCACGACAATATAGGACAAGAATCACATTGCATAAAAAGATCACAATAAGATTTCATGCGCGTATATCAAAGATATCATAAAATAGGACAATTATTATACTATGTGCACATAGACCATGTTATCTCTTCGTCGTGGCAAACGGTAATCATAGGTCGTATTATCTCTTCGTCACGACAAAACGGTAATCACAAGCCATATTATCTCTTCGTCACGGAAAAACGGTAATCCAAAAGGACTATGAGCATTTCACTAATAGGTTGCATTATCTCTTCATTGCAGTCAACGACAAACACAAAGAGTATGAGCATATAACTCATAGGCTGCATTTTCGTTGCAGCTAACGACTTTCCACAACAATAACAAATCGAATACACCAAAATTAATGTTTCCAACTCATAGATTAGCTACTCACATAGTACTTTATACAAAAATAATTCATGTAACCATTATGTTTGGTCACAATTTAAAACACATAAGAATACATTCTACACAGTTCAAGTACCATTGTCTCATAATCATCTAAGCCGAATTAACTTTATTCAAGCAACTTGGAACTAGACTTCTCCACTAATACTCTTCCTATTTTTAATTTTTCTAATTCATAATTGATAGATAATAATGTATAATCTCTAATAGCACAAGAATTGATCAAACCCAGCAATTGTACAACAAGTTATAGCAATAATATTACAACAATACCAGTACGAAAATTATGTTCCAACTGTAACTTGCAATTCAGTTTTCAGAATCAATACTTAATAAAAATAAGTCATTTCAGAGTCTACTAAGTATATAATTTTGTCTATTACCAATGGATCAGAAATCCTTTCGATAGCATCTTTGTGGAGAAAGATATGAGCGAAATACCAACAAGATATCAAAAACGATTTTTGAAAACAGCAGTCAGTATAAATTAGGAATAAAATATCAAATGAATTTGAATAAATTTTTCAATTTTTTCTAGAGATAGATAGCTCACATACTAACATAATGCAATTGGTCCCATATCAAATTTCAAATCCAATAATTCGGGAAAAATCACGCACCAAGACTGAATTATGCAATATTTTTTAGAATTCAAAATCATTCACATACAACTTTAAGAAAACTCATTATCATCATCTAAGTATGCAAGTACTCTTAGTCTTCAACCTATGCTTTAGCTTGCTCAACTACTAACTCAAAAATATAAAAGTAAAGTTCACTTCATTCATATACACACTCAAAATCCACCAGCAACAGTTAAATGTTCCAAATTAGCATATAACAATTCACACACGACTTCTAACAAACACTTTGTAAGCAAAACACTCACTTTCCTCTAACACATACAACACACTTTTTATCTCCAATCATTCATAATATCATAAAATCATTCATCATATTAAATAAAAACCTAGGCACAGTCTAAGAGAGGTTTTGAAGGGGATTATTTGTTACTTATTGCTCCTTAGAAGCTTTATGATGAAAACTCTCAATTTTAGAATTGGAACCCTAGCCATCTTCCATGGAAGTTGCTTCCTAAGCTTCAGTCTCCATCTCCTTTCTTCAATTGCTTGAACCTAGGACTGAAGCAGCTCTCTCTCTCTCTCTCTCTCTCAAGGAAAATAAGGGAGTAAGTGAAGAAAAGTGGGGTGCTAGGGTGGGTTAAGAGCAAGTGTGGTGTATGGTGGGATTGAAGACAAGATTTATTAAAATATTACTCAATGACCCCTTATTTAATTATTCTAATTTACTCTTTAGACCTAACAAGAACCTCAAATAAATTAGTCAATTAAATACTACTCATAATTAAATAGTGTCACATTTTCTTAGTCATTGGGTAAAATTACTATTATACCCCTAAAAAATAGTTAAGATATTACTAAAAAGATAAAAACTTTCATGAAAAGTAAGAATATTTTACTATAGTATCTTTTATAATAGTAATATAGTAAAATTTTACTATAAGATATTAAGTAGAATGAAATAATAATATAGTGTCACATTTTCATGATAGTTAAGATATTACGTCGAATGAAATAATAATATAGTAAAAGATATTCTAAAAAGATAAAAACTTTCATGAAAAGTAAGAATATTTTATTATAAAAAAATTAACAATTTTTTTAATCTTATTGAAATGTGTAAATAACATTAAAACGAATTGTATTATGAATTTTTTTAATCTTTACGTTTCCAACTTTCAAATAAATTTATATATTTTTAATTATATTGAAATACAGAATGATTAAATATTGAATTGAATTTCATAAATCGCGCTAATATAATGGAAACTATTTATATATAGCCAAAAATATTATAAATTATATTCTATTACCATCATTAATTTTTTTATACTTGTGAATCACAGAGGTTAAATACACTAGTACTTAAAAATAATAATAATTATTTCTACCCATTTTTTTATGATTAGTTCTATCCAATTTTTAAGGTATGGGGCTTTTTTTAATGGAATATAGTTGAATTATGGAATGTTTTTATTTTCTATCAAATTAACGATAATAAATTTCACCCAACCTTTTTTTTTTATGATTAACTCTTTCCAGGTATAGGGGTTTTCCCAGTGGAATATAATTGAATTATAGGGAACATTTTTATTATCTATCAAATTCTTTCTGCCATTTCCTCCATTTATTTATTTAATATATTATATAAAGTATAAAATAAATCTGAGCCGTTCATTTTCTAATCTCTTTTCACTATTAACTCGTGTTAGCTCGTCCTTTCTCTGTTCAATCGCATTCCGCCACGTCAACACATGTTCCTCAAACAGTACCATACCGTGTGCTCATACCCATCCGATAACTTCTAACGTCATGTAAAGACAGAACATAAAAACTCTCTCTCTCTCTCTCTCTCTCAAAGTACGGTAGAAAGAAGCTTTGGTCTGTGGAAGTTTTCACGCACATCGACTCAAACTGAACTCAAGCTCTGGAAAATTCACTTCAATCTGCAAAACCCATTTCAGGTTTGTTTCATTTCTCACTTTTCTCTCTCAAAGTTTCAAGCTTTACAAACCAATTTCGAACCTCGAACCCTGATTTCATTTTCTTACCCCTTTTTTTAAAACCCTCTGATCTGATCTGTGAACGCATCATCCCTTTCTCCTCAGATTTGAAGTTTACATTTTTATTATGTTTTATCTTTCCATTTTCTGTTCTTACAAGGTGATCGTTTCTCTTGTTTTTGTGTCTGTAGTTGATTTTTTTTAATCTCTATTTTCTGACCATGATTCATTCCTAGAAACCCAATTTGAGTTTTTTAAAATGTTTTTATTTTCTAGCTAGATTTCTTTGCGGTTTTTCCTTATTTTGTATGTGTGTTGTTTTCAGTTTCTGATTCCAGATTTGCTTGCATGTTACAGGAACTGTGTCAACTCCAAAGCTTGTATCTTGCAGACCTAGTACTATGATGTTTTGTACTTAGATTGTGTTATATCTAGCACTCCATTGATTTTTCCTAAACACAAAAGCTAGATAAGTTGTTAGCTTCCTCTTTTGTTTTTGTTGGGTGGACTTGTAACAATGGATCATAATTTGGGTCAGGATTCTGTACCAACACCTGGGTCCTTTGATAAGTCTAGGGTTTTAAGTGTTAAGCCATTGAGAACTCTTGTTCCTGTGTTCCCTTCGCCGTCGAATCCATCTTCAAATCCACAAGGTGGTAGTGGTGCTCCTTTTGCTTGTGTTTCTCCTTCTGGTCCTTTTCCCTCTGGGATGACACCATTTTACCCTTTTTTCATGTCACCTGAATCTCAAAGGCTCTCTGAACAAAATGCACATACCACAGGCACAACCCCTGCGGCACCAATATCTACTGCCGTTCCGATTAATTCATTCAGGACACCACCAGCTGGGGCAACAAATGGAGATGCAGGTTCCTCCCGGAGGAATAGTCGGAGTCGTGGACAGGTTGCTGAAGAAGAAGGATATAATGATGTTGATGAGATTGATGCTGAAGATGGAAGTGCAAAGCGCAAGTCACGGAAGAGGGCAAGTGGAAAACGGTCTAGTTTTGCTGGTGCTGGTCGTGGTAGCGGTGGTGACGGTAATGTTCGTGTTGATGTTGATCTTGATGCATTGGGTAGTGATGTTCTCAAATCAATTAACCCCGCGGTTTTTGATATGCTAAATCAACAAGTAGGCAATAGAGACGCAGTTTCGTATACACTTTTGGTATATCAAGTGCTACGAAGAAAATTTGAACAAGTTGAAGAGATATCAAGGGAACCAAATTCTGGAGCAAAGCGACCTGATTTGAAGGCAGGTGCAATGATGATGAGTAAAGGGATTAGGGCTAACAGTGTACGACGGATCGGTGTCGTGCCTGGTGTTGAGATTGGAGATATTTTCTTTTTCAGATTTGAGATGTGCTTAGTCGGATTGCATGCACCGTCGATGTCTGGAATTGATTATTTGAATCCCAAATCAAGTCAAGAGGAAGAGCCATTAGCTGTTAGTATTGTCTCAGCAGGAGGATATGAAGACGACGCGAATGATGGTGATATGCTGATTTACAGCGGCCAAGGTGGTGTTAACCGTGATAAAGGAGGAAGTGATCAAAAGCTCGAAAGGGGTAATCTTGCATTGGAAAAAAGCATGCATAAAGGTAATGATGTTAGAGTAATTCGAGGTTTTAGAGATACGATGCATCCAACCGGGAAAATTTATGTCTATGATGGTCTTTACAAGGTTCAAGAGTCGTGGGTTGATAAAGCAAAATCTGGTTTCAACGTATTTAAGTATAAATTAGTCAGAAATCCTGGACAGCCTGAAGCATATACCATATGGAAATCCATCGAAGAATGGACTCATAAGTCTGTTTCAAGAGGCGGGGTTATATTACCAGATCTTACTTCTGGAGCTGAAAAGGTACCTGTTTGTCTTGTGAATGATGTCGATAACGAAAAGGGTCCGGCGTATTTCACTTACACACGTTCTCTCAAGAATTTAAGGCCGATAGCTCCTTTAGAATCTTCTACCGGATGTTCGTGTGTTGGTGGATGTCAACCTGGCAATATGAACTGTTCTTGCATTCAAAAGAATGGCGGTTATCTCCCATATTCTGCAGCTGGAATACTTGTAGACCTAAAATCTGTTATTTATGAGTGTGGTCCTTCTTGTCAATGCCCTCCTAACTGCCGTAACCGAGTTTCCCAAATTGGTTTGAAATTTCGTTTGGAGGTTTTCAGGACTAAGAATAAAGGTTGGGGTCTAAGATCGTGGGATCCTATTCGTGCCGGAACTTTTATATGTGAGTATGCTGGGGAAGTTATACCTAATGCTAGAGTAGAAGAACTTGGTGAACATGAAGATGAATATCTTTTCGATTCTACTCGTATTTATCAGCAACTGGATATTTTTCCTAGTGATACTGAAGCTCCAAAGATCCCGTCCCCGCTTTATGTAACAGCGAAAAATGAAGGGAATGTTGCTCGGTTTATGAATCATAGTTGCTCTCCGAATGTATTATGGCGTCCAGTTTCACGTGAAAATAAGAATGAATCGGATCTCCATATTGCATTCTATGCTATTAGGCATATCCCTCCTATGACAGAGTTAACTTATGATTATGGAATAGTTCTTCCTCTCAACGCGAAGAAAAAGAAATGCTTTTGTGGATCTTCGAAATGCAGGGGTTCCTTTTGTTGATATTCTGTTGAGTTATTGATGAGGTGGTCCCTGGATGATTATGTTTAAGGATAAGGTATGTTTCTAATTTTCCAAATTACTTTCTTATATTCTAAATAATTATTCATTTAGATTTTTATGAGTGTCTATTTTTGCTAACTTTTAACTGGAAAATAAATAATTATATTGCTATGACAGAAGTTTAAATATTAGGATTGTAATTGAAGTATGGATATGGGAGAAGTGTGGATATTGTGCTTTTACTTATGAATATGAATATCCGTTAATTCTTACATTTTTTGTTTGTTTTTAATGACTGATTAAAACCTTGGAGAACTTTGTCACTTGACATGAAAATGTCAATCTGAAATTTGAATGCTATAAATTTTATAGTTATGGGTTACTTCTTTTGATGTTTGGACTGGAGTGTATGAAATCAAAAAATTAAAATTGTTTCTGATGCATTCAAACAAAATGGTGACTGCAAATGGAAAAACTGAACTGTTGACAGGAAAAAATTGTGATATAATAATATAATGAGGTTATTTCAAACTAGATATAGAGCCTGTTTGTTAGTGCTTATTTTCTATTAGGGTCGTTTTTTCTAAAAAAAGTAATCACTTTTAAGAGTATTTCATTTGTTTGTTACAGTTTTTTTTAAAAAAAAAATGAGAGTCTGAACAAAGTCAAGAAATTGCTTCAAATTAGAAGCTGTTTTGAGTTTTCCATGAAAAAAAAGAAAAAAATAAAAGAAATAAGTTGAAAACAGTTTTTATATTAGCTATTTCTATAAGAAAAGAAAAAATAAAATCAATCTGTTTTTATATTAGCTATATGCTGTTTTCTTAAGGTATCTTAGATAGCTTATAGAAATAAGTTGAAAGCAGTTTATACTTTATAGACATATCGTAAGTTGTTTTCATAAGGCCTCTTATATTGAACCAAACCTTGGTATTTCTATGAGTAAATTATTAGTTAATATTGTGTATTAATTTGATTTTGTTAAAGGACTAATAGTAAACAGAAACAGAAATCTCATTTGAGGTCATTGCTTGTTGTTTTTCAGCTCTAGCTATGGCGCAGACAGAAGGATGGGATTATTATTTAGGAAGATGATGTTAGCAGACCAATTTTCCTTTTAGCAATTCTAGTGAATTGTTACAAGAAACATCAGGTTTTCTACTTTGCTAATGTTAGTAAATTATAAGAAGTTAACTGTTGTAAGACACATTTGTGTATGTTGTTTCTTTATGGTTCTGTTAGCTTATTATGAGCATTGCTCTTAGACCTTTTGGTAATGGTGAAACTTAACATGTAGAATATTTATTAGTTTGTTGCCATCATTTCCATAAATCATCTTGGTAATTTTATTTTATTTTTGCTTATGCTTGGCGCGTGGGTGTACTAATCCCACAGTAATCATAATAACTTTTTTTTTTTTAACAAAAGAGGGCAATCACCTGAAAACAACAAAACAAAATTAACGAGACCTAATGTCTCCGGACAAAGGCGCGCTGAACATTTCATCAAAAATCTTAGGGCGGAGGCCCTTATACAATTCTAAAACTGAATTGCAGCAAACAATATTTGAAAGGTGGAATTAACACGAATAGAGTAGGGCTATGAAGAATCAATTTTTACCACCAAACTTTAGTTGATGAACTATTTGAGAAAATGTGTGCAACCTTGCCTCACAAATATTGATGAACTTAACACTTTTATGCACTTTTCAACTATATTTGTTAGTCTTCCAATACATGTAGGACAAGGAAGTTCAGCTATGAAGCCTGGATACGAGATACGATACGGGATACGACACGATACGGATACGGAAATACGGGAAAATTTTAAAAATCAAGATACGACACGGCTAGGATACTTTAATAAAAATTAAATTAAAATTTAAATATATAAAAAACAAAATAGAAAAAAATGGTATAGAAACACAAATAGGAAAAAAAACAAAGATAAAAACAGAAATATTATTGAGCTTCTCGGTCAATAAAAAAATAATATCAGTTAGTGATTATCGTTTCCTTCAATATTTAAGGCAAGCACTGCTCCTCAGTCAATTATATTGGATATATTATACACACATATAAATAGATTGACTATATATATATATATATATATATATATATATATATATATATTCGGTAAGTATAATTTTATTAAAATATTCTAGCTTGAGTATCATTGTGAACCCACTCGGTACCTTCTATTATATATGATCATCACATTGTAGAAATAAATACTTGTAATCATATCAAGCAGATATAGTTACGTATATTTATCCCACCTATATCACAATGAATTATTTCTTCTATAATTGTATTACGAAAAAACATATAATTTTGTCTTTTAGTTATTGAGGTACTAAAGTGTATTATATATATGAGTGACAATCATGTGCTTAGTTGGTAAGAGGTATCGAAAATGTATCTCAGAAGTATCTTTAGTTGGCAAGAAGTATCCAAGATGTATCTGAAAAGTGTCGAGTAAAATATTTTTTTAAAAGAATTAAAAAATTATTGGATACTCTTTGGGTACGTATCGGGAAGTATCAGTATCGGATACGTATCGGACACTGGTATATTGCTATTTTTGAAGTATCGGGCCTTCATAGAATTTCAGTATAAGCGCACAACAACCCACATAGAGAATATTATCAACTTTTAGTACATATGTGGGGCTAGTTTATTAACTATATATTATTAATTTGATACAAATACTACTAAAATGAGTATTTATTTGTTTTATTAAACAAGCTTTATTATTATTGTTTTTTTTGTTGACAGGTTTTATTAACACTACTTTTTTTACTCTAAAGTTTTAGAAAAAATTACACGAGTGTAACAACTATTATAAAATTCTTAGTGTATATTTATGTAGCGATCATTATTCATTTTAACAAATTTTACTTCTTTTATATAAATTCATTTCATAAAAATATATAAACATATTTTTTATTAACAATAATATTGTGTGCAAATAATTCATGTAGATCATGGATCATACTACTTCATTATAGATTTTATTTTATTTTATAATATAACTCATGTAGGTATGACAACTATTAACAATTCTTCTAGTGAATTTGTATGAAGCAATCATTATCTACATTATCAATTACTATTTATAATAATCAAGATATATAAGTATTTCTCTCTCTCTCTCTCTCTCTCTCTCATTTCTATATTTTAAAAATAAAAATATTATCTTATTATAACATTTTATAAAATATTATTCTCCACAAAATTTAGCCGTGACCATATGGGAAGTGCATCACTAAAACAATAATATAGTTTAGTATGCAATTATCTAAAAATCAACTATGACTAATCAATTATTTTATGATCATACCATGAAAAATAAATAAAACTCCAACTCCAAAAAGGAACGTTACTGCCATGCAAAAGAAGGTGGGATGCCAAGTCATTTCTACATATTAATGCAAAATATAATTCACATCATTTAACTAAAATAGTTATACACGCGAGAAAAGCGGTGGAATATGAAAAATTGTTAGAGCATTGCTAGTTTGATGGGTGTAGGAAAAATGGAATCGTAAAGAAAGAGAAAAAAACAAGAAAGTAAGAAGGGAACAATTCCCTTCTTCTTCCTATCACGGCCAATTGATTTCACCCTAAAAGGGTGAGGGAAGAAAGAAAAGAAAAAACAAAGCAAAAATCTTAAAACCAATAACAAAAACCATATGTAGATTTTTGTAAATTAAAAGAGACATCATTGTAGGAAGAACATTATGAACAACAACAAAAATATGGCTTCCTCTCCCTCCTCTTCTGTGGCTGTCTCAATGGCATCTTCCAATGTTAAAACTAGAATGCTCTATCAAGTTTGGAAAGGAAACAATGTATGTTTCTTTTTTGTTTTGTCTTATGTTGTTTTTTCTCCTCTATATTCATTTATCTTTTATAATATTGTTATTGCTTTTGTTTTTCTTTGATCTCAATCAAAATTTTGGAGGGTTATTGTGCAAATATTTGCAGGGTGTTAAAGCAAAAAGGTAATAGTTTTTGAGGTATATATAACAATATTGGTGGGGAGGGGGATAAATATTGCCAAGGAAATGCAAATTTTTGCTTATTTCATATGATTTTTGGGTTAACATAGAAATATGTTTGTGCCCTTATTTTCTAGGTTTTTGAGTTTGTATAGGTGAGTGAAGCTATTTCGCATATGCTTATGCATGTAACTACATACATTAGAGGAATTTGATATGTTAATGTTACTATTAAAAACTATTATGTAAAATTATGAACTTAATTCTGATAAGGTATATTTTTAATGTCAGAAATTTCTATTTGGTGGAAGAGTAGTGTTTGGTCAAGATGCAGCATCACTTTTTTTAACATCATTAATGATTGGAGGTCCTGCAATTACATTTATCGTAAGAATGTTAACAACAATAAAGGAAGAAGACACTCTCTTTAACCACCTTGTACTCATTGGAGGAGTGATTATCACAATTTTGGTTGGTAAAGTTTTTAATATTTTTCCTTTTATCAATAATTCGTACTCCCTCTAGTCTCATATATAAGAGAAAAATGCAAGCTCTAAATTCATTGAATAACTGATATATCTGGTCAGACCAGATAGATTAGTTACTCGATGACACCATATACATCAGTTACACAATAAAAATCTAGAAACTGTGTTTTTCTCTTATATAAGAGACCATAGGGAGTACTTAACTTTCTCTTGATATTTTAAACATGTGATTTTTGATATGGTGAATGCAGAATTTTATGTTTCTCTTCATGACATCTGGTAGAGATCCAGGAATTATACCAAGAAATTCAGAAATACCTGAATCAGATGAATCATTTGGGAAGAATACACCATCAATGGAATGGGTAAATAATAAGACTCCTAACTTGAAAATACCTAGAGTGAAAGATGTGATAGTTAATGGTCATACAGTGAAGGTGAAATTTTGTGATACTTGCTTGCTTTATAGACCACCACGTGCTTCCCATTGCTCTATCTGCAATAATTGTGTGCAGAAATTTGATCATCATTGCCCTTGGGTTGGTCAATGTATTGGATCAGTAAGTTCTCTAAACAAATTCTTCAATTTTGTCTAGCAAAGATTTTTATAGAATGAAGATTTATAGACGAATGTTTTGAAAACCATATTATTGATTGAACTGGTGAAAGTACTGGTTTAGGGGTTTAATGGTATGATCGCGGTGGAACCTTGGATTAGTCGATGATAAGTACACATTTATTTTATTTTATTTCATTTATGATTCGTTTGGACCGAATTGTAGGCTAGTTCTTTGTTGGATTGGTTGATCCGGTTTGATTTTTAGAACTATGCTAAAAACGAACTAATTTGTGAGAATGCAGACTCTTAAGAGTCAAGAGCGTTGGCGATTCCTAGTAGCGCTTTATATGTGCTATTGTTTCAGAGCATTGCTAAAGACTGAAAAGAAGCGTTGCTAATGTGTTTTTCTATTGTAGTGCTTGCTACTATATTGATTTTAAGAAAGATAAGTAGCTTTTAGTGTGAACAAATTGTTGTTTAGTTTCTTTTAATTGATTTATGTTTCTTTCTACTAAGTTTTAAGAATTCATTTATCTTTATCTTTCCACTTTCCTGAACTTTTATTCAGCAGAATTTAATATAGCATTTCATCCTCTTCATGTTCTTTTCAGCGTAACTATCCGTTCTTCATATTGTTCATCTCATCATCAACCTTGTTGTGCGTATACGTGTTCGGGTTTTCTTGGGTTAACCTACTTCGACAAGAAGGTAGATTGTGGTCAATTATGAGACATGACGTCCTATCACTTGTTCTCATTTGCTATTGCTTCATAGCTGTTTGGTTTGTGGGTGGCCTAACAGTTTTCCATCTTTACTTGATTTCCACCAACCAGGTATTCTATTTCTCTTTCAAATCCTTTAAATTATCCGCTTTAATATATTTGCTTCTGAGCGCTATTAAAAGACATGAGAGACACTAAAAGTATGAACCACAAACATATTTAACCCTTGATGTTAAATGTGTACGTATCTTACAGTATATCAGATTACACTCACCTTTTCTTTTTGACATTTTTTTTTGTTATAGACAACCTATGAGAATTTTCGGTATCGATATGATAAGAAGGAAAATCCATATACAAGGGGAATAGTGCAAAATTTCAAAGAACTTTCATGTGCTAAGATTCCAAGATCATTAATTAACTTCAGAGAATGGGTTGTAGAAGAAGATGATATTCAAGATGAATCCTTTACTTCAGATCTTGAAAAGGGTTTTATAAGCTCAAAACAAAAGTTTGACATGGACATGGGAATGTATGGCAAGGATGGAATGAGAATTCCTAATATTTTACAGAATTTGGATTATAATGGCATTAATGATAATCTGAAAAAGAAAGCAGGAGCAAGAGATGTTAAATTTGATATTTTTGTTCCTGTTGATCAAGATCTAAAATATCCTCAATGGAAACCCAAAGATGGAGTTAATACTAATGATGAAAAGAAGTAGCTCCTCCATATTGCATTTCTGGTTCTTTAGAGACTAAGGTAACCTTTTGATGTTTTTTTGTCTCGATGTACATAATAAAACACTTATGCATAATGTCATAAAAAAAAAACACTTATCCATAACTTATTTCCCAAATAATCAATGATCAATAAATTGTAATTGTAAATTACTTACATACCTACCTTATGATTTGATTATTTTATACATAAAAATTAGAAACAAATCAGATATTTGTAGAACTTGTTTGGCTTAAGTGTAGTTTTAGTCCCCCTAGTTAAACTGTCATCCACTTTTTGACTAAAATGCTGACGTGACAGTAAGATGGTGATGTGGTAGTCGCGTGTCGCGTAGACGTAATTATTAGGTGTTGAATTTTTGCAATTTATAACAATTCATCTATTTGGCTAAGTGGTAAATGTGTTGATTTTGGCCTCGTATTCATAAGTTCAAACCCCATACCTAGAATTTTTGAAATACCCATGCACGACATGCGACTGCCACGTTACGTCCTTATTGTCATATCCGCATTTTTGTCAAAAATTGGATGACAATTTAACCGAGAAGACAAATAGTGAATTTAATAAAATAAGTGGACTAAAACTACACTTCGGCTAACTTCTTTTAGTCATAGAAGTTTGAGGAATTGTGAGATTCAAATAGTAATGCCTAAAATGTCTCAACTTTTTTTTTTTTGGTGCAGATTCATTTGGGCATTTCCTGAAAGGGATTTTAGAGGTTGGAATGCTGTTTTGGTAATGAAAAGGGTAGTGAGTTGATTTATAATAATGGGAGTTGTAAAGTGGAAACAAATGATATATATACCTCATAGGGAAACTCATATTCATTTTCTCATTACTCAGAAGTGGAGAAAAAGTTGACAAGCTACAAAAAATTGTCACATGTTTACAAATGAGTGAAGGAGCTAAATTAAACTTATGATGGTTGATGCCCATTCTTCTTCTTTTTCTTAGCTTTAGTGTGAGTTGTTGACCTTATTTGGTCTACAAATCAAATTGCATTGTTATTTTAAGTAAAATGCCTTATTTGTCTCCTTTGTTTTGGATTCGATTTACTGAATACAGGAATTCATGTCATGGAATTGATTCAGAACCAAGGCTTTTACTTGTATATATCTTTATATTAGCTTCCATGTGATATGAGCTTTAACAAATATAATAACTAAGAGAAATACCAGATAGTACGAAAAGAAAAGTGAAAGTAAAGGGAATAACAAAATAAGGCATCTACTGTATTAGTGTTTTTTGGTGCTCTTAAAATGACTGATGCATTAGTTTTTCAATTAAAGAGATAACTGCAAATGAGTGACTCATTGTAAAATTGGAAATTAAGATGACTTAATGAATAAATGGAAAATCTTGCAATTCTTTTGCGGTTCATAATCACACTATCAATGAGTTTTGGCTCAACAAATTTGTAAGGACAAACAATTTCAATTATGTAATTAGCTAAGTCATGTTGCGTGGATCAATAATCAATAATAAAGATAAAATACTTAAATCAAACCATCAAAATTGAGACAGTTCTAAGCCATATGAAATGGTTGAATAAACAATGTCGTAAAGTAATCGATCTTTAAAATCTATTTAGGTGCAACTAATGAAACATTGAAGAGTAACACTTACGAAATGATAAGCAAGAAAATTATGTGGCAAGTCTAACATTTTGTTTCTAGCAAGGTATCCGCATTTTGTTATTGTGTTAGCAGTAAGCTTCGTGTATTTCTTCTCGTATTCAATAGCATTGCTCAAAGTTGAGATATCTCATTAAATTTGAGCTAGATACGATTCATCATTATTCGAGTTCCCTAATTTTACCTAAGCTCATTTTCATGTTGATAAGCTCTTCATAATTAATCAAAACCCTAATTCTTTAAGTGTGATCAATTGACTAAGATCATTAAGGACAAGAACTCATCATGAATGCACATAGATCAATTCATATTCATATTATTCATGACCAATTGATTCAGATCAGGGCCTAATAGCCATTCTTGTTGCTGATGAAAACATCAAGTCAATTACCATCAATTTTATGGTGATCAATCAAAATATTGCATTAAGGAAATGCATCAATCAAGATCCAACTCGCAATTCATGAGAGAGAACCATTGCATCCCCGATACATGTTACCCTTAACTAGGTGGGCGAGATATCAAAAAGCTAAAAAAAAAAAAAATCTAATCAATTTAAGGTCTTTCTCGATGATCATCATCAATTGAAATTTTTTGGTGCTAGTCTTGTTTATTTTCATGTCCATGCCAAATGGAATTGTCAACTAGGTGTTGGAGCAACTCCTTCAATGTCAAATTGAGGAAGAAATATTTTTGTATGAAGAATCCTATGGGCATTGAGTAAAGGTTCAAAAAGGCACAAATTTGCGTAAAAAATGGTGTATTATTGTTATTACTTTTTGTTCGGACCACTGCTGGCTACCCACAGAATCTCCAAACACTTTAAATGAAAGGTCAATCTCCGCTTGTGCTTAGGATCTTCGCACTGGCCAACACCAAGTTTTTCCACTGTTGGGAGCGAACTTGGGAGCACCGGTTCGACCCCCCTCCCTGCGTCCTAGGATAGATTAATCCATTTGGCCAACGGTGTTGGTTGGTGTATTTATTACTTTGAAAGTGTTTCACTTATTTTCAAGACAAGATTTCTTTTTATTAATTAACCATTGATCTTATATGTGTGTCTTACATTATAAAGTACGACATGATATATCAGATTACACTCACCTTTTCTTTTTGACATTTTTTTTTGTTATAGACAACCTATGAGAATTTTCGGTATCGATATGATAAGAAGGAAAATCCATATACAAGGGGAATAGTGCAAAATTTCAAAGAACTTTCATGTGCTAAGATTCCAAGATCATTAATTAACTTCAGAGAATGGGTTGTAGAAGAGGATGATATTCAAGATGAATCCTTTATTTCAGATCTTGAAAAGGGTTTTATAAGCTCAAAACAAAAGTTTGACATGGACATGGGAATGTATGGCAAGGATGGAATGAGAATTCCTAATATTTTACAGAATTTGGATTATAATGGCATTGATGATAATCTGAAAAAGAAAGCAGGAGCAAGAGATGTTAAATTTGATATTTTTGTTCCTGTTGATCAAGATTTAAAATATCCTCAATGGAAACCCAAAGATGGAGTTAATACTAATGATGAAAAGAAGTAGCTCCTCCATATTGCATTTCTGGTTCTTTAGAGACTAAGGTAACCTTTTGATGTTTTTTTGTCTCGATGTACATAATAAAACACTTATGCATAATGTCATAAAAAAAAACACTTATCCATAACTTATTTCCCAAATAATCAATGATCAATAAATTGTAATTGTAAATTACTTACATACCTACCTTATGATTTGATTATTTTATACATAAAAATTAGAAACAAATCAGATATTTGTAGAACTTGTTTGGCTTAAGTGTAGTTTTAGTCCCCCTAGTTAAACTGTCATCCACTTTTTGACTAAAATGCTGACGTGACAGTAAGATGGTGATGTGGTGGTCGCGTGTTGCGTTGACCTAATTATTAGGTGTTGAATTTTTGCAATTTATAACAATTCATCTATTTGGCTTAGTGGTAAATATGCTGATTTTGGCCTCTCATTCATAAGTTCAAACTCTATACCTAGAATTTTTGAAATACCCATACACAACATGCGACTGCCACGTTACCACCTTATTGTCACATCAGCAGTTTTGTCAAAAATTAGATGTCAAAAATTGTGAATTTAATAAAATAAGTGTACTAAAACAACAGTTAAGCCAACTTGTTTTAGGCATACAAGTTTGAGGACTTGTGAGATTCAAATAGTAATGCCTAAAATGTCTCAACTTTTTGGTGCAGATCCATTTGGGCATTTCCTGAAAGGGATTTAAGAGGTTGGAATGCTGTTTTGGTAATGGAAAGGGTAGTGAGTTGATTTATAATAATGGGAGTTGTAAAGTGGAAACAAATGATATACCTCATAGGGAAACTCATATTCATATTCTCCTAACTCAAAAGTGGAGAAAAAGTTGACAAGTTACAATTGTCACATGTTTACAAATGAGTGAAGGAGCTAAATTAAACTTATGATGGTTGATGCCCATTCTTCTTCTTTTTCTTAGCTTTAGTGTGAGTAGTTGACTTTTTTGGTCTACAAATCAAATTGCATTGTTATTTTAAGAAAAATGTCTTGTATTGTATTCTTGGTTCTTTTCAGCCCCCACCCTGGGACCATTCTTATTTATCTCCTTTGTTTTGGATTCGATTTACTGATACCGAAATATAAGTCGTCTGATCTTCATCTGAGAGTTTCGATTTATTGACTACAGGAATTCATGTCATGGATTTGATTTAGAAACAAGGCTTTTGCTTGTATATAATATATGTTTATATCAGCTTCTATGTGAAATAAGCTTTAACAAATATAATAACTAAGAGAAATACTGGATGGTACGGTACTAAAAGAAAAGTAAGGGTAGGGGTAAGGCGAATAACAAAACAAGACACGTGTTGTGTAGTGTTATTTGGTGTCTTCTACAATTTAACTTCCAGTGTATTTCTTACTAAAAAACTATTCTTACTAAATAGTAAGTGCCCAATACTAATTGGAAATGCAGTAAGTTTCAAGTAGGGGTGGACAAGAAGTTATAATCTGACCGAAACCCGCGTTACCCGAGATGAAATTGCCTCTTTCAGACTACACAGATCGGGTCTCAGTTACCCGACTGTTGAAAATTGGTCACTTTTGGGCTTACATGGTCGGACTCGGAATTCGAGACTGCATCCAAAGGTTCCCGACACGGAACAGGTTCCTTTCCCGACACCGACCGAAAAACACTACTTAGTGCGCTAGACTTGCAGCTATTTCGAAAGTTGCTTGGAAACACACTCTATTTCTGCACACAGTCTGCTTGCTGCACTCTGCACACTACACTACTTTATTTGCTTGTCATAGCCTGCACACAGTAATAATTACAGCACATAGACACCACTTTTTCACTCCACAAGTAATCTACTTTTACTTATATTGATATGTATATATTTAAACATTTAAAATATTATATTTGTTATAAAAATAACCCAAATTATACCAAGAAGAAGAACAAGAGAATGAGAGAAGATATAAGAAACAAGAACAAAGATGGAGATTATAAGAGCTTTGCATTATTCTCTTCACAAGTGTATCTACACATAGGAGAGAGCCCTATTTATAGGGAAGAAGGGAAGTAGAAGATCACCTTATTAATAGCCACTAACAACTCATTACAAAGGAAATAATTAGAAGTAGTAGTGGAAGAGTAGTTGAAGGGGAGTGGACATCCATATTTTTCATAACACTCCCCCTTGGATGTCCACCGAGGATATGCCTCATTAAAATCTTACTAGAAAAAAACCCAGTGGGATAAAAATCTAGTGAAGGAAAAAGAGTACAATATCCTGTCTACGGGAACTGCCTCGTTAAAAACCTTTCTAGGAAAACCCAATGGGACAAAACCATGGCGAAGGAAAAAAGAGTGCAGCTTTTCTCCCCCTGAATGAAGCGTCACTTCAGAATATGAATTTCAACATCTGGAGTTTCTCCCTGAGTGCATATGGAGCAATCTACTCCGCTGTCACTTTTGATGTATCCTCTTTTAATGGAGCTTTGCGGTCAGTATTATCTTTAAAACATCTTCCTTGAATTGTTGACATTTTGGCAAGAAATGAAGAAGCAAGAACTATAGGTCGTTTTGTAGATCAAAAATAAATTTCAATGTCACCACGTGTAGATAATAGCTGACTTGCGATCTGACTTCATCTAGATCATAAAAATACTTTGTATCTGCATGGTTAATTTGTGTAACATACATAATATGATTTATTCATTAGGATAGTCAAAAATGAAATATGCATCCCACTTTGTTCTAATGCCCTTTGGTTTGTAATGAGCTATATTGCTACTAATTATCACATAATATTATCATATCAAGGGTATAAAGTTTGGTAATATGCATGCATGCTTTCGTAGTCTTCAGGACTGAGATATTTCATATGTACTCAATATAAATAATTTCTGTAGATCAATATGAGACTTTCTTTCTCAAAAGAATTTAATTAAAGATATTTCCTTTTATCTTGAATCCTTCTAGGATTTTTCATGTAGAGGTCACCTACAGGTTCAACCTAAAAAATCCATCAGATATAATTCGATGTCATTCATCTAGAGCTCTTTGTTTGAACAGTCTATAGTTTTTTATTTATTGGAAGCTCTTCAGGAGTTCTGATAATATTTATGTCATCAACATAGACATCAGTCATAGCAAATTCTTTTCCAAATATTTCCATAAAACTATATGGACAAGTGATGTCATATTTGTATCCCTCCTTTAGAATATAAATTTAGACAGTTATACCATATGTGTTCGAATTATATTATCTCATGGAGTGGTTGATTCAATTTGAGTAATCATACCGAGAATCCGAAAAGTGTGTATTGGAATATTAAATCCTTCAGGGATCTTCAAATAATTATGAATATCAAATGAGTCATACAACTAAGTTGTAGCAACATTCATCTTGTGAAAATTGAGCTCTTCATGTGCTACAAGGTTAATTAAGTACTGAAAAATACTTGTATCCACCCTTGAGCAACATGTCCAGCTTTGAATCTCACAATTTCACCATTCTCATTCTGTTTTTGCACCATAACCCATTTGTATCCGATTGGTTTCACACCTTCAGGTGTTTGGACTACAGGTCCAAAAACTTTTGTAATGCTAGTTTAATTCTGCTTCAATTTCATCTTTCAATTTTGGCCAATTCTCACTTTGCCTACGATCTTTAATAGACTTTGGTTCATGATCCTCACTATCATTCATCACATTTAGCGCTATATTATATGTAAAATCACTGTCAACGTTGACTTCGTTCCGGTTCCATCATTTTTTATTATTGACATAATTCATTGAGATCTCTTTCATTTCATAACTTGTCAGGTACCTGATCAGTTCTTCTGGAACTAAAATGTCAATTATGTCTGAAGACTCTTTTAGAGTTTCTATATCCTCGCTTGGAGCATCATTCTTTTTAGCTCATTTTCTTGTTCAAGGATTTTCATCTTTGGAACCGATTGGTCCACTACGCTTCAGGCGCGGTTGAGACACATTTGCAATATTTGATTGTCCAACAGGGACATCCATTTTACTAGAGCATTAGCAGCTGATATGTATGATTTGGTCACATCTTTGGATTAATGAATGCATAATTGGTAGATGATTTGCTAAGTTTTGCAAATGAATTATCTTTTGAACTTCTAGTTCACATTGTGTAGTTTGAGGATCAAGATGAGACAATGATAATTCATTCCAACTGATCTATTTTTCCAGCTGCTTATTCTCTCCCCCTAATATTGGGAAATTTAATTCATCAAATGATGATCATCAAACTGGACTATAAACAAGTCTTCAGATGTTGGCTCAAGATATTTTATTTTATGTGGAGATTTATATCCAATATATATTCCCAAAATTCTTTGAGGACCCATCATAGTGCATTGCACATCCAAAAATTCTAAGATGGGAAATATTAGGTTCGTGACAAAAAACCAAATGGATAGGGGAAGAGTTGTGATAACTTGTTGGCTTGATGCGAATCAATATTACACTATGTAAAATTGCATGTTCCCAAGTAGAAATTAGAACTTCTTATCTCATAAGTATTGGTCATATAATTAACTTTAGAGGTCTAAAGAATGGTTCTTCATGACCATTTTATGAATCAATGTATGCTCTGTGATGTCCAAATATCAATTCTAATTGACACACAATACTTATCAGATGCTTTCAGGGTAATCCACATAATGACCTCTTACTCAAATTAGGGAGCAAACAAGCTCACAAACTTCTAGTTGTGAGTTGAAGACAAATATATATAATATATATCCTCTAGTTGACGCATCAATTAAAATCATAAAAATGTAAATGGTCCATGTGATTACTCATTTAAGATATCACTTTATATAAGTTCTAGAAATACGAGAGACTTATTCTCTCAAATTGTCAATTTCCTTTAGGAACTAGTGAACACAAAAATTAGTAGATTGAAGAAACTGCTGGCTCTTCAATACAGTCTCACATAGAAATTTTAACCATTTTTCGCATCATAATATTATCGGGATGGCCCAACTGATCTTGCCAACAACAAAATTATTATGATATGTAAACTTCTAGTTTACAACAACATGTGTTTCAATTGTACATATATAAGTGTAGTATAAACCAGAAGAAAAACAGACAACTTTTCCACTACACTTGTTTTATCCAAAGTATATATGTCTCTTTATATAAAGATATTTAACATCTCCTTCATTTCTTGTTTCATTATGATATCTATTTGGACGGATATCCTTAAAACTTTATACATTTTTATGAGACTTGAGGGATTATAATATGGTATCAATGTGTAAAAAAAGTGTTCTCTAGGTAATTAAAAATACAGCAGCTCTTCCGGAGCTTTCACTTGCAATTAGCAAACTTCTAGTTGCAAATTGATAACAAGTACACATGCTATTATATGACTTCTGGTCATAACTAGATAATCACAATTTAATATAAAATGCATTTAAACAAATGCCAAATAAAACTCATTATATTGAAAAAATATATTAGTCCTTCAAAAATACCAATATGAGATGTCATTGTTACTTTAGGACAGTCTTGCTAAACATATGCTAAATAGTAAAACTATATTGACTACTAAACTTTAGGTTTGATTTACTTTAGCATATTTTTTTTTTCAATTATACATAAAGAATTCGAGACACAATCTTCTTCAATAAACAAAACTATAGAAACTATATATACTATTTTAACCTCGATTCAAATACCTTGTTTGCAAATCACAGAAATGCCATTTTTAATAGGTATGATCCATGTCATTTCATATGTGCTATAACATTACGATATCATGAAATTACAAAAAGATAATCAAAAGGGTAGAATGAAATATAAGAACACAAGAGTGTCTAGTTTTGTAGGATCTAGTCATACAATCAATTCTTCTTATTCCCTTTTTTTTTTCATGCAACATTTTTGTTTGGAATTCTAAGCATAAGAAAGAAGAAAAGTTGCATTTTCCGATAAGATATCACACAATTATTAGGAATAACAAAGGTCACAATCACAAATGATACAAATGACATTTAAATAAGATAATGATAACATTTACCACATCAATGATTATCACCACAACTTTTCTTGTACCAATGTGAATCATTTACTTTTGGGAATGAATTCCAATTCATTGAGTGGTTTGTGAGTATTCTTTTCAATCACCATATGGCATAATCTTCATTCATAATATTTTTGAAAATATTTTCTCGTTTTGATAGTTCATGAGAATATTTGAAAGATCAAATAGATACTAATTCATAATCTTGATTTATTTTGCTTCAAAACATACTAAGATCAAATAGATCTTGTAGATTGCATTCATTGTTTAAAAGTCAAGTTCTTCGGGAACTCGATCACAAATCTTCACAGATAGTGATAAAGAAAATAACCTTTTTTTTTGTGCAATCATAGTTCTTCAGGAACTATATACCACAATACTTCTTCAATGATGATCAAGAAAAATCCATACTATAAGCAATCCTTCCGGGATTCTTGGATATTAAATTTTTAAGTTCTTCAGGAACTATATCATAAACAATATTTGTGCAATCCTTCAGGGATGCTTGGATAATGAATAATAGATTTATTGTTCTTCAGGAACTATATCACAATTTTCATCAACACTGGTAAATAAATACAAAATGAGATAACACATAAAATGAGATAAAACATAAACCAGATCACAAATAAAAAATAATGTGAAGAAGAATAAGGAGAAGAAAACTTATTCTTATAATAGATCCTCAAGATGATCATGCCAGAAGAAGAAAGAGATCAGTTGGTTGATCCATTAGTAGACGAAAGACTTTGATAGTAATTGATAGTAATAGTAATAATAGGCAACCATTAAAATATAAACACACATAATAGTCCGGTTGAATTTATATGGCAGATGACACATTAAAATATCAACACACACAAAATTGGTGGCACATATAATATTCTGATTGAATTTCTATGGTCTTCATCATAGTCTGATGTTTCGGATGTTGAATTTTGAATCATCACCATATGAAGAAAAAAAAAACTAAATAAGGAGTTTGGCTTTCTAAGAATATTACCACCATGTGAATCAATTGCTTGAATAATTATCATCAAAAAGTATATGGGAGCAAGCAACGACTAGTATTACCTTAGTTGTTAGAGTTTCGTGCTGATAACGTGTTATAAATATAACCCAAATTATACCAAGAAGAAGAACAAGAGAATGAGAGAAGATATAAGAAACAAGAACAAAGATGGAGATTATAAGAGCTTTGCATTATTCTCTTCACAAGTGTATCTACACATAGGAGAGAGCCCTATTTATAGGGAAGAAGGGAAGTAGAAGATCACCTTATTAATAGCCACTAACAACTCATTACAAAGGAAATAATTAGAAGTAGTAGTGGAAGAGTAGTTGTAGGGGAGTGGACATCCATATTTTTCATAACAATATTATGTGAATAAAAGTGATATATTACTATTCATCTTCTTCGTTGTCTAACCAGCCCAGAAAAATTGCAAAGCATTTCATCATCTCCTCCACAGCTAAACCAACCTGTTAAACCCGCCCGTATAATCCGAGTGACCCGCCAAACCGAATTCGACTTGTCCGAAACTTGTACTGGTTACAACTGGGCCTCATAATGTCACCCGCGGATTTGGCCGGATGGAGGTTTTTCGGCCCAAATCCGACCAGCCCGACCGCGTGTCCACTTCTAGTTCAAGTCTGCAAATTAAAATAGTGACATATTAATTAGTCTCATTTCCTGATTACCAGAAATTTTTAACCAA
This sequence comes from Astragalus glycyphyllos, assembly GCA_963573325.1. Lineage (NCBI taxonomy): Eukaryota > Viridiplantae > Streptophyta > Magnoliopsida > Fabales > Fabaceae > Astragalus > Astragalus glycyphyllos. The sequence continues at coordinate 40,216,339 of OY754312.1, forward strand.
GTGTTCTGCACAGTACTTCCGACCTTATGTTAAGTCCGAGGTAGGTTGTGGTAGATGATCTGATCAATAGATGTGTCCGATCTGAGCTGGTGTTGTTCCTGCAAAGCCACTCCGACGATCAAGTCAGGGAGGTAGTCATACAAGCATTAAATGTGAGATAACTTACCATAAATGAGGCATTGAATGCTGTATTTATAGAGAGTATTAGGTTATTGACTTTGTTTATTTGGGTTGGGCTTTTGTCCATGTTGGGCCCAACTAGAGGGTGTGCGAATAGTAGATAAGGGACAGTTACAGTAATACTAATCACCATAACAGTTGCCCCCCAAGTCTGGCCGTCTTGAAGGCGAGCTTGACTTGTCGACCGATCTTAAAAAACTTCGGTGTCGCTGATGTTGGCGTGATCGTTTTAGAACTGAGGTTATGTCGATAAGTTTGTTTTGATGTTTATGCGGATCGGTTGGGTCGACGTTGAATATGACCGTTGAGAGTTGGGGTTCGAATCGTCGTGTCGATTATTGTGCCAGCATTTAATGAACCTGTCAGAACACGTTTCCCTATGGCGGCTAATGATGGTGACCCCTCGTGACACGCGCCAGTATTTAATGCGATTGATGGGATGTGTCGTTTCGACTTTAGGCCCAATTCGTTTTCAAAGGCCCACTATAAATAGGGGATCAGCTCCTTTCATTTTCACCTTTTTTTTTAAAGAAATCAACCCGTTCTCCGACTTCGAGCTTGGTTTTCAGAAGATCGTGGCGAGAGTCTCGGCCTTTCAGTGGATTCAAGTTTTAGAGTTTCGAAGAAGATTCTCGTATTAGAGTCTGATTGCTCTAAGGAGGCAGAGGTCAGTGACCAGCAAGCAATTTCAAGCATTCGGGGTTCGTCTTCATCGTCATCTTCAGAGTCGGAAATAGAATCTACTGCTGAATCTGGTAATGTCGGTCTTGCGAGCTCTGCTGCTGATAAAGGAAAAGGGGTTGCTTTTGACGACGAGATTCAACCTCGGGATAGGGGAAATCAAAGTCGGGCATCCGTTGAGCAGTTGGGGGATGATCATTCTAACTGATGGTTATTCAAGCACCGGTCTTGGTGAGATCGACCTTCCTCTCAGGCCAGAGGTCGATGTTCCTCGCGTTCTCAGTTGGGTCGGTCCATCTGTTACGGAGTCATCTTCCATTTTCCGAGCCGGCGACGATATGAGTCATATAGTTGACAAAATTTCGATCCGGGGTAGACTTTGGAATGCTGAAGGAATGAAAGCGGGCGAGCATGCTGCAACTTGGCCGGGATCTCCGCGGTTCGTTATGTATGACGTCGTTATTTCGGACATGCATATTACACCTCCTTTCACAAAACTTCAACAAACAGTTCTGGCGAGGTTGAATCTTTGTCCTTCGCAACTTCATCCAAATGGGTGGGCATTCCTGCGAGCTTTTGAGCAGATCTGTCTTGCCTTACGTCGTCCAGTCTCCGTCGAGCTTTTCTTTCGCCTATTTCAAATTAACAGGAACAACGGAGAGCCTACCGAAGATTGTCAAGCTCGTGAGCATGTGAGTCTTCGATCTTTAAGGGGTTGCAAGATTTTCCGGGCCTTCGCCGATTCCTTAAAAGGAGATTGGAAAGATAAGTTTTATTTTGTCGAGCCGGTGAACAGTGAAGCAATTAACTGTGTTGGTAAGTTTAGTTCGGATGGCTCTGCCTTGGAGTCTACCAAATTTCCTATTGGATAGGGGCTCGGCCATTACAACAAGTGACCTGGAGATTACCATGTTGATGAGAAGAAACTTTCTCGCGTGGATCTTGTGATGAAGTATCTATTGGAGGACATATCTTCGATGGTTACCTTTACCAAGCACAAATATCGGGGAATTCCTGCGGATAAGATGGTCAAGTGTGCCACCAAAACAAAAGTCCAAATGGTTTTAGGTAGGATCGGTTTTCATCCGATCGAGTTTTCATCTATTATTCCGATCTTTCTCAATTTTGATTTGTTTATTTAATTCGATTTTCCTTCTTGCAGATACCATGGCTTCCAATCCTTTAGAGGAGTTGAGGCGGCTTGCCTTGGAGAACGCCGGGCTTGAAGAGGATGATCTTTTGATTACCGAAGTTGAGGAAACGGCACTCAACATGGGTCAAGTTACTGAAACTGTTGCTCCCATTCGTATTGTCCGAGATGAAGAGTCCTTACCTGATCCTTCGGGCGACCTTCGGACCAGGAAAAGGAAACCCGAGGTTCAAGGGACAAGCGCCAAACAAACTAAGGTGGCTCGCCAATCTAAGAAGAAGAAAAATTCCCGAGTCACTGAAGGTTCAGGGAGGCACAAATCTTCTTCTGTGAGAAGACCTGATTCTGTTCCTGTTGATCCGAACTTTCTTGCATCCAACTCTGAAGAGTACAAGGTGGATCCAGTCAGGGCTGCGGCGAAGTTGTTTGTGCATTTGGCCGACGTCCAGCAATTGGAGAAGGAGAAGATGCAGAAAAAGCTGGAAGGTAAGTGTTTAGTTATATTGATTTTCCGATGTTTGATTTCTCATTTTATCTCCTGACATGTTTTTGACTTTCCGATGTAGAATTGGTTACTGTTGAACAAGAAAAGCTAAAAAATGCTGAGAGCGAGCTTCTTCTTAAGGATCGCCGAATCACACAAGATGCTGAGAAACTGAATTCTCTAAAAGCTCGTGTGGAACAGCTGGAAAAATCTTCCGAAGCTTCAAAGAGCGCCCTTGAGGAATCTGCTAAAAAGGTGAATGAGTTAGAAGGTCGGATATCCGAACTTGAGGGGGAGAAGAAAAGCGCTGAAGAGAAGATTCAAGAGCTTCAAAGGAAAGTCAACGATCTCAAAGCAACCCTAATGAAATATGGGGATGCCGAGGTTGCTTCAGGCTCTACTCTGAGAAGAAGCGATGTACAGCTGGAAGCCGATCTTGCCAGGACCAAAGCTGATTTGGCAAAATCCAAAAGGGCGGTACAAGTTGCAACCGGTCTTGCTTTCAAGGTTGCTGGTGATGGTTTCGAGCTTGCTTTGAGTTAGATCGATCTCTTCTTCACATCGATCATGAGGTCGAGGAAGGCCAGATTGTGAAGGTCGACAAAAAGACCAAAGAGAAAAGCGTCTTGTTTCCGAGGTCAGCCTGAGGAACCTTCAACCTGTTCTACCTGCCAGAGTTCCAGCTTTATACCTGCCAATGCCTGCATATTTTTGGAACTTTGTTTAATTTTGTAATAGAGTAGGGTTAATCTTAACCTTTTTGAATTTTGAGGACTCGGCCGTATTTGAGGTTTATGTAACCGATCCTTTTTAATGAATGTTTTAACTGTTTTTGCAAATATTGCGTTTCGAGCTGTTTTTTGTTTTAACTGTTTTAGTCCATTGGTCGGTTCACAAGGTCTCGGCCCTGATCTAACTCGGCCGAATGGGATCTTGGCTACTTAGTCCAATGATCGTTTTTAGGAAAACCGGAGTTTTATCTAAAAGACCTTTCGTCCCTTTGGAAAAGTTTATTGGGTCTCGGCCCGAACCTAACTTCCCAAAGGGTTGCGACAAACATGGTCGTGTATGGAGATCTTTAAAAAGATCTGTCCATTGGTCGATTTACAAGGTCTCGGCCCTGATCTAACTCGGCCGAATGGGATCTTGGCTACTTAGGCCAATGATCGTTTTAGAAAACCGGAGTTTTATCTAGAAGACCTTTCGTCCCTTTGGGGCAGTTTATTGGGTCTCGGCCCGAACCTAACTTCCCAAAGGGTTGCGACAAACATGGTCGTGTATGGAGATCTTTAAAAAGATCTGTCCATTGGTCGGTTTACAAGGTCTCGGCCCTGATCTAACTCGACCGAATGGGATCTTGGCTACTTAGGCCAATGATCGTTTTAGAAAACCGGAGTTTTATCTAAAAGACCTTTCGTCCCTTTAGAGCAGTTTATTGGGTCTCGGCCCGAACCTAACTTCCCAAAGGGTTGCGACAAGCATGGTCGCGCGTGGAGATCTTTGAAAGGTCGGTCCATTTATTTTGATGAAATCGAAAACAAAAGTAAAGTTGTGAAGATAGAATCTCAAGTCTAAAAGACCTTTCGTCTCTTTGCGATAAACATGGTGGTGCGTGGAGATCTTTGAAAGATCGGTCACATGGTCGCGCGTGGAGATCTTTGAAAGATCGGTCCATTTATTTTGATGAAATCGAAAATGAAAGTAAAGTTGTGAAAAATAGCCTGTGCTTCATTTAGATCGGTATAACCTTTTCACAGGCGTTCTCTGAAATGATAAACTAAACATGGTAGTTTTTCAGCTTCGTGGCATTCCAAGTTCGGAGGATCTCCTTTTTGTCTAGTGTTTCAAGTTTAAAAGCTCCAATACCGGTCTTATGTGTAATGCGGTATGGTCCCTCCCAGTTGGGAGCTAACTTTCCTTGGGCCGCGTTTTTCAAACCGACGTCAGCTCTCTTGAGGACGAGGTCGCCTGGTTCAAAATCTCGCGGGACGACTTTTGAGTTATATCGACTTGCTATCCCTTATCAGTACGGCTCCAAGAGCTTCTTCCGAGATTGCTAAGTACAAATACAGGGTCTCCCCTGTGTCTGGGCGACTGAGGATAGGGGGTTCGGACAAAGCTTTCTTTAATTGGTTGAGGGCTTGATCTTGCTCGTCTGTCCATCTAAATGTCTCTTCATTTTCATCAGTTCCCTTCTCCTTTTTCAAAAGTTTGAATAGCGGGAGAGATTTGAACGCAGCATTAGATAAGAATCGAGATAAGGCGGCGATCATCCCATTGAGCTTTTGAACTTCTTTTTTAGTTGTTGGTGTGCGCATTTCCGTAACAGATCGGCACTTATCCGGGTTTGCCTCTATTCCTCTTTCAGTAAGGTAAAACCCCAAAAACTTCCCAGCTCGGAAACATGGGTTGTATCTTCCTCTGATTTTGCAATCATGTCGTCAAGGTATACTTCCACAATCTTTCCTATTTGTTCTTTAAACACTTTGTTCATCATGCGTTGATAAGTGGCCCCGGCATTTTTTAAACCAAAGGGCATGACTTTGTAGGCGAAGTTCCCTTGATCGGTCATGAAAGCAGTTTTCTCTTGATCGGGGGGGAACATGGCAATTTGATTATAGCCTGAGTAGGCATCCATGAAGGACAGAAGTCGAAAACCTGAAGCATTGTCGACGAGGCGGTCGATGCTTGGGACTGGAAAGGCATCCTTTGGGCAGGCTTTGTTTAGATCGGTATAATCGATGCACATCCTCCAATTGCCATTGCTTTTCTTTACTAAGACCGGATTTGACAACCAAGTAGTGTACTTGACTTCGGTGATGAAGTTTGCTTTGATTAGCTCGGCCACAGCCTTTGCCGCAGCTTCGGTTTTTTCAGCGCTTTGGATTCTTTTCCTTTGGGCGGTCCATTTCGCATTTGGATTTAGTGCAAGTTGGTGGCAGGCGACTTCCGGAGGTATGCCTGGCATGTCTTCTGCCGACTAAGCAAATAAATCGGCATGCTCTTTAAGGCATACAATGAGTTCTGATTTTACCGTCTCAGGCAAATCGGCGCCGATTTTAACCATTTTTTGGGGGTTGTTGCCAAGTTGAATCAACTCGGACGCTCCGTCTGGTTCTGGTCTTCTCATTTTCTTCTTAAGTTCCTTGGCCAGGTCATCGTCGCTCTCTTCTTCCGAGCTATCGGGGTCGTACCGTGCATCTAGGTCGGTTAAATTGACCTCAGCAGATCTCCCCTTCCCTTTTTTTCTTGGCGATTCGCCAAAGGGAGTTCCCTCTTTTTCTTGGGCTTCTCTTTCCGCTTTGGACCAGAGGAAAAAACACCTCGAAGCAGATTCCAGGTCCGAACTGAGTGTGATTACTTTGTTGCACAAAGAATGGAATTTCATTTTCAGATGTGTAGTGGAGGTTACTGCTCCGAGTTTCCCAATGGTAGGTCTACCGATTATGGAGTTGTAAATTGATTTGCATGGCAGGATGAGAAACTTGGTTTTGACAATCCTTACCAAGGGTTCTTCGCCATATGTGACCATTAATTCTAGATGACCTGTAGGTTGAGCTCTTGATCCATCGAAACCCGATAGTGCTAAACCTCGGTAGGGGGTGATGTCTTCTATATCGAAACCCATTCTTTCGACCAAATCCATGAAAATTATGTCAGACGAGCTTCCCTGGTCCACCTGTTCTTCAAGCTCGGTAAACCTGTAACTTCTTTCTTTCTTGATTGGCGGCTTCATGCCGATTCAAAAGTAGGACGAGTTGTTGAACAGCGTTGGCAGGAACTGACAACTGGGGGGTGGGGGCGGGGGTAGTTGATTCCTCACCGAGCTTCCCGGTATCAGATATAAATTTGGAACGTCTGTTTGAATTTGGGCCTGAGTTGAGTTCGGGACTTCTTCAACGTACCCTTCTAGAGTAGGTGGGGGACCCCCTTGCCTATGAACGTTCGGGCGTAAGACCGGATTGGGTGCGCCACCTGCGACGTTGCTATTAGCATTCGACCGGAGATTTCGAGTTACCATTGATCAAGGTGGTGGGAGAAGATCTTGAGGAAAAGACCTCCCACTGTGGTCGCCAATGTTCTGCACAGTACTTCCGACTTTATGTTAAGTCCGAGGTAGTTTGTGGTAGATGATCTGATCAATAGATGTGTCCGATCTGAGCTGGTGTTGTACCTGCAAAGCCACTCCGACGATCAAGTCAGGGAGGTAGTCATACAAGCATTAAATGTGAGATAACTTATCATCAATGAGGCATTGAATGCTGTATTTATAGAGAGTATTAGGTTATTGACTTTGTTTATTTGGGTTGGGCTTTTGTCTATGTTGGGCCCAACTAGAGGGTGTGCGAATAGTAGATAAGGGACAGTTACAGTAATATTAATCACCATAACACCAAGTAATGATGAATTTTGCCCAACAGTGGAAATCAGTCTGAGCATATTGTTGCACATGCACTGGGGGATGGAGTAGTACGAAAGAAAAGCAATCCTTGAGTGTGGGCCACCATTGAAGCAAAAGTTAAAGAACTTCCGAGGCAAAAGCTATGCAGCAGTATTATCAAAACCATACCGCTGAGTCCGGTCTCCGACCGGGAACCTGTGCCCTTTTTGGTCTGAACTGCTTGCATAAATGACTCAATCGCTTTTAACTTAATTTTTCTCATTTTTTGTTATAAAAAGGCTTCCTACGAGAAGTGAATCCCGTAACAAAATGTGGTGCCTATAGAGAGAATCTCAATCTATGATGCATTAGTTTTGCAATTAAGAGATAAGATAACTATAAATTCGTGATTCAAAAGCCATATTTTTTTGGGTCCATATTTGTAAACATGGAAATCAAGATGACTTAGCGAATAACTGGAAAATCTTGCAAATCTTTTGGGGTTCGTATTTGTAACCACACTAATGACACTATACCGATAGTGGTATTGTTGAATTAATTTCAAGTTTAAAAAATTTTAGAGCGAGAGAGAGGGAGATTTGAAATTTTTGAAAAATTATTTTCTTTGAAGAAAATAAGTGTACCCAAAAAATATTTTTTTTAAAGAACATTTTTAGTAAGAAAGGAATTTCAAATTCTTCACTTTTAGGTGGTATTTCGAATTCTCTAAATTTAGTCTTACTAAAATACCTCATAAAATCCATTCATTTTGAAAATTCTCCATATGCATTATCCAAACAAGTTAATTTGGTTCGAAGCATTTGAGTTACCCTATTAAATTACATTACCCAAAAAAAATTGTCTCATCCAAACACACTCTTAAGTTCGATCTATTTCTTAGACGGGAAAATCTAACAACCATTGTTGTCATGAAAGTTAACAATTTAGCCAAAGTTTTAAAATAAGGCCCCAACCGCTATTGGTTTTTTTATGTCTATGTTTTTTTTTAGATAAGCAAATATTCATTAAATGAGCACTAGGGGTGCTCAAACCCAAACAAAAATGATTACAAATTGTTTAGGTAGTCAAGTGGATTAATCCACCAAGAGGTAATACACATCTTAGAAAAAACACCCACCCTATAAATGAACCAATTCCATGATAAGCTCTTAATTCTAGTAACCGTGGCTGAAATGCTAACGATTTCATTCTTGAACACAAGGCCATTTCTTGACAACCAAATGCACCAACAAGTTGTGAGCCAAATCAAATACTTAAATTGTTTTTTTTTCCGACCTTTGCTCACCTTTCCGAACCACCGAAAGTGCTCCTTTATACCATCGCCCCCTTCATTATTAATTTGCAGCCACATATAAATTTGTTGCCACACCTCTGTTGCAAGTCTACAAGAAGATAAGAATAAGTGATCAATATCTTCTTCATGTAACAGACAACACGGACAGAGGGCATCTGCTCCAGCTGCGATAACATGACGATGAGCAAGAGAACCACGCGTCGGTAAGGAATTTTGAAGCAACCTCCAGCCGAAAATGCACACCTTGGAATTTTATGTCTATGTGATGTGACTAACAAGCAAAGACCAAGTGACTAACAAGTAAGACATTGAGGGATTAATTTATAGTTTCTTTGAAGTTATGGACTAAAGTGTTAAAAAGTTATACTTTTAGAGACTAAAATAACTGTTACCCATTTTTTTCCTTTTGCTCGCAATAAGATACAACACATGCTTCTTTTTGTGAAAGAAATGTACTTAAGAAATAAGAACAGTAGTTACTTTCTTAGTAGTTACTTTCTTATAAATGATTAAATGCATTGCACACGCATCAAAGTGTTAAAAATACTTTTATGAACACGTATTAAAGAATTAAGAAATAAGTAATTATTAAAAGTAGCATTTAGAATCAATTTGAGTATTTTGTCAAAAAAAGAATCAATTTGAGTAAACTTTTTTAATAAATAAATTTTTATAAGAAAATAAAACTAGACTTTTTTTACAGAAAAAGAAATCTTGACTTGTTCTTGCTATAATTAGGTGTCTTTTAATTAATACTAATAATAATAACTTGTCAAAAGGTATCAAACCTCGTTTGGTACTACGTACTACACCCGTTGAAAGCCAAAAAAAAAGAACGCGCAAAGTCAGGAAGTGTTTAGCGAATAGAAGTGGAATGTGACAAAAGAAAACCCTTACTACGAATCTAAACCCAAGATCCCGAATTTAAGCCTTCCAATTGTTGAGGATTCCACCCAATAGACCATACAACATCATGCAAAAGAGAGCTTAACCATCATAAGAAGAATAAGTGAATAGAGGGTTAAAGAGGAAGTGGGTTGATTTTTTGTTTTAAGCAATATTTTATTGAATTATAAGAGGTACTCCAACTCGAACAATTACACGTGGCCTCGTTAAAACCTCGGCTTTTTTTTCTTCTTTGATCCTATACCCCCATAACCCATTTTATCCCCAACATACCCCTCACATTTTGACAAAATTTAACTAAAAATTGATTTTTCGAAGGATTTCCGAAATTACGTGAAAATTTCGGAACTATGTCAAAAACGGCTTCCAAAAGTATGTAAAATAAGGTATTTCCGGAATTCCCAAGAAATGACCTTTACCCACGGTTTTGTGCATAGGTAAAAGGTTTTTTTAAAAAAAGACTTTTACCCACGGTTTCCGTCCGTAGGTAACAGTTTTTTAAAAAAATGACTTTTAGCGATGGTTGCTGTCGGTATGTAAAAGTCATGAATTTTTTTGGCCTTTTGGGAATTTCTGAAATACCATATTTCCGGAAGTTTTTTTAAAATCCATGACTTTTACCTACGGACAGCAACCGTCGCTAAAAATCATTTTGTTTAAAAAACTTTTATCTACGGACAAAGATCGTGGGTAAAAGTCTTTTTTTACAAAAAAAAACCTTTTACCTACGGACAAAACCATGGGTAAAAGTCAATTTTTTTAAAAAGTTCCAAAACAACATTTTCCATTCTGGAAATACCCTTTTTAACATAATTCCAGAAGCCATTGTTTTTGGAATTTCGGAAATACCTATTTTTACAGTTTTTAGTCAATGACCTAGAAAACTGTAAAAAAGTAGGTTGGTTATTGGCGTATAAAACTTGGTTAATTGATGTTGTAACTTAGTTTTTGTCTATTTTTGACTGGAACATTTTGGCTAAATAACATTATTGTTTTTTATTTTATTTTATTCTATAAATCTAATAACTTTAATGGATATACTACTCCAGACTCGTTTATAAGCAACAAACAGCTTTGGGTAAAATATGTTTTTAGTCCCTAATAAATAATGTATAAATAATGTAAATAATGGGTAGAAATGTAAGACAAACAATAATTGGGTGGAGGTAGAAGGCCTTCTAATAAATAATAAATAATGTATAAATAGGAAGTTACCTTTTGTAAAGGTTGCAGATCACAAATCCTAACCACTCAATATTTTAGTAATATATCTATGGCTGAAAAGTACATTTTCCTCGGATGGGAAAATTTAGGAAAATTTAGCATTTTCCCACCCTAACCTGCACATACCCGGTAGTGGTATTGTTGAATTAATTTAAAGTTTAAAAAATTTGAGAGAGGGAGAGATATTTGAAATTTTTGAAAAATTATTTTCTTTGAAGAAAATAATTGTACTAAAAAAGTATTTTTTTTAAGAACATTTTTGGAAAGAAATGAATTTTAAATTCTTCACTTTTAGGTGGTATTTCCAATTCTCTAAATTTAATCTTACTAAAATACCTCATAAAATCCATTCATTTTGAAAATTCTCCACATGCATTATCTAAACAAGTTAATTTGGTTTGTAGCATTTGAATTACCTTATTAAATGACATTACCCTAAAAAATTGTCTCCTCCAAACCACTCTTAAGTTCGATCTATGTCTTACACAGGAAAATCTAACAGCCATTGTTCTTTATCAACTATGGTCCGATCCGAGGTAGAGTGTTGTACCTGCAAAGACACTCCGACGCTCAAGTCAGGGAGGTAGTCAAGCAGAGTAATAAATTGGGTGAGATTGCTTACCATTAATAAGGCATTAAATGCTGTATTTATAGAGTGTGGTGAGGTTTGACCTAACGAATCTAAGCCGTCCGATCTTAGGGATTGATCTGAACCCTTGATAGATGGATCTGCTTTTGAGTATGGACTTTCTGCCATTGGGCCTTTGCGGGGTGCGAATAGATGTGTATAAGGGGGTGCACATAGTAAAAAGGTTTTCACCATAACAGTTGCCCCCCAAGTCTGGTCGTTTGAAGGGCGAACTTCACTTGTTTAGCCAAATCGCTATGTGCTGCCCGAGCTTGATATTTTGGCGAGCCAACGAGCTGGAAAAAGTTGGTTTCCTTAATTTCGATGCTAACTTTATCCGAGGCGACCATCATGTGTCAAGGCAGAATAATGACTGTTGATGGACTCATCGTGCCGCTTATGATGATGACGCTTCGATTTTTGTGCGTGCAATAACTGTTCATAATTGGCATGTTCCACGAAGACGACTGCTGCAATGATGGCGCATTGGTTTGAGCGCTTGACTTTATTGCCTATTGATTGAACGTGACGGTTTAGCTTCGAGTCGCTTCATGCTTAGAAATAGGATCAAGGAGCTGGAACTCAAGGAAAAAGATGCTGAAACGGAAGCCCGCACTCTAAGGACCCAAATCTCCAAGCTTGAGGCTGCGTTGAAGACGGCTCAAGAGAGCACTACTTCTAGCTCCGATCCTTCGGGTCGGATTGCCGAACTTGAGAAGCAGCTTAAAGAACAACAAGCTAAAGCCGCCAAACAAAAAGATAATGTTGTCCGGGCTGCCAAGTATGCCATCTCCGGGAGAAGGGTTTCAACAAAGCTCTCCAACAAGTTACCTTTGTGAATCCTGGTTTCAATAGCTATGTGGGAGTTTTCCATGTGGACCATGAAGTGCAAGATGCCGAGATCGTCAAGGTCGACAAGGCCATGAAGAACCGTTCCATTGTCTATCCTCCTCCGGCCTCCAAGGTTTAGTCGCCTTCGGAACTTTTGATTCTTTTTGCAGAAATTTCGGGTGTATACCGAGAGAGTTTCAGCATAAACTCGGAACTTTGAAGTGACTATTTTTGTAATAGGATGACCCTTTTGAAACTTGAGGACCCGGTCGTATCCGGGGTTAACTTGTAATGGCTCGTTTTATTAACCAATTTGTTTTCTTTACTTGTCAGGCTCGGTTTTTATTTCGTATGCCCACATATTTTTGCAATTTATCTTACAAGTTATCTACATCGTTCAACTGGCGACTTCGGCCAAAGAAGTTTATTTGAAGTCGTATTTTGTGTGTGTTTGTTTTAAGGTCGTGCGAGTTTTATGATTGCTTGTTTTAAGCTCGTGCGTCGTCCTACAGACAGTTTACCGAGACTCGGCCCAGATTTAGCTCGTCCAACAGGGTTCTTGGCTACGTAGGCCAATGGTCGGTTTAAGAACGTATTCTTAAAAGACCTTTAGATCCTTTGGGGCAGTTTACCAGGACTCGGCCCAGATTGAACTCGCCCCTAAGGGTTGCGACTACTTTGGTCGCCTTGGGAGATCTTGTAAGATTGGTCCCACAGAGTCTCTTCCAAAGAAGGAGACTTGGTAAATACAATGTTGTTTTGATTGAATCAAAAGATAAGTATGGAATGTCGGCGTAGCTACCATTTTTCATAAAAAAAGGGGGGAACATTACAAAAGATCGGCACACCCAAAAGTGGTGTCCTTACGAAGGATCAGTACAAGCCTTTAAGTTGGGATTTTTAAATGTAATAACTCTTTAGTTTCATGGCGTTCCAAGTTCGAAGAATAGTTTTCTTATCCAAGGTCTCCAATTTGAAAGCACCCTTACCGGTCTTAGATATAACACGGTAAGGTCCCTCCCAATTTGGCGCGAGCTTCCCTTGGGCTGACCACATCAGCTCTCCGAAGTACTAAGTCGCCGAGCTCGAAATCTCTGGGGATGACTTTAGCATTGTACCGGGTTTCTACTCTTTGTTTGACGATGGCTTCTCGGAATGAGGCATGTCCTCGGATTTCTTCGATGAGATCGAGTTCTTCTCTTAAGGATTGATCGTTTTCTGGTCGAGACTTGGGATTAGATGTTCTCCAACTTAGTTTGCCGACCACCACAGGGATGACTGCCACGCTGCCATAAGAGAGCGGGAACGACGTTTCTCCTGTGGAGCTTTGAGGGGTGGTCCTGTAAGCCCAAAGGACATAAGGTAGTTCCTTCACCCAATTCCCTTTAGCGTCGTCAAGTCATATTCTTAGGCCATTAAGGAGTACCTTGTTAGCTGCCTCAACCTGCCCGTTGGTTTGTGGGTGCTCTACCGATGTGAAATGATGTTTGATTTTAAAGTCGGACATCATCTTCCTAAAACCTTTATCAGCAAACTGAGATCCGTTATCAGTGATGACTACCTCAGGGATCCCGAACCTGCTCATGATGTTCTTTTTGAAAAATATTATACAGTTCCTTGCACTGATGGTGGCCAAGGGTTCTGCTTCGATCCATTTGCTAAAATAATCAATTGCTACGATCAAGTATTTGACCTGGCCAGGTGCAGTTGAGAATGGTCCTAGGAGGTCTACCCCCCACCATGCGAATGGCCACGTGGGGGATAAACTGTTCAGCTCGGTTGGCAAAGTTATGTGGACATTGGCAAGGAACTGGCATTTTTTGCATATCTTTACATAATTCCTTGCATCGCCCTCCATGGTCGACCAATAATAACCTGCGCACAGAGCTTTTCGAGCTAAAGATTGGGCTTCAAGGTGTTGCCCACATATACCTTCATGAATTTTGGCTAAGACGTAGTCCGTCTCTTCTCCTTCAATGCATTTTAACAATGACGAGGAAAGGCTTCTTCTGTATAAAGTCCCGTCAATTACTGAGAAGGCCAATGCTTTTATTCTGATGACCTTAGCTTCTCTTGAATCTGGCGGCTCGGTTCCTGATTAGATATACTCCAAGATCGGAGCAATCCAACTCTGGCTCTCCTCAATTACGCATATGGTTGAGCTAAACTCAAGATCGAGAGGAACGCTGGGTTTGCGGAGCATTCCTTGGATGACCGTCCGGTGATTACCGGGGGTTTTGGTGCTGGCGAGTTTGGACAAGATATCCGCCCTTTGGTTTTCCGTCATGGGAACGTGCTTGACTTCCTTTGCTTTTGAACTGTGCAAGTAACTCACGGATTCGAAGTAGGTATCTCTGCAACGTCGGTTTCTTGGTTTCGAACTGATTGCTGATCTGAGAAACTACTAAAAGGGAGTCAGTATACAGACTGACCTGAGCAACTCGGAGGTCAATCGCCAACCGTAGGCCTGCGATGCAAGCTTCATATTCCGCCTGATTATTCGTTGTCTGAAAACTGAAGGTCATTGAAACTTCAATGATAACACCTTCCGGGCTTTCTAACATCAAACCGGCACCACTTCCTTTAGGGTTTGAAGATCCATCCACGTGTAGGATCCAAATGTTGTTGTCAGGATCGGCAGGGGTCATTTCTGCCACAAAATCCGCCAAAACTTGCGCCTTCATGGACGGATGAGATTCGTATTTGATTCCAAACTTGGACAGCTCTACTGCCTACTTAATCATTCTTCCAGCAAGGCAAGGTCGATTTTCTCTATTCTTTGATACCGACTTTCAGGTCCGTGTAGAGCTTTGCTTGCAAGGTAGACCGGAATTTGTCCAGCCTCTATTTCCTGGACAAGAACGACGCCTAAAGCTTCCTCCGAGATTGCCAAATACAAGTACAAAGTCTCTCCTTCGTTTGGGCGAGTTTGGATTGGAGGCTCGGAGAGTGCTTTCTTGAGCTGTTTGAGGGCTTCGTCTTGCTCTGTTGTCCATTTGTACTCTTCTTCTTCTTCTTCTTCTTCTTCTTTCAATAATTTGAACAATGGGAGGGATTTAAATGTTGCGTTGGATATGAAGTGGGATAAAGCGGCGATCATGCCATTGAGTTTCTGGACCTCCTTTTTGGAGGTCGGTGTCCGCATTTCAGTCACAGATCGACACTTATCTGGATTCGCCTCAATTCCTCTTTTTGTTAAGTAGAATCTGAGGAACTTTCCAGCTCGAACCCCGAAAGTGCATTTTTCTGAGCTTAACCTCATGTTGTTCTTTTTGATTTCTGCGAAGATTTCCTTGAGATCTGCCACATAGATGCTTTCTTTGATTACTCTTTGCGATCATGTCATCGAGATAAACTTCAACGGTCTTGCCTATCTGTTTTTGGAACACCTTGTTCATCATCCTTTGATATGCGGCGCCGGCGTTCTTTAACCCAAAAGGCATAACTCGGTAAGCATAGTTACCTCGGTCAGTCATGAAAGCAGTCTTCTCTTGGTTGGGAGGGAATATGGCGATCTGGTTATACCCGAAGTAGGCATCCATAAAGGACAGCAGTCGAAAACCTGAAGCATTGTCGACGAGGCGATCAATGCTAGGGACAGGGAAAGCGTCATTCGGACAGGCTTTATTAAGGTCCGTATATGATCAGGGTCAAAATAAGTAAAAAGGATAAACTATAGTAACAAGGTAAGTTAACCTTGGTCGTTTCACAAGGATCTCTAATACTAAGATTACCACAATCAGGAACAAAATTAACAATAAAACAATGGGGGTTTGTTTATGAAGAAAACGATTTCTATTTGGGGTTTTATCAAATTAAAGAGAAAATCGATCTACCGGTTTCCGGATGCGCGCTTGGATTTATCATCGGTTCGAAATAATCGTGCAAGACTCGTTCAAAGTTTCAGTTCTTGATTGATAATAAACTAATCAAGCAAGCGTCAATTAGTTTATGCGAACTCACACCGTTTTAAAGCACGCGTCAAAACAATGTGTTCAATCAATCGTGATCGTGAACAAGTGCAACTTAACACAATCGATATCATAACCAAATTCAATCAATCATCTATCAATTCCTACTCGAATTAAATAAAACAAGCGATTAAAAAACTCGAATAGTTAAAGAGTTGCGAAAACAGATTCACATATAAACAAACGCCATACATAAACGATTCGCGTATTGCAAGTAAACCGAATTTGGGTAATTAAGCATCACACAAAGACAAAAATTGCAAACAAAGAATTCAAATGTGGAATTGATAGAGAAGAAAGAACTGAAAACTAAAAACAAAGTAGACGGAATAACATTAAACACTGAACCTCAAAATCTATAAAACGACAATCTTTCATCGATGAATCGACTTTGGAGTTTAAGCTTCCATGGAGGCTATAACACAAAAGTTTTGTAAAGTGTGAATAATGCGTAAGAGAGAGAGTAACGGATGCTGGTCAGCCAAGTCTATAATACAAACGAAAAACCTAATCCCTTATGGGTTCTTGGATAAAAGCCCGTTAACAAACTAATATTCGGCCCACAACCCGCTTTACAATAAACGGCTTCTGTATTTCGCAGTTTTGGCCTTCAATACTTCCGAACTGGGTTTCAAGCTCAACTGAAAATTTGTAGCTTTGTTCCTTAGCTTTCCAACGCATGCTTGCATGCCTTAATCAGATAACCACAACCAAAGTTATGGCTTGCAGAGTAGACAGGAGTCAATATGCAATAAAAAACAAGAATTAATCAAGAAATTACTATATTGTTCAAATAAGACCCAAAGTCTAGAATCGTGCTAAGACTTAAAGATTAGGAACAAAACAAAATTAAAAAACACCAAATGCAAAGCTTTAAAGAGTGCATTAAAATGCACTGATCAATATAATCAACGCAGTTGCGCCATTTTCCATTTCTATTCTTAACTAGTACCGGGTTGGATAGCCAGGTTGTATATTTGATTTCCGATGTGAAATTTGCTTTGATCAAATCATCAACGGCTTTGACGGCAGCCACTGCCTTTTCTCCGCTTTGAGCTCTTTTTCTTTGAGCGACCCACTTAGGTTCTAGGTTGATGGCGAGCTGGTGGCATGCGACTTCAGGTGGGATTCCGGGCATGTCTTCTTCCGACCAAGCGAAGAGATCAGCATGATCTCTTAGACACTGAGGTAGGGAATTTTTCACCTCCTCGGAGAGGTCAGCTTTGACCTTGACGGTTTTGGCGGGATCATCTCCGAGCTGAACCTTGACCGATTCTCCATCAGGCTGGGGTCTTTTCATTTTTCTCTTTAGCTCTCTGGCTAAGTCGTTGTCATCTTCGTCCTCTGAGTTGTCCGGATCGTATATTGCGTCTAAATTAGTTAGATTCACTTCGGCGGATCGTCCCTTGGCTTTTTTGGTATTTCGGTTCTCAATAGGGGGAGCCCCTTCTTTATCTTGAGGCTTCCTTTCTGCCTTTGTCCACAGGAAGAAGCACCTTGAAGCAGATTCAAGGTCGGAGTTTAGGGTGATCACTTTGTTGCAGAGGGAGTAGAACTTCATTTTGAGGTGAGTGGTTGAAGTTACCGCTCCAAGCCTTCCTAGAGTCGGTCTCCTGATGATGCAGTTGTAAATTGACTCGCAGGGTAAGATGAGAAATTTTGTCTTGACGATCCTTACCAAAGGTTCTACCCCGTAGGAAACCATCAACTCCAAGTGACCAAGAGGTTTAGTTAGGATCCATTGAATCCTGATAACGTGGTTCCGCTGTAAGGAATGAGATCTTCCTTGTCGATCCCCATTCTCTCAAGTAGATCAATGAAGATGATATCAGATGAGCTTCTTTGGTCAGCCAGGATTCTTCTAACCTCCTTATTGGCTATCACAGCTGTGACTAGGAGTGGCACATGTTTATTGGGTTTTCCATCCAATAGATCCTCATCTCCAAAGGACAAAGGGGGTCGGTTTGACGAGGGTGGCACTGCCGAGGTTGATGCAACGCTTAACAGCTCTTTCCACTTTCGCTTCATCGTTTTCCCAGATTCTTCGTGGGAGAGTCCTCCTGTGATCATCATCATCACGGATCGTCCCTTCGATTATCTAAAGTCGGGTTCTTCGTCATCCGAGTCGATTTTGTGTTTTCCCCTTACTTTGGGTTCCTCTTCTCTTTCTTATTTTACTTCGCCAGCCTGCTGTCCGGGCTTCTTAACATAGCTAGCCAGTTTTCCCCTCTTAATCATGTCCTCGATGTCATCTTTCAACGCGTTGCAGTCGTTGGTGTCATGACCATTACTCCGATGATACCGGCAGTATTTATTAGATCGCTGCCCTGGCCTCTGAGGGAGTTGTTTAGGAAATTTCTGTTCTATGAACTCTGTATTCCAACATTCTCCTAACAATTGAGCCTGGGTGACATTAAGGTCGGTGTAAACCTGATGAAGATTTCGAGGTCGGGGATCCCTGTTGCCTCGGTTATCATTACCTCGGTTATCATTCCGGTGATCCTTTTCATTACGAGATCTTGATGGTCCGGCCTGTGTCGTTTCTTTTCTGGTCTTGGCGCTTTCTTCCTCATTGATAAAACACTGGGATTGTTGGAGGAACTCCTGCAAAGTATCAGGTTCCCAAGTGTTGACGTGTTTTTTGAACGGGCTTCCTGGGCGTAGTCCCATCCTCATGAAATAAACTCAAAAGGCATCGTCGAGATTCCGAACTTGGGCAGCTTCTCTGTTGAACCTCTCTATGTACTCCCGTAGAGGTTCGTCCTCCCCTTGGACGATGGATGCCAACACGTTCTTGTTTTTTGGTTTACTCTTGGAATGGGCGAACTGAGCCGAGAAAAGTTTTGCCAATTGATTCCAAGAAGAGATGGTGTTTGGTTTTAGGGTCCTAAACCATTCCGAAGCTATCTTGTCTAATGTTAAAGGGAAAATCTGACATTTCATTTCCATTGAATCATTCCGGTATTGCATGATTGTGTCAAAGTAATCGAAATGTCTATCAGGGTCGCCTGTCCCATCGCATGTTTTCAATCCCTCCGGGGGTTTTTCAAGGTATTTGGGTACTAAGTGTTGAACCAAGGTCAAACACTCTTTGTTTTGAATGATAACAAATTACGATCTGTTTACTAATGGTTATAGTTGAACCAAAGCACAGGGCATGATAAAGCACAGGGCATGATAACTTAAAGTGTAGCCGCGCACATGATATCTTGTAAAGACGCTTGACATGATATCTTAAAGTTTAGATGCTCAGAGGAGAAGCTTCTCAAGTGTTCAAGACTTATGTGTTATATTGCTTAGCATAGGAATCGTGTAAGATCCCGTCACTTCTGCTTTATGACTTTTGTAGTTGAGAGATGATCTTTTAAAATAGAATTATTTTGTTAAAATCTTTTATATAAGAGCATGATTAAATAGGTTAGGCACAAGTTGTTTTTAAAGAAAGGTTTTGAATCATGACTTGTTGTTTTTAAAGTCTAAGATCGATTCATGGCTTCCTTGTTTAAAGAGAGAAATCGATTCTTTGCATTGTTTTAAAGCTAGAAATCGATTTCTAGCTAGTAGGTTTGAAGATAAAAATCGATTCATAGCTTACTTGTTTTATAAAGTAACTTGTTTTGTGATGGCAACCTCGGAGTCGTCGGTGACTATTTCGATAGTCATGAAGGTGGGAGTGAAGGATACACCACGATCGGGGATGGAAGACCGATCGATAAGTCATGAAGACGCGACAACCGGCTATGGAGGTTCCGGTTGATAAGTAGGGATGAGCGCCACGGCAAACCGATAAGCTCGGATAACGGCTCACGAAGAACCAAAGAGACACGTCTCTAAATTTTTTACTCAAAATTCAACCTTCTTTTTCATTGACACTTATACTCCCTATTTATAATAAGGGAGGTTCTTGCTAATATAAGGAAAAAAATAAAGGGTATTCAAAAATTACAAGAATACTAGACAAAACAATTTAAGAAAATATCCTTGTTGATTTGGCATTGAATGCACAATTAATGATTACGATCTTCTATTTCCTTTTTTGCTCTGATTGTCTTGATGTGCCATAAATGTCTTCGATCTTGTAATATTTTCTCCTCTCATTGCCTTTCTTGATTAGCAAGTTTGCTTGGTTAGCAAATTTGCCTTTCTTGATTAGCAAGCTGCTTGATTAGCAAGTCTGTTGACTCCATCAACTCACAAAAATAGGCTCCACACATACACCACTTGAAGTGGATTAAACACACTAAAAAATAACTTGAAATGAAATTACCTAGTGCATTGATCCCAAATATATCAATTGGTCACATGCACTTTATAATAATTTAAAATAAAACTATAGTAATTAAAATTGGACAGCAAGCCCATGTAGGTCGTCATCATTTTGGAAAGAAATCAATCGATTGATTGCTTGTTATTATAAAGCACACAATCGATTATTGACTTGGTTTGTAAAGAAAAGAATCGATTCTTAACTTCACTCATTAAGCAAAGAATCGATTGTTTGCTTCTCTTAGGAAGCAAGCAATCGATTGTTGGCTTCCTTTAGGAAGCAAGCAATCAATTGTTAGCTTGCTTTTTGAAGCAAGCAATCGATTTATTACTTGTTTTTAAAGCATAAAATCGATTTCCCCTCTTGCCTTTGAAGCATATAATCGATTTCCCACCTGTTATTTTTTAAGAAAAGAATTTGTTTTGGAAAGAAAACAATCGATTGATGACTTGTTATTTTAAAGACCCAAATCGATTTCCTTCTTGCTTTTGGAAGCAAGCAATTGATTTTTTACTTATTTTTTGAAGACAACTTATATCTTTCAAGCAATCAATCGATTCTTCACTGATCACAATTGTGTTAAAAAGTGCTTCAACGGTCATATTTTCACAATCCATATAAATAGGCTTAAAGTGATTAGTGACTAAACATGCATATGTTATACTAACTTTATGTGCTATTTAGTTATGGTATTATAGTATTTGTGTCTTATTTATGCATAATTAGGTATTATCTAATTTAACTATTAATATCCAATTTTCTATAGTAATAGAAGGCATATGCATGATTGGGCATGATTAGTATGTGTATTGCTTGATGTTTGGGCCATAACCTAAGTTACACTCATTCAAAAATTGTGATATTGATGTTCTTAGACACCTAAGACAATGTACTAAAGATATAAATGGGTGTAGGAAACCAATTTTGCTAGTTTGAAGTCCAATGAACCTCAATAATACTAGACAACAATTCTGTCCAAAGTTTGGCTGAGTTTTGACCCATAACACATTTTCGTATTTGACCCATATCTCAAGCAATACAAGTCCAATTGATCCAATTCCAGTTTTATTGGTTAGCTAACTCATGTATCTACCACTTTTATTCAGGAACAAAGTGCTGAAACGACTGGATTCAAGGGTGAAAATGACATGCAACTTGATCATTATGACAATGCTCCAGATTTCAAACTACACAGCACACATTGTGGAATTATATTTACCATAATTCACACAAAACTCCAATTTGAAATGATTAGTGAGTAAACATGAATATGTTATATTAACTTTATGTGCTATTTAGTTATGGAATTATAGTATTTGTGTCTTATTTATGCATAATTAGGTATTATCTAATTTAACTATTAATATCCAATTTTCTATACTAATAGAAGGCATATGCATGTTTGGACATGATTAGTATGTGTATTGCTTGATGTTTGGGCCATAAACTAAGTTACACTCATTCAAAAATTGTGATATTGATGTTCTTGGACACCTAAGACAATGTACTAAAGATATAAATGGGTGTAGGAAACTAATTTTGCTAGTTTGAAGTCCAATGAACCTCAATAACACTAGACAACAATTCTGTCCAAAGTTTGGTTGAGTTTTGACCCATAACACATTTTCGTATTTGACCCATATCTCAAGCAATACAAGTCCATTTGATCCAATTCCAGTTATAGTGGTTAGCTAACTCATGTATCTACCACTTTAATTCAGGAACAGAGTGCTGAAAAGATTGTATTCAAGGGTGAAAATGACATGCAACGTGATCATTATGACAATGCTCCAGATTTCAAACTACACAGCACACATTGTGGAATTATATTTACCATAATTCACACAAAGCTCCAATTTGAAATATAGAGCATGATCTGGAAAGAAGACTTAATGCCCCTCATTTTATCTTCAGAGACCACATGTATTAGACTTTGAATTCATGGTGAAATTAATCAAAGAAGTTAGGCACGAGAAGTTGTCAAAATTGAAATGAGCTTTTGACCAAGGAGCAGTATTTCGCCCATAACTCCCACATGGAAAATCCAATTGGGAAGATAAAAAATGATCTGGAAAGAAGACTTAATTCCCCTCATTTTATCTTCAGAGACCACATGTATTAGACTTCGAATTCATGGTGCAATTAATCAAAGTTAGGCATGAGAAGCTGTAAAAATTGAATAAATTGTCTTGAAGTATTCAAGTGTTCTCACTTCTCAAGCCTATATAAAGGGGGCTTTGGCAAGCCATGGAGGAGAACCCTCTAGCTTCAGAAGTATAGCATATATATAGGGTCTAAGAGTTGTTTTCTTTGTAGTATGAGTAGCTAAACCCTTAGCTAGAGCTAACGGTGAAGCTTTTGTAAAGTAGCAGTATTGTTCTTGGTTTTCAAAATGATCTTCAATGTTAAATCTTTTGAGTTGTTTAATGAGATATGAAAATGATTTTGTTTTGTGAAAGCTTTGATTTGTTGTAGACATATTTGGCGCAATGAATGCTTAGTTGTACATAACAACAATTGGTTACATAAACACTTTAAGACAACTACAAAGATAGTTTTCAAAAGCTACAAAGTTTTATAAGTGTGTAACGTTTTATCTTCCGATTGAAATCACTTGATTGTTGGATTTCAATTGAGTTATCAAGTTTAGCCAAGAACAACTCTATGATTTTACTTAAGTGGAACCCCAAAGCTCTAGTGCTTAGTCTTATATAAACTTCAAACCTCACAAATAGATCGGCATACCTTTTCCTTCAAAATATCCCTGTGGTTCGACACTCGGACTTCCGAGAAATTTATTACTTGAGACAAACCTATACTTGGGTGTGCAACCGTAAAGTGTGATCATGAAATATAGCACATGATCTGGAAAGAAGACTTAATGCCCCTCATTTTATCTTCAGGGCCTAAATGTATTAGACTTCGAATTCATGGTGCAATTAATCAAAGAAGTTAGGCATGAGAAGTTGTCAAAATTGAAATGAGCTTTTGACCAAGGAGCAGTATTTCGCCCCTAACTTCCACATGGAAAATTCAGTTGGGAAGATAAAACATGATCTGGAACACTGACTAAATGACCCACAATTGATATTCAGAAATCTAATCAAGATTTCAACAGGAAGGATGACTTATCTTGCAATTAATGAGAGGGTCCAAAACTGTCTTGAAGTATTCAAGTGTTCTCACTTTTCAAGCCTATATAAAGGGGGCTTTGGTAAGCCATGGGGCATCACTTTCTAGCTTCAGAAGTGTAACATATATTTAGTATCTAAGAGTTGTTTTCTTGGTAATATGAGTAGCTAAACCTTTAGCTAGAGCTAAGGGTGAAGCTTTTGTAAAGTAGTAGTATTGTTCTTGGCTTTTAAAATGATCTTCAATGTTAAATCTTTTGAGTTGTTTAATGAGATATGAAAATGATTTTGTTTTGTGAAAGCTTTGATTTGTTATAGACATATTTGGCACAATGAATGCTTAGTTGTACATAACAACAATTGGTAACATAAACTCTTTAAGACAACTAAAAGATAGTTTTCAAAAGCTACAAAGTTTTCTAAGTGCTTAATGTTTTATCTTCCAATTGAAATCACTTGATTGTTGGATTTCAATTGAGTTATCAAGTATAGCCAAGAACAACTCTATGATTTTACTTAAGTGGAACCCCAAAGCTCTATTACTTAGTCTTATATAAACTTCAAACCTCACAATTAGATTGGCATACCTTTTCCTTCAAAATATCCCTGTGGTTCGACACTCAGACTTTCGAGAAATTTATTACTTGAGACAAACCTATACTTGGGGGTGCATCCGTAAAGTGTGATCAAGTTTTTGGCGTCGTTGCCGGGGATATCCCTTGGAGGACGGTCCATCTCTTTGTGAATATTCTCTTACTTTGGTAAGACTTCAAAAAGGTAGTAAATTCTTCTCTATCCTTTTATTTTTGCATTACATATATGTAGCATTTAAGTTAGTATAATTAATAAATATTGTGTGCTTGTCAATTGTATGCATAATTGGTGTCGTGATTTAAGAAGTGGTAGACTAATAAGAAGTGAAGCACCTAATTTGAATAATAATTGTGAAAACATGGACGAAGGTGAAGTAGAAATGCCTAATGAAAATCAACAAGTTCGTTCCATGCGTGATTTCTTAGAACCTCAACGTAATACCATTCCATCATGCTTTGTTTATCCACCAAATGCTCAGAATTTTAGACTCAAGCCCGGTATGATCCAATTACTACCTAATTTTCATGGACTTGAATCTGAAAACCCTTATTTACATTTGAAAGAATTTGAGGAAATATGTGTCACTTTAAATGAACCAACATGCACCCAAGAAATAATAAAGTTTAAGTTATTTCCTTTTTCCCTCAAAGACAAAGCAAAGATATGACTTAATTCTTTAAGACCTGGATCAATCACGACATGACAACATGTACAAACTGAGTTTTTAAAAACGTTCTTTCCAATTCATAAAACCAACTCTTTGAAGAACCAAACCAAAAACTTTGTCCAAAAGCCTAATGAACAATATTTTCATTGTTGGGAACGTTTTAAAGATTTGCTAAATGCTTGCCCTCACAATGGTTTTGAAAATTGGAGGACCGTAAGTTTCTTTTACGAAGGCTTAAATTCTGAAACCAAACAGTTTGTGGAAATGATGTGTAATGGAGAATTCTTGGACAAAAATCCTGACGATGCACTTGAATATTTAGACCACCTAGTTAATAAAACTCAATCTTGGTATAATGAAAACACATCAGAGGGTTCAATAAGGTCTAATTTTGAAAATGTTAACAAAGGAAAATATTACGTTAATCAAGAAGATGATCTAAGTGCTAGGATTGCTAGTTTAGCTAGAAAGGTTGAAAGTATGGAACTAAAGAAATATAAGGAAGTAAAATTTGGGCAAAACAAAGATATTTGTGATATTTGTGCCATTGAAGGACATTTAACAAATGAATGCCCAAGAATTCCTGTTTTCAAGGAGATGTGTGAAGAACAAACCAGTGTAATATCTAATTTCAAAAAACCATTTCCATCTGCTTTTTTTGAGACATATAATCCAAATTGGAGAAACCATCCTAATTTTAGTTGGAGGAATGATAACAATGTTCAACCTTTACCCAACCAAAATACCCCTAATTCCAATTTCACACCATATAACAGACCACAAATAAAAAGCCTAGAAGAAACATTACAAACATTCATGCAAGCTCAAACAACCATAAACACTCAAACTTCACAAGCCATAAATGAAATCAAGCTTACATTGTCTACCTTGACAAACTCCTTGAGAACGACCGAGAAAGGGAAGTTTCCAGCTCAACCTCAACAGAACCCAGCTAGTCAATGCCAAATCTCTACTGAAACACCACCGAAAAATGTAAATGCTGTCACTACTCTACGGAGTGGAAAAACAATTGACAAGACAATCCCCCTGAAGAGTCCAGATTCAGACTCTACTCCAAACTTACAAGATAAAGGTAATGATGAAGGTAAGGATGAAGGTAAAAATGATGATATTTCCATTCCAAAAAAAAGGCCATTACCTGCCCCTTTCCCTCAAAAATTACACCCAATTAAGAAGTTAAACCATAATCCTGAAATATTTGAGATTCTTCAACAAGTCAAAGTTAACATTCCCTTGTTGGATGCGATCAAACAAATTCCGTCTTATGCCAAATTTTTGAAAGATTTATGTACCGTGAAAAGAAAATTAAATGTTCAAAGTAAGGCATTTTTTACGGAAAGTGTTAGTTCAATCATCCAACAGGAAACTCCACCAAAATACAAGGATCCTGGTTGTCCAACTATATCTTGGTGCTAGTGTTAATCTTCTACCATTCTCTGTTTATCAACAATTGGACCTTGGAGAGCTAAAGAAAACGCCAATCACCCTTCAATTGGCAGATCGTTCAGTGAAAATTCCAATAGGTATAATTGAGGATGTACTAGTTCAAATTGATAAATTCTATTTTTCAGTAGATTTTATTGTTTTGGATACACATCCGGTTTCAAATCCAACATCTCAACATCCCATCATTTTAGGAAGACCATTTCTTGCAACTTCTAATGCTTTGATAAATTGTAGAAATGGAGTTTTGAATCTTTGTGAACACCCAATTTTAACCGGTATTTTTCATTTTTTTTGTAAAAAAATCCAAAAAATATGTCATTTTGCGCAATTTTAGATTTTTATCGTTAACTCGTGCTATTTTGTGCTTATTGGCGATTTTGTGTTATTGCCAATTAGACTTTTTGTATTATTACTATTAGTAGAACTTATTAAAAAAGAATTAATTTATAAAAAAGAAAAAAATAATTGTTTTAAAAGGTACAGAAGTTAATTAAAAAAAAAAATAGTACAATGCACTACAACAGCATGTGCTGTTGTTGCTGAAACTTTTATTTTAGTAATAAGTCTATGGTTCTTTCTCCTTGTCTTTTGCCTTTTACCAATTTAGCTCCAACCAAGCCTTCCCACCCTGCTGCTACTCCACTACATCTGATTTCTCTGAAAAAAGCAAAACAAACAATTTGTCTTAATATAATAGTTGGCTCTAGAAAACACAAGGGGGGGGGGGGGGACGATTTCAGAGAGCAAATGGGGAGGAAGCAGAAGATCAGAAACAAAAAAAGAGAGTGTAGAGAAGAAACACAAAAAAAATGAGAGTATAGAAAATAGTAGAGCCTTTCTCTTACCACCATCTTCTCCACCTACGTTTTCTCAACCACCACCCACGTTTTCGTTAACCACCGCCACAACCACCATCTTCTCTTCGGCCTCACCCTCTCTCTCACCACCATCGCAAGTCCTCTCTTCCCCCACCACCGTGAACCACCACGCTACCACCACCGGCGCCGTCGACGGCAACGAACACCATGCCATGACCTCCTCTTCCCTCTCGATCCCGTTCTCTCTCTGGATATCTCTCTCTCCTTTTTTTTCGTTCTTTCTCTGTTTCTTACTCTCTCTCATGTTTTCCTCAAATTTCTCTCTCTTTTGAATGTTGTTGTGCGGCTGAAGAGAAAGACTAGGGTTTCAATTCCCATCTCACTTTACCTTTTATGTCACTTTATTTTATTTATTTATTTAATAGTTAAACAAAAAAAGGTTTTTTTAACCCTCCTCTTTCGTCCACCGTGAATCCCATTCCCTGATCTAGGGATGGCAATTGAGCCCATGCTCATAGGGTACCTGCAAATGGGCGGGTAATTACCCGCACACATGGGCGCGGGCTCGGGGACGGGCACTATGGTGCCCAGCCCGCTCTAGACCCGCACCCGCATATATATATATATATATATATATATAGTTACTATTATTACAATTCTAAGTATATCCAACTTTAAAAAATAAATCCAAGCTACTAATATTTTGAATGTTTTTAATTAACTAAATGCTAGCATGTGTAATATTTTAATTAGTATATACAAAAAATAATAACTTTTTAAAGTAAACTATGATACTTTTAATGTTATTTATTACTTTTTGTTGTTAAAGTGTGGATAATGGGCATGCCAATGGGCACTTGGTGCCCATAGGGTACGGGGACGGGCACTACAGTACCCTGCCCATACATTTGCGGGCTCGGGAACGAGCACTATAGTACCCTGCCCATAGGGTACCCATTGCCATCCCTACCCTGATCCCCTTTTGTTTGTTTTAGTTTTATCTTTTTTTTTAATAAATAATTAGTTGTTATATGCAAACTAGTTTTTCTTTACGGGCGCTCGTCTGTCTGCTCCCGCACCCCCTCTCCTCACTTAGGTTGTAGACTTTGTTTTCGGTTTTTGGGCTTTCATTTTTTTGGGCTTTTGCTATTTGCATTTTTTACTTCTCCGAAGCACTTCTTTTCAAAAAAATATTTTTCTTATTAAAAATACAAAAATATGGAATCAGTTGAGATGTGACATATTGTTGATCCCGGTTTAAGACGCCCGAGTTGTACAACTCGGTGATCTTAAACCCCTTTCAAAAACTAAAATCAACAAAGCAAACAAACATTTTCTCAAGAAGAACTACGTAGCTTTTGATTCTCCGCACACGGAGATACGTAGGAGCGGGGCTTCCCCGTCAAGCACAAAATTAATCTTTTCCCAAATAATCAATTTTATTTTCTTTAACACCTATTTTCTAAAAAATAAAAAGAGGGATTGACCGAGATGTACATCTTGTCAATCCCGGTTTAAGACGTCCGAGTTGTACAACTTGGTGATCTCAAACCCCTTCAAAAAAAATTAAAAGCAACCCAACCAACAAACTTTTTCAGGAAGAACTACGTGACTGTTGAGTTCCTCATTGCACCGGAGGATACGTAGGAGCAGGACTTCCCCGTCAAGTCAAAATTAAATTTTCTTAAACTAGTCCCTATTTTATTTCTTCGTAAATAGCTATTTATTATTTAGTATTATTTTATTTTGGGGTAAAACAAATAACTCATAATTTATTTTTGCACAATCAGATTTAGGGTAACTATCTTAGGACAGATGTACTAGGGGTGCAGTGGAATTAAGTTTCCGCCCTTCCCTATACATAATCGACTCCCGAACTCAATCTGGTATGCGTAGACCAAACATTTTGAAACAAGGTTTTTCTCAATTTTTCCTATTAAATAAATTGGGTGGCGACTCCCAAAATTACAATATTTTTGAGACGTCTACGTCGAGATCCCGGTCACGACAATATTTCTTTTGGAAATATGACTTTGGAGTTAAATGTTTTCAACATTTCCAAACAACCACCAGAAAATGATTAAGTATATGAAATTGATGTAAATGATAAATACACCCTTGAACATTTCATGACTTCATTTTCTGATCCATTGGAAACTTTGTTGACAAATGATTTGATTAATGAGGAAAATTTGGAGTTTTCTTCTATGTTTGTGACTTCACAGGGTTCAAAGGTTAATCAATGGAGGCCAAAATTTGAACAACTATCAAAATCTGAAAAAGTTCCAAGTCCATCAAGTGTTCAACCACCAGTGTTAGAGCTGAAGCCTCTACCATCAAATTTGAAGTATGCATATTTGGGTGAAAATGATACATACCCGGTAATAATATCTTCTAAATTAAATCATGAACAAGAATGTAAATTGTTAGAAGTACTAAGAGCTCATAAGCAGGCAATAGGTGGACTATATCTGACATAAAATGAATTAGCCCATTAATTTGCACCCATAACATTTATTTAGAGGAAAATGCTAAACCCTCTAGACAAATGCAACGAAGGCTAAATCCTTATATGAAAGAAGTAGTGAGAAATGAAGTTATTAAGCTTCTAGATAATGACATTATTTCAGATAGTAAATGGGTCAGTCCTACTCAAGTTGTACCTAAAAAGTCAGGAGTAACTGTAGTTAAAAATGAAAATAATGAATTAATTCCAAAATAACCTTTTTTTTAAATACGTCCCAACAAAAAAAAATTGTGATATTTTGCAGGGACGTATTTAAAAAAAAAGTTATTTTGTAGGGACGTATTTTAAAAAAAAGCTATTTTACAAGGACGTATTTAAAAAGTTTATTTTGTAGGGACGTATTTTAAAAAAAAGTTATTTTGCAGGGACGTATTTAAAAAAAAAATTCAGGGACTAAATCGAAAAACAGAGACATTTGTAGGGACTAAATACATATTTAAACCTTTATAGCTTCTTTGAAGTTCTGGACTAAAGTGACAAAAAGTTACACTTTTAGAGACCAAAATAACTGTTACCCTTTTTGTTTTCTTTTGCTCGCAATAAGATACAACACATGCTTCTTTTTGTGAAAGAAATGTACTTAAGAAATAAGAACAGTAGTTACTTTCTTATAAATGATTAAATGCATTGCACACGCATCAAAGTGTTAAAAATGCTTTTAAGAAAATAAAACTTGACTTTTGTTACAGAAAAAGAAATCTTGACTTGTTCTTGCTATAATTAGGTGTCTTTTAATTAATAATAATAATAATAACTTGTCAAAAGGTATCAAACCTCGTCGATTGGTACTACGTACTACACCTGTTGAAAGCCCAAAAAAAGAATGTGTTTGGAACTTTTTATTCATTAAAAGTATTTTTTGTCTTTTCGCAAAATTAGGAGTGTTTCGCGAATAGAAGGTGGAATGGGAAAAAAGAAAACCCTTACTACGAACCTAAACCCAAGATCCCGAATTTAAGCCTTCCAATTGCTGAGGATTCCACCCAATAGACCATACAACATGCTCAGGAAATTTCGAGGAAGAGAGCTTAACCATCGTAAGAAGAATAAGTGAATAGAGGGTTAAAGAGGAAGTGGGTTGATTTTTTGTTTTAAGCAAGATTTTATTGAATTATAAGAGGTACTCCAACTCGAACAATTACACGTGGTCTCATTAAAACCTTGGCTTCTTTTTCCCTCTTTGATCCTATACCCTCATAACTCATTTTATCCCCAAAACACCCCTCACATTTTAACAAAATTTAACTAAAAATTGATTTTTCGAAGGATTTCCGAAATTACGTGAAAATTTCGAAATTATGTCAAAAACGACTTCCTAAAGTATGTAAAATAAGGTATTTCTGGAATTCCCAAAAAATGACCTTTACCCACGGTTTTGTCCGTAGGTAAAAGGTTTTTTTTAAAAAAGACTTTTATCCACGGTTTCCGTCCGTAGGTAAACGTTTTTTTTTTAAAAAAAAAAGATTTTTAGCGACGGTTGGTATCCGTATGTAAAAGTCATAGATTTTTTTGGGAATTTCAAAAATACCATATTTCCAAAAAGTTTTTTTAAGATCCATGACTTTTACCTACGGACAGCAATCGTCGCTAAATTTTTTTTTTTTTAAAAACTTTTACCTACGGACGTAGACCGTGGGTAAAAGTCTTTTTTTAAAAAAACCTTTTACCTACTGACAAAACCGTGGGTAAAAAAGTCAATTTTTTAAAAAAGTTCCAAAACAACATTTTCCATTCTGGAAATACCCTTTTTAACATAATTCCAAAAGCCATTGTTTTGGGAATTCCGGAAATATCTATTTTTACATACTTCCGGAAGCCGTTTTTCACATAATTCCAGAAATTTTTAATTGATTCCGAAAATCCTTAAAAAGAAAGTCCCGAAATCATGTATTAATAGGTAATTCCGGAAATTTTTGAAAGTCAGAAGTAAAATCGTTCGTTTGGCATATTTGGGGGTTATAGGGTATAATAGGGGGTAAAAAAAGCTTAAACGTCTGAAGACCAAAAACCAGAGAGAAAAAAAGACCCAAACAATAAAAAGAGGACTCCAAATATATACAAAATGGCTCATACTTCGTACAACCCCCTATCTACTCGATGAACACCCTGTAACTAGCGTTATTCCCAAAATACCCCTCATTTTAAAATAATTTTTTTCTCTTCTATTCACTTCTCACCCTCACACACCCCTCACTTTCTCATTCTCCCTAAAACACCACTATTACGCCGAACCCACACCCCTCACCTTCAACCCATCATTTTCGTTCGTTTTCCATCAACAATCAGTGCATATTTCCTTCCATTGAAGTATAGGTACAATCCCTCTTCTTCCTCTTCGCGAATTTCTTTTTTGTTTTGTTTTGGGTGGTTCGGCGCAGCAGAGGCCGAACTGGTTCGATTAGGCGTGTGCCGAACCCCCTATTTTTGTAACTGTTTTGGGGTGGTTCGACCAGGCGTGCGCCGAATCGGTTCGTTCAAGCGTGTGCCGAACTAGTTCAACTTTGGGTGCGCTGGACCACCCTGATTGTTGCTGAATGATGAATTTTTTCATTTTAACTGAGTTTTTTTTCCTATTTTCAGTATGGCTAACACCAGAGGAGGTGGTCTTGGCCGGAGGCGAGCAGAGATTGAGCCTGTGACAGCCCGACAGGGTCCAGCTCAACTCGAGTGACCGCGACCGCACTCACGACCTTCTCCCCACCCCTTAGGGAGTTTTTGCCTTCCGTGGGAATCGAACCTTGTACATGAGGCCTAAGTACAAGTTCCATGCATTCCCACTACCAATTGAGTATATGCATTCCCACTACCAATTGAGCTACTCAATTGGTAGTGGGAATGCATGGAACTTGTACTTAGGCCTCAGGTACAAGGTTCGATTCCCACGGAAGGTAAAAATGCCATATGGGGTGTGGTGAAGTCCTGTGAGTGACAGTGCGCGGGGGACCCGTAGTGAGCCCGAGCTGTTACAGAGCCTGAGGCTGATGAGGAGAGAGTTTGTCCGACTGCGTCCGTACGCCGTGGCCGGCAATTGTCGCATCCTAGACGCATATGTGGACGCCGTGGTGGACGCAGCAAAGAGATAGAGACTAACTATGAGCCTCCGGTTGATGAGCCATTAGAGTATGATGACCTAGACAATGATGCTGCTGCTCAGGTGGAAGGGCCATCTCAGGGTCGCCGATCGAGTTCTCATCGGCCTTCCACTTCTACTGCCGATGCTGATGTTCCGCTGCCTGACACTGGCATGCCCGAGGCATCTACTGCTCCCGACAGATCATCTACTTTCCCTTATGCTGGAGGGCCATACGATCGATCTGTCCTATATTCTTATGGGTCTCACGTTGCTCGGAGATTATGGGACGGTTGGGTAAGTTTTCAAATTTCTTAACAATTCAAGTTATTAATAAGTCTGATTTGTTACATCTATCTAATTGATTATATTTTTTTTATAATGTCCAATGCAGGAGCGTCCTTTGGATGGGGGTAAGCAAAAAGTTCATAATCATTCAATGAAGGATGTTGCGATTCATCCTCAGATTATGGATTACATTGTTCAGTCTGGTCTGTTGCCCCTTCATGAGTTGGGGTTTGGTACAGTCAACCATATCCTCGCTACTGCTTTCGTGGAGAGGTGGCACAGAGAGACCAACACATTCCACCTTCCAGTTAGTGAGATGACTATCACCCTGGATGATGTGGTGCACCTGCTCCATATCCCCATCACGGGGATATTTTTTGACATGGTAGAGCCAACCAAGATGGAGGCGCAGGATTTGTTGGTTGACTACTTGGGGGTTTCGCAGGAGGAGGCATTTGCTAAGATACCTGTCAAAGGTACAAGTGTCAAGTTGAGTTGGCTCAAGAGAGTGTACAATGAGGCCATTGGAGCTGAGAGATGGGAGGATGCAGCTCGTTGCTACATTTTGATTTTGCTTGGCCGTACACTATTCTGTGACCAATCTGGTAACAGGGTGAAGGTTGCATACTTGTACATGATCAGAGAGTTGGAGAATGCTGGTCAGTACTGTTGGGGGACTATGGCACTGGCTCACCTATACCAGCAGCTGACAGATGCCTCTTCCCCTTCGACATCACAGATTGCTGGATTTGCCACTCTCCTTCAGGTATGTATTTTACTTTTTTTTTATTTTTTATATTTCAGTTGATATAAGTTTATGCAAATTATTATATGTTGGATCCCTAACCCGGTTTTTATTTATCACAGGCCTGGATTTTTGAACATTTCCAAGGGCAGGTATTTGGCACTAAATGGTTGGTTGAGGGGTACACTGAAGACCAGCCACAGGCTAAAAGGTGGGACTGCAAGAGGGCTGATGGGTTAGTGCCAACTTTCAGGGCAGCCCTGGATCACTTAAGGTCAGAGGATGTCACTTGGATTCCTTTTACTCAGCACAGACCTATTCAGAACCTGGTCTTATTTATGGGCTATCTGTGTCATGCTGGGAGCATGTTGGCCTATAACCCAGATCAAGTGGTCAGGCAGTTTGGCTGGATTCAGGGCATCCCAGAGGACCCTAAGCCTAGTGGACGGGCTGTAGTGACAAATGAGCAAGCTGATCAAGCATGGATAGAATTCCATTTGCACCTTGTCCCTCATGGTGAGTCAGTGGTGGATGGGATGCCTGACATTGTTGAGGAGTACTTTGCATGGTATATGAGGGTATCCCACCCATACATTTGCGCCGACAACTACCCCGTTGACAGTTATGTTAGACAGGTATGATCCTTTATTTCAGTCTTACAGTGTTATTAAATCATTTGTTATTTTATCCTGTTTTGTCAATGACATGGTTATTTTTTTTGTATTATAGAATGTGCCAGAGATTGTGCAACTCTATGACGACCTGGAAGGGGTTCTTAGGGAGGGTGGACATCCTCGTGGGACCCGTGGCTGGACCATTCTTGACAGGCTGAAGCAACTAACTAGGCCTATGGCACGGGGGATTAGGAAGTTTAGCTGTGTGTCCCAGCAGAGGGAGATGGAGT
Organism: Astragalus glycyphyllos; assembly: GCA_963573325.1. Taxonomy (NCBI): domain Eukaryota; kingdom Viridiplantae; phylum Streptophyta; class Magnoliopsida; order Fabales; family Fabaceae; genus Astragalus; species Astragalus glycyphyllos. The sequence continues at coordinate 40,250,568 of OY754312.1, forward strand.
AGTGGTCTTTAGGGATTATATTGTTGTATTTTTCGGATTGTTTACTTATGTTTATATGTATGAATTATATTGCACGGATTGTATGAATTATTCCACTTATGTTTATATGTTTAGTTTTTTGTTGTGTTTATTAGTATTCGATAGTTAATTATTCAATTTATCGTTACGTTCGTTCAAACTTAGTAAATTATCGTTCCGAAATAGCTAATTTATCGTTTTATGTAACTCGACTAAAGGAAAATTTAAAAAAACCAAACACAGTAAGGTTCGGCTGTTCAGAATTCGAACTGGTTCGGCCCATGCTTGGCCGAACCTATTAAAAATTGAAAAGGGGTGTCTGCGTGAAATTTAACAGCCTCGGTGCATCCAGATGCGAACTGGTTCGACCAAGTGTGCGCCGAACCAGTTCGAATTTAAAAAAATATAGAAATTGCAATTATCATTAAGGGCGTTCTGGTATTTTCACGCTATTATGGGGTGTCTACTGAGTACAAGGGATCGTATAAATATGGGCCATACAAAATAGTTCTAATGATCTTACACCACACACACCACACTGCATTATTATACAGCTTTCTGTAGCGACTAATAATTGTGCTAGACCTACTGTTGCCCACAAAATGAACCCCACAGGCCGCAACCAATAATAGATCCGTACATAGACAAGTTAAACGTGGTAATAATGGGACAAAAACCCAACGGAAAAAAATTGTATTGTTAAAATATTGGGGGCTTGTGAATGAGATGAAAAAAGTTAATCTCTTTGTTGAGATTAAGGTATCCGCTGCAAAATGTAGTGATTAATCCTTTCGCTGGATTGGAGATATCTCGAAGGGTGAGACAGCTGACCTGAATTTAAAGTTACTCTATATTCAAGGCGAATTCTCGACATTTGATTAAGGGAGAATGAAGTCCTCTCGACATTTGATTAAGGAAGAACGAAGTCCTAAAAAAAGTACTCTTAAAGTTGTCAAGGAATAAATACTATAAAAATGGAAAAACTGGCTGGTGGGTTTTGACTTTTGAGAGGACTTCCCATGGTCCACAAATTTAATCGTTTGTGCAGATATTATTATTATTATTATATCATTCTTCTTTCTATAATATATTAGCCAATTTCCTCTGAAGCATCTACATTCTACACAATTTCCTCTGAAGCCACTTTCTTGCGCGCATCATCGGTGCTTTGCAACAAAATTAATTCCCATTCTCTCAAAGTGCTCGGTAAGATTTCCAGACATTCTCACTGTAAATATCTGTATAGTTTATATTTTTTTATAAAGTAATCGGTATAATAATAGTATATTGCTGCTGTTAATGAGAGTCATTTTCCTTCTCATCTTTTATTTAGTTCAGTCTACTTGCTCACGCCACTTGATTTTTACTATTATTATTTTTTTTTTGAAGCAATTATTATTATTATTATTATTATTATATTGTTAATTGCTTTTTTATAAGCAAGGGGTGTCCGGCCCTTACAATGGGAAAAAAGGAAAGGGAAAGGATGTTGGGTAGTTTTTAGGTTTTTTTTTTGTGTTTTGGAGATTAAACGACCTGAACACGGGTCGGATCCAGACCGAAATTCTCTAACCTGATTATGGATAAGAAAGAATATACTCAGTTTTGACCGTTTGCATCTTCGGATCAGGCGGGTGTCGGTTTAACGGGTTAGTGGGTGCATCGGTCGGATTTACATGGTTATTGTTATAATAACCAAAAAGGCTTGTGAAAAATTCTAAAGAAGAAAAAGGCAAAACTGTTCAAAGTTTCAGGAACAAAAATCCAGAAGATCTGAAGAAGAAGAAGAAGAAGAAGTAGTAAATTCGGTGAAGAAGTTGAGAGATCTGGAGAAGAAGAAGCAAATCAGGTGAAGAAGCTGAGAGAGAAGCAATGTTTCTATCTCCTTATTTACGTTACTGTAGGTCCCATGGGGGAGTTGGAGAAGAAGTAAAACAGGTAACAAGAGAGAAAAGTGATTGCTCATTAAAAAAAGGTTTTTTTTTACCCCATAACCAACCCCCCCAATTTGAAAAAATAGATGATATTGTCCCCGATTACAAAAAAAATCCGGAAATATGTCAAAAATTTAAATTCAGAACGCAATTTTATGAGATTTCCGGAATTACTCTAAAATGAGATAAATCCGAAAAACATATTTTTAGGATTTTCGGAATTACGTCCGGAACACATAATTCCGGAACACATTTTACCTTTCGGAATTATGTGTTCCGGAGGTAGTTCCAGAAATGCCCAAAAAAGTGTGTTCTGAATTTATCCCATTTTATTGTGTTTCCGGAATTCAAAAATAAAAAATTAAACATTTATTTTATTAATTAAATGCGCTGTCTACATTGATTGAAAATAGCATATTATAACAACAAACAAAATAAAAACATGTCTAAAACATGACAGAAACTGCAGAAATGATGGAGTTAAATGGCGAAGGATTTTAGCGATGTTCCGTGTGGTTTTCACGTATAACTGCAAAGGACCCTTAAGTTGAAACACATCATGGCTCGGATGTCATCGTTGTTCTTCAAATTCATTGGGTATCAGCGAACATGTCTATGGGGACCCCATTCGGCTCTCTGATAAATGATACGAGTGACTTCTCGCTCCTCGCCCTCCAGTTTCACCTTACTCTATAGTTTATCTTTTAGAGCAGCGAATGTGATGTTGTGTTTAAGCCTGCATTGAATAGTTGTTGGAGAATCGAAACACACACCATCATCTTTGTTACTGATGGTGCCCTGATTAGGGGTGTTCGCGGTGCGGTTTGGTTCGGTTCGGTTTTGAGACAAAAAGTGAACCAAACCGCAAGGTAAAACTACATGCGATTTGGTTTGGTTCGATTGGCTTCCTAAAATAAAACCGACCAAAACCAAACCAAACCAAATCAATGCGGTTTGGATTGGTTCAGTTTTTTCCAAGACAAAACATAATTTAAAACAGAGTTAAAATTAACAAACATAAAAAACGGCTAACATAAATCTTCAAGAAGCTATGTGCTCAAATATATGTAGTATATAAATTACTCTCTTTTAATTCTTTTAAGATAACTACAGTCATGTTCAAAAGAATTTGAATTAAATATTTTATTGTAATTTTAAATAAAGCATAACAAAATGAATTGTTTGTAAGTGAGCCAAAGAATTAATTGGATTTGGGCTAGTAAATGAGTGAGAGTTGGTTTTAGTTGGACTTGGAGTTGGGCTAGTAAGTTAGTAAGGAAGATTGTAAGTCAATAAGCCTCAGTGTTACTTGCGGTTTTGTTTGGTTTGGTTCGATTGGTAGAATAAAAACTATGGTCCAAACCAAACCATGCGGTTGATTGAAAAAGAAAACCGAATAGATTTTGCGGTTTGCAGTTTTTTGCGATTTTCGGTTTGGATTGGTTCGGTTTGCGGTTTTCTATTGGGTTGGTTCGGTTTTGAACACCCATAGCCCTGATGATGAAGGACAGTGAGTGCAGAATCACCAGAGTATTGTGTTAGGGTGTCCAAGTCGATTTTATTGTGTTGTGCGTGAAAGAAGTGAAACCTAATGAGTTTATTTATAAGGAAAAATCTAAAACCCTAAAGTGGATTTCCACCGTTGATGAAAAGTGGTCGGCAAAATCTAGACCGATGAATGTGTCGGCAACATCAAGACCGTCAAATAATAAACTCGTGGAATAAAATATAATATAATATAAACTCGTGGAATAAAATATATCAAAATACAATCAGGTAATGTCTATGTAATCAACTGGGCCGGTCGGTGCAACATGCTCTGGAACAAAAGAAGATCATAACTGTATACGTCCAAAATATGGATATAACCACGATCTAGCTTCAGATGAAGAATATGCAGTCCAAGAGTGATGAATAGGAGATAAGGGACTAGTACTGTTCAACATAACCTGGACCCAATGATTCCCATTGACAAACCCAACACAGAACAAGCGGCTCTGACTAGAAACATATTCTCCTCTCAAAGGGAAGAATGTGAAAGACCCACCATATGAAGGTGATAACATAACAAGGGATATCTGATATTTAGTTGCTTAACATGTCCCATGTCAGGCATCAACATCCACTTCTCAAGAGGTTGAATTTATTGTGAGAGAGCATCTATTGACTCCCTAACTGTCTGAATGTCGTCGTCTATCAGCTGTGAGTATAGAAAATAATTTGTGTCGATCTCCTCAATCAAATTATTGCGAACTAGTTGCCAACTGTGCTTCGAGTAGTCAAGTGAACCGGCAATGTATCTATAGCCACAGTTTCCATCCCCCTTCACATTAATAATGTCATCAATGTACCTATGCATATGCTCTGGAAAGTGACTTACAAAATGGATGTCATGTTGTACCTGCTCCTTTGCTGTCCTCTGTGATGGTAGTTGGGAGAGTTGATGTGAGGGCCGCTGGGGAAATTTCTTTGATGACTTCTGGGAGGGTTGCTTAACTGAGCTCAAAGAGGCATCCATGTGTTCCCAATAAGAAGGATCTCTCTTCACATCATACTCTTTCTTCTTCTTCTTTGGTGCACCCCTAGTCTTGACTTTGTGCTTAGGTGGAACCATAGATGTAGTGCTTGAGAAGACATAATCATCAAGACCTCTCTTAAAGACAAATCTCTCCTCAGGAGACATCACATCCCACCGCCTCCAAACCTCCTCTATTATATAGCTTATGTCACATTCAAGTGAGGCTTGTTTCACGCGCTCCTCATCCAAACTCTCCAAACTGAGTCTCATCCAATGAGAGTCAACCACCTCCAATGGAATTGGACGACCATATAGGTGCAAATAACCAAGCTCACACGAACACGGTAACCCATGGGTAACTTTAATCACACAACCACAACTGCTCTTATCGGTGCTCACTTGTGACAACATGCCATCAAACTCATCAACTATATGATCCAATGCCTCCAAAGTCACCAAACCGTGTAGATTCTTGTAGAATGAAGTGTTGTGTCGGGAATCTACACGGGTTGATGCTTTTTTGAAATGAACCGACAATTTTATCAATTTGTGAATTGATCATCCCATGCATTGACTCCCAGCTTTTGCATAAATCACCTCCACTAGAACCTAATGACCTCTTCAATGACCAATGAGCTGCTTCAACCCTATATGATAAAAATTAAAACGCATAAAAAAAAATTGAATTGAAATAAAATTAAAATACATAAGAAAAAAATTGAATCGAAATAAAATTAAAACACATGACTGTGCCAACAAATCTATCCGTGTGAGGAAACAACCAATAGTTGTTCACATAATTGACAACCTAAGGTATATCAACACATGAAGCTTCAAAATCATGCAACATCTCATAAAACTCCTTCTCAGATGTAGAGTCAACTATTGCGTGCCAAAGTTTCGTCACTGACTTCACTTTATCTCCATTCACCGTCTTCTTAATCTTAGCATTGACATTGTTGTTAATGTGATACCGAGAAAACAAATTAACTGCCTCAGGAAACACAACATTTATAGCAGTCATCAATGCCTCCTCATAGTTGGTGAGCATAATCTGAGGAAGTGGGATATCTATCACCATCAAATCTCTTAGGCTCTGCAACGCCCATCTGTAGTCACCATATCGCTCATGAGACAAGTAAGCAAATGCCACTGAAAATATTAACTCGGTGGAAGTGACACCAACAATCTCCAAGAGAGGCAATGCATATTTTTTTGGTCTTGAAGGTGCAGTACATAATCAAGACACTAGGAAACATCCTCAATAGCTTGATACTCTCAGGGTGTGCTCACATGATCTCCTCAACAATACCAGTTCCTTCAAGCCGTCTGGTCCAACGCAAGTAATGCTCAGACTCGAACAGTCTCATAAGCTCATGCATCTCAGCCCAACTACCTCTCCTGCCCGATCAGAGATTGCTGCGAGTTCTATACAGCTGAGAGATGTTAATCCAGTTGTTGGCAAATCTCTTCTTAATTGCCTCTAGACTTTTTTGTGCTTTCACTCCTAACAACAAATGCTCTTCAACAACTGACCGCTTCTCCTAGCTAAACTTACCAAAAATTGCTGCTCCAAGACAACTCTTATGAGGCTCATGATTGTGACTTCCACAATTACTTTAACTTTCAATCCTAATCAGGAGGATTGAGTGGTTTAGCTTTCAGCCTAAAAGGACAATCACACTTTTTTGAAGTCTTGTGTCCAGAACACCCAATATCTACTCCAGTGTATCTGCCATGTCTCTCGCAACCCAATATTATTTTATTCTTCTTCCCTTTACCATTCATGGTGGACTCAGATCGAATAATAATAACAACCACTCCGTTGGTTTTCCCGATATCTCTAGCCCAACGAACAAGTTTATCACGAGTAGGAAAAACCTTCAAAATAATCGTAAACTAAGTTAATAACTTATAACAAATAATAAACAAGAAGCGCTTTAGGAAGATATGTACCTCTGTGGTGGTAACTCGTCCGATAAATCCATAGTAAAAGGAAGTTTGTCCTCACGTGTAGTCATATCTGTTAAATAAATAAATCAATTGTTAATTAAAAAAATTAAAAACTAATTAAAAATCACTTCCGGAATTACCAGAAATTGACATTATCTAATCTTTCCTAACTTTGTCTCTATCTCTATCTTATCTTGTCATAGAGGTTTCTAACTTTCCCTAACTTTAGGCAAAAATGAGGTAAACTGAGGGATGATGTAGTAATTTAACATGGAGAGAGAAAACAAAATAAGAGAGATAGAGAGAAAGGTAGAGAAAGTTAGAGGTTTCAATGGTAGAGGATCCTTCCATGAAAATAATTTTTAATTTGGATCCTCTAACTTGATATTCTCTAACTTTTCCTAACTTTGTCTCTATCTCTCTCTTAACTCATCATTCATCACATAATATTATTTTAATCATTGTTCTCTCTCTTAAAATACACTAAAGTCACTAAGTTAACAAAATCTTAAGTTAGAGAATCTACTCCTGTAATGATTCAAGTAATGACAATTTTGTAAATTAAAGTTTAAAGGTAAATTCTTGGTTACCTTTGGAAAAATGTGGGTAATCTACTATCTTTGTCAATTAAAATATATTTGTACTTTTAAATCACATTCATATTAAATTATTTGAATACATGTGACAAATTTAGAATGAATGCAAATTGAAATTGGGTTACTTACCCACTTTTGAAATTTTTTCAAAAGTGATCGATAACTCATCTAAAAATTAAATTTCACCTTGCCATTTGATTGAATTATATATTTATATGTATAGATCACATTAGTATTAAAATAATAGGATATATGAGTCAAAATTTGAGAAATACAAGTTAATGTGGGTGAATTACCCACACTTTTCTAAAGGGCAACCTTGCCTCACCAAATTTAAAAGATAACAATGAGTGACACTTGTATGCCTGTATGATATGCTATTCATTTCGTTAGATGATCTAATTCTTTCATTGTACATGAGATGTGTCTTGTTTGATGATACTTGCAGGAGCTGATAATCTAGGGACACTTGTTGTATTTAAGGCAAAGATAAATGGATTTTTCTACCGCGTCTAATGTTGGAGAGCGTATCGTGAAGCAATTCAAATATCTGACCCAACACGAAGAAATCCTATCCGATCTGAATGAAAAACTGACAGAGTTGAAAGCTCTGAAACAATTAATTCTACCGATGGTAGATATAGAAAACATGAGGGCAATGGCTATTCATCCTGCAGTACAGTTTTGGCTCTTCAACGTGGATGTAATTGAAAATAAGTTGCAAAGGTTTTATGACGTTGAAGTTGTCAAGAAGACATGCTTTGGTGGGCACTGTCCAAATTTGGCATCCAAATATTCATTGAGCAAGAGAGCCGCTAAAGAAATAGAAAATATTATAGTCTTGAAGGAGACGGCACAATTCATTGACAGTGTATGCCCTGAAGTTCCATTCTTGACAGAAGATATTAAGATCTCGGAGTCCAGGGAGAAATATATAGCAGAGCTAATAGAAAATCTGAAGGATGATCAGTTGAAAAGGATTAGCATTTCTGGGTTGGGTGGAGTGGGAAAAACCACACTGGTGAAAGAACTGATAGTAAATTTAAAAAGAACTGAGCTATTTTATATAGTTGTGATGGTAGTTGTATCACAAAATCCTGATTACATGAATATCCAAGCTCAAATTGCTGATTGTTTAGGATTCACTTTCGAAAGCGAAACTTTGAAGGGAAGAAGCATGGAATTAAATCAGAGGTTGAAGGAAATTAATGATAGCAAGTTAAAAGTCCTAATAGTGCTGGATGATGTGTGGCAGAAGCTTGATTTTGAGGGAATAGGACTTCCTTCTCCAGACCACCAGAAGGGTATGAAAATATTATTCACATCACGGAGTATAGATGTTTGCCAAAGTATGGGAAGCCAAAAAAATATCTCTGTATCTCCATTGCCAGAGGACGAAGCTTGGGAACTATTTCGAGAGATGGCGGGAGATGTTGTAGACATACCAAATATCAATCCAATAGCAAAAGAGGTTGTAAAGAAACTCAATGGTATTCCCCTAAAAATTATTGTAATGGGAAGAGAACTCTCCTATGAGGAAAATGAGGTTGTGTGGAAGGGTGTACTTGAAAAATTGAAATCACAAGTCACAGAACTCGATTATCTATCCAATATCGAAATTCTCTTCAAATCTTTGGATCATGTACGCAAATCTTGCCTTTTGCTTTGCAGTTTGTTTCCCAAAGACTTGGACATTCCTGTTGAAAATCTACTACGTCAAGGGGTGGGCTTGGGGTTGTTTGAAGCAACTGATGCAGTTTGGAAAGAGAGAAATCGAGTAAATGGTTTGGTGAACTACCTGAAGAGATGTTCCTTATTGCTGGACAGCGAAAAGCCAGGGTGTGTGAAGATGGATGGTGTTGTGCGCGAGGAAGTCCTGAAAACAGAACATAGGATTTCAGATACTGAATTAAAGCTGTTGAATCAGAAACAGCAAGAAGGAAAATGGCTTAGAATGTTACTCATTTTGGATAACAAGATTGAATTGGTCGAAAATGATGACCCAGAATGTCCAACACTCGAGCTTATTCAAGTGTGGTCACAGAGTAAAGAAAAAGAACTGATCATTGCAAGGCCAGAAAACTTGATCCACGGAATGAGTAAACTCAAAGTATTAGTTATCAAAAATTTGTGCATTCCAAAAGCAGCATCATCTGTATTTCACTCTTCAGTTAACCTTCACACATTGGAATTAGAAGGATGTGATCTTGGTGATATATCAGTAATTGGTAAAGAGTTCAAGAAGCTAGAAATCCTAAGTTTTGCCAACTCAAATATCAAAGAACTTCCAACTGAAATCAGGAATCTAGGAGGATCTCTAAGATTATTGGATTTGACAGGATGTGATGATCTTACCTTTATTTCGGCTAATGTCTTTGCAAGGTTATCTCGATTGGAAGAACTTTATTTCAGGGTCAAAAAGTTTCCTTGGATGCTGAACAATGACTTTGTCCAAGAGTTAACAAATATTTCTCGACAGTTGAAGGTTCTTGAAATCAAAGTAAGAAAGGTAGATATTTTACCCAATGATTTCATTTTCGGAAACCTACAAAATTTTTGGGTTTCTGTGGTTCCTTATAGGAGTACTTCTTATGAGCCTCCTCCTCGGGAATATCTGGAGTCATCAAATATACTAGAATTGAGAGTCACAGATTATGAGTCTATTAAGAGTAGTTTGATGACCAAGCAATTGGTTGGGATATGTGAAATTCTCATATTAGAGAAGGTGAAAGACTTGAAGAATGTAATCCATGAATTTTCTACTGGCCTAAAAAATGTTAAACATCTAAGGCTTCATTCCTGCCCTAGTATCGAGTGTGTCATAGATTGCATTGCTCCTTCTTGTGCCCTTCCACAATTCAAATCATTGTCTCTAGAGAATCCTACCAAGTTGCGTGAAATACCTCATGCATCTAATCACCATGAAATCAAGAAATCAATGATCGGATTCTCAGATCTAGAGAAATTGGAGTTGAAATTCCTCCCAAATTTCATTGGCTTCTCTAATGACATTGTTGTGAATGAGCCCTATCAGCCAATTCCTCAAGTGAGTAAATTCTTGTTGCTAGTTATTATTGCTAACTATAAGCATTTTTTAGGGTTCTTCTTCATTTAATCTTGAGTATTGCACATCATATTATCAAATGTTATTTCTAGCTCCTTTCCTCCATACTTTATAACCAGTTTAAATACTTTAAATTTCTATTCTCCATGCATGTTACGTAATTAACTACTCCTACCATATGCCTTCATTTGAATTTTTTATTTATTTATTTTTACTAATAAGATAATTTTATGCTGTTATGATATATGCAGCAGTTTGTCTTAATGAGTAGTGTTAGGGGAAAAACAATGATGTTGATAGTTTGACTAAGTACACGTGTTTTCTAAAATTATAAACCTTTAATGTAGTTGCAGAGAAAATGACAAATGTTTGAAAGTTTTGGTTATCAAGTGAAACGTGTTCAAATTTTTTATCTTTATCTTTTATATTTTTGTCCAATTATCCGAATAATTTAGTTAACTGAATTTTGTTAAACGTGTTCAGGAGTCGAGTCTTGCTACTGAAACTGATTCAACCAACATAGAGTCACCCCCTTCAATTAGTGCCAAGTTGTTTTCATCTAATTGGATGAAGCAATTCCCAAAATTGAAAAAATTATTGTTGAAAGATTGCAGTTCCTTGGAGATGGTGTTTGAGTTGAAAGGATGTCCCGAATCTACTGGCCTTGCACTAGATTCATTATTTCCCAGACTGGGAGAAATCGAGATATCATTCCTCCAGAAGCTATCATGTGTATGGGGTAATGTTGATCAAGACAGTGTTAAAGGCTTTCAAAATTTGAGATTTCTAACCATCTCAAATTGCGACTCTTTGAAATATGGATTTACTTGTGTAATTGCTAGAGCAATCAATAATCTTGAGGAACTGAAAGTAAGCTCTTGTGAGTTGATGAAGAATATAATAGTTTGGAGCAGATATGATGAAGGGGACAACAATAAGGGACAAATGCAAAATATTGAGTTCAAAAAACTACAGTATTTATCACTTTCAAGACTTCCAAAGCTTGTGAGTATGTGTTCAGGTTCTTCTCTTGGGTTACTGTTTCCATGCTTGAGGAAATTTGAGATTGACGATTGTCCTATGTTGGAGATATCTTCCCTACCTATACCAACTCATATGCATGCAATGGAAGACACATTAACAGAAGATGACAGTCTCAACGAAAACTTAAGGTCTTCTTCTACTTTGGCCCTTGGATGTTTCCCACTTCAACCCAAAATTATTCGCAAAGGAAACTTAGATAAGAAAATTAAGAAAATTCGGAAGGAAGCATCGCTAAGACTAGCACATGATCATGTACCTTCCATAAAATGTGATTTGCCAGGAGTATTATTTTATGTCGAAGAAAATTACAATTTAAAACCATCAAAATTGAAAACCATCAAAATTAAAAACTGTGACAAGTTAAAGACAATGGTGGCTGCTAGTAGAGATAAGAAAGAAGACGTGATAAACCTTTTTGCTGAGCTCAAGTCTCTTCATTTAAAAGAGCTGCCAAATCTTGAGAGCTTTTACTTTTTTGGAAGCAATGAATCCGGTGACAAACAGCAAAGCATGGTTGGTAACGAATTATTTGGCATTTTTTTCCACAAACACACACACACGTGCTCAGAGTCACACTCACTCAATGATTATTCTTAATTTTGCAGGAAGAATGTGTGGGAGATCAGCTAGGGATAAGATGTCAGCCGTTCATTAATGAGTGTTTGTTTAAAAAATTAACAACTTTGGTCATAGAAACTTGTAACAAAATCACCATCTTGTTCTCTCATTCATGCTTAAGTAGTCTTGATCATCTTGAGAAGCTAGAAATACAAGATTGCGAGAATGTGGAAGCAATAATTTCCCCAGAAGATAAAGAAGAAAGTGCAAATAAGATTGTGTTCCCTAAACTTCAACACCTACTTCTTAGAGGTCTACCCAAGCTTAAGGCTGTTAACCTAAGTTCCCGTAACTGTCACTTCCATTCACTCCAAAAAGTGGAAATTGAAGATTGTCCCAATATCATAGCTTTTTCCCGAGGATTTTGTGATGCACCTAAGCTTGAGGATGTCACCATTCAGAATAATAAATCACTCATCAGCCACTACACACAGAGGAATGACATTAATGCCATCGTACAAGGATTTCAAGAATTTGTAAGCCTACAAATTAATTAATCCTTTCATCATGATCTATTAGTTATTATTATTATTATTTTAATGAATGTATGTTTTGCAGGTTGCATCAAAAGGATCTGATACGTTGAATTGGACCAAGTTACATAACAAGAGATACTTCATCAACAACTCAAAAACAGATATCGAAGCATTTCATCAACTTTCAGTGCTTATTCCGTTTGATGAGATGCCAAAACTTCAAGAACATGTGAGGGAACTAAATGTAAGGAACTGTAGTTCACTAGTTGAGGTGTTCCAATCACAAGTAAGAGAAGGTACAAAAGAATGGGATAACCCCACACGTTATCCGCCACAAGCGATGACAAAGTTGAATCCCATATGGAAGCTAACATCTCTTTCAATTGAACGCTGCCACAGCTTGAAGAGTTTGTTCTCCCATTCCATTGCCAAAAGCCTTGTGAAGCTTCAACAACTACGAGTTGTATCTTGTAACATGATGGAGAAGATATTTACAGGGGAAGGTCAAATTTTCGACAGAGGAAATAAGGTCAAGATTAAATTTCCCAGTCTAGAGAGATTGATACTTGAAGATATGCCTACGTTGGGATGTGTTTTCTCAGGATACTCGAAATTAGATGAGGCATTGTTCAATGACATGGAAGATAGTTTTGAGGTTGACAACAATACCATCGAGATTGCGTCAAAAAAAAAAAAACAATACCATCGAGATTCAGATTTTATTTCCAAAATTGCAAGATTTGCATTTTAAAAAACTGCCAAGCCTCAAGAATTTTTGTTCCGGGTTCAAAGATGCAATTGTAAGGACGCACATCCTTAGTGGTACATGGTGGGATGATACATATTTTCACACATACGGAGACCTTAATTTGACAATACACTATATTCAAAATTCAGAGAAATACAAGGTACGTATACACGAGTCTCCTAAGTACTCTTGATGATGGGTTATTTATACAATTAAACCAATTAACTAAGTTTTGTATTTGTGTGTTGCGCGCACAGGTGGAGTTGCAACAATTAGAAACATTTAGAGGTATTGAGGGAGATAAAGAATTTGTTGGCTATGTGAAAACTATAACAAAGCTTGAACTTGAAAATATTCAACTTTCAGTGCTTATTCCATCCAATGTGATGCACTTATTCTCACATCTCAGCTGTCTCACTGCACAAGGATGTAATCGCTTAAAAGATATATTTGAACCAAATGATCAATTCGAATGTGATAGCATGAAGAGCATTTGGAAAAGTCACGGTCAAATTTCAGGCTTTCAGAATTTGCAAAGGATAGCTATTGAGCAGTGCCATGATTTGAAATATGTGTTTCCGAATGTTTCCATGGCAACAAGCCTTCCATTTTTGATTGAACTTGAAGTTCGTAATTGCGACCAGCTAGAGGAGATCATCGGAAATATTGAACAAGAACAACAACAAAATAAGGTGGCAGTATTTGCATCATTGACAAAAATTGAACTAGGGAAGCTACCCAGCCTCAAATGCTTCTGTCGAACCTCTTTCCCTTGCTATGTGGAGATGCCTAAGTGTTCTAAGATAGACATTAAATTGTGTCCAGAGATGGAGACCTTTTGGCATAATGGAAGCTTATACACACCATTTCTTGAGCATTTATATGTCGAAAACACCAAAATTGATGGAGATGAAGAGGTGAATGAGGTTATGAAGGCAAGTGCTGATATGTGTTTTTAAATGATTAGAAAATAATATTTCTTAGGATTTTCAGCATTTCACTTTCACTCTCCCACTTTAATTTCTCTCTGCAGTAATTAACTGCATATTTTTATCATTCATTCTTTTCTTTTCACAATGATGCAGCTTTTGCTTTCATCAGCAAGGCATCTTGGACCAGAATGAATTTTGTTTTCATAACTCAACTTGCTCGGTGTAAATGGGTTAGTAATTAATTCCTCAATAATTGTTTCTTTTTTCTAACATTCTCGTACTAGTGTATTTGACCCATGTGATGCGATATACACTTTTGTGTGTAAAACTGTGAGACGTTATTGTCAAGATATAATCATGTTGTTATAATGATTGATATTAGGATTGATTTAGTCTTGATTTATTCGCTTAATTAAGGGATTCCCCTTGTACAATCTTTAACTATAAATAATAGCAAGCTGAGAGCTTATCTCTCAAGTCATTCATATCAGAAAACTCTTATTCTTGATAGTTATATATAATGTTTGTACATGATCCAAATTCCATATGTCATACGATCAATTTAGTATTAAGAGTAAAAAGAACACAAACTCAGAACAAGCTCAAGTAATTGAGTGTATATTACTTGAAATAAGTGAAAATGCACAGAATCAGTGTGATGATACACTGGGTAACAATGGCGCTTCGAGAGGCCAGACTCTCCTAGGGGAAAAGCTTTCCACTACAATATTCTGATGATCCTAACAGAAATCACACCCCTTACTATTTGATTCCCCACATTTCTCTCTCCTCACACCACACAACATCTGCCACCTCAGCCTGCACACAAACACAGGCACACACTCCACTACAATACAATCATTAGTTAGTTATTGGTGCTATGCTTCTCTACAACATGACCCACAGTAACTCCCTACTCCCCTTTCTTTTTCTTACATAAACAATGCCCTTTTTGCAATGTTATCAGAACCGGACCGATCATCGAGCCGGTCAAGGCACTGGGTCACTGGGTCTTTGGTCGGACCGCATGAGCCGAACACACTAAAAATAGACCAAATATGTATAAATTTGTACATAGCAAAGCCATCAAAAATTTGTAATATATCTTAGTAATATACCAAACAAATTCTCAACACAAAATTAACATAATTCTTCAAATTTACTATACAAGTTCAAATCCATAAGGACCATAAGTCCATAACCACATCGTAAATACCTAATTAAATAAACAACCATGAAATAATAGTGGTCTCAACATATCCAAATTCATAATTATTACCTAATTACATATACTTTACGTAAGATATATAATATATATCATGTTTGTAAGCTTATTAACAACATATGAAGCTGTCGCAGTGGTTAAGAGGTGTGACACCACTTGTCCCAAGCACCCTGTCTCACACCCTGTCCCTCAAGTAATATTGTGCCATGTCAATTAAAAATCCACGTCACTTAAACATTTGACAAGCACTACTAACGAGAGTCAAGAGGCAGCTGTTAACCTCTTCCTTCCTTCTTTCCCTAATTCTTGTTACGTTCGTTGTAGTTGGACACTGCGTTCCGCCCACGGCGGAGACCTATCCCTTACCTCCTCTATTTCGGCCTTCCTTATCTCTCTGCTAGGTATGCTTTCTTCATATTCAGATCATTGTCCCTTGATTTAGATCTTAGACATTTATTGTTTTGTTATCCCATAGATGACTACTTCTTATCTTATCAGAAAAATCGGGAATTTATATTAGATGAACCACTTATTGCTTTAGTGGTTTTACCCTTCTTTAAGAATCCAAAGAACTGCTATGTCCAAAAAAAGAAAATAATTCAAAGAACTAATGTGTAACCATTATGTTATGAAGTCTGATTGTGAATTCAATTATTGTATGATGTTAAAGATAAAATACTTAAAGGTTTGTTAGGAACTGAATTTCTTTCTGTTTAATAGATAGCTAAATTGAGGAAGAGAAGTCAAAATTGCTATCAAGGGGTATATATATGAAGATATAGGGACAGATGCAATTGAAGTCAATGTAGGTTTAATTAGTTTTTCCCCCAACCATTTAAGAAAATATACTGGTCATACTGGAATTAATTCATCAAGTACTTTTCCTTTGCATGTTGTTTGAATTCATGAAGTACTACACCTTCGCATTTACATATGAAATTAAAATCTCTGATGGGTCTTGGATGGTATGGATGTCTAATATATCAATGCTTAAAACTTTATGTTGCTAATTTAAAGTCTCATGCCATTTGAAGCAGCAATCCCTTTTTTGATGATATTTTGACTGGTAATACTTAAATTATGATTGCTTTGTTAAGGCTTTTATGTGATGACAAATAATTTTAACATAACCATTGTTGCAACTTTCAGGTTCCATTTATCAGACTTGTAAGTTACAGGGGATTGACTTCACATATATTTTGTGCAAAATGTTGTAAAGTACAATATATATTTCCTTCAGGCACACATGAATGAGGAGGTACCAGCTTCTCCAGAGTAGAAACTCTTGAAAGCAATTGAAGCAATACATGTTGATTCATACTCTGAGAGAAATGATGCAACCCCGGATCAGACTATGCGTGACAATGTACATAATGAAGTGTAGTTCAATTGTATAGTATTTCCCTTTTGTTATAAGTTTGTAACACTTCTGAGATATAATGAAATGAACTTCTTTGTTTCATTGCAATTTCTCGTCTATTGGCTCACTCCGAAAACCTCTCCAATAATTGTCCGTATTTGGTTTTGCAAACATAAGGATTGCCATAAACAATGTCATGGTAAATATGGTTCAGCTGGATTAAAAAATCCTGGTTGCATTTGTGGAGACACTTGCTCTTGTAGCAATTACAATTAGGGGTGAGAATAGGTCAGGCCGTCCGATAGGGGACTATGGTCCAGCCTACGTCAGGTCTAGGTCAGACCAGACTTTTTTTTTAAATAGACCAAGCTAAGGCTTTTTAAAAAGCCTATTTAGCTAAAAAGGCTGGGCCACAAACCATTGAAAAAACTTTTTAGGCCTAGTAGGTCGGCCTATTTAAGTAAATATAAAAAATATTTTTATTAATATTATTGTTATTATATTAAAGGCTAAATACCACTTTTGGTCCTTTATCTTTGCTCTAAGTTTCACTTTGGTCCTTTATCTTTTTATTGGTCCGTTTTGGTCATTTATCTTTCATTTTCGTTCATTTTGGTCCATGCCGTTAGTTTTTGTTAACGGACGCCACGCTAGCAGTTAACTGCTGACGTGGCGTCTTACATTCATTAAATGACATGGCAAAAATATATTATTTAATTGTAAATGAAATTACACATAAGCATTTAACATTTTTATTTGATAAAATTACATAAAACATAAATCAACAAAATCTAAACTTTAAAATCAATAAAACAATTAGAAACATGAATTCATTAGAAAACATCAACAACAATAAATCTGAATGTGATTTCCAGAATCAAATCCCAGCATCATCCTCTTCTTCTTCAAATCCCCTTTCATCAATAACCACATCGTTGCCGCCAACCACATCTCTACATCGTCAACCACATCTCTACGTTTCACACAATCTATGTTGTAATGGCGAAACCCAGAACCCACGAATACAGAAACAAGAAAATCCCAGATCTGTGAATGAAATCGAAACCCCACAACCCACAAATACAGAAACATAAACCCAGATTTGTGTTGAAACCCAAAATCAAAAACGAAATGAAATCTGGGTTTGAGAACGAAAATCAAAAATGAAAATCCAGATTGAAAACGAAAATCGAAAATAAAATCGAAACCCATATTTCTCTCTTCGTTTCCCAGTCACTTCGTTGAAATCCATGATTTTCGTTTCTGAGATGATTTTCGTTTGAGTAGGATAAACATACTCTTGTGCGTGTGAGTAGGATCTGGAATTTCATTTCGAAGATTTCCACCATTTCTGCGTTCCAGAGAAGGGTGAAGATGACTTTTTTTGTTTTAATTGTTTTTTAACCTTCTTTTTTAGATCAAAATCTAAAAACAAAATCAAAACGGGTTTGTGTTCATTGGTTTCTTGGGTTTCTGCAATACATTGGGATTTCTTGGAAGAGGAAGAGGAAGATTTAAGTTGTTGATGTTCTTCAATCAACCTTGGAATTTCTGGGTCTGTTTTTAGTTTTTTATGGGTCTGTTGATTTAAGTTGGAAGAGGAAGATTTAAGTTATTGATGTTCTTCAACCAAGAATGGAATTTCTATTTTCAAAAAAAAATAAAAAATTCTGGGTCTGTTTTTTATGGGTCTGTTGATTTGAGTTGGAAGAGGGAGAAAGATTTAAGTTGTTGTTGTTCTTCAATCAGCAATGGAATTTCTGGATCTGTTTTTAGTTCTTTGCGTTTTTAGTTTTTTGCTTATGTGTAAAATCATTTGGAATTAAATACTATATATTTTGCCACGTCATTTAATGAATTTGAGATGCCACGTCAGCAGTTAACTGCCAATGTGGCGTCCGTTAACTTAAACTAACGGCAGAGACCAAAATGAAACGAAAATGAAAGATAAAGGACCAAAACGGACCCAAAAAAAGATAAAGGACCAAAGTGAAATTTCGAGCAAAGATAAAGGACCAAAAGTAGTATTTAGCCTATATTAAATTTAGTATATTGTATTAAATCATAAATTTTCAAATATTTTCTATTAATTTAAACATATCAACATATATCAATTTTTTTTGACACATTTAAAGTTATAATATAAAATATAATTTAAATTGGATGTCATATAAAATAAAACTTAATTTTACTGACATATTAGCTTCTTAGTCTATTTACAAAAGCATACATCAGTCAAAGGACATAGTTTTTTTATAAAAAGTGGTGAAATAGGCTTTTAAACAGGCTTTCAATAAGGTCAGACCAGACCTAAAAAATGAGCCTACGACAGGCCACAGACCAGGCTCAGGCCTAACACTATCAATGCAGGTCAGGCCCAGGTCATGCAAAGCCTAGCTCGGCCCAGTCTATTCTCACCCCTAAGTACAATAAGTTGACAAAGTAGAGGATTTACTTTCATCTAATGTATTGAAAAATTCTTTCAAAAAAAAAAGCGGTTTAGTCTGCTACTAGGAGAATGCCTGTGCGTTGCACGTGTTATTATAATTTTTTTAAAAAATAAACATATAAAATACATAAATTATTAATATAAATTATATATTTAACAATATAATTTTAAATAAATTGTAATTTTACTTTATATAAAATTATTAATTTCAGTCACTATTCTTATATAGAGTATTCCTTTTTTAATATAAATAAATTTCATTAAGTTTTATGATGCTAATTCAATGATTCTCTTAAAAAAGTGAAATTATTTTCCAATTGAATTTAATATTATTTAATATACTTAGTATACTTAGTAATAATAAATATAACACTATTTAATATGTTGAGTTGGCATGATGAATGTGTATGGCAAAAAGTTGTAGAAAACAAAAATGTACCTCTCTTTATTTTTTTCATAATTTTAATTTCATTGCTAATTAATACTTTATAAATAAAAACTAACACTTAAAATGAAATTAAACGTAAAATTGAAATTAAGAAAATAAACTTTAAGTTAAATTTAGGAAAAAAAAAAGTAATATGATTTATTTATTTATTATTTATAATAATAAACAAAAATGAATTGAAAGAGAAGAAATGTTATTTTTAAAAATAAATAAAATCTTTTTTCAAATGTTGTACAATATAAATAAACATATGGTTGATAATTAATGCTTGTTTTCTTTAGAAAAATAATTAGAGAAAACAACTCAATGTATATTTTTATTAAATTTTAGACATAGGAAATACTAATATATATATTCTTATTTATTTATGATAATATATGAAAATGAATTGAAAGAAAGTATAGTATCCACAATATTAAAAGAAACATTATGTTAAAAATAACTAAAAAAATTTCTGATAAAGAAGACAATCTAAATAAACATAAGGTCGGTAATTTTTAATATTCTTTCCTCTACAAAAATAATTAAATAAAATGTTCCAATGTAAGTAATACTTGATATTTTATTTATTCATAACACATATAGGATAGTTTAACATATGAAAGTTGAAACATTAAACTAAGAATGATAGGAAGTGAAATATAAGTAATAATAGAAATATTTTTTTGTCTAGCATATAATTTAAATGAACATTAGATCAATAATAAATATTGTTTTTTTACTCTACAAAAATGCAATTGGAGAAGAAACAATTCTATTCTGGTTCTAAATGTTTTCACAAATAAACAATTAAACTTGCGCCTCAAAGTCCAAATAGTAGTACCTAACAAATCAATTGCACCGAAAAAAAAGAGAAAAAGAAAGGAGAATATACACCATATGTAAAGAACTAAGAAAAAAATTCTACTACCTCGTATATACTAAGCTCAATGATATTTTCTGAAAATTGTTTTTTTTAAATTACTTTTATGTGTTAGTGTGTTTTAAGCATTTGAAAGCAAAACAAAAAATTAGGATAAAATTATGTATGTATTTTTGTTAAAATCTTGTTCTAGTTGCTTGTGAAAGAAATTGTAACTATAAGTATCTTTCAAAAAAATTATGTTTCTCAAAAAAGTAACTGTACAAAAAAGTCACTATTATTTTAATACATTTATAAAAAAGTAAAGTTTTTTGGACAATATTAAATCACTCTATTGAAAACATATACAAACATTCACTTAATATAATTAATTACATAAAGATTATTTTTTATAAATATATCTCGTGGCCATTTTTTTGAAAAAATGTTTTATACTTTTATTCTTTAATTTAAGTTTGGTGAATCGGTAACTTCCTCTTCAATATTTAAGTTTGAAGAAGAAGATTAATAGTCAATTTAGGAAATAAAAAAATGTTAATTATTCGTTAGGAAAATAAAATTGTGTTAATTGGATAAAATATTAAAGACAAAAGATAAAAAAATTAGAAATGCAAGGGATGCTTTAAGTATATAGATAAAATGGATTTAGCATTATTAATTTAAAAAAACTAAAATGATAAAATAGATTTGAAAATTACTCAAATTCATGAAAATTAAAATATTCATGATTCTTTTTTTTTTGACAAGAATATTCATGATTCTTAATTATGTAAGTTTTGGCCTATATTATTAAATGTGTAATCTCCCTTAGGAAGATAAGAGATCCATGTCGTAACATCTTGAATTTTTGGGATCATAGTAGATCACACCAACTTTGTAAGCTAAACTTGCTAAGTATAAAAAATATCTATGACCTATTGAGTAAATATTTCCTTTCCAATCAAATATAGTTAAATTACTCTTTGTTACAATTCATAAATAGATATATTCTATACATATTTTTCAATGAAAAATTATACTACAAACGAAAGGAATTCGGAAAACTATATAAAATGAATGCCTTCTGATGAATGTCATAAGTGGGTGCAAAAAAAATAGCAACATAGTTGATTACATTTCCTCATCACATTTCTTTCTCCCAAGAAGCCGCATATAACCCTTCAACTCTATGCCTCAACTTCATTTTGCATTCATCAAAGCAACTCCAAGTTCAATTTACAACTTCATAAACATTGAGATTTGGGTTAGAAGTCATAAAAAGGAGAAATTATAGATTGGAGCAAGAAATCTTAGCGAAAAAATCCCAATTAAATTTAGAAATTGGCCATATACACATAAAAGTGTAGGAATTAGACAAATAAAAAACTCTTTTGAATAAAGATGTTTAAGATAAGCTAGAGATATTTGAAAGAAACTAAATAGTAATCAAAAGATTTTGTTTCAGAGACACACAATCCTCCAACCTCCAATACATGTACACCTTGTAATTAGATATTACATCAAACTTTCGCTCAAATACTTGATACAACTTCTATTATTTGCAAATTGATTGGGCATCCATGAGATCAACTGTTCAATTGATCCAAAAATATTTATATATGGAAAAGAGAAATACATCAAAATCAGAATTCTTGATATCAAACGTAGACATTTATGTGTTAGAATAAAAAGTATAAATCATACCTTAAATATGCCAAAGGGTAAACACACTGAGTTTACAAAAGTTTGAAAAAATCATTGCTCTTCTTTCACAATACACTACAAGAAATTCGCTGATTTGCCACGGAAAAATCCGTCGCAAATGCATGAAATTCCGTCGCAAAATGACATTTGCGACGGACCAAATTCCGTGGCAAAATCGCTCGTCGCAAACTGTTTGCGACGGATTTTTCCGTCGCAAATAAGCCCGTCGCAAACCGGTCGCAAATGTCCGTCGCAAAGCCGTGGCAAATGTCCGTCGCAAACCCGTCACTAATCCGTCGCAAATTGTAAAAAAAAAAAAATTAAATCATATATCCAAAATGTTGTTTAAACAAAAGCTACACATAAAGACTAAGATGCAACCTCAAGGCACGACAACATGCTTCATGCCTTCAATCCAGAGTTTACATTTTTCTGACTCCAAGCTGAAGCAAGTAATATCAATATATCAAGCTAGTTTCTGTGATCTACCAACAAGATTACAATTCTACTATACTCATCCACGGCACTCAGACATAGATTAGATAAAAAATCTAAATATAACATAATAAAGAGAGCCAATATAGAATAAAATATTCCATAAGTACTAATGATAAAAGCCTAACATATGGGTCCTATCCAGGTAATTGTAGTGAATAGAACTTGAGTGTCAGTAATACGTTGGCTTCTCCTCACTATTTGCATTGTATCACTTTGTTGAGTCTAACAAAACTTTGCTCCCCCAAATCAGAAGCAAGCAGAATTGGAGAGACATCTAGGAGAAATAGAACACCATAAGCAACCCTTGACAATTCATTTATGTCTCGAATCTGTAAAACCGATGGAGAGATATTCCTTTACACTTAAAGATGTTTTCACAATGTGCCCCTCTTCATCTAAGAAACATAAATATTCATAACTCAAATATATATAAAGAGATAGATTGAAGAGAAACAAAACTCAAACTATACACACCTATAACTTCCACATCCCAATATTTTGGATTTTTTTTGGGATTTTAGGTAAATCTTCAACCACATCAGGTTCAGGTGAAGGGGGTGGGGTAATTTGTACATCATCCAAAGAAGTAGGTTCACCATTAGCTATGGGCTGACTTTGTTGTGGATTAACTTCTACACTTTGATGTGGTCCTTCAGAAGTTCTATTTTGTTGATTTGGTGTTGATCTAGCACGATGTCTACGAGCCATGCCTATATAGCAACAACAAACATACAAAAACACATCGACAACAAGGGCATGATATTGTCATTTTATTTACTGATTTATGTTCAAAAGCATAATCAAGAAATCTCCTTAGCCCTTGCTCATATTCAGTTGAGTTTCGTGGCTTTGTAATCCATGACTTATCCATTGATGCAAAATATTTAAATCTGGATCTAACAAATTGGTAGATTGATAAATATGCTATTTTGAAAATATGTGTAAGCATAGGTATGTCAAGAAAAACTAAATACAAAATTACACCACTAAGGCTTCAATAATACTTCCAACCAAAACTACACTAGCAGCGGACATATTTTTAATTAGAAAGAGGATTATAGCATCAACATAAGCTAATGCAAATTGAAAAGCATGGGATCCTAAATACATATTCCTATTATCTTAGGTAAGATAACAGTAACCAATACCACTAACCAATCATAAGATAAAAAAAGGAGAAATTAAAAAGTCATTTACCTTTTTGAAGTTAGGAATCAAAGTCAGTCTTGTAATCCCCTGAGACAATACAAGATTTTAAGTTAGATGATAGAATTATGATTCAATGTTATGTGTTAAATTAAATTGTTAATAATATTGACTGCATGAACAGAAATGATAGTCTTATGGAACCAGAGGGGAAGATAGCTAAGTGATTTTGGTGGTAGTCTTGGCCATTGTAACTCTTTCAAATATGAATCATGGTTTGGTTTAAATGCCTTAACTCACACTATCTATAACCAATAGTTATGATACTGCTAATTCCTACTTCCAAACAGACCTTTTTTTTTTGACAATACTTCCAAACAGACCTAAAATTGTCATAGACAAGCTATAAGCTGTGTTCCCTACTGTTTCAGTCGTTAAACATCAAGAAAGGAGACATATTTCAGTTCAAGTTTGACAATGAAAAGTCAAATACAGCTAATTGTCCAATGCTTGTATTTGCCTAATTTTACCTTTATAAAAGAACATAGTCCATATTGAACAATGAAATACCTGCTCATATTGGGTTTTCTATTCTTTATTGGGTTTTCTATTCTTTATTGTCAAATACCTGCTAAGTAAGGCAATCAAGAGGATTATCCCTTTAGCCAATTTTGCAAATAGTAAATAACACACATGCCATTATTTAGACATATAAATACACTGAAACCAACGCTACAATCCTATGACCTAAAATAAAAGGTTGAATGAAGAAACCCAGTAATCAGTGAAACAAAGTAATAAACCCACAAATTCATCATTCATAATATGATGATATGATACATAACAACCTCACAAATAATGTTCATAGATTCAGTCATATAGTTGCTCTCTTATATTGAAAACCCACTTTTTCTTATTTTGAGGCATTTTATCAAGCATGTTACAATCATATAGTTGCTCTCTTATATACAAATGGGAACTGACCTACGATGTTCAAGCATATAAATCTAATTGAATGCAGCAAAAATCAAATTGAAAGAAGGAACTGACCTACGATGAGAACAAGAAAACATCAATTGAGAGATCATCAAAATCACTTTCCCCTCCCAAATCACCATGAATGCAGTGAACAAGAAAACATTAAAATCAAGAAAGAAGAAAACATAAAGAAAGAAAGAAACTAATTGGTACCTACAATGAGAAGGAAGTTGCGAGAGAGAGAGCTTTCACCGAGAGCCTGAGAGGAATGAGGGACGAAGGGACGAATTGGAGATGGAGCTTTCACCGTTGATTCACTTCTGGTTCACTTCTTGGGGGTTTCGTTGATTCACTCCTGATCTCCAAATTAGGGGTTTCGTTCGAGTCATCAGGAGATTAATTGATTCACTTCTGATCTTGTCCGAGAAACTAGGTTTTCATTGTGAAGAGAGGTTTTCAAAAAGGGTGGAATCGTGGAGTAGGTTTTCAAAAGGGGTGGAATCAAGAACAGGGAAAAGATGAAGAGAGAGGAGAGAGTGAGTGAATGAAAGAGGGTAGACGTCGACGGAGGAGGGCGGAGGAGGGTGGAGGTCGGAGGAGGAGAGTGAGGGAGAGAACGTATACAGATTTTGCCCAACTGAGGGAGAGAACGTTAGGTTATAATTCGATTTCTGGGTTGCGACGGGCTTGCGACGGGATCTCCGTCGCAAATTTGCTGCCTTTGCCAAGTCCGTCGCAAACCCGTGGCAAACTCCAACGAGAAATTTCCCACTCTTATTTTTAACACATGCCGTCGCAAATCCGTGGCAAATTACTGATGGAATAAGCTCCGTCGCAAATGTTGGTGGCTAAAACAGGTTTTTCTTGTAGTGATAAGTCCATCCCCCTCAAATTGAGATTATATCCCACACCCATGTGTATTTGAGGTCGATATGCATATATATATATATATATATATATATATATATATATATATATATATATATAGTAAATTAAAGGTTAATTCGCACAACCATTTTTGGGTGAATTCAAATGGGTAAAGAAACTGGTGTTACTATTAAAGTTTGTTAAATAGGAATAATAGTGGTATGTCATGGGTCAAAAAATGGATCGTTTAAGATTTACAGATACTTAATACATTCACTCATATAACGGGAAGAGAGAAAGGTAGTTAGGTGTAGTTGAAAAATTGAGATACAATAATGAAGTTTGGGAAGGTTTTTAGAGGTAGATTATTGGTGGGATAGTTTATTTACGTTACACTTTTATGATTCTCCAGATTAGTTGGTTGTTTTTCTTTGTGTTGATCAATTTTTTATAATGGCTGCATTATTTATTTATTTATTTATTTGTTTATTTGTCAATTAATGGCTCTAGTGATGATTCCACTCTTTTATATTTTTGTAACAGCTATAGTACTTTAATTAAAAAGAGAGTTTTATATTAATATTAATCATTCATTTAGTTTTTAAAAAATTAATGAGTTAGTAAAGTATGCTCGGAAGAGGTATAGTTTTGGTTGAAGCTAAGGTAACTAAATAAAAGATGGAACTCACCAAATTTAATAAAGACATTATGTTAAATAGGTAGACCATGTAAACTAATTCATAACATTATTTAAAATACCTAAATCACATGCAAACTAAATCAAGTGTAATATTTTTAGTGTAAACCAAATAATCATTTTAAATATATTTAGTACATATCTACATAGTCACATATAATAACATCCTCCTATTGTTCTCGGTATATAAAAGTGAGCAATAAAAAATTTGAATAAAAATAAAAAATTGAATTACATGGTAAGAAGGGTGCCACTTTTTATTTGCAATAGTACAATATCTATATAATATTATGTCTTTTAAAATTAAATAACTAAGTTGAACATCATAGAAAGATTAAAATAAAAGGGTTTGAAATACATGGTAAAGGCTCCATTAAAGCTTCCATTGAAAATCGTAAGAGTTCAAAAAAATTTCATTTGAAATTATAAATTTTTGTATATATATATATATATAAAATAGAATTAATGAGAAGCACTGTGAAGCTCTCATCCAAACTTTATGCCCCAAGAAATATCAAAGAAACATCATTTTATAAGTTAGTGTGTAATTATGTGTTTTAACTATATCTAATTAAGAGCTACAATTAAAGTCTTCTGTTTAAATTATAAATATATAATATTTTGAATAAAAATGATGTGAAGCATTGTGGAGGCTTCAAAAAAGCTTCATTTAGATATTTACTAGGGGGAACACCCGTGCGTTGCACGGGTTGTTCTAATATTTTTATTTAGTTTTATTGATTTTATTCATAGAATATATAAAATATTTATATAAATCATGTATATATAGAATATAGTATAAAATAAATATTAGTTTAATTTTTATACCAAAAAATTATCTATTTCAGGTAATATATATATATATATATATATATATGCGCTTTTAATATAAACAATTTTTTATAAAATTAGTTTTTTGAAGATACTATAATTTTATAAAATTGAAATGAGTTTTGCAAAGTTCATAAAATAATTTAAAAGAAGAAAGTCGAGGTTTAGTACAAAAATAAATGATAAAACTAAGGAGCATCCTAGAGGATCCATTAGAGGTGTCTTTAACAAATATTTTGTTTAGAGAATATTTTACAATAAAATTTATTTTAATTTAAATACATAATTTAAAATCTGAAAAAAAATCTAAATTTTGAAATTCTTGTATGTATTGAAAGGAAAATATTTCACATTAATATGAATTATTTCTTTAATTTTCATTAGACTCATGAGTTAGAAGAATAAGGATTGAAAGATGTAGAGTTTTAATTAATTCATGATATATTTAATTAACTTTTTTTAGTTATTAATTATTGCATATTTTGATATTTGAATTATGTATTTTTTATATTTATCATTCAAAAAATTAAAAATCATACATACTTAATTGAAATCTATATTTTTGTTAAGTTTTATTACACGTTATCTACTATTCTTTTACCATCATTTTCTCTATTATAAAATTAATCACTTATGTTTGTGTATTTAACTTTTATATATATATATATATATATATATATATATATATATATATATGAATTCAATGGTTCGTACTATAATTTTTTTTACCCCAAACACCTAGTTGTAAAGTTTTTTTAAGCATTTAATTCATACGATCATTCTAATTCAAGTTAAGAACAATTCTACATTTCTCTACCAATTCAATTCACATATTTCTTTTTGTTGCATCGAAGTTATGCATAGTGTAAGAATAACTTTTGAATAAGTGATTTTCTTTACAATGTCATTTAACTAACATTTAACTAGTATAATATAAACTAAATAACAGGACATTTTGTAATTGAGGTTTGGAAGACTTATGTTTTATAGTAGTTAATTTTTATACTTGTCACCAGAAAATGTAGGAGGGTGACAACAATAATGAGAAGACATGTGATGCAAACTTTTTGTAATGGAGAAATCGAGATTAGTGATATAGCAGTGTATTGCAAACTTTTTATTGTCGATTTAGTAAAAATTATATGAATTAATTATCATGTTATGATTCTAATTTTCCTTGAATCATATTTTGAATTATTGGCATTATAATTATGTTTGAAAGTAATTTATTTTAGTGACAAATTTTGGAATTAAACAAATTAGAGCAATTTCTTAAACTTTTATTTTCTACTATAAATAGTTGTGTCATATCAAAACATGATTAAAACTATACATCTTCCACTTATATTTTAGTAACTCATGAATTTATTGGCAACTAAAGAAAGATTAATATTAATATTAAACTTCACTTTCAATGCATAACAGTTACACCAAAAAGAATTTCAAAGACCCACTCAATATTTTTTAGTTAAAAATATTTATAAAATAAATTAGAATATGACTATTCATTTTATCAAGTCTCATATTAAATTAAAAAAATTCCAACTAATTATATAATAAAAAAGTTACTTAATTTTTTTGCAATTTTTGGTTAGAACGCAAGGTATTGTTCAATTTTTTTATGATTTAATTATATCATATATATATATATATCATAAATAATTAGTACTAATAAAAATAATAGTTTAAAGACACCAAAAGGCAACTAAAATCAAAACATTAAGTAATGAGTTAAGAGTAACCAATAAGAGAGAAAGATTTTTAAAATAAAAAAATGAAGAAAAAGTGACAATTCAAGAGTCAAACTTATTATATATTATATTATATTATATTATATTATACTTAAACATTTGATAGTTGTTATCATAAACTTCTATACTCTCATAAGAAAATATCTTTTTCATATAATAAAAAAATGTTTAATTAACATTCCACTAAGAAAATGATTTAATAATTTAGTGGCAATTATTTGCTTTCATTAACATTAAAGTATCCATTATGTCTAAACTATAAATAATTATAAATATTAATATATATGTATAGATATAATTAAAGATGATGATAATAATAATAATAATAATAATAATACTTATATAATAATAGAATTAATGAGAAGGATTGCGGAGCTTTCCATCCAAATTAACATTCCACTAAATGATCCTTTAATAATTTACTGTGTAAATATGTGTTTTCACTATATTTACTATATCTAATTAAGAGTTACAATTAAGGTCTCCTATTTAAATTATAAACATATTATTATTATATATTATTAATAAAAATGATGAGGAGCATTGTGCAGACTCCAAAAAAAGAAGAAAACATTAACTCCCTATTAAAAAAATAACGTTAATATAGCCAAGTCAAACGAAAGGTTGTTATTATAACATTTTTTTAACAATATAATTGCAATCCATTTGATTGTTTAAAATTCTCTAACATTATATAGCAATTAATTAATACCATTGCATTCTAAAAACCTATTCACTATAAGACTTATATCACTTTTGTAGGGGAAAGCTTTTAATTTTGCTATAATTCTATGTTAACTTTACTATTGCCTACTACAAACATTTGTAATTTCTTCTTCAAGGTCTACGATTTTATTTTCCTAAAGACTAAATTGATATTTAATTTAATTAATGCTAAAATGATATTCAAAGCTAAAAATAAGAATCAATGGAAATTATAAATAAATATAAATATAGATAAAAGATTAGGAGCATTTTGGAGGCTCCATTGGACCTTACAAACAATGAATAAGACCTTACAAACAATGAATAAGACCTTTAACAATTTCAATACTTATCAACAATGAATAAAACCTTACAAACAAACGACAAAATTACATAAAAAAAATTGGAACACCAGCTACTGCAATAGTTTTCTTCAAGACTAACACTTATCCCTATTGAAAATTAATTATAATAATTAGTACTAATTATGATAATAATTTAGAGACACCAAAAGACAACCAAATACAAAACATCAAAAAAAGAATTTATTTTTTTAAAATAAAAATAATGAATTGAGAGTAATTGGGAGAAAGTTTTTTCCAAATTAAATAAAAAATGGAGAAAAGCACACAATTCAAGAATCAAGCTTGTTTTAATTATTTTGGTAAAAAAAGCTTGTTTTAATTATATATATATATATATATATATAATATAAATATATAGATATAGATTACAGGTGAAACTCATCAAATTTAATAGAAAAAATTATTTTAATAGAATGGATCCATTTTAAGTTTCATCATGTCTCTTATATTCATATTTGTAGTAAATAGTGTAGGAGTTTCGGTTTCAACCAATTCACTATAGCTTTGATTTATATGGTGTAAACAGTGAGAACACGTCATGCTTTGCAACAATATATAGCCACTCCCCTTCATATTTAGCAATTTGAATGGGACTGATGGGTTCCACTTATATATATATATATATATATATATATATATATATATATATATATATATATATATATATTACAGGTGAAACTCATCAAATTTAATAGAAAAAATTATTTTAATAGAATGGATCCATTTTAAGTTTCATCATGTCTCTTATATTCATATTTTAAGTTTCATCATTTTAGGTTTCAAAGAATTCACTATAGCATTATAACCTATTGTTAAAAGTTAATAATAAAGTCTCTTATATTTGAAATTATAAATAAATATTAGTTAGTGTATTTGATTGAATGGAAATTAAATTTAAAAAAAGAAAGTTGAGATTTAAATTGAAAAATAAATGAAAAATAATGTGGAGCATCCTAGAGGCTCTAAAAAAGCTTCATTTAGTAATTTATATAGATATATTGATATTGATGTTATTACAGATTTGTGTGGCAAATAATGAATAAAAAATTAGCTGATGCTGGTTTCTAGCACAAAGCAACTTGGACTAATTTGACAATCTTTGCACCACAGATAATTGCATATGTTTTCTTAAACAAACACATAAGACATGCTATATTTATTTGAGCAATTCGTTCTCCTTTTTGAAGTTCTCTCGGTGGAGGTTTAAAAGATACTAATATAAATGCATTTCTGTTGAAGAAAGACACCACATGCACGATGTTTATCTTAGTTTCTTCAAAATATGTACATAAAGCAAACGACATTTCATTAACTACACATAACTGTTTGGCAAGAGTCATGATTGAAGGATACATCAACTGCTTTCCTATTGTCAGCATTCTACATTTGTCAGAATACCCCCAATGCCAGCATTATACATGTCAGAATACACTTATTGTGTTCATTATACATTTGATACCCCACTGCAAACACAATTTTTTTTTTTATAAGTCAAATTGAATTGCTTGGGGTACAAGGGGTACCTATCCCATTACAATTGTTTTGCTTCATACATTTACATCAAGAGCTAGTGAATTAAGAGGGCCATTACACCACTCCTCCCAAGTAATTTGTGGCTTAGGTGCTATCTTGCACATTAACCATTCCCATGACAGCATTTTAACATGCTGTACTATAGTAGTTACATTTGGTGTCCCCCCCCTAAAGATTACATTGTTCCTACAAATCCACAAAGTCCATAAACCAGCCAACCAAATTATGTGTCTTAATTTTCTGCTGCACTTGTGGTGCAACTGTACAGAATTAAGAAGAAAATGATCCCATCTGTCGCAATTTTGCCGCAAACCAGCACCACTCCATACGCCAATCTCCAGCCACACTTGAACCGAAATGCAGCAGTTGAGAAATAGATGTTCTATATCCTCATCTTGTCTCTGGCAGAATGCGCATGACAGATTTTGATTTGCCATCAGAACACCTCTGTGACATAACGCAGCTCTTGTAGGTAGACCGTTCCGAAACATCCTCCACGCTAGCACTTGAATTTTGGACGGCACCGACGCCTTCCACACCCTTTTCAACACGTTTCTCTTTTTATTTTCAGTGATTAAATCGCCATCTCCTCCTACCAGAAACTTATACGCTGATTTGACAACGTATTTCAGCGACTTGTCTTCCAACCAAACCCATCTGTCTTCGTGTAATCTGTTCGGGTATAATGGCCGCAGGACATCAGCCAGCAGCGTCGCTTCTGCTTCTTCATCTGCACATAACTGTACGTTCCAATTCAGCTTCCAATTCCAGTTGTTTCTGACCCATTCACCTGCTCCTTGAACCGTCCCTTCCTGATTTGTTGATGCCAAAAAAAGCCTAGGAAATAATTCCATTAGTTTCCAAGGTCCACACCATTTATCCTTCCAGAATCTCACACTCTTCCCATCGCCTAGCTTCAGTTTTGCAGTTTCTGAGAACCAATTCGGACGCAAAGAGTTTTCTTCATCGATCCCTCTAATGTCTTTCCACCACACAGACCTTTGCCTACTGTTTAGTACCCCATCTGAACCATATAATCTGCCCAATAATTCATTCCATTCGCTTTCCTTCTCGACCAACATCCTCCACCTCCACTTACCGAGTAATGATAAATTAAAGATCTCCATATTCTTTATTCCCAATCCACCATACTCCTTTGGAACACATATCTTATTCCAACTCACCCAAACCATCTTTCTTACTTCGCTTGTGCCACCCCACAAAAAGTTGCGTTGAATTTGAATCAACTCCTTGATGACTTTCTTTGGGGCCTTGAAGAAAGAGAAATAATATAATGGGAGGCTTGCCAATACCAAGTTTATCAAAGTTATTCTTCCACCCATTGATAATTGTCGACTCCTCCACATAGACAATCTATCCCTTAACTTTTTTATGACCGGATTCCAAGTGACGCTTAATCTTGGATTTGCGCCAATTGGAATACCGAGAAAAATGAATGGAATTTGACCCCTCCTACAATACAAGAATCGTGTAGCTCTCTCTATATCTTCGTCATCGACATTCACCCCCATTAGGCAACTCTTAGAGAAGTTCACTTTTAGTCCCGATACCATCTCAAAGACTCTTAGTACAACCTTCAAACACCAAAGATTTCCTCTCGTATTTTTACACATTATGAGTGTATCATCCGCATATTGTAGCATCGGGAATGGTACCACCGGGTTTACTACCTCCAAATATTCATTCTCAACACAAGAGCTTACTAGCCCCGCAAGCCCTTCAGCTACCATTAAGAAAAGGAAAGGGGCTAATGGATCACCTTGCCTTATCCCCCTCTCCATTTGAAATTCCATCGTCGGACTCCCATTCACTAACACGGCCACCGACCCATTAAAAATACATGCTCTCATCCACAGTCTCCATTTGTCATTGAATCCCATCCTCGTCATCATATATTCTAGGAAGCACCAACTTACCGAATCATACGCCTTTTCAAAATCTACTTTGAACATATACATAGGCCACCTCTTTTTTTTCACCAAGTTAATGATTTCATTTGCTATCACCACCCCATCAAGAATTTGTCTATTTTTAAGAAAAGCGGATTGTGACTTGGAAATTATTCCTTCTAGTACCCCTTTGAGTCTTGAAGACAACACCTTAGCGATGATTTTATATATGCACCCGATTAAAGAAATTGGCCTAAAATCATTTAGACCTTGTGGATTCTTCTTTTTCCCGATCAAGGCAACGAATAATGAAGTGAATGCTCTCGGTAATTTTCCGTTAACGTGGAATTGTACCATAACCTCAAAAATTTCTTCCTTTATAGTCTCCCAACAAGACTTGATGAAGGTGAAATTAAATCCGTCCGGCCCCGGACTCTTATCTCCTTCACAACTCCACACCGCTTCTTTAACCTCTTCCAAAGAAAAAGGTTCTGTCATCATTTCCGCCACATCCCCCGATATGCTCTTGAATTGAATTCCATCCAATGTTGGCCTTATGAATCTCTCCTCTTTAAATTGCGTGCTAAAGTGTCTCCTCACTTCTTCTTTAATTTCCTCCACCCCACTTATCCATCTCTCTCCCACCTTGATCATTTCTATTTGATTCCTTCTTTGTCGTAACTTAATGGAATTGTGAAAGAATTTTGTATTCCCATCCCCTTGTTGGATCCACCTTTCTCTTGACTTTTGTGCCAATAAACTCTCTTTCCGATGTAATTCTCCCCAAAACTCCTTATTTAACCCCTTCCATCTTTCTTCATCCCATTCGGATACGCCACACCCCTCCTCCTCCATTGAATTTATCTCTTTCACAATATTTTGAATATTTAGGTCCACCATTCCATATACCTCCTTATTCCACTTCTTTAAGCACTCTTTCACATACTTCAACTTTTCTTTAACCACATGCGCCATCCACCCACCCACCTTTAGTTCCTTCCACTTTTCTTCTATAAAGGCTTTCCCTCCGTCATGCTCCAACCATCCATTGATGAACTTAAACGGCTTTGGTCCCCAATTGTTATTGGAGGACACTAACCATACCGGACAATGATCTGACACTTCCCTTTCTCCAATCCACTGTGCTTTAATCTTCCAAGAGTCTATGAGTTCCTGCGCCATTAGTATCTTATCAATTCTACTCGCAGCCACTCCATTTGGTTGGTACCAAGAGAATTTTTTCCCCAAACAAGGCGGCTCCACTATCCCCATTTCACTCATGAAGAACCTAAAGTCTTGTGCTTCCACATTACTGAACCTCACATTTCTTCCCCTCCTATCCCTCCTACTGGTCACCAAGTTGAAGTCTCCACCTATTACCCACAATCCAGGACTCAGTCTATTTTTTTCTTCAATTAGTTTAGACCACAGCTCTCTTTTCCTTCGGATTGCACATCCCGAATAAACGTTCACCAAGTAAATTATTTTGTCGTCCATCTGTGCAGCCAAACCAATGAAATTAGAGTTAGAGAAAGAAAAGAGAAAATCAAAAATACCTTTGCGCCAAATTGTCAAGAGTCCGCCGGAGAGGCCGTTAGAAGACTGAGCAAGCCAACCATAATCATCTCCACCCCACATCCTCGAAACTACAGCGATATCAATTTCACTCCTCTTTGTTTCCTGGAAGAAACATATTTCAACTCCTTCATTTTGTATTAGACGCTTAACGCGCTTTTGCTTGGCGATACTGCCAATCCCCCTCAAATTTAAAGTGACAATCTTCATTGAGCACCATGGCTAGTCTCCTTCACTCCATATCTATCCTTATCTCTCCCCTCAAGCTCCTTAATTTTATTAACGTAATCCTCCTCACTACTCGCCCCTGTGACCCCAATGTTTCTCGCCATATTCCATATTTTTTCTGCCTTGGATTTAGTCATATCTGCCCATACGCTTGTCACATTCTCAACCAGCATTTGAGATGAGGCTTCTTCACCACGTTTTGAAAGAACCAATTGCTGGCTCCCTTCACCTTCAATAACATTGCACCACGGTAATTCAATAGGCTGGGAACCAATGTTGATTGGGGAAAGGTAGGGAAGGGGGGAAAGGTCAACAACAAGGGAGATTTTAGAAGAGGGTTCAGATGGTGAGGAGAGGCTAATTTGATCAAAGGAAGGGAAAGGCACTGGTTCAAGAACGGTTTCGGGTAGAGGGTCAGGTTCAGAGGGAATGAGTTTCTCCACAATATTTTGGTCAAGTTCAGGTGGGCCAAATGGGACCGAAATTGGCAATGGGCTGGGAGCGGGTGAGGTGGGATTCTCCATCAGGTTTGAGGTCAAGTTTGGGCTTGGAGAATGTGAGAGGTTATTAATTATTTCACCTTCATTAACGATGCCTTCCACTGAATTGCAATCAATTATTTTATTCATTCCACTTTCACCACTTACTAAAGTGTTTTGATTATATTTTATATTCCCCATATCTCTTCCACTTCTCCCCACATTTTCCATGATTATTTCTACATTGGAAACTGATGTTTCCTCCACTACCGTACACTTTTGTGTCTCATTTGTTTCCCCGAGACCGTGTTTCATTGCCACTTTTGGATGGCCGCCGGAGTTCCTTTCACCCACCGTAAACCGCCCAGTCTCTTCACCTTCTCCGATGACTCCATTTACTTCCTCTTCTCCGCTAGCAATGGTGAAGTCATCACCAACACCATCACCGAAGTCGTCGTCTTCACCAACACCATCACCGAAGTCATCTTCTTCATCCATTTCTTCATCTGTATCGCTACTTGAGGATCCAAGTGTTTCCTTAGGTTTATTCCACGAATACCATTGTGGTGCAAACCAGTCCTCAACCACCTTGATAATAAAGATTTCACCATTGATCTCAAACCTCTCAACAAAGTTTATTACATCGTACTTCCTTCTCCTTATTAGAATTCTTGCAACATCTAATGTTTTCTTCTTTTCTGTGTTCTCGTCGATCATTACATATTCTCCAGTTCCAAACACAACAAACTTGAAGAAGTCCTCAGTCCAAGCGTGAACTGGTACCCCATAACACTTGATCCATGTCAGATGTTCCTCATCTACCTCTCCTGGACTCCATCTCCTAATCTCAGAGAACCATGTATCCAACCAGTCTTGGGCCCCTTCTATTAATGCTTCCATCTCCCCTTCCTCCAAACTTTCTAAGAGAACCAAGTTAGCTCCCATAGCTGTTGCTTTAACAGAAAAGTACCCCTGTTGTATAAATTCTTCTTGGATTCTATATGCCATTCCAGCATTTTCCACTACACCCACATAGGCATTTTCTAATTTTTTGATGTTTGATTCATCAACATTGAAGTGTCTATGTGCCCATGGACGTTTTGGTCTTGGAGGGGGTTTATAGCTCGCATATTTTCTGTGAGGTTGCATCGGTTGTTTCTGGTTTGTAAGGCTTTCACTGTGAGTTTTGGTGAGTTGATTTTTCTTTAAGGCACTGGAGTAGCTACTTGTTGCCGGTTTCTCGGTGAAGTTTTGGTGTTTTTGTGGTTGGTCTTTCAGTACAATCTTTAGCTGATGGTTGTTTTCGGCCATTTCATTTCTCTGAAAACGGGGTATGTTGACATGAATCTTATCCCTCCCAATGATAATGTTGTCTAGGACAGTAGCAAAACGATCCGGTTCCGCAACATCAACAGCCCTTGCGAACCCAAATCTCTTTCCTCTATGATCCCTCTTTGGTGGAATGACCACTTCTTCAAATTCTCCATACTTCAAGAAAGCTTTGAGCATGTGCTTTGCCCTAAAATTTTCTGGGAAGTTTGTAAAGAAATATGTTGTCTTTCTGGCTTCTCTCCGGTACAGCTTGTAATTTCTTGCGATGTCCGTGCTCCGTCGTGCTTGCTCAGTCTTCTTTCTCCTGACTACTTGCCAATCTGATGCATTGGAGTTATTGATTTCCCTGTTTCCTTCTCTTTCTCCTACTCGGTCACTCACTCTCTCTGGTCTGTATGGTCTCTCACGGTTTCTTTCTCTCTGGTCTCTCATGACGAGAGACTAGCTAAGATATTGTTGATGAAATCCCTGCAACAGCAGATGAATGGTCTTTGACAACAAGCAAAGAAGTTAGGGGGGACATCACAGCTCTTTTTACATACATAGACTCACTTTTTTTACAACATACTTGGAGCTAGTATGTTTTAGATTTTTGCAAGAGCTAAAATCGATCATCCACTGCAAACACAATGAATGCAGTTATAAGAATCTCTCCAAAATTTCTCTTGTTCAATTGAACAATTTGCTCTCTACATTATGTCATAAAACTAGTTTACAAAATAGAGGAGGTGAAGGGATAGATCACCGCCGGGGCGGAGAGGAAGGGTGAAATAAAGGAGGTGAAGGGATAGGTCGCCCAGTGGGCATGGTTCTCGGTGATGGAACAAGAATTAGGGAAAGAAGGATGGAAGACGTTAACCGCTGCCTCATGACTCCAGTTAGTAGTGCTTTCAAAAGTTAAAGTGACATGGATTTTTAATTGACACGACACAATATTACTCGTGGGACAGGGTGCGTGGGACAACAGATTTGTATCCCCAACACGGTAAAAAAAAAACTATTGTACAACTATTAATTTTGTTTGGTAACTTGCTCTGGGATCAGGATCCTAGATGAGCAGTTGGTAGGTGAAGTGTTGAAGTCGTCATTTCCTATGTCTGAAGTTGGAGAGCTATTCTCGGAGTCGCCTTCTCCTGAGGGTGGAATTGTTGGACTCGTCTTCTCCTGATGATAGACTCTGATGCCAAAGTCAGTGAGAGACACAAATGAGCAAAACGTATCTGGTTGAGGTTGTATTTATAGACACAGAGAGGGGGTAATCGGGTGCCTTGGCCGGGTCTGGACCTTTGGATCACGACGAGTCGATCTGAGCCGTTGGTCTCGATCTCACTGCTGTCGGTGATTGTTGGGCCAAATCCAACATTGGATTGGGCCGTTCTTAATGCGGATTGGGCCGCTAGATCCAGTCCAGAACAAATTTCATTATATCCCGTGCTATCACTTTTCCTCCATTAAGTACCAAAATACCACTATTTTGTATTAACCCTTCTCTCTCTCTCTCTCTTTATTTTTTGTTTTATTATTCTCCTTTTCACTTCTCTCCGGGCCATCATTTCTCTTATTCTTTCTTTTAAATACATTTTTTGTTTTAAATGGTCTTTTAAGTTGTTTTATACTAAATAATTCTAGTTTAAAATTAGATAATCAACCTAAATTTTAGTTAAATAATTAGATAATCAACCCAAGATGATGATTTTCAGTTGGAGTTGAAGAACGTGAATGGAACTCTGTTGCTGCAAACGTGAATATTGAAGAAGAAGAAGATTTTCCGATTGTTTTTTTAAATAAAACTAAATTTAAAATGATATGGATTTACACTAAATAATTCACATAAGCATAAATTGTGACACATCAGCACCATAATAGCCACATAGGTTTTTTTAAACGGAGTTGGATGGAGACTAACAGAAAAGGGTAATTGTGCTTAAAATTTAAAAGATAAATGATTTATTTGGGACAAAAAAAAAGTTAAAGGACTAAATCGTTATCTTTAATTAAGTTAAGGAGCCTCGGGAGCATTTTAACCTTTAAAAAATTAGTAAAGCCTCAACTATACTATTACTCTCTTTCCAATTTAGTCCTTGAACCATTTTAAATCTGTCACACTAGAGAGAATGATAGTTCAAGAAATATTTTAATGAATTTAAAATAGTTTAGAAGCTATTTAATGTATTTCTAATTCTATAGTTTAGAAATTAAATTGGAAAGTCCCTCACTGTTGGTTGCCTTAGCAATTTCAGCGACATGGGGACATCGACTCCGGGTTGAACCCGGGTGTGGCCAGTTATAGTGTGCGTGTGTGGTATTTATTTGTCAATTTAGCTAAGTAGACCAAAAAAAGAAATTAAATTGGAAAGATAGTAGGCAAAATTACACTAATGTCATTTAAGTTATTTAATTGTAATAAGTTGGTTCTTTAAGTTTTTTTCGTACCTCTTAGGTTCTTTAAGTTACATAATGTGTATACCGCTAGTTCCTTTTTTCATTTTTCGTTTCAAAAAACCCAAGTTGGCGTTCATAGAGCTGATGTGGTCGTGACAGAGCCTACATTTCATCTGTCTCGTAACAATTTGGTCATTTAATACTACCGTCATGTAATAATTTGATCATTTTAACTTATATGAAAAAGAGGATGAACAATTTTTTTAAAAATTTTTAAGTTGAAAACCAAATTGTTACATGACAGTAGGCGTAAATGACCAAATTGTCACCGGATAGATGATACGTATACTCCGTCATGACCACGTCAGCTCTATTAGTGCCATCTTCGGTTTTTTGTAACGAAAAATGAAAAAATGACTAGCAGTGTACGCATTATGTAACTTAAAACCTAAGGGTATGTTTGGATACTTGAAACTGAACGGAATGGAATGGAGTGGAGTGGAATGGAACGGAGCGGAATGGAATAAAATTCCCACTCCATTGTTTGGGGAAGAAAAATAAGAGTGAGTGGTTTCATCCCATACCCCCCAAATTGGAGGGGAAGAAAAATAAGGGAATGTGATGGAATGGATTCCATCACTTACTATTTCATTCCATCACTTTTTTAAGTACCCAAACAATGGAACATTAAAACATTCCACTCCATTCCATTCTATTCCATCACAAACCACTAATCCAAACATACCCTAAATGGTACGAAAAAAATTTAAAGGACCTAACTTATTACAATTAAATAACTTAAAGAATCAACTAGTTACAATTTTGCCAAAGTTAGTAATATTAAGGCTAAAATGCTCCCGGGGTCCCTTATCTT
Source organism: Astragalus glycyphyllos (assembly GCA_963573325.1). Lineage (NCBI taxonomy): Eukaryota > Viridiplantae > Streptophyta > Magnoliopsida > Fabales > Fabaceae > Astragalus > Astragalus glycyphyllos. The sequence continues at coordinate 40,290,647 of OY754312.1, forward strand.
TAATTAAAGTAACGATTTAGTCCTTTATGTTTTTTTTTGTCCCAAATAAATCCTTTACCTTTTAAACTTTAAGCAAAATTGTCCTTTTCCGTCAACTCTGTCCATTCCGTTAAAATGTTAATGTGGAAATAAAAGTGCTGATGTGTCCTAATCCACGTCATTTATTATTATTTTTTTGACTGACATGTCATTTTTAATTTTATTTTATTTTAAAAAAATCCCAACACTATTCATCTTCTTCAACCTCACTCTACACTATTCATCTTCTTCAACCTCTCCGAATCTGATAAAAAAACCAGATCTGCAAAACCAAGCTAGAGAAACGAAAAAACCTCCACCTCCGATCTGTAAAACGAGAAAAATACAAAGACGAGAAACCTCTAAATTGAAAAACGAAACAAAATGAAAATTTGTTTCTTTAGAAACGAAACGAAACATTAAAATACGAAGTCAAAATCGAAACGCAGAATCTTCAATCATCACCAATCACAGATCTGGATATAAAACGAAATCAAAATCTATACCCAAAAACCCAAAACGAAACCGAAATCTTAGAACTAGGAGAGAGAGAGAGAGAGAGAGACGAACTGGGAGATAGTGGAGGTTGGAAATACTGCATTTTCAAAGGTATGGATGAAAATGATGATGACGATGTGTTTTACAAAGGCCACGAAAACATCCCCAGGAAGAGGAGCTCCAGGAATTCAAGGAGTTTGATTAATGTTCATCTATTTATTATTTTTGAATTAATTTTAATTGAGTTTTTATTTTAATAAATTTTTTTAAAATCTATTTTTAAATCCCACGTCAGCACGTGATAGCCACGTCATTTCTTTTTTAACGGAGTGAATGAGATTTAACGGAAAAGGATAATTTTGCTTAAAGTTTAAAAGATAAAGAATTTATTTAGGACAAAAAAAACATAAAGGACTAAATCGTTATTTTAAATAAAGATAAGGGACCCCGGAAGCATTTTAGCCTAATATTAAAAGTTGACTCAAGTGAAAAAGATTCTTCGATGGGCAAATAGAGTGAGTGAGTGACACTATCAAGCACCACTACTGTTCTTTAGGTGTGCGGATTACATTCTTCTTCAGCCAAAACTCACTCTCCTCTTCAGTCTTTCGCCGAGAACACAAATCGTTGCTAGGATTCGTTCGTTCGTAAATCGTTTCGCTCCCAAATGAATTTCTGCGCTCTTCTCAAACCCTAGAAACGATTTGTTCGCAGTGCTCCACCCAAAATCCTTCGCATTCTGGTTGTCGCTACCTCTTTTGCGACGGGTTCGGCCTCTATTTTGCTGCTCCTCTTTTGCATTTTATTTTCTTTCTTCATCTTTGTCTTCTGCTCCTTCTTTCTGAAGTGTCATTGATTGTTAAACAAAGGTCTTCATATATTTGTATGAACAATAAATTTAGTATATTTGAGATTTTTACTCTGGTTCCAATAAATATATTTTGTGTTGTGTGTACACAAAAAAAAAGTTATTTGGAATAATTGTTCTTTCAATTTTCAGAATATGGGACTTATTAACAATGCTACAACTTCAACTCCTATTTCAGTGTTAGATGGCTCAGTTACTGAGATGATAATCTCCTTCTTTCATATTTTCATTTTCAACTTTTCTATCACCTTTAACATTCTTCATCATAAGTATAGATTTGTAGGTACGTTAGGTTAAGTTAAGTTATAGATCCTGTTTTAGAAATAGTGAATTTTAGATATGGCTAAATAGTTAAAGAGATAAATCTATATATTTCAGATATAAATTTATTGTCCATTTGTCTCGCCTCTTCTATTTTTTAATGCCTCTATGGATCTTGCTACAGCATGCACTCAGACAGGCATCAAATAAATTTTGCCTCTTCTAATTCTGAAACAAAAGTTATATTAGCTTTTGTGTTTTCTGTACATGTAAACTTGGTAGTTTTGTGAGTGTGCGGCCTTACTTCTGAGTAAGTATTTTGATAGATTCTGGTTCAACCCTTTTGACAGATTCTGGTTAATCATCATCTTGTTACTGTCAGGATTCACAGAGGAAGAGACTAATAGAAGGAAAAGTTGTGTTGGGTTGGCTGCGAGATCTTCTAACTTCATAGCCAAGGTAACATACTTTTTTCCTTTCTCTTGAGCCGTGTTGGGCTGAATCTGCTCTAAAAAGGTTTTGCTTCTATTTCGAGAGTTTTGTTTTGTAAAATGTCATAGGTGTAATATGCCTATTTTAAATTGCTCCATGCATTTGTTTGATACTACTTTCCTACCTTCTGAATGTACTTGTATCTTGTATGTCAGGTTCCTTGGAACTATGTACTATGTTTACACTGCTACTTTGTAAATGTTAACTATTTTACTCTTTGTTTTCCTTGATTGGAGTTTGAGCTCTTTCCCTTGCAATTTGATGATTTCTGGCTATGCTGTTGGCCACTAACCTCGGGTTGCAATCCTGAATTTGAGCTCTTTCCATTACCCTTACACTGTTCCAGCTGTTTTGAAATTGATGAGATCCTTGGCCTTGTTACTCCAAGACAGCCCAATAGGTTTGAGAAAGTTCATTCTAGAAGGGGTAAAAGGGGAACTCTGGCAGAAGTTGAGGGAAAGGGTGGGAAAGAGAATAACTAACTTGCGGATGTGGCAAAAGTAGATGAAGGAATATTCTAGTTGGTTAGAGGTGAGAGAGTGAATATAAGGGAGGGTCATTAGTTGCTTGAGGTAGGCTTGATTTGGGAATTGGGATTAGGCTTGGGAGAGCATTGTCACTCTCAGAATTGACAATTACAGTTACCTTTATCTCTATTGTTCTGCATTTCCTTTTGTAATTCTTGCAATCAGTGTTTATCTCCATTAATACACAGATATCCTAGTTCTATTTCCATTCTATATCTATGGGTTCTCATCAAGTGGTATCAAAGCATTCGATCCAAAGGAATGCTCGAAGGAAGGTCAGCGACGACACACACAACCACCGCATCGAAGCATTTCGGGAACGAGTGAGGCAGATTGGCGCACCTAAAGAACCAGATCATGGTCGTCATTACACCAATGCAACAGCACAATCAGACTTCAAGGTTTACGATCCTGGTCGAGGCAAAATAGAAAATCCAAATTCAAGGAGAGGAGGGAGCCGAGAAGAAGAGATAGAGCTTCACTGGAATAGGAGGAGGCAGGGAGACACGGGAAGTCGAACTCGACGTCACCATGCTCCGACTCGAAGGAGTGGGTGGAGAGATAAAATTCTGGAGAAAATTGATGAGATATTGATAACGTTGAGATCACCAGTTCCAGAGATTGTTCCGAAATCAAGAAAACCAGAAGTAGTGAAAGCAGAAGCAAGTGAAGATCCAGAACCAGAAGTGGTGAAACCTAAAGCGGAGACGGAAAGAGAAGACGACGTCTCTGAAACACAGGAAGGTGCGATCGAGAGTATGGGAGATGCCGTTTGGGTTAAGGAGAGAAGCGAGATTGCTGGTCACCTACACCCACCGTGGAATCAAGTGACGATGGAAGTACAGAGTGACGAAGAGCCACTGGATAAAACGACGGATCTGGCGACAGAGACGACAGATAGTGGCGTCGACAGGTGCAAGGAGAGAAGAGTAGAAGGTGGTTACCGAGGAAAGATGATTGTAAAACGTGACGGTGGCGATGAGGAACGGCCGCCGGAAGAACCGCCGCCGGTGCCGAGCTGTGGAGCGACTGAGGCGGTGGTGCAGCTTCGTCGCGATTTGGGAAATATGTCTTTCTCTTTATGGGCTGAGATGCGCGACAGGGAAGAGTGGGAAAAGAAAGGTAGGGCAGATTGGATCTCATGGGAATTGGGCCTCTTGACTGAACCAATGGGTCAGGACCAGTTCTTGATACTTACACCTATTCAATTTACTAATAATATGGGGTGGGTGTTACAAACAGTAAAGGAAATGAGCCCAGAAAAGAAGGCTAAGGCTGTTTGGGAATTAGAGGGTTTGGACCTCACTTATAACTCAGTGGGCCAGGCCCAAGATCTTGTTAGGAAGGCAACCCAATTTAATAAGGTGGGGAGGGTGTTGCAAGTAGCCGGTGGTTTAGAAATTAAAAGAAAGCATCAAAGTGCACTGTTGGTGGTACCCATGCCAAGGTTGGATCAGTTCTTCAACTATTTTGGTCTACAACATCTATCTCTTGGCTTATCAATAACTGCTGCAGCGTTAGACCGACAAGGCGTCCAATCCTATTCAATGAATGAAGGCTGGGCCATGCTATCACAAGAGCTACAAGCTTTCCTCTTGCTGATACAAGCTTGCCTACACACTCGCAGTAACTTCAATCCTATGACATTAGAGACAATTGAGCAGCTCTTTGAAAGAGCACAGGAGCCCAGAAATGTAGAACTCAGGGGTTCTATTATTCTTGACAGTGGTGAAGTAAAAGGAGAGGGGGTTGGTAGGATTTTTTGCAATGCTTTTCAACTATTATTCAAAGGAGCTGCTAAAGTAATCAATTTATTAGTGGAGGTGGGTGAAAACTATAGCAATGGTTCAAGGCAATTAGCAAATATCTCAATTATGGTGGAGCCTCCACTTGTCCATAAGTGGGATCCAGGTGGCCTTACAAGAGATGAGTGGAATCCAAGTGGCATTAGAAGAGACGTGAACAGACAAGAGAGTGCCAACACTAGTGCAATGGAAAGCCATGGAAATCAAACACATCAATATCTTCAGGTACTTTTCAGCTTCCAGCAAATCATAGACTTTGTTGGTGATTATGGGGGTGTTTCAATGAGCTCTAAAATGCTCAAGAGTCATGTTATTAGAGCTGCCCCAATTAATGATGAGGAGAGATGGTTGCAAGCAAAGGAAATAGAAAACAAAAAGTATCATCACTCTACACTTATGGTTGGTGTGTTTCTTAAGATTCTACGACACAAAGGTACAACTATTTTGTCACAGTTTATCCATGGGTATCACCCCATTGCAAAGCAAGCTTGGGTCACAAAAACTAATTTTCTGGAAACAATTTATAGAGACCTAACAGCACCAACTCTAGACCCACTCTTCAATATTTTTCTTCCACTCCAGAAATTTCCAGGGATGCCTATTATTGTGGATGTTTTTGCTCTTGTGCATGAAGCCTTGCTGGATGGAGCTGCAACCTTCATGACCCACTTAAGCTTCCCTATTAAAAGAATTAGCACATCCCTGAACTTGATCCAAGACCAGGAAAAAGTGAATGAATCTTTAGAATGGAGTCACCTTTATTATTGTTTACGAAATGAAGAAAGAGCTAATTGTTCGGTGAAGCTTGGGTGGCACAACATGCTTATAGGTGAACACTTGATTCAAGAGACAAAATCTTCAAGAATGTCATTGGTGGAAACACATCAGAAGCTTTGGGATCCTGGAGGAACTATATTGTTGTTGTTAGAAGACCAATTTGCAATCCAACAAGGGAAAGTAGTGATGATAAGACAAGTTGTTGATATAGATGTGGAGGCCTTAATCAAATGGAATCAACATCCCACTTGTGAGAATCCAAAGGAGTGGCGAACTGAAGTACTAAAGGAATTCGTATCCTCTCACCTTGAGGACAAGGTGAATTTCAAAGGGGGAGTATTGATGAGATCCTTGGCCTTGTTACTCCAAGACAGCCCAATAGGTTTGAGAAAGTTCATTCTAGAAGGGGTAAAAGGGGAACTCTGGCAGAAGTTGAGGGAAAGGGTGGGAAAGAGAATAACTAACTTGCGGATGTGGCAAAAGTAGATGAAGGAATATTCTAGTTGGTTAGAGGTGAGAGAGTGAATATAAGGGAGGGTCATTAGTTGCTTGAGGTAGGCTTGATTTGGGAATTGGGATTAGGCTTGGGAGAGCATTGTCACTCTCAGAATTGACAATTACAGTTACCTTTATCTCTATTGTTCTGCATTTCCTTTTGTAATTCTTGCAATCAGTGTTTATCTCCATTAATACACAGATATCCTAGTTCTATTTCCATTCTATATCTATGGGTTCTCATCAGAAATCATGTTCTAAGTTTTCTGGTATTGCAGAGGTTAGACAGTTTATAATGTGGCTGTTAAGACTGCCTTGTGGGGGGACATTTTTGTACAAAACAATCTGGTCCATGTTTGTAGTAGTTTCAAATGGGGAATTTCTAAAATTTTGGAGATCATAATTTACTTTATCATGTAGTTTTTAGTAGCCTTCTCCATGCGTTGTTCACTTCATTGTTAAGTGTCTTCCTCCAAATTTGGGCCATGAGGTGTTGGTGTTAAACACTAGTTATTTTAAATTGCTATGATTTTTTACGAACTGATGTATTAGGTTCATTATTTACGTTTTCAGTTGTCAAGATTCTAGATGTTTCTAATTGTAATATTTTTTTTTCTGAATAGTCAGTGATTTATACCTTTCCTCAAATATACAATTGTTTTTTTCCACTTATCTTTCCATGTGACTATTAAAATGGTTGACACAGCTGAAATACAATTTTTCTATCATTAATCTGTGCATTTTTTCCTTTGTGCATAAGATTTAGTGCCTGTGGTTTTTGATAACCGGTCATCAGATTTAGCTTCATTTAAGGTGGTTATACTGAATGAGAAACTACCCCACCCCACCATTTATTTGTGCCATAATTTATTTACTGTTGTTTTTGCTTTTATATTTCTGTTTATCTCAGATGTTATCACCTTAAATTTGTGTTATGGAAGTTAGCTTCAAAGTGCCTAAAGTCAATGAAAGTACATCTTGTCAAATAGGGAGCTCCTAGTTCTTCACTTTCATCATTTTTATCTATCTAAATAGATTAAATAGATAGGTATATATTATCTATCTATTGATTCCTTTATTTGTGCATGTTTAAGAAGAAATACGATTCTTTTTATTTGTCATGTTAATAATTTAAAGTTACATTAATTTTTATTTATTTATAAATAACAGTATCTTTGATATGGTCTAAGCTCCAACATCACCATGACACTCAACCCACATTTTAAGAAGGGATGCAATTATGTGCTTGAAAAGCTAGGCAAGAAAATTTTACTAAATTGACTGTTTCTCAATCATACCATTATTGAGAAAGATCAATAATCATGAGTATTGCAGGAAAAACCTTATAATTTTATTTAAGACAACAAAATTTATTGGTTTGTGTAATACAAACTTCAACTACCGATATTTCTTTCATATTTGAATTAATGGAGGTTGCATGCATTCAAGCTGATGGACACAGAAGATAGCAAGCTTGTTGGATGGAAGGAATCAATGAAAACTTTGTTAGGTGCCCTATACGGGGAAGCTTATCAACCATACAGTATTCCAGTTGTTCCAGATCATCTTCGAAAATGGAATGAGAATGCTTACATGCCAAAAGCTGTCTCCATTGGCCCACGATATAGAGGAAGAAGAGACCTCCTACCTATGGAAGAAAACAAATGGCGTTGCATGATGTCGCTTCTTAAACGATCACATGATGAAAATGCTAGTTTCGAAAACTGCATGGAATCCATTCTAAAGTTAGATGCAGCAGTTCGCGCAAGCTATGTCGATGAAATCAAACTGGACAGGTATGAACTGGCCACAATTATGGTACTCGATGGTTGTTTTTTGTTAGAGCTTCTTATTTCTGGATCAGTGGAGTTAGATACAAAGATACCACGCAACCAATATGCTAATCCTGGACAAGAATTGAGAAATATTGAACTGATATTGGGAGATTTAACACTGCTCGAGAACCAGATACCACTTTTTATTCTCAGAACTTTGTTCAGACAAGTGTTTAAAGATGAAAAACTTTCTGATACACTCATAAATAATCTTTCTCTCTCAGTACTCTTTGGATTTGATCCAAATTTACGAGATGATTTCGAGTTCCAAAACCACCGTCCTTTCTCTCACTTTATTCAGAATGCTGCTCATTTTTACATTCATAGGGAGAAAGGGAAACTGAAGTTAAGTAATAATAATATTAATAATGAATATTACCAACATGTTTCAATTTCTATTGATGATGATGATGGTGATGGAGGAGGTGTTGAACATCTAAATCGTTGTGCTACTAGGCTACAAGCTGCTGGTATTTGCATCAAAAGTGTGAATGATAATGATGGAACCTTCAAATTTAACATAGGACTACTCAACAAAGGGATACTAGAAATCTCACCGTTGAATATTACACAGACAACAGAAGCACGATGGTTGAACTTCATTGCTTGGGAGCATTCTTCCCTTGCTGATAAGTGTTGCATATTCACTTCTTCTGCCATGCTTTTCAGTGATTTAATATGTTGTTCAAGTGATGTTCAACTCCTTAAAGACAAAGGAGTTATAGTAGACCATTTGAATAAGAGCAATGGAGATCTCGTGGATTTTTTTCGTGGCATCACCAAGGGTGTTAACCGGAGCATTATTCATCCCATATATAGCAAAAATTTCCATGCCTTGAACACCTACTCAGAATATAATTATGCCACCAAGATCTCTATATTACTCTACCATTATTTCTATCGATTTTTAGAGTGGATCTATGGCCTTCCCAGATATTTTAGGCATGGTTACAGATTTGCTATTACTATGGTAACTGTTCTTACTGTTGTCCAAACATGTTATGCAGTTGTAGCCTATCATTTTCCCAACAATTGATAGACAAATTTTTGGGGTTAAATTAATAGTAGATATGTGTCTGTTTTGATTCTCATAGAATCTTGAAACTTTTCCTAAGAAATTGGAACATGCAAAATTGTGTGAGATGTGCATTTTTATAAAAGAAATTGATGTGATTAGATTATTGATGTTAATGGAGACGAAGAAGATTGAATGTGTGTTTGTATGCTTAGTTGGGCTATAATGTCAAGTTCAATTATTATCATCTGAATTAGTCCTTATTTTACTTAAGGTGTTGATTGTTATTTCTTATGTTTAGAATTTTTATTATGCTTTTCTCTAAGAAAGTGACACATGTATGGCTAGCATTTAATTATTAAGAAATATTAAGTGTATTGTAGCTTGATGAAAAATTATCAATCAAATGAAGAATTTTACTTTCTCAATAGGTTAGTTTCCTTTGCTCTCTGTCTTTTCCTCCTTTTATTAGTGTCATCTCTTATTTCCATAGAGCATATAACCAACGGCCTAACAATATGCTACTTTGACTTCAATAGAACGCATTGTTTAAAGCATGTGTTATCACAATAGAGAAATGGTACCTTAACACATACAATAGGCGAATAAGTAAGAAAGTAAGGCAACAACTGCAACTCACGAATGAATGATGAGATATACATATACCTCTTGGACTTGGTTAAGTGGAAACTTCAAAGTTGTTTTAAGCACATTCTTAATTTTGGAAAGTTCATGAAAAGTATCACTAACACATTGTCAACTACATTAATATAAGGAAAGGCGATGTTGGTGAATAAGGATTGGTCAGAATTTGTCTTGTGAAAAGGAATGTTCATGACACCGAAAGGAATGCACACTACTTACATTTCAATATGAAGGAAAACATCATTTATTCACATTTAATTGGTGAATATGCCAGCCATTGGTAGTAGCCAAGGCTATAAAGATTTGGGCTGCATACTAGCTCATCTTCACTTTTTGATCGGTTGTTTCTCAATCTCAGCACATTCACTACTTTATAATTGATGCAGGTTAATTTAAGATTTTTTTTTTGAGTAAACTCCAAATCTCCAACTTGTTTCTTCCAATGCATTCTTGTTTCATCTCATGAAGACAATCAAATATTTGCGACAATGCATGAGCCCTGTTCTGTTACAACATATTACGAAAAAAGATGAACCAATACACATTTCAAGTGCGAACACGCGCAATGCAAACATGGAAAATTCACATAGCAAACATAACTTTTCCAAACCTATATTTGCACGAATTCACACCACTTGAGTTGTTTTAGACTCTCTCTGAATAGTATTTTGCCACTTTCAGTTTAATCTGAGGTTCTTGTTCAGTTTTGTCGAGGTTGTGAGCTCTTTAAAGACAAGGGAGTTATAGTAGACCATTTGATGAAGAGCAATCGAGATCTCATGGATTTTTTCATTCCATCACCTAGGGAGTTGACCGTAGCAATATTGATCTCATATATAGCTAAGTTTTTCATGCCTTGAACACTTACTTAGGAACAATTTATGCCACTAAGATCCCTACATTACTCTACAATTCATCCCTACTTCACAGATATTTTATGCATGGTTACAAATTTGCTGCTACTATATGTTAACTGTTCTGGGTGTTGTCCAAACTTGTTATGCAGTTGTAACCTATCATTTTCCCAATAATTAATTCATAGACAAAATCATGGCTTAAATTAATAGTAGATATGTGAGATATCCATTTTAATAAAATGATTGAATATGGGTTTGTTAGCTCTAAACAGGGTCGGCCCAACCTATTTGGAGGCCTAAAACGAACTTTTTAGTGAGACCCTTTAAAGAAGAAAGTAACATAAAAGTGAGAAATATTAAGAGAAATTAAAACCTTTTAAAGTGAGACAATACAATAGAAATTATAGGCTTTATAGATATTCAAAAATGAAAATAGAATTTTATATGGACAATATTTATGATTTTTTAAATTTAAACTATAAAATGGTATATTAATTTAATAATCAATAGGATATATCTATTCCTATTTTATTTCTATCAAAACATGTTATTTATATGTTGATGCAATGGTAAGTTTTTGACTAATCAATAGTATTTGACCTGTGTTCAAATCCCTACAAAAACAAATGTGTTATTGTTTTTTAATTTTAATAATATGCAGTTAAAAAAATTTCGAAAAATGAAGCACCGAGTTTCAAACTTGTAATCGGGAAGAAAGAATCCCAAACTTCCACCAATTGAGCTATGTTGACGTTAACAATATGAGGGTCTCTTTTAATATATGACACTTAATTTGAGCCTCCTTTTTTAGGCTTACAACAAAGTTATTTTTTTGAGGCCCGAGCAAGGGCTCCTTATGCTTGGGCCGTCCCTGGCTCTAAATCTGACTCATCCTTGTTGATTCTCAGAAATGCATGACTTGTTCAATTCACTCTTGTGAATGTAGATGATCTTAATTAATTATAACTCCAAGCAACTCTTGTTCCACTTCCACCCCTGCCCATCTAGTATTATACTACAGTTCCAATCTAATTTCCTAGAAATCATCCTGGCAGTTGCTAACTTGCTACATCCTCCACGGAGGTTGAATATAGAGAGCTCTTGTAAACTCTGCAGCAGAATCATTATGGCTTCAGTCCTTACCCACTGAGCTAGGTGTCACCACCTCAAAGGTTTCAAAGGGAATTGCCAGGATTCATTTTCAATCCATATTTTCTCATCCATTCAAATGATTGTCGAAGGTGGTCTAGATGACCACTTTCTGATGCTGATTTAACTACTATGTCATCTATGTATACTTGCATAAAATTTTCTATAAAATCATGGAACATAGTATTCATAGCTGTTTGGTACGTAGCACCAGCATTTTTTAAACCAAATGGCATCACTACCCATTCATAAACACCTAACGCCCCCGAGCATCGAAATGCAGTCTTTGAAACATCTTCCTAAGCAATAAAGATTTGGTTGTAGCCTGAATACCCATCAAGCATACTCAAATATTGGTAACCTATTGCGGAATCAACTAACATTTCTGCCACCGGCATTGGATATTGATCTTTGGGAGTAGCATTATTTAGATCCCTAAAATCTATGCAAACTCTAAGTGTACCATTTTTCTTAATTACAGGAACTATATTAGCAAGCCAATCAACATACCTGGCAGTTCTGATGAACTTGCTCTTTAGTAACCTTTCGATCTCTGTTTTGATCTTCGACATGATTTCTGGTGCAAATCTCCTTGGGGTTTGCTTCACAGGCTTCTTATCTGGTCGAATAGGCAGCTTCAACTCAACCACTTCTCTTTTTAAACCTGGAATTTCATTGTAGTCCCAAGCAAAACAGTCTTTGTACTCTTTCAACAATTCGACTATCTGCACCTTGAAGTCTTTATTGACTTTTGCACTGATATATGTTGGTCTTCTTACACTTCCATCTCCCAAATCTATTTCTTCTAAGGGATCTTGTGCTTGTATCTTCTTGGTCGAACCCATTGGATCTTTCTCAAATCCTAATGGTTCATCATCATAGACACCGTCTAGTCTAGGTGATTCGACCATAATTTCTTTGTTACTATCATTTGTGGTTAAAGCAACCATGTGATGCAACTCAGCTTCGAGAATTGCTTTTTCTTTATTTTCGGCCACATAGGCTGTAATTCTTTCCCATGTACTGGGTTTTATCATCATCAATCATCCCAACCAGAAGGCTTGTCAAAGCCTCTTGTTGCACTTCCATCATCAATGTATTGCCTCTCCCAAATGAAACCATAGTTTGGGTGGAGGTTGACAGAGGAAATAACATTATCCTGCTCAATGAATCCAGCATTAGAGGAGGAACATGGAGCAATGTTCGCTAGTTGTTTGTCGAAGGTCTGCTTGGTTATTGTATTTACTTCAGCCTTGAAGTAACTTTGATCTCCTTCAATATTTTCGACCAATCCATCTCCAAATTACCAACCTCTGATGTACAGTCGAAGGGATTGCCCCCACTGCATGAACCCACTCTCTTCCAAGCAATAAGTTGTAATTTGCTTTAGAAGGTATTACCATAAACAGAGTTGGCCTCTTTATGCTTCCAACAGCCAATTCGACCTGAATGCCCCCTAGTGAGTAGCCAGATTTGCCTTCATAATTGGTAAGAACCACGTTATGTGGCCTTAAATCAGTACCATACTTGCCAATTTTACTTAGCAAGTGTTGAGGCATTAAATTCACAGCGGCTCCACCATCGACAAGGACCTTGTTGATCCCAACATTATTGACTTTGGCTTGTATAAATAGTGGCTTGAGATGATTCATCATGCCACAATCCGGCCTTTCAAACACAGCTTGTTGCTCTTCAACGCAACCATTCTTCAGCACATAATAGCATATTGGCTTGTAAGCCATACCTTCGTCGAATTCTTCTTCGACCTCATTGACTTCAGACACCACATCATATTCAATTGGTAAAATTGAAACGACACCACATAGCACGTCGAAGTCATGCTCAGGATCAGCAAAAGAAGAGTTCAATTCCTCTTCCAACTTGAGATCTTCTTTGAAGCCTTTCTTTATCTCAGCCAAAGAAGGGAAGATTCTTTCAGTGGCTGGTTTCCTAACCACTTCAGTTGAAGGTAAAACTATTTCCTTACCTTTCTCGTTCTTGGGAATTGCTACTTTGCCTGTATCAACAGCATTAACTTTCTTTTGGCGTTGAAATCTTCGCCATTGAGTCCTTGTCATAGGATTCTTTCCCTTGTAGTTGTTGTTGTAGGGATACTTCTTATTTCCAGTTGCCTCATTCTGGTTAGCACCACTTGTGTTTCCTTTGGCCATCATATTTGGCCTAATTCGATGAATCACGTTGCCCCCAGTGTGGTACAGGCCTTTACCTTTCCCACCAGAATGTACCCACTTTTCGACAGGAGTACAAGAAGGAGGCACGTAAGTGCTTAACTTTCCTTTTCCTCCATAGGGAATTCTCTTGTCAGCAAAATCAAACTTGGGCCTTTTATCCACCCACTTTCCCTTGCGCTTCATTTGAGGCTTGAACTCTTCAAGTTCTTTAGCAGCTTTCTTGTCGAAAACAGCACTGCACCTTGGGCACAGCATCACCTCTGAATTACTTATCTTGCAGCGATTGAGGAAATCCACCAAATCCTCTTCAGCTTTTGGGTAAACGGGTTTGGCCTTGTCGTTTCCTTGGCCTTCTGCAGCCATTTGGACATCCATCTCTGAAATTGGTGAAGTTCTCTTAATGTGAGCCTTACTAGGCCCAGTTCCAGAAGCTTCGACCATATTGATGCTAATTTCAGTGTATAATGCCTCGACTTCAGGCAAGGGATCAGCATCAATCTTCATTGGCGCTTTTGGTTTTTCACCAAATTTGAGCCTTCCTTCATTTAGCGCTTTCTGCACCAAATCCCTGAAAAGAACACAATGAGAGGTATTATGACCCAAAAAATTATGGTATTTGCAAAAACCTCTTTTCTGTCTTTGTTCTAATGGTGGTGTTTTTAGCCCTTTAGGAACCAGAATTTGACCGTCCTTAACTAACAAGTCAAATATTTCGTCACATTAAGAAACATCAAATGTATAAGTTTTTGCAACGAATTTGTCGTTTTTAGGTTCGACAGGATTTTTACCATTTGAAGGTTTTAGCAATTTACAAGTATATGGAGGTCCTGGCTTTAATTCGGCAACATTGACCTCCTCTTCGACTTCCTCGTAAGAGATGTCGTACTCTTGTTCCTCATTTTGAATTTCGACATAGGCAATTTTGTCTTTTTTATTGTTATGAAACCTACTAGTTCTAGATTTCTCAGCTTTTAGCCTTTCGACTTGCCTTACTCTATCGGCCAATTGGGCCATATCTCTTAAATGTTGAGTGTCTAGTTTTTTCCTAATAGAATAATCTAGACCACCAGCAGTCATTTCGACTAAGTCATGTTCAGGCACTTGGGTAAAGCACCTTGCTTTGAGAAGTCTAAATCTGTTGAGATAGTCATCAACAGTCTCTGCCGTTTTACGTCGAACACTAGCCAATTCTTTGAGACTAATTTTGGAGTGTCCTATATAGAATTGCTCGTGAAAAGCTTTTTCTAACTGGTTCCAATTAAACATAGAGTGAGGGGGTAGTGTAGTAAACCAAGTAAAAGCATTTTTTGTTAGAGAATTAGGGAAAAATTTCATTCTTAAATTCTCATTTTGGGCTAAATCCCCAGCCTCAGTTAAATAACGAGCAATGTGTTCGACGGTGGATTCACTAGTTTCTCCACCAAATTTAGTGAATTTAGGGACTTTCCAACCCCTTGGCAATTCACTTTGCAAAATATATTCTGATAATGGCGACACGAAATTTGGCCTGCGCATTCCTATGTTAAGGCCATTCTGGGCTAAAATTGTTTCGACAAAATTAGCTATATTGTTCTGCGCTCCAAATTTGTTTTGTTGCACTTGCCTGACTACTTCATCAGCATTTTGATTTCTATTTACTAACACTATATCAGGCTCGTTTTCAACCATCCCCTGCAAGGGTTGTTCGACAACTTGTGCTTGTGCCTGATTTCTAGGCAATTCAATGTTAGGCCTTTCTAAGGTGATTTCTACAGGCCTCAAAGGTTGTACTTGGGGTATTGGCTGATTCTGCATTCTTGGAGTGCCAAAGAAATCTGCAATTCGACCCATTTGAGTTGCCAATGCTTGGTAACTGTTATTGGTATCACGTATCAAAGGGTTGAATACTGTACCAATTTGTTGGGTTAACATGTTAACCATATCATGATTGGCATCATCTATTTGTTGTCTTAATGCCAACACAGGCGCTGTAGTTAATGTGGGTTGGGCATTTCGACCATAAATGCCCTCTTGAGAGGCATGCATAAGGGAGAAACCACCATTCATTATGTTATCTGCACACGTTGGTGAATTGGTTTGCAAGCCTACCATCATGCCAGTTGGCATACCATAAGGGAGATTTCGACCAACTATAGGCATGCTAAATGGGATATGACCAATAGTCATATATGGGTTAGACGTTCCCATTGTTTGTGGCATAGAAGCCATTTCATTAGGCTGTGTGGTCACCATGGTGGCCATTGTTGGTAAAGGATTAAGCACAGCAGATGTAACTGTGACCATGCCTGTCGAAGGCATTGGAGCAGTTATTCCCATAGCGGTTACTGGATTAGCGTCATTGACAGACGCATTCTCAGGGCCACTCTGTGCATTCGAAGAACTTGCGCCAGAAATTGACATCTTTGACAAAGATTTACCACTCCTCAGGCGCATAAACAATTATATTCCAAGATTCTGTTAACTAACACTCTAATATTTCGACACAAAGGTCCCACTGGGCGTGCCAATTTGTTTACCGTGGATTTTGGTAAACACCACTGGTCTCCAATTTGGTTAACTTGCAGGATCAACCAGTGAATCCTAAGACCATTTATGTTTAGAGTTTTTAGTTTGATGTGATGTTCTTCAGTGTTTTGCGTTTTAAACAGAAAAGAAGAAGAAATAATTGATTCCTTACGCGCGAAGCAATCAAGATATTTCAGGGAAGAAGGACTTGAATTGTAAAACACATAAAGGTAAAGAGAAAACAGAAGTAAATTGCATTAAAATGAAAGAGAATGGTACACAAGATCATACATTGTTCTCTGACTCGTTTTTCTCTTGAATGCGGAAGTTAGAGCGTGAGAATTGCAATATGAAATTTTGTGACCCTTGTTTCTTCTCAGAAACTACTATTTATACTAAGCAGAAAATGCCTTAAAACAGTTATAAAAATGATAGCAACCGCTCCTCTTTTCGACCAACTGCTAGTTCTTCAGCGCATAACTGCTCTGTTTTCTGTCTGTCGAAAGCTTGTGTCCATTTTCCTCTTTCTTGCTTTTGCTTCCCCGGAAGCTTGTCGAATTTACCCTGCACATGACCATTTTCTCTGTCGAAATACTTTGGTCTTTGTCGAAATATAAGTCAAGCCTTGTTGACCATTTTCAATGAAGCCTGTCGAAATTACAAGCTAACAGAAAGTCAAGCAAAAAAAAAGACTGCAAAGTGGCACACACGGTGATGTGTGGTTCTCCTGCGAGACTCATGGCGACGCTTGGAGGCTTTGTTTACAACCAAAACCTCCAGTCCAGGGTTTGGAGCATCCCCGAACGCAACGACATGTTAGTTTTGCAGAAAATGACTGCAAAGTGGAGATTCGAGGATGGTAGCTTTATAGCACTTAGAATACTCCAAGAAAACACGAACTTTTCATTGATTCTCTCACTCAAACTCAACTCCAGATTTAGAATCTTGCTTTGATGCCAAAATAGCTCAGAAGCCTAGAGAGAGCCCACTCTCAATATCTCAAAAGGACACTCTATTTTTACTTTTAAACTTGGATAAAAATAGATGGAATGATTGACCTTATTTATACTAACCTTAGAGGTAAAATTTCAATTGAAATACCGGTAATAAGTAATGTAATCATTAGAAACACAATCTTGTAAGATTGGAGTTTGTCAAACATATTGACTTGAAGTTAAAAAAATAGTGTTAATAAATATTTTTTTTGACGGAATTAATAAATAGTTTTACACTTATATTTTTGGCATTATATTATGCATGTATCTTAATTATTTAACATCTAATATTTTCAATTACATTCCATAAACTTTAGATTCTATATATTGTGAGAACAATTTGTTGGTGGGAATAATGCTGCAACTAAAAAGAACAACCAAACATAGATGATCATTAGTAAAAATTAATTGTGAATAACATGTAAAATAAATAACAAGGAGAAGATCAATTTATCATTTCAAAAGACTCCAAGGCGTGTATAACACTAAGCTTTAGGTTCGATTTGCCCCCACCAATCACTCTAGATTGGATGCAATAGGAAGACCAGCGAATCCCCCTCAGGATACAATGGAGTTCCTTGACATGGTCTACACACCCACACCAAGCATATCGATCAATTGTAGTATATGGAATAAAGTCTCTGTACCAACTCTCGTGCACTAGAGAAGTAAAGATATGATTTAGAATAATAAAAGTGAGAGGATTTTGTGTTGGAGAGAAGTTAAATTCGTATGTTAATTTCTGGTTCCAGAATGTCAGTTCTTATAGAACAGTATATGTCTTTTGTGAAAGGAAATATCTCAATATATGAGTCTTAGTGGAATTCAACAGATATATACAGTTAAAGTTCACACCCTTTCACAATACAATGCGTTGGTCCAGTGGCAATCGCTCATTTTCATCGTTTCAGGGATGCGGGTTTGATTCCTAGTGGACGCTCCCTTCAGATTTTATTTTTCGGCAAGAAAATGTATAATAAAACTATTTTTCAAAAAAGTGTCAAAGCAAGGAGTCAAACCCCAGACGCACAAAGTCACTGAGGAGCCCAAATAACCACTACACCATTCTTTTCTATGTGACATTAGAATAGTGTCATAATTACTTTACCTTTAAAACTGAACTATCCAACCATATATTTTGGAAATATCTCCAACATATATTTATTAGAATATTATTGAATATGAATAATTATTCATTTTTTTAAGTATTAATTAATTCAAATTTGAAAATATAGACTCATAAGAATATCCTATATTTTTCTAATCCTCATATTATTTTACTATAGATTTTATTCATACCAGGTCATGCGATTTGATCGGTAACTCTTTGATCCGACCTAATACACTGACCGGGTCGATGACCGTTCGAGTTTAATAACATTTACTTTGTACTCAACTATTTTATATATTATTATGTTCACCCTTAAAAAAAAGCGCATTGAAAATACGAAAAATTTAACGTCCTTTAGAATTTGCCGGCATGTATCTATCTATATTTCATTTAAACAGGGTCGTCCCAAACAATTTGGAGGCCCTATTCAAATCTTAAAAAATGGGCCCTGTTTGAGATTTAGTTATCTCTTCAAGTTTTTTTTCTTAGCTTCTCATAGCCAGATTCATACATTCCAATCTTAGGAGGTATAGTAGTGTTAGCCTGTAATTTCGACAAGCTTCATTAAAGATGGTCAACATGGCTTAATTTATATTTATTTCACAAAGACCATATTATTTCGACAAAGAAAATGGTCGTGTGCAAGGTAAACTCGACAAGTTTTCAGGGAAGCAAAAGCAAGAGAGAGGAAAATCGACACAGGCTTTCGACAGACAGAAAACAGAGCAGTTATGCGCTGAAGACTAGCAGTTGGTCGAAGCGTGATGGAGCAGTTACTTGGTCGAAAGTAGGAGCAGTTACTTATTTTCAAATTGATAGGCAGTTACTTAGTTCAAATTTCCCCCCCTTTTCCTTTGTATAAATAACTGTTTCTAAGAAGAAACAGGGGTCGCAGATCACAATACACAACCGATTCCTGAAACTCTAACTTCCAAGCCAGAGCGAAAAACGAGTGGAAGAATCCCTGTATGTGATCGTGTACCATTTTTATGATTCAATGCAATTTGTTTTTCTGTTCTTTACAATTCACGCACCATTTACTGCTTCTTTTCTTTTTCGATTCTGTTAAATCATTGCAAATCGTCCCCTTTTTCTACGTTTTCTTCAACAAAAACTATGCGCAATTCAGAGGCATTGCTTTGAGATTTTTCTAGTTTGATCTCACAAACCCTCTAATAAAACTAGTGATTGTTTGCTAAAAACACCAGCAAACAAATTGGCACGCCCGGTGGGACCTTGCCTTTGATTTTGTTCATTTTCGTACTCTCTTATTTGTATTCGCTGTTGTATGCACTTAAGAAGTGGTAAAATGGTTCGTTCTGGTACGAATAATGCATCTAGTTCCAACCCTGTGGTTCCACAAGGGCAAGGGACAACAATGGATTCTGCAAGCATTAGCGCAGGACCATCATCGTCGATAACCGTTCCTTCATTATCAATGATTAATGTTGGTTCAACGTAGTCAGAAATGGCATCTCTGCCTATGTCTTTGCCGTTAAGTGCAGGGCTTCATAGCCCTTACATGGCAATGGGAAACGGTTTAGACCCACGTTTGAATGACGTGCATCTACCCCCATTTCCTCTGGGAATGTATGGCATGCCTACTGGAACGCCACATATTTCGACCTTTTCCCCTACACATGTCTCTTCTGAGAGCGTATTTGGTCGAAATCCCCCAGCATTAACCAATACGTCTTTGTTGGCCTTAAGACAGCAAGTAGACGAGAGTAATCACGATATGGTTAATATGCTTACCCAACAAATTGGTACAGTTTTCAATCCATTGATTCAAAATACCAATAACAGTTACCAAATGTTGGCAAATCAGATGAGTAGGATTGCAAACTTTTTTGGGGTTCCAGCGGTTAATAATAGGCACGTTCCTATTATTGCAGGTAATGCGTCGCCAGTTAACCCCCAAGAAGCAGTTGCAGTCGAAGCGTCGACAGTTGTAGGCGAACTACAAGGGGCAGTAAACCACGTCCCTGAAGTAGTTTTGGTAAATAGACACCAGAACGCTGATGAAGTTGTTCGACAAATGCAACAACACAATGTTGGCGCAGAGAACAATATAACTACTTTAGTCGAAACTATTTTGGCGCAAAATGGCCTTAACATAAGTTTACAAAGGCCTAACTTCGTATCACCATTATGTGAATATGTATTACAAACTGAGTTACCAAGGGGATGGAAAGTTCCCTAGTTTACTAAGTTTGGTGGTGATACAAATGAGTCCACAGTCGAACACATTGCTCGTTTCTTGATTGAGGCTGGGGACTTAGCACAAAATGAGAATTTGAAGATGAAATACTTTCCAAATTCTCTAACTAAAAATGCTTTCACTTGGTTCACGACCTTACCCCCTGGTTCTATGTTCACATGGGGGCAATTAGAAAAGGCATTTCATGCACAGTTTTACATGGGCCAGTCGAAAATTAGTCTTAAAGAATTGGCTAGTGTTCGGCGCAAAATGCCTGAAACTATTGATGATTACTTAAACAGATTTAGGCTGTTGAAATCTCGTTGCTTCACACAAGTCCCTGAACATGAGCTCGTCGAAATGGCTGCTGGTGGCCTTGATTACTCAATTAGAAAGAAATTAGACACATCTCATTTGCGAGATATGGCTCATTTGGCTGATAGGGTTCGACAAGTTGAAAGGCTTAGAGAGGAAAAATCTAGGTCGAATAGGTATCATAAAAAAGAAAAAGTGGCATATGTCGAAGAAGAATTTGACGTTACATATAGTAATGTCGAAGAAGAGGAGATAGACGTGGCTGAACTTAAGCCTGGTCCTCCTTATACCTGTAAATTATTAAGGCCTGCGAATGGGAATAACCCTGTAGAGCCTAAGAACGATAGATTTATGCCTAAGACTTATACTTTTGATGTTACTAAATGTGATGAAATTTTTGATCTTTTAGTAACTGATGGTCAAATATTAGTGCCTAAAGGCCTTAAAATACCAACTCTTGACCAAAGAAAGAAAAAGGGTTATTGTAAGTTCCATAATTTTTTGGGACATAACACTGACCGTTGTGTGCTCTTCAGGGATATTGTGCAAAAAGCAGTTGACGAAGGAAGACTCAAATTTGCTGACAAGAAAATGAAAGCTCCTATGCAGATTGATGTTGATCCGTTGCCTAAGGCTGAAGCTATGTATTCTGAACCTGTCGAAGCTGATGTAGGCATGGTGGATGCTCAAATGGCAGACCCTCCTAAGTGTGTCAAGATTGCCACCGAAAAATTAAAAGGTTTTATGTATGCTGAAGGTAAAAAACAGGAAGTGACCCTAAAAGAATATGATGGGAAGATACATGCTGTGTATCCAAAGGCTGGGGAAGAATTGATAGATTTCCTCAATCGGTGTAAGTGGAATAATTCTGAAGTTATGCTTTGCCCAAGGTGCAGTGCTGTCTTCGATAAAGAAGCAGCTAAAGCTGTCGAAGGTTATCAGGATCAACAACAACGCAAAAGAAAATGGCTTGATAACAGGCCAAAATTTGACTTTGCAAAAGGAGATCTTCCTGGCTATGAGGCTAATGTGTCAGCAAAGCCTTCAACAAGTAAACGACAATTTGCTAAGGAGAAGTCCTCAGCAAAAGGGTATTTGAAGCTGTCAACAGGTAAATCCTTTGTCCCAAGTGCTAGTGCTCCTGTCGAAGCGTGGGTACCCAATAATCAACGTGCTAAAGCTGTCAAGCCAGGTACTGATGCTATTAAGTTTAATTATAAGAATAACTATAAGGGTAAGAACCCTATGACTAGAACACAGTGGCGTCGTTACCAAAGACAACAAAAGAAGAAGGCACACTTTGACATTAACAAGGTTCCGAGTCATTTGGCTAATAATCAAGTTCCACACAGCATAATAGTGGCGAAGAGTGAGGTTCACAAAGATGAAGTTGCCACAAAGAGGAATGTTGATGCTGCTAGTCATGTGTGTGCAGCAAATAAGGCCAAAGGCAAGGCTGTGGTAACAGAAAAGCCAAGAAGGCCTGCTCTTGAAAGAATATTTCCTCCATTGTCAACAGTGAAAGAAACGAATGCTGATTTCGACATGGATGAAGACATGGAGTCGGATTTTGATGATTCTGAAGATGATTTCGACGTTGTTTGCAATGTGGTGTCAATACTGCCTCTTGAGTACGATGTTATCACAGTACCAAATGACGTTGAAGAGGATTTTACAGAGGATATGGCTCATCATAAGCCAATGTGTTACTATGTGATGAACGATGGTTGTGTCGAAGACCAAATGGCTACCTTCGAGAAGCCAGATATGAGTATGCAAAACCATTTGAAACCCCTGTATGTCCAAGCCAAAGTCAATGGTGTTGGAATTAACAAAGTGTTAGTGGATGGTGGAGCCGCAGTGAATTTAATGCCACATGGTCTTTTGAAGAATATTGGTAAGTTCGATACTGACCTCAGGCCACATAACATTGTCTTAAGCAACTATGAAGGCAAAACTGGCCATTCTTTGGGGGCCATTGAGGTGGACTTAATTGTTGGTTCCATAAAGAGGACTACATTGTTTTTAGTGATAGCCTCTAAAGCGAACTTTAATTTACTCCTTGGTAGAGAGTGGATCCATGGAGTTGGTGCTGTCCCTTCAACTTTGCATCAACGTTTAGTAATGTGGAAGGAAGATGGTTTGGTAGAGTATGTTGAAGCCGATCAGAGCTACTTCCGTGCTGATGTGAACCAAGTTACCAAGGAAAATTTTGAGAAACAAATGGCGAAGATTGCGCCATGTTTATCTTCTAATGAGGCATATGTTCCTGCGGATAATATTTTTGCCTCAGTTCATCTTGACCCAAATTATGGTTTTGTTTGGGAAAGAGAAATAATGGGAGATGATAGTGTCTATCCTGATGGTGTTTTTCGACCAACGGGGTGGAACACTGGTTCTTGAAAGTGTTCTTATGTCAGTGCCCAATGCATGGGACAAAATTACGGCTTATATGGCCGAAAACAAGTTTAAAGCGGCTATAGAGGCCGAAATTATTCAACAAACAATGGCTGTCGAAGCCAGTGAGTTACATGAAGAAAATGGCATAGTCATAGATGAAAGACTTGACTGTATCTATGATGATGATCCATTAGGTTTTGAAAAGGATCTTAGAGATTTGACAAAGCATATGCAAGTTCAAGACCCGTTAGAAGAAGTTGATTTGGGAAATGGCTTAATAAAACGGCCAACTTATATTAGTGCAAATATTGATGCTTCTCTAAAAATCCAAGTCATCACGTTGCTAAGGGAGTTCAAAGACTGCTTTGCTTGGGATTACGACGAAATGCCTGGGTTAAGTCGAGAAGTAGTGGAAATGCAATTACCAATTCGACCAGGGAAGAAACCAGTGAAGCAAGTGCCAAGAAGATTTGCTCCTCAAGTGTTGGCTAAGATCAAAGAGGAAATCGAAAGGCTATTCAGAAACAAATTCATCAGAACTGCCAGGTATGTCGAATGGTTAGCCAATATAGTTCCTGTAATAAAGAAAAATGGGACTCTTAGAGTTTGCATAGACTTTAGGGATTTAAATAATGCAACTCCCAAGGATGAATACGCAATGCCTGTGGCAGAAATGCTAATAGATTCAGCAGCAGGATTTGATTATCTTAGTATGCTCGATGGTTATTCTGGGTATAATCAAATCTTCATTGTTGAAGAGGATGTGTCGAAAACTGCTTTTAGATGTCCAGGGGCATTGGGTGTTTATGAATGGGTAGTAATGCCCTTTGGATTAAAGAATGCTGGTGCTACATATCAGAGGGCCATGAATTCTATGTTTCATGATTTTATTGATGATTTTATGCAAGTATACATAGATGATGTGGTGGTTAAATCTTCCTCAGAAAGTGGTCATTTAGACCATCTTCGCCGTTCTTTTGAAAGAATGAGGAAATATGGATTGAAATTAAATCCATTAAAATGTGCCTTTTGTGTACGTGCAGGTGATTTCTTGGGTTTTATAGTGCACAAAAAAGGCATTGAAATCAATCAAAATAAGACTAAGGCAATTATGGAAACGAAGGCCCCTTCGACCAAAAAAGAGCTTCAGTCGTTGCTGGGAAAAATCAATTTCCTTCGAAGATTTATATCAAATCTAAGTGGCAAAACACAAGTTTTTTCGCCATTGTTAAGACTGAAGAAGGAAGAAGAATTCAAATGGGAACCAATGCATCAAGCAGCCTTCGATGAAATCAAGTCTTATTTGATGAAACCACCAATTTTGTTGCCTGTTATTAAACACAAAGTGCTCAAATTGTATATAGCAGCTTCTGATAGAACAATAGGTAGCATGTTAGCACAAGAGGATGATAGTGGTGTCGAAAGAGCCATTTATTACCTCAGTAGGGTCTTAAATGATGCCGAAACGAGGTACACTCCTATAGAAAAGTTGTGCCTTTGTTTGTATTTCTCGTGTACAAAGTTAAAGCAATATATAAAACCAGCTGATGTTTCTGTTTATTCGCATTTTGATGTTATTAAGCATATGCTGTCGAAACCAATAATGCATAGCCGAATTGGTAAATGGGCTTTGGCTTTGTGAGAATACAACTTAATTTATCAACCTCTAAAATCAATTAAAGGACAAGTGGTTGCTGATTTTAATAATATCTCCTACTAACATTCCAACGAAGTATAAGTTTAAAATTCGAGATGTTTGCTCCAATAATGAGGCTGAGTATGAGGCTTTAATAGTAGGCCTTGAAATTTTACTTGAGCTGGGGGCAAGTCATGTCGAAATAAAAGGTGACTCTGAGTTGGTTGTCAAACAATTGACAAGGGAGTACAAATGCATTAAAGAGCACCTTATCAGATACTTTGTTGTTGCCAATGCTTTGTTAAAAAGATTTGAGTCTGTTCACTTAGAACATTTACCACGAATTGATAATCAAGTGGCAAATGAATTGGCACAAATTGCTTCAGGCTATAAAGTTTCAAAACAAAGCCTGGAAGAGTTAATTGAAATAAAGGATAAGATCATTTCTAATGACTATTCTTCGTCACTATTGTCAACACCAACAACTGGGGGGGCAACAGATGCGAACGCAAACGAGGAACTAGTCGTTGTCGAAAAACGTCAATTTTTTGGTGACTTTGACTTAGCAGAAATTTTTGCTCTTGACAATATGACCAATAATGATTGGCGAAGGCCTATTGCAGAATATTTGCAAAATCCCACAAGAAATACCAATAAAAAGGTAAAATACAGAGCTTTGAGCTATGTGATAATTGGAAACGAATTGTTTAAAAAGACTCCTGAAGGAGTATTATTAAAATGTCTTAGTGAAAATGAGGCATATTTAGCAGTTTCTGATACACATAGTGGAGCATGTGGTTCACACCAAGTAGGCCATAAAATGAAGTGGTTATTATTCCGACAAGGAATGTATTGGCCAACTATGCTGAAAGATTGCATAGAATTTGCTAAGGGATGCCAAGAGTGTCAAAAGCATGCTGGGATACAACATGTACCTGCAAATGAATTGCATGCCATAGTCAAACCTTGGCCATTTAGAGGTTGGGCTCTAGATGTGATTGGAGAGATAAAGCCAACTTCGTCGAAGGGCCATAGATATATCCTTGTGGGAATTGATTACTTCACCAAATGGGTTGAAGCTATACCTTTAGCCAATGTTGATCAAGAAGCAGTGATAAGGTTTATTCAAAATCATATCATTTATAGGTTTGGAATTCCAGAAACCATTACTACAGATCAGGGATCAGTTTTCACTGGTAGAAAAATGGTAGAGTTTGCTTCTGAAATTGGTTTTAAGTTATTAACTTCGACACCATATTATGCGCAAGCCAATGGTCAAGTAGAAGCTGCCAATAAAGTTATTAGTAATTTGATTAAAAAACATGTTGGGCAGAAACCAAAAAATTGGCACAATACCCTTGATCAAGCATTATGGGCTTGTCAAAATTCACCCAAAGAATCTATCAACACTACTCCTTATAGGCTAACATTTGGACACGATGCAGTGTTGCCTGTTGAAATTTGTCTACAATCAACAAGAATTCAAAGACAGTGGGAGATTCCCTCTGATTATTATTGGAATATGATGCTTGATGAATTGGTTGATTTAGACGAAGAAAGGTTATTAGCTTTAGATACGCTTATTCGACAGAAAGAGAGGGTAGCTAAAACTTATAACAAAAAGGTTAAGTCTAAAGCCTTTAATTCAGGTGATCTAGTGTGGAAGGTCCTATTGCCTATGGATAAAAAAGATAGAGTCTTTGGTAAATGGTCCCCAAGTTGGGAAGGACCATTTAAAATTTTACAAGTTTATTCAAACGGCGCATATGAGGTCGAAGAGATCGGCGCTGATGAAAGAATTTTGCGTATAAATGGCAAATACTTGAAAAAGTATAAGCCAACGTTGCAAGAAGTTAAAATAACGCTGGAATAAATATAAAGAAAGCGTAAAAACATGGCATTTAAGTTGCCAAAACATAGTCAAAGGCCGAATTTACAGGCTGTTCAAGTTCAAGGTTTGAATATGGAAGCAACACTTAACAGTGGCGACATCAGGTATACAGTTGTTCTACTCAAGTGCAAAGTCTATTTCGAGGGTGAATTCAAAAATGTTCTTTCTCTTCTTCTACTTCAAGCTCAGTCGAGAAAGACATTTTTGGGGGGCAATTTGTTAGCCTGTAATTTCGACAGGCTTCATTAAAGATGGTCAACATGGCTTAATTTATATTTATTTCACAAAGACCATATTATTTCGACAAAGAAAATGGTCGTGTGCAAGGTAAACTCGACAAGTTTTCAGGGAAGCAAAAGCAAGAGAGAGGAAAATCGACACAGGCTTTCGACAGACAGAAAACAGAGCAGTTATGCGCTGAAGACTAGCAGTTGGTCGAAGCGTGATGGAGCAGTTACTTGGTCGAAAGTAGGAGCAGTTACTTATTTTCAAATTGATAGGCAGTTACTTAGTTCAAATTTCCCCCCCTTTTCCTTTGTATAAATAACTGTTTCTAAGAAGAAACAGGGGTCGCAGATCACAATACACAACCGATTCCTGAAACTCTAACTTCCAAGCCAGAGCGAAAAACGAGTGGAAGAATCCCTGTATGTGATCGTGTACCATTTTTATGATTCAATGCAATTTGTTTTTCTGTTCTTTACAATTCACGCACCATTTACTGCTTCTTTTCTTTTTCGATTCTGTTAAATCATTGCAAATCGTCCCCTTTTTCTACGTTTTCTTCAACAAAAACTATGCGCAATTCAGAGGCATTGCTTTGAGATTTTTCTAGTTTGATCTCACAAACCCTCTAATAAAACTAGTGATTGTTTGCTAAAAACACCAGCAAACAAGTAGAAAGAAAAAGTCCAATAATTTCATTTTCCGGTAGTGATAGGAACGAGGATGAGCAAGAAAATTTCACAACCACAGCTAAATTAGTCAAATAGACATACAAATCCCCCCTCTTCTTGTGTAGTAGCAAGAGAGAAATCGTTTCAATTTAAAAGGGAAAAAGTTAACCAAATAACGTATGAGGAACAATAGCAAATAACAAGAAGAATTTAAATTCAAATTGAAACTTGAAGCTGTAATTATTTTTCAACAAATTATCAAACATTTGGTATAAATTAAATATTGTGTAACTAATTTATATAAATGCAATTTGTTTATGCAACTTAGGTATTAATGAATACTTATATATTACTGGTAAAATATTATTAATATATAAAGGATGCGAACAAACATGGTTAGAAAATAATAGGCTAAAATATATTGACAAATAGAATTAAATCACAGTTATTATTATTACAAGCAATTATTATTATTATTATTATTATTACATAAAACAATTGCATGAGAAAGCAAGTGGATGGAGGCTTGTACCAAATGAAAAAACAAAGGGGGCGTTTGTTTGGGAGATTTAGTGAGAATTTCAAGGAGTCTAGGTTGGGAAAGAAAGATTATCATGTTTGTTTTGAGAAAAATGAAAAATGCATTTTAAAGAATGTTGCTTGGTCTGGAAACTTTCATCCCACATTTGTTGAAATCTGATGCCTTCCAAAAGTAGTGGTAATGTTACATTCCAGGATAGGAGGTTTCAATTTTTAGCATAAAATTACATTCCTCACCCCACTCACCCACTACATTAAAATAGCCACTAAAATAACAACGGCATATGTGTGTTTTTTTTTTTTTTTATGTATTCATTCATAGTTTTTTTATACATACTCATTATGAGTTGGAAATTGAAGATGAAACTTGAACCAGGTAGTAGTAGTTGGATATTTTTGTATGTATGCCACGTTCATTCAGGCCAACTTCTTCAATTCAAAGTAGCATAGTATTTAGTTAGATTAAGCATAGAATATCTGTCTCCACCTTTCAATTTGGATAGTGGGATTTAATTAATTTTATTTGTAAAGCATATTCTAGACACAGTGCAACACGAGGTAGTAGATGCTCGTTACATTGATGCGCAACCACTATTACCTATGCGTGTGTCTGTCTGTATCCTTAAGTGCGCAACACAATGTCTGACTACTACTATTGACAGGTGTATTAACTTTCAACTCCCTCTGTGATATTTTTTATAAATGTGCGCAATTACAGAGATTAATTCATCGAATTGGATAAGACAACAATCGACGGTAAAACTCTCCCTCAAGAATTAATTATCATGTGATCATATATTTCAAATTTCATACAAATCAAAAATTAATTAGGCGCTCTATCTGACAATTTTATTTCAATAGCTAATATGTTCCTCCCTCCAGTCCATAATAGAAGAGAAAAATAGTGAGTTTTGGTGGTTCACAATATAAGAAACAAATACAATTAAATGATCAATCCTAAATTTACCCTTATTTAAGTGGTGTACTTAAAAACGATGTCAATAATTAAGAGTGTAAATCATCATTTAATGAAAAGAACAATCCTGGAAATAAGATAAATTTTTAGCCTTATTGAATGATAATAGTTGATTTCAATGTCACTCATTAATTTGTGTAACGTTGTGTTTTTCTCTTACATTGTATTTCGAGGGGAGTATTTAAATGATAAGTAAATGTGAGTATCTAATTTTTTTGAAATTTGATATACATGATCCCCACTCATATCAATTGAAGGACCAAACTGAAACATATCAAACATAAAT
Source organism: Astragalus glycyphyllos (assembly GCA_963573325.1). Lineage (NCBI taxonomy): Eukaryota > Viridiplantae > Streptophyta > Magnoliopsida > Fabales > Fabaceae > Astragalus > Astragalus glycyphyllos. The sequence goes on from OY754312.1 coordinate 40,319,832, forward strand.
GACCATGTTGACCTAAATTTGAAACATAAAGGACCAAAGCGGAAAAAAGAGATAAAAGACCAAACTGAAACTTTAATCAAAGATAAAATATCAAAAATACAATTTAGCCAAAACTATATGACTCTATTCTAATTACCATGATTTTTGATTAATTGACGCTGCAAAACACAATCGTGCATATCGGTTAAACTCATATATAATAGAGTATAATGTCATGCAATTTCGATATATTTATTTTACGCTCATATCCATCAACTACTCAATATACAAATGTCATAAACTTAAACGGGTCTAGTAATTATTAGGTGGCTACAGTCGTTACAGTTCTAAAGAAACTTCAAAATTAGTATCATTCGGAGGCAAAACAACTTTGTGTAGTACATTTTCATAGGATAATTAGTATACACTAAGTGTAAATATTTTTTACACTAGCAACTAATTAGAAACTGATACGTTACAAAAATAATTAATTTTAAAATTTAATTTTCTTGAAATTTGAAAGTCATGCATGTCATGATTTCTTATTTTTTATTGGTTGATGGTGTAAACTTTTTTTGATAATATTTTATATACCAATTAAACTCATTTTCTTTTGTAAAAAAACTCATTTTCTTAGCTTTCCAAAAAAATTAAACTCATTTTCTTATCCTATTTTTTTTGGACTGCATTAAATCAACTTTGACGGATTTATATTTATATAAACACAACTGGTTATGAGCCATTAATGTGTGTTTGTGTAGTTTAATTAGATTTTTGTTTGGAAACCGAAAATAAGAAAAAGAAACATTACGCGCGTAAAAGCCGCCAACAATTGGAAAATCCGCCCAAGAACTCCTAAGCTGCCAGCATTTTGGATCCGAAAGAAAGAGAGAGAGAAAAAAACTTGTGTAGAGAGAGAGAGAGAGAAAGAGAAAAACAATAAACAAAATTTTGGAAACTTTGAGGGGAATTTTTGATTAGAATAAGGGACATGGAGATTCTCGTCTTCCAATGATCCCTTCATTCATACATACTACTACAAATTTTCCCATTTGGATTTGGTGTCACAGCTTGATTCTCAATTACTCGCTGTGATCCCAAAATTCTCGCTCTCTCTCTCTCTCTCTCTCTCTCTCATCTGCAAACTGCAGAAGGAGGCCAATTTGAGGAACCCCCAGAAGGAAATTTCAGTTTTTTAAGCGGAATTTGTTTCTGGGTCGAAGCTAATTTTGGGGTTTTTTTATATGGGTTTTGTGAATGAAGGTGTGATTCCAATTTCGGTGACACTGATGCCATGATTGGGAATAGAAATCATCCACAATTAGGGTCTCCTTCTTCTGGAGGTGGGATCCACAATATTCAACCAAGGAGACTCTATCAAGTCTGGAGGGGAAGCAATGTCAGTTCTTATCCCCTTTCTCTGATTGTTTCTTATATCATAAAATTTGGCTTTTGCTAATAGTATACATTGCATATTTGATCTCAATTTGATTATGTTGTATTGGAAATTTTGATTTTTGGACATTTCTTATGATTTTTCTTGTTGTGGAATTTTGGGTATGAATGTTGTTTCTTTCATTGCAAAATTGTTGAATCCATGTTATAGGATGCTTGCTTGCAAGGGTGGATGATGAATTTGCTTTTGTTGTAATAATTATAAATGCAAACTAATGCTTGTAAATATCTGATTAATCTTGTGTGATTGTTGTTTTCTTTCCCTTATGTCCATTCTGCTGCAGATTTGCTTGCAAATCCATGATTTGTTGATGTTGTGACACCGTTGAAATACCGGTACCTATTCAGTTGGAACAATTCTCTTGTGTTCAAATTTTCATTTCAATGGATGAATGTTAAGCATTTTACGCGTATGATATCATCTGAAAGTTTTTATGTAGTTGTGTTGACTTGAAAGTAAAGTGATTTTAATTATTTAGCTGTGTGATTGAATGTTTAGAAGCAATTACAAACATGTTATTCTTTACTAATTCTTCTTCATTTCTTTTTTCAGAAGTTTGTCTGTGCTGGAAGGCTGGTATTTGGTCCTGATGTAGGTTCCTTGTTTCTTACAACAACCCTAATTGCTGCTCCTGCAATTGCATTTTGTGTGAAGATATATCTAAATATCAAGAATGGAAATGCCAGTGATGCTGCTTTTTGGTTACCTGTATTGATTGTGGGTTCAATTATCACTGTTCTGGTAAATAAATACCCTTCACACTTTCTCCTTTTATTTTCTTCATTTTATTCTTTTCTTGTAGCTTAAGATGATAGCACCTTTCTTATTTTTGAATGTTAAAATTAATGTGCAGGATTTACTATTCCTCCTTTTGACTTCCGGGAGAGATCCTGGAATTGTCCCTAGAAATTCAAGGCCTCCTGATTTTGATGATTCGTTTAATTTACCGACTCCTTCCATGGAGTGGATTAATGGTTCGACCCCTCATTTGAAACTACCTCGAACTAAAGATGTTATCATTAATGGTCACACGGTGAAAGTGAAGTACTGTGATACATGCTTGCTTTATCGCCCTCCTCGAACTTCTCATTGTTCTATATGCAACAACTGTGTCCAGAGATTTGATCATCATTGTCCCTGGGTTGGCCAGTGCATTGGAGTTCGAAACTATCAGTACTTCTTCACGTTTATTTCAACATCAACCATTTTGTGCTTGTATGTCTTCGTGTTCTCTTGGATCCATCTTGCGCAGAATAATGTTTTGAACTCAATCGCAACTGATTATATATCGGATTTTCTCATCGTATACTGCTTCATCGCTATCTGGTTTGTCGGTGGCCTCACTGCTTTCCATTTCTATCTTATTTGTACAAACCAGGTGAGTATTTTACTTCTCAAAATGTTAAACTGTTCTTGCTCGTTTCTGATTCTTGTTTATTGTTTCTATTATCTTACTTTTGTTATTGTGCAGACGACTTACGAGAATTTCCGGTACCAATATGATAAGAAGGGGAATCCATACAATAGGGGATCATGTCGAAATATCAGAGAAACACTTTGTTCGAGAATTCCCATGTCAAAGAATAATTTCCGATCGTTTGTACAAGAGGACGATATGATGGTTGGTTCTTTGACTCCAAATATCGCGGGGGGAATTTTGACACCAAAGGAGAAAATTGATATTGAAATGGGATCCATGCGCACAGAAGATGGTGGTCTTCCAATTCCAGAACTTCTGCGAAATTTCGATTTTGATAATTTTGAGGATGGTATTAAGTTTGCAGATGAGGAGGGAGGACAACCTTCTTTTGATCCATTCTATAGTGTTGACGAAGATGTAAAGGACTCGGCTCGAACATCTAATGCTACAGTTTTGAATTTCCATAGCGTCACAATTGAAGATGAAATGGAAGACTCTGTGCATAGCTCTCGTGCTGGATTGGATGTCAGAGAATCTTCCCAAAGGCCTGTTACGGTTGATCGGACAAATTCGATTGAAGAATCTGATGCCAAGATTTATTCGTCTTAAACCAGCGTGCCAGATTTTGTTCTTTAATGCATAGAGGTTTTCTTCTCACTCTTAATACTTTTCTTTAATGAGAAAATGCTTATGAACAACTTATGACATGTTCATAAGCTGTTTTTAGCTAATTTCCTTAAGCTCTCTAAGATAGCTTATGAAAACAGCTTATAGAAAAACAATTTAACATTATTTTATCTTTTATTATTTAGACAGCTTATGTATAAGCTCTTATATGATAGACGCTTATACTATAACTGCTTAATTAAGTTTTTTATCCAAACGGGGCCTAAGCGTGATAAGTGAAAGAGGATTAAAAACGTGATTTTCATTATTGTAAATAAACAAGTCACTTTTTGCTTCATATAAAAATCTCTAATAACTAACCTCTATATTATTATTTTATCTGAAAGTATGGTTCTCAGATACCATCATACCGAATAAGCAGAATGCACTGCTAATTTTTTTTCGCTCTCGAGTTGTTTTGTGACTGGTTTTTATTTCAGGTTTGCTGCAGGTCCTCTCTTTGTTTACTTGGAGGATAGCTTCGTTCCATAGTTGCAGCAATGAGTGGTTTGCAAGAATTTCCAAAAAGCAGCATTGGTGCTGGAAATGAGGAAACTGAGCTTGCATTGCACTTCCTGTCTGATTATAGTGTGAAAAATTTGGCAAGTGTTTTTGTTGTAAGCTGTAAAACGCCACTCACTTGCATTGAAAATAATGCAGAAAGATTGTCTGTCTGTCTGGCTAAGTTTTATGAGATAGGTATTGTGCTAGATATGTGCCTATCTCTTTCACTCAGTTCTAGATTATTGGTATGATTTTTTTTTTTATAAAGTAGAAGTTTAGAATTTATGTAAAACTAGTTCTTTCTTTGACTTGTCTTTTTATGATGCAACTTATCTTTTCCCTTCCTTAGGTCCTCCCCAAAAGAAGAATGCAGTCTAGAAGGAACAAAGTTAAAATCTAGTCAACTTAAAAATTTATTGTAATTCACTCAACTCATTTGATAAGGAATAATTTGTTTTTGTCTTTCCTTTTTATGTCCTCTTATTTTTATGAAATAATTAACACATGAAATACCCTGAGAGAAATAAATATTTACACTTAACACAACTATGAGAGAAATACACGCACGGGTGGTACATTATTTACGCATCATTGATTATATTTTTTATTCATCTTCGCTGTCTTCTCATCTTTAATTATATTTACACTTAACACAACTATGAGAGAAATACACCCATGAACCCTCTCTTTCTTACTCGCTTTATATCTCCTTTCATCCTCTCTATCTCTCTCATCATTAATTATATTTTTTTATTCATCTTCGCTATCTCCTCATTCTTATATTTTGTGATAAAGAGAAAGAACAAAAGTTGAGGATTGTTTTTATTTATTCCATGTGACTTATTCTCCAACATTATCAATCGGTCTCTACAAGTTGTGCACAAAGCCACATACAGAAAAATGATTTATTTTTCCAAAAAGATTTAGAAATTAAAATAATAAAAGAGAGAAATCTTGTGGTCCAGCCGTCTGGTTTGTTTTCATTGGCTTCCTTGGCATTGGTGGTGCTTTTTCGCCCGGAGGAAAAAGAAAATCTATTGTATATATTACTCTTAAAAGATATCAGAGACAACATACATAATGAAGGGCCTTCTTTTGGGTACAAGTGGGCATTATTATTATTATTATTATTATTATTATTATTATTATTAGTTCACAAGGATAAATCATTCCTACCCTTATTATTATTAGACGCCATAATTTCTCAAGGATAAATCATTCCATGTTGTTTTTCTGCATGTTTGGGTTCTGTTTTCCTACCCTTAATTTTGGTCGTTTTTTATTTGTACTTCCCCCTTTAGGATAAGTTGTTTTTGGTTGGGAGGGGAGAGCTTTTTTTTTCTTCCTAAATTATGAAAACTATAAAATTGAAATTATAATTATATATCATGTTAATTTCTCCTTTTAATAAAGTAACAAATATACATTAAAATATAGAGATAGTCCCTCTAAAAACCCCTCAAATATACACATAGGCTTTTCTTTTACCGTGACAAAGCAATAACATCCATCCATGTTTTTAAAATGAATGTAATGCGGAATCCTCAACAAGTTGTAGTATCACAATATTTTTTTTGGTCGAGACCAGAGATTAGAGGCACGTCGCTGGTTGGAGGTACCTCGAAGGGTGAGACAGCTGACCCAGAGATTTAAATCACATTATAATTCTGAGTTTAGGTCAAATTTTTTTCCCACAAATGAACATATTTAAAAATAAACAATTTCACTTAAAAATCAATTTTAAAAACTAAATTACAAAATCAATATCAATTCTGCACACCATAATACAAGAATCATTCCTATTTTCCCCTAATAATCCAAACAAACGAAATTATAAATAAAAACAAAAAGAATCCAAACAATTCAGCCCATGGTAAAAACTCAAAAACAAGTATCCATCAAAATCCAATGGGTGTAGAAAGAAAGAAGCCACAAGTTCTAATCCACATGTAATCAGCACAACCAATCAATTCCCAAATTCCCAACTTACAACAAATGCCACGTGTCAAGCTTCAATTAACGTTCATAGATTTCATTGGATGAGATTTTATCTCTCTCTCCATTCATATTACAACTCCTCACTCAATCTCAAAATTCATACCTTTACTTCATCACTTCCAAAAAACCCCACCAAAATTTTCCTCCAATTATGGCAGCAGAAATGGCTCTTGTGAAACCAATTTCAAAATTCACAAATGTAACCCCCAAATTTATCACATCATCATCATACTCCAAATTCAGCAGCATTAGAATGTCTGCTACACCAACAACAAGCCCTTCAAAACCAAGCAAGAAAGCCAACAAAACTGCTATAAAGGAAACACTTTTAACACCAAGGTTTTACACCACTGATTTTGATGAAATGGAGACCCTTTTCAATACTGAGATTAATAAGAATCTCAATGAGGCTGAATTTGAAGCTCTTCTTCAGGAATTCAAAACTGATTACAATCAGACTCACTTTGTTAGGAATAAGGAGTTTAAAGAAGCTGCTGATAAACTTGATGGTCCTCTTAGACAGATCTTTGTTGAGTTCCTTGAAAGGTCTTGCACTGCTGAATTCTCTGGTTTTCTTCTTTACAAAGAGCTTGGTAGGAGACTCAAGGTTTGTTTCCTTTACTTATATATTCCTTTACAACTTCATTCAACTTAGCATAATTGATATTCATGGTTTTTAATCATTTCAAATGGAAAATAATAGTTTTTATTTATTATTTATTTATCAGAGAAGCATTTTATGTACTTGGAAAATTTAAAAACGTCATTAGACAGTTCTGTTCTTTGTCAGTACAGTTATAAGTAATCTGTTCCTGCCTATTTTTTGTTACTATTTATATGTAATTCGTAAAGTTTAAGGTTATGTTAATTATCTGTAATGCGATAAGATGCAGTCAAGGATATCATGGGACTTACAGGACACTTAAAAGGAACTGAACTAGTACTAGGTTTTGGTCTCATGACATTTGGATAGTTTAATGTAACAGCACTGATATTTAGCACGATACGAATCCTACGAAAGTAACTTCCGGCCTAATAAAAACATACAGCGAGGCTTGTGTTAATTGTTTTTTACGCTTCCGTTTGGTACTTATAAATATTACTCTTAATGTAAATCTGCCATGTTTCATGTCTTATGCACACATGGTATTCTATTCTTGGCTTGATTTGTTGGTTGGGATTTTGATATTGCAGAAAACCAACCCTGTGGTAGCTGAGATTTTCTCTTTGATGTCTAGGGATGAAGCTAGGCATGCTGGGTATGGACACACTTTGTGCCTTTAATTCTTAATTATATGTCGAAAGTGGAACATTACCTCACTCTTTTGATTCTATGCAGGTTTCTGAACAAGGGTTTATCTGATTTCAATTTGGCATTGGACTTGGGTTTCTTGACAAAAGCTAGAAAGTACACATTTTTCAAGCCCAAATTTATCTTCTATGCTACATATTTGTCTGAGAAAATTGGATATTGGAGATACATAACCATATACAGACATCTCAAGGAAAACCCTGAGTACCAATGTTATCCCATTTTTAAGTACTTTGAGAACTGGTGCCAAGATGAGAATAGACATGGAGATTTCTTCTCTGCCTTGATGAAGGCTCAGCCGCAATTTCTTAATGACTGGAAGGCAAAGTTGTGGTCTCGATTCTTCTGTCTTTCGGTAAAAAATTTTCCTTATGCATGCATGTTTTTGCTTTTTCTTTAAGGTTCTTATGTTGAAATCTGAATAATTAGTGTCAATTGGTGCTAAGTTACATAATACCTCTGTAGCACCGACACCTCATATCAAAAGCCGTGTCTGATGTTCGACAATGTCAGACACCGACACCGACACTGAAATTACTTTCATTTTTCAAAATAAAACCAGTGTTGTGTGTAGTGTCAGTCTCTGTGTCGGTGCTTTATAACATAATATTACAGACCATACCTTAAGTAGCTGATGTGTTGACAAAGTATTCTAACATGCAGAATCTCATTCACCTAGGCATTCCTTAGAGTCATGAAACTATTTATACCAGCCAAATAGATCATATTTGTCTTGTCTTTCATTATAAGGTTGTTGTGGTCATTATTCTTCATAAGCCTACTTTAAGATAATTATCAAATTTGTCTTTGCAGGTTTATGTCACTATGTATCTCAATGATTGCCAACGTACAGCTTTCTATGAAGGAATTGGACTTGACACAAAAGAATTTGACATGCATGTCATCATTGAGGTTAGTTTCTGCTTTCATATTAACAGAATTTGGCATGCATGTCATCATTGAAAAGTTACAGCAGTAACTCATTTCTGGTATCTTTTGCAGACGAACCGAACAACGGCTAGGATTTTCCCAGCTGTTCTTGATGTTGAGAACCCAGAATTTAAGCGAAAGTTGGACCGGATGGTGGAGATAAACGAGAAGATTCTTGCTGTTGGTGAGAGTGATGACATTGGAGTGGTGAAGAACTTAAAGAGGGTTCCACTGATTGCGGCGCTGGTGTCTGAACTCATTGCTGCATATCTAATGCCACCAATTGAATCAGGATCTGTAGATTTTGCTGAGTTTGAACCAAAGCTTGTGTACTGAAATTGTGTATAAGTTCCTAATTTCATTTTGATCTCTATCATAATGTGAATTCATCATCTCAGAGTGCTACTAGTACTGCTGCCATAAGACAGTGAGGAAACATTTACCATTATGAGATCCTTATTAGTTACTTTTAATCATCTGTTTTGTATCTCGTTTGTTTTTTGTTTGTTTTAGTTTTCTTTGAAGTCTCCTGAAGCCCTCAAAAACCATTACTCAGCAGTTGATTTTGGTTTGTCCAATTCTCTAACGTATTTAAACAAGCACACGCTCTCTCAAAAAAAATGCAGTCAAAGTGAGAGGACACTGGATCTGGGCTTAAGCCCAATTGCTTAGCTAAAGGTTGTTATAAAGAGTGAGAGAATATTAAGATCATTATGTTGACATTTTGTTAAGTGTGTATAGGCAGAGAAAATATTCTGAGGAGTCATCGACTCTGGGTCAGTTTTGTAGAGAGTCCATCTCTCAATTTTTAATTTGGTTATCAATATACTCACATTTTCTTCTCAATTATCGTACTGAATTTCTGGGTTCTATCACAAAGATTCAGCTCAGTTTCTTTTATTAAAAAAATGGAGAATGTCATCAAATTCTTTGTTCTTAGAGAATGAAAGTGTTGCCAACAACATTGCCATTTTTTATTTGGGAACATATCAGTTACTTTTTTTCATCAGTTGATTAATGCTAATTTTATTATTACTACTACTATGTTAAATATTGGTCCCCTAAAGATACATGAGAGATTCTGTTGTCTTTTAGGAATATTTGAGACAAATGTGGTTCCACAGTTTTAAAATAGACATCAATTTTGTACCTTAAGGGAAGAACCACAGCCATACAAACACTCAAATACCCAAAATGTCATTTCTTCACAACAAACGCCGCAGTATACATGACCTGATTTAGGTGGTAAATTGTCTATGCATGTTACATCAACCTATGCTAGTATATGGAGCCACCTCATTACACGTTCAAATTGTGACAATCACCACTTTTAGCAATTCTAAAAGGGAGACACTTACCTGTGCATTCATAGTGGCAGATCAGTCCCTAAATTGGTGACTGTTTTGTACTACCAAAAGTTTAATATGTTCACAACAAACTTGGTGTTTAGTGTCTTTGGAGGTTAAATTAAATTTGAATATATATTCTTATTTTTATTGATGTTCTAGACAAGTCCACATACAATTAGTAATGTCAACAAGAGTATGATTGTATCAGAAAGTTAATTATGTTTGATCTAGAAGACAAAGAAACAACTTAAGTCTAAACTTACACTTACAAGACATGTCATGCCGATGAGTAGATCAATCAAGCTCAAGATCTAACAAATTAAAAATGCTTGACAGAACGAATACAAAACTCAAGAATAACGTATTCCTATCATTTTACGCATGACGCCCTGTTGATCTCTGTCAAACTCAGACATTTACCATTCACATTTCGTCGGTTTCTTACAAAGAAGGCTTCGTACTAAATAGCAATATTCCTAACAAACCCAAAAATATAAAAAGAGGAAGTCATGGAGCAGCCAAAAGTAAGGAGGATTTAGACATGCTATAACACTCATAACTATACAATTGCCAAGAGTTTAATTTCTTAAGCTTGTCAATCAAAGGAAATAAATATACTTTGCCTGTTAATACATTTTTCCCACCACCTACACAAATAATCATTGAAAGCCAGATAGAATCATACATTTAGCAGAAAATGGATTCCCTTCAATCCGATTTACTTTTCGAGCTCGTTTTATCTTCTTTTACAGATGGGACTAACAATTTGAACGTCCACACTGCCAAAATAGTTGCCTCTATAGGAGCAACCCAGTAAACAAGAATGTGCTCCTTTGTTATATGATCTCCTCTAGCATAAGCCCATCCCATTACCTGAAACATCAAATAAGCTTTCTTAGCAAGAAAATAACAGAGGTTTCTTACATGGTTAACATGACCAAAGTTCCATGATAAAGTAACTGGATTCACAGTACTTACAGATGCGGGGTTCATACAACCACCGGTTAAATCAGAGCCAAGGATATGAAGTGTTAACTTGGAGAGGCTGGAAATCCAAGTCTTCATGAAGAAATTTCCACTAATATTAGTGGCTGCAAGCACACGTGAAATGGTTACGATTGCAAATGTTAGTAATCCTTCTGTCAATGCACCCTGATGAATGTCAACGTTCAAACGCGGTCCACGTCCTACTTCGGGAATAGTGTCAAGTAGAAGCTTAACTCCAACAATAGATCCAACCACCTGAAGAGATTAAAACCATGCATATCAGAAAGACAATCTTGGTTTGAATTGAGAATGAGAGATTCATGCCTTTGGTTGAGATGCATAAATAAACAAGCAACTAGAGGAAACAAACAGTGAAGTAATGGGATTGCTTTCTAGCACAGCCAACAAGAATTACATACATAGGTGTAAGAGATGAAAGAATACTAAAGGCTCAGATTAATACTCTCATTGACCTTGTTCTTCATGCATTTAAGTGTGTGAAAATATGTAAGCTGGTGACCATCTACTTGTGATTGCTCATAAGGGTGTAGAAATCTACAAGTAGCTAAGCACATAAGCCTTTAAACTAAAAATGCAGTAGATTTTCATGGCAATACTTGATTGATTTCATGAAATCAAAGAGGAATGTGATATAATTGGTCAGAATTTAAAGTATTTAATTGAATATACCTTTGAAGAAAAAAGTCTCCAACAGAGAAGAGAATCACATTACAAGAGAAAACTAACAAACTGTAACAGTCAGTAACTGCTAAGGAAACCTCTACGAATTTAAGAGCCTAGTATCTCCCAACATAACAACCGAATGATCTCCCTTCTGTCCCTAATTCTCTATTTAACAGCAGTATAATTCAATGATCTGCTCACTAATATAATAATAATATTACATAATTTCTTCCCAAAGCTTAATTGCATTTCTAGGCTTCTTTCAAACATAGGTTCTTGCTCAAAAAATTGAATTTCAACAAAGCTATCAAAAGTATGGCAAGAAGAAAAAGAACAAAGACTATTTGAAGTAACAATATAATACAACAAATACAAAAAAGAAAAGCAACAAGAAGAAGAAGGAGAAGGAGAAGGAGAAGGAGAAGAAGGTAAATAACCTGAGCAGGAATTCTGGAACCAACACAAAAAAGGAAATTGCTGAAATCACCAGAGATAGCATCAGCCAAAACGGTGAGAGGATTATAAGCCCCACCACGTGAAACCTTAGCAAGGAAAGCGAACAAGAACATGTTGGCAATTGAAAACACAATCTTCACAACCTCACCAAAATGTGTATTAGCCAATCCAAGATTTTTGAATACGAATATCCGAACAAGAACACCTGACCATACCCACATGAAAGAGAGAATAAAATCTGATACCAACACAACCTTTCTCCCACTTCGTCCCATGATGATCTTCAACGACGACGACGACGACGACGAGGCGGGGATGAATTGATCTTTAGGAAAATGGAGATATCAATCACAGTTGGTGATGGGTGGTGGTGGCGGCATCATGGTATCACAAACAACCGTTGACAAACAAACGACCGGTGTCTGTTTCTTTGTTTATCTTTCCTTCAACATTTTTACTCATTTATTTATCATTTAAAATAGACACACGTTTTTTTTATAATTTTTTTTAGATAATCAAAAATTCATTGAAGGAGCACTAGGGGTGCTCAAACCCAAACAACATTGAGGTTAAACATTGTTTAGGCATTGTAGTGGATTAGACCACCACATTGAGATAGAATAAGATAAATTACAATTCAATCTATAAACACACCAACTCCAAGTTAAAGTCTTGATGCGATTAATCGTGGAGACAACATTAGCATCCTCCTCTTTGAAAACGATAGCGTTCCTAGCAATTGGATTTCTTCCCCTTGCACAATTTACTACATTGGATAAAAAATTCCTCCAAACTCACAGTGAGATTGAGAGCAACACCAAGCCAAGTGGAAACACCTTCCCAAACCAATTTTGCAAAATTACAAGACATGAATAAATGATAAGAAGACTCACCATGATGCTGACATAGGGGACAAATCGCGTCATCAACATTATTAATCACATTCCTGTGGAGAAGCTGGGCACGCAGAGGCAAGGAATCAAGCAACAACCGCCAACCAAAGATGATGATTTTTGACGGAACAATGGACTTCCACATAGATGCGAAATAAACATGTTGTCCCGTATTGTTGGATGGACAGATTTCGGCACAACAAAGCTAAACATAATGAGATTTGACCGAGAAAGTTTTTGATGGATCATGCGGCCATAACCACGAATCTGTCCTCGACCTAACGGGCTCCACCGATTGCAAGATGCTCTGTAGAATTTCCCCCTCTGTTGCACACACAGGATCCGAAAGATACAGCCAATGCTCATCCCACCTCCAACGATTACCATGCCAAGACCCTAATTCAGCAACCGACACATTCTGCACACCACAAATATCAAAAAGCAACGGAAAGACCTTGAAAAGAGGCTCAATACCAAGCCATTGATCCTTCCAAAAATTAGTTCTGGAGCCATCAACAAGCACACGTCTTACACACCAAGCAAACCTCCGAGATTCACCAAGATTTGAGTCCAAGGAAACCAAATCCCTCCACCAAATTGACCCCGTTTGTTTCTTAATTTTTCCTTCGAGCGAGTCGTGAATAAAAGCTGAAACTAGATCCCCATATCTGAATTTTAATAAATGACTCCAACCTACATTAGGCTCCAACAATGCTCTCCACTTCCACTTAGAAAGAAGCGCAAGATTAAATAATTCCAGATTTTTTATCCCTAAACCTCCCTCTTTCTTTGGCTTGCAAATTTTATCCCATGCCACCCAATACATACCCCCCTCACCGTCTTTAATACCCCAAAGAAAATCTCTTTGGATCTTTATCAACTTCTTAATCACAATCTTAGGAGCTTTGTAGAAAGAAAACATACAATGGCAAACTATTTAAGACGGAATTAATTAAAGCTACCCAGCCACCAATAGAGAGGAGACGGCCCTTCCACAAATATAACCGCTTTCTAGTCGCCTTTAACACGGAACTCCAAGTTGCCTCCCGACGGGGATTGGCGCCTATAGGAATGCCCAAAAACTTGAACGGAATAGACTCCGATTTGCAAAAGAGGAAGGTACGTACTAGCACGATTCAAGAAGTCATCCGAAATGTTGAGTCAAATGAGCTTACTTTTATAAAAATTGACCTTCAATCCGGAAACCAACTCAAACGCCCTCAAGATAGATTTAATACTCCATAAGTTTTCCCAAGAGGGCTTACCTGTCAACATAGTGTCGTCCGCGAATTGCAAAATAGAGAACCTCAATTCGTTGTTATTAGAAAAGTCTTGGAAAGCTCCCATCCCCACCGCTTTATTCATCAAAGCCGTCAAACCTTCGGCTACCTATAATTATTTTAGGCTTAATTGCATTTTTTGGCATCCTATTTTATTGGATTATTTTAGTTGGGACATTTTATTTTTTGCAATTTTGGTCTCCAATTTTTGTCCACCATTTTTCTTGCAATTTTAATCCCATGATTTTATGAATCCGCAATTTTTGACGAAAATACTAACATGCTTATAGGGTAATCATTGGGTGTTCACACATTTATTTTTTTCATTTATATATTTTGTATATTATTATTATTATAATTTTTTTTGACAATAACAAACTCATATCATTTCATTATGAATAATAGTCTCAATACAGGTTGGAATCAAATCAAAAACATGGGAACTAGCAAATAATCTTGACGCTCTAGCTAGAGTATGAGTTGCAAGATTAGCTTGTCGCCGGATAAAGCTAACCTGAAAGCTTGGAAAATTAGATAAGTGTGTTTTACAAAAAGACATTAGAACACCAAATTTGGTGTTAGTGTGTGGTTCTGTCTTCAAGCCATTGACAACTGGTAAACAATCAAATTCTATGGAAATTGAAGACAATCCCAACTCACTTAACTAAACTAGTGTTTGCCAAAGCCCCATTGCCTCAGCTTCTTGAGGGGTAGGAGTACAGTTGAACCACATTGTTTTGCACTTGTGAAGAGAGCTGGTAGCTGCACGAATACACATCCCCAATCCATACTTGTTGTCATTGTTGAAAAGAGTTGCGTCCACGTCACACTTATATGAACCAAGACTCGGTCGCTGCCACTTGTGAGTTTGCAGATGCTGATCTGCTGAATGCGCTGTTGCTGATGTACTAGTCGCGCGCGCCAGGCCTTATTCGTGGTAAAAGTCCTTCGCTTTGTTGATCACTTGGTTGACGGGTTGCAATACACCATTCCAAACCTTGTCATTTCGTCGCCGCCACATCCCCCAAAGCATAAGCACGAAGGTCCTATTGTTACTACCCTGCAAGGAACTCAAAAGATTAAAGAAACACTCCTTGAAACTCTTGACTGCCTCCATTGCGGTGGTAATTTGTTGCTGTAAACCGCAAGCTTGCCAAACATTTTCCGCATGTGAGCAATCAAAAAAAGCATGACATTCGTTCTCCAGATTTTCCTCACACATAAGACAATAGTTTTCACACATCACATGACAACAGAGTAAATTGCTACTAGTTGAAAGACACCCTCTCGCTGACCTCCACAAAAACAACTTGATTTTTTGAGGTATTTGAAGCTTCCAAATAGACATCCAAGGTCCTGGTATACGCAAATGAGAGCTATCTAAAAGTTCCTCCATAATAGCATAGTACGCCAATCGTATCGAATAACAGCTGTTTCTACTCATCCACCAAGTGAGCTTATCATCTTCAGTAACTTGAAATCTGGCCATCGAAGTTATAAGTGCAGCCTCTTCATTATTAAAAAGCTGATGTATCAAAGAATGATGCCAGTCTTTGGTGTTAATATCCCACAAGTCCTTCACCTGATAATGTTCAGTCCCTGTGACAACCGGTGACCTCACGAAACTATCCCTCCTCCCTTTTAGCTAAGGATCATGCCAAACCGATACATTCTCCTCATTTCCAATCTTCCATCGTTCACCCAAATTAACAACCACCCGAGAAGTGAAGATACTACGCCACACATAACTGGATTATGGCCCAAGCGACTGCCCAAAAAGTCACTATTAGGAAATGTTTAGCTTTGAAGACTTTACTAACAATAGTATTTGCTTGAGTAACAATGCTCCATGCTTGCTTCCCTAGCATTGTCAAATTGAATACATGAAAGTGTCGGAAACCCATTCCCCCAAACTCCTTCCGAACCATCAGTTTATCCCAACTTAACCAATTTATACCTTTCCTAGCGACACAGTTAGAACCACGCCAGAATGAATTCAGCATCCTATCAAGCTCATCACCTAAATTAGTTGGGAGAAGAAAAGTACTCATACAATAAGTAAGAAGAATATTTTTGAGATGTATTCTCTCTATTATCTGCCCTACAAAATAAAAAATAATCGTCAACAAAAAGGAGGTGTGTGAGGGAGGGAGCCCCTCTGCACACGAATAACCCAAGGTTGACAGTCTTGTTGTCCCCTAATTTCATCATTTGATAATATTCCGTTGAAATCGCCCATCACACACCACGGAAGCTCGTTATTCCTGGCCAAAGTTTTGAGAAGATCCCAAGAATCTCTACGTCTCTCTCACTCTCGGGATACCCATATTTTTTTTAATTAAAAAAAAATATCTCTTCATTCATTCATTCATTCATTGCTCTGACTAAAAGGAGACATTCAATTTCATTAACCAAAACAAGTGAATCGAGATCTCTTCCCCACAGTTTCCATTAACCAAGAGGTATATCTCTTCATTCATTCATTCATTCATTAGTTGCCGTGGCTGCGCTACTTTCTTATTTATTCGCCTTTTGTATTTGTTAAGCTACCATTTCTCTATGCTACGGAAATAAGAGAGAATAGTAACACACAAGGAACAGAGGAAACTAAGCAAGCTATTATTGAGAAAGTAAAATTCTTCGTTTCATTGATAACTTTTCATCAAACTGCAATACATTTAATATACATTGAACTTGACATTATAGCCCAAATAAGCCTACAAACACACATATATTCAATATTCTTTGTCTCCATTAACATCTATAAAAATGCATATCTCACAATTGTGCATGTTCCAATTTTTTAGGAAAGGTTTCAAGATTCTATATGAAAATCAAAACAGACACACATACATGATTTTTGTCTATTATTTTTTGGGAAAATGATAGGCTACAACTGCATAGCAAGTTTGGACAACAGTGAGAACAGTTACCATAGTAATAGCAACTTTGAAACCATGCCTGAGAAATTTGCGAAGGCCATAGATCCACTCTAAAATTCGATAGAAAAAATGGTAGAGTAAAATAGGGATCTTGGTGGCATAATTTGCTTCTGAGTAGGTGTTCAATGCATGAAAATTTTTGCTATATTTAAGATCAATAATGGTACGGTCAACTCCCTTAGTGATGGCATGAAAAAAATCCACAAGATCTCCATTGCTGTTCTTCAAATAGTCTACTATAACTCCTTTGTCTTTAAGAAGTTGAACATCACTTGAACAACATATTAAATCACTGAAAAGCATGGCAGAAGAAGTGAATATGCAACACTTATCAGTATGGGAAGAATGCTCCCATGCAATGAAGTTCAACCATCGTGCTTCTGTTGTTTCTGTAATATTCAATGGTGAGATTTCTAGTATCCCTTTGTTGAGTCTTATGTTAAATTTGAAGGTTCCATCATTATCATTCATACTCTTGATGGAAATACCAGCAGCTTGTAGCCTAGTAGCACAGCGATTGAGATGTTTAATACCATCATCACCATCATCAATATCAATAGCAACATCATGTCCTCCATCATCGGAATATTTGATTTCCCTATGAATGTAAAAGCAAGCAGCGGTTTGAATAAAGTGAGAGAAAGGACGGTGGTTTTGGAAGTCGAAATAATCATCTCGTAGTAAATTTGGATCAAATCCGAAGATTACTGAGAGAGAAAGATTATCTATGAGTGTATCAGAAATTTTTTCATCTGTAAACACTTGTCTAAACAAGGTTCTGAGAATAAAAACCGGTATTTGATTCTCAAGCAGTGTTAAGTCTCCCAATATCTGTTCATTTTTTCTCAATTCTTGTCCAGGATTATCATAATGTTTCCGAGGTAGCAATGTATCTAACTCCGCTGATCCAGAAATAAGAAGTTCTAACAAAAAACAACCGTCAAATACCATAATTCTGGCTAGTTCATACCTATCAGTGAAACAAAGCAAATTAGTTAATTTTGTATGGAAAGAGAAATTATGAATTATTTTACAAAACTATCCCTCATTAATGATATTGGAAAGATAAATTAATAGAATTAGAAGAAGAGAGGTTTAAAATAAACAAGGGTATGAAAGTAAAAGAAACATTAATGCTACATTGGTATTGCAAAACGTCGTATAATATGGGACAAAAAGAGTAAAACTAACTAGTATCTAATGATACCTGTCGAGTTTGATTTCATCAACATAGCTTGCACGAGTTGCTGCATCTAAATCTAAAATGGATACCATGCATTTTTCGAAACAAGCAATTTCATCATCTGTTCGTTTAAGAAGCGACATCATGCAGCTCCATTTTTTTTCTTCCATAGGTAGTAGGTCTCTTCTTCCGCTATATCGTGGGCCAATGGAGACAACTTTTGGTATGTAAGCATTCTCATTCCATTTACGAAGATGATCTGGAACAACTGGAATACTGTATGGTTGACAAGCTTTTCCAGAGACAGCACCTAATAAAGTTTTCATTGATTCCTTCCAACCAGTAAGCTTGCTATTTTCTGTGTCCATCGCCATGTATGCATGCAACCTGCATTATTTCAAATTTAAAAATATCAGTAGTTGAAATTTACTAGGCAAAAGAAAACATAGGAGATGAATAGTTTATCCCCTTCAAATAAAGAAAGAAGTAGACAACAAATTAAATGCTTAGCTCTAGGATATATGGACTTGATTATTGTTCTGTACCGTACTTCTGACCTTGGAGGTCGGTTCGAGATAGTTGGTAGATGTGATCCTTGATGACGAACGCTCCGGTCGAGGTTGAGGTGTTGGTCTTGCAATGATTAGGAACCGTTGGATGTGTTGGCTCCGTTGGATGTGTTGGCCATCTGGGGACTACAAATAGTAACAGATCAATTACCATAACAATTATTAAAATGGGGTATATATAAATATTTTATTAGAATGTGAATCTCCAAAACCCACTTAAATTAAAAAAGAATAAGAAAAAAATGAAGAAACGAACAAACAAATAGATAATTGACAGTAGCATAAAGAAAGGAATAAATATTTGCAAAAAGAATTGCTTCACTTACACTAGTAGCTACCTAGTAGGACTAATTCTTTATTCCTTTCTTTTCTTTGTAACTTGTACTCGCTATGTCTCATTTTATTTGTCGTTTATGTGTGGGTATTAAGAAAATAATTGGTTATGTTAACTTTTATGGTAAAAAAAATGTGGTAGGACTAAAACACCCTTCAATTTTCTCGATTGGAGCAAATGCACAGTTATTGATATTCAAAAGTAAGGGTATTGTTGGAAAGCAATAATAAATGTTGTATTGGGATTCTAAAGTGACAGATAATTTGAGACAGAGAAAAATGACAAACAGAACACTTAAAATGAGACGGAGGGAGTATAATTAGCAAAAAGGTAACTTGGACTTTATCCTTGAGTGCATATGGAGCAATCTACTTTGCTCTGTCACTTGTGACATATCATCTTTTAATGGATCTTTGCGGTCAATATTATCTTCGGAACATCTTCCTTGAATTGTAGGCATTTGAGTATGAAATGAAGAATCAAGAACCATAGATTTTCTTATAGATTAAAAATATATTTCAATGTCCCTACATGTAGACAATAGCTGACTTGCGATCTGACTTGATCTAGATTAGAAAAATACTTTGTATCTGCATGGTTAATTTGGTAACATATATAAAATGATTTATTCATTAGGATAGTCAAAAATGAAACATGCATCCCACTTTGTTCTAATGCATATTGGTATTATCTATATTACTACTAATTATCACATAATATTATCATATCAAGGGATATAAAATGTGATATGCATGGATGCTTTAATAGTCTTCGAGATTGAGATATATATTTCATATATTCTTACCACACAACTCATGTACTCAATATAAATAATTTCAGCGAATCAATATGAGACTTTGTTTTCCAAAAGAATTTATTTCATGATATTTCTTTTTATCTTGAGTCCTTCTGGGACTTTCCATGTAGAGGTCACCTACAGATTCAATCTCAAAATCCATCAGATATTCTTTGAGGTCATTCAATTAGAGCTCTTTCTTTGAACAGTCTATAGTTTTTGGAAGCTCTTCAAGAGTTCCGATAATATTTATGTCATCAACATAGACAATCATTTATAGCAAATTCTTTTCCAAACATTTTCATAAAACTATATGGACAAGTGATGTCATTTTTGTATCCCTCCTTTAGAATATAAATTTAGACGATTATACCATAAGTGTTCAAATTATATTATCTCATGGAGGTATTGATTCAATTTGAGTAATCATCTCGAGAATCCGAAAAGTGTGTATTAGATATTAAATCCTTCAGGGATTTTCAAATAATTATGACTATCAAATGAGTCAGACAAATAAGTCGTAGCAACATCCATCTTGTAAAAATTAAGCTCTTCATGTGCTACAAGGCTAATTAAGTACTGAAAAGTACTTGCATCTACTCTTGAGCAAAATGTTGAACTTTGTATCTCACAATTTCATCATTCTCATTCCAATTTTTCACACATTTAGCGCTATATTATATGTAAAATCATCGTCAACGTTGACTTCGTTTCGGTTCCATCATTTTTCATTATTGACATAATTCATTGAGATCTCTTTGATTTAATAATTTGTCAGGTACCTGATAAGTTCTTCTGGAACTAAAATGTCAATTATGTCTGAAGACCCTTTTAGAGTTTCTATATCCTCGCTTGGACCATCTTACTTTTTAGCTCCTTTTCTTGTTCTAGGATTTTTACCTTTGGAACCGATTGGTCTACTACGCTTCAAGGACATCCATTTTATTGGAGCATTAGCAGCTGATATGTATGATTTGGTCGCACCTTTGGATCAATGAATGCATAATTGGTAAATGATTTGCTAACCTTTGCAAATGAATTATCTTTTGAACTTGTAGTTCACATTGTTTACTTTGAGGATCAAGATGAGACAATGATAATTCATTCCAACTAATCTATTTTTCCAGCTGCTTATTCTCTCCCCCTAATACTGAGAAATTTAATTCATCAAATGATAATCATCAAACTGGACTATAAACAAGTCTCCAGATGTTGACTCAAGATGCTTTATTATACGTGGAGATTTATATCCAATATATATTCCCAAAACTATTTGAGACTCATCATAGTGCATTGTGAGTGGATAAATTGAAACGTGCACTTCACATCCAAAAATTCTAAGATGAGAAATATTAGATTCGTGACCAAAAACCAAATGTAAAGGGGAAGAGTTATGTTAACTTGTTGGCCTGATGCGAATCAATATTGCAACGTGCAAAAGTGCATGTTCCCAAGTAAAAATTGGAAGTCCTTATATCATAAGTATTGGTCATATAATTAACTTTAGACGTCTAAAGAATGGTTCTTCAAGACCATTTTATGAATGAACGTATACTAAGTGATGTCCAATTAATATCATACAACACTTACCAGAAGCTTTCAAGGTAATTCACAGAATGACCTCTTACTCAAATTAGTTGAGCAAACAATCTCACAAACTTCCGGTTGTGAGTCGACAATATACATGTGGCTATATAGTTGATGCATCAATTAAGATCACAAATATCTAAATGGTCCACGTGATTAGTGTACTCATTTACAAATATCACCTTATATAAGTTCTAGAATTACGAGAGACTTATTCTCTCAAATTGCCAATTTCTTTTGGGAACTAGTGAACACAAAAATTAGTAGATTGAAGAAACTACTAGCTCTTCAATACAAGTTCGTATTAAATAATTTAACCATTTTTCACATCATTATATATTTGGGATGGTCCAACTGATCTTGCCAACAACAAAATTATTATGATATGTAAACTTCTGGTTTACAACAACATGTGTTTCAATTGCACATATATAAATGTAGTACAAATCAGAGGAAAAAGCAGACAACTTTTCCACTATACTTATTTTATCCAAAGTATGTCTCATCATATAAAGATATTCAACATATTCATTTCTTGTTTCAATATGATTCCATTTGGACTGATATCCCTAAAACTTAATAAATTTTTACGAGACTTTAGAGATTATTCTTTGTGCAATCCTACAAAGGTACTGGATTACCAAATCATTAGTTATTCGGGAACTATACCACAATCCTTCAGGGATGCTTGGATATTAAAAAAATTTAGTTCTTCGAGAACTATATCATAAACAATGATACATACAAACAATTATTTGTGCAATCCTTCAGGGATACTTGGATAATGAATTTATTTTTCTTCAAGAACTATAAAACATATTTTCAAGAAGAAGAAGAAGATATTTTCAAGAAGAAGAAGAAGAAGAAGATATGTGTTGATGTTAGGGTAATTAGTAAGGTTTACCACAATTAAGTCAGTTGGTTAGTCTAATCACATTAGTTAAGCCTAACTCATGGTAGTTAATTCTGTTTTAGCCTTGTAACAGTTTCTACTCTATAAGAGCACTTTTCAGTTGAATACAATTCAGTTGGTTGAGCCATTTTCTGCCCACAACCTAACAAATTGGTACCAGAGCTCCGATTTGGGGGTCTGGCTTGAACAAAGCGAGAGTTAATTCTTCAAGTTTCAACAATGGCAACAACGGCGAATGGCAACGGCGGTGAAGGCAATTTCATGCAACCATCGACTCCGCGTCTTGACAAACACTACGAGCATTGGAGTATGCTCATGGAGAATTTTCTAAGATCAAAGGAATACTGGTACTTGATTGAAGATGGAATTGGCGAACTAGAAGAAGGGGTGGTGCTATCCGAAGCTCAAAGAAAGAAATTGGATGAGTCTAAATTCAGAGATCTCAAAGTGAAGAATTATTTGTTTCAAGCAATTGACGGGATAACGCTTGAATCAATTTCAAGAAAGGATACATCGAAGGACATTTGGGAATCGTTAAAGAGGAAATTCCAAGGGAATGCGAGGGCCAAGAGATCAACACTCAACACACTGAGGAAAGATTTCGAGTCTTTGGAAATGAAATCGAGTGAAACCATTGCTGATTGTGTTCCCAGAGTCATGCAGATGGCGAACAAGATGAAGATTAACGGTGAGAATCTTCAAGATGTGGTCATTGTGGAAAAGATTATCAGGTCTCTCACTGAGAAGTACAACTATATTGCGTGCGCCATAGAAGAGTCAAAAGACACTGATAAGATGTCAATAGATGAACTTCAGAGTTCTCTAATTGTGCACGAACAAAAGCTTCTCAAAACCAACAAAAACAATGGAGAGGACCAGGCTTTAAAGACTGTTACTCAAGAAAAGGGAAACGCGAACCCTAGTGCAAGAGGCAGAGGCAATTTCAGAGGAAAAGGTTTGATGTGTGGTTGTTTTATTTTATTAGAATAGGTATTTTAGGATTATTGAGCCGTTCGACTCATTCGTCCTAGAATGCTGACTAACCCGAATGTACATTCGACTTAATCCCCTATTCGAGTTTTTGTTGAGTTTGCATGAAATGGATTAAAAAAAGACTTAATGAAAGTTGTTTATTTTTGCGCTTGACAGGAATGTGCCCCCGCTCCTACGTATCTCTCGGTAGAGAATCAAAGGCTACGTAGTTCTTGTAAAAAATGTTTTCTGGGAAACATAATTTTTTTAAAAAAACGAGTTAAGATTGTGTGAAGATGAGTTAGACTTATTGGTTAATAGCATAAAAAAGGGGTGAGATAAAACTCAAGATTTGTATCGGTTAGAAACACAAAAAAAAAATAGAACCATGGTGCAAATAGTAATAATAGTTATGGTTATTAAAATGAGATAAAAATCAATAAGCAAAAATCAAAATAATACATAAAAATGAACAACAGCGAGATCAGTAACAATATTTGGTGGTTAGGAATAAAGAAACAAATAGGGAATAAGAATACGAAATAAATACAAGGGAGTGGGGGTTACTAAAAGAAAAGGAGGGAGGTGTATATACTAGTCTTTAAATAAATAAATGAACAAATAAATAAATAATAATAGGGGAAATAACTAGAAGCAACTAATAATAATAATTAAAAAAACAAGCAAATAAAAAGAATCGGGGAAGGGGATTCTCACGATGGATAATATAAGAAAGGGGTTAAAGCATTTTTATTTGTTTTATGAAATAAAAGGAAATAAAGTGATATAAGAGGTAAAGTTAAAAACAGGGATTGGAACCCTAAAGTTTTGCCATCAGCTGTATGAGTAAAAACAGAGAGAGAAGAGCAACACAAACACAAAGATGGAGAGAGAGGGAGAGAGAGAGAAAGTTTCAGCTTAGAGAAAGAAGAAGAACGAAAATGAAGGAGAGAGGAAGAAGGGAGAGACACCGGAGGGAGCCATGGTTGTGGAGCCGGCGACAGCTTCGGTAAGAGCGGTGGTTCCGGCGTCTGTTTGTGGTGGCAGTGCGATGGTGTGGTGGTGGTTGAGATGTTTGGCGTGGTTGTTTTAGTAGTGGTGGTGGTTACGAGGAGAGAGGGGGTCACGGTGGAGATGGCGGTGAGAGGTGACGGCGACAGCGGGTCTTACGGTGACGACGGTGGTGGTTGTTTGGCAGCTTCGCTGGTCAACGACCACCGTCTACGGTGGTCGGACTTCCAAAAGTGAGTTTTTTTGGTTCCCTTCTTCCTTCCTCTCTCTCTGTTTCTGCCTATTCTCTTCTCAGACTAAAAGCATTTTTTAAATGAAAATTTTGAAATCCTAAACCAGAATCTGTTTCCATTTGTTTTGAACAACATATTCTAAAAAAATAATGAACTCGTATTCTGATTTTTGAAATCGATTTTGAACTTGCCTCAAACTTGAAAACTCATGTTCTGAGACATATAATGAACTGTACGTACAAAAAGAAAAAAAAAGAATTATGCAACAACCTTTTACTCCGGCTTCTGTGAAATCCTCTACTTGCTTGTTTACTGCTACCACTCTTACTTGTTTATGAATTTTTGGGTGTTTGGTGATTAGGGCTTCAGTGTAAAACCCTAATCTTTTGCTCTGATTTTGGTATGAATGTGTTTCTGTGTATTTGTTACCGTGTGTGTCACTGTTGATATATGCACTGGTATTTATAGTCAAATTTGTGGTGTAGGTGTGGGTGCAAAGCAGTGGATTATTGCTCTAGGAGACCAGTTTGTTGTGGTTGCAGCTAAGGCATAGTGGAGCAGCAAGCAGCAAGAGATGTCTTTGCCCAAAATGGGAAAAGCAAAGGGACAAGAGGAAATCAATTTGAGCTTCACTCTCAAAATACAAAGATAATGTTGCAGAGGCACCAACGGGAAGAGCAGCAGCGCATGCTGTCCTATTTTGCGTTTTGTATTTTTTATTTTTGTACTATTTTTGCTTTTATTTTTTTGCAAAAATTGTAACTTTGATATATATTTTTTTGTAATAATAAAAGGGCAGTTTGACTAATCAACTTAAATTGCATATCTCCTTTCATTTATAACAAAAATAATGATGATAACTTAAACTAATAAATATAATGATAACAATAAAGTAAGGAGAACCAAAATAGACACTCGTAGACACGCGTGCTCAACGAAAATAAAAACGGGTACATGATTAGAAATGACATGTGCGTGCAACAAGAATAAAAGTCGCAAGTTCGTTAACGAACGCGAATTGACACGTGTTTACAATTAAAACCTCAAAATGCACAATAAGTAATATTTTTGATTTTTTCTAAGAGAATTTAAAGTTAGCCGGACAAAATTAGGGTATAACAAAGAGGTAGGCAGAATAAAGAAATTGTGGAATGCTATAAGTGTAAGAAACTGGGACACTATAGGAACGAATGTCCAGATTGGGACAAAGAAGCAAATTATGCAAAAGAGGAAGATGATGATACAATACTGTTAATGGCTACCATAGAATCAGATTCTGCAGAAGAAGAGGATAATGATACAGTGATGATGATGATGGCCACCACAGAATCACAAGAAAGAAGAGAAAACATGGTACTTTGACTCTGGGTACTTAAATCACATGATTCAAGATAATGACACAATGTTGCTAATGGCTATAATAGATCCACAAAAGAAAAAGGAAGAAACATGGTACTTGGACTCTGGATGTTCAAACCACATGAGTGGTAATAAAAAGTGGTTCACTAATCTTGATGAAAGTTTCAAGAAGACCGTGAGACTTGGCAACGATACTAGGCTAGAAGTTGTCGGAAAAGGCAGCATCAAAGTGCAGGTGAATGGAGTGAATCATGTCATAACTGGTATACTATGTACCTGAACTCAAGAATAATCTCTTGAGTATAGGTCAGCTTCAAGAGAAAGGCTTAGCTGTACTGTTTGATGATAATAAGTGCAAGATTTATCACAAGAAAAAGGGCCTGATTTTGGAGTCCAACATGGAGAACAACAGAATGTTCAAATTAATCATAGAACCAATGAACAAAATGATATGTAATGAAATTGAATGCCTCCAATCAACTACTGAAGATGAGTCGTATACATGGCACTGCAGGTATGGCCACCTAAGTCTCAAAAGCTTGAAGGAATTGAAGGGTAAAGACATGGTGAAGGGCTTGCCTCAACTAGCAGAAAAGACGAAAGTGTGTGAAGATTGCCTAAAAGGAAAGCAACACAGAGACACAATGCCAAAAAGGAGCCAATGGAGAGCTACAGAGAGATTGGAGCTCATTCATTCAGACATCTGTGGTCCCATAACTCCTGCTTCCAATAGAAACAAAAGGTATTACTTGACCTTCATTGATGATTTCTCTAGAAAAACTTGGATTTACTTGTTAGAAGAAAAATCACAAGCTTTTTCTAAGTTTAAATGTTTTAAGAGCATGGTAGAAAATGAAACTGGCCTAAAAATAAAATGTATGAGGACTGATAGAGGAGGAGAATACAATTCTGTTGAGTTTGATAGTTATTGCATAGATCATGGAATCAAAAGACAATTGACAATAGCTTACACCTCACAGCAAAATGGGGTGGCAGAGAGAAAAAATAGAACAATAATGAATATGGTAAGATCTATGCTTTGTGGAAAAGGCATGCCTAAGAGTATGTGGCCAGAAGCTGTGAATTGGACAGTGCACATATTGAATAGGTCGCCTACATCAGCTGTTAAGGACAAAACACCAGAGGAGGCCTAGAGCAAATGTAAACCCTCTATGTCACATCTAAAGGTATTTGGATGCATAGGTCATGTGCACATACCAGATGCAAAGAGAACCAAATTGGAAAACAAGAGCAAGAAATGTGTTTTCTTAGGTATCAGTGATGAGTCTAAAGGTTACAGGCTATATGATCCAGTAGAGAGAAAGGTGGTGATCAGCAAAGATGTAGTCTTTAAAGAAAGTGAATCCTGGGATTGGAGCAAGAGCCACAAGCAGGAAGTTACTGCTGATCTAGAATGGGGAGAATTAGAATTTGACTCAAACAGTGATGAAGAAAATGAAGATGAGGAAAACCCCACAGAATTGAACACTGAAGTAGAACAAGGTGAACAAAACAATGAGACACATAACCAACCAGGTGAAACAGGAACAAATGAAATTGAGAACATCAATGAAGGGAGAAATAGAAGACCTTCTACATGGCTTAGAGACTATGAAACTGGTGAGGGTTTATCCGAAGAAGAAGTTGAGTTAAACATGATTCAAAGTGATCCTACAGATACCTATGGAGAAGCTGTAAAGAGCTCCAAATGGAGACAAGCAATGGATGCTGAGATAGAATCCATTGTGAAGAATGAAACTTGGCAGTTGACTGACTTACCAAAGGGAGCAAAAAGAATAGGAGTGAAGTGGATATACAAGACCAAATTGAATGAATTAGGTCAAATAGATAAATATAAAGCTAGATTGGTTGCCAAAGGATACTCACAGCAACATGGAATTGACTACACAGAGGTATTTGCTCCAGTTAGTAGATTAGACACTATCAGAACTGTTATGGCACTTGCTGCTCAAAAGGGTTGGACATTGTTTCAACTTGATGTCAAATCAACTTTTCTCTATGGCACACTAGCTGAGGATGTGTATGTGGAACAACCAAAAGGCTATGAGAAGAAAGGGAGTGAACACAAAGTCTACAAGTTGAAAAAGGCTCTCTACAGATTGAAACTGGCTCAAAGGGCCTAGTTTAGCAGAATTGGGGCTTACTTCCTTCAACAAGGGTTTGAAGCAAGTAAGAATGAACAAACAATGTTTCTGAAGCAAGGCAGAAATGGAAAAATTCTCATTGTAAGTATATATGTAGATGATCTAATATATACTAGTAATGATAATGAGATGATGACTGATTTTAAGGATTCCATGAAACAAGAGTTTTGCATGACAGATCTAGGAAAAATGAGATATTTCCTAGGAATTGAAGTGGTTCAAACTGATGAGGGCATAGGAATATGCCAAAGAAAATATGCTACAGAGATTTTAGAAAGATTCAATATGTCTGGATGCAATCCAGTAAAAGTGCCAATGCAACATGGTTGCAAGCTTGTTAAAGATGAACTTGGAGAAAAGGTTGATAACACTTACTACAAACAACTAGTTGGAAGTCTGATGTATATGACCTCCACTAGACCTGACATTATGTTTGCAGTAAGTTTTATTAGCAGATTCATGAGTAATCCTACTCAATTACACTGGCAAGCATCCAAGAGAGTGTTGAGATATCTATAAGGAACTCTCAATCTAGGAATTATGTACAGGAAGGGAGGGAACACTGAGCTAGTTGGATACACTGACAGTGACTATGCTGGAGATTTGGAGGATAGGAAGAGCACCTCTGGTTATATTTTCATGTTGAGTAATGGTGCAGTGGCCTGGAGTTCGAGGAAGCAACCAATTGTAACCTTATCTTCCACTAAAGCAGAGTTTGTAGCTGTTGGAGCAGCAGCATGTCAAGCCATTTGGATGCAAAAAGTCCTCAAAGAATTAGGATTCATGCATAATGAGAGCATCACTTTAATGTGTGATAATACCTCAGCCATAAAACTCTCTAAAAATCCTATTTTGTATGGCAGGAGCAAACATATTGAGGTGAGATTTCACTATCTCAATTCTCAGGGACTTGGTTAAAGCTGTAGCTGTGGAATTGAAGCACTGTGGGACAAAGGATCAACTTGCAGACTTGCTAACCAAGCCAGTCAGAAAAGAAGGCTTTCTGAAGCTTAAAGATCAGCTTGGAGTTTGTGAAATACCTATGGCAGAATGACTTTATGCACTATGTTCTTTGAAGACTTGATTCTGTACTTTGTTACCTATTTGTAATGTCTGTTTTGAATTGTTTTGTCTGTTACTCATTGTTGTAAAAGATTAAACTAATTTAGCAATTGTTGTATAGGAAATCAATTTAAGGGAGGGAATGTTAGGGTAATTAGTGAGGTTAACCACAGTTAAGTCAGTTGGTTAGTCTAATCACACTAGTTAAGCCTAACTCATGGTAGTTAATTCTGTTTTAGCCTTGTAACAGTTTCTGCTCTATAAGAGCACTTTTCAGTTGAATACAATTCAGTTGGTTGAGCCATTTTCTGCGTACAACCTAACAGTTGATATGTATTACCTTAGGAGGAGATAGATCAAGAAGAAAACTTATTATTGTAATAATAGATCGTCAAGATGATTATGCCATCAATCATATGGTAGAGCTTCGTGCTGATAACGTGTTATAAAAATAACCAAAATTGTACCAAGAAGAAGAACAAGAGAATGAGAGAAGATATAAAGAACAAGAACAAAGATGGAGAATATAAGAGTTTTGCATTATTCTCTTCACAAGTAGTATGTTTACAATAGAATAAGTCCTATTTATAGGACACAAGTAGGCAAGTGAAAGATCAAACTAAATGCCACTAATAATCTACTCAAGAATGGGAGTTAAGGGGAAATAGAAGATCAAGATGGGCATCCACTAAATAACTTAATATTCATAACATATATATATATATATATATATATATATGAACATTAGTAAAGTATGAATTATAGGAGGGGTATAAGAAAGAGGTCTAGAGTTCAATTTCTGTTAACTAGTACTCCCTCTGTATCAATTTAACTGTCCTTTAAGGTTATGCGCGAGTATTAAGAAAATGATTGGAGATGCTATTTTTTATGTTTAAAGTTAGAAATACAAATAAAAGTATGAAAAGTTAGAAATACAAATAAAAGTAGGAGTATTATTGGAAAAAAGTAATAAATGTTGCATTGAGATTCTAAAGTGACAAATAATTTGAGACAAGGAAAAATAACAAAGAAGACACTTAAATTGAGACGGAGGGAGTATTTCCCTACCTTTTAACGGTTAACTACTACTATTTTCCTATAAAAAAGTATGAAAAGTAGTGATAACTTGTTTGAGTAATATTTTATCAAATATAGTATAAAGTACATGTAACTAAAGGTGACGAGAACACAATTTAGAGGTAAAACCTAAGTTCTTAGGATTTGGATCTCCTGCTGTCTCTGCACGGTGCATCGGACAGCAAAGCCGTTAGATTTAGAGAGAGAAAATGTTCTCTCTAAATCTAATGGTTCTGCTTCTTGTTGCATGGTGCAGAGGCAGCAGAGGATCGGGCTGAAGCTCTTACCAACACTCTACTTTATCTGCCCCATCTTCCCATCTCTGCAGCTTGCAGCACTTGGGACAAGAAAAGAGAATTTTAGTAACATTTGTAATTTTAACATGTAATAGGAAACATCTTCAAATGTTACTGATACGTTTCCATAAAACAGAGTAATGACAATGAGTAATTCATTGTATTATGGTCACAATTCTGAGGGTCTCTCAGAATTGGAATGAACGATTACAATGATAGATGAAAATGAAAGTGATAAAACAGTGAAAATGGCACAGAGAATGCCAAGTTCCCAACCCAAGTCCTATCCCAATCCCAGCCTAAAAACGTGAATGAAAACTAACCAACTATATATAACACTCTCTCTCCATATCATCAGAATATTCCCCACACTCTCCACCCAATTGCCATGTAGGCAATTCTGTTACATCAGTGATTGTTTGTATGCTAGTGGTCCCAAAGAAATTGGTTTCCACTTCTTCATTCATTAACTTTCTGAATATTCCCAATATGCCCTTTATTCACCTTGTTCGTATCAACACCCTCTCCTTCAAAATTCACCTTGTCCTCATGGTGAAAGTACTGAGAGAGTAGCAGGCATAACGGGCTTCCTCCCGGATCCCACAGCTGGAAATTCAAGGGCTGAGTAGTGTAAGAAGCATACTGATTTGCACCAGGATCCCATTGTTCGGAATACATTTCTGCCCTTACCCTTCTTGAAGCCTCTGATCGTTGAGGTAAGTGTTCCTCGTATCTTGGAAAGAACTCCATAATATTTTCTCCAATTTTAGATGAATCACTGATGGACTTCTGAAGCTGCTCATAGAGCAAATCAATGGCTTCCTTTGGAACTTTAGACCTACTTTGTACACCAAAGCAAATGTGAATCCATTCTTGAGATCCAACCAATTTTTCATTGTCTTGAACTGAGTCTAGTAATGTTGTTATTTCATCAACAGAGGAGTTTACTAGAGCCATAACAGTTGCACCTCCTCCCATCGAAATTTCATGAACTAGAATGGCAAGAGTTTTGGATGGATCATTAGAGTTATCATACCTCCATATGGCTGTCTCATCTATTAGAAAAGATAAAGTACAACATGATTCGTTTTCTATCTTCAATGGACAAATTAGGAGGTTTCTGGAGTGGAAGAACATTGTTGAAGAGTTGGTCTAGTGTTGGTGATGATACTGTTTGATCCCCATAATGTGTGTCTAGTAGATCAACTTCTGTGTCCCAAGCTTTCTTTGCAATGAGAGGATGCACAAGGATAAACTGTGGCAACTTACTTGTACCTTTGTACCTGAGAATCTTAGGGAACGCACCCAACACAAGTGTACACGGATGAGGCTCTTCATTTTCTATTCCCCTTCCTTCTTGCAAGCACCTTTCCTCATTATTAAATTGGGCAGCTTTAATAATAGGGCTGTAGGGCATCTTAGAACTCATAGAAGCATCACCACAATCACCACCAAGTGTATATTGCACTTTCAATGTGTGACTAAGCTGAATGACCACATAATCTTTACACCTACCACTTCCCTCTTTGACAAATAATAAAAATGTTGCAATAAAGAGTATTTCTAATCTTTTAATAGCATAGGTTGTCTTCATCTTTTCAAAGCCCATTGAATCACCACCATAATACCCCATAAAGCTTAAGATTTGTTGAAAATTCAGAAATATCTGAGGATAATAATATGCTCTACTTCCCTTGCATTCCATTGTACAAGTGTTATCATTTTCATCACTTTTAAAGCCACTTGGATCCCATCCCTCTCTTTTTAAGCCACCTGGATCCCACTCAAGGACAAATGGTGATTCTACCATTACAGGGATATTTATTAATTGCATGAATCCATTGCCACCTCTCCTACCAACCCCCACCAGCAACTCCATCATCTTGACAACTTCCATCGGATGATACTGGCTAACAGGGAGCCTCAGAGGGGTCTTCATCCTTTGATTTCTAATTGTTATTGTCAACTTTAACTCCCTAATATAGAACCAGATAGTGTAAGCTAATTTAAAAAAACCTTCCATAGAACCGACAGTTAGATGAGTTAGGGAAACCTGGGTGATGCGCTGCTCTGCAGTGGAAAGATGTCGTTGAAAAACATGTGAGAGTATTTCAGTGATATTGATAAATAATCCCACTCTAATTGCTGCTCCTTTTTTCTCTTGATACACCCCCCACTTATTAATACCTTGAGCAGTTATAATAAGAGTTTGGGCCCGGCCCACTGACGTATATGAAAGATCCACTCCACCTAGTGTCCATTCTGCTTCAGCTTCCTTTACAGCAACAAATTGGGCCTGGCCCATTGAGTTACAAAAGATCCAATCTGCCCAAGCTTCCTTCTCTTGCCTAGATCTCTCGCACCACTCAACAAGAAGAAATAACAGAGAGCGCTCTTCCCAATCGCGAACTGGATTCATCTCCGTCACCGTCGTTCCCCATTCCGATGCCGGCGGCGGTTCTTCCGGCGGTCGTTCCTGGAGTTTTCCGGTGAACCACTCCCCTATTTTGCCGTTCTTTCCCATCTTCTCCTTTACTTCCTTTGTATCGCGTAAATCAGTCGCGAGAGGAAGTGCTCCTTCCCGCAGATCGCGATCTGTAATTACCTCCTCTTTAGTTCACATGGTTGAGTGAAAGGGACATCGTTGGTGGAAAAATGTAGGCGTACGGGGTTCGAACCCCGCTCCCCCGCTCCCCTCTAACAATTAACACACTAATTACTAACCACTTTGCCTATCTAAAAAAAAACCCCCCTCCTCTTTAGTTGCTTCGTTGTCGTTTTCCTCCGATGACTCTGCCTCTAGCGTTGTTTCTTTTGGCGACGTATCTTCTGGCCGCATCTGTGTTGTCGCTTCAACGTCTGACGTCTTTGTCGATGGTTCCTGATCATCACCATTCCACTCCTTCTTCTCCGATTCCTCAGTTTCTCCTGCGACATCATTCCTTCTTCGTTCGGAATCCTCTGCTTGTCTTGATTGTGTCTTCACGTAAAGTTGCTGCAACATCTGCAATTTTTGATCTAAATAGATCTCGTGAAGCTTCTCTGAAACTTCATCTCTTTTTACTCTCCTTCTGCACTGAGCGTGATCACGTCGAGATAGACGTCGGTTTCCTTTCAGACTTCGTTCCCCGTGCTGTTTAATTTCGTCAAGCTTCGGTTTCCATTCTGGTTCACAGTGCACTACTGTTTCTTCCTCCATTATCTTCATGGCAGCACCTCTATTCTTCCTCGCACTCAGGATCGAGTGCTTTGATACCACTTGATACGTTTCCATAAAACAGAGTAATGAAAATGAGTAATTCCTTGTATTATGGTCACAATTCTGAGGGTCTCTCATAATTGGAATGAACGATTACAATGATAGATGAAAATGAAAGTGATAAAACAGTGAAAATGGCACAGAGAATGCCAAGTTCCCAACCCAAGTCCTATCCCAATCCCAGCCTAAAAACGTGAATGAAAACTAACCAACTATATATAACACTCTCTCTCCATATCATCAGAATATTCCCCACACTCTCCACCCAATTGCCATGTAGGCAATTCTGTTACATCAGTGATTGTTTGTGTGCTAGTGGTCCCAAAGAAATTGGTTTCCACTTCTTTCTTTCATTAACTTTCTGAATATTCCCAATATGCCCTTTATTCACCTTGTTCGTATCAGTTACTAATTTGATCAACCAACTGCTAACATTTCTTACTCTTTCTAAAATAAAAAATGTAACTATACTTTTGCAACACTTTTTACCCTTTTTATAATATTTAAAAGAATATGTTTCTTTAAATATTACTACAACTTTTTTTTGGTAAATCAGTGAATCTCTTCCGCGCAATTGCATAGACTAATTTATCTACTATCTAGTTCTACTATAAATCTACTATAATATACTTCTACTATAAATATAATCAAACAAGCCACTACCAAAAATACTAAATTATTCATTTCTTAAAATTTGACACATCATTAATTTTAAGGACAAATATGTCATTTCCAATTTTCTATATTATCTATATATACCACCAAGCCACTACCAAAATACCAAACTTACTCTTTTCTCAACTAACCAATTTTCTATATTATCTAAAACTCACTTTTCTCTTCTCTCTCTCACTCTCACTTTCACTCTCTCTCTCTCTCTCTCTCACTATTATATTTATAGATATCTCCCTCCATTCTCTCTCTTCTCATTTTAGTTTATCTACTATCTAATTCTACTATATAAATCTACTATAATCTACTTCTACTATAAATATAATTAAACAAGCCACTACAAAAAATGATAAATTATTCATTTCTAAGATTTTGACGGATCATCAATTTTAAGGACAAATATGTCATTTTCAATTATTTTATCTCTCTTTTTACTATAATCTATTAAAACCGGTTAATTTAACCACTAATAATTGACCAAAAATAATTAACTACTATGAAA
The DNA here is from genome assembly GCA_963573325.1 of Astragalus glycyphyllos. Lineage (NCBI taxonomy): Eukaryota > Viridiplantae > Streptophyta > Magnoliopsida > Fabales > Fabaceae > Astragalus > Astragalus glycyphyllos. Next base: position 40,354,678 of record OY754312.1, read on the forward strand.
ATTTCGAAAATAACTTTTTTTTGGAATAATTTAATAATTTAATTTAAGGGTTAATTAAATATGTTTTTGGTCCCTATAAATAAAGCGAATCTTGCTTTTAGTCCTTATAAAATTTGTTGGGCACTTTTGGTCCCTACATTATTTCCTGTTAGCATTTTTGGTCCCTGCCGTTAGTTTCTACTAACGAAGCTGACATGGCATTGCTCACGTGGCTATTTTTATTGTGATGGCATATCCATGTCATTGCCACTAATCCATCTCAGCTGTACACATTGGAAAATTAAAAAACAAAAAACATAAAAAAATATTGAATTGAATAACCCTAATTCCCCCTTTTCTCACTCTCACATCTGCACGCCAATAAACATATGCAGTGCAGTGCTCAAATATGTTGACTCGCATTCCTCAATAACACTAGCTTCCATAATTGATATTGCATGTTCAGCTAAAGCCAAGTTTGGCATTGGTAAAAACCTGTCTTGGGCATTACTCACAAAGCCACGTGAGTAATCCCCAAGTTTGGCATTCATTGGTAAAAAAAATTGTTCTCACAAAGCCACGTGAGTAATCCCCAAGATCCCAATTAGACCGTGACCTTGGCTCATAGCCATTCAAACAATGACAATATGGTATCGAGTTCTCAGTGCAGCTTGCATAAGCACCGCAGAAAGCATAAACCTCGCACTGTCGTCTTGGCATACCAGCACAGATTCCATTCCTAAGATATTTCTAGCCAAGTGAATTGCTTAATCTGCCCCGACACATCCATCACGAAACGATATAAAAGAGAAGAGTTGTACACTGAGTAAGTCAAGTCTCAGAAATTCCATACTCAATATGCTCATTGGCATGGAGATGTGAGAGTGAGAAAGAGGAATAGGGTTCTTCAATTATTTATTTTTTTATGTTTTTTGTTTTTTATTTTCCAATGTGTACAGTTGAGATGGATTAGTGACAATGACATGTATATGCCAGCACAATAACGGCATCACATAATTGTTCTCTTTATACTGCTCAACAAATTTTTCAGTTACATTTGTAACTGGTCAACCAGTTTTTCCCATAGCTTCAACATCCTTAACTCAAAACAAGTAGACCATGTAGTTTATATATTTCACTAGAACAAAACAAGTGTCCAGAAACATGCATTTTTCTTTGAACAAAAAGAGAGATCTATCTTAAAGATTATATTATCTCCAGATGAAATCCAAAGCATTGATTTGAAGTTACATATCATCATACCTAGGCAGAGAAGATCTCAGAGCAGGAAGCAATCTAGATCTTATACTGAGATCATTCAGTAGCAGAAAGTGTAAATAATAGAATTTGCAGAGATACTTTTTCTATTTTATTTATTTAATTGTATATATATACATGTATTGCATTTGATTTTAATGGTAACAGAAGACAACCAAGTAATTACAATTGAATACAAATAAGTAGAATTGAAATACAATATAATTGAAAATGGACCCCGCAAGATTGGAGCCCAATCACTGACGCCGATCTTGTTCTGTAACTGTTGATGGAGAGCTTTGGATTGAGGTTGGTGAGACAGTAAACGAGCTTATCAGCTGTACACACATGAAGAATATTAAGTTTTCCTTGCTAAACCATGTGACGAAGAAAGTGAGCATTTATGGAGATATGCATCTTGCGGTTGTGATCTTTTCCTTGAAAACGAAATTCATTCCAGTGCAAGATACCTTGTTGATGAAAGCAAAAGCTGCATCATTGTGAAAAGAAAAGAATGAATGAATGAGAAAATTATGTGGTTAATTAATGCAAAGAAAAATTGAAGTGCTGAAAATCCTAAGAAATATTATTATTTTTTAATCATTTAAAAACACATCAACAGTCACTTGCCTTCATAACCTCATTCACCTCTTCATCTCCATCAATTTTGGTGTTTTCCACATAAAAATGCTCAAGAAATGGTGTGTATAAGGTTCCATTATGCCAAAAGGTCTCTATCTCTGGACAGAATTTGATGGCTATCTCAGAACACTTGGGCATCTCCACATAGCAAGGGAAAGAGCTTTGACAGAAGCATTTGAGGCTAGGTAGCTTCCCTAGTTCAATTTTAGTCAATGATGCAAATACTACCACCTTATTTTGTTGCTGTTCTTCTTCATTATTTCCGATGATCTCCTCTAGCTTGTCGCAATTATAGACTTCAAGTTCAACCAAACATGGAAGGCTTGTTACCGCGTTAACATTTGGAAACACATATTTCAAATCATGGCACTGCTTAACTGTTATCCTTTGTAAATTCTGAAAGCCAAAAATTGAATCATGTGGTCCAAATATATCTTTTAAGCGCTTACATCCTTGTGCAGTGAGATACCTGAGATGTGAGAATAAGTCCATCTCTTTGGATGGAATAAGAAGTGAAAGTTGAGAATTTTCAAGGTCAAGTTTTGTTATAGTTTTCACATAGCCAACCAATAGTTCATCTCCCTCAATACCTCTAAAAGTTTCTAATTGTTGCAACTCCACCTTGTATCCCTCTGAATTTTGAATATAGCGTATTGTCCGATTAAGGTCTCGGTTTGTGTGAAAATAAGTATCATCCCACCATGTACCACTAAGGATGGGGGCCCTGCTTACAATTGGTATGGCCCCAAGTTCGTACCTTGCAGAACAAAAATACTTGAGCTTTGGAAGTTTTTTTAAATCCAAATATTGCAATTTTGGAAATAAAATCTGAACCATGTCATTAAATTCAGAATAATCTGAATAAACACATCCCAACATAGGCATATCTTTAAGTATCAGTCTCTCTAGATTGGGAAATATAATCACCTTATTTACTCCTCCATCAAAAAAATCATTGATCTTTTTATATTCCACTGCAACTATCTTCTCCATCATATTACAAGATACAACTCGTAGTTGTTGAAGCTGCACAAGGCTTTTGGCAATGGAATGGGAGAACAAACTCTTCAAACTGTGGCAGTGTTCAATTGAAAGTGATGTTAGCTTCCATTCGCCACTCAACTTTGGCATCGCTTGTGGCTGATAATGTATGGGGTTATCCCCTTCTTTTGCAACTTTTTTTACTTGTGATTGGAACACCTCAACTAGTGAACCACAGTTCCTTACATTTAGTTCCCTCACATGTTCTTGAAGTTTTGGCATCTCATCCAACGGAATAAGCACTGAAAGTTGATCAAATGCTTCGATATCTGTTTTTAAGTTTTTGATGAAGTATCTCTTGTTATGTAACTTGGTCCAATTCAACGTATCAGATCCTTTTGATGCAACCTGCAAAACATACATTCATTAAAATAATAATAATAACTAATAGATCATGATGAAAGGATTAATTAATTAATTTGTAGGCTTACAAATTCTTGAAATCCTTGTACGATGGCATTAATGTCATTCCTCTGTGTGTAGTGGCTGATGAGTGATTTATTATTCTGAATGGTGACATCCTCAAGCTTAGGTGCATCACAAAATCCCCGGGAAAAAGCTATGATATCGGGACAATCTTCAATTTCCACTTTTTGGAGTGCAGGGAAGTGACAGTTATGGGAACTTAGGTTAACAGCCTTAAGCTTGGGTAGACCTCTAAGAAGTAGGTGTTGAAGTTTAGGGAACACAATCTTATTATTTGCACTTGCTTCTTTATCTTCTGGGGGAATTATTGCTTTCACATTCTTGCAATGTTGTACTTCTAGCTTCTCAAGATGATCAAGACTACTTAAGCATGAATGAGAGAACAAGATGTTGACTTTGTTACAAGTTTCTATGACCAAAGATGTTAGTTTTGGAAACAAACACTCATTAATGAACGGCTTACATCTTACCCCTAGCTGATCTCCTACACATTCTTCCTGCAAAATTAAGAATAATCATTGAGTGAGTGTGACTCTGAGCACGTGTGTGTGTGTTTGTGGAAAAAATGCCAAATAATTTGTTACCAACCATGCTTTGTTGTTTGTCACGGGATTCATTGCTTCCAGAAAAGTAAACGCTCTCAAGATTTGGCAGCTCTTTTAAGTGAAGAGACTTGAGCTCAGCAATTTTGATGGTTTTCATGTATGAGGGATAGGTTAAAGGGTAATTTTGTTGGACAGAAAATAATGCTTTTGGCAAATCACATTTTATTACGCAAAGGTCTTCTAGAACAGGCATAGAGACATGATCCTTGCAAGGTCATAGATAATGATATAGTATTAGTTAAGGGACTTGTAAAAATTATTTTTAATAATACTACAGAACAAACATGAGGTTGCCTTGGAAGAGCCATGCATGGTTGAAGCATATATAAGAAAAGTCATACAAAAAAGTATACTCAACTATCTCACTGTTATCAGACTAAATATGAAGATAAAGACAATGTCAAAGGCTAATTTTGTCAATTCTGGTGACCAGCTGGCTGTTATGTTCACTAAGTCCCTCAGAGGCTCTCGAGTTGACCACATCCGTAACAAGCTGGGATCATATGTGCTCTAGCTTGAGGGGGAGTGTTAGAAGAACATATTAAACATGTGCTCGTTGCTGACTAATTGTAATTAATTAGGAGATACACTATGATAGGATTATGTATGTATAAATACAACGTGTGGTCACTAGACACACAATATTGCAATACAGATTTACTACAGGTGTGATACCATGCATGTAATATGTGAAATAAAGTAACGAGGAGAGACCTCGAGGGAAAGACGAATTATCCTCATTCTCAAGTGCTCAATCTAAGCTAATTTACACCTCCAGACATGAATATATCAGAACAATATGCCAGATTTTGGATATCTATCAGCTAATTTAAACTCATAGAGCTATGTGTTGCTTACTTTAGTTTCTTGTCTTTATAATTAATTTACCATTTAGTCATAGTTGCCTTTTTTCAAACAATAAAAAAATAACTTGGTTGAATAATAAAAACAACTAATATAGAAGACAACATGCATATATAAAGGTGGAAATTATATGCCATGTGATACAATACCTTCCGAATTTTCTTATCTTCGATTGCGTATGGTATTGGTTGGGAAGATATCTCCAACATAGGACAATCGTCAATCTCAAATTTCCTCAAGGATGGAAGCTCTAACCCAAGAGAACCTGAACACATACTCACAAGCTTTGGAAGTCTTGAGAGTGATAAATACTTTAGTTTTTTGAACTCAATATTTTGCTTATGTCCCTTATTGTTGTCCCCTTCATCATATCTGCTCCAAACTATTATATTCTTCATCAACTCACACGAGCTTACTTTCAGTTCCTCAAGATTATTGATTGCTCTAGCAATTACACAAGTAAATCCATATTTCAAAGAGTCACAATTTGAGATGGTTAGAAATCTTAAATTTTGAAAGCCCTGAACACTGTCTTGATCAACATTACCCCACACAAATGATAGCTTCTGGAGGAATGATATCTCGATTTTTCTCAGTTGAGGAAACAACAAATTTAGGTCAATGCCAATAGATTTCGAATATTCTTTCAAGTCAAACACCATCTCCAAGGAAGTGCAATATTTTAACAATAATGTTTTCAGTTTTGGGAATTGTTTTATCCAATTAGATGAAAATAACTTGGCAGTAACTGAAGAGGGTGGCTCTATGTTTGTTGAATTAGTTATTTTAGTAGCAGAACTCGAGTCCTGAAAACGTTTAACAAAATTGAGTTAACTAATTATTCGGATAATTGGACATAAACATGTAACATGCATGCATGGAGCTAGCATAAAAGTTTAAGCTGGAATGCTCGAGATTATTATATGAAGAACCCTACAAAATGCTTATAGTTAGCATAATAACTAGCAAAAAGAATCTACTCACTTGACCAATTGGCTGATAGGGCTTATTCACAACAATGGCATTAGAGAAGCCAATGAAATTTGGGAGGAATTTCAACTCCAATTGCTCCATATCTGAGAATCCGATCATTGATTTATTGATTTCAGATGCATGAAGTATTTCACGTAAATTGGTAAGATTCTCTAGAGACAATGAATTGATTAGTGGGAGGGCAAAAGAAGGAACAGTGCAATCTATGACATACTCAATACTGGGGCAGGAATGAAGCCTCAGATCTTTAACATTTTTGAGCCCAGTAGCACCCACATCTAATTCATAGATTACATTCTTCAAGTCCCTCACCTTCTCTAATACGAGAATTTCACATTTCTCAACCAATTGCATGGTCATCAAACTACTCTTAATAGACTCATAATCTGTGACTCTTAATTGTAGTGTATTTGACTCCAGGTATTCCCAAGACTCATAAGAAGTAGTATAAGGAACCACAGAAACCCAAAAATTTTGTAGGTTTCCGAGAATGAAATCATTGGGTAAAATATCTACCTTTCTTACTTTGATTTCAAGAACCGTCAACTGTTGAGAAAGATTTGTTAACTCTTGGACAAAGTCTTTGTTCAGCATCCAAGGAAATTTTTTTACCCTGAAATAAAGTTCTTCCAATCGAGATAACCTTGCAAAGACATTAGCCGAAATAAAGGTAAGATCATCACATCCTGTCAAATCCAATAATCTTAGAGATCCTCCTAGATTCCCGATTTCAGTTGGAAGTTGTTTGATATTTGAGTTGGCAAAACTTAGGATTTCTAGTTTCTTGAACTCTTTACCAATTACTGATATTGATATATCTCCAAGATCACAACCTTCTAGTTGCAATGTGTGAAGGTTAACTGAAGAGTGAAATACAGATGATGCTGCTGCTTTTGGAATGCACAAATTTTTCATAACTAATACTTTGAGTTTACTCATTCCGTGGATTAAGTTTTCTGACCTTGCATTAATGATTAGTTCTTTTTCTTTACTCTGTGACCACACTTGTATAAGCTCGAGTGTTGGACATTCTTGGCCGTCGTCATTTTCGACTAATTCAATCTTGTTATCCAAAATGAGTAACATTCTAAACCCTTTTCCTTCTTTCTGTTTCAACAGCTTTAATTCAGTATCTGAAATCCCATGTTCTGTTTTCAGGACTGCCTCGCGCACAAGATTATGCATCTTCACACACCCTGGCTTTTCGCTGTCCAGCAATAAGGAATTTCCCTTCAGGTTGTTCAACAAACCATTTACTCGATTTCTCTCTTTCCAAACTGCATCAGTTGCTTCAAACAATCCCAAGCCCACCCCTTGACGTAGTAGACTTTCAACAGGAATATTGTCCAAGTCTTTGGGAAACAAACTGCAAAGCAAAAGGCAAGATTTGCGTACATTATCCAAAGATTTGAAGAGAATTTCGATATTGGATAGATAATCGAGTTCTGTGACTTGTGATTTCAATTTTTCAAGTACATCCTTCCACACAACCTCATTTTCCTCATAGGAGAGTTCTCTTCCCATCACAATAATTTTTAGGGGAATACCGTTGAGTTTCTTTACAACCTCTTTTGCTATTGGATTGATATCTGGTATGTCTACAACATCTCCCGCCATCTCTCGAAATAGTTCCCAAGCTTCGTCCTCTGGCAATGGAGATACAGAGATATTTTTTTGGCTTCCCATACTTTGGCAAACATCTATACTCCGTGATGTGAATAATATTTTGATACCCTTCTGGTGGTCTGGAGAAGGAAGTCCTATTCTCTCAAAATCAAGCTCCTCCAACACATCATCCAGCACTATTAGGACTTTTAACTTCTTATCATTAATTTCCTTCAACCACTGCTTTAATTCCATGCTTCTTTCCTTCAAAGTTTCACTATAAAAACTGAATCCTAAATAATCAGCAATTTGAGCTTGGATATTCATGTAATCAGGATTTTGTGATACAGCTACCGTCACAACTATATCAAATAGCCCAGTTCTTTCTAAACTTATCATCAGTGTTTGCACCAGTTTGGTTTTTCCCATTCCAGCCATCCCACAAATGCTAATCCTTTTCAACTCATCATCCTTCAGATGTTCTATTAGCATTGTTATATATTTATTTCTGGACTCCGCGATCTTAATATCTTCTATGAAGATTGGAGCTTTAGGGTAGGATATAATAGGAAATTTTATTCCTTTTTCCGTCAATAATTCAATATTTTCTATTTCTCTAGCAGCTCGCTTGCTGAGTGAGTATTTGATTGCCAAATTTGGACAGTGCCCACCAAAGCATGTCTTCTTTTTGGCAACTTCAACGGCATAGAACCTTTGCTGCAACTCATTTTCAATTTCATCCACGTTGGAGAACCAAAACTGTACTGCAGGATCAATATACCTTCCCTTCCTGCTTTCCATATCTACCATCTCTTGAATTGATTGCTTTAGCGCTTGCAACCTTTTCAATTCTTCGTTCAGAACAAATAGGATTTCTTCGTGTCGGGCCAGATAATGGAGTGGCCTCAAGATACGCCCTACAACAACCTCGACAAATACTTTTTCTACCAGTGCGGTACAAATATCCATTTATCTTTGCCTTAAATACAACAAGTGCCCCTAGATTATCACCTCATGCAAGTATCATCAAACAAGACACATCTCATGCACAAGGAAGGAATTATATCATCTAACGAAATGAATAGCAGATCAAAAGGAGTTAAGTACCAACTACAAACATACTGCTATTTAATTAATTATTTATTTTGATAACTATATGATATCAGAACCAGAAAAAAAACAGAGGAACTATGTTTAAAGAACACACACTTTGATTGATTGATTGATTGATTGTACATTCAACGCTAAAAGTATTACTACCTCCGTCCCATTTTATATGCAGTTTAAGGTTGTTGCACGCATATTAAGAAAAATGATTGGTAGTCTAGATTTTATAAAAAGTTTTGTCTAAATTACCATTTAACCCTTTATCTCTCTACATAGATAAACGTGAATTATTTATTAAATGTAAAAAGTTGTAATGATTAATAAGGACAATAGTGGAAAAACATGTTAGATACTTTCTTGAAAATGTAAAACAACAATTAATTTGGGACAAATTCATTTTGCTAAAATAATTTATAAAATGGGAGGGAGGTAGTACATGCAAAGGGACAAATGTGCTTCATGCAACAAATCTTTTTCTCGCCGCTCTTGCTCCTTGCTCCTTCCTCGCGTTTCCTGCTACATTTCCGCTTTTGTTTGCTACAGCCAGGTGCTTAGTGTTGTTTTGCAATCTATCTCTTATCTATCTACTATCTTCTTCTCTACTATCTATCTAAATAATTACTAATTTGGTTTTTATACTATCATCTTCTTTTATATTGTGGAAGGAGGAGGGAGTATAGTAAATACTCAAGTTAGGGGTCACATTGACCCAACCCAACCTGCAACTCAATTCAACCCAACCCACTAAATACAGGTTGGTTCGGGTAAGTGGGTTGGGTTGGTTTTAAAATAGAGAGACCCATAGAGTACGGGTTGGGTAGCGGGTCTGAAAATTTAGAACCCACTAAACCCAACCCAACCAATACCAATATAACCTTACATATACTAATTTTTGTGTGTATGACCTTACATATACCAATCGATAGCCAAAGTCTAAGCGTAGAGAACTCTTAAATAAATTTTCAATTTCATTCCACCAAATTTCAATTTTAAAATTAATTTCATTCTTACTTGAAAGTATGCTAAATAGAACTTAATTTAGTCTACCTTGAAAAATAATTCCGATGTGAAAATTTATCATAGTCTAGGTGCATAGTACTCTTAAATATGTAGTTGAATGTTACTTATAACTTTTTTGTTTTGTTGATTGTTGAAACTTATTCACGAAAGCGGCTTCAACAGTGGGATATGGTCTATTTAGTTTCTTTAAGACATTTTCGTATGAAGAACATTTTCTTTTGCATGAGCTTGATAAGGTTTCTGAAGTCATTTTTCTTTTGTATTTGGTTTAATTAGTTGTAATGGAAGTCCAAATTAAGATATATAATCTTTCTTTTTTTTATTTTTCTTGAAAAATATATTTTACTAGTGAACCCAGTACCCAACTCAACCCAACCCATTTGAGATCGGGTTAGGTTGGTTTGGGTCACACAAAAATTTGGGTCTAATTTTGCCGAATCCAACCCATAAGTATTTGATTGGGTCAAAACTCAAGTTACCTTTTATACTATCGTTTTCTCTCTAACTTGTTCACAAAAATTAGATTTAGGTTGTTTGTTTCCTTAATTAGTTCATAAATATTTTTTTATTTTTCCTATAAATTTGTGGCAGAACGGGGAACTTGTCCCCACTTGGGACGGGGATGGGGATGCAAAACCCGACTTCGCTGGAGATAGGGGCGGGGATGCGGGTGCAAAACCCGACCCCGACCTTCCCCGCTGCCATGCCTAAGCACAATTCGTTCCTATTTATTTTTAGGGTTTCAGCTAGCGCTATCTAGGGGTGAACATGAGACGAGTTAGGAGGGGTTATAACTAACCTTATCCCGGTCCCAAATTTTGATCAGCCCATTTCGTAGACTCTATCTCGTCCTTAAACCCAAACAAACTCGATAAACTATGAGTCAACTGAGGACCAGGTTTAACTAAGACGGGACCGAGTTGTCTCAAAATATAAATAATACATTTTTTAAAAATGTTGTTTCTACTATAATTAATCATTTTTCATTTGATAAGGAAATTTAATAAATAAACTCAGTAAAACTTCTATAAAAGTAATGTTGATTGGTGTCCAACTTTGTTAAACATACGTTCAAATATTTTTATTTTTCTATAGAATCTAAGTATACTTTCTTTTACTATTGCAACTACTATAAAATTAAAACATCAATGATACAACTATAAAGTTTTTGTCTCAAATTGTTAAACTTCAACATCAAGTTATTGGTTTTGAGTTTATATAGTGACATATTGTGTTATCACAATTCACAAGTATTAATATTATATATATATATATATATATATATATATATATATATATATACACACACACAAGTGTCAACCCAAACTCGTCTTAACCTGAAGTCGGGTTACACTTAGGACAGTCCCCTTTTGTCCATTTTTTATGTGGGACAGGGTTGGGTTTAACCCTAAGCTATTGAGTTTGAGACGGGTTGGCGGGTTGAGATGGGTCCTGCACACTCTAACGCTATCCCATAGTCTCCACCACCAAGGTTGAAGAGTTTGTGATTTGGTTGATGAGAATGGGTGTTGGAAGTTGGACTGTATCAAAGGAGCCCTCCTGGTGCCAATTATTCAACGCCTCTTCTCTATTCCTGTGCCAAATCCCTTAGAAGGGCTTGATACGTTAACGTGGCTTGGAGACACTCACCTCACTATATATATATATATATATATATATATATATATATATATGCCATCCCTAATTACCTAGCAACCTATCTTGGTTACTTAAGAATTGACAAGGACTGGCCATAGTGAGTATATATATATATATATATATATATATTTATTGTAATATTAGTAATATATAGGGACGGATCCATGTGATTCTAATTGAGGGCATTTGCCCCCACTTAGCTCAATACTATTAGTCTATATATGCTTAATAAATATGTTTTGCCCCCATAAAAAATAGACGTTGCCTCCATGAGATGGTTTTTATAAATAAATACATGTAAAAAGATATAAGAGATAAAAGAGAGAATACATTTCTATATATTTTCTCTCTATATTTTTCTAATTTTGACTTCTCTTCTAACACGAAGATACAAATTGACACCAAACACATTAGATTTTGGGGTTTAAGTTTTTTCTATCACGAAACTAGGTATTTTATTTAAATTTATGGCAATTTTCTTATATAAAAGTATTATAGACCAAATTTCACATGCATGATTTATCAACCTTTGGAAGACTATATATGGCAACTCGGCAAAAGACTTAAAACAAAGTCTTATTCAAGCAGTGATAAAAGTGTCAATTAGATTGTTTTTCGGAGATAGACAGAGACATAATACAATTCAAATAGATAAGTTTAACACGAAAAATAGGCTTTGCTAGGTCACGCAATTTAATGAAGATTTAAATGTCCAGGCCTCGGTAATTGTAGATGATGGTAATTCTTTCATCCAGAAGTTGCATACCACTCCTGAAGCTAGTCGAGTTGGTAGTGATTCCACTCAACTTCCCACCACCAGCCTAGATCCGTTCTTTGCTTAGAGTCTGATAATATTCCTAATCTAGTGGCTACTTCTGACATGAGCATTTCAGGGAAGCTTTGAGGAGATGTGTCTGACGATGCTGATGACCCTTCGACCCATGAAAATGTTGCTGATAAGTCCGATTAGGTGGTGTCGACGTCCCGAAAGAAAAAACACAAAAAGAAGTTGATCCAGAAAACATCAAACTATAATACTCGCTCAAAGAAAAATTATGTCTCTGTCTCCTTTTGATCTGATTTGATAATCAGGATTTGGCCAGAGAATTGTTGGATTTATTTCTTGTTTCTAGGACATTTACCGTCTCTGTTTCTTTTATCTAACTATTGTTAGTTCGCTTTTTTTTTTATTTTTAATATCTAGGTTGTAATGTTTTAGGGATCTCGGTTAGAGGCTCCCTATTATTGTTTTGGATATGTTCTCTTTTACCAAGAGTTTCGGTCTAGTCCCCCCTTGTGCTCGCTCTTGTCTTCTTTATTTTTCTCTTTTTTAATAATATTCTCAGGCTAGCTGCCTGTTTGATAATATATATATATATATATATATATATATATATATATATATATAATATGCGGCTGCAGGCCTTAAGCGAACAGTGCACCGTAGTGCCAGTACCCGAGCCCGCGCCCAAGTGTGCAAATAATTACTCACCCGTTGTGGGTATTTTTGCAGGTGTCCAATGAGCATGAGCTCAATTTTCATCCCTAGAGGTAATGGGGTTTGAAAAAAGGTTGCAAGTGCAACGCGGGAGAGAACTAGATGCTTTACGTGGCAAATCCTACATGGTAAATTGCCAACAATGAAAATTTGTAGCAAAAGGGGCATGGATTCCCATAGTGCAATAGTTGTGTAGTAGTTGAGGAAACTCTTTTGCATGTCAGATTCGTTCTCTTGTCGGAATTAGAACAAACTTAAGGGTAGCTTCTAAGAGTGGATTCACTCCAACCTCAACTGAGAGCCAAGGATGAGCACCTTCTAGATGTTGACTTGTTGGAAATTTCTACTCCCCGTTTGTTTGATCGGCGTGTAACCTTATTTGGGCTTTTTACCTTTGTTTAATCTCTAAAAAAAACACAACAGCAAAAAATAGGCAAGAAAACTATCTATCTCCTTGCAGCAAGTAGACTGAACTAAATAAAACATGAGAACGAATCTGACTCTCATTATAACATCAGCAATATATTATTATATCGATTTATTTTCAAAAAAAGAACGTATCCTATACCGATATTTTCAAAAAGAATGTCTGGAAATCTTACCAAAGCACCGATGATGAGCGCGAGAGAGCAATGTTTGTGACTCTTCGAATTGTGTAGTGATGCTTCAAAGGAAACTGAGCGCAAAGAGGGTGGTGTATATTATAGAAAGAAGAATGAACTATTGAGGTGAAGAAAATGAAATTTAAGTAAGGATAATATATAAAAAGCTAGCCTTGGATTCAAATACTTTGAGCAAAACAGAAGCAAATTGTGCCCAAAGAAAAAGATATGTGCTCGATCCACTTAAAAGGTATAAGTTTTCAACTTCAATTGATTAAAGTATCAATTGTATTTGATTTCTAACTTCGAGAAAAGGTATAAGTTTGTATGTACTTGTGACAAGTTATTAATTAAAAGACTCCTAATTATAGCAAGAACAACTCAAGAGATTTCTTTTTCTATAAAAAAAAAGGTCAAGTTTTATTTTCTTATAAATATTTGTTTATTAAAAAGTTTACTCAAATTGATTCTGAATGCTACTGTTAATAATCAACGGCGAACCTACATGTGTTTCAGGGGTACCTTAAGAAAAAGTATTTTTGCATTCCCTAAAAAAAATTTTTTGCACCCAAGTTCTTAATTTTACACCAAGGTTCCTAGTTTGTACCACTCTAATACACCACTCTCACATATTTTATTTTAAAAAAAGTTTGTCCCTCTCCATGAATCGATTTTTGTTCTTATTGTCATAATTTTGATTCTGTTAATGCTATTTAATTGGTAATTTGTGGTAGTACTATTTAGTTAATTTGTATTTTGTGTTAGTGGTATTTAATTTATTTTGATTATGTTAGTCTATTTAGTTTTAATCGATTTGTTCTTTTATTTTGTGAATATGTTGATTCTTTTAGTGTTATTCAATTTGTTTTTAGGAATTGTTAGTGCTATTTAATTTGTGTTGGTCTAGTGCAGCACAAGTTGTAAACCTGTTAAACACAAGTTGTGAACCTGTTAAAGTGTTATTTATATTATATTTTTAGCGATGTGTGTGTTTGAAAAATTTGCACCCCCGACCCAGGGTCTTTGGTCTGCCACTACTAATAATTATTTATTTGTTACTTTTTAATCCATTTTTAGAAGCATTTTAACATTTTGATGCTTTGCTTTGCTTATTATGTGTGCAGTTAGTTCCTTTGTAAGAAAGTAACTAATATTCTAAAGCACATTTCTTTCACAAAAAGAAGCATGTATTGTATCTTATTATTGCAAGCAAATTAAGGAAAAAAAATTGAAGGCTAAATACCATTTTTAGTCTTTTATCTTTGCTCTAAGTTTCACTTTGGTCCTTTATCTTTTTTTTGGTCCGTTTTGGTCCCTCATATATCTTTCATTTTCGTTTCATTTTGGTCTCTGCTGTTAGTTTTTGTTAACGAACGCCACGTTGGCAGTTAACTGCTAACGTGACGTCTTAAATTTATTAAATGACGTGGCAAAACATATATTGTTTAATTCCAAAACATTTTACACATAAGCAATTTAGTTTTTTAAATTTTAAAAAAAACAATACATAAATAAAGAGATCTGAATCTTCTTCTAATTCCCCATGGCTTCACCTTCTTCCCCATGACTTCACTTTCTTCACTATGACAACCAGAAATTAAAAACTAAAATAGAAACAGACCCAGAAATTCCAGAAACACACGAAACTAAAAACATTAACTCTTCCTCTTCTTCAATCTTCAAATTCCAGATCTGATAGAAATGATTGTTGAAAGTTGAAACAAACCCAGAAATGAAGAAAATCGAAATCGACCCAGAAAATCAAAGAAACGAAACTATTATTGATTGAAGAACAGCAAAGAAACGAAAATAAAAGAAAATCAAACGAAATGAGTTTGTGCAATAGAATGTTATTCTCCAATTTCTTTGTCTTATTTTAAACAATTTGATTCTCCTATGATTTCTGAAAAAGGGATTTGTGCAATAGGGTAGCATCTTCCCTTTTCTCTCATTCATTTTTTCTCGTTAACCCTCTCCGTTCTTTCAAATAACAAGCACATTGAACTTCTCTTCAATGTTAGTTTTTGATGTTGGATCTGAAATTGAAGGTCGAAATCGAAGATGGAGTTATATCTGATAATAATGGAATTAGATATGAAAATGGTGGAGTTAGTTCCGAAAATAGATGTGAAAATGGTCCTTCATTGATGGTGGTGTTTTTTTTAATTAATCAATATTATTTTAATGTTTTTAGTTTTTGTTAAATATTCTTTTCTGTTTTTATCAATTAAAATACTTTAATGCTGACGTGTCATTTCACTTAGAATTAAATAATATTAACTTTGCCACATCATTTAATGAAGATGGACGCTATGTCAGCAGTTAACTACTAGTGTGGCATCCGTTAGTTTAAACTAACAGCAGAGACCAAAATAAAACGAAAATGAAAGATAAAGGATCAAAACGAACCAAAAAGAGGTAAAGGACCAAAGTAAAACTTAGAGCAAAGATAAAAGATGAAAATAGTATTTAGCCAAAATTAAACGACGGTGACGGTTTTATGTGGTCTAACAAATTTTGGTCATATCTTTTTGGATTACTTTTTTGAATTAATCTTTTTTTTATGGACGGAGTCTTTTTAGAAATATAAATATATGAGGTGTGAAAACACACATGGGAATCAAGTAGTGCATGGTATAACTATCCGGCAAAGTTATATTATTTATTGTTTTTAGAAAAATGTTCCCAGGAATAATTTAAATATTAAACATTCAATATCACTAGTCATGGATGTGGAAGATTAGGTTTACACCCGTACGACCTCCCTACTTAGTGGACACCTCCAACTCTCAAATATTCCAAAACTACTTTCACGTGAAACACACTCCCAACTCTCCACCCCCCACCCCCCTCCTCTCCCACACTGCATTTAGGCTTGGAACGAAACTGTTCCGGACTGGTCGAAGCCATCAAAAAGACTTTGAGAAAGAATGTTTGAATCATAAAGCAAGCTATCAAAGGAGGATTCTATTTCTTTACAAAAATCACATTTAGAGGGTTCAGAGTTTTGTACCTCTTCTTGATCTGTTTCTGCCATGACACAAAGATTTGCTGTTTCTTCTTCATGTTCACTTGATGATTCTTCTGAATCATCCCATGTTGCCATTAATGTTTTCTTCTGAGGTGTGAACCTTCTTGGACCCTTCTTATTTAGAAGAGGGCAATCTTGTTTCATATGACCAGGCTTTTTGCATTCAAAGCAAGTAAATTTTGATTTATTTCCTTCTCCTTTAAATGTGTCCCTTCTGAAATTAGGTTTTCCTCTTCTTTTGTTGTTAAGCCATCTGTTGGTTCTCTTAGATATCAGGGCTAATTCTTCTCCTTCTGTATCATCCCCAGTTTCTTGCTCTTCTTCATCCATTTGAGAGGATTTAAGTGCCAGTGACTTTCCTTTCTGGGAGGAGGAGTTGTCTTCTTTCTGAGAAGCTTTCACTTTCAGAGCCACTGTCTTCCTCTTAGGATGCAATTCCTCCATGAGTTCTTGTTCATGGATTTTTAGTGATCCCAACAGATGGTCAATTTCTAATAAAGACAGATCCTTTGCTTCTTCTACAGCAGTCTTCTTTGGTCTCCAAGCTAGTGGAAGACACTTGAGAAGCTTGTTAACTTTCTCAGCATTTGGATAGATTTTTCCCAGAGCATTTAACCCGTTAATGATTGTGGTGAATCTACTGAACATTTCATCAATGGTCTCTTCTTCAGTCGTTTTGAACATCTCAAACTCATTGATGAGCATGCCCTTCTTTGCTTCTTTGATCTGATCAGTTCCTTCATGAGCAGTCTGCAGTGTATCCCATATTTCCTTAGCAGTTTCTTTTCCCACTATCTTGTCATATTCTCCTCTTCCTAAAGCACAAGTTAGGTAATACTTGGCTTTGGCATTTAGTAATACACGATGCTTCTCATCACTGGTCCAATCAGCCTTTGGTTTAGGAATAAGACTATTTGGTACAGGACCTGCTATGGTGGGAACATATGGACCATTTTCAACAATGTCCTATATGTCTGTGTCTTGAGATTCAAGGAACAACTTCATTTGATTTTTCCAGTAGTAGTAGTGTTCACTATTGAACCCAGGTGGTCTGTTTGATGAAGCACCTTCTGGTAGGATGGTAACAGAATTTGGTTTGGCCATAACTTCTTCCAGAATCTTTTCCTCTCTCAATGTTGAGTGAGCTCAACCTTGGTTAAAAGAACTCTTGGTAGTTTTCTTCACACAACTCCACCTACAGTAAACTCCTCTAATAGACACCTTCTGATCTATTAGACTACTTCTAACATAGAAGTACTCACTTCTGAAGTCCTACAGCAACACATGCCATTTGAGAAGGTTCCCTACAGGAATTCTGTTTAAGTATTTGGGGTTTGTGGGATTTCTAGAGCTTGGATGATACAAATGGAGTATACAATAAATACAACAACACAAGACTTAATACATACACAGAGATCATGTGAATCCCTTCAGGTTTGTATCAGTTGAGTATGGATGAGAGAAAACTTTGACACTTGAGAAGGTTGGATGTTTAAGAACTCAATGCACTCTCATGAGGATCAATGGCGACCAGGAGCGTTAATTTATAGATGAAATTATGTGTATTAACCATTGATCCAAGTTTTAGAGTCGTTGGTGAAGAATATAGCCGTTTATATTCGTTGAAAATGACTGTCTGCACAACACAGCTGTGTTTCTGCTTTTCTGCAGAAAACAGCTGTTTCCAGTTGTCATGACCTGTGACACCCTAAATTTCTTAAGACAAACTTCCAAATATTTAACATGACACATGAGTTTTTAAGGATTCATACATGTAAAACAAAAATCTAGCTTTACCTAACTAGCTTAGCCAATAAATAAATCCCCTAAATCTAGGACTCTGATTGTGATCCGGTTACCGACACTCTACATTGGACTTCTGACGAGCAATTTAGATATACTCTTCAGTTTTCCAATGTTACCTGTTACCTGCTGGAAACATCACCCCAAACATAGTGAGTTTTACAACTCAATAACAAAGAATATAAATAAATTATTTGATGTTTCCAGCCATATCCGTGTGTGAGATATGGAAAATCCTCTCCGCAATATAGAAAATATAAATCACACACAAGTGTTTTTCACTCAAAGACAATTCTCAGATAATAACGTAAGAAAGACTACAATATAGGACAATAATCACTTTGCATAAAAAGATCATAATCAAATTTCGTGCGCGTACATAACAGATATCATAAACAAGACACTTATTATACTATGTGCACATAAACCACATTATCTCTTCATCGTGGCAAACGGTAATCATAATACGTATTGTCTCTTCGTCACGGCAAAACGGTAATCAAACGCCGTATTGTCTCTTCGTCACGAAAAAACGGTAATCGTAGGCTGTATTATCTCTTCGTCACGGCAAAACGGTAGTCATAGGCCGTATTATCTCTTCATCCCGGCAAAACGGTAATCACACGCCGTATTATCTCTTCGTCACGGCAAAACGATAATCATAACAACCAATCAAATACATGAAAATACAATTTCTCACTTCATAAATTAACTCCTCACATAATATTCTATACCAAAGATAATTCATATAACAATCACGTCTGTTCCGAATTAAAACACATAGGAATCCATTCTACACAATGCAAGTGTCATCATACTCAATCATCAAAGCAAGTTATTTTTTTTTCCCGCAACTTGGAACTAGGTGTCTCCACTAATACTTCATCAAACTTAGAAGTTCCAAAGCCTAGAGGGTAGATAATCATGGTTATTTTTTTATTAGCACAAATGGATCTAATCCAGAAATATATAGCTATAATGCTACAACATCATCAAAACAAAATTTCAGTTTTTATCTACAACTTGCAAATAGATTTTCTCAACTAATCCTCAACGCAAATAAGCTATTTCAGAATCTATTTCATATACAATGTTATCTAGTTTCCAATGGTTTGAAGCTCATTTCGATAGGATCTTTGTGGAGAAAGATATGAACAAAACACCAATAGGATGTCAAAAATGAGTTTTAGGAACAACAGTTAGTATAAATTAGGAATAAAATATCAAATGAAATCGGATAATTTTTCCAAATTTTCTGTAGATATCTAGCTCACATACTAACGTAATGCAATTTGTCCCATGTCAAAATTCAAAGCCAATAATTCAAGAAAAATCACGTACTAAGACTGATTTGTGCAGAATTTTCAATAAATTTGAATTCACCAACTTACAACTTCAAAGGAAATATTTCTCCTCATCCAAGTATACAAGTACTCAAGACATCAATCAATGTTTGACCTTATTCAATTATTAAGCCAGAAAAATATAAAAAATGAAGTTTACTCTATACATATTTACACTCAAGGTCAACAAACAACTAGTAAATGTATCAACTTTAATCAAAAATCAAATTAACACCCAACAATTCACACGCTACTTCTAACAAACACCTTGTAGGCAATCCAACAAGCCAATTTCCTCTAACACACATACAACATCATAATCTTCAATCATTCAAAATAAACAAAAATCATCATTCATAATATCATAAAATCATTCATAAGTTAAATAGAAATCTAAGCACACTCTAAGAGAGGTTTTCAAAGGGATTCTTTGTTACCTTAATCAAGATTCTAAGAGATGGTGATGATGTAACTCTCAAGTGGGTATTGGATTTTCCCTCTTTCATGGAACCCTAGCTTTCTTCAAGCTCCATCTCACTTCACGTTCTTCCTCCATAGCTCTTGTTCCCTTGAGATCTTTCTCTACTTTGCACTTCCTCTTCTTCTTCAAAGTAAAACCTCAAGTTTTCTCTTCTTCCTTTCTTCCCTTCTCACGATTTCTCTCCTTCTCTCTCTATTCTCTCTTCACTTTCTTTTTCCTTTTTCTTTTGTTTTGTACGCAACTCTCTCTCCCTTCCGGATCTTTTTCTGTTTTCTTTCTTATTTTATTTCTTTATTTTAAAAAACATTTTACTAACCACACCCCCTTTATTACTTACTACCCTCTTTTAATTTTATATCTACTTGAATATTTTTTTTGGTTGTTACATGACCCTTCTCACAGTGACTCCTCACATATGACAGATGATGCTTCTCAAGTTGATGTTTCTCATGTTGATGTTCCTTATAATGGTACTTGCAGTATGACCCTTCTCAACATGACTCTTCTCATCATGACCCTTCTCATGGTCATGATTCTTCTCAACTTGACTCTTCTTACCTGATGCTTCTCATCTCCTTTCTTATGGTTATGTCATGACTTTTCTTATGTTTATCCTTCTTAGATATCCTTCTCATATTCCACAAAAATAACTGAAGCTTCTCAAAATGATCTTTCTCAAGTTTACCATATGATCTTGATCTTTGGATCTTGTCAAGAGAAGATTCCTTCCTTAAGATATTGTGGACAATCTTCTTTCTAGTTTTCTCATATATGATGTTTCTCATAAGCATATACCTTCTTGAGATTTACTTGAATAATCCTGTTCTTATTTAACACTCAAGAAGAAACATTAATAGCATATGAAATCAGAAACTTTAAGCTTCTCATAGTTGAAGTTTGTTAATCATCAAAACTTAATTAGGGATTTTGCCTCAACAATACTCAGATGGCATTCATGTTCTATAATTGGTATGTTGGCCAACATGGCTTTGCAGGTAGGAAAAGCAGGGTTGTATGGAATTGCGATGGTGAAAAAATACAACAGACCTTGGAGAAGGAGGTTTTGGAAGTGTTTATAAAGTGGAACAGAAGGCGGTGGTTGATTTTTTGAGTACAGTACTTTAGTACCATTCCGGTTCAGTACTAAAGTACTGTACCAGTTCGATACTATAGTTTCGTACCAAGGGGTTCGGGTGGGGTTGGGAGTGTATTTCACGTGAAAGTAATTTTCGAATATTTGAGGGTTGGAGGTGCCCAGTAAATAAGGAGATCGTATGGGTGGAAACCGAATCTTCCATATCCATCACCCGGTGATATTGAATGTTTAATATTAAATTATTCCTTTGAAGATACTTTTTTTTTCTTCTAAAAACAATAAATAATTTAACTTTGCTGGGTGTTATACCATGCATTAATACTTGATTCCCACGTGTGTTTACACATCTCATATATTTATCTATGACTATTAATAAAAGAGATTCTAAAAAAAATTGTCATTTTGGTGTCATGATTTTTTTGACCAAAATGCCTTTATTGTAATGATTAGTTACCCACCAACACCCAACACATTTTTATTTCTAATTCTAATAAAATAATCAGTCATTAACACACCAATACACCAACACTTGAAAGACGGGACCGGACCCCTAGTATATCCCATAAAAAAAGATTAATTCAAAAAAGTAATCTAAAAAGATATGACCAAAATTTGTTAGACCACATAAAACCGTCGTTTATTTTTTTTTTCCTTTGCTCACAATAATAAGATACAATACATGCTTCTTTTTGTGAAAGAAATGTACTTGAGAATATTAGTTACTTTCTTACAAAGGAATTGCATACATAAACAAAGCAAAGCATCAAAATGTTAAAAATGCTTTTAAAAAATGGATTAAAAAGTAACAAATTAATAATTAAATATTAAAATTAGCATTTAGTATCAATTTGAGTAAACTCTTTAATAAACAAATATTTATAAGAAAATAAAACTTGACCTTTTTTATAGAAAAAGAAATCTCGTAAGTTGTCATAATTAGGAGTCTTTTAATTATTAATAACTTGTCACAAGTACAAATAAACTTATACCTTTTTTTGGAAGTTAGAAAGCAAATATACTTTAATCAATTAAGTGGAGCACATATCTTTTTCTTTGGGCACACTTTGCTTCTGTGTTGCCTAAAGTATCTGAATCTAAGGCTCACTACTTAATCTCATTTTCTTCACCTCAATTGTTCATTCTTTTTCCTATAATATACATACACCACCGTCTTTGTGCCCAGTTTCCTCTGAAGCATCTACACAATTCTAAGAGTCACAAACATTGCTCTCTTGCGCGCATCATCAGTGCTTTGCAACCAATTAATTTCCATTCTCTCCAAGTGCTCCCTTTGGTAAGATTTCCAGACATTATTTTTGAAAAAAATCGGAATAATATATATATTTTTTGAAAACAATTCGGTTTAATAATATATTGCTGATGTTAATGAGAGCCATGCTCGTTCTAATGTTTTAGTTAGTTCTGTCTACTTGCTGCAAGAATATTAGGTAGTTTTTTAGGCTATTTTTGTGTATGTTTAACTTTAGAGATTAAGCAAAGCTAAAGCCCAAATAAGGTTACACACTGATCAAACGGGGAGTAGAAACTCCCAACACAGGGGGTTGATCAAAATGATTGGGCCTCGGGTAATCTTAAACCCCAAACTAGCAATACCAAATACGACCTTCTTAGCCTTATGAAAAATATTATATTGTTATGATCGGTTTCTCTGAAGAGAAAAGGACCGAACACGAGTTATGCTAGATGTAAAGAAATGATTGAGGAATAAAGGCTGGGGATCCGTTTATTGGTTGGTGTAGAAGTAATAAATGTTTTGCTAGTTTCAGTTTCAATATTTCTTTTCAAATTCTAGTCCTAGAATTTTCTCTTCCATACCACTCTTTATAACTATGTTTGGCAAGTCAGATCTACTAGCTTATAGCAGATTTGATTAGCTAATATATAGTGGATAATTTTTTTTGATGTGTTTGGAAAGCAGTTAGCATTTTAGAATAGTTTATAACGTTTTTTGAAATTATATTTTAATTAGTATTTGAGCTTATAGCATCTCATATTTTTGGTCCTTTCTACTCTTATTAATTTTATAGTATTCCTTTTCTACCCTCAATAAAATAAAATAAACCATTTATATATATTATTTGCTGCACGTAGGTCATCACCTCACATCCTCGCATGTTGTTTGTTGCCATTACAATTTATTCCTTTCCTTAACTTATTTTTACACACATATAAAATATAAATTTGAAGCAACAAATTACACTATTAAAATAAATAATTAGTTTATAATAAATAAATAAATAAATTGATTAAGTAAAATAAATTAGACTTTCAAGTAAATAAATAATTAGACTATCATGAATTTTAAGTAAAAAAATAAATTAAAATTTCAAGTAAATGTATAAATTATCTATTAAAATAAAGATCTCAAAAGTTTAATCTATAGATTAATCAATAGTTAGTTTAATTGTCATGAAGTTATAGCAAAATAAGTTATAGCAAAATAATTGTCATGAAGTTATAGCAAAATAACGGAGATGAAGAAACAAGTACAAGGGAAACTGAAAAGATAGAGAAGAAGAATCATCATAGTAACCCTTAACACTTAATCTCTTAATCTCAAAAACGGATAAATTTAAAACTTAACATATATAACTATACAGACATTTTTGAAGCTCAAAAACTAAGCAAAAGCACCCAGCCAACGCCCCTGTTCATCTCGGATGGACCCCTACAAGCGGCTGTGTGCACTCGAGCTTTGTCACGCCATCCATGTTGAGACGCACCCAACCCCACTCAGGTGGAATCCACTTGATGTTTGTTTATACTCGGTTGCCTTGCTTACCAAGCAAGAAAGTCTTGAGTCCTTGAGCATAATGGCATAAGCAGGGCATAACAAAGGTAGTATTATGCTCTTGATTGCTCCTTCACTGCCAAAGGCAATAACAGTTTGTGGTCCACACACTTCGCCAGGTCACCTTGGCCACTCAGTTGAGGTTGGAGTGAATTCATTCTTAGAAGCTTCCCTAAAGTTTGTTCTAATTCCAATAAGAGCGGCCTGCCCCCACGTGAAAGTTGCTAAAGGGTAATCCTTCAAGACATGCAAAATGGTTTCCTCAACTACTACACAACTATTGCAGTATGGGAGTCCATCCCCCCGTTTTTACCATGTAGGAATTGCCCTGTAAAGCATCTAATTCTCTCCGGCGTTGCGCTTGCAACCTTCTTTCCATGGCTATTGGACACACGCAAAAACTACCCATAACGGGCTGGTAATTATCCGCAAACATGGGCGCGGGCTTGGGTACAGGCACTATAGTGCCCAGTCCGCTCTAGGCCCGCACACACATGTATTATATATATTACTAATTACTAAGATTACAATTAGGAGCCCAATTGCACCACTATATATATCACTCTACACTCTAAAATATGGTACGCTTTTTCCATTTCTCTCATATGCCCCATATTTACTATAGACTTATAGACTGACTTGGGCGTCAGAGTGCCTACAGGTGGCGGCCTCCCTGCGCTTCACATTGGAGCCGATATCATCCCAGACCTCGGATTTCCATCATCATCGTGAGGTACGATTTTCTCTCTGTGAGTTCCGTTCTCTCTCTCTCTCTGTATATATATCTATCTATCTATCTATCTATCTATCTATATATATATATATATATATATATATATATATGCCAACCCTAATTACCCAGCAACCTAGATTGGTTACTTAAGAATTGACAAGCGTTGGCCATAGTGAGATGAGTGTCTCCAAGCCACTTTAACGTATCAAGCCCTTCTAAGAGATTTATCACAAGGATAGAGAAGAGGCGTTGAATAGTTGACACATATTAAGACTACCGTATTAATTTAGTCCTTTTAACTTAAATGAAAAAGAAGATGAACTTTTAAAAAAAAAATTAAGTTGAAAGTACCAAATTGTTTCATGACAGTAGCCTTAAATGACCAAATTGTCACAAGATAGATGACGCGCAGACTTCATCATGACCTCGTTAGCTCTATTAGTGCCAACTTGGATAATTTGTAACGAAAAACGAAAGAAGGACTAACGGTGTACACCTTATGTAACTTAACGAACCTAAGTGGTACGAAAAAAACTAAAAGTAACAACTTGTTACAATTAAATAATTTAAGGAACCTCTAGTGTAATTTTCCCTAATATATATTAACACCCATATTCTGCAAAATCTTTAATTTTTTCTGTAACACACTATTTTCCCCTTTGCCACATGTTATTCCACATCACAAACAATAAAGTCACGTCACAAGGAACTAATGCTGTCAGCCAAAAACTAACAGCAGGACGAAATTAAAACCGTTTGGTAATTGCAAGACCTTTTTTAAAATTTTTGAAATTGTAGGAATGAAACTGAATTTTTTGGTTATTTGCAGGGACCAAACGTACCTTTTAAGCTATATATATATATATGTGTGTGTGTGGTTAATACATTAATGCTTGTGAATTGTGATAACACCATATGTCACTTAACTCAAAACCAGTTTGATGTTAAAGTTTAATAATTTGATGCAAAAACTTTATAGTTGTATCATAAATGTTTTAATTTTATAGTATTTGCAATAGTAAAAGAAAGTATACTTAGATTCTATTGAAAAATAAAATTATTTTAACGTATGTTTAACAAAGTCGGACACCTATCAAAAAAATTACTTTTATAGAAGTTTTACTGAGTTTATTTATTAAATTTGTTTATCAAATAAAAAATGTTTAATTATAGTAGAAACAACATTTTTAAAAAATATATTATTCATATTTTGAAACAACTCAGTCCTGTCTTCGTTAAACCCGGTCCTCAATTGACTCGTAATTTATCAAGTTTGTTCGGGTTTAAGGACGAATTAGAGTCCGCAAAATGGATCAATCAAAATTTGGAATCGGGTCAGGGTTAGTTATAACCCTTCCTAACCCACCTCTAGATAGCGTTGTGTAGTTGAAACCCTAAAAAATAAATAGGAACTAATTGTGCTTCTTTTTTTGTAAGTAATGTTAGTGGGGGAGAGGGAATGTTAGTTTTTGGGGTTTCAACTCGAGACCTGGCTGTAGCAAACAAAAGCGGAAATGGAACAGAAGCTAATAATTCCTTCCTTGTACATGAGATGTGTCTTGTTTGATGATACTTGCAGGAGGTGATAATCTAGGGACACTTGTTGTATTTAAGGCAAAGATAAATGGAATTTTGTATCGGATTTGCCGGGAAGCAATTCAAATATCTGAGCCAACACGGAAAAATGCTATCCGTTCTGATGAAAGAACTGGAAGAGTTGGAATATCTGAAGCAATCCATTCAAGAGATGGTAGATATGGAAAGTAGGAAGGGAAGGTATACAGTTTTGGCTCTCCAATGTGGATGAAATTGAAAATGAGTTGCAGCAAAGGTTCGATGCTGTTGAAGTTGCCAAAAAGACATGCTTTGGTGTGGCATCCAAATATTCATTGAGCAAGGGAGTCGCTAAAGAAATAGAAAATATTATAGTCTTCAAGGAGAGAGCACCACTATTCATGGACAGTAACATAGCGGAGTCAAGAAAGAAACGTATAACAGAGCTAATAGCACTTCTGAAGGATGATAGGGTGAAAAGGATAAGTGTTCTGGACTGGGCCAGTCGTCAGGCCCAGTCCAGTAGCGACGATCCGACCCAGCAAGGGAAGGATCAGCTTTACTGGGCCTGATCCAGCAACTGATCATCCAGCCCAATAACAAGACGATCATTCCAACTGGTACTTGGGCCCCCATCGTAAATGGGCTATCCGACGTCAACGATCCAGACTATTCACTATAAATACCTTCAGTCACCAGGTGTCAGGTACGCGATTCATTCTAATATTCACTAGACATTATTGTAGCTCGATATAGCTGACTTGGGCGTCGAAGTGTTCTTGCAGGTACACCCCCCCGCGTGTTCAGCTCTTCCTCAATCTACAGTATCAGACGACCCGTCCCTTGACCGTCTCCGCAGACCATCCCAAGGTACGGTTCATTGGCGACCTCAGTGGGAGAGCCTACTATCCCACCAACATTTCAGATGCCTCCAAAGGCGAAAGCAACTCGTGGCAGACCACAGTCGACGGTGGCCTCGATACCAGTCCGTCCGCCCCTCATGCTGGGAGGAACGATGACCAACGCTGAGGTCGTCGCCCCTGGTTCCCATCCAGGCAAGACCCAACAGGTCAATGTCACCCTTCTGGCAGACTTGGTTCAGGAGCTCAGGGAACAACTTCGTAACCAAGACCGGCAGATCGCTCGACAGAACGACCTCATCACTCAGATGGAAGATCAGGTGACATCCAGACGGGTGAATACTGCACCCGAACTTCATCGTCGGGACGACCTGTCTAGGAGACACCGCTCGCCTCCTAGAAGACACCTGGTCCACAGGTCTCCACCCCGCCGAAGGGGACGAGGAGGAGGACTAACCCTCCGATCATCACACCCTCCGCTTCAGATTACACTTACTGGCCAGAGGAATCTTCGCAACGGAAATCCTCGTATGATTCATCCGGATCACGCGGCTCGCCTACTCGATCACACAACCAATTCTATGAAACGCCTCCACGCCGCCATCGATCGCGTAGTCACTCTTACGAAACACGCCCGCGTAACCGTTTAAGAAACGATTCGGAAGGAGGAAGACCTCGCAGGGGTGCATCGCACACGAGTTTGGGCCCCTTCACCAGACGGATAGACGAGTATCGTATCCCACGCTCGTTACGAAAACCCCCTTCCGGACTGAAAATGTATAACGGCGTGCAAGATCCTGACGCCCATCTGAAACACTTCGACGTTATGATGCAATATAGGGGGGCATCCGGGCCTGTCAAATGCAAGATCTTCCCCTTAACCTTGGAAGGATCAGCCTTGGAGTGGTTCACCGAGCTACGCCCAAACACTATCTCTTCGTGGGAGCAGATGGCCAGAGTGTTTCTTGCACGTTTCACAACGTCAAGAATAAAGCCTAAATCTCAAGATGTCTTGATTGCGATCCGGCAAGGACCCCATGAATCCCTTCGAAGCTATGTGGAGCGGTTCAATCGGGAGGCAGACCAGGTGAGGAACCTGGATGATAATCAAAGGTTGTATTTCTTGAGGACAGGACTCCTTCGAGGAAGTAGATTTGAGGTCGAAGTTGGTCTACACTTACCAAGAGATTTAGAAA
Organism: Astragalus glycyphyllos; assembly: GCA_963573325.1. Classification (NCBI taxonomy): domain Eukaryota; kingdom Viridiplantae; phylum Streptophyta; class Magnoliopsida; order Fabales; family Fabaceae; genus Astragalus; species Astragalus glycyphyllos. The sequence continues at coordinate 40,382,885 of OY754312.1, forward strand.
CCTTCCTCCGAAGGTCTCAAAGGTTTATGAACTACGAAGAAAAGACAATGGCCATCGAAGCTGCTGAAGCAGGGATGAATAGACAACCTCGCGAAGAATGCGACCAGAGACTACGAAGGGAGCAGGGTGGAGCGCCTAGAGACTCTAAGACCAGGAAGTTCGCAGACCGAACGAAACTGAATACTTCGTACGCATAGATCCTATCAGAATGTGCAAACGCAGAGTTTAGAGAGATGAGAAGACCAGATCGTGACGTCCTGAAGGAAGGGCAGCGCCCATCTAAGAAATACTGTCGGTACCACAAGAGCAATGGGCATGATACTAACAATTGCATGGCCCTCAAAGACGACATAGAAGGGTTGATCAGAATGGGGAAGCTCTCCCAGTATGTAAAGAAAGAGCAAGCTGACAGGAGGGATGACCAGAAGCTAGTGCGATCACCTAGAAAGGGAAAGGCACCAGCTGACGAGGCAGATGGAGTGAGAGAGGAGGACGAGGACGATGATGCCCCGGATACCAGAAGATCAAGGGGAAGGCAAGTTGCCTTGTGAGAACTGATTGTATGTCATGAAATAAAAGACGGGCAGACCACTCTTTTTCCCGCAGGGTTTTTTATCGAGGTCTGCCCGACCGTTAAATAAAACAAGACATTTACTTTTATATCTGTGTGTTCATAAGTCTCTTTAATTACGAACGGTCAATCGAAAGCGAATTTAGGCACAATCGAAGCAACCTAAGATTGGTCGCACCCCTGAGGATGAGTTAAATCCAAGTCGAACCTTGGTAAACTGTCCAAAGGAACTTAAACGAATTTAATTACAAACGAAGCGACCTGAGATTGGCCGCACCCCCAAGGACGAGTTAAATCCAAGTCGAACCTTGGTAAACTGTCCAAAGGAACTTAAACTAATTTAAGTACAAACGAAGCGACCTGAGATTGGTCGCACCCCCAAGGACGAGTTAAATCTGGGTAGGAGCCTGGTAAACTGTCCGCGGGCGACGATTGATCCCACTCGAACCAAACGGATGGAAAGTATAAGATAACACGCAAAATCGACGAGCCAAACGCATAAGGCTGTCAAATAACGAGATAAACTAAACGAACTTAGCGGTTTACGCGATAATATAAACAGAGTAAACAAATTATTCAGCAGAAAGGATGATCATGCCTTTCAAGGACGATCGTGCCTTTCAAGGACGATCTTGCCTTTCCTGGACAATCTGGCCAGGCCTGGACGATCCGGCCAGGCATGGACGATCTAGCCATGCATATCCAGGACGATCTGGCCAGGCATGGACGAGCTGGCCAGGCCTGGACGATCTGGCCAGGCATGGACAATCTGGCCATGCATATCCAGGACGAGCTGGCCTGGCTTGGACGACCACTTCTTGATCGCCCGCGCGCGACCTTGGAAGATGGTCTGGTCTGAAGACTATAACAACTTCCATGTTTATCCGATGGGGGCGTGTGAGCATGCGTTGGAAAGATAAGAAGCATGCCTACAACTTTGATGTTGGACTCAAAGTCTAATTCGAAGGTGCTCGTCCCCTTCAGGTCGTCCAAGATTGGGACGACCACTTCTTGATCGCCCGCGCGCGACCTTGGAAGATGGTCTGGTCTGAAGACCATAACATCGTCCATCTTTATCCGATGGGGCGTGTGAGCATGCGTTAGAAAGATAAGAAGCATGCCTACAACTTTGATGTTGGACTCAAAGTCTAATTCGAAGGTGCTCGTCCCCTTCAGGTCGTCCAAGATTGGGACGACCACTTCTTGATCGCCCGTGCTCGACCTTGGAAGATGGTCTGGTCTGAAGACCATAACATCGTCCATGTTTATACGATGGGGGCGTGTGAGCATGAGTTGGAAAGCTAAGAAGCATGCCTACAACTTTGATGTTGGACTCAAAGTCTAATTCGAAGGTGCTCGTCCCGTTCAGGTCGTCCAAGATTGGGACGACCACTTCTTGATCGCCTGCACGCGACCTTGGAAGATGGTCTGGTCTGAAGACCATAACATCGTCCATGTTTATCTGATGGGGGCGCGGGAGTATGCGTTGGAAAGCTTAGAAGCGGAGCTACAATTCATATGTTGAGCTTAAAATCTAATTCGGACGTACTCAACCCCTTCTGGCAGTCTAAGATTGGGGCGCCTAAAACACAAAAATGGGCAATCGACACCATGGAGGGCTGTCTAGTTTGACAACCTTGGAGGCATGGGCAACCCAAAGATACTGAGCATCGATCGTGCAAAGATGAACGTGCAAATGCACTTAATACTTAGGTGAAATAAATCGTGCAACAAAGTACCAAAAGCATGAACAATCAAAAGTATGGGTTACAATAAAATCAAACCAAATCCAAGAATGGCAAGTAGAAGTACAAGTTAGCATAAAATAACATCATAACTACGAGAGAATGACCTAGTGGAACGACCCGACCTAGCCCTCATGGTCGCTGGTAGACCACCAGGCTAGTCCCATCAGGCCTGCCTCTAGGCTTCACAATCTGGTCACCAAGGACGACATGATTGACATCTACAATGGTCTTATCAACCACTAACGCAGGATTAAAGAACGTAACTTGCTCTAGAGCGTTAGCAAACTGCTCCTTTGAGATCCTAATCGCGTCGTCTACAACTTGTCTAGCATATTCATCTACGTCTTCCTTGGCCTTCTCAACAGCCTTGCTTGTCTGCTTCAAGTCTTCAACTTCAGCCTCATGTTTTGAGACCGACCCCTTAAACACTTCAATTTTACGATCAGCAGTCTCCTTGGCTAACTTCAAGTTTTGCAGCTCCTCCTTCATCTTGGCCTCAACAGCCTCTTTGGCTAACTCCTTGGCTTCCTTAGCTTGCCCCAAGGCCTCATCCCTCTTCACCTTCAACTCTGAAAAAAGAAAGGGAGAATACCTTTGTATCAAACTCTGCCGACCGAGAAGACCAAGTCATCTACTAGGATGGTCAGGACAACTCACCGGATACAAAAATAAAAGGATCGATCAGACTCAAAGAAAAACGACATGATCAGCTTATAATTAAAACCACACAAACAACTATCTCCATAAATTTCTAGCAATGAAGTGTAAGGCCGTGTACCTTAAAAGAAAAGTCAATGAACCCGAAAGATACCACACCATTGATTTCCTTCAAGTTCACTACGGTGAAATTAAATGATACGAAGAATAAGAAAAAATGGGATAGTACCGTGTTAGGCGGCGAATGACGACCGTGAGAGCTTGGTCAGATCGCCCCTCAAGTCGCACCGCGTCAGGTTGGTGAAGTCGCGACGCGTCGGATCGACCCGGACAACTCGCGATAAGGCTTGGTCTCCACGAAGAAGGTCGGGTCGGATCGCTGTAGCAGTCAGGTCGTCCCGTGAGGCAGCTGTACTTTTGGATCAGGTCGCCCCTTTTGGATCAGGTCCCTCTCAGGTCGCCCCTTTTTTGTTCGCACGAAGGAGCCTCAGGTCACCCCTTCTCGGATTACACGAAGGAGCCTCAGGTCGCCCCTGTTCCGTTTGCACGAAGGGGCCTTAGGTCGCCCCTTTTCCGTTCGCACCAAGGAGCTTCGGGTCGCCCCTTTCTTGTTCGCACAGTCACTTCAAGTCGCCCCTCCCTTGCTCGCGCAAAGTAGATCGCACTGTGGCTAGGTCATCCTATTTCGGGACTTGCTCTTTCCAACCGGACTCCGGGTCGTCCCAAGAGGTGAGCAGGTCGCCCCTTTTGTTTGCGCCAAGGAGGAGAGCGGGTTTTTGTTTGGAAGAGGAAATTGAAGTTTTCGAGAATGAGTGGTTGAAATGAAAGAAGAAAAGATCCCCACACTCTCATATATATAGGCCCAACAAAAAATAAAAAATTTTATTTTATTTAAAATATTTTTTTTATTCAAAATATTCAACGGAATCGGACGACCAGGAGAGTGTCTATCAATTATCGAACGATCCGATACGATATCCACCGCCGAAAATTCACAAGTCGTGAACTGGGGGCAAGACCTATCAAACTTCTGATCGAGCACAATCAGCAGGACTGCGCATCAAGCCTACGCCCACCTTGGCTCTGGGGGCAACTGTTCTGGATTGGGCCAGTTGTCAGGCCCAGTCCAGTAGCGACGATCCGACCCAGCAAGGGAAGGATCAGCTTTACTGGGCCTGATCCAGCAACTGATCATCCAGCCCAATAACAAGACGATCATTCCAACTGGTACTTGGGCCCCATCGTAAATTTCACTAGACATTACTGTAGCTCGATATAGCTGACTTGGGCGTCAGAGTGTTCTTGCAGATACACCCCCCGCGCGTTCAGCTCTTCCTCGCGTTCGGCTCTTCCTCAATCTACAGTATCAGACGACCCGTCCCTTAACCGTCTCCGCAGACCATCCCAAGGTACGGTTCAATAAGCATTTGTGGGAAGGCTGGAGTGGGAAAAACCAAACTGGTGCAAACGCTGATGATACCTTTAAAAAGAAGTGGGCTATTTGATTAGTTGTGATGGTAGTTGTATCACAAAATCCTGATTACATGAATATCCAATCTCAAATTGCTCATTATTTAGGACTCGGTTTTTATAGTGAAACTTTGAAGGAAAGAAGCATGGAATTAAAGCAGCAGTTGGAGAAAATTAATGATAAGAAGTTAAAGGTCCTAATAGTGTTGGATGATGTGTGGGAGGAGCTTGATTTTGAGAGAATAGGACTTGTTGATAATAATAATAATAAGGGTATAAAAATATTATTCACATCACGACTGCAAGATGTTTGCATAAAGATGGGAAGCCAACAAAATTTCTCTGTGGATCCATTGACGGAAGAGGAAGCTTGGGATCTATTTCGAGAGATGGTGGGAGATGTTGTAAACATACCAGATATCGCTCCAATAGCGAGAGAGGCTGTAAAGAAATGCGGTGGTATTCCCCTTAAAATTGTTGTAGAGGGACGAGCTCTGTCCGAAAGGGAAGATCTGGTTGCGTTGAAGGATGCACTTGAAAAATTGAGACCAAAAGACGCGGAACTATATAGATATTCGAGAACCGAAATTAGCTTCAAATCTTTGGATAATGTACACAAATCTTGCCATTTGCTTTGCAGTTTGTTTCCCAAAGACTTGGACAATATTCCTGTTGAAAGTCTACTACGTCAAGGGGTGGGCTTGGGATTGTTTGAAGCAACTGATGCAGTTTGGAAAGAGAGAAATCGAGTAAATGGTTTGTTGAACAACCTGAAGGGAAATTCCTTATTGCTGGACAGCGAAAAGCCAGGGTGTGTGAAGATGCATAATCTTGTGCGCGAGGCAGTCCTGAAAACAGAACATGGGATTTCAGATACTGAATTAAAGCTGTTGAAACAGAAAGAAGGAAAAGGGCTTAGAATGTTACTCATTTTGGATAACAAGATTGAATTAGTCGAAAATGACGACGGCCAAGAATGTCCAACACTCGAGCTTATACAAGTGTGGTCACAGAGTAAAGAAAAAGAACTAATCATTAATGCAAGGTCAGAAAACTTAATCCACGGAATGAGTAAACTCAAAGTATTAGTTATGAAAAATTTGTGCATTCCAAAAGCAGCAGCATCATCTGTATTTCACTCTTCAGTTAACCTTCACACATTGCAACTAGAAGGTTGTGATCTTGGAGATATATCAATATCAGTAATTGGTAAAGAGTTCAAGAAACTAGAAATCCTAAGTTTTGCCAACTCAAATATCAAACAACTTCCAACTGAAATCGGGAATCTAGGAGGATCTCTAAGATTATTGGATTTGACAGGATGTGATGATCTTACCTTTATTTCTGTTAATGTCTTTGCAAAGTTATCTCGATTGGAAGAACTTTATTTCAGGGTAAAAAAATTTCCTTGGATGCTGAACGAAGACTTTGTCCAAGAGTTAACAAATCTTTCTCAACAGTTGACGGTTCTTGAAATCAAAGTAAGAAAGGTGGATATTTTACCCAATGATTTCATTTTCAGAAACCTACAAATTTTTTGGGTTTCTGTGGTTCCTTATAATACTTCTTATGAGCCTTGGGAATATCTGGAGTCAAATATACTACAATTGAGAGTCACAGATTATGAGTCTATTAAGAGTAGTTTGATGACCATGCAATTGGTTGGATATGTGAAATTCTAATATTAGAGAAGGTGAAAGACTTGAAGAATGTAATCCATGAATTAGATGTCCGCGCTACTGGGCTCAAAAATGTTAAAGATCTAAGGCTTCATTCCTGCCCCACTAATCAAATCATTGTCTCTAGAGAATCTTACCAAGTTGCGCGAAATACTTCATGCATCTAATCACCATGAAATCAAGAAATCAATGATCGGATTCTCAGATCTCGAGCAATTGGAGTTGAAATTCCTCCCAAATTTCATTGGCTTCTCTAATGCCATTGTTGTGAATGAGCCTGATCAGCCAATTCGTCAAGTGAGTAAATTCTTTTTGCTTGTTATTATGCTAACTATAAGTATTTTGTAGGGTTCTTCATATAATCTCGAGCATTGCACATCATATTATCAAATGTTATCTCTAACTCCTTTTCCCCATACTTTATAACCAACTTAAATTTTTATGCTAGCTCCATGCATGTTACATATTTATGTCCAATTATCCGAATAATAAGTTAACTGAATCTTGTTAAACGTTTTCAGGAGGAGTCGAGTTCTGCTACTATAATAACTGATTCAACAAACCTAGAGCCACCCTCTTCAATTAGTGCTAAGTTATTTTCATCTAATTGGATGAAACAATTCCCACACTTGAAAACATTATTGTTAAAATATTGCACTTACTTGAAGATGGTGTTTGACTTGAAAGGATATTCAAAATCTATTGGCGTTGCACCAAATTTGTTGTTTCCTCAATTGAGAAAAATCGAGATATCATTCATCCAGAAGCTATCATTTGTGTGGGGTAATGTTGATCAAGACAGTGTTCAGGGCTTTCAAAATTTGAGATTTCTAACCATCTCAAATTGCGACTCTTTGAAATATGGATTTACTTGTGTAATTGCTAGAGCTATCGAAAATCTTGAGGAACTGAAAGTAAGCTCTTGTGAGTTGATGAAGAATATAATAGTTTGGAGCAGAGATGATGAAGGGGACAACAATAAGGGACATATGGAATATATTGAGTTCCATAAACTTAAGTATTTATCACTTTCAAGACTTCCAAAGCTTGTGAGTATGTGTTCAGGTTCTTCTCTTGGGTTACTGTTTCCATGCTTGAGGAAATTTGAGATTGACGATTGTCCTTTGTTGGAGATATCTTCCCTACCGATACCAGCAGCCAAAGACAATCTATATAAGAAGAAAGAAGATACTATTGGATTTGACAGTCTCAATGAAAACAACTCAAGGTCTTCTACCTTAGATAAGAAAATTTGGAAGGTATGGCACATATAATTTCTACCTTTATGCATGTTGTCTTCTATATGAGTTGTTTTTATTCAACCAAGCTTTTGTTTTGTTCGAAAAAAAAAAGGTAACTATGACTAAATGCTAAATTAATTACAAAGACATGAAACTAAAGTAAGCAACAGATTGCTCTATCAGTTGACTAGAGGAGTTAGCAATGAGCAAGTGTCTACTCATCATCTATCTAGTCTACATATTAATCACATGTTTAATGTGTTCTTGTAACACTCCCCCTCAAGCTGGAGCATATATGTCATATATATGATCTCAGCTTGTTACAGATGTGGTCAACTTGAGAAGCAGCGGAAACACAAACTACCGGGGGTGCTAGCCTAGGTGATATAATAATACCGAGACCCATGTCGCCGTTCTTGAACATAAACAAAATTTGTTAAATAAGAGAACAAAGTAATATTCTCAATAATTTTGACAAGTCTTTTAATTAATATATCATTATCTCTGAGCTTGCAGAAAGCATGGCGAAGACGACCATTACCACAATTACGGCCTGTCCCAAAAAGTTTTGAAAGGATCAGACAGGAAATTGTGTTTCTAGAAGACCTTTGCGTAGTAAAATGTGATTTGTCAGGAGAATTATTTTCTGTGGAAGAAAATTACAATTTAAAACCATCAAAAGTGAAAACCATCAAAATTGAAAACTGTGTCAAGTTGAAGACAATGGTGGCTAGTAGAGATAAGAGAGAAGACATGATAAACCTTTTTGCTCACCTTAAGTCTCTTCACTTAAAAGAGCTGCCAAATCTTCAGAGCTTTTACCTTTTTGAAAGCAACAAACATCAAAGCATCTTTAATGAGTGTTTGTTTCCAAAATTAACATCTTTGGTCGTAGAAACTTGTAACAAAATCACCATCTTCTTCTCTCATTCATGCTTAAGTAGTCTTGAGCATCTTGAGAAGCTAGAAATACAAGATTGCGAGAATGTGGAAGCAATAATTTCCCCAGAAGATAAAGAAGAAAGTGCAAATAAGATTGTGTTCCCTAAATTTCAACACCTACTTCTTAGAGGTCTACCCAAGCTTAAGGCTGTTAACCTAAGTTCCCATAACTGTCACTTCCCTTCACTTCAAAAAGTGGAAATTGAAGATTGTCCCAATATTATAGCTTTTTCCCGAGGATTTTGTGATGCACCTAAGCTTGAGGATGTCACCATTCAGAATAATAAATCACTCATCAGCCACTACACACAGAGGAATGACATGAATGCCATCATACAAGGATTTCGAGAATTTGTAAGCCAACAAATTAATTAATCCTTTCATCATGATCTATTAGTTATTATTATTATTATTTTAATGAATGTATGTTTTGCAGGTTGCATCAAAAGGATCTGATACGTTGAATTGGACCAAGTTACATAACAAGAGATACTTCATCAAAAACTTAAAAACAGATATCGAAGCATTTGATCAACTTTCAGTGCTTATTCCGTTTGCTGGGATACCAAAACTTCAAGAACATGTGAGGGAACTAAATGTAAGGAACTGTGGTTCACTAGTTGAGATGTTCCAATCACAGGTAGGATACGTGAGGACGATGCCAAGCGTATGGAAGCTAACATCGCTTTCGATTGAACGCTGCCACAGTTTGAAGAGTTTGTTCTCTTATTCCATTGCCGAAAGCCTTGTGCAGCTTCAACAACTAAGAGTTGTATCTTGTAACATGATGGAAGAGATTGCTGAAGTGGAATATGAAAAGATCAAGATTATATTTCCCAATCTAGAGAGCCTGATACTTGAAGATATGCCTATGTTGGGTTGTGTTTGTTCAGGATATTCTGAATCTTTTGACATCAGTGTTGAGATTTTATTTCCAAAATTGCAATATTTGGATTTAAAAAAACTTCCAAAGCTCGAGTGTTTTTGTTCTGAATGGTCCCACTGTGATGCCGTACCAATTGTAAGGACGCCCATCCTTAGTGGTACATGGTGGGATGATACTTATTTTCACACAAACCGGGGCCTTAATCGGACAATACGCTATATGCAAAATTCAGAGGAATTCAAGGTGGAGTTGCAAAAATTAAAGACATTTAGAGGTTTCGAGCAAGAAGAACAATTGGTTTTCTACGTGAAAACTATGACAAAACTTGACCTTGAAAATTGTCAACTTTCAGTGCTTATTCCATCCAATGTGAAGCACTTATTCTCACATCTCAGCTGTCTCACTGCACAAGGATGTAAGCGCTTAAAAGATATATTTGACCCAAATGATATAATTTATGGCTTTCAGAATTTGCAAAGGATAACAGTTAAGCAGTGCCATGATTTGAAATATGTGTTTCCAAATGTTAACGTGGCAACAAGCTTTCCAGGTTTGGTTGAACTTGAAGTGTATAATTGCGACAAGCTAAAGGAAATCATCGGGAATACTGAACAATCAATAAATAAGGTGATAGTATTTGCATCATTGACAAAAATTGAACTAGGGCAGCTACCCAGCCTCAAATGCTTTTGTCGAAGCCCTTTCCCTTATTATGTGGAGATGCCTAAGTGTTCCGAGATAAGCATTCAATTGTGTCCAGAGATGGAGACCTTTTGGCATAATGCAACCTTATACACACCATTTCTTGAGCATTTATATTTCGAAAACACCAAAATTGATGGAGATGAAGAGGTGAATGAGGTTATGAAGAAGGTAAGTAACTGTTGATGTATTTTTAAATGATTAGAAAATAATAATATTTCTTAGTATTTTCAGCTTTTCATTTTCATTCTTTTCTTTTCACAATGATGCAGCCTTTACTTTCATCAGCAGCAAGGCCTCTTGCACAGGAATGAATTTCGTTTTCAAAGAAAAGATCACAACCGCATGATGCATATCTCCATATAAATGTTCACTTTCTTCGTCACATGGTTTAGCAAGGAAAACTTCAAATTCTTCATGTGTGTACAGCTGATGAGCTCGTTCATTGTCTCTCACCAAGCCTCTATCCATTTTCAATTATATTGTATTTCAATTCTACTTTTTTGTAGTCAATTGTAATTACTTAGTTGTCTTCTGTTACCATTTCAAAGGGAATAATTACTTTGCTCCATATCAAATGCAATACATGTATATATACAATTAAATAAATAAAATAGAAAGAGTATCTCTGCAAATTTTATTATTTACACTTTGTGCTACTGAATGATCCCAGTAAAAGATCTAGATTGCTTCCTGCTCTGATATCTTCTCTGCCTAGGTATGATATGTAACTTCAAATCAATGCTTTGGATTTCATCTGGAGGTAAAATAATCTTTAAGATAGATCTTTGTTTTTGTTCAAAGAAAAATTTCATGTTTCTGGACACTTGTTTTGTTCTAGTGAAATATATAAAATGATATTATACATGGTCTGCCTGTTTTTTAGTTAAGGATGTTGAAGCCATGGGAAAAACTGGTTGACCAAGTTACAAATATAACTGAAAAATTTGTTGAGCAGTGTAAAGAGAACAATTATGTGATGCTGTTACTGTGATTTTATCCTACAGTACAAAATGAAGGTTTAAGGCCTTGTAGTTTCGTGACTTGCTTATTTAATATGTGGAATTCCCTTTTATGTAAATTGTAGTGTATATTTTAATGACATATCGGATTTCTATAGTTGTTTAAAAAGGGCGAGGAGTCCTAAATTATGCAGATCTGGTTCTGATTTGTATTTTCTTGACAGGGGATTGTAGCGACTCACACATGAACAAAGGATTTCATGAAGGGGGCACCTCTTACATTTCTTCTATGTTTCATGTCTTAGCATCTTCTTGCCTCTTGTAATGAAAATATTTTATGTCACGGCCCACCGTTAGGTCATGACCGGCGCACAAGCTAAGACCAACACGTCACAAGCTTGACAAGTCTAATACACTTTTAAGGTTACAAAATATCTACAAAAATTTCAGTAGAGTCGCCTCTGTTTTTCAGACATTCCATACACAAAATAATCCTGCAAAAATGTGAATTATATATCCAGAATATAGCAACCAAAGCCTCTATCTTGTAATTACAACATTGTCAATAGATTTCAAAAAGAAAAGCAGCTACATAAATTTACAAAATTCCTATTTGACCAAAGACCATTCCAGACACAAAAGTCCCTATTCCTATAGTTGCATCGTACCAAAGCAATCAAAATGGTAGTTATCGCTTAAGATGAGGCCAACCAAAAATGCAATAAGTCTTGGGGTGAACTGTAGATCCCAAAGACAATCTACTCTAATGTCTGCAAATCAGGAAAAAAAATGATAGGGTGAGTCACAAAGACTCAGTGAGACTAGAGCATAATAAACAAAGTGGATAGGAAGGAGAAGCAAAGACAGCACGAGTGGTTTCCCATCAAATACGATTTTATATAACGAAAGAAATAAACATGGAAAACAACACCTTTTAGTATATACATACAACAATCATAATATCAAACTTTTTCAACACACTTCATGTCAAAAATATGACAAGCAACATAAGTTATCTACTATGTGCACGTATGCCACGTTATCTCTTCGTTGTGGCGAACGGTAACCACATGTCGTATTATCTTTTCATTACGGCGAACAGATCTAAAAGAACTATGAGCATTTCACTCATAGACTGCATTCTCTCTTCGTTGTAGCAAACAACAAACACAAAATGAGTATTTAGCACATAGGCTGCATTTTCGCTTCGTTGCAGCAAACAATATTCAACAACATCCATAACAACAATAGCAACCATAACAACAAATAGAGTGAATTAGCTACTCACAACTAAGAAGAGTGAGCTAGATTGCTTCCATTGCCTTCAAGAGGAACCACCGGAGTAGCTTGCACTGAATCTGAGCATCAATACAATAATTTTAAACCTTTAGAAACTTATTAAAAGTCATGCAACAAATAGGGCAACACTAATTTGTCAAAAACCCTATTTATGGAACTCAAGAATGTGAATCTACACCTTCTACTACCCTATACCATTACCCACTACTCATATGGGAGAAAGAAAAAAACGAAGAGAGAGAGAGAGAGAGAGAGAGAGCGAGAGAGAGAGAGAGAGAGAGAGAGAGAGAGAGAGAGAGAGAGAGATGATTGGGGGGGTGATGTTGCATGAAAGATTTGAATGGTTGTTCTTGATTGCATAATTAGCATATTTTCTTATAGTGATGGGAATGGTGTTAGCCACTTTCCAAGTTGAGCTTACAACTTTGAAATTATCCAATCCTAACATGGGGAGGTAGTGACAATAAATAACAATACCGGGCTCATTGAGTCTAGTAATCGGAATGAGTACAATCTAAATCCCTTAACGAGGATCTATTGGAGGGCAAGTCTGGTGCCAGCAACCGCGGTAATTCCAACTCCAATAGCGTATATTTAAGTTGTAGCAGTTAAAAAGCTCGTAGTTGGACCTTGGGTTGGGTCGATCGGTCCGCCTCTGGTGTGCACCGGTCGGCTCGTCCCTTTTGCCAGTGATGCGCTCTTGGCCTTAACTGGACGGGTCGTGCCTCCGACGCTGTTACTTTGAAGAAATTAGAGTGCTCAAAGCAAGCTTACGCTCTGGATACATTAGCATGGGATAACATCATAGGATTCTGATCTAAAAGTGTCTATTTATCAAGAAATTGATATATATATATATATGGTTTTTTCTACTATCTCACATCTTAAGCAGAAACTAGTAGCTGGTAATTTATCACATCAGGCCAGAGTGATTTCAAAGCTTAACTATAAGTGTGTATATTTCTGCCAATCTTGATCTATTTGGGTTACTATGATATTATTATTATATCTCTGGATTCTCCTCATTTGAGTACAAGGCTTCAGATATTTGGCCTTGTGTCCAAACTCTTCCCATCTTGATGTAAACCTGAACTTGTTAGTTCATTTCAACTATAAGAAAAAATTGTGAAGCCATTGCCCAAGTATTCTGCATAATTTCTTCCTGTAGTTTTGCGCGTTTGAGTAATCTTATTCTGTTTTCTGACTTTGTCGTCATTCTTTTTAAGTGCACTTTAATTAGTTATATCTTTCTTATTGTAGTGGTGACAACTATAAAATATCATTTGCCTCCTAATGTTCAACTATATTTACCCTTTGATTTTGCAGTTCCATTTGTGAAAGTGACTGTTGTTGGAACAAATTCACTCAGTGTTCCTCACATTCACTCAATTATCACGAAGGAATTTTACCAAGAAGAGAATGTTCTTGGTTACACAAAGTTGGTTAGTCGACAGCAGTGTAGCCGTAGTCGAAGGAAGCAAAATAACAGAAAACTGATATTGTGGTGTGTGATCTATCTATTCGATTACCACCATCACTTGTATTTATAGGCTTACTTTACAACTGTACATACACGAGGAGTTCACTAATACACGTGGACTGATGACACGAACAACACTAAAACAAATTACATGAGAAACACTTAACTAACTATATTTACTTAGTGAGTAAAACTAGTTATTCGACCAACTTGGTTTACATACAACAGTTCGACCAACTTGGATTGCATCCAACAGTTCGACTAACTTGGATTACATCCAACAGTTCGACCAACTTGGTTTACATCCAACAGTTCTACTAACTTGGATTACATCCAACACACCTCCTAATTCAAGTTGTTCACATTTGTCAAGCCCATCTTATTTCTCAAATCTTCAAATCTGTTAACCTTTAACGGCTTAGTTAGCATATCAGCTAAATTGTCATCAGTGCTGCAGTACTCAAGTCTGAGTTTTCCCTTTGTCACTTGGTCTCTTAAGAAATGAAACTTGGTCTCGATGTGTTTGCTTCTTCCATGAGATATGGGGTGCTTTGCAAGGTCTATTGCAGACTTGTTATCGACCTTCAATCTCATTCCATCATTGTCAATCTAATTGAACTTCAGCGCATTCAGCAACATATCAAGCCAATTTGCTTGACAGGCTGCCATAGCTGAAGCAATGTACTCAGCTTCACACGATGATAAAGCCACCACACTCTCATTCTTTGAGCACCAGAATATTGGTGACTCACCACACATGAACACGTATGCAGCAGTGCTCTTTCTATCCCCTTTATCTCCACACCAATCTGAGTCAAAGAAGCCATGCACTTCTTGATCAGATCTACCAATTCTTCTAGGATAGAGCACTCCAAGTCCTGCTGTTCCTTTGACATATCTAAGTATCCTCTTGGCAGCAACAAGATGTGAAACTCTAGGTTGCTCCATGAATCTGCTTATCAGTCCCACTGCATAAGAGATATCAGGTCTTGTGTGACACAAGTACCTCAAGGAACCCACTAATTGTTTGTACAAGGTTGGATCAACCTTCTTTTCTTCGCTGTCAGTGACCAATTTCACTGCATTGTCTGTTGGGGTGGCTGCAGAGTTGCAATCCATCATTTTGAATCTTTTTAGCACATCACTTGTGTATTTCTTCTGATGTAGAAGTACACCTTTATCAGAATGAACAATTTCCATACCAAGGAAGTATGTAAGTCTTCCCAAATCTGACATTTCAAATTCTGACATCATACTTCTTTTAAACCTTTCCATCTCAGTTTCACTTGTACCTGTTAGAAGCATATCATCAACATATAGGCAAATCACCATACAATTCTCTACATCTGTTCCTTTCACATAGATGCCATGCTCATTTACACATTTTACAAAATCTTGCTTCAAGAGAAATGAGTCAATTCTCTTGTTCCAAGCTCTTGGAGCCTGCTTTAGTCCATAAAGAGCCTTTCTCAACTTGTACACTTTATTCTCCTTTCCTTTTATTTCAAAACCTGGTGGCTGCTTTATGTATACCTCCTCCTCAAGGTATCCATTCAGAAAAGCTGCTTTAACATCCATTTGGTACATAGACCAATTTCTAAAGCTGGCAACAGCTATGATCAGTCTAATAGTCTCTATTCTTGCCACAGGGGCAAAAACTTCATTGTAGTCACAACCATGTTTTTGCAAAAAAACCTCTTGCAACTAGTCTTGCCTTATACCTTCCAATTTCTCCATTTGGCTTCATTTTTGTCTTGAACACCCACTTGACATCTATTACTTTCTTCTGCTTAGGCAAATCTACCAACACCCAAGTGTCATTTTTCTCAATTGACTTGATTTCTTCTATCCTAGCTTGCTTCCAATTTGCTTCACTTAATGCCTACTCTACTGTCACAGGCTCACAATTTGCCAAAAATGCTTCTTCCAATAATTCACCTTCAGTGCCAATTGCATTGTCAGGGAACAATTGGTATTCATTCAATCTTTGTGGGGGCTGTCTATTCCTTCTAGGTCTCACTTCTTCATTTACCATTTCATTTGCAGCATCTTGCATCATCTCATTTTCATCATTTACTGCTATAGTCACTGGATTCTCATTCACAGCCTCAAGCAACACAGTAGTAGTGCTACTCCTCTGTGTAGAGTCTCATTCCACTGACAGCCTTTCGATTCTTCAAAGATTACATCTTTGCTAATCACAACTTTCTGCCTATTAGGGTCATACAACTTGCATGTACCAGTCGAATGATAGCCTAATAGGACCATTGGTTGAGCTTTGTCATCCAATTTCTTCCTCAATTGGTCAGGCACATGCCTGAAGCACAAAGAGCCAAACACTCTCAAGTGCTTGACACTTGGTCTCTCACCAGACCATGCTTGCTCAGGAGTCATCTTGTCGAGCCTTTTGGTTGGACTTCTATTGAGTATATGCAGTGGTGGCTGCTTCTCCCCAGAAATGGTTTGGCATTTGTCTACTTTTCAACATGCTTCTTACCATGTTAAGCACTGCTGTGGTGTATATGGTGCTGTGATTTCATGTTTGATCCCTTCATGCTTGCAGAAATTTTCAAATTCAGTGGAGGTATACTCCCCACCACCATCAGTTCTAAGTCTACTGATACAACAACCACTTTCCTTTTCAATCATGATTTTGAAGGCCTTAAAAACTTCAAATACATCACTCTTCTTACTTAGCAAATAGATCCACATTTTTCTAGTGAATTCATCAATGAATGAAACGAAATAACTGTTACCTCCTAGAGTCTTCACATCAAAAGGACCACATACATCTGAGTGTACAGCTTCCAGCCTTCTTGATGCCTTGATCTTCATTTCAGCATTGTAAGAGCTCCTTGCTTGCTTGGATTCACAACATTGCTCACACACCTCAGTTGGAAGCCTTATATCAGGCAAGCCATGCACCATTCCTTGAGTGTTCAAATTCTTTAAATCTCTGAAGTTTAAGTGGCCATATCTTTCATGCCACCTCCACACTTCATCACTAGTGACTGCCTTCAAACATTCATCTTGGACTACACTCATGCCAACCTTGAATGTCCTCTTCTTATTTAATGTTGCCTTCAACAATAGCTTCTTCTTTGGATTGAACAGCCTTAATTCCATACCTTCCATTTGCATTGAGTATCCCTTTTCTAAGAGTTGACCCAAACTGATCAAATTGCTCTTCATTGAGGGAACAAACAAGACATCTGTGATGAGACACACCTTCCCATCATCTCTCTTGATTTTAACAATGCCAATTCCTTCTGCTCTTATCACTCTGTCATCACCAAATCTTATAGTTTTCTTCACTGATTCATCTAGTTTGATGAACCAGCTTTTGTTTCCAGTCATGTGACTTGAACAACCTGTATCAAGATACCACAAATCATCACTGCTACCACCTATCTCAGTCATCAATACTATCTCATCAGCATCACCTCCTGCTAGCTGAGCCTCTTCCTGCTTGTTATCAGTTCTGCATTCGACTTCGACAGCATCTGTTTCAGCCATCAAGACTACCTCATCATCAGAATCAGAATCACCTCTGGCCAATTGAGCCTCTTCTTGAGGGTTCTTTTGTTTGCATTCATCTGCATAATGACCAAACTTATCACAGTTATAGCACTGCACCTCTTTCTTGCTGTAATTCTTCTTCTCCTTATTCTTCCAAGCTTCTTTTCTCTTTTGATAATCATTCTGCTTCTGATCACCTTTCTTGCTTGAACCCTCACCAGCTCCCTTATTCCATTTTCCCTTCCCTTTCTTGTTTTTCCAATTGTTACCCCAATTTCCTTTCTTGTTTTGAGATTGAGCCAACAACACTTGCTCACTAGGTTTTTCATTAGGTTTGGCACCCATCCTAGCCCTAATCCTAGTCTCATTTGCTTCAAGAATTCCTTGTAATTCAGCAACTTTTAAGGTACTCAAATCCTTAGATTGTTCAATTGAGGTCACTACATAATCAAATTGGGAAGTTAAGGTTCGCAATACCTTGTCAATCTTTCTTCGATCAGTGACATTCTTGCCATTTGTGCGCATCTGATTTGTGATCACTGTTAGGCGATTGAAGTACTCAGCAATCGTCTCCTTCTCGCCCATTTGAAGTAATTCATACTCCCTGCGTAACGTTTGTAGCCTCACTTGCTTCAACGACGCATCACCAGAATAGGCTGAAGCCAACGCATCCCAGGCTTCCTTTGCAGTCTCATACCCTGCGATTCTCTCAAACGCGTCAGAATTCACGCATTGGTGAATCAAGAACAGCGCTTTGCTGTCCTTCTTTTGTTGATCACGTAACTCATCTCCAATTGCATTTTCTACGATGCCATTCTTCACAATGTCAAGAACTTCCTGATACTGGAACACCACCTTCATCTGCACAATCCATTTGTCGTAATTCTTCGAATCAAGAACTGGAAGTTTCGCCGGAAGTTGATCACTGCCAGAGTTTTGATTTGCCATGTCTACGCCGCAAGATCACGAACTCTCGCTCTGATACCAGTTGTTGGAACAAATTCACTCAGTGTTCCTCACATTCACTCAATTATCACGAAGGAATTTTACCAAGAAGAGAATGTTCTTGGTTACACAAAGTTGGTTAGTCGACAACAGTGTAGCCGTAGTCGAAGGAAGCAAAATAACAGAAAACTGATATTGTGGTGTGTGATCTATCTATTCGATTACCACCATCACTTGTATTTATAGGCTTACTTTACAACTGTACATACACGAGAAGTTCACTAATACACGTGGACTGATGACACGAACAACACTAAAACAAATTACATGAGAAACACTTAACTAACTATATTTACTTAGTGAGTAAAACTAGTTATTCGACCAACTTGGTTTACATACAACAGTTCGACCAACTTGGATTGCATCCAACAGTTCGACTAACTTGGATTACATCCAACAGTTCGACCAACTTGGTTTACATCCAACAGTTCGACTAACTTGGATTACATCCAACAACTATGGATATCGAAGATTCACTTCATTGTCAAAATTAGAGAAGCTGAGTGTTGGATCCAAACACTCCAAAGATTTTGTACTTGGCTTAACCAAAACACAGTTGTGTAAGCTATAAGGTCCCTCTTTGGCATATTGGTTCTTCTCTTATTTGGGGTGTGTAATAAGGATTTTCAATGTGTATATTCTGGTACTAGCTATTTCTCATAAACAATGATTATCTTACACAATATGTGTTTGTCATGTCATGCCAGTAACAGCAACTATGTGTGTTAGGTTTTTGCAATTGTAAATTTTAGTTTTAGATGTTATGATGATGTAATTTAGCAACAATTCTTATGTTAGAAAATAATTAACTAGTAACATTTTTCAAGTGTTATTAAAAGGGTTAGAAATGCTGCCAAAAACATTCTAGCAACATTTTTATATGCTATAAAGTGGGTAAGAAGTTGCCAAATACATTCTAGAAACATATTCAAAAAAGAAAATTACATTCTAGTAATATATTCTTTTAAATATTCTAGTAATATTACCATCATGGTATAACACAAGTAGTATATACTTAACCAGTGCATATGAAAATATATTTGGGGGAAAATGTCAACTTCTTAAATGGATCTCAATACCTCTGAGAATTATTCTATGCAGTTGCGCGGAAGGGATACATTGATTTATCAAAAAAAGTTCTAGTACTATATTAAAAAAAAACACATTCTAGTAGTATTCTTTTAAATATTATAAAAATGGTAAAAAGTGTAGCAAAAGTATAGTTACATTTTTTATTTTAGAAAGAGTAAGAAATGTTACCAATTGGTTGATCAAATTAGTAACATCCGAAGATGTTGCCTTTTACGTGTTAAAAATACAAATGTTATTAAAATTCTCTTTTCTTGTCCCGAGTAGTGCAAGCTATAGAGATGAGAAGATGGGGGCAAAAAAAGTAGAGTGTTGGTAAGAACTTCAGCCTGGATTCTCTACTACCTCTGAATCGTGCAGCAGCATGGATCCAAATCTTAAGAACTTGTATTTTATCACTAAATTGTGTTCTCGGAACCTTTAGTTACATGTACTCTATACTATATTTGATAAAACGTTACTCAAACAAGTTATCACTACTTTTCATACATTTTTTAATAGAGAAATGATAGTACTTAACCATTAAAAGGTAGGGAAATACTAGTTAACAAGAATTGAACTCTAGACCTCTTTCATAAATTGTTTTTATTAAATGAGACAGATGGATTGGATTTTTTTTTTAATAAAATTTTAATGGATGTTAAGAAGATAAATGGTTTTTTTTTTCCAAGTAAAAAAAAGATTGTTTTTTATCCACTCATTATAAATAAATCCAAACAAGAATTTATTCACTCCAAACTATTTGACCCTCTTTATTGTGGGTTTAATTTGTTTTAAAAAATAATATAGTTTATTTTAAAAACAAAAAATTACTTTTTTCCTATTTACAAGTCACAAAGAAAAGAAAGATACCTTAGGGAAGCAAAAGAAAGGAACAAATTAGTCCTACTAGCAGGTAGCTACTAGTGTAAGTGAAGCAATTCTTGCATATATTTATTCCTTTCTTTATGCTTCTGTCTGTTAACTATTTGTTTGTTCCTTTCTTCATTTTTTTCTTATTCTTTTTCAATTTAAGTGGGTTTTGGAGATTCACATTCTAATAAAATATTTATATATATAATCTCAAAAAAAAAAATTATATATACCCCATTTTAATAATCAAGTCCATAATATAATTTGTTGTCTACTTGTTTCTTTATTTGATGGTGGTAAACTATTCATCTCCTATCTTTCTTTTTTTTTGACAAATAAGTATATCCATCTCTTATCTGGTAAACTTCAACTATACTGATATTTTTAAATTTGAAATAATGCAGGTTGCATGCATACATGGCGATGGACACAGAAAATAGCAAGCTTACTGGATGGAAAGAATCAATGAAAACTTTATTAGGTGCTGTCTCTGGAAAAGCTTGTCAACCATACAGTATTCCAGTTGTTCCAGATCATCTTCGAAAATGGAATGAGAATGCTTACATACCAAAAGTTGTCTCCATTGGCCCACGATATAGCGGAAGAAGAGACCTACTACCTATGGAAGAAAAAAAATGGAGCTGCATGATGTCGCTTCTTAAACGAACAGATGATGAAATTGCTTGTTTCGAAAAATGCATGGTATCCATTTTAGATTTAGATGCAGCAACTCGTGCAAGCTATGTTGATGAAATCAAACTCGACAGGTATCATTAGATACTAGTTAGTTTTACTCTTTTTGTCCCATATTATACGACGTTTTGCAATACCAATGTAGCATTAATGTTTCTTTTACTTTCATACCCTTGTTTATTTTAAACCTCTCTTCTTCTAATTCTATTAATTTATCTTTCCAATATCATTAATGAGGGATAGTTTTGTAAAATAATTCATAATTTCTCTTTCCATACAAAATTAACTAATTTGCTTTGTTTCACTGATAGGTATGAACTAGCCAGAATTATGGTATTTGACGGTTGTTTTTTGTTAGAACTTCTTATTTCTGGATCAGCGGAGTTAGATACATTGCTACCTCGGAAACATTATGATAATCCTGGACAAGAATTGAGAAAAAATGAACAGATATTGGGAGACTTAACACTGCTTGAGAATCAAATACCGGTTTTTATTCTCAGAACCTTGTTTAGACAAGTGTTTACATATGAAAAAATTTCTGATACACTCATAGATAATCTTTCTCTCTCAGTAATCTTCGGATTTGATCCAAATTTACTACGAGATGATTATTTCGACTTCCAAAACCACCGTCCTTTCTCTCACTTTATTCAAACCGCTGCTTGCTTTTACATTCATAGGGAAATCAAATATTCCGATGATGGAGGACATGATGTTGCTATTGATATTGATGATGGTGATGATGGTATTAAACATCTCAATCGCTGTGCTACTAGGCTACAAGCTGCTGGTATTTCCATCAAGAGTATGAATGATAATGATGGAACCTTCAAATTTAACATAAGACTCAACAAAGGGATACTAGAAATCTCACCATTGAATATTACAGAAACAACAGAAGCACGATGGTTGAACTTCATTGCATGGGAGCATTCTTCCCATACTGATAAGTGTTGCATATTCACTTCTTCTGCCATGCTTTTCAGTGATTTAATATGTTGTTCAAGTGATGTTCAACTTCTTAAAGACAAAGGAGTTATAGTAGACTATTTGAAGAACAGCAATGGAGATCTTGTTGATTTTTTTCATGCCATCACTAAGGGAGTTGACCGTACCATTATTGATCTTAAATATAGCAAAAATTTTCATGCATTGAACACCTACTCAGAAGCAAATTATGCCACCAAGATCCCTATTTTACTCTACCATTTTTTCTATCGAATTTTAGAGTGGATCTATGGCCTTCGCAAATTTCTCAGGCATGGTTTCAAAGTTGCTATTACTATGGTAACTGTTCTCACTGTTGTCCAAACTTGCTATGCAGTTGTAGCCTATCATTTTCCCAAAAAATAATAGACAAAAATCATGTATGTGTGTCTGTTTTGATTTTCATATAGAATCTTGAAACCTTTCCTAAAAAATTGGAACATGCACAATTGTGAGATATGCATTTTTATAGATGTTAATGGAGACAAAGAATATTGAATATATGTGTGTTTGTAGGCTTATTTGGGCTATAATGTCAAGTTCAATGTATATTAAATGTATTGCAGTTTGATGAAAAGTTATCAATGAAACGAAGAATTTTACTTTCTCAATAATAGCTTGCTTAGTTTCCTCTGTTCCTTGTGTGTTACTATTCTCTCTTATTTCCGTAGCATAGAGAAATGGTAGCTTAACAAATACAAAAGGCGAATAAATAAGCAGTAACTGTTGGAACATGGGTTGTGAATTAAAAAGTCCCACATTGCTTGGACTAGGCACTTAAAGAGTGCTTATAAGTGGTGACTTCACACCTTTGGGTTGGGTCCCAAAGGGTACCCAGTTTTGTAAACGGGCAAGCACGCGCCGTCGTCCGATCGGCCGGCGCGGCTCTGCCGGGCCGGGCTTGGGCCTGGCTTAGCCCTTATGTACTGAACAGAGTTCCTAAGTCTAGGAATCTATGTAAGAATCCCAGATCCTAAGAGAGTTAAACTTGCCAGTAGAGCCTATGAATGTGTATTCATTGGTTATTCAGTAAATAGCAAAGCATACAGGTTTTATGACCTTAATGCAAAAGTGATCATAGAGTCAAATGAATTTCCCTTTAAGAGAGAGCACGTGTTGCTAAAGACTATGGACCTGACTATGAGGTCTATACATTAGAGGAGGATCCTACGAGCCTTCAAGAAGCTCTGTCTTCATTGGATGCTGATTTGTGGCAAGAAGCCATAAATGATGAGATGGATTCTCTAGAGTCTAACAAGACATGACACTTAGTGGACTTGCCTCCTGGTTGCAAATCCATTGGTTGTAAATGGATCTTGAAAAAGAAACTAAAACCTGATGGCACTATTGATAAATACAAGGCTCGCCTTGTAGCCAAAGGTTTTAGACAAAGAGAGAATATAGATTTCTTTGACACATACTCGCCCGTTACAAGAATTACATCTATAAGGGTACTAATTTCGGTGGCCGCTATTTATAACTTAGAAGTACACCAAATGGATGTAAAAACTGCCTTTTTAAATGGCGAACTAGAAGAAGAAATCTATATGGAGAAACCTGAAGGGTTTGTAGTTCATGGGCAAGAACACAAGGTCTGTAAGTTGGATAAGTCTCTGTATGGTCTAAAACAAGCTCCTAAACAATGGCACGAGAAGTTTGATAATTTGATCATATCGAATGGGTTTAAAATGAATGAAAGTGACAAATGCATTTATTACAAAACCGAGAATGACATTTGCACTATCATATGTCTCTATGTAGACGACCTACTCATATTTGGATCAAACATTCATGCTGTTGATAAAGTGAAATCATTGTTGTGCAACAACTTTGATATGAAAGACCTCGGAGAAGCTAGTGTGATACTTGGTATTAAGATCACTAGCTCCGAGAAGGGAATTTCTTTGGATCAATCTCATTACATTGAGAAGATCTTAAAGACATATGATTACTTTGATTGTAAACCTGCATGTACACCATATGATCCGAGTGTCAAGCTCTTTAAGAACACTGGTGACAGTGTAAGACAAACGGAATACGCGAGCATCATTGGCAGTCTAAGGTATGCCACTAATTGTACTAGACCCGACATTGCCTATGTTGTGGGATTGTTGTGCAGGTTTACTAGTCGACCTAGTATAGAGCATTGGCATGCTATTGAAAGAGTCATGAGATACCTGAAAAGGACCATGAATCTCGGATTACATTATCAGAGATTTCCAGCTGTACTTGAAGGGTATAGTGATGCTGATTGGAATACTCAATTTGATGATTCCAAAGCTACTAGCGGCAATATATTCAGTATAGCCGGTGGTGCTGTCTCCTGGAAATCAAAGAAACAGACCATATTCGCTCAGTCCACTTTGGAGTCTGAAATGATAGCACTGGCCACAGCCAGTGAAGAAGCTAGTTGGTTAAGATGCCTACTAGCAGAGATTCCCTTATGGGAAAAACCGATGCCAGCTGTGTTGATCCACTGCGATAGTACTGCGGCTATCGCAAAAATAGAGAATCGTTATTACAACGGTAAGAGACGACAAATACGTCGTAAGAACAGCACAGTTAGAGAGTTAATGTCAAAAGGAGCTGTGAGAGTGGATCATATATGCACTGATCAGAACTTAGCCGATCCTTTGACGAAAGGATTGGCCAGAGAGAAAGTCCAAAATACATCTCAGAGGATGGGACTACTGCCTTTAGAACCATGAGTCACTCACGATGGTAACCCGACCTAAAAGACTGGAGATCCCAAGAATTAGGTTCAATGGGTAATAACAAGTTGTGATGTGATAGGAATGAACATGCTATTAAAAGTAAAGAAGCATGATTCCTGAAGCGACGTAAGGTTGAGATAATAGAAACTCTTAATGAGACCTATACTCTATGTGGAGTGGAGTACCTAGCTACAGGAGTACTCTTGATAGACTCACCTTTGTGAATGTGGAAATGGGTCCGCTTCCTATGGAATTTTGGGCAGAAATTCCTAGAGCGTTCACTAAACTGGGATAGACGTGCATGGCCATAAAAGCACGGGCATTTGAGAATACACCTATTGAAAGGGTTGTGTGTGGTTTTGACGATTAGAGATAGAGTTCAAGACTACGAGTCACTCTTGTTGAATCTAAATCTTAACCGCTATGCAAGGTTCAAGTCCTATGACACCTCTGCTTATGCACAATCCTATAGAGGCGTTTGACGCTATTTCTGAAACTTCCTTTTAAATTCAAGTGGGGGATTGTTGGAACATGGGTTGTGAATTAAAAAGTCCCACATTGCTTGGACTAGGCACTTGAAGAGTGCTTATAAGTGGTGACTTCACACCTTTGGGTTGGGGCCCAAAGGGTACCCAGTTTTGTAAACGGGCAAGTACGCACACCATCTGACCACCACACACGTGCGCCGCCGCCGTCATCCGACCGGCCGACTCGGCTCGGCCGGGCTTGGCTTGGGAGGTGTAAATAAAATTTTTGCGAAAATAATTAAAAATTATTTTATTTTTTGGTGCGTTGCGTGTCCAGATTCATTGAACCGTCCGGATACGATGAACTAACCATTGTGTACAGATTCGTTGAACGAGAGCTACTTGGAGTGCAAGCAGCTCCGTCCTTATCCTCTAGACTTGCGCAACAAGTCAATTCTGACGCCTATAAATAGGCCCTTCCCTCAGTTCATTCTTCACAACGAACACTTGACGATCAAGAATTTTCTCCTCAAGTGTTTCTCTCTTCTCTCTCGAAATATTTTCTTCTCTTCTACTCCGGCCTTCGAGCCATTCTTTTAGAGTGATCTACGGATCATATTTCAGAGTGATCTACGGATCATAATTCAGAGTGATCTACGGATCATATTGAGGTGTATTTCTAGAGCAATTATACACTGTGCAGTGATAATCGTACTGGACTGTTTTATTCTGGGGACGGCATGGTTGATAGTCTGCTTGCACCTTGAGCAGTGCCACGAAACGTCTTAAAGAGAGCGACCTAGTCCGCGACTCAACCCGATAATTTCTTCGGTATATTTTCCAAAAAAACTCTGACAACAACAGTAACGCAGCCACTGCAACTAATGAATGAATGAAGAGATATTTTTTGATCAAAATGAATGAATGAATGAATGAATGAAGACTCTTGGTTAATGGAAACTGTGGGGAAGAGATCTCGATTCACTTGCTTTGGTTAATGAAATTGAATGTCTCCTTTTAGTCAGAGCAATGAATGAATGAATGAATGAATGAAGAGATTTTTTTGATCAAAATGAATGAAGAGATATACCTCTTGGCTCCTCACTGGTTTTTATGGGTATCTATAGAGTGGTAGACGTAGAGATTCCTGGGATATTCTCAAAACTTTGGCCAGAGATATAACGAGCTTTTGTGGTGTGTGATGGGGGATTTCAATGATATATTATCAATTGATGAAATTAGGGGACAACGGGACCGTCAACCTTGGGTTATTCGTGGTTTTCAAGAAGCGGTGCAAGAAAATGGATTGCTCGACTTTTCTATGGAAGTCTATCAATTTACTTGGACAAAGAGTATTCGGACTCCCGATGCAAAAGAAGGAAGGTTGGACCATGTGTTAGTGACTCAAAGTTTGCTAGATTCTTTTCCTCATAATCGTTTTGTGAATGGCGTGTTGGATAAATCTGATCACTCTCCTCTTTGGGTGTGTTTGAATCCATGGGAGCGAACGTTTATTCAACGTGTTTTTAAATTTGAAAATTCTTGGTTCGATTAATCGGAGTTACCGATCGTTGTGGAGGAGAGCAAGAGGACAAATGATGGGCTTGATTTTCTTACCAAAATTAACCATTG
The DNA here is from genome assembly GCA_963573325.1 of Astragalus glycyphyllos. Classification (NCBI taxonomy): domain Eukaryota; kingdom Viridiplantae; phylum Streptophyta; class Magnoliopsida; order Fabales; family Fabaceae; genus Astragalus; species Astragalus glycyphyllos. The sequence goes on from OY754312.1 coordinate 40,409,483, forward strand.
TACAAGTGTCATGGATGCTTGGGGTAAGACTCTCAGGTCGCGTTATAAGGATGAGATCAAAGCTTGTCGTAGAAACATTGAGGAGTTGCGTATGATGCTAGGGGGTAGCGAAGACCCAGCCTTACTTGAAGTTAAAACTAGTTTGAGTATATTGTTGATGCAGGACAAACTCGGTGACAAACTCAACTACTTATATTTCGCTTTGGTCCAACAATTTCTCACTAACATAGTATCCTCACCGAGTTTGTCATTGATCCGAGTTTTAAATCACTGATAGTTACTATCTAGTCTAGATTAACATACAACACGTTGAGCATGTCAAATTAATATTTGCCCCTTTTAAAATTGGTCAACAAAAAATATGATGTGATACCTTATTAATTGACATGACATTCATATTTGCTTACTTACACGCCACCTCACCATATGCTATATGTCACATTTTTATTGAGAAAATAAATCTTTTACTTTGTTAAATTGTATTTTTGAATAAATAAAACAAAATAACAAAATAACACATTGAGCGTCATGCTTATTCAGATTGAAAAGTACTAGTTTTAAACCTGTGCTCTGCATGGGGCGAGATAAAACTATAAGATATTATGAAATAAGATTGAAATAATAGATATAAATAAACCAACACAAAGACAAATAAAAATTATGTCATAAGCACGAAAGTACATAATCGATATAATTTGGTGAATATATGAAACAATGAAGGTTTGTGTTAGCAAATATATGAAATGTTAACAACAACTACTAAACGAACACAAATGAACCAAAGTTTGAGTGATATTGTAAAGTAACGAGAACTTTTAAATAGTAAAATATTTTGTATTTTTAATAAAGAACGAAGAATACGAAGTTTACGAGATGATAAGAGAAGTTAGGGATGAACTTTCATTGGTTTCACACTATTGCAAACTGATTTAATAGAGAAAATAATCCCCTCTTTCACTTTTTTATCAAACCCACAACATTAATTAATCTCTAATTCCTTAGGCAACTAATCATTAGTTCACAACTAAAAACCCTAATTCCTTAGGTGATTATAGATGACAACAAGCATTAGAATCAAGGGTTTTCAAGATACAACAACTCAAAGATTATTCCTAAGCTAAGAGTTGAAAGTATTCAATCTCAAGCATTCAAACATAAAATTTCCATTCCATAACACTAGTGCAGAAAAGACATTTAGCATTGGTTGTTTTGGACATTTAGCATCGGTTATCCGACGATGCTAAATCCCCCGATGCTAAATGTGGGACATTTAGCATTGGTTATTTAATCGATGCTAAAAGTCACCTTTAGCATCAGTTGTATAGTATAACCGATGCCAAATGTCTCTTACAAGTACAATTAGCATCGGTTATACTATACAACCGATGCTAAATGTATCTTACAAGTACAATTAGCATCGGTTGTATAGAATAACCAATGCTAAATGTCTCTTACAAGTACATTTAGCATCGCCTATACTATACAACTGATGCTAAATGTCTCTTACAAGTACATTTAGCATCGGTTGTATAGTATAACCAATGCTAAATGTCTCTTACAAGTACATTTAGCATTAGTTATACTATACAACTGATGCTAAATGTCTCTTACAAGTACATTAAATGTCTCTTACAAGTACATTTAGCATCGGTTGTATAGAATAACCGATGCTAAATGTCTAATTTTTTTTATTATTTATTTTTTTTTTATCCATACTAAATTATTTCCAGACAACGACTCATAATAAATTAATAAAAATACTTCAAATTCTATTGAAATTTAATATCATACAATACAAGTTATTAATCTTATAAGTTCTACAAATTTCTTACACAAAATTCTACAAATGTTACTAAAAACGTCTAGCATCCATTAAAAAGGCTAACAATAATGAAGTAATTGTTAAAAAAAACAATGAAGTAGCAACAGGTTCCAAAAGTGCCTTGGCTTTTTCTATCACTTCAAACCCTCTAACCCCTTGATGTGCAAATGCTCGTTTCTCTGAATCTGGACCATTGTCTATCGGAATTGAACCATCACATCCCTAGATTTAAACAAAACCAATTAATTAGTACAAGTCACAAACAAAAATAAATAAAAAACCAAAGATGCCAACACACATATACTCATTATTATATACAAAGTAAGAAAGAAAGACATGAGCAAAGCAATCATGAAAATCAAGCCTGAGCAAAACAACATCCATGTTGGGTCAGAGGGAATAGCTTGTCTAACAGCATAAGATAATAACAAGCACAAAATGAAGGGTGCCATCACTGCAATGAACTATGATGCAATGTAAAATTTCTGAATTACTCTCACCTTTGCCTGCAAACCGTATAAATAAATAAACAAAAAGAGTAAAAAGCACACGTAGTTTAAATTTTACAACTCCACCAGATTCATTGTTAGAGTATCATTCCAGTGAAGGATATAATTACCTGAGTTGGAGGCTTGAGTACAATGGAATTTCCAACAATAAGTGCAGGAGCAATTTTTGAGACAGCAAGATAACTTTGTGTGCCTTCAGTCACAATTTCAAGAAAAGCAGAAGCATAACTCTGTGTACAAACATCCATGGCCAACTCAAAGAAATGCCTTAGCTGGTTCAACAAGATCTCAATCATCTAAAAGCAATCCTTCTCAAAAGAATTCAGAAACCTCTCAAAAAGGAACTAAAAATCCAAAGGAAGAAGAAACAAATTGAGATGGATGATGGAGAATAAAACAGTTAATGATGTGAAGGAAGAGATGGAAGATATAGAGAAAAGTCATACCTCTTGATATAGGATCTCCAGAAACTAAAGCTGGTTCAGAGAGTTTTATTACTCTGTGTAAATCCTTCAAATGACCCCACTTTGGTTGTCTCGGCAATCCTGCAGAAGAAGAAACAAAAAGAAGTACTCTACATAGGTGTACCAATGTATACAAAATATGTGAAGTTCTCAATATTTAGTATGAATGAATTATGAGTGGAACAAAGGATGTTTCACAGATTATATTTTGAGATTTATTCCATGTAAGTCCTACATAAAAAGTGGGAAAAATATCGTAGTTTCAGTATTTATTAATCATATAAAGATTGGAATCCTTTGTGTTTACCATATTCATCAAGCGGTGCATCATAATCATAGCTTGTAGCAATGAAGGGACCACCGGCAGTTCGACCAAAATTTGTTCCTCCATGATACTGGAATGAACGACATAAACAACCATTGTTCAATTTTTAAAGTAAAAACAGTGAACTAACACAATTAGACATTGAAATCAGTAATTAATGAAGTTACCATGTAATAATTGACAAATGATCCTCCCTTTTGTATAAATCTTGCAACTGAAAATGCCAAGTCTTCAGCAGGTCGGTGAGGTACCGGACCTCCAAACTCGGTAAACCTGCAAACATAAAGGAGGAATATAAGCAATGTATGATCAGGACTATATCTTGTTTGTAAGTATCTTATTCTAATGGAAACCTCAAAAATAAGACAAAAGGAATCAATACCAGCCAGTCCAAGCTTCTGTCCACATCTTTGGTTTAGAAGCCTTAATTGGAGAGAAATAGTCACAATAAAATCTTTCACAATTTTGCTTGCTTGCACATAATACACGGAACCCGGTACCAAGTCCTATAGCCATATCTGCTGCCCAATTGGTGTAGGATTTACTAGGAGCACCTAGTTCATACTCCACAGGTCCATATTCATTTTCAATCTGTCCAAAATCATAAGAACAAAGGGACTCAGCACAAACATAGGGACCAATCCTTAGATTGACATAAAGACCTGCTTGCTGCACCAGCTTTATGAACTTCACCAGATCATAGTTCCCCTCAAAATAATACTACATCAATCAAGAAAAAACAATAACATTGATTAATTATTCCTGCTAATAACTCATAACATTGATTTTTGCCACAATAACATTGTGTACTTTGCCAGGTGGGGAATAGGGAGGAAGAACGGGGGTTGTGGACAGAGATTTAGGGGGGAAGAAGAGAGAACCTCAGGGAACGATGATTTCTGCGAGGAAGAAGAGAGAACGAAGGGAGACGTTCTGCGAGAGAAAGAATAGAGCGCACGATGATTTCAGAAAACGAAAGTTGTGTTTTGGTTCACTAATAGGACATTTAGCATCGGGTGTTTTAATACCAGATGCTAAATAACCAAGTCAAGCACTTTTAGCATCGGTTGTTAAAACAGCTGATGCTAAATGTTTAACAGAAAACTTAAGTTGTGGGTTTAATTGCAAAGATGCCACCGGTTCAACATTTAGCATCGGCTGTACGGACAACCGATGCTTTTTGATGTCTTTTTTCCACTAGAGAATGAACCATATATCATTCCATGGTTGATCAAATCATGAAAAGCATTAAGAACAGATATTAAACACACAAAGTAGAAGAGAATATGACATTGAGAACAAATAAAATCAGTTACAATAGTTATTCACCAATATTCATTCATCCCTAACCCAAAAGGGTTTAGCTAGACATAGTAGAAGAAGAGGGAAAACAGAAATTACAACTTAATGGAGAAGATGAACTCATTTGAAGCTTCCAATCTTGTTCCCAACCCTTGAATCTTCAATAGAGATGAAGTGGAGAGAGTACTTTGGAGTTCTAGGGTTTCTAAGAGTGTAAAAACTGCCCCTTCAAATTTTCTAAGCCTCTATATATCCCACCAATTAGGGCAACTTTTCCTCGTAAAAAGACCATAAAAACCCTTTATAAAGGTGGCTTATACATTTCAGAATAAAGAGTTTCAGAACTACGTTGACCTTCAAACTCAAATTAACCACGCTGAAGTTGATAATGTGCAACAATTTGAGCGATTGGAGCTGTCAATCAACACTACGGAGGTCAATGTTGCGAAACGCCCTATGGATTTGCCAGGATCGAGCTCCCTCACCATCGGCAGTGTGAACTCACATGGCAGCACTCCGCGTCCTCCGTTTCAGGTGAGATCTATTAAGCTGGATTTTCCTAGATTTGATGGGAAGAATGTAGTGGGTTGGATATTCAAAGCGCAACAATTCTTTGAATATTACAATACACCAGATGCAGAAAGGCTTACTATCGCTTCGGTTCACCTGGACCAAGAGATAGTACCTTGGTATAAAATGATGCAAAAGGTGAACCCATTCCAATCGTGGAACCAATTTACTAGGGCCTTGGAACTTGATTTTGGTCCATCACCATATGAATCACCAAGAGAAAATTTGTTCAAATTGAAGCAAACTGGTTCGGTGTCTGAATATTATATGGAGTTCACAGCTCTAGCTAATAGATCAGAAGGTTTGACAAATGAAGCTCTCATTGACTGTTTTATCAGTGGTTTACATGATGATATCAAACGTGATGTAAAATCCATGTCCCCTCACACAATGTTGAAGGCTGTTTCATTGGCAAAATTATTTGAAGAAAAATACCCTGATATACACAAACCTAAACACAATACTTACCATACAAAACTTCCATACAACTATACACTTACCAATTCACAGAAAACACAAAACAAACCAGATACTAAACTCACCAATACCAGAAATAATCAACCACCATTACTTCCCACACCTCAACCAAAATCCTTTAACAACACAGCTAGAAACTTGGCTATTAAGCACATGTCTGCTGCAGAGATACAATTGCGAAGAGATAAAGGGTTATGCTATTTCTGTGATGATAAATCTTCTTACTCTCATAAGTGTCCCAATAAACACTTAATGATGATGCAAGTGGAAGATGAAGAGGACACTGATAAGGGGACTGAGCCACCTGATTTACAATCACAGACTGGTGATGTACAGTCAGAAATTAGTGCAGCAGCAACACAAGAGCACCACTTATCCTTAAATGCTATGAAGGGTGGGTGTGGTATAGGCACCATTCGTTTTTCAGGAAAAATTGGGCACATTCCTGTGCAAATCTTGCTAGATGGGGGTAGTTCAGAGAGTTTTTTACAACCAAGAATTGCTCAATTTTTGAAATTACCCATTGAACCAGAACCTAGTTTCAGAGTGCTTATTGGCAATGGACAAACCATGCAAACTGAAGGGTGGATTGAGAAACTACAAGTGAATGTGCAGAATCAACAGTTACAGCTTCCTGTTTATTTGTTGCCTGTTGTAGGAGCTGATTTAATTTTGGGTTCTGCTTGGTTGGCCACCTTGGGACTACATTTAGCTGATTAGGCTGCAGCAACAATCAAATTTATGCACCAGGGCAGGTTTATCACACTGCAAGGAGACAAAGATGCTTCACCAACTCAAGCTCACTGCCATCAATTGAAGAGAATGCATTCTACTGATGCCATCTCAGAAATGTTTGCGATACAAATGATGCCACCAGATGTACCTGCTGATGAGTTACTGGATTTACCAACTGATGTGGAACCTGAGTTAGCCACATTATTGCATACTTATAAGGGTGGTGTTCAGTACACCAACTGGCCTTCCTCCTAACAGGTCTCACAATCATGCTATTACACTACAAGAGGGTGCTAAACCAGTTAAGGTGAGGTCCTATAGGTATCCCCACAGTCAAAAGGAGTAAATTGAGTTGATGGTTCAAGAGATGTTGGACCAAGGCATCAAACAACCAAGTACAAGTCCTTTCTTTTCACCAATTGTCTTAGTGAAGAAAAAGGATGGCAAATGGCGTTTCTGTACTGACTACAGGGCTTTAAATGCTATAACCATTAAAGACAGCTTTCCCATGCCTACAGTAGATGAGCTACTGGATGAATTATTTGGTGCCACAGTATTTTCTAAATTGGATCTCAGGTCCGGGTACCATCAAATATTGCTACAGCCAGAGGACAGACATAAATCAGCTTTCAGGACTCACCATGGTGCATATGAATGGTTAGTGATGCCATTTGGTCTGACAAATGCACTAGCCACATTTCAGAGTTTGATGAATAGCATTTTCCAGAAGGAATTAAGAAAATTTGTGCTAGTTTTTTTTTATGATATTCTAGTGTATAGCACCACATGGAAAGCTCACCTACTACATCTGGAAATAGTTTTGAAGACACTTCAGCAGCATCAACTATTTGCTAGGCTTTCCAAATGCTCTTTTGGATTGAGTGAAGTGGATTATTTGGGCCATAGAGTCTCGGGTACAGGGATTTCTATGGATGCCGATAAGGTCAATGCTGTCAAAGAATGGCCCAATCCAGTGAATGTTAAACAAGTTAGAAGCTTCCTTGGCTTAACAGGTTATTACAGGCGTTTTATTCGCAATTATGCCGCAATTGCTGGTCCTCTCACAGATTTATTGAAGAAAGATGGCTTTGTATGGAATGAAGCAGCAGAGACAGCTTTCCAGAAACTGAAAGAAGTTATTACTGCAGCACCAGTTTTGAGTTTGCCTGATTTTAAACAGCCCTTTACCTTAGAAACTGATGCTTCTGGGATTGGTGTGGGGGCAGTGCTCAGCCAAAATGGACATCCTATAGCCTATTTTTCGAAGATGTCTCCTAGGATGCAAAAGAAGTCAGCTTACACAAGGGAATTTTATGCAATTACTGAGGCTCTAGCCAAGTTCAGGCATTATCTGTTGGGGCACAAATTCATAATTAAAACAGATCAAGAGTTTAAAGAGCTTATTGGATCAGTCCTTACAAACCCCAGAACAACAGGCATGGCTACATAAATTTATGGGGTATGATTTCAAGATTGAATACAAGCCAGGAAAGGACAACATTGCTGCTGATGCCCTATCCAGAGTTTTCTTTATGGCATGGTCTGAACCCCAATCAAATTTTCTACACACTCTGAGACAACAAGTAGCTGCAGATACTGAAATACAGAAGTTGATTAGTATCTGTGTGCAGAATCCAAATGACCACAAAGAATATCAGTGGAGAGATGGCTTGCTACATTGGAAGAATAGGCTAGTGTTTCCCAAACATTCTAGCCTTATCAAAGAGGTACTGACAGAATATCATTCCTCTTTGAATGGTGGGCATGCTGGTGTAGCAAGGACACTTACTAGGATTACAGCACAATTCGTTTGGCAGAAAATGAAGCAAGATATAGAGCAGTTTGTGCAACAGTGTGCTATTTGCCAACAAGCAAAAACTCCAAATTCATTGCCAGCAGGTTTGCTACAACCTCTCCCTATTCCTAGCCAAGTATGGGAAGACATTGCCATGGATTTTATAACTGGTTTACCTAATTCTTTCGGGTATACTATTATTATGGTGGTTATAGATAGATTGTCTAAGTATGCTCACTTTGTGCCTCTTAAAACTGATTATAGTAGCAAGTCTGTGGCTAAGGCGTTTATGCAGAATATTGCAAAACTCCATGGTATTCCCAAATCAATTGTTTTAGATCGTGATAAAGTTTTCACCAGTTCCTTCTGGCAACAATTATTCAAATTGCAAGGCACTACTTTGGCCATGAGCTCAGCCTACCACCCTCAATCTGATGGACAATCAGAGATATTGAACAAGTGCTTAGAGATGTATTTACGCTGCTTCACTTTTGAGAATCCCAAAGCATGGTACAAGTTGTTGTCTATGGCAGAATTTTGGTATAATTCTGCTTTCCATCATAGCTTGGGCATGTCTCCATTCAAGGCTCTATATGGGCAAGATCCACCTCCATTAATTCGGCCCACCACTGTTGTAACAGATCCTACAGAGGTGACTGACCTCCTAGTTGAGAGAGAACTTATTCTGCAGCAACTGAAAGACAATTTGAACAAAGCTCAGCAGAGAATGAAGGCTCAAGCTGACAAGAAACGAGCTGACTTGCAGTTTACAGTGGGTGATTTAGTGTTGGTGAGACTCCAACCTTATAGACAACATTCTGTTGCTTTGAGAAAGAATCAGAAGCTGTCAATGAGGTATTTTGGACCTTTCAAAATACTTGAAAAAATTGGGAGAGTGGCTTACAAACTGGATCTGCCTGCAACTACCAAAATACACAATGTGTTCCATATTTCCCAGTTGAAGCTGTTTAAGGGGGACCAAATGGACCCTCCTTATCTACCATTGCCTCTGACTACTAATGAGTTGGGCCCTGTTCTAGGACCTAGATCAGTGTTAAGAACTCGGGTGGTTATGAAACATGTTGTACCAGTGCAACAGGCCCTGATTCTATGGGAAGATAATGATGCTGCAACTGCAACATGGGTGGATGTTGCAGAAATACAGGAGAAGTTCCCTGATTTTAATCTTGAGGACAAGATTGTTTTAAATGGGGAGGGTAATGTAATGAGCACAACACGTCATAGGGCCACATCAGATGAATTGGATGACATGGCAAGTGGAATTGGGCGCAAAAGTACACGTGTGAAGGCGCCAAACACTCGGTTGAGTGGGTACTTTGTGGGATATAATCCCAAATGAGGTCACGCATTTGGCAAGTAATGAATGAAGTGAATCTTCACTCTCTCTCTCTCCTCTAACCGTCTCCTTCTTGCATAGCACTCTAGGGAAGGTTCTGATCCGAATTCCCTGTATTATCATTACTTCATTACTCATAGTTCATACTGGAATTTAATACTTGAATTTGATACTGGAATTGTAAACTCCATTACTCATACTTGAAGAGCAATACAATTCAGTAATTCTCCATTTCTTATATTCTTGTTGATTGGTTCACTGAGCTATTACATAATCCAACGTATAGATATCGAATTCTGGGAAAGTGTAGTCTATTGGTTGAAATTGTGATAATGTGCCTATTTTTTGATTTGGTTTTTTCTTCTTCTTAAATTATAACTCTAATACGTAAAAAGAGTAGCATATTAGGATCGAAGATTTAGTTGACTATATATTATGATGAATGTGATGAAGATTTGAGGAAGAAATGTGTCGCACCCTAAATTTCATAAGACATAACTTCCAAAAATTTTAACATAAAACTTGAGTTTTGAAGGATTCATACATGTAAAACAAAAATCTAGCTTAACATAACTAGCTTAGCCAACAATAAGATCCCTTGAAGCTAGAACATTGTGATCCGGTGACTGACACTCTACATTGGACTACTGACGAGCAATCCGGATATACTCTTCAGCTTTCCAATGTTATCTGTTACCTGGAAACATCACCCCAAACATAGTGAGTTTTACAACTCAGTAACAAAGAATATATATAAAAAAATTACTTGATGTTTCCAGCCATATCCGTGTGCGAGATATGGAAAATCCTCTCTGCAAGATAGAAAGTATAAATCATATTCAAATGTTTTTCAATCAAATCAGTTCTCACATAATAACAGAAGAAGCACAACAATACAAGACAAGAATCACATTGTATAAAAAGATCACAATAAGATTTCGTGCGCTTATATGACAGATATCATAAACAGGACACTTGTCATACTATGTGCACATAGACCACATTATCTCTTCGTCGTGGCAAACGGTAATCATAGGCCGTATTATCTTTTCGTCACAGCAAACAGTAATCACGCGCCGTATTATCTCTTCGCCACGGCAAAATGGTAATCACACGCCGTATTATCTCTTCGTCACGGCAAAACGGTAATCCAAAAGGACTATGAGCATTTCACTGATAGGCTGCATTATCTCTTCGTTGCAGCTAACGACATTCCACAACGACAACAACAACAACAACAAATAAAACACGTAAACTAGAAATCGATTTTTTATCTCTTATTTGTAAACCGAATTTTATCTCTTATTTGAGAAACTCTATTTGTTTCATAAAACGCAGCAGCTCCAAAGCCTGTCTATTTTCTATTAGCAAAAGAATGGATCAAATTCATCTGTTGTTCAAAAGATATAGCTCTACAACTACAATAACATCAATATAAAATTTCGGTTTTTCTTTCACAACTTGCAAGTAAGTTTTCTCAATCAATACTCAATGTAAATAAACCACTTTAGAGTCTATTTCATATACAATGTCATTTAATTTCTAATGGTTAGTAAATCATTTCGATAGGATTTTTGTGGAGAAAGATATGAGCAAAATAAATACGAGATATCAAAAACTATTTTTGAGAACAGCAGTCAGTATAAATTAGGAATAAAATATCAAATGAATTCGAATAATTTTTCCAATTTTTCTAGAGATAGTCGGCTCACTTACAAAAGTAATGCGGTTGGTCCCATATCAAAATTCAAAGCCAATAATTCGAGAAAAATCACGCACTAGAACTGATTTATGCAGTATTTTTCAGAAATTCAAAATCTCTCACATACAAATATATAAAAGATATTTCTCTTCATCCAAGTATACAAGTACCCAAAACTTCAATCAATGCTAGACCTTATTCAATCCTTAAACCAAAAAGATATGAAAAAGAAAGTTCATTCCATATATATTTACGCTCAAGATCAAGAAGCAAGTAATAAATATTCCAACTTTGAGCAAAAATCAACTTAACATACAATAATTCACACACCACTTTTCTAACAAACACCTTGTAGGCAATTCAACAACTCACTTTCCTCTAACACACATGCAACACCATTTCTTTTCCTCAATCATTCAAAATCAACAACAATCATCATTCATAATATCATAATAAGTTAAGTAGAAATCTAAGCACACTTTAAGAGAGGTATTAAAGGGGGTTCTTTGTTACCTTAGTTAAGATTTCAAGAGATGATGATGATGAAACTCCCAAGTGAGTATTGGTTTTCCCTTATATAGCGACCGAAAAATCCGGGAAAGGATTCCTCGAAGGTTCAAAAATGAAGCCGCCACCAAAGTTTAATTTAAGGGCAAATATTGGAAAATCCCTTTGGTTTGGATAAGGTCCTTGAGACCAGGTATGGGTTCGGGAGTCGGTTATGTGTGGGGAAGGTATTAGCACCCCACGACATCCTTCCTAAAGAAGGTTGCCTTCTAATTAGTTGTATTTTATGTTGATTTTACCCTTTTATTAAAAATAAGACTAAAAAAAAGATTTTTTATTTTTGCGCTTGACAGGAGTGAGCCCCTGCTCCTACGTATCTCCAGGTGCGATGGAGAAATCAAAGCTACGTAGTTCTTGGGTGGAAAAAGTTTGTTGGTTTGTGTTTTTTATCTTAGGGGGTTCTAGGACTTTTGATCCGTAACGGTTCATTCGTCTTAGAACGCTGATCAACCCGATCGTACGATCGACTCAATACCCCATTTTGAAAAATGGTTTTCTTTATTTGAAAGAGAGAGATGTGTTTGTATTTTTTAGTTTAGGAAATTGTTTGTTTCAAATAGGGATTTCAGGACCTGATCCGTAACGGTTCATTTATGGTCCTAAAAGTTGACCAACCCGACAGTATAGTCGACTTAATCCCCTATTTTAAAATTATTTATTTACATGTTTATAGGTTTTATGAAATAAATTGATTCACTTTAAAAAGAAATAGATAAAAACGAGAAGGGGGCTGTATTAGTAAAACAGGGGTGCAATTAGAGCAGAGGGGGTTGCATTTTTAAAAGAGGCAGCGTAAACAGCAGGGGCCCAGCTCGTTTTTTGAACTGGCCTGCGTGATTATAAAAAGGACCTTTACCAGGAGGGTTATTTCATTAAAAATTGGGGTGCAACTGGTATTCTGATTAAAAAATATTAAAACTAAAAAAGAGAGGACTATATAAGGCAAATTGATGAGAACCTAAACCTAATTTTTTCATCCCACGCCTCTCAGCGCCGCTTCGACCTTTTAAGAGAGAGAAGATGAAATCTTCCCCATCAAGAGAGAGAGAGATTCTTTGCGGATCTTCCGGCGAGATCTGTGGTGAGGAGAGAGAGACGCGCGTAGGGAGAGAGAGGTGACGCGATCTGCAACGGCATGGGCTTCTCGTGGCGGCTCTGGCGAAGGTGCGCAGTGCTGTTATGGTGACAGATGGTGGTTGCGATGCTGCTGTGTTGGTGATGAGAACGGAATAGCTTCGATGGTGACGGCGTTTACGGTGATGATGGTTATAACTCGTCGGAGAAGGCGACTGCGGGCGTGGGTTCACGGCGGCGTTTCGGGTGTATTCTCGCGGTGGTCCAAGGCAAACGGCCACCATCTATGGTGGCCGGATCTACAAGGTGAGTTTCAATGTTTTGTTTTTTATTTTTCCTCTGTTTCTCTTCTTCTCCTATTCTGACCTTCTATTTAATTTTTATCTCTTCTTTTTTTGATTTTTCGTTTGTTTTATATAAACCTTGAATCCCAAATTAATTTTTTTGGAATCCCTAAAAAAAAAATTAAATCTGGATCTGTTTCTAAAAAAAACTTAATTTTCTAACTATTTTTATTAAAACCGAGCCTAACATATGGTATTTGTAAACTAATTTTCTGACCTTAACTTAAACTAGTTAGTGATTCTAATTTTGTTTTTTGAGACTTCTACGAAAACTTATTTTTCTACTCCTGATCTGATCCTAATCTAATTTTAATCATTTAACCTAAACACTTTGTTTTTTAGCTTTTTTTTTAATCTGTTTCAATCATTTTCTAAACATATAAGCTAACAAACTATTGCTATTATGTACAAACTAATATACTTATATTTACAAACAAATATGGATCGTGCGAGAACACCTAAACTACTCTAAACAAGGATATATGTATAAAAACAGAATAATAAAAAAAAACTCAAACCAACCTCTTACTCCAGCTTCTGTTCTTCCCTCTTTTGATTGTGAATTCTGCTGCCTTTCTTTACTGCCTCTGCTGCTTTTGAAGCTTTGTTGCTCTTGTGTGTATTCTCGTGTGAATATTTTCTGTCCTTTTTCTCTCTGAATACTGCTCCCTTTTTATAGGTAGGAAATGAAATCAGGAATTTAAGTCCCTGATAATTTCTTTCCATTTCAGGTTCCAGCCAGCTATGAGGAAGCTTTCTCTCCAAGTTGGAGATTAGGGTTGAGCCGCTCAGCAGTATCAGCAACAACAGGGCCTGACCCGTGGGCTGTTCCTTTTTTTTTTGCGTATTTTGTGATTTTCGTTTTTTGGATTTTTTTTGTACTTTGTGACTATATTTTTTGGGCTTTGGACTATGGACTATAAAACTGTAATAAACTGACCCTATAAAAATTATTTTGGCATTTTGTAAGTCATTTTAGATGTATTTTGACCAAAAGTAAAAAAAATAAAAGCGAAATTTGGGTTAAACCAAATGGTTGTCAAAACGAAACTCAAAAATAGAGAAATAGGCTCGAAATGCACGAGTAAATGAAAATAGGCCCAAGTGAGCTGAATTAGTTTAGGCACAAATGTACGAAAGTCTAATTAAACAAAAAGCGTTTTGGCTCGATTGATTAACTTATCAAAAATCCACCTAATCGAATTAGGCAACTTCGAGTGAGTTAAGAAACGATCTCAACATTAAAGCTAAAAATAGAACGGATAAAATTGGGGTATGACACCTTACATTCAAGACTCCATCTTCGAGTTTCTTTCTATTAGAGACCTCCTCCTCCAATCTTACATTCAAGACTCCATCTTCCTTCTTCCTTTATTCTCTTCTTTTCTTGGCTTCTTCTCTCCTCTTCTTTCTTCTTCACCTACGGCTCCCCTCAATTTCTTTCTTCCTCTTCTTTTTTCTTCTCACTCTCACTCTCTCTCTTTCTCGTTCTTTCTCTCACTCTATTTCTCGATCTCTCTCTTTCTTTTCTTTCTCTTCGTTTCTATTTCTTCTTCTTTTTTTTCTATTTCTTTCTTCTTTTTTCTAACTAGTTAACTATAACAAAAACACATACTACACCCATTTATTTACTTATTCACCTTCTATTTCAACTTAGTTTACTTGACTTAGGACATTTAAATCAACTTGTTTCTATATAATTTGTTTTTTTTTTTGGGGGATATTACAAAATGTAATGAAGAGTTAAAATGTTAATTTGTATGAGCAAATAAAAATAGTTGAAAATATATTTAGTATGCAATTAAAAATCCAGACATTCAAAATGCAAACACATCGCAAGAGACAAACATAAAAAATCTTCAACGTGAAATAAGGATCCAAGACCGTAAATGAGTTTGGAATTATAGTCTATTCATCTAAGAATGACTCTCTAACCCTATTCACATAAAGAATAGCCTTGAAAGTAGAACCACAAATTGTTTCCAAGATGATTAATGTTCAAGGGAGTAATAGTTATCGTAAAAGCTTTTGGAAATTTTGATGAGCTTATACTTAAAAAAACAGAGACAAAATTAAAAATGGGTGGTGAAGTAGATGTAAAAAATAACAAAAGAAATAAGCAAATAAGTAAGCTCCACGTATGGTACTTTAGTACTGAATCGGTATGATACTAAAGTACCGTACTCGAAGTATCAACCACTGCCTTCTTTTTCACTTTATAGACACTTCCAAAACCTCGTTCACCAAGGTCTGTTGTATTTTTTCACCATCGCAATTCCATAGAACCCTGCTTTTCCTACCTGCAAAGCCATGTTGGCTAACATACCAATTATAGAACAAGAATGTCATCTAGGTATCGGAAAAGTGATACCTCATAATATCTTCCACAGTCATCAATTCGAAGTGTATTCTACATAATTCCTCAAGATCATTGAAAGCAGTTTCAACACCAAATTTCTCTCCATGCGAGCTATTTTCATTCACTTCTTCTGTTGTATCTTTTCATTGATATTGTTGTTTTAGGATGAAACTTCCTCCTTTGCTGAGACTTGTATAGAAGCCATTATGAAAAATCTGCAGAATGTAAATGTACAGAGTCACTACAATGCGAAACTATAGTGTGAAATCAATAGTTGAGGAAATAATCCACATTATTACTTTTAAAAGGAACATAGGTGATCTAGATTATTAGTTACATGAGGAACTAATCCTGACTCTGTCCATCCATTACAACCAACAAACTTTAATGAAATATAAATCCTTTATAACTGAAAATGCTAAACGTTACGGGTTTAGTAGGGTAGAATTTTCTTTAGCTCAGGTACAATTTTCAAAGTCATGAGAAAACTATATATCGTACACATTTCAACAACGAAATTCTTACAACAATGAAACAACATCTAAAATCTTATAAACATGATAAATAAACCCCATAGAAATTCAAATGTCCCATATGAATAACTTCCACTGCATCTAACGAAAACTGTATCGGGAAATTTCAACTAAAAAATTATTAAAAACAGTGTGAATCTGGAAAAATATTTAATAACTCAAATTTCGGTTATCCAGTTAAAAGTTTGTACCCAAAAACTAAGTAAGCAATAATCGAAATACATACCTTTTTCAGATCTACAAGTAGCAAATTTGTTCTTCCTCCTTCGTTTACGCTTCTTCCTTCTACGAAACAACTTCTTACTTCTTATTTTCTTTTCTACTTCTGTAGCTTATCACTCTTCCATCTTTGAATGTACTTTGACTTTCTTCATTTTAGATCGGGAGGTGGTTAATGTATGTGTTAGCGGGAACGAGAGGTAAGGAGGGAGAAGGATGGCGATTTTAGGTTTTTTGTCTTGTTCCTGCGTTTATGTTAAGATTTCGGCAAGTGTACTGAATCGTTGCAAGTAATAATTAAACGGTAAGACCGAGTGTTGAACTCAGGGATTGCGATTAATTATCAATTTAATTAATTACTAAAATGTTCAAAATAAGGAGTGATAGATAGTAACTGAAAAAGATTAAATGTGAGAATAAAATGCAAGAGTAAAAGTGGTTAGTAATCGAATCCTCTCCCCTACACTATCATGCACTATACTATCGATCAATTCCAATTTAATTACCCAAATAAAAGATTCAATTCAACTATTAAAGATTAAGGACAATCCCTTGCCTCAAAACCCCTTTTATCTAATAGGAAATCCTAATTCCTTAAGTGTATCAGCACTAAACAAAGCAATAAACACGGAGAATTAACGGAATTCATGATAATAATCTCATATTCCTATGATCATCACACTCATGACCTTAAACCCCAATATCTGGAAAACATAACTCATCTCCCAATGGTGAAAGTAAACCCTAATTCATTACAACAACAATAATTATTGTTAAGCAATAAGAATGGAGGTAAAGGCAAATTTAAAAGAATAACTAAGTTGTATTGATCATAACAATGGAATCACATGATAGTTTTGGAGAGATTCATCTCTTCCTAACCCTAAGAGAATTAGCTACTCATGTTCAAAGTATTGAAAGACAAAGTAAAAGAGAAGTTACACAAAGAGGAGTGCATTAGATCCTTCAATTCCTTGTTCCCAACTGTAGAGAAGCTCCAAATTTTGCTTTTTTTCACAGCTCCAAAACCTTATTTCCGCCTCCAAGAAGAATGCCCCAAGAATTCTGATTTTTCACTTAAATTGTTGTCAAATCTGCAGACCATCGCGACGCAATGCGACTCAGTCGCGACGCGATGGAAGAATTTTTGCCTGGTTCGCTACGCGAAACTGCACAGATTTTTCCCCTTCTTTTTTCTGTTGCATCACTAAGCACGCTGTCTAGTTCGCTAGTTGACGAAACATCAAATTGAAGGTTTTCTTTTACAATAAGCACTAGAGAAGAGGATAATAACTTCAATTCAAATCTATGCTATTTTCTCGTGACAATAGACGAAAACACAATCAAATACTAGCATTTTGGCTTTAAAACTAAACAACAATATACATATTTTCTTCTTTTTACTTTGTTTTAAGAATACAGTAAAAAAGCACAGTAATAAACTCAAAGTAACTCAACTAAATAGACTTGAGTTAAAAGTGTTCTGTGTAAACAATCATAAAAAAAATGTGTCACATATAAAAGCAAAAACTAAATTCTTTGGGGTCCTAAACATAAATAAGCAAAAGACAAGCAAAACTTATGTTCGTCGGTGGTGGCCCCACTTTCCCATTACGCCCAATTTATCAACTTGTGCAGTTGACCCGCCACCAAAAAAAGAACAGAAGGTCCATAATATAAGTCTGTTGTGGGGCCTACTGAATGAATGGAAAGGAAGGAGGCCTCACGACTTTGCCAAACCCGATATCTCCTTTCTGGGGCACCCACCAATGCACCCTCCCCTCTTTATCTACAACATCCTAATCCGCTTGTCACTTAGGCGGGAGTCTATTTTTTTGTTATCTTCAACAACCTCCCCCCAAAAAATGCTCAACGTTTCTGCTTTTTTATATACGTTGCAACGTGTCCGTTGACTGTATCTCATCTCAAAGTTCCTGCTTGTTTTCAACTAGCAACGTGTCTAGCATTTGTTTTTTCATGGTCTTTAACAAATACGATAGAGTGCTAATATTATAACTGTTGTACACCTATATTAAAATTGAGGATTATTTCCCGTCGTCGATATAAATTGGGGAGTATTTAACATAGATAGTTGGAGGTAATCGAAGGGAACTGAGGGGGACTGTAAGAATTACACTTCATTATATTGGTTCATCTAAATTCCAGATTCTTTTGTAGCCGGTGTTTCCCCACCAAATTTTCTAAGTGTCTCTTACGTAACGTGTCTTCCTCTTCCATTTTCCCCTGCTACTTCTTTTCAGCCTTTTATACTAGCCAAATGTTCTTTATATGCGGGGATTTTTTGCTTTCGAAATTTATGGGATTAAATGGCTAACCAACCAAATCCCTTGTCCTTCTTTCTACATTTCTTCTTCATTCGTTTATTTTCATCTTCAGACACCACCGAATGTCCCTGAAGATTCTCGTCGTCGGTGGTCGACGACGGTGATGGGGAGAACGCTGCTTCGTCAACGATGCTTTCGAGTCGACGCAAACCACTGCCGTTTGATCTCAACGCCCCGCCGTTGGATGATACTGATGTCGCAATCGGAGGTGGTGATGATCCTTTTGATTCCTCAAAAATCACATCCTTACTTATCACCACCTTTTATCTATTAGGATCGTATAACTTGTAGGCACCAGTTGTATGATATCCTAATAGAACCATTGGTTGAGCCTTATCATCCAACTTTCTTCTCAATTGGTCAGGCACATGCCTGAAACACAATGATCCAAACACTCTTAGGTGCTTGACACTTGGTCTTTCACCAGACCATGCTTCTTTAGGGGTTATTCCTTCTAATTTCTTAGTTGGACTCCTGCTGAGTATATACACTGCTGTAGTTGCTGCTTCTCCCCAAAAGTAATTTGGCATCTGTCTACTCTTCAACATACTTCTCACCATGTTTAGGATTGTCCTGTTCTTTCTTTCTGCTGTGCCATTGTGCTGTGGCGTGTAGGGTGCTGTAATCTCATGTTTAATCCCTTCATTTTTACAAAATTCCTCAAATTCAGTAGAGGTATATTCCCCACCTCCATCAGTTCTCACTCTGCTAATACAGCAACTACATTCCTTTTCTATCATTACTTTGAATTTCTTAAACACTTCAAACACTTCATTTTTCTTACTAAGCAAGTATATCCACACTTTCCTAGTGAATTCATCAATAAATGTCACAAAGTAATTGTTACCTCCCAGTGTCTTTACTTCAAAGGGCCCACATACATCTGAGTGAATTGCTTCAAGTTTCCTTGAAGCCTTGATCTTTAGATCAGCATTATAAGAGCTCCTGGCCTGCTTAGATTCACAGCATTGCTCACATACTCTGTCTGGGAGTTTCACCATAGGTAGACCATGCACCATTCCTTGAGTCTTCAGTTTACTCAAGTCTCTAAAGTTCAAGTGGCTATATCTTTCAGCCATCAGGACTACCTCATCAGTTCTGCATTCGACTTTGACAACATCAGTTCTGCATTTGACTTCAACAACATCAGTTCTGCATTCGACTTCGACAACATCAGTTCTGCATTCGACTTCGACAGCATCTGTTTCAGCCATCAGGACTACCTCATCAGTTCTGCATTCGACTTCGACAACATCAGTTCTGCATTCGACTTTGACAACATCAGTTCTGCATTCGACTTCGACAACATCAGTTTCAGCCATCAGGACTACCTCATCAGTTCTGCATTCGACTTCGACAGCATCAGTTCTGCATTCGACTTCGACAGCATCTGTTTCAGCCATCAGGACTACCTCATCATCAGAATCTGAATCACCTCTTGCTAGTTGAGCCTCTTCTTGTGGGTTCTTTGATCTGCATTCATCTGCAAAATGTCCAAATTTGTCACAATTATAGCACTGCGCATCTTTCTTGCTAAACTTCTTCTTCTCTCCCTTATTCTTCCAAGCTTCTTTCTTCTTTTGGTAGTCATTGGACTTCTGCTCACCCAGTTTGCTTGAGCCCTCACCATTCTTGTTGCTCCATTTCCCCTTTCCCTTCTTATTCTTCCAATTATTGCCCCAATTTCCTTTCCCTTTCTGAGATTGGGCTAACAGCACACTTTCACCAGTTTTATCACCAGGTTTATCACCAGACCTTCCCTTAATTCTGGTCTCATTTGCCTCAAGAATCCCTTGCAACTCAGTAACTTTCAAGATATCTAGATTCTTGGATTGTTCTATGGAAGTTACTACATAATCGAATTGAGGAATTAGGGTTCGAAGTACTTTTTCAATCTTCCTTCGATCAGAAACGATCTTTCCATTAGTGCGCATTTGATTGGTGAGCAGCGTCAGTCGATTGAAATACTCTGCAATTGTCTCCTTCTCCCCCATTTGAAGCAGCTCATACTCTCTACGCAGCGTTTGCAATCTCACCTGCTTCAACGACGAGTCACCAGAATATGCTAAGGCTAGCGCGTCCCATGCCTCCTTTGCAGTTTCGTACTGAGAAATCTTCTCAAACGCCTCTGAATCAACACACTGGTGAATCAAGAGCGCTTTGCTGTCTTTCTTCTGTTGATCACGAAGCGCGTCGCCGGTGGTGGCCGTCACACCATTTCTCACCACTTCTAAAACCTCCTGATAACGAAACACCACCTTCATCTGAATGATCCATTTGTCATAATTCTTCGAATCAAGAACTGGAAGCTTCGCCGGAAATTGGCCATTGTTCGAATTCGAATTCGTCATGATGTCACCACAGGATCTCGATCATATGCTCTGGATACCAATTCTGTTGGAACAATTCTCTGATTGTTCTTCACAATCTTGCAATCACTGGTTATTGCACTCACACACACAGTTTCAGTTGAGAGAGAGAGAGAGAGAGAGAAATCAGTTGATAACAGAATTATTGAAAAATGGTTGAGTTAATCAAATGTGATTAACTCCCTCTTTATTCACTTCTGTTTACACGTGTGTTACACACTTGTCAAAGGCAATCCCACTTGGATGCTTACATATACAATTTTTAGAAATAACAAGTGTTAACACCTATACTTACTAGTTACTAATATAGTAAAACTCAATACACTGATTTGTATTACTCACAACACACCTCCTAATACAAATCTGTCGCACTCTTCATTCCAATTTTGCTCCTTAAATCTTCAAACTTACTGATCTTCAAAGGTTTGGTCAGCATATCTGCCAAATTTTCTTCTGTTCTGCAGTGTTCTAACTTTAGTTTCTGCTTGGCCACTTGGTCTCTCAAGAAGTGGAACTTTGTTTCGATGTGCTTGCTCCGACCATGAGCAACTGGGTGCTTTGCCAAGTCTATGGCAGATTTATTGTCCACCAGCAGTTTCATAGTATCATTATTCTTCAACTTCAGTTCACAGAGTAGCATGTCAAGCCACTGTGCTTGACAAGCAGACATAGCAGCAGCTATGTATTCTGCTTCACACGATGACAATGCAACTACACTCTCCTTCTTTGAGCTCCAAGAGATTGGAGCTCCACCATACATGAACACATAGGCAGCTGTGCTCTTCCTATCTCCTTTGTCTCTACACCAATCTGCATCAGAGTATCCAAACACCTCCTGATCAGATCTTCCAGTACCTCTAGGATAAAACACACCAATGTCAACGGATCCTTTTATGTATCTAAGTATCCTCTTGGCTGCAACTAAATGTGACACTTTAGGTTGCTCCATGAATCTACTTATTAGCCCAACACCATATGAAATATCAGGTCTTGTGTGACACAAGTACCTCAGGGATCCCACTAGTTGTTTATACAGAGTTGCATCAACAGTTTTTTCAATACTGTCAGTTACCAGCTTCACTGCAATGTCTGTAGGTGTAGCAGCAGGATTACATTCAAGCATTTTAAACTTTCTCAACACATCATTTGCATATTTCTTCTGATGTAGTAGCACACCACTGTCAGTAGCAACAATCTCCATACCAAGGAAGTATGTGAGCTTTCCCAAATCTGACATTTCAAACTCTGTCATCATACTCTTCTTGAATTTCTCCATGTCACTTTCACTGGTTCCTGTTAGCAACATATCATCTACATATAGACATACTACCAGCCATTTCTCAATACCTGACCTCCTGATATAGATGCCATGCTCATTCACACATTTCACAAATTGTTGCTGTAGTAGAAAGGAATCTATCCTTTTATTCCAAGCTCTTGGGGCTTGCTACAAGCCATAGAGAGCCTTTTTTAACTTATACACTTTATTTTCTTTCCCTTTTAACACAAAGCCTGGTGGTTGATTGATGTATACTTCTTCCTCTAAGTATCCATTTAAGAAAGCTGCTTTCACGTCCATTTGATACATAGACCAGTTTTTAAAACTAGCTATGGCAGCAATCAACCTAATTGTTTCAATCCTTGCTACAGGAGCAAAGACATCATTATAGTCATATCCAGGTCTTTGTAGGAACCCCTTTGCCACTAGCCTTGCCTTGTATTTCCCAATTTCACCATTGGGTTTCATTTTGGTCTTGAACACCCACTTCACATCTATTACCTTCTTTTGTTCAGGCAAGTCAACCAGCACCCATGTGTCATTCTTTTCAATTGATTTTAGCTCTTCAATCATTGCTTGTTTCCAATTTACCTCATTGAGAGCCTGCTCTACAGTCACTGGTTCACAATCAGCCATTAGAGCTTCCTGCAGTAGCTCACCATCACTCCCAATTGCACTGTCAGGAAATAGTTGATACTCATTTAGTCTCTGTGGAGGTTGCCTGCTCCTCCTGGGTCTCAATTCTTCTTCATTCACTACTTCATTCTCAGTATTTGTATCAACTGGATCTGTTACTTCATTGGCAGATTCAAGTATCACAGTTGCAGGAACACTACTCTGTACAGAGTTGTTCCAATGCCATCCTTTTGATTCCTCAAAAATCACATCCTTACTTATCACCACCTTTTGTCTATTAGGATCGTATAACTTGTAGGCACCAGTTGTATGATATCCTAATAGAACCATTGGTTGAGCCTTATCATCCAACTTTCTTCTCAATTGGTCAGGCACATGCCTGAAACACAATGATCCAAACACTCTTAGGTGCTTGACACTTGGTCTTTCACCAGACCATGCTTCTTTAGGGGTTATTCCTTCTAATTTCTTAGTTGGACTCCTGCTGAGTATATACACTGCTGTAGTTGCTGCTTCTCCCCAAAAGTAATTTGGCATCTGTCTACTCTTCAACATACTTCTCACCATGTTTAGGATTGTCCTGTTCTTTCTTTCTGCTGTGCCATTGTGCTGTGGCGTGTAGGGTGCTGTAATCTCATGTTTAATCCCTTCATTTTTACAAAATTCCTCAAATTCAGTAGAGGTATATTCCCCACCTCCATCAGTTCTCACTCTGCTAATACAGCAACTACATTCCTTTTCTATCATTACTTTGAATTTCTTAAACACTTCAAACACTTCATTTTCCTTACTAAGCAAGTATATCCACACTTTCCTAGTGAATTCATCAATAAATGTCACAAAGTAATTGTTACCTCCCAGTGTCTTTACTTCAAAGGGCCCACATACATCTGAGTGAATTGCTTCAAGTTTCCTTGAAGCCTTGATCTTTAGATCAGCATTATAAGAGCTCCTGGCCTGCTTAGATTCACAGCATTGCTCACATACTCTGTCTGGGAGTTTCACCATAGGTAGACCATGCACCATTCCTTGAGTCTTCAGTTTACTCAAGTCTCTAAAGTTCAAGTGGCTATATCTTTCAGCCATCAGGACTACCTCATCAGTTCTGCATTCGACTTTGACAACATCAGTTCTGCATTCGACTTCGACAACATCAGTTCTGCATTCGACTTCGACAACATCAGTTCTGCATTCGACTTCGACAGCATCTGTTTCAGCCATCAGGACTACCTCATCAGTTCTGCATTCGACTTCGACAACATCAGTTCTGCATTCGACTTTGACAACATCAATTCTGCATTCGACTTCGACAACATCAGTTTCAGCCATCAGGACTACCTCATCAGTTCTGCATTCGACTTCGACAGCATCAGTTCTGCATTCGACTTCGACAGCATCTGTTTCAGCCATCAGGACTACCTCATCATCAGAATCTGAATCACCTCTTGCTAGTTGAGCCTCTTCTTGTGGGTTCTTTGATCTGCATTCATCTGCAAAATGTCCAAATTTGTCACAATTATAGCACTGCGCATCTTTCTTGCTAAACTTCTTCTTCTCTCCCTTATTCTTCCAAGCTTCTTTCTTCTTTTGGTAGTCATTGGACTTCTGCTCACCCAGTTTGCTTGAGCCCTCACCATTCTTGTTGCTCCATTTCCCCTTTCCCTTCTTATTCTTCCAATTATTGCCCCAATTTCCTTTCCCTTTCTGAGATTGGGCTAACAGCACACTTTCACCAGTTTTATCACCAGGTTTATCACCAGACCTTCCCTTAATTCTGGTCTCATTTGCCTCAAGAATCCCTTGCAACTCAGTAACTTTCAAGATATCTAGATTCTTGGATTGTTCTATGGAAGTTACCACATAATCGAATTGAGGAATTAGGGTTCGAAGTACCTTTTCAATCTTCCTTCGATCAGAAACGATCTTTCCATTAGTGCGCATTTGATTGGTGAGCAGCGTCAGTCGATTGAAATACTCTGCAATTGTCTCCTTCTCCCCCATTTGAAGCAGCTCATACTCTCTACGCAGCGTTTGCAATCTCACCTGCTTCAACGACGAGTCACCAGAATATGCTAAGGCTAGCGCGTCCCATGCCTCCTTTGCAGTTTCGTACTGAGAAATCTTCTCAAACGCCTCTGAATCAACACACTGGTGAATCAAGAGCGCTTTGCTGTCTTTCTTCTGTTGATCACGAAGCGCGTCGCCGGTGGTGGCCGTCACACCATTTCTCACCACTTCTAAAACCTCCTGATAACGAAACACCACCTTCATCTGAATGATCCATTTGTCATAATTCTTCGAATCAAGAACTGGAAGCTTCGCCGGAAATTGGCCATTGTTCGAATTCGAATTCGTCATGATGTCACCACAGGATCTCGATCATATGCTCTGGATACCAATTCTGTTGGAACAATTCTCTGATTGTTCTTCACAATCTTGCAATCACTGGTTATTGCACTCACACACACAGTTTCAGTTGAGAGAGAGAGAGAGAGAGAGAGAGAGAAATCAGTTGATAACAGAATTATTGAAAAATGGTTGAGTTAATCAAATGTGATTAACTCCCTCTTTATTCACTTCTGTTTACACGTGTGTTACACACTTGTCAAAGGCAATCCCACTTGGATGCTTACATATACAATTTTTAGAAATAACAAGTGTTAACACCTATACTTACTAGTTACTAATATAGTAAAACTCAATACACTGATTTGTATTACTCACAACAATTACTTATTAACATGACATCATTTTGAGCTAATTATTGTCAAATATGTTGCTTAAGCTTTTAAGTTGGAATTGCTGTGTCTATTATATATGTGATGACAGGAAGGAGATGATGCTCTTCTTAAGAGAGGTAACTGCAGAGCAAAAGGGGGTGCACCTGGATTCAAAGTAGCAATTCTGGGAGCAGCTGCAGGAATTGGCCAACCCCTTGCTTTGCTGATGAAGATGAACCCATTGGTTTCAGTTCCTCATCTTTATGGTGTTTTTGTCAATACCGTTTGTGTCACTGCTGGGGTTAGTCACAGGACACTGGTGCAATGGGAATCCTTTTTTCAATTCAAAATATCCTATTATCTTATTGATCTTTGCATTTGGGTTATGATTCTTAAAAGATTTAGTGTCGAGTTCTCTATATTAGGAGCAACTGTTTTGTTTCAATTTGACATATGCTAGTTGTTCTAATTGAAGTCTCTACAATTTTGTTGTTTCTCTATAATGAAGATTATCTAATAATTGATGAAGGTAATCCTTAATCCCTCTAATTCTTTCTCCATACAATGAAGCAGAACTTAACTTGCTTCTGTTATGTTCTTTCCCTGTGTTGGCTTATTTCCTTTAATTCAATACCCCTTTCACTGTGTTGAGCTATCTTCGTTGCTTCTTTTTGTACATTTGTATTTCATATACCTGCATGGTTAGAATTTGTATTTTCCCTTGATTAACTTCCAACTTCAATTTAATGGATGATTCTGTTTTCTTGTGATTAGCATATAACAAACTAGTAGATACCCGTGCATACGCACGGGTGGTATCGTGTTCTTTTTATAAAGGAACCTAGACAATATTGAAATAGTCTGAACATTACCACGTGAATATGAACACAAATTTAAAGTAGATAAAAAATGAGTTTCAAATAAAAAATAGATAAATATTAAAATATAAAAATGTAAAAGTATCATTCAAAAAAATCTGTGCATTTATCCCGTGTTTTTTATATATCAGTGTTGTTATTCCGTGTCTTTTTATATAGGCTTAAATACAGTTTTGGTCCCCTAAGTTTTACCAACTCACGATTTTGATCCTCCAAGTTTTAGTTTCACGAATTTGATCCCTCAAGTTTCCCAATTTGTAAAATCAGGGTCCCCCACTAATCTGGTCAAAATTGATGCTGACCTGTCCATCACTTAAACTACGTGGCAGCCACGCTGGCATGCCAAAGTGGTTTTTTATATTAAAAATTGTTATTTTTATATATTTATGTTATATCTATATTAAATATAATATAAATAATGCTGGCATCCAATTTTTTTTAATTTCTAATTTCTTAAATATAATTTAAATATATATATATATATATAAACAAATGTTAAAATAAAAATAACAATTTTTAATATAAAAAAGCCACTTTGGCATGCCAGCGTGGCTGCCACGTAGTTTAAGTGGCGGACAGGTTAGCATCAACTTTGACCAGATTAGTAGGGGACCCTGATTTTACAAATTGGGAAACTTGGGGATCAAATTCGTGAAATTAAAACTTAGGGGATCAAAATCGTGAGTTGGTGAAACTTAGGGGACTAAAACTGTATTTAAGCCATTTATATATCAGTGCAGCTATCCCGTTTTTTTATATATATCATTGTAGTTATCCCTGTATTTTTTATATATCAGTGGAGTTATACCGTGTTGTTTTAAGTATTATCTCATAGTTTCAATTGATTATTTGAGATGATTAGTATGTTATAGTAGATAGTAAAAGTTAGATAGTAGAATATCAATAAGAAATGTTTTTTTATATAACAGTGCAGTTATCCCGTGTTTTTTATATATCATTGCAGTTATCTCATAGTTTCAATTGACTATTTGAGTTAATGTAGATTATAATAGATAGTAGATTATCAATAAAAAATATTCATCCGTGTTTTTTATATATTAGTGACAATTATTTGTCATTTTTAGTATTAGTGACATATATTTGTATTGTGTGTTTTAAATATTAATCAGTTTAAATAATCACTAAGTCTTCTTATTTTTTTCGATAGTAAGTTTATGTCTTGAAAAATTATAATTATCAATGACAAATATTAATCTCGTGTTTTTTATATATCAGTGCAGTTATCTCGTAGTTTGAATTGATTATTTTAGTTGATTAGTAGATTATAGTAGATAGTCAAACATATATAGTAGATTATCAATAAGAAAAATTTGTTTTAAATATTAATTAGTAGTTTAAATAGTCATTAAATCTTCTTGGTTTTTAGATAGAAGGTTTGTATTAGTAGTCTTCAAAAAATTTAATTATCAATGACAAATATAAATCTCGTGTTTTATTATATATCGGAGCAGTTATCTCATAGTTTCAATTGATTTTCTAGTTGATTAGTAGATTATAGTAGATATATAGTAAAAGAGAGATAGTAAATAATGAATAAGAAATATTTGTTTTAAATATTAATCAGTAGCATTAATAGTCATTAAATCTTCTTGTTTTTTAGATAGTAGGTTTATAATAGTCTTCAAAATTTTTAATTATTAAAGACAAATATTAATCCTGTATTTTTTTTATATATATCATTGCAGTTATCTCGTAGTTTCAATTGATTATTTTAGTTGATTAGTAGATAGTAAAAGATAGAAATTTGGTTAAATTTTTAATTGATTATTTTAGTAGAGTAGTGTTTGTATAAATTTAGAAATTTGGTTAAAAAACTAAAGTGAAGTGATAAGAGAAAGAGAAGAATTGTTTATGGGAAAAGTAAAAGTAAAGTGAAAAGAAAAAAGGAAGAAAGAGAGTGTAAGAGAGAAGTGAAAATGATTGGTCAAAAAAAGAAAAGTAAAAAGGAGAAGAAAGAGTGTAAGAAGAAAGAGAAAGTGAAAAGTTGTTTTTGTTATTTAGTGAGTCAATTACATTTTTGTCCTTAATTAGTATAGGTGTCACTTTTCTCAAATGACTATATAGGTAATTTTAGTGGAGTAGTAGTTGTATAAATATATAAGGTTTAAATACAGTTTTGGTCCCCTAAGTTTCACCAACTCACGATTTTGATCCCCCAAGTTTCACCAACTCACGATTTTGATTCCCCAAGTTTTAATTTCACGAATTTGATCCCCAAGTTTCCCAATTTGTAAAATCAGGGTCCCCCACTAATTTGGTCAAAATTGATGTTGACCTGTCCGCCACTTAAACTACATGGTAGCCACGTTGGCATGCCAAAGTGGCTTTTTTATATTAAAAATTGTTATTTTTATTTTAAAATTAATTAATCTGATAGTTAGTTTAAGTGTTTTTTTTAATTTCTAATTTCTTAAATATAATATATATATATATATATAAAATGTTAAAATAAAAATAACAATTTTTAATATAAAAAGCCACTTTGGCATGCCAGCGTGGGTGCCACGTAGTTTAAGTGGCTGACAGGTCAACATAAATTTTGACCAAATTTGTGGGGGACCCTGATTTTATAAATTGGGAAACTTGGGGGATCAAATTTATGAAATTAAAACTTGGGGAATCAAATTCGTGAGTTGGTGAAACGTGAGGGATCAAATTCGTGAAATTAAAACTTGAGGGATCAAAATCGTGAGTTGGTGAAACTTGGGGGACCAAAACTGTATTTAAGCCAATATATAAATATATATTAGATTAGATATATTAGATAGATAGTTGTATAAATATATATTAGATTAGATAGATAATTGCATTCCCTAAGTTACCATTATTTATTATTCAGACATTCAAAATTCAAAACTAATTCTTAAGAACAAAATGAAGTATCAAAACTTAAACTTAAATGAAACATCAAAACTTAAAATTAAAGCTTCCTTTTATTTTATGCGGCCGCCTCTTCCTTTGAATCTCTGTTAATACGTAATCAAAATTACACCTTTCTTTCTTTTGTCTGTCTCCACGTAATGGTTTCCGTGTAATTTCCTCATGCATGAATTATATCTTACATTGTGCATGTGTGTTGCCAGACTCATGGGACAAGATCATTCTATTATATATTGATAATCAGGATGTCTATAATTGCCTCTTGCGTTCACCTAAACCATTATGTAGAAATAGTTAAGACAAATTAAGTTAATTAGCTACAATGTATTTACTTTGCATGTTCTAAATTTGAACAATTATAACATTATCAATGGCATATTAAATTACCTACTTCACTTAGCCTCATTAGTCGATACAATATATTTACTTTTTACGATATCTATAGCATATTAAAATTTACAGTATTCGATTCCAAACTTATACTTTACTTACTATTATTAAAAAAATTACCCTAGCATATTTACATCCGTCAATACTACCTTAATATGATTCGTCGATACTAGCACACCCCGTGCATCGCACGGGCAATGAGACTAGTTATAAGTCTGCATGGAATAAGGTAGCATTAGTGGTAAAAATTATTCGAGATACCTTTTTTTTGTTAGCAAGGGAGAGTTAGATCATGTCAAGGATTGGGCTTAGAGAAAATGTTTTGAAAATCGAGTCAGACATGCACACCAATGAGATATTTGAGTTGTGGGTCAAATGTTTAAAATGATTGGATCCATCCCAAGTAGGTAACTTAGTTGGTGAGCTAAGGGATACCGAATGAGTGCATCAAAGGAGTGCAAGCAGGAGGTACTAAGTTGTGGGTCAATTGTTTAAAATGATTGGATCCATCCCAAGTAGGTAACTTAGTTGGTCAATGTGTATTTAAAACAACGAGTAAAAATTTTGGTAAAAAAAATTAAAATTATTAATTTTTATCTTCTTCTATTGTTTTTCGATTTCCATTTTTTATCTTTTAAAATATTACATTACGTCATTTATCTTTTTAAAGTTAATTAAAATGGTTCTCTCGTTAAGTGTAATGTTATTTCTGCCTTACATGGACCCTGATGTGGATAATAGGTCTCGTAAGCAATTTTTTTTATAGGCAAATATTAAATGTTAGTTACCGAGAACACATAAGCAGTCGCAATATTCATAAACATCTCTTTTAATTTTTTTAAAATGTTTGTTTAGGTGTTTCATTTTACACGTAAACTGATTTGCTACCTTACCTAGAAGATTACGTCCTTTATCTATACCGTTAATCGGTGTGATTAATGACTTATAAACTTGTTTAATTTGTGTTGTAACTTAGTTTTTGACTATTTTTGTCGAGAACATTTTGGATAAATAACATTATTCTCTCTATATATATATATATTGAAAACATATCATACAGGTATATGTAATATTCAATGTGTATTTAAAAAAAATTAAAATTTTTTATAAGGTTAAAATGCACTTTCTGTCTTTTATCTTCTTCTATTGTTTTGACCAAAACATCTCTTTTATCTTTTTTAAAATGTTTGTTTAGGTCTTTCATTTTACACGTAAATTAATTTGCTACCTCACCTAGAAGCACCTTAAAGTTAAAATGGTTCTTCACTGATACGTCCTTTATCTATACCGTAATCGGTGTGGAAAGTAAAAAGTGGTGAAGATATCATTTTCCTATAAATATCAATGACTTTTAGACCATAGAAAAGACGAGGGTGAAGGTCTCCTTGGGATTGCATGCAACTTGGGAGAAGCACTTCGAAGTTTTGGTCCTTTTCCTTCCGGAGGTGATCGTTTCTCTTTGCATGTGTTATTATGCATTTCAAATTTCAATGAATGAAACCTACCCTATACATATGGCTGTGTTTTTCTTGAACGTAAATTGAATAGGTTATATTTCCAACCGAATTTGACATCATAAAACAATGTTCTTCCTCCTCTCTTTCTTGCTGTATTGTTTGTATTCTTGATATTCAATTCAATTTGATTATTCAGCCTTTGCTACCCTTTTGTTTAATCATTATAACATGAACCAAAACCAATGCGATTCATAAATGCACATGAAAAAGGTTTAAACTTTGTAAAGATAAACCTACCCAACATTTCTTATATACTATTTTATTGACAATTTTTGCTTCTGCTGCAACATTCTATGAGTATCATTTGGAAGTGCTAAATGCTATGAACTATCAACCACCGATACTTCAAATTGAAAACGTGTCCGAAGTCCAACACTATGTTTGTACCGGACATTGACACGACACGACACTGATACTAACACATGTGGTTACATGCAATCACTTCCACTTTTTCAGATTATTATTGGTATAAATGTCGTGTCTGGTGTCTGTGTGTGTTTGTAGCTAGAATGTGTTATCGTGGATAAAAGACTCTGTTACTGATTCTATGTTATTTCATTTGTGCATTGTGGATATCAGTGTTAGCCCTTGGTCTAGGTGGAAGTTCTTGAGAGCTCCATCCTTTCCCTGTGGTATCATAGCAATCAGCATTGGTTGCTATTAACCAAAATGTATCTGAGCAATGGGAGGGAGACAGCTTCTTTCGCCTTAGGTGTAGTAAGTGTTATAGTTTGGGTTATGGCTGAGATACCTCAAATTATCACAAATTATAGAGCAAAATCTACTGAGGGTCTCTCTGCCACTTTCTTGCTCACATGGATTATTGCGTAAGTTGGCTTTTCATTAATTTTTCCCAAGGGCTGCTGCCATTTTTCTTATCTAATTATTTTTGTCTGTTTTTCTGGTCTATTTGAATCTCTAACACCTTTTTCTACTTATTATATATTCAAATTTCTATGTTTTGGGATTTCATCCATGACACAATTAAAATCCCACATTTTTCTCATGCCATTATACATGTTTGAAATTCTCGTTTTATTTATGTTCAGTATTTTGATAACAGTTTATTTATGTACTGCAGAGATCTACTCAATCTATTTGGATGCTTGCTGGAACCTGCAACTGTGAGTCTCCTTCTCGTGTCTTAAATATTCAAGTAGCTTTCATTTTAGGAGCAAATATCCTTCAGTCTTAACAGTACTTGTATTGATCTTGTGTATCATATGCCAATACATAATTGGAGATGCTTAAACTAATCAAGATATGCTAAGTGATATATTTTATTTCATTATGCAGCTTCCTACTCAATTATATATGGCAGTGGTAAGGACTCTAGCTGAATACTTGATGGGCTATGGTATCTAAGAGGAAATCTTTTTTTTTATCTGGATTTTCCACCCTCAGTTAGCTAATGTGACCTTTTTTTTCTGAATTATTAATATGCAGCTGTATACCATGATAACTGTTGCACTTGGTTCACAAACCATTTACTATGGATACATATATCCTCAATTAAAATACAAGAGAGAGCTCAAGGTACAAATCCCTATACTTTATGCCCATATTAAGTAGCTATTTTGTCTGAGAATCTTGGCAGTTATTTTCAACTGTATTCTATCATTCCCAGTATGAGCAGGTTGAGACAGCATTAAAAGTTGGACAAGTGGAAAAATTCAGTGATTCTGAACAGAGTCATGAATTTGATGATTTCCATAGAGGCAGTAATCTGAGTTCTCCTATTCCTCTTCCAGCAAGTCCTCAAAGAGTATCTGCTGGAAGCGAATTATTCTACCAGTAATCAATC
Source organism: Astragalus glycyphyllos (assembly GCA_963573325.1). Taxonomy (NCBI): domain Eukaryota; kingdom Viridiplantae; phylum Streptophyta; class Magnoliopsida; order Fabales; family Fabaceae; genus Astragalus; species Astragalus glycyphyllos. The sequence goes on from OY754312.1 coordinate 40,442,476, forward strand.
TTTCTCATTAAATCTGTTCAAAATGCATTCTTGTGCTCTAGATTCTTGGTCAACCTCAATCTCCTGATGTGTTTGATTTCTTTTGTGATAATATAGGAAAATTCTTAGTATACTCATTTTTGTTGTGAACTGATTAGGTCAGCAAGATCTCTGTCAAAGAGTCAGACTCCAACAGCAGGATCCATGTTAGCCCAAAGAATGTCAACTAATTCTTCTTTTTTAGATCCTACACGAGAAAACTTGCTTGGTCCAGCTACTGCCACAAAATCTGCACCAACTTTGAAGATCAAGTCTACTCTTTGTGTGGTAAACAATCTAATTCTGCTACTTTGCTTATGAAGACTATGACATTACTAGCATTGAAATATAATTGCATTTAGTCTTTGTTCAGGTGTCAGCATTAACTTTTCTTGGTGCTATCAATTTGAATAAATCACTAGATCAAAGAATTAATTCCGTGGTCTCAAACCAAAGACAACAATTTGTGATTTATGTTCGACGGAAGCTTTTTCAGGTAATGCAAGTTTCAAATCAGTTACATATGGAAAAGATCAATCATCCCACTTGAATATCTACCTTATTGTTCATAATTTTACTAGTATATCCTATAAAATAGGAATAACACGATCATCAGCTGTTTTTTTTCCTTAAATTTTGTTGTATTTGTCACCAATTCTTACAGAAATTGCAGGTTAGTGGGAATCAGTCGCTGGAAAATGGTGCATCTGGAATTAGTTCTGGGGCCTTTCTTGGTTGGGCAATGACATTTGTATATATGGGTGGAAGACTACCTCAAATTTGTTTAAATGTGAGTTATATATTTATTCTTAGGCTACATATAAAAATTAAATTTGATAAGTTTTTTATTGTTATAAACCGGTAAATGGACTGTAGTCATCCATTGCATCACTTTTATAGTCTGCTTTTCAATGAACTACGAAAGCATGTTATAGAAAGTAAACCCTCAATTTGGTCCCTAAACTATCACCCTCTCTTCTATTTGGTCCCTAAACTATAAAAATATAATAAATAGTCCCTAAATTGCTCTATATCCATCAATTTAGTCCCTCAATTACCATAAACTTATTTCAATCGAGAAACTTCAGTAAGCTAGAAGCTAGTCTAAACTAAGCTTATATTATATTTGAAATTTTCAATATCATCTAATAAGCTTCATTTTCCAATTGGTCATAGACTTCAACTGATTATTTATATTGATGCATATCTCATCAATTTTGCAGATCCGAAGGGGGCATGTTGAGGTTAGTGACTCTAACTATTAAAGCTGTATTCCTTCATGTATCTAATTCTTGTCTATCAGAAGCAACTCAAAACATTGAATAAAGTATGCTAGAGAAGTCTCCTTCCTCCCTTCACCAGATCACTGTAAAATATATATTATTCTAGTTGCATGATGTAGTATTCATTAGCTTACACTTACAGCAAAGAGTATAAAGTCTTTTATGATTTATAGGGTCTCAGTCCTTTCATGTTTCTCTTTGCTTTAATTGGGAATGCCACTTACGTCGCAAGGTATGCTTCCACTTTATATTATCTTCTCTATTTTAAACCTGTTGAAAAAAGAGCAAAGGCATGAAGTTATCACTTGTATTCATCGAGCATGTACTTTATCTTTTTATGTAGCATACTTGTTAACAGCATGGAGTGGACAACAATTAAACCAAATCTACCATGGCTTGCAGATGCAGCAGGATGTGTCCTTCTTGATTTTTTTGTATCCTTTTTTATATATGTTTATCTTCTATTAAATTGTTCTTGCAATAGATAAGTGGATTCTAAATATAGTAAGGGCCTGTTTGGATCGACTTATCTGGGTTTATCTGCTGACATAAGTACTTGCGGAACTGTTTGGGAGAGCTTATGAAAATAGCTTATGACATGTTCATAAGCTCTTTTCAGCTTATTTCTGTAAGCTCTCCAGGATAGCTTATGAAAACAGCTTATAATCTGTCTACCTTAATATCTGTTTTAGATTTTGATGCAGTTTTTATATTACCGCTGTCGGACCCCCTCACGCCTGTAGAGTCAATATAAATATCAGACATTCTTTTTGAGGAAGAAACGAGGACTTTCAGGTCTCTCACTCTCTCCTGTCCCTTTTGGGATGTAACTGTGCATTCTATGTATTTGAATTTCTAATATATTTTCTATTAATGTTATCACCTGTTTTTGGTGGTGACTGCTGGTGTAGTTTGCTTCGACGAATAATGTTCCGAATAGGCTAACAAAAAAGGGAAGGTGGTAAAAGTTTTAGATAGTTATCTTAATATAACTAGAAAACAAGAAATAAAGGACCATGTATCAGTTATAAAATGATGATAGTTCTTGGAACATGAAAGGATTTGAGGATAGTTAATTTACATTCAGTTCACCATGAGTATTGTGATTAATAATATTGTCTTCTGTGATTAATTTACTTTCAGTTGACCATAAATATCGGTGATTTTCTCCGATTTCAACCCGAGCTGGATTATTTCATAAAAACTGACATAGTTTCATGGTCATGGATGTTCATCACAAGCTTTCAAATACCACCAAGTGACCCAAAGATGTGAGCATGAAACTGAACTGGTGGATGGTTATAGCTGCTTAGTTGTTAAAACCATTGTGGCCTGATGACCAGAAAAACAAAAAGAAGTGCTTCTATTTATTTGTTCAGGCCAGGAATTATGTTTGAAATATGTTCATTTTTTATTATGTTCATTTTTGAGCTAAATCAATACATGACCAATGGAAGTTATGAAAAATACTTGACTGATTTATGAAGTTTTATCCTATAAATGTAAACTTCTTTAGTAGCTTTTGCTGTATGCTGACCTTAGGTTTTGTAGTCGGCAGACGCGATTTACTGGTATTCATAGGCTACAAGATGTTCTGAAGTGGCCTTAAGCCTAGGAATCTTTACCCTTGGGGATTCAGTGGCACCATAAGTCACTTGAGGACAGAACACAATGTACACTGATGCATCAGAACCAAGTTCTAGATCATATACACGCTGCCCTGCAGCATATTCTCCCATAAGCTGGTATGATCTTTCTGATTGATCCATTGCAACACAAGTTTCCTCACTACCTGTTCAAATTCAAGTTAAGATAAAAAGAAACAACTGTAATTTCTCGAAAACAAAACATACTGCATAACAAGGTTTTACTGTGGCAATGCGGCCGTGATTGAAGATGCATCAGTTGCATTTGATCGCAATTCTTTGCAATATCGAGTAAGGTGACTGTAATTGTGACCGTGACCATATTTGAAGGTTGAAATTACTTACATGCAGCTAACTCTATCTGTGTCTGGTAGATAAATTCCAGAACTGCTGAAATATCTTTCTCAAACTTGTGAAACGGTCCACTAGAGAATTCCATCTTTCTCAGTTTACATAGTCCCTCCCCCAACTCCATCATGGCTCCTTTATGGTTCTATTCAGCTCATGAACGGATTTTATTTTAGACAGTAACATTAACACTAACATAATCCAAGCAAAATCATGCCATGAATAAAATGGAACTTAATAAAAAGACACAATTTACATTCAAAATTAGTTAAAATCACCAATTTAGTCTCTAAAATTATACCGAATTGTCAACTTAGTCTCTCAAATTAACAAAATTTCAAAATAATCACTAAGTTTGAAAATTTTCAATCACATTAATTCCTGACACAGAAAATTTCAATCAATACAAAAAGACTAATGTGATAAAATATTTTCAATTTCAGATACTAATAATTTCAAAAACTAAATTGACAACGTATAATTTCTAAGGACTAAATTTGTGATTTGCTACGTTCAAAACCTGGTTGAAGAGGTGATGAAAACCAACTGCACATTGAAGTATTCCATGAATAAGTGTTCTAGCTGGATCTTCAGCATTGTGCCAAAGGTCTTCAAGATAATCATGGCATTTATAGTATTCTCCACCATTAAAGAGAGCCACTGCTTCATCAAAGTTGTGGCTTTCATCAGCATCATCATTTTCATCTTCATCTTCAGTGAAATACCTGTAAGAAACAGCTAAGAGTTTGGAGTTACTGCTTTTACGGTTCATGTGATGCTTTGAAGAATTCAGTAGATTGAAAGATGGAGTAAGAGTGATGGTGTTGTATAGAGGAAGTTGAAGGTAAGGAAAATAAGAACGTTGGGGTGAGGTATGAAAACTAGTTAGGAGGGAATAGGAAGAAGAAGAAGAAGAAGAAGAAGAAGGAAGAAGAAGAAGAGCCATAGGTGATGAATGGTGAGAACAGCATTCTCTGGTTTAGACATATTTTCAGTCATTTTATTATGTGGTGGAGGTGGAAGCTTGGGGTAAACAATGAAAAAGAAAGTGTTTATTGCACTCTTAAAATTCGTCCTTAAATGAGTTTAGTTATTTAGTTATTTGATATATTTAGGGTTTAATATGTTTTTAGTCCCTATATAATTTGAGTTTTTTGGGTTTTAGTTTTGTCAAAAAAATTTCACTCACTTTTCTTCCTCTAAGTTTTTTTTCATCAACTTTAGTCTCATATGACTTTGAATAGTGTTGACATAAAAAAAAAGACTTTGAATTGTTTTATAACTTTTAATAATGCTTAGAAGCACTATAAAAGTTCCAAAAAAGCGTTACTAAAAGTCATGAAGTGTTATTAAAAGTAATGAGGAACTAAAACTGATGGAAAAAAAAACTTGGAGGACCAAATTAGTTTTTGATAGGGATTAAAATGTCACTTAAAATATCTATGACCAAGGTTCTGTTTGGGAGAGCTTATACAGTTTATGAAATGTTCATAAGTTGTTTTTAGCTTATTTCTATAAGCTCTCCATGATAATTCATGAAAAACAAGTTTTAACTTATATATGAAAACATTGTGACATTGTTTCATCTTTTCTTATAGAAATAGTTTATTTTATACACCCAACAAAAAATAGAAATAACCTATACAAAAGTACTTCTAAGATAAGAGAGTATAATATAAGTATTTAATTAAGTTGTTTATCCTAACGGGATTTAATGTAACTCAAACTTGAGATCATTTATGAATTTGATAATTTTAATTCAAAAGGACTAAACAGGTCTTTTGTTTCTTTGTGAGAAACCAATTTAGATTTTTTTTTCCTTCTTAAGGATTGTCAGATATACCAAATTCTATTTCGAAAATGTTTGGAAAAATAATTCAACTGTTTCGTCAATGCATTTCAGGTATTTACTAACTTTTTTCTTAAAGAATGATTATGAGTGACCAAAAATATTGAGTCTGCAAAAAAAATGAAAGAAATAACTAAAGGAGGAAGTCCACAACCTCAAGCAAAGAAGTAGAGTTTGCTCCCATTTTTGCTAGAAAAATTACACAAATATTTTTCTCGCAGTAAGAATGCTGAACTTGCACATCCTCAATAATGCAATCTCATTTTCATAGCGATGAAAGGAATGATCGGCATCAGAAATTAACTTTACAATGGTGAAAGAATCTGTTTAACAAACTACTTGCCCAAATCCCAAAAAGATTGACCCCAGTGAAAAATGGCCATCAATTCTGCATGAAATATATTAGAAATTCCCTCAGCTCCATAGAGTAAAGGCATATTATAACAAAATTTAATTTTTTTTGGTGAAAACAAAATTTAATTTTAATTCATTAGTTTATAAACAATATAGACATTGTTCTGAACTTGGTCGAGGTCCAATCCGGATTGGGCCGGCCTAAAGTCCCAATTTCCGCTCTCAAAATGACAACTAAAAGAAACAGAGTATAATTTTTGTATTCATAACGACTGATTATAATATAAGTAGTTAATAATTTGAAGGATGATTGAAAGTTTTGAGAGAATTTGATAAAATGAGATAATATTGCACATGTGAGAGTCTCAATCCTCTTAAATTTTACGAATTTCAAAGAGAGACAATGTAATGACTAGTTTAAATAACTAGTTTGAACAACAACTACTTTGACAAACATCATTACATTATATTACATAATTCCATGTTTTTCTCTAATTATGTTACACAACTTCTCATGATCTCGTAGTTGTCTGTCTATCATTATAGATGTATCCTTAAATAGGATCTCCAACTCAAACTCCCTCTCCTTCATCTTCAATTCCCTTTCCTTGATCTCCAACTCTTTTTCCTTTAACCTGTTTTGTTCATCTTGGACACGTGCCAATTCTGCCATAACATGAACGTCTGACTTTTGTTCTTGCACTTCAGTTAGCTCAACATTATGCAAAGATGTTTCATCTGGTTTTGATGTTCCCTTTCTTATTGCTGCTTCTGTTCCCATTGGACGAACCACGGTAGGTGAAGTTGTGTTCACTTCAGTTAGCTCCATTGGCACTTCCGGCACTTCTGTCTCCATTGGACAAACCACAGTAGGTGAAGTTGCATTCACTTCAATTAGCTCAACATTGGGAATAGATGTTTCATTCGATTTTGATTTTTCCTTTCTTATTATTGCTACTTCTGTCCCCATTGGACGAACCACATTAGGTGAAGTTGCATTGTATTCACAACTCGATGGTGTATCCAGATTAGAAGAGGACGAGTATACTCCAGAAACATCAATCTTTGTTCTCTTATTACTAGCTCCTTCAGAGGACCATTTAGCTTCATCTTTCAACAATCGCCATGCATACTCTAACTTGAAATGTTCGCCGACATCTTGATAATAAATCTTATATGCATCTATCATAATGTCAGTTTCCGTGCTACCACTTCTCTTTCTATTATAGGCTAGTTTGTAGGACCTTGCGAATTTTCGAACCAGTTTATTCAACTTATGCCATCGAGATTTTATTTGTGTCCGTCCCCTCGCTTTCAAATGGCCACGACCCTCATTGTAATTATCTCTAATTCTTAGCCATAAGGAATCTGCTTTTTGGTTTAGCCCCACAACTGCATTTTTGGGAACATTTAGCCATGCTTGGATGAGCAGTTTATCTTCCTCTTGGGTGAACCGCACTCTTTGTTTTTTTTGAGTTGGTTGTTGTGCTTCATCGAACGTAGTATCATCCAACCCAACTTGGCTTGAAAACATTGGGGTTTGAGCCTGAAAACAATACCATAATAAATCAGATCAGTATATAATCACATACATAAGAAGGACACAATGTAGAACAATTGTAGGTGGTGATCCAAGGCGTGGGAAGGTTCTGCATTCAGTTTGATTCACCATTGGAAAAATAAAAACGGTGTTGCATGAGAATAAGTGTGACTTAGGAATGCATAACCAGATATTTGCATATGCAGTTTGTTTTCCTTTTGCTCTCTTCAATATGAAGGAGCTCGACTATAGGCATGACAATGTAAAGTAGGTGCTACATAGCAGAAAGAAACTCAGAAAATGTGATTGTAAAAACATCAATAAACATAAACATAAACTAATATTTCAAATGGCCTGGAAAATGGTAACAGTGCTAAATTGATAAAATGATTTTAATATATAGGAACAAACAAACGATGAACCTTTAGTGTGACCAACTAACAAAAATTATTTCAGTGATTGATGCTTAAATTTAATAATTGCCTTAAATTCATTCTATCAATGATCATCTCTCCTCAAAACTTGACAACTTGGTAAATATAACCTTACATTACAAAAGTAATCAGGATTGAATACCTTACAGTCCACAGAAAAAGCAGAGTAACATTGATCACTAATTTTCTTCAGGTTTTATCAGGGTAGTATGGTGGTAATGGTAATGTCCCCCACCCCTAAAATGATTTTGGACTATTGCCGGCCTAGTGCCTATAAAGCTCATTCAGAATGTTTAGACAGAGACATCTGGGATGCTGTGCAATGCAACCTAGACATCAAACTATATTCACCATAAAATGAAGACCTATATCAATGGAGAAATTATATAAGAACCAGCCTACGAATAGCTATGGATAGAACACTTACACAACTACCAAGAGTCTATTTCATGCCAAACTAATTATTGTCCTAATAAGGATGTGGTGTCAGAAGGCACAATCAAAGATTTAGTATCGGCCGAAACGATTTGAAAGAATAATTACATACAGTAGGTTAACAAAATAATTCAAATTAACAAAAGTTGGCACATCCACACACCTAAATTTTGATCCAAAAACATGTACCCCATATGTAGACAATAGCAATGATATCTAGCATATGATGGTACTCTTAAGGGAATAAATTAAGTAATTCTTCTTCCTGAACAATATGTCAGACATGTAACTACACTTATGAGTACCCTGAATAATATGTCATATATTTAAAGCACTCTATCATGTATGATGCATATCTGTGATGCCTGGTTCCAAATGACCATCTAAGACAAAATAATATTACTACTGAGCATAAAAGTCATTGAGAAATACCATAGATAGACCGGTCAACCCATCTCTAACTTTAGGAATGATTACAATATGGGGAGGAGCTTCAGGAGCCATATCCCTAAAGGCAAAGACCTGTTTAATAGAAAAGATAGATGAAAGGGTTACAAATTGCAATGACATACCACCGAAAGAACGGCTAAGGATGAACCCATGCTACCCAAGACTTGGTTCTAAGAAATCTATTTAACGTTTAACACAAGGTGTCACTAGAATTATTTCCTCAACTTTTGCAAGTTAGTACACTTATTTTCCCTTAAACAAATGTCAAACCATATCAAAATGTTCCGAGGTTCCAGTGCAAAAAAAGGCAATATTTTAACTTTTATTTAAAACAGGCTACTAAATAAAATGTACAATGAGGTTTACAATCAGGCAAATACTAAACATATGAAATTGCAAAACTGGAAACAACTCTAGGATAATATTAATAGATGAAGATGACCAATTAAAAAAACAGAAATAATCTAATTAGAAAGAAAGTTGTCAAGGCAGTAGCTTAGACAAAATACAATTGTGGTTTAAAAAAACAAGTCCACCAAAATATATCAGAGAATTTGAAATATCCATATAGAATCATAGATACATTAATTACAAGAAAATCAAGTTACTCACAAACTATAAACTGATCAGTAACTTTATTTTTCATCTATGAAATCGAATCATGTCCAGGAATATGCAATTTATTATTACCTAATAAACAACTCTACATTGTAAAGAAATGTTAAACAGAAGGTTTCAGAAACAATAAACATAGTGCTTATTAAGCATTAAGCATTATTTAGGCTCTGTTTGAATAAACAGTTTACTTAAGCGCTTATAGCATTAGTGCTTATCATAAAAGATAAAATAAAGTCAAACTGTTTTTATATAAGTTATAAGCTGTTTTCATTATGGAAATAAACTGAAAACAACTTATGTCATAAATATTTATACAAGGAGATAAGTTCATATAAAACAATCCAAACAGATTGTTATTTTATAATGACTTATGTCTATGTCTGCAATTGTAGTCTCATCCTCAAGCACATAAAAAAATTTCAGACATAAAGCTACAATAGAGTTAAGTTGGGGGGACTTCATAAATAATCACCTCATCATCCTCATAAACCACAGTTGAAGAATTTTCCCTTTTGATGATTCTGTCAAATCTGTTCATCACAGAATACATAAGAAAATACATGAATATTAGGAACTAAAAATAAACAAACAAAATATAATAAAAATCACAACAGAAAGAAACAATGTTACTATCCTCTAGTTATTCAGATTAATAAAGATATATAAAGCAATTTCATTTTTATGTTATGCTGAAGAATGATTTACCAATTAAGCCTAAAAACATAAAAATGTAAGCTTTTTAGGGTTTTAGCGCATTGAGCAAGCAAGATTGAAGGCAATCAGAAATTAAGCGAGCAAGAGAGAGAGAGATGAATGCAGAATCAGAGGTTAGAGAAACACAATTGCAGAAAAAAAGGGAAGAGAGAGAAGTGGAATTGAAAGCTTACGTGGCAGGACTGGGAGCAGCTTCTTTCTCAGAAGCCATAGATTAGACAAGAAGAAAGTACGATGCCACTGTCAAAATAGAGTCTGGTTTTATATGCCCTCGATTTGGGCGCAAAAAAAGAAATGGAATAAAAGGAAAGAAAGTTTGGAGGAAATAATATAAACGAATTTATTATTCAGTCAAACTAAATAAAAAGAATTTATTGTCTAGCATTTGTTTTTCACTTTTTTGACATAGAAATTCATTACTCACTCCGTTTCTTTTTAATTATCGCTTTTTTAGAATAATTTTGTTTCTTTTTATTTGTCATTTTCAAAGTTTTTTTTATCAAAATGAAAGTGAATTTTAAAATTTTAATTGAACATTAATTATTATTTTGTCAATAATATCTTTAAAGATAAATATATAAAATTAAATAATAAATTGAGTCAAAAAAATAAAATGAAATAATAAAGATTAATTATTTCATTAAGAGTAACGATATTTACTAGGTCTTTTGGTTTGTGGAATCAACTTTAAAATGACAATTACGAAGGAACAGAGGTAGCATCTATTATATTAATTATTAAAGATTAATACACTTCTTATATTAATTGATTAATAGTTGAATAGAAGTCAAACATATTTTGCGATAAATCAATTCATATTTGACTGATAGTGTAAAACATCTCTTACATAGAAAGCGTATATAAATTAAATCTTTATTTTAATTTACCGTTACTATCAAAGAAGAGATTCACAAGCAGAAATTTTTTTGACTCATTTACAAGCAAAGTTATTCCCTACTATATTTTCAACTTTTAATTTCTCACATCACGTATTTACTTTCTCTCTAATATCTATAATTGTAAATTTACTTCTTTTGAAACAAAATAATTTCTTAAAAGTAGATGCAATATAATTAATTAACCTTTAGAATTCTCAATTATTTATTAATCAAATAATGGAAAATGCATTTGGTCAAAAAAAATAATGAAAAATGCATAAAACAATAAATGGACACAATAATATAATTTTCAAAACATATTCTTAAACTACCAAATATGAAAAATAATATCACAAAATATTAAATATTAGAAAAAAAATTATATCATTTTATAAAATTGTTATGTATTAAACATTAAAATAACTCAAAAAGGATTTTCAATTTTAATTTTAATTTCAATTTCTGATTAGTATACTTATAAAAGTCTTTCTTATTACTAGAGGTTATTTGAGTTATACATTTTTAATATAATTGTTTTTACAAAGGCACTTAATGCATTTCATGCATAATCAAAGTGGAAATACATACATGAATGTCATAGTAATCTTGACCTGTAAATAAGGCCACCCTAGCAAGGGTATGAGCAACCTTATTAGCATTCCTCTTAGCAAACTCAACATGAGAGTTGTTACTAAAAAAAGGAAAAATTGTCTTACAAACTGAAATTAAACAACCAAATTCATAAATTAATATAATTTTTTTTAAAGCAATATAAAATTATTGTAACACCCCAAAAATCTTGCATTATATATATGTTTGGTTCCGTTAGGTTGGAGGGAGATAGATGGGAGGGGAGGGGAGGGGAGGGGAGGGGAGGGAATATTTTAATGGGTTAAATATGTTTTTGGCCCCTATAAAATTGGGACCTTCTAAGTTTAATTCATTTTGTCAAAAATAAAAAGTTTAGTCCCTACATTAAGGAAATTAGCGTTTTAGTCCATCATTGATTTTTTTCGTTTGCAATAATAGTCTCTATCGTTAATTGGACTAACAGAACACACAGTCGGCATTGCCACATAAGCATTTTAGCTGACATGGTATCACATGTCAATTTACTCATAAACTGACTGTCATGTGTCAACATTTAATTGGGCCCCAGTGCCACCTGACAATGACATGTCATGTTATCACCCCACCACATGGCACTGACACGCGCCATATCAGCAACCAATGGATGAATCCCACGTGCCGTTCGTGTGGCAAGGTGGGACACATTGTTACTAACAAAATTAGGAAATTTGGTGGAGATGGCGATTGACCTCATGACCTCAAAGTGGTGGACACCACCAAATAACATTAAGCCACATCATTACATGTGTAGATTAACCAAATTATTAATATATAATACATAACTAGTATATATCACCCGTGCCAGCACGGGTATACATTTTCTTTTAACTTAAATTTTCAAATTGTTGTTTGGGGATTAAAAAAGAGCCAGTTAAATGTTTACGTATATTATGTCAAAAAAATTGACTACTTTGGACACCTTAGAAAATAAACCCACCATGACAAATTTTAGTATGACATGTTTATTAGATTAGATTGTATACTAAAAAATATTATAGTTAAACTAAAAAATCATAGTTTAATATTTTAATATAAAATTTAGTCCTCCTTTTATTTAATGATATTCAAAAAATAAAATTAAGAATAAAATATAACAATTAGCACATTTTTATTTTTTATTAATATTTTTAATTAAAAAACACATATAATGTACTCGGACAGCGGAATGGTCCCCGTCCCCATCCTCATCCCAGAGTTGACAGTGGGGGAATTATCTCTCTCGTCCCCGTGTCCACATGAAAAAATTCTCCATTCACGCTCCACTGTGGGCAGTCCCCGTCGAGATTCCCACGTACAGGTAGAAAGCACTCGTTTAGTCGAGTGTGAGACTGTGAGGGAAGGATGAAACAATACATCCATCCATAAGTATACATAACAAAGATCCTTTGGTCACTCTAAGATCTTCCTCATGATCTTCATCAAACTTCCACCTTGAGTAACACCAAGCTTTGCTATCTCCGAATCTTCATCGCAGATAAAGAGACTCAGTAAGTTGGAAAAAAGTAGATTAAAAAATACTTTATTACCAAATATTGGGATGTTTATTATTACTTATTTAAAAAACAAATTGTTATATTAAAATATTATGTTTTAATTAAAAAATTCATGTGGCACTCAAACATGGGATGCCACGTCATTTAACTTAGTACCACTTCAACCATTAGTTTGACCAATTTCGGCCGGGGGACGAAAATCGTGAATAAACTATTATAGGGGGACCAAAAATGTAATTAAACCTAAAATATTTGATGTTATAAGTTTGAAAGCAAGATACAAAACGAAATTAGAATATCAATATTAGTATTACTTATTCCTCATATCTTCTTTTTTAAAAGGGACTTATTCCCCATATCTTATTTGCCTATAAAGCTCCATAATTAATGAGGTATAAAAAAATTTTAGAATTGAGAATAATTTATGATATTTTATTTTAATATGAACATTATATATTTTTTTTTATTAAACCTTATATATTCATTCTATTGTAACATCTATGACTGAATAATTAATAGTTTTTTTTTGACAAAAATAATTAATAGTTGGAGAATGGTAAATATTTTACTTAATAATTAATAAAAATAATGATGCATTAGGTTAGAATTTTTTATCATACGTGCGATATACAATATTAGTTGGAGAATTAGTTGGAGAATGGTAAATATTTTACTTAATACTCAATAAAAGCATAATGATGCATTAGATTAGGTTTTTTTATCATATTGTTAGTATCCAACGACTTTGCCAGCGACTAATCTAATTTTGTAAAAAAAAACTAAATATGGAACGATCTATTGCAATCTAATTAGTGTTACTCACTATTAGGAATAAGATTGAGAGTTATGATAAATAAAAAAAAGACTGAGAGCAAACAAAAGGAATACAGAGCAACACCTCTTTTCACATCACGCGATAGGGTTTGAGAGAAGTCCCAAATTTAGTGGGATATAGTGATTGTGCGAAGAAAGAACCATTAGTTCAAATTTTATTTTATCTTAGGGTTTCTCTCTTGGTGAAAGTTGTGAAATTGTATCCACGAAACCCTCTTGCATTGACGATCGAGATTGTCTCTAACAGTGTAAGTAATGTTATGGATTATGGTTTGTTGGAAAGTCTTAGCTTAAAACTATGAACGCTATTGAAAATTAAGATTTACGCTTCACCTTAACAACATTTGATTTATCTTTGAACTTTTTAAGCAAGTCCTAATCAATCATATTCCCTCAAACATGAAATGTTTTCTCAAATATATTCTCGATGAATCCCTCACATGAACTTTGAAGAGAACCTACCAATGAGGTCAGATATGTTCCTAGGCAAACCCATAGGATTTATATTCAACATTATTCAATAAATAAGTATTAGATATTGTTGGATATTCAGTAGTATCCCTATTTAAAACACTAAAAGCTCATCCGAGAATTCAAGAAGCTCTGAGCAAGACTTTTCAATCAGGCTCATTGCATCGTGATTAAACAGAACAAAAGTTGCAAATTCAATATCATATATATGACACACAGCTTCACAATAACCTGAGATAAATTTATATATGACACACAACTTCACAATATCCTAATTGCACTATTATTTATGATAATTTTAATATTTGGATTTGAATAACTGTATTCATTCTATCCATATCATATCCATCATTGCTTAGTAGTTACTTACACGAACCCAAAATTACTACTTAAAGTAAGTTGAATGCCATGTGAGCACAAATGAAACATAAAATTGAATTCTAGTTTTATATTTTGCAACCCCAACATGTACTAAAATGAAAGTGCAATGCAAAAGACAGAATATTGGTAAATGGAATAAAAAATTTAAAGTTGAAAAGAATGGGTAAAACCCATATGCAGTTATAAGAATACTTACGGAATGAACCCAAAACAGGTTCAGCACCTATGTTGTAACAACCCGGCTACCTTTTTGCTCTTGTGCTTCTGATTGTCTCCATCTTCTCTCGATAGTTGTTCCGGTCGAAAGGATTTTCAAAGCTACAACAGTGATCAAAACAGGGGAAAAACCACATTGTTATAAGGGTGACAATAACACTTTCGTAACCGGACAACCATAGGTGTACCTTCATCACTGCATCAACACAATTTTGTTACTATTATAGCAATATCTCACTATTTTCTACATCTGCTATTCTGGGTCTGATTATATATATTGGGGAGTATACCTGTATACAATACAAACGTAAGAACAACTATATCATTAATTTCTCACTATGGAGGTTGACTATATTGTAGGCACAGTCTTCAATCTATTTATTGAAATGAGATGATTGCAAAATTGATAAACTTAGGAAGTACTCCAAAACAATGTTATGATTTCAAAAGCTGAATCTTTTTAGCCATAAAGATACTGCACTGCCAAAATTCCTCTAAAGCTTTATGATCACAGAAGCCGAAGGGGAAAAAAACCATTTGAACATGATTGAAGAAAATTTCAAAAACTTCAAAGAATAAAAATATTACCAAGAAAAAGCAAAGAAAACCCATTTAGTTTGACATGATAAAAAGACAAACTTTACAACAGAAGAAATAAAATCAAAAACAAATCACGGTAAGGTGCTGAAGAAGTTGTGGTGGTTTAGAACGTCGGCGTATTTTGGCAGTGGAAGTGGCGAATATCGTTCTTCATCCTTCACACAGTATCGTGGCCAACTTTGTTATGATGCTAACGAAGGAAATTCTTCAGAAATTTAGGGAAAAACGAAACCCTAACGAATGAAGATAGAAGGAGTGATGGTCCATGGAGAGAGAGAAATGCAATGCTCTATTTCTTCTGATTTTCTTCTTTCGCTGCTTTGCGTTTTGAGTTGATCAAGATGAAAGAAGAGATGAAGGACAAAATTTTGTAGTTCATCAAAAAAAGATTGAAATTTTGTGATAGAAAATGAGAGAAAAAGAAGGAAGAGGAATGTGCGAATGAGAGATGAAGAGAGATTGTCGAGAGAGAGATTGGATCCACAAAATTAGCATTGTATTCATTACTAGAGCCACAATATTAGCATTGTATTCATTACTTGTTTTTGTTTTTTTGAAATAGTCACCTGCAATCAATGTTATTAAAATCGACCAGGTGATCAACCCGAGCAGGTCACTGGGTCATTGGGTCAATGGTCGAACCGAGGGGTCACTAATTGACCCGCATGACCCGATATCAATAAATTTGGTATTAAATTAATATGAGAATTAGAAAATGTAAGATATTATAAGTCAATATTTTTAAATTTAATATAATCTTGAATTAAAAACAAATTTGAAAATCAATAAAATTACTCATATTTAATAACATTCTAGTTAACAAATATATAGAATCTAAAATCTATGGAAAGTGATACAAAATATTAGATGTCAAATAAATATGATATATAAATGTAATATATAAGTATTAAAATACATATAAATAAATATAATTAGTAGGTAATAGGTTTTGCTAGAAAAAAAAGGGTATATATTTTATAATACGCTTCAGTTACAACAAAACGTGGTTGCTCAAATGGTTAGTGTTGGAAGGTGTTTTCAATAAAAGCTGAGGTGGATGCCACGTATTTATTTGGAGATGTGTGTGACTTTTTCTGATTGGTCCTAGTTGTAAGCCTATGTGGACAAACTCATGATTTGTATTACTTATGATTCCCAATTAATTTAAAAAAAAACTGCAGAAAACACAAACTCATAACTCTATCTTCTACAACTCGTAAAAACAATCTTCATCTTCAAAACACAAACAAAATACAACAACCAATAAACTAAAAATCATCTCTCACTCATCATCTTCAACCCATCATCTTCTTCTTCTTCAACCCTCAACTTAGAAACCCAGCAAAAATCTAAGATTATAAGGATAAAAAGATAAATTAGTTTTAAAACTCCTCCTTTTCTCTTATGACAGTTGGGTCGACCCGGTGCTCCCGAGTCCGATTCTCGCAGTGGACAAACTCGGCATTGGGAAATGCAAAGTTTCCTCCTTAGCATGAGCGAATATTAGTCATTCATTGAAAACGTTAAAACACTTTGTGGGTAGTCAACAATAGTCTAAACCAAAAAAAAAAATCCCTCGCCTCCCTTCCCCTCTTGATTAAACCAAACAAGCCCAAAAAGTACATATATAAGAGTTTGCGCCTTTTAATTATATATGCATCTTTCTACAAATCCTGCCTAAGTTTTACTGCTGATACAATACCTATTTTGTTAGATGCACACCTAAAATCCCACTACAAGAAAATCGCGTAATACCGCGGTTTTCTCTATTGGTATGGCTCTTGCAGAAATTTGGCATTTCCAATGAATTTTGCCGTCGGTAACTTTCTGGTGGATTTTTTTCCCTCTGTACCCTTTCGACGAATTTTAAAAAAAAAAATTTGCCGGCAATTTAAAAAATCCGCCGGTAACTTAAATAATCCGCCGGAAATTTTTATCTAAAAAAATCCACCGGAAAAATACAGAGGAAAAGAAATCCGCTGGAACCGTCCGGAAATGCCTATAAATAAAATTTTCTCCTATGTTTTCTCTATCTTATCTTTCTTCTTCTTTCTCATACTCTCCAATCTCCATAAATTTCTCTATACATCTCTCTTCTACATTTCTATTTTCTTCTTCCTTCTCGTGCCTTCTTACTCCTTCATTCTTATTCCTTCTTATTTCTTCATTCTCATTCTCTCTATTGCGTTAAAAAACACCCTTAGAGCAAGTGTACTCTTTCGCAGAAGTAGTATAAAATATTATCGTATCCACAGGGATTAGTTAACAAGTACCAAACTAATCAAGATTATATACTGTTTAGGTGAACAAATAAATGGTTGTTATGAAAACAAAATAAAAATAAATAAATAACAAGAATTAAAATGAAAGGTTCAATTAATGGAGAGAGGTCTAGGGTCACGGTTCCACTTGCAAGTTTCAATTCCCCTATGTATAATTCTATCTGAATTACTCTATTTTACTTAATTACCAATCTCTTTACTAAAACTATTAATTTGTTTGGTCATTCGCGATTAATATTCTTTTTCCTAAATTAACCATTGTTTGGTCATGCAAGAATTTAAATTCAGGAAAATCATAAAGGACAAAAAAGGTAGAATGATTGGAAGAATAAATTAAAGTTTTGTCATGCATTAATTATAGCCCCAATTATCCTATAGGTCAGACTCAGTCGACCCGGTGCTCCCGAGTTCGATTCTCGCAGTGGACAAACTCGGCGTTGTCGAGTGCAAAATTTTCTCCTAAGCATGAGTTTGCGCCTCTTAATTATATATGCATCTTTCTACTAATCCTGCCTAAGTTTTACTGCTGATAGAATGCCTATTTTGTTAGATGCACCCCTAAAATCCCACTACAGGAAAACCGCGTATTACTGCTAATTTTTTCCGTTGGTACGGTTCCCGCGGAAATTTGGTATTTCCGGTGAATTTTTTTGTCGGTCAATTTCTGGTGAATTTTTTTCCCTCTGAACCTTTTTGGCGGATTAAAATGAAAGGTTCAATTAATGGAGAGAGGTCTAGCTAGGGTCACAGTTTCACTTGCAAGCTTTGATTCCCCTATGTCTAATTCTACATGAATTACTCTATTTCACTTAATTACCAACCCCTTTACTAAAACTATTAATCCGGTTGGTCATTCGCGATTAATATTATTTTTCCTATATTAACCCTTGTTTGGTCTTGCAAGAATTTAAATTCAGGAAAATCATAAAGAACAAAAAGGTTGAATGATTGGAAGACTAAATTAAAGTTTGGTCATGCATTAGTTATATCCCCAATTATCCTATAGGTCATGCGCTGATGAGGTCAGACTCAGTATTGATTCGTGTGTGTTGGGGACAAAATTAAGAGTGACTCATCTGATGCTAAGATCAGAGCTAGCGTTGAAGATATTAGAGGGATGAGAAGCAGGTGCATTCAGCTGAGTTGATGATGGAACCGATTCCCAAAATCCCAGGTCAGTGAAGCTGAGATCGGACAATGTGTAAACGAATCCAATACCTTGTCATCACAGAGTAGAGAAGGTGCATAGAGATGGGTGTCTTAATAGAACACATTCCGTAGAGCACTTTGAACTCAAGCAAAGTGATAACACTTTTCCGTACAAGCGTTACTTCCGTTCTAACACAGCACTAAAATACTAAAGTATTAGGTATCGTATCCACAGAGACTTGGTCATATTTATGCGGTTCAACAAAACTCTATAATCTCAAGTGGTGAAAATAAAGTGTTTTGGTTGTTTTCATATAATTTGTAAAAACATATATAATTTAAATAAGGATGCAAGCAAGTGATGAAAGCGTTGGAATTAGATTTCACTAACTTTACTTAGAGGTATCTTATTGATTCAACATACATATTTCAGTTTCATCTATTGATTCATCATCATCATCATCAGTTCTTCCATCTTTGCTAGTTCCTTAGACAAAGTGAAATCATCAATTAATCTACCTAAACAACGATTCCTCAACTATTTAAGTAAACAATAGCATTAAGTTCAGATGATTATGTGAATAGAAAACTAAATTCCATTCCTAGATATCTAGCTTTTTAGGTGATTTAAGCTAGAACAAGATTCAATATCTATTTTCCAATCAAACATCAAATCTAATCATCAAGTTATAGGTGATCAATCTACAACTAGCATTAAGAACAAGAATAAACCATTGAATCAATGCATAAAACTGAAGATATATAAATATGACTCAAAGCAAATACATAAGTGAAAGTGTAGTTACATCTAATCCAAACAAAGTGAGTTTAAGTATCCATTTTCATGGTAGCCATCATACAAATGATAGAAAAGATGAAAAACCTCAAGATCTAACACCCTTGTTCCCTCAAGATGATGAGAAACCTTAAAATATTTCAATCTTGTCTTCCTTTAGATTCTGTATGTGAATATGTATGAGTCTCTTTTAAAATTCGAGTTCAGCCCCTTTATTTAGAATTTTGGACAGTCCCGTAGCTTAGCTAGCATTCTGGGTAGCTTAGCTACTCGTTCTCTGCCTTCAGCATGAAGAAAGGTCTCAACTGGAAGTCTTCAGGATAAAGTAATGTCTGACACTGCTGGCTAAGCTACTAACAGAAGCTAAGCTGCTGATGTCATGTGCCAGAAATGTTAGGCGCCACTAGCTAAGCTGTTGACAGCTACTAAGCTACTCGGGTCTTCTTTCTTCAAGACAAAGAAAGGTATCTGCTAGAATTCTTCAGGGTGAAGCAATATCAGACATCACTTGCTAAGCTAGCCATGGAAAACTAAGCTACTGCCAAAATTCTGCATTCTTCAATTTCACTTGTTTTTGGTCTCCGTTGATCTTTAAATGCAATTTTTCACCTATATAAACAAAATTTAAGGATTACAATATAATTTCAATAAAAACACAATATATTTACTAAAATATATATTAATTAATATTATTAATATTTGAGTGAGAAATTAACCTAATATCATATCTTAAGTTAAATAAATGCTTACAAATGATTAATAATTTTAAGTAAATTAAGCACTTATCACAAAGCGTCGATTAAGTGTTGATCTGTAAACAAAGACGCGACAAAGGCTAGCGTTGTTACCTGGGAGCATAAGGAGAAGGCAAAGGCAGAGAGACAACAAGGCATTCCATCGAAGTGTTTTTGGAACGCTTTTTGACACCACAACCAAATTTTGAAGTTGAAACTCCAAAGTTAGCATGTTTTGCTTCATTGTTAGAATCAAGCAATATCCAGATGGATTTGAAGAAGACGTCAAATCCATTCTCAAGACCAAGGTGCCTCCCTACGTATTTTGCGAGAATGAAGTTAAACCTAACTAGGTCAAGATGTTGCACAAGATTTTTGTCGAGAATTTAGATCTAGGTCTTGAGGACTCCTCATATCCGAGCATATTGAAGCTGAGCAAGCCAAATTGGAGGAGGCCATGTTTGTTGATGGTCCCTTTCCACATTTTATTTAGTACATAGACAAACTTACCCTGTCTCACCACCATGAGCAAGGAACGGGGACCTAATGCCGCCCATTGTGCTCACTAATGTTCTGAATAGAACTCAAGATTTTGGTGAAGAGATTACCCCATGGTGGTGGTTAGCTGTAAGACACTCTAACACTCAAGTTAATAGCTAATTGAGGCGAGTGTATAAGGTCGGCTAAAGTGTACCTTATTTACGAGGTTTTAGTTAGCTCATATAGTTGCAAGGTAAAGCTTGTAAATTTGGCCCGACCTTCGATGGTGGCCCATTAGCTTATTAGTTTGGGTCGAATCTAATTCCAAAATAATAATGTTAGTTCTACCAGTAGGTCGCAGAAAGGTCACACTTCACTTAGATAACTTTGGTTCTACTAGCAAGATGCAGTTAATGTTAAGTTCATTTTTTGTTTGCATGTTTTCAAGACGATTCTAAGTGGTCGCATATGATTTAGTATCAAAGCATCCTAGAGCTTGCTTAAAAAGGCGAAGTAAATTTTGTACATCCAACAAACTATAGACTTGATACTTAATTTCTTAAAAAATAACTATAAAAAAATTGAAAATTAAGAAGAAATTGTTTTACAAAAAGTCCAAGACAGATATAAAGAAATTTCCCTGATGGTGCTCAATATTGGATCAAGGAACTTGAGAAGATACTTAGACATTAACCTGATAGTCAAGATCTATTGATACTAGGTATAAAACTTGAACATTTACATTAACAACAATGATAATTATAACGAAAAAAATCCTACGAAACGTAAGAAAACCACTGTAAAATGGGGTCTAATAACAAAACACAAGCAACACATCCATTTTATAACTGTTCTTACATTTCGTTTTGTGCCACCAAGTACTTTCCTTACATTAATTAATAACTTTATATAGAAGTGAATCTTCAAATTCAACTGTTGAATCATTAGATTTTAGTCATGTATATAAAATTTCAAAACAATTTGGAAACTTATAGGTACATTGTCTAACAAACAAAACTTGCTTGTATTTTAGATAACAATAATGTTATGTGGACACACAAATGCAGTGTCCTTTGTGTTTTGGGTGTTTTCGTAATTTGTGTATGTTGTATAAGATGAAAAAGTAAGTGAGAGATACACATAGAAGTATATGGTGTCAAATCTTTTGAGTCCAAATAACACAACTCTTTAGATAATATATCTCTCAATAAAATAAAATAGCATGATGATTATCATGCAAGCATCTCTCAAATGCAAGCAATCTCTAAAACTAACTTTATACACCATTCCTCATGGGAAACGGAAAAAACAAAGAGCAATACAGGTGCAGTACCATAAGTACTGGTTGTACTGGTCTAGACACAAACACCCTTTATTTAAAAAAAAAATATATAAAATTTTATTTGAAACGCAACAACTGTCAAATGGTTAGTATTGTACCTAAGTTTTTTATTTGAAACCCTTAATTTCGATACAGCACTTCCGGCACCTATGGTATTGTACCTACGTTTTTCCAAAATCAAACATCTCACGAGGAACTACCATATAAAGTTAGTTTTAGAGATGTTTGCGTGAAAACATGCATATTATACCTATCGATTAGTGAGCTTCTTCGTAGACTAATTACTCTTGGGCCCAAATATGTTGTGTCTACTACCTAGCCCAAATAATGTGTATACAAAGATAACCACTCACAAATCAAAGACTATACATCCTATGGGTGTCTCCAGGTAAGCAATGCAGTAGTTCTTAGCGCCAAAACCCCCTGGTTGCCGGTTGCTTGTCGCCATGTGTTCCATGTCTGCTGCGTGTGGTCCACGTTGAATGCCAAGTGTGTCTTCTCACCAGCAAGGTTCTTCTTGTCAGTGAAGACATGTGACCAAATCTGTGTTCCTGTTTGTTGATGATTTTAAAGAATCTCATTTCAGCTTCTATTGGCCACGTGTTTTCTTCTTCCTGCTTCTGTCAACATCTTTTTGATTACCTTGGTTCTCTTTTCTTTACTCCATTCGTTTGTTCCCACCTGGTGACATTGTTCTGTTTCTTTATTTTACACTCTTCTCTTTTGTAAGTACATTGTATTCGGTCCATTTCTTTCCTAATCTCAGACACACTCTTCTCTTTTTCTTCAACTTCATCTTCTTCCAAAATTCCTAGAGGAAGATATGATTGTGAGTGAAATGGATTAAGGGGAGAGAGAAGACAGAGCGGGAGTGGTGAGGAGAGAGAGGCTGCGGATTTGAGAAAGAAAGTGCGAAGAGGGTGCACAAATCTGAGGGAGAAAGGGAGAAAATGAGGGAGATGTGTTGCATGTGGGGGCGGGGGTGCGGCGATGCGGTGTCCATAAAGGTAACTCACTTCTATTTGCTTCTGATTTCCTTCTCATTTTCTCAAATTCTTTCTCCTCTTCACATTTTGTTTTTGACCTCACTCACGTCCCGTACTCTCTCTTCTCCACTAGCCCCCTCTTCCTTCTTTCTCTTTCTTCTACACTTACTTCATCTTCCTCCCTCACCCAAGACAAGTTTTTTTAAAGATTCATTTTCTTACCCACTCAAATCTATGCAAAAAAGCAGAAAATAGGTTGGATATTCATCTTCATCTTTAGTATATATGGCATTTTTCGTTTTATCATCTTCAGGTTGAAGAAAGTTATTTTATGGTCTTTATGTGGCTTTTGTTTTTTTACATTTTACTACTCTGACAAGAAGAGCTCCCAAAATATGCAATGGGGTTATCAATGGCTTCAAACCCATTTCCTTCAACAAACAAACACTCCAAAGTTACAAGTTTTGGGAAAGGTATTGGCAATCCCTATTCTCCTATTTGTTTCTGTTTTTTGTTTGAGCCCTCCTTATTATTTTATTTATGAATCAAAATTTAATTTTTTGGTGTTGGGATATTTAATAAACAAAATTAGTGTTGGGTTGAAATATTGGATGGAGAGGAGGAGATGTAAGGCCAGGGAAATATTCTGATGGAGAGGAAGAAATTTAATAAGTCTCTTTCATTTAAGTTGTTGGGTACAAAGATGAAATTTCTATTTGTTTATCACCAAAATGTTCTCTTGCTAATACATGAGGTAGGGATATTACTAACTTTTATTCACCGGGTCAAAGGTTATAGTTCACCATAACCATAATGTTCTCTTTTAGTTCATGTCTACCTTTCTTTGCAAAATCGTTTGAGTTGTGAGCATTTTGGCAAATGGCTCCAAATCCTAAAACCTGGAAAAATGATTAAATTAATGGTAGTATTTGTGCTGATGTAGGAAAGAAGAAGGAAAGCAAAACAGATACTTATGCATTGAGGAGGTGAAACAAGCAGAGAAAACATGAAGAATATGATGAAGAAACAATGAAATGGTGGGCTTTCTTCTGCGTTTTCAGAATTTTCTTGAATTTTTTTGATGAAAGGGTGTTACCTGTTATGGAAATTACTCAACCATTTTGTTTGTGGAGATTAATATTGGTAATTTTATAATTTTTGTATTAGTTGTGCTAAGTTTTGATTGATTTGGACTCAAGCTTGGTTTTTAATAAGCTTGCTGCACTCTAATACTTTGATATGCGGGAGAGATTGTCTACACTCTAATGCTTTGATATGAGGTATTTTATGGTAGATATTGCCTTTCAAGTGGTTGAGGCATTTCAGATATTGTCATGCAATGACACAGTGAAGGCAATTTTAGTTAAGATTTTTGGTGGTATAATGAAGTGTCATGTTTAGATCAAGTAAATTTTGTGAGTTTTCACTTTTCACACTCTGATTTCAGATGCTCGGTTACCCACTTCCTTATTTCTTTTGTAAACATCAATTTCCTATTGTTTTTGAAAGAATAATGCTGATAAGAATGCATTCTTTTATGACATTAATAAATTTGTTTTTGTTGCTCAGAAGTCTAAGTAGGTTTTACATTGGTGGCATTCATAGTGCCTTTAACCATTGGTGCTTTAATATTCATGTCTAAGAAAGTCGGTAAAATTTACTTTTTTGTTTCTAACTTTCCATGACAGTGGGGTTTACTTTTGCAGTATTTTTCTACTACTTTCCTTCTTCCATATGATTTAGTGGCATTTCCTGTTAATGC
Organism: Astragalus glycyphyllos; assembly: GCA_963573325.1. Classification (NCBI taxonomy): domain Eukaryota; kingdom Viridiplantae; phylum Streptophyta; class Magnoliopsida; order Fabales; family Fabaceae; genus Astragalus; species Astragalus glycyphyllos. Next base: position 40,467,199 of record OY754312.1, read on the forward strand.
TTTTACGTTCACGCCATTGGCAGCTGCTTTGAGGGGTTAGAAGGATGGTTGATGGATGGGGAAATTTCAGCTTGGTATTCTCATACATACTTGGAATGAGATGCATATCATGTAAGTGTTCTTTTGTTGTTTACAGTTGCTTCATTATGTCGTTCATTGGCTGAAGTGGAGGGTTGATAATTTAGTGCATCAATTAACACCTATCTATCTAACTATTAAAAGCATACATCGATTTATATTGTATGAGTTGAGTTAACAGCTACCACATTACCTTTAGCCAACGACTATATATAATTTTTAGGAATTTTGAGAGGCTCAATCTCTTATATAGTATTTATGCATACATAGTTACGCACAAATTTTTTGGATCATTTACTGTCAAGTTTAACAATTCTTGGAACAAAAGCAAAATTAACTGTTTTCATGGATTTCTTTCAAGACCAGTGCAACAAAGGTAAGTCATGTTTCTTGGCATTTTAAGGCAATAGGGTAGTGATTCTCATACATAAACTCATTTTTGATTTAATAATGTGACCTTTGATGACCATTTTCTACTGATGCCCGATTTTACTGTATTGCTAATCTAAGAATGGGATGCTTAGACATTTAGGCTATCACTTTCGAACCTTCATGTTTGATATGGATAAATGTAGTATAGTAGTTAATATTGTTTCGTTTCATGCAATATTTTCCAATATCTCTATATGAGGGACATCAACTAAATATAAAGGATTGAATTAATAATTACTATGCCTTGCCTTCGTCTGCTTTTCCATTTTATATTCTTATGTTGTGGTTTTTTCTTTAGTTTTGTGGGCTATTTCTTCAAATTGCTGACATGATGCTATTTTTCTTCATTTTTTTGAACTTATTTTTGCGATTAACTTTAGATGATTAGAGGTTGTTGGAGGAAGTAAATGTTGTGACTTCAGATAAAAACAAAAAAATTCATGAATTCAACTGGTTCTCTAACAAGGTACTGCAAAGAAAAATGTTATATATTGCTTGGGTTGAAGCAAGAAATGAATTTGGCCTTGGTGGAACATCCCTATTTTAGTACACACACTTACGGAGAGAAAAGGTTCTGCTAATACAAAATGCATAACAAAATAAGCTTAAAAATGTGTAGACCCCATTTTTTGTTACTTAGTCTATTCAATTTTTTATTCAAGAAATATACCAGTTCTGATTTGAAAAAAATCTTAACTTTTTGTTATAAATTCATTTTTTCAGTGTCTTTACAAATGTAATCATTGGCTACTTGCAACACAATCCTGCAAAGAAGTAAAATTCATTTTGCTTGGCCAGTGAATTCATTCTTCTCTGATCCTAATCAAGATGCTAATGGTGGTGCCAGTGAATTCATTCTTCTCTGATCCTAATCAAGATGCTAATAGTGGTAACTATGCCTATGTCATTTTTTCTTTATTTTTCTTACCTACATAGCCCTATTGATGCGATTATTGATTAGCATTTTCAAGCTGTGATGAGAAAGTACTGAAAGAAAGAATTGAGTAATGATTTGCTTTCATTTTCCTTATTTTTAATCAGTTACTGATTTTTTTATAAAATAGAAAGTTACTACAAAAATTGGTTTTTACTTTCACTTTTGTTTATATAGTATTTTTCAGATGATAATGATATGAAATGATTTGTGAATGTTGCAGAGTCCAGATGGGGATATAATAGATTGGATTCCTGTTTCTAAGCAGCCAGCTTTTGACCATCCTTTTCTCAAAGATCATATAATCCAGGTCCGTTTTCTTCATTCAAGATCTAATATTTCTGTTCCTCTCTATCTTCCCATTTTTGATGAGTTTTTTTTTAAACTCTATTGTTATGCTTTTGATTAATTAGATGAGACCAGATTTCCATCCTGAAGGGCTTTTTGATGAGAATAAGTTAGCTGAAAATAAAGGAAAAACGCCTACTCCAATCACTCAACTATGGCATTCTTAATGGTAAATGTCCTGCTGACACAATACCTATCAGAAGAACAAAGGAAGAAGATGTTCTGATAGGTACCAAGTACAATATTAAGTAAAATAGAACAGATTCAATGAAACAGTAACGAAAATGAGAGTAATGTACTTGTATTCTATGGAATTCAGTGAAAATATAAGTAAGATAAAAAGGGAAACTAGTACAGAGCACCAGGAAGGTGAATGTACGCCCGAACCCAGCCTAGCCAATAGGTAAAAACCAGTCTACCTCAAAATGACAACATCCCTACTTTTATTCCCCAGCATCACCTGTGTGAACTGCTGAATCCTAACAGAATTGCACCCTCCCTCATGCCAGCTCAGCAGAGTTGATTCTCCACTATTCCACTACTTAGATGAATTACCCTTCTTACCCTTCCTTACATAACATTTCCCAAACATATCCTTTTTTCCAAGTTTACCCCTGTTCTCATCATGTTCTGAGAGCAAGTTCAGTTAAAAGATATGGAAGGAAGAAGCATAAGTCGATCCTTAAACCAAGATCAGCAGAACCTGATCTAATGAACCATTTATTCTAGCCATGTAAGTAAGATTTGCTTTATTTTTAGTTTCTAATGAATTATCCCTCTTGCTTTCTCTTATACTGATAGTGCTATGCTGCTTTTCTTTTGCCTCCTCTTTATGGACCCATTAATTCTTTCTCAATTCACATAATAATTGTTAGAGACTTGAAGTTAGAGACTTGAATTTTGGCTATCTCCATTTTAATTCTCTTACTATGCTACTAATTTGCAGCTAGGATAAATATTAGTATCTTATCTAAGAAGGAATAAGATAAAACTTAGGTCACATTGGTTTTAGCTATGTATGTGGCTTTTCCAGTAAGTATAAAACCTCTTTTCAACTTGAAACTCAGGGTGTTTGTTGTTTGTGTGGTTTGATATTACTGTGTATTATATTATATCAATAGTGCTTCTGTTTCAGTTTCAGTATTGGTTATCTACAATGCTAGGAAGAGTATGCATGTAACCCACAAAAAGTATTGGTTATGTACAGGAAGCACAACGCAAGCGATAACGACGACATGATGAAAAAGGATGTGGACTATGGTAAGCATGGTGCATTTGGGTATTGATCTATGTTTTTATTGATTGGCTTTTATTTATTTAGTTTTCTGTCAAACTATGTTTTGATCTATATAAACTTCATGTTATATGTTGTTCAGTGTGGATTTGTTTTTAAGGGGATATGAGTGGTGTTGTGAATTGATTTGATTGTGATCTATGGTGGGTGAAATTAATTTTCGATTTTTTTTCGGTTCTAAAGTAATTACAAGGCTTTAATTTGACTTTCTAGAATATGCTTATATTTTATTGAAATGTATAAGTACCTTAACTTGATTATTGTTTATTTTCGTGAAAGAAATTGTGAAAAAAAAATCTAGATAAAGGGTAGACCTTTTTGGCCCTATTGTAGTGTTCACTACACCAGCATTCTCAGAGCAATGATGTTAAACCAGTAGATTTTCAGCAAAGGCTAAATGATGTGGCACCAGAAAAATTGATAGTCATAACAGTGTTTGGGGTAGTATATGCTTTAATGTGCTTTTCATGTAGAAACTAAAGTTTATTAGATTATCATCTATTGTAGGGAGGATTATCTACATTTCAACAATTCTTTTAGTTGCTTTCAACAATATCAGCATATCATGACAACATTGAAAAGAACTTAAAAATTGAGTAGTAATTGGCTCACATTACGCAGGTTCTTCTTTTCATCCTATTTTATTTCATATGATGAGCTTAAACTCTGATTTTGTACAGAGGATATGGTTTTATATGCTTCATGTATGATGGGTATTAGAAAGATATATGGAATGGTATTTCAGTTCGTGATAACTATACTGTATATTTATAACTTTAAATATTTGAATTGGTGGGACTATTAGTTGGGGAGCATTTTAGAAATTGCAATTGATCTAACTATTGATTTGTTGAGTTTTGATTGTTGTGCTTACAGTGGTACTGTTCACTCCAATGGTTATATTCACTTGCTTACACTCCATGGAAGAGAAGGTGGTTCAAAGCCTTTATGAGGCTATGATATTATGAGTTTCTAGGTTAGGCTGAGATATATGGGATGCACTTTTGTTAGGTAAATACTAATGAAAATGATCAGGCTTCCAATTGGATGGTATTGTGTATTGAAAATGGAGCATTCTTTCAGATACGGTTCAATTGCATGGTATTTTGTATTTGAAGATGATCAAACCCTTGATAACCCAATTATGATGATCACTAGCATTTCTACTACTATTATCGCTTTTTCTTTCGATTTTATCATTTTGAACCTTTTAAACATAACTTTGTCGTTAAAATTTGACTTCAATTACTATTAATCTAATCTTCCTCTTATAATTTTTCTGTCGACCCTAAAGTTTTGATCCCGTGCATCGCACGGGTCACGACGCTAGTATGAAGTAAATTCATTACTCTAGTTTATTAATGGGATCTAACTTTAACACCCAAGTGGCTTTACAGGCACACTTACCCTTCTCTAAACTTACCCTAATGTTCACTAGAGAACACATACAAACATGGATGGATCAGGAAGTGGGTATCCTTGCTCATATTAATTGGTCAACTTTCTTTCTGATCCCAATCAATGAAATGGACAATCATCTTTATTGGATGACGCTCTGAAGTGGATTGATAGTAGAGTGTGGCACTATAGTGTCGACAAGGTCTGTAGAGAATAGGCGAGCCGATTTTATGGCTATGCTTGGGACATGAGACTCATGAATTTCATTGGATGAGAAATACTACTAACACTCACTCTACCACTTAGCATTTCTCTTTATTGGATAAACAATCATTTTGGTCTCTGAATGTGTAAGGCGTTATTATAGTCTTTGAATGTATTTTTTGTTGGTCAATTTAGTCCCTAAACTTACAATCAAAAGAGACATTCAGAGACATGTATGTAATTTCGATACATTCAAGAATTATAATGACAGCGTCTCACACATTTAGAGACTAAGGACCAAAATAACTATCCAGTTTATCAAAAAAGAATACAAGAAATTAGTAGTAAAACACTCATCATAAGCATCCCTTTCCACTAAACAAACAGTAACTTTAATTTGTATTAATCTGCATTAACCGAGATAAAATTTGGAAAAGCAATAGATGTCAATATCGAGATAAATAATTGTTCTAGTAAAAAGAATATAGTATATTATCTTATAGAAAAAATGTAACCAAAATCCTGTTTTGGACCACCACCTGATCAAGATCCATATCCATGCATGCGTAAATGGTGTAAAGGCAGGCAACAAAGCAATGCATGTTACCAAGAAGGTTAATGGTGACCCACAATACACTTGTTCCCAAAATCAATCCACCACACTGATAATTGATTGGGTAAACTCACAAAGACATTTCTTTACGGTCTCTCAAGAGTTCGGATTTAACTTCATCCCTAGATGTCAAATTAGATGGACCCTCACTCATTCACATAGCTATCTGGCGGGTGTTTGATGTGTCTCTTAGATAAGATTTGCTTCCTTGCCTACTTTATTGAATCAATACCACCAAACTTATATCAGGAGAGAAAACATCTTGAGAAAGGGTCATATATTGAGTTGGGAAACAATCTTTTTTGGTATAAATCGGGTATCCATACCGAAGACTGGATTTGAACCCAGGATCTTAGTTAAGTTAGAAAAGACCCCTATCATCTTATCAAAGCGCTCTCGAGTTGTTGGGAAACAATCTATTCAAGGGAAAAAATGGTTCCGGCAATTTTAGGTTTATGTAATAGTAGCATCCATTGTTCTAAAGTTCAGTGTGACTTGTGAAACCTATGAGTGACATGGACCTAACATTATTCTGTCATTCAAAGACACTTGAATTGGATCATATTGTGCAAATATTATGCCTATGATATGATATGACAATTGAGTAATACTCCCTCCGTTCCTGATCTTTGGTACTTTTGGCCTTTTATTTTTGTTCCAAAACAATGGTACTTTTAAAAACCCAATGTACAATTCACCTAATTTTTCCTAATATACCCTCTATATTTATTTATCCTTTTAGAGTTCCAACGCATGAATTAATTGTCCCAAGACTATTTTACTTTAACTTCAATTATCCCAATACAACTACAAGTGGGGCATTTTAGTACTTAAACAACACAAATTAATGGAACCCTAATATGTGTGTAACAAGCCAAAAGTACCAAAGATTAGGAACGGAGGGAGTAATAGCAATAACAGGTGTCAATCTATGTTGCATGGGTATGGGTACAGTACCGGCACCGGGTACTAGTGCTGGTACGGGATACGTGGTTTTTCAAAAAATCAAGGTACGAGTACGTAACATAAATTTGTTATAAACATCACTAAAAGATAGAAAGCACAAATAATTAAAAGATATAACAGAAAAATATACAATGAAGTATTGGAAAGTATTGCTTATATAGCAGAAAATAGAAAAAAATATAAAATATAATAGAAAAAGTTTCAATATCATCAAAAAATTAATGAAAAATCTAATTTTTTACCATACGACAAACAAATATTTACATATCCGACTATAAACATAAAACGATAAGTACCCATAAGTACCTAATGAGTACCGGTTCCAGATACGTACCTGGTACGGGTACGACTCCAATTTTGAAGTACCTATGCTTTAGATGTGTCAATAATTTAAAGAGCTTAAAATGTCTTTTGGACCTGCTTATATTTTTGCTAATAACTTGTACAAATATAACAGCTCTACCTCTCAACCCAATATGAATTAATGCATTGAGCTTGTTCCAAATATAACAACAAATAATACTCTTGTTATTTCACTTCTTATTCTTCTTATTTTTACTGCTCTCTGCTAGCCTAAGTCAGTGATCTTCATCTAACAATTCAATACAATGATTGAACCTGTAGACAGAGATAGCTTCTAACATATGGCCATTATGCAAGCAAATGATGAAGCACCGCATATAAAATTCACTCTATCTACATAGATATCATAAATCTAATCAGGAAGTATGTATATTCAATTTTTAAATTAACACATTCGTTGTCTACTTATAATACATTGAGGAAGTGTGTGAGGCAAATCATAAGCTGGAATTTGTCACACTGAAGTGTGAAAATAAAAAGGTAGGGTAAGGGGAATATACCACATTACCATGTTTGATTTTTTACAGCTTCATAATTGGTGACAGGAAAAATACAAATTTGCACATAGACTTGAAACACATATATATAAATGCATAAGAAATTTCATAGGCAACCAAACCATACTAAACCAGCCATACCCTCTTACTTTTTAGTTTCATTTCATTATCCTCTCTCAGCTTTTCAGTTACAAATATATTCAAAGAAGAGTAATGAAAACCTTTGATTCCAAAGATGCATCTTTCTCATCTTACCTCATACCTCAAAAGCCAAACACATGCCAACCAAATCACCAAACTCTTGAAGACTCCACCTCAGAACTCAGCATATTTGATGCACATAAATACTTCAATGAAGTCACCAACAACAACAACATTCAAAAAGTAACCATCACCAATAACAGCAACAGCACCAACAACAACAATAGTAGAGTTTCCCCAGTGTTGGTTAATGCAAAGACAGAATCAGAACGCATTATTATTCCAGAAACCACAACAAGATACTCATCAGCTTCTTCCTTGGATAGCTATTCAAACATAAGAAACTACAGAACACGTTCCTTTCATGCTGCAACACCAACAGCTTCTTCAGAAGCAAGTTGGAATAGTCAACAAGGTTTGTTATCTCACCCACCAGGTGCTATTTCAGTTTCCATGAAAAACCCTTCAAATCTAAACCCAAACAATGATGATCTCAATAATAATAAGTTCAAAACTTCACTTTCTAAACCCATTTGGCTTTTCAGAAGAAAATGTCCTTGCTCAGGTAAAAAATCAGTCCAAGTCAATGAAAAAAAGTCAACACAACTACCCAAAACCAAGAACATTCCTTCACCATCACCACAACTTAGCCCCAACACAATGAACATGGAGTCAAACTTTAATCCACAGAACAATTGGGTTAACGTTGACCAAACAGAAACTAATATTGCCGTTAAATCTCAGCGGTTTTCATCTCAATCTCATAATTCAGTTGTGACTACTGTAAGAGTACCTGTACCATTTACAGAGGGTTTCACTTTCCCCGTGCTAAATACAAATGCCACGTCATCAGCGAAACTCAAAGTCCAAAACGGCGTCGTTTTGGAAGATGCACCGCGAGATTCGCTGGAAGTTTTTCGACCGCCTGACGAAGTCGTCGCCGTCGAGGCGAAACCCGTCAATTTTGCTTTCTTGCCGGCGATGTCACGTGTTGTTGTTACCGACGACGGAGATGCGGCGAGTGACGCGAGTTCAGATCTGTTTGAGATAGAGAGTTTTTCCACGGGGACGCAATCGATGTATCCTCCTGGTGTGTGTCGGATAAGTAGTAGAGACTCATTTGATGAAACGCCGGCGATGACGGAGTGTTATGAACCGAGTGAAGCGAGTATTGAATGGAGCGTGACGACGGCGGATGGATATGATGAAGGCAGTTGCGGTGGTGGTGTTGGGGGAAGTGTGGGGGCGGAGCAGTGGAAGAGAAAAGGAGGAAACGGATTATTGGTGAGTTGTCGGTGTGAGAAAGCGGTGAGTGTAGGGCCACATCCGTTGCCGGTGAAATGTGGTGGTGGAGGGTCCACGTCAGCATGGAGACACGTGAGTGGGGTAGGGAGTGTAAATAAGCCACCAATTGGGAAGTTGCATTCTCATTCTCATTCTCATTCTCATCATCGGAACAACACGCCTCGAGTCACGTCTATTGCTTTTGCGACATAGTCAATGACATTTGGTTCAAATTTGATTTTGATGTTGATGCATGCACATTATATGACTTGTGTGCTTTTTTCGGTTGGGGAAATGTTCTCTCACTCACTCACCAGAGGGAACCAATAAATAACAACGCGCATTGCGTAATGCACGGCACGGCTTCCCCATTTGTGCGTTTGTTTCTTCTGTTTTTGGGTATCCATGCAATGCTCATTTCTGTTCCATCAATTAATAAGGTGGATGGATATCTTTGTTAATTGTAACACCAGTTACCAGGCACCAGCCACTCTGAGTTGCTTCTATATTATCGCATTTCTGCTACTTTTTACTTCTTACTATTTCACAGCACAACATGGGTTGTGACGAAGGCCAATTATGTTTTTTATTATTATTAATAATTAATAGTTTTTTTGGTCAAAAATAATAATTAATAGTTTTTTTAAAACGATAATTAATATTAATAGTGTCTATTTGTTTAAGATTATTATGGTCAGTCCATATTTAGTTCCAGGAGAAAAAAACACTTTCAATATAATTGAAAATCATTATTCTTGTATTTATTTGACAAAGTTGCTGTAGATAAAATTGAGTTTTAGGGTGACTAGAAATGATTCTGATCAGTGACGGGTTCAGAAATTTTTATTAGTGGGGGCAAAAATGTAGTCTAAAATATTTTTCTCAAAAATATACTATTAGATTTTATAAATTCGTAATTTAATGACCAAAAAATACTAAAATACCTAAATTTCTATAAATTATAAAGCTAAAAGGAAAAATTAGTAGTAACTTATTCTCTATTTTATTGATCTCTTATGAATTTCTACAATTACTTTAAGAAATTTTTCATGTGGTGACAACATCTATCAAAATAGTCTCATTGGTGTAGTTCAATTGCTGATTGAAGTTAGGGACGTCTTTCGGTTGCTTTCGGGCTCGTCGAACCCGATATGCACACTCTCATTTCCCATTTACCCTATATGTGACCATTGTGTCAGCCTCTTAAAAAAAATTCTATCATAATATAAACGAAAGAGATATATTCTCTCGCCCCTTTACTAATATCTTACTCATTTATTTATTTCACACAAATTAATCAAAAGATTATGATCGAAGGAAAAAAATAATTTAATTTTACCAAATTACTTTTCTTATGCATCATTTTTTTAAACAAAAAGAAAACTGTAGATGCTTCAAAATGATAGAAACATCTCAGCTAGGCTAACACCCTACCTAACAAGTAACAACAATCAACAACACTCCATAAAATACAAACTATTGGATTTATAATGTAAAATGCTGAAACAACCTCAGGAAGTTTGTAACAGCTAGAAACAAACCAGCTAGCCGTTACACAGTCGGTTTTATAAACTAAGTTCATAACTGAGGTTTGTAACGGCTAGAAACAAACCAGCTAGCCATTACACAACCGGTTTTATAAACTAAGTTCAGTTATGAGTAGTTAGAAAGTTAGTTATGACTTATAACCAACTCCCAAACAAACTAAGTAGAGTTTGTTTTAGTTTAAAATGTGTATATATAAGCCTTATGGCCTGTTACACTTTGTACAGAAATATTGATAATAAAATTACAATTCTATTACATTGTTTTTTGATCTTTCTATCTGTGAGTCTTCTTCTTCGAGTTTTTCCTTAAGGTCTTTGTGTGTGCTATCCTTGCAAGAGTGTTGTAAGCCTCGCAATCAAAGAAAGAGAAGGAATCATATACCATTTCAGTGACTGAAATAGGTAAAGGAAAAATAGGCAAGTAAGAAGGAAGAATGTACCTTGCAGACTTGGTTGCAAGCTTGTGAGATCTTAAAGTGGTTGTTCATTGTAGAACAAGCACAGTGTTACGTGCATTCATAAAACAAGAAAGAAGAATTAGGGTTTGCTGGTTCAAAGAATCAAGGCAATAAATCACTAATTCAAGGAGGAATTAGTGTTATTACCTTGAGAGGATCTTTGATTAAAGCCTTGAACTCTTGTACCTGAAAAATTACCAAAGTCAGAATTAGGGTTTATTTCTATTGTGAGAAATCAACTCTAAATCAAAGGGCTTTTGTGATTAAAGGTTACCTGAGTGCAAATCCATAAAGATTAGTGAAGATTTAGCTCAAATCTTCACTGTTCTTGAACAAAAGGAAGTTCTTAAGTGACGAAGCCTCAGGCTGCGTGATTCAGTGCTTAAAACCGTGGTTTCTCTACATCATCATCACGCATCATCATTGACTATAGATCGTGGAGTTTCATCGCTTCAATCACCATTACAGGTGAGAACAGTGAAACCCCAGCAGTGGCTAGGTTGAGAGAGAAGAAGAAGAAAGAACTGCGCAGCAAGAAGAAGAGAGAGAAAGATTCCAGAAAGTGACTGGATTTTTAGGGTTTCCAAATATATAGTACGGGTCAGCATCCGAGTCGCGTGTATCCAAAAGAAGGATCCGAAGAGCTTCACATTTTTGTTTTTGGAACCATTATACCTGAAGTGGATTGGGCCTCTGATTAGAAGTGGGCATTTTTGTTATTCTCACCTCCAAGATTGCTAGTTACACATCCTGCAGTATAACAAGCATAGATTTTGTTAGTATTCCAACACAAACAACAAGGGGGGACGTAAATCAAAACCTTTCAAACATTATTTAAAACGATATTGAGGTAAACCAATTCTATTTCAAAAGAACTCATCATAAATAAAGCTAGAGATAGAATCCCACCAACCAAGGTTGGGCACAAAACATACTATGGGAAGCCAGATTATTAGCACATTGATAACCTCCCTAAATATATGGAATACCGCAAACTATATATTAGAGACTCGCTTCAGACAATTTAACCATCTTATAAGATGGGCCCGTTTGGATAAGCTAATTTTTGAGCTTATGAAAAACAACTTATGGAGATAAATAAGTTTTCATGTTAACCCATAAGTTCTCACAAACAAAAGTTATAATTTTATTTATTTTAAGAGATATTTCAAAAGTGGGAAGTCCCTTGCTTGGCTTTGAACATACAAAATTTTTATTTACCGATTTTTTATTTATTATATTTTTGGGCTTACTTGAAACTATCCAAAAATTCTATTTTCTACAAAATTTTAATATGTTTTTCACTTGCTTGTCATTAGTGGGGAATAAACTATATTTATGTTCGATTCTATATTAAAGAGTTTTATCTCAAAGTTACGTTTCAATGCTTTTAGCTTTTATCCTTATAATATATGTTTCAATAACTTATCAAAGTGACGTTGAAATTTTTTTAAGATCACTTTGATTTTCTTTTAATACATTAACGTTTGTTATCATCCGTTTCTTTTGATCAACGGTTCCTATATTAATATACATATATATATATATATATATATATATATATATATATATATATGCGTTTCTTTTTTTGGTTTATGATTCCAAAATCAGTTTTGATTGGTTCTTTCATTTTGTATCCGTTTCAATTGGTTTATGATTTTATTAATTGGTTTATGCGTTTGCAAACATATTTTCAGTTGTATAACCCTTTACATACCTAAAGCTTTGGTTAAGTTCTGAATATTCTAGAATACAACTTTTCAAACATATTTTCAGTTGTTATGTTTCCTTTCCCTCCGGAATGGTGCGTGTGTTTTGCATAGTGTTTTTTTTATAGGCATGTGTTTTGCATAGTTAATAACAACATCTAAAATATGTAGGTCCTATTAATATTTGGTCCATGTACAAAATCACATGCGAATAGTTATTCTATTTGGAACCTTTAAATGGACACTATATATATATATTGGGTTCAATGTATCCTTGTTTAAAGAGTAAGTAGAGGGTGTTCTTTACGTGTTAATGCAAATAACTCGTGACAAAAAGCTTCACTCTTCAAGAAAGGATTGCATTAGTGTGTTTGAATGTAGGTTTTTTTTTGGGTAATGTAATTTCTGAAGGGAATTGAAATATCTTAGTACAACCAGGGCCGACCTAATATTTAAAGAGGCCTAAAGCGAACTTCAAATTGAGACCCTTTTTGTATTTTAATAGTAATATTTTGTACAAATACTATAAAAGACATTAAAAAAACGCTATTAAAAATTACGATGACTAATAACATTGATAGAGGAAAACTTGGGGATTAAAAAAAAGTGCAATTTTTTTATAAAAACTTAAAATAAAAGTCACAAATTTTTTAGGGACTAAAACATATTTAGCTCTTAAAAAAAACTGTCAGGCATTGTAGTAGCAACAATCATACGGACAAAAAATTTAAGCCCATTAAAAATACTATTTGAATAGTTTAAATGTATAATTTAAGTTGGGTAAAAATAAATATACAATTAGACAAGTATTAACTATGGCTTTGTAAAAAAAATATTAACTATTGTTCATCTGTCAAAAAAGAAACTATTAACAATGCTGTCGAACCAGGCAAACTAATGGTATCAAACTATTCGCATGTTTTTTTTGACAAACTAATAACGACATGTCGAACCAGGCAAACTAATGGTATCAAACTATTCACATGTCGAACAAGGAATTGAAATAATCCAAAATAATACCAAAATTATGAACTACAATGTTGTGAAATTGACAACAACGAAAGACGAAATTGAACTCAATTCAGAAAAGCCCCAATTCGAAACCCTAATTTGCGATAACAAATTGGGAACAAATTGTAAATGATAAATGCAAGAAAACGCAATTTGGTAACCCAATTCAGCACCAAATTGGTACCTACGTCTGGGGGATCAAGCAATTGCTTGATTCCATTGTATTTTATGAAAGAATCAATGTACAAGATGAAGAATCTCCCGGTGTTTCCCTCTCACTTCCCTAATCCCACGGTTCCCTAGTGTTTCTTTCCACACAAACCCAGAACTATATAATTGAGAGGTATCAACCTTATTGATTTGTGCTAAAGAATCAACCCTATATACCAGATGGAGATGAAGTCTCAACTAACTGACCGTTACCCAGAAACTAACTTAACAAAAATGATTAGTTCCGTGTCTTTGACTTCATCTCCAGCGTTGACCATAGGCCTTTCCAAGCTGGCTTGCCACATCACTATTACTAATGCCATGTCACCAGTCATTAGAACACGTGGATGCCACTTCAACAACAATCTCCACCTTGGCATTCACACCTGCAAAACATTGATGATCATACAACATAGGAACCAAACAATTACAGAATCCAGAACAACCTTTTAACCTTTGTCAACATTCAACAAATTCAAGCAGTGCTTGAATTTGGTTAGAGGCACCACTTTGGTTATGAAGTCAGCTGGATTGTTGGCAGTGTGCACCTTGAGAATTTGCACAGTGCTCTTAGCAACAATATCCTTGATCCAATGTAGTCTTGTGTCTATGTGCTTGGTCCTTTCATGAAAGGATTGGTTCTTACACAAATGTATAGCACTTTGGTTGTCACAATAGACCTTGACATGGTCTTGTGCAACACCAAGTTCAATGACCAAACCTTTCAACCACAGAGCTTCTTTTACAGCCTCTGTGACTTCAATATATTCAGCTTCAGTGGTCGAGAGAGCCACCACATGCTGCAAGGAAGCCTTCCAACTTACAGTGTTTCCATAGAGGGTAAACACATACCCAGTTAGAGACCTTCTTTTATCTCTATCACCTGCAAAATCAGAATCCACCTGAATTGCCATCCTCTTTGGTGAAGATCAAACCTAGCTTTGTACTTCCTTTCAGGCACCTAATAATATGTTTAACAGCTGACCAGTGTTGCATGCCTGGGTTTGCCATGTACCTGCTCACCAGACTCATTGCATAGGCCAAGTCAGGTCTGGTGCATACCATTGAATACATCAGGCTGCCTACACCACTATCATAAGGTATTTTGCTCATTTGAGATCTCTCTTGATCAGTTTGAGGGTAGTCTTCTTGAGACAGTTTGAACTGAGTGCCAATTGGGATATTTGCAGACTTAGCATCATCCATGTTGAACCTGTTCACAACCTTCATAGAGCACCCTTCCTGTGTCACAGTGATTCCATTCCCATCAGGTCTTCTTTTAATTTCCATGCCCAGTATTTTCTTAGCTGGACCCATATCTTTCATTTCAAATTCTTTCATTAGCAGCTTCTTGAGCTTGTTGATCTCTGTCATGTCTTTACATGCTATAAGCATGTCATCCACATACAGTAACAGATAGATGTAGTGGTCTTTATCTATTTGTCTGTAGTACACACAGCTGTCACTAATGCATCTCCTGAATTTGATACTCAGCATATGGGTGTCAAACCTTTTGTACCATTGCCTAGGGGATTGCTTTAGTCCATACAATGACCTTTGCAGAAGACAAACCAGATTTTCACTTCCTTTTCCAACAAACCCTTTTGGTTGAGCCATATATATCTTTTCATCCAACACACCATGCAAGAAGGCTGTCTTGACATCCATTTGCTCAAGGTGAAGACCAAATTGAGCAACAATTGCCAAAACAACTCTAATTGAGGTGTGTTTCACAACTGGGGAAAATATTTCATTGTAGTCTATCCCTTCCCTTTGTGTGTAGCCTTTAGTTACAAGTCTAGCCTTGTATCTTGGTGGATCCTTCTCTGAGTTTTCCTCCTTTCTTTTATAGATCCATTTGCATCCAACAAGCTTAGCTCCAGTGGGTTTCTTGACTAACTTCCATGTCTGATTCTTTTGAAGAGCTGTCATCTCTTCCATCATTGCATTTTGCCATTCATTGTGATCTTTACTGTTGATTGCCTCATGGTAACTTGTAGGCTCATCATTCATGAATTCTTTTGCTGTATTGAGAGCAAATGCAGTAGCAGCTTCATATCCAAACCTCTCAGGAGGTTTAGTAACTCTTCTAACTCTGTCCCTACAAAGCAAGTAGTCATCTTCAGGTTCCTCTTCCTCACCAATTGAGTCATTGTCACTTGACCCCTCTTGGTTGTTCTCATGATCATGTGTTTGACCTTGAACAACTGGCTTGTTTGAGACCTCCACCTCGACTTGGAACTCTCTGTTATGTTCCTCCTTGTCAAGTGTCTCACAGCTACTACTTTCCTTGGCCGTGTCAGATTCTCTGAACACCACATCTCTACTTATTGTGCACTTTCTGTCTTCTTTCACCCAGATTCTGTAACCTTTGACACCTTCTGGATAACCTATGAACAGCCCCTTCTTTGATCTTGGCTCAAGTTTTCCCTCATTCACATGAAAATAAACAGGGTAACCAAAAATCCTTAAGTTGCTAAGATCCGGAGCATTACCAGTCCATATTTCCTGTGGAGTCTTAAAATTCAAAACTGTTGATGGACTTCTATTGACAAGATAGCAAGCTGTATGCACTGCTTCTCCCCAAAAAGTCTTTGGGAGCTTAGCACAAGATAGTATACACCTTACTTTCTCCAATAATGACCTCTCAGCTAAGCCATTTTGTTGAGGAGTTCCTTTAACAGTGAGATTTCTATAAATCCCATGTTCTTTACAAAAATTGTTGAACTCCTCATTACAAAATTCTAAGCCATTGTCAATTCTAAGTGTTTTGATTTTTAAGCCACACTGATTTTCAACTTTGTTTTTCCATTCTACAAAGGTTCTAAAAGCTTCATCTTTAGTTTTTAGTAAGTAAATCCAAACTTTCATACTAAAATCATCAGTGAAAGTGATAAAGTACCTTTTGCCTCCATGAGTTGGAATTTGAGCAGGCCCCCACAAGTCTGAGTGGATGTATCCCAGCTTCTCTGTGGTCTTGTGAACACCAGTGGAGAATTTGACCCTTGTTTGTTTCCCAGACACACAATGCTCACAGAAATCAAGCTGTTATCTTGTCACCATTCAACAATCCTTGCTTCTCTAGCTCCTTTAGGCCCTTCTCACTCATATGACCAAGCCTTTGGTGCCATATGAGGGCTTGGTTGTCACTGATGCTTGCCACCTGAGCTTCACTAGCCAATGTGCTTCCCATGAGCACATACAGATTGTTCCTCTTCCTAGTTCCCTTTAGGACAATTCTTGAACCCTTTGTGACCTTCAAGACTCCATCCTCTCCTTTGAAACTATATCCTGCAGCCTCCAAAGTTCCAAGAGATATAAGGGATCTCTTGAGATCTGGAACATGTCTCACATTTGTGAGTATTTTCACTGTGCCATCTGCCAAGACCAGCCTTATTGTGCCAATTCCAATGACTTTACAGGCTGTGTTATTTCCCATTATGACTTGACCACCTTTGTAGGGTTTATACTCAACAAACCATTCCCTCTTGGGACACATGTGGTATGAGCACCCTGAATCTAACACCCAGTCATCATCACCAACAGTAGATGCAGTTGAGTTGGATTCAATTCTTTCTTCATCAGCTGCTACCAGAGCATCATCACTCTCACTATCATCACTAGTTGTAGCCATTGAACTCCATTCAACCCTTTCCACATGGTTTGCACTTACCTCATCTTCTTTGTCATCACTGACATTCCCAAGAACTTCAATGTCACTGTTGAGCATGTCATTTTGGATTCTTGTTATAATCCTAACCTTTTTCCTACTTGTGATGATTTCATTATCAAGAAGGTTGTGGATGATATTCCAAAAGAAGAAGCTTGCAAGAAGGAAGATGAAGAAGTACTTCCAAAGACACAATGTAGTGTTTCCACCGAATTGCAAGAGATAAACATTAGGAAGTCGTGGAAAACTACTACACTAATACCTTCCTCAAAGTTGGTTTGTGTAGTCAAGTATTGGGATTCATCAAATTCTATTCACTTGCCTAACATTTCTTTCTTAGGTCATGAAAACAACAAAGTGAATGAAGGAGAATGTTCTCTAGGAGTGGCTGCCTTTTGTGAGCTCAGAAAATATAATTATGCTTTGGAATCCAAAGGTCAAGCAAAACTTTTCCATGAACTCACAAATTTCTCGAATGTAAAAGTTACCTGCGATGAATTTTTTAGACTTACCTTTGACCCTGGAGGTATTACAGCTAGAAATTCGAGGTCGAATTCTCTCGGAGAAGGAGGGAATGATGACAACCTATAATGGATGCCCTTAAAATAAATAAATCAAGCTTAACAAGGAAAAGTGGGCATTGTTGAAAATAAAGCATCTGTCTTGTTTTGGCAATATCTCAAGATCTAGAAGTCCGATTGGTGCGTTTCTTGATGCGTTGGAAAGATAAGAAAGATTTCTACATCTTTTATTCAATACATTATATCAGATTCGGTTACCAATATGGTAAAAAACAGGCTGGATGTCAAGGACGAATATTGGTGAAGATTTCAATGTTTTTATTTTAAATTATGTAATAAAAAGAGGAAACCTTTGGCTTGCATGCCTTGGTGACTCTTTAGTTAAAAATAAAATAAAATAAAATTTGGCAACCCTTGAATTCTCCTTGATCATGTGCATTGGGATTTTCCAAATTGTTGTCATCAAGTTGGGCTAAAAAGGATCTTCATAGAATTGTAGAAATACGGCCTGATTTGGTGCAATCTTCGACTGAAACAACTCCTGATGCAACTACTTGTTTGAGTGATTTCTTATTATTAAAATTCTCAAAGTTGGCCTTCTTTGGTTCTCATCACACTGTCATTACCTGTATCCTCATCTCCACAATGCTAATCCTCAACCACATACAACAGTTCACAGCTTTCATAGCCATCAGAGGCTACAGATGCACTACCAGTTTCCTCCTTTTGTTGATTCTTCCTTTTGTTGTTCTTCTCAGGACAGTTTCTTTTGAAGTGTCCCTCTGTTTACCTTGGATTTTGGTAAACACCGCTAGTTTGAAATTGCTTCTGCTTGCAGGATCAACTAGTAAATCCTAAGACCGTTTGTGTTTAAAGTTTTTCCAGAATTGCGCGTTTAAAAGTAAAAAGAAGAAGATAACCGTCGATTTCTCCGCGAAACCGTCGAATTACTCCAAATGAGGGAGGATAAAACAAAGAGAAAATTTGCATGAAACGTAAAGAAAAGGAAAATTAAAATTGCATTAATTTAAAGGGGTGGTGCACAAGATCATACATGCGTTCCTTGTACTCGTTTCTCAGTGCGTGTCGGTACTTTGAGCGTGGGAACTTGGTATGAGAGATTGTGACCCGTTTTTCCTATGAGAAACTACTATTTATACAAATAGAAAATAACTGTACAAAGTTTAAAAAATGTAACTGCTACGTGCTCTTGGTAACGGTTACTTGATCCTACTTCGACATCAGCCTCCAACTCCTTCTTGTCGAAATATCTGTCTTCAGCTTCTTCGACTTAGCCAAATCTGAGGTCGAAATCTACTTGATGTAACTTGATAGCTTAATTCATTTCAGTGTCGAAATTGATACTTGTGTCTTGAAATACAAGGTCAAACTTTAAAAATAAATCAAACCTCGTTGACTGCATTTAATTTAGCCTGTCGAAATTACAGGCTAACAAATTGCCCCCTTCAAAAATGTCTTTTTCGACAGGAGTTATGTGAATGGCAGAAAAAGAGCATTTTTGAACTCAATGTCGAAATAGGTTTTACACTTGATCGGAATATCTCACCTACCTGACGTCATCACTGTTAAATGTTGTTGGCGTTATTCCTATATTGGTGTACCATGTGGCCTTCCACGTTCTGCTTGTAATTCTGACAATGCTCATATGGCAATCACAATTTCTTTTGAATGCCACGTACTTACGCTTTCTTTATCTTTATTCCAGCGTTATCTTAACTTCTTGCAATGTTGGTTTATATTTTTTCAAGTATTTGCCATTTATACGCAAAATTCTTTCATCAGCGCCAATCTCTTCGACTTCATATGCGCCGTTTGAATAGACTTGTAAAATTTTGAACGGTCCTTCCCAACTTGGGGACCATTTACCAAGGACTCTATCTTTTCTATCCATAGGTAAGATAACTTTCCAAACTAAATCTCCCACGTCGAAAGTCTTCAATTTGACTCTTTTGTTATAGGCCTTAGCCACTCTTTCTTTTTGTCTTGTGAGCATATCTAATGCACTGAGCCTATCTTCATCTAAATCAACTAATTCATCTAACATCATATTCCAATAATGATCAGACGGGATTTCAAATTGTCTTTGAATCCTAGTTGATTGGAGACAAATCTCTGCTGGCAATATTGCATCATGCCCAAAAAACAAGTTTAAAAGGAGTACTATTGATTGACTCTTTGGGAGATGTTCGACATGCCCATAAAATTTGGTTAAGTGTCCTATGCCAATTCTTGGGTTTTTGCCCAACATGTTTTTTAATCAAACTAACAATAATTTTATTGGCTGCTTCAACTTGACCATTTGCCTGAGCATAATATGGTGTCGAACTTAACAATTTATACCCATTTTAAGCAGCAAATTCGACCATTTTCTAACCAATAAAAATTGAACCTTGGTCTGTGGTGATAGTTTCAGGTACACCAAATCTATATAATATATGGTCTTGAATAAAATTAATCACTGCTTCTTGATTAACATTGTTTAAAGGAACAGCTTCCACCCATTTAGTGAAATAATCTATTCCTACTAATAT
This sequence comes from Astragalus glycyphyllos, assembly GCA_963573325.1. Classification (NCBI taxonomy): domain Eukaryota; kingdom Viridiplantae; phylum Streptophyta; class Magnoliopsida; order Fabales; family Fabaceae; genus Astragalus; species Astragalus glycyphyllos. The sequence continues at coordinate 40,487,489 of OY754312.1, forward strand.
GAAACGATGGCCTTTCAACGAATTTGGTTTGATTTCACCAATTATATCCAAAGCCCATCCCCTGAATGGCCAAGGTTTTACAATAGAATGCAATTCATTTGCAGGTACATGTTGTATTCCTGCATGCTTTTGACATTCTTGGCATCCTTTGGCAAACTCTATGCAATCTTTTAACATAGTCAGCCAATAGACACCTTGTCGAAATAAGAGCCATTTCATTTTATGGCCTACTTGGTGAGCTCCACAAGTTCCACTGTGAGTATTAGATATTGCTAAGTATGCCTCATTTTCACTAAGACACTTGAGTAAAACTCCTTCAGGGGTTTTCTTAAACAACTCATTGCCCATGATGACATAACTTAAAGCTCTATACTTGGTTTTTCTATCAGTTATCCCTGTTGGATTTTCCAAGTAATTAACAATTTGTCTTCGCCAATCATCATTTGACATACTGTCAATGGCAAAAACTTCAAACACATTATTACAATAACCTTTGTCGGAAACTTCATCATTAAAATTTTCAATAAAATTTTCACTTTCACTTGGAGGTAATTGACTTAAGATTAAAGAGTAGCTCTCTGCCTCCTCCAGTTTTTTTCTTGACAAGGTTTCTTGTGTCATTGCTGTCGAAATTAACTTGTTTTTAATTTCGATTAGCTCTGTTAATTTTTCTTTAGAAACTTTATAACCAGAAGCTATTTGTGCCAGATCATTGGCCTCTTGATTTGCAATACGAGGCACATGTTGAATATCAACGCAGTCGAATTGTTTCAATAAAGTATTGGCAGCAATAAATTAAGTAATCAAATTCTCCTTAATGCACTTGTATTCTTTTGTTAATTGTTTGATTACTAATTCAGAATCACCTCTAATTTCGACCTGTTTTGCCCCCAAGTTTAACAGAATTTCAAGTCCTGCTACTAAGGCTTCATATTCAGCCTCATTATTGGAGCAACTTTCTTTAATTTTGTACTTGTATTTAGTTGGAATCCCTTTAGGTGAAATGATTAACATCCCAACACCAGACCCATTTTTATGGCTGGAGCCATCGAAGTACAATTTCCAAGGTCGAAGGTGACAAAATTAATTTCTGATTCAATTATTGAATGACCAGCAATGAAATCCGCAACGACTTGGCCTTTAATAGCTTTTAAAGGTTGGAATGTTAATGAATACTCAAGTAAAGCTAAAGCCCATTTGCCTATTCTACTATGTAGGATAGGTTTCGACAGCATATGTTTAATAATATCAAAATGGGAATAAACATACACATCAACAGGCTTAATATATTGCTTTAACTTAGTACAAGAGAAATACAAGCATAGACACAATTTTTCAATAGGGTGATATCTAGTTTCAGAATCATTTAAAACCCTACTGAGGTAATATATGGCCCTTTCTACACCATTTTCATCCTCTTGTGCTAACACGCTACCTATTGACAATTCTGATGTTGCTATATACAAGTTCATTGTCTTATTTCTAATAGGAGGCAATAAAATAGGAGGGTTCATCAGATATGTCTTGATCTCGTCGAAAGCTACTTGATGTTCGACATCCCACTTGAAAACATCATCCTTCTTCAGTCGAAGTAATGGCGAGAATATTTGAATCTTGCCACTTAGATTTGATATAAATCTTCTCAGGAAATTGACCTTTCCTAATAACGACTGTAATTCTTTCTTTGTTGAAGGAGGTTGTGTTTCCATGATAGCTTTCGTCTTGTTTTGATTTATCTCAATGCCTTTTTTGTGCACAACAAAGCCCAAGAAATCACCTGCACTTACACAAAAGGCACATTTGAGTGGATTCATTTTCAATCCATATTTTCTCATTCTTTCGAATGATAGTCGTAGATGATCTAAATGACCATTTTCTGATGAAGACTTAACAACTATGTCATCTATATAGACTTGCATAAAATTTTCTGTAAAATCATGGAACATAGTGTTCATAGCTCTTTGATATGTAGCACTAGCATTTTTTAAACCAAATGGCATCACCACCCATTCATAAACACGTAATGCCCCTGGGCATCGAAATGCAGTTTTTGAAATGTCTTCTTCAGCAATAAAAATTTGGTTATAACCAGAATATCCATCAAGCATGCTTAAATATTCATAACCAGCCGCTGAATCAACCAACATTTCTGCCACAGGCATTGGGTATTGATCTTTGGGAGTAGCATTATTTAGATCTCTAAAATCTATGCAAACTCTAAGCGTACCATTTTTCTTAATTACAGGCACTATATTAGCAAGCCATTCGACATACCTGGCAGTTCTGATGAACTTGCTTTTCAATAGCCTTTCGATTTTCGCTTTAATCTTCGACATGATTTCTGGTGCAAATCTTCTTGGTGTTTGCTTCACAGGCTTTTTCTCTGATCGAATAGGTAATTTCAACTCAACCACCTCTCTTTTCAGCCCTGACATCTCATTGTAATCCCAAGCGAAGCAATCTTTGTATTCCTTTAGCAATTCAACAATCTGCGCCTTCAACTCTTGATCAATCTTAGCACTGATGTATGTTGGCCTTTTTATTGAGCCATCTCCCAAATCAATTTCATCTAAGGGATCTTGTGCTTGGATCTTTTTGGTTGAACCCATTGGATCTTTTTCAAAACCTAAAGGCTCGTCATCATAGACGCAATCAAGCCTCTGGTTTTCGACAATGTTGTCTTTATTTTTATCTTCAGCGGCTTCATCAACTAATTGTTGTTGTAAGTCAGCTTCTAAAACCGCTTTTTGCTTATTTTCGGCCACATAGGCCGTAATCCTATCCCATACAGTGGGTTTATCCATAAATAACTATTTATGGTCCTTCCCACCCTGTAGGCTTGACATAGCCTTGTGGGTAGTTGTCTTCGTCAATGACCTCTCTATCCCAAATAAATCCATAGTTGGGATCAAGAATCACTGAGATCCTCACATTATCTCTGCTTTCATAACCATGTTCAGAGGAAATGTATGGCGTAATGCTCGCCAGTTTCTTGTCGAAGGTTTTCTTGGTGATAGTATTCACTTCAGCCTTGAAATATCTTTGATCACCCTCAATGTTTTCAACTAGGCCATCTTCTCTCCAAATAATGAGCCTCTGGTGAACTGTCGAAGGAATTGCCCCCACAGCATGGATCCATTCCCTTCCCAATAGCATATTATAATTTGCCTTAGTTGAAATCACCATAAACACTAATGCTTCCAACAGAAAGGTCAACTTCAATGGCTCCAAGAGAGTGGCCACTTTTACCTTCATAGTTGGTAAGGATTACGTTGTGTGTTTTCAGATCCGTTTCACACTTCCCAATCCTCTTTAGCATATGTTGTGGCATGAGGTTCACAGCAGCGCCACCATCAACCAAGATCTTGCTTACCCCAACATTGTTCACCTTTGCTTGGATATACAAAGGTTTGAGATGATTCCTCATCCCACAATCAGGTCTCTCAAAGACAGCGTGTTGCTCTTCCACACATCCATTTTTCAAGACATAGTAACAAATGGGTTTGTAAGTGGTTTCTTCATCGAAATCCTCTTCAGCGTCATTCACCTCAGAAACCACGTCATACTCAATTGGTAGGATCGAGACAACACCGCACAGGACGTCGAATTCTGACCCTGAGTTTGCGAAATCAGATCCCATTTCTTCGTCTAGATTGAGACCTTCTTTAATCACTGAGAGAGGTGGAAATATCCTTTCAGTTGCTGGCTTTCTAGCCATTTCAAGAGATTTTGAAGGTATTTGTTTACCTTTCTCTTTGTTGGAATTTTCCACCTTGCCTACAGCAGCAACCTTTTTCTGGCGTTGATATCTACGCCATTGAGTTCTCGTCATAGGGTTCTTCCCTTTGTAATTATTGTTATAGGCATACTTGTTAGATTCAGTTGCCTTATTTTGGTTAGTAGCACTTGTGCTCCCTTTAACCATCTTTTTCATATCCTGTTTCTTTTCGTCATACTTTCCAGCATAATATACTTGGTAATAACCAGTACTTTTTCCACCGGAATGTACCCATTTTTCGACAGGAGATCTTGCTGAAGGAACATAAGTTTTAATGTGTCCCTTTTGGAGATTCTTAGTCGAAGTATCGTTGTATTGGATACCTCTGTTATTGTAACTAAACTTTGGTCTTTTGTCAACCCATTTTCCTTTGCGTTTCAGTTGAGGCTTAAATCCTTCAAAACTCTTAGCAGAATCTTTGTCGAAGACAGCACTGCACCTTGGGCAAAGCATAACTTCAGTGTTATTGATCTTGCAGCGATTGAGGAAGTCAATCAATTCCTCTTCAGCCCTTGGATACACTACCTTCATCTTCTCAGCATATTGGTCTTCAGTAACCATTTCGACACCTACCTTGTCGACAGCTTCTTCTATTTTGGCATTTTCTGCAATAACCTCTGTGACCTCAACCACATTGAGATCAACTTCAACCAGCAATGCATCAGCTGTTGGCAAGGGATCAGTATCAATCTTCATTGGTGGCTTATATTTGTCACCAAATTTCAGCCTTCCTTCGTTGATAGCATTTTGAACCAAATCCCTGAAAATGACACAACGGGAAGTGTTATGACCTAAGAAACCATGAAACTTACAAAAGCCTCTTTTCTGTCGCTGTTCTAATGGTGGAATCTTTAGGCCTTTAGGCATTAAGATTTGACCATCAGCCACAAGCAGATCAAATATTTCGTCACATTTTGATACATCATAAGTGTAATTTTTTGCGACAAATTTATCATTCTTAGGTTCCACAAGATTTTTTCCATTAGAAGGTTTTAACAATTTGCAAGTATAAGGAGGTCCTGGTTTTAGTTCTGCAATGTTGACCTCTTCTTCGACATCTTCATAAGATATATCGTATTCTTGGTCACTGTCATTAGCTTCGACATAAGCAACATTTTCTTTTTTACTTTGGAATCTACCAGTTCTGGCTTTTTCGGCTTTGAGTCTTTCGACTTGTCGAACTCTATCAGCCAATTGTGCCATATCTCTTAAATGTAGTGTGCCTAGTTTCTTTCTTATAGTATAATCTAGACCACCAGCAGCCATTTCGACTAACTCATGCTCAGGCACTTGGGTAAAACACCTTGCTTTGAGTAGTCTAAATCTATTGAGATAATCATCAACAGATTCTGCCCCCTTGCGTCGAACGCTAGCTAGTTCTTTAAGACTAATTTTGCATTAGTCCATATAGAACTGCTCATGGAAGGCCTTTTCTAATTGATTCCAATTAAAAATTGAATTTGGAGGCAGTGTAGTGAACCATGTGAAGGCATTCTTAGTTAGAGAATTTGGAAAGTATTTCATCCTTAAATTCTCATTGTGTGCTAGATCGCCAGCCTCAGTCAAATAACGAGCCACGTGTTCGACGGTAGATTCACTGGTTTCTCCAGCGAACTTTGTGAACTTGGGAATTTTCCATCCCCTAGGCAGCTCTGTTTGTAAGGTGTATTCTGACAAGGGCGACACAAAATTAGGCCTATGTAAACCAAAGTTAAGGCCATTCTGGGCTAAAATAGTTTTGACCATATTAGCCAGATTGTTTTGTGCTCCAAATTTGTTTTGTTGCACTTGTCTGACCACTTCGTCAGCATTTTGGTTTCTATTCACCAACACAATTTCAGGGATTGCCTCTATCCTCATAGGCTCTTCGACAATTTGTTGTTGTCCTTGGTTTCCCTGATTCATAGGTATTGGAATGTTAGGTCTTTCAACAGGTACTTCGACAGGCCTGACATTCTGAATTTGGGGAATTTGCTGGTGATGTATGGGTGGAGCACCAAAGAAATCAGCAATTCTTCCCATTTGTGTTGCCAACATTTGGTAACTGTTATTAGTGTTTTGTATCAAAGGATTAAACACAGTACCAATTTGTTGTGTTAACATATTGACCATATCATGATTGCTATCATCCATTTGTTGTCTTAATGCCAACAAAGATGTTGTAGTCAAATTAGTTTGGGCATTTCGACTATGGATGCCCTCCGTCGAACTATGAATAGGAGAATACCCTGTACTTGCATTTTCTGCAAATGTAGACGAATTTGTCTGAAGGCCTGCCATCAATGCTGTTGGCATGCCATACGGTAAAGCCCTTCCACTCATAGTAAATGGCATATTTCCAATCATTGGATTTGCCATCAAAGGACTCGTTGGTCCTACTATTGATGGCACAGAAGCCATTGTATTAACATTTGTTAATGCTGCAGTGGTCATCATTGACACAGGAGTAATTATGGGAGAAGTTATAGCGGTTACTCCCATTGTTGTCGAAGAAGGCATAGCGACGGTTATGCCTGCGACATTTGCGGCGTTAACGTCACTAACTGACGCTTGTTCTTGTGTACTTTGTGCATTTGATGCAGAAGCATTACTTGTACTAGAGTGTGCCATCTCTGGAAGATGTTTACCACTCCTTAATTGCATGTACAGACAAACACAAAGTTTAAGAATTTAACGAAAAACTTTTAAAATTAGCACAAACGTCCCACTGGGCGTGCCAATTTGTTTACCTTGGATTTTGGTAAACACCGCTAGTTTGAAATTGCTTCTGCTTGCAGGATCAACTAGTAAATCCTAAGACCGTTTGTGTTTAAAGTTTTTCCAGAATTGCGCGTTTAAAAGTAAAAAGAAGAAGATAACCGTCGATTTCTCCGCGAAACCGTCGAATTACTCCAAATGAGGGAGGATAAAACAAAGAGAAAATTTGCATGAAACGTAAAGAAAAGGAAAATTAAAATTGCATTAATTTAAAGGGGTGGTGCACAAGATCATACATGCGTTCCTTGTACTCGTTTCTCAGTGTGTGTCGGTACTTTGAGCGTGGGAACTTGGTATGAGAGATTGTGACCCGTTTTTCCTATGAGAAACTACTATTTATACAAATAGAAAATAACTGTACAAAGTTTAAAAAATGTAACTGCTACGTGCTCTTGGTAACGGTTACTTGATCCTACTTCGACATCAGCCTCCAACTCCTTCTTGTCGAAATATCTGTCTTCAGCTTCTTCGACTTAGCCAAATCTGAGGTCGAAATCTACTTGATGTAACTTGATAGCTTAATTCATTTCAGTGTCGAAATTGATACTTGTCTCTTGAAATACAAGGTCAAACTTTAAAAATAAATCAAACCTCGTTGACTGCATTTAATTTAGCCTGTCGAAATTACAGGCTAACACCCTCCTTGTCACATATGTAGCACCTGTTGTGCTTTGGTCTTGATTTAGATCTAGACTTTCCTTTTCCCTTTCCTTGTTCTTTCTTTTCAGGTCTTCCTCTTACAAACAAGCCATCACCCTGATCTGTTTCCTTCTGATTTCCTTTCTTGGACAATTCTTTGGACAACAGAGCACTTTGTACCTCCTCCAAACTCAATGATTCTCTTCCATATATTAAAGTATCTGCCAGAATATCATATGAGCTTGATAATGACCTGGTCAAGAGAAGTGCTTGATCCTCATCATCAATTTCAATATCTATATTCTCTAGGTCAAGAATTAACCTATTAAACTGATCTATATGGTCACTGATTGATGTGCCAGGGTTCATTTTGAAGGTGTATAGCTTTTGTTTGAGGTAGAGTCTATTTTCTAGGGTTTTAGTCATATACAAACTTTCTAACCTTAGCCAAATTGCAGCAGCGGTTTTCTCCTTTGAGATTTCGCGAAGCACTTAGTCTCCAAGACACAAGATTATGGCGCTGTGTGCCTTATTCATGATCTCCTTATTTTCTTTGTCGCTTAGGGTTTCTAGCATTTTGCTTTCCCCTTCAAGAGCTTTGCACAAGAATCGCCCTCATCTTCATTCGCCAGAGCCCAAAATCGTTCTTGCCATTAAATCGCTCTATGTTGAATTTCGCCATCTCCATTTGTCCAAACCAGTCACAACGATGCTCCTGATACCAGTTGTTGTGAAATTGACAACAACGAAAGACGAAATTGAACTCAATTCAGAAAAGCCCCAATTCGAAACCCTAATTTGCGATAACAAATTGGGAACAAATTATAAATGATAAATGCAAGAAAACGCAATTTGGTAACCCAGTTCAGCACCAAATTGGTACCTACGTCTGGGGGATCAAGCAATTGCTTGATTCCATTGTATTTTATGAAAGAATCAATGTACAAGATGAAGAATCTCCCGGTGTTTCCCTCTCACTTCCCTAATCCCACGGTTCCCTAGTGTTTCTCTCCACACAAACCCAGAAATATATAATTGAGAGGTATCAACCTTATTGATTTGTGCTAAAGAATCAACCCTATATACCAGATGGAGATGAAGTCTCAACTAACTGACCGTTACCCAGAAACTAACTTAACAAAGCTGATTAGTTCCGTGTCTTTGACTTCATCTCCAGCGTTGACCATAGGCCTTTCCAAGCTGGCTTGCCACATCACCATTACTAATGCCATGTCACCAGTCATTAGAACACGTGGATGCCACTTCAACAACATACAAGGATCGAACCCAGACTGCTGCGAACTATGAGGCCCTTTCTTGCCATGCGAGCTGCACTTACATTGGGATTATTTGACAAAATGTCTTTTTTAATAATATAAAACAGAAAATTTTGAGGCCCTTGTTTTTTTAAAAAAATTGAGGCCCAAAGCCCTTGGTTTAGTTTCTTGGGCCTTGGGCCAACCCTGAGTACAACTAAATAACACATAACTGTGTGAGGACTTGTACTATTTTAGTCACTCTGTTCACTATAATTAAGGTTCATCAGAGTCCACCCTAGTCTCAATTGTGATATAAGCACTTAAGCACTCAATTGCGGTGGTCTGGTTCGTGATCATTCAGGAAATTTCCTCTTCGGTTTTGCTGCAATTCTTCATCCTTGCTCTGTTTTGGAGGCTGGATTGAGAGCAATTTTGCAAGGAGTGGATCTGGTAGTGAGCAGGGGTTTCACGAGGCTTGTAGTTGAGAGTGACTCCTTGGCTGCTGTGGAGAGCTTAATTGGTGTTGGTTCAATTGACTCTTCTCTCTCTCCCATTATTGATGGCATCAAAGACTTGGTGGTGGGTGACAATTTCAATGTGAGGTGGTCCTATTTACCAAGAGACTTCAACTATGCAGCTGACACCTTGGCTAAAAACAGCTTATTTATGAATTGTAATTTTGTTATTTACGAAACTACCCCTTCTTCTATCCAATTGTTTGTTAATGAGGATAGAGAAGGCCAAATTATTATGTAATTAGTTCTGTCGTGTGGGGTTTTAACCCCCTTTTTCTCACCAAAAAAAAAAAGCAACCATTCTCATTGTCAAAAAAAAAAAGTTACCATTCTCATCTTTGCCTTCACTAAAAAGACGAAAATAACTTATTGGACAATTTTGTTTTTCACCAAAATTGCAGAATGTTATTTAAAAGATTAGTACCTCATCTCCAATGTCAAACTTCAAGTCCCACGTTTTCTTATCAGCATGATGTTTCATGATTTGGTTTTCCTTGTTGAAATTGATTTTCACTTGAGTCAGTAATGTATCTCTGTGTTAGGTGCTCTAGTGTTGATAGGATCAACGATATTATAATTATACCTACTGAATGTAGGAAGATCCGCCTTCCATAAAGGGCTTTAATGGTGTCATTTGGTAAGAATATTATACTAAAATTCTGCACAAGACATCAATCACCTTATACCATGACCTAGAAATGCTAAAATGAAGCATCTTAAATATATTCCTGGACATTTATTTAGTGCCTCATATTAGCCATCAAATTGGGGATATGAAGTCGAACTCATGGCCAATGTAGTACCTCGCAATTTGAAGAGTTGTTAGAAAGCAATACTAAATACATTGTCCCTGTCTGATACAGTAGACTTAGAAATGCATGATATCATGAAAGCTTCTACCAACTTTCACTAATCACTGCTATAGTCATCTTTTAAAGGCACAAAATGATTATATTTGAATAGCTTATCAATGACCACCATAATAATAGTAAAGCCAAAGGAATTATGGAGTTTTCTTATGAAGTTCATTTCCACATCTTCTCATACTTATTGTGGTACTGGAAAGTGCTGCAAAAAGCCAGGGGGAAAAGTATTAATAGTTTTGGGTTGTTGACAAATAATGCAACTTTGTACAGAATCTTTCACATCTTTCACCTTAGGTCAATAAAATTGAGAAGCACCATTGTCATAATGTTTTCTGGATAAATGGGTTGTTGACAAGTATAACTAGCCTTCTCTTCCAGTATAGCAATCCTTCTGGGGTAGTATAGTGAGAATTTCCTTGTGCCATGTCTTGGCATGATTGGATTGCCACTTGTAATTGATGATCATCCTGCATTTCCTCTCTTGATAAATAGCCAATATCAAGTTCAAAAACATGTAAAAAGAAGCAAAACCTTAGTCTGACAGATCAGATGATCCTTAAGGAAAATGCAGACAAGTAAATGAGCTATTTGAACTATATTTAACTTTTTGTACTATCAAAGTTCCAGTGTGCTGGCTGGGAAAAGAATGCGGCTGTACTATCAAATCTCCAGAGTTCTAAACTGGCTGATGAATGCCATGCTGCTTATGATCATGATTTTCCTAAAAAATATGGAGGGTCATAATATATAATGAAGTAAGTATGCCTTCACAGAACATTAAAGTATAAACTTAAAAAAATAAAAAAAGATAAAACTTACAAATAAGGTCTGCATTTCCTTCACAGACCATCTAACGGCAAAATGTTGATTGACTCGTATACAGCCAACTAACAATGAGGTCTGCATTTCCTGTTTTGCAAATTACAACAAATTGAAAACCCAAAGTTGTGTGGAATTAAATGGATTTGAATTTTCTTAAATTCAGATTCATCAATTTTTATCAACATTTCTGTCTGCAAATTTCTGTCTGCATTTTGGCTACTCAATTGTTATAAGTACAGGCATCTTAACAATCTTGATAGTATCCTTTGTATAGCAGTTGGGTTTAAACTCTCTCTCTCTCCCCTTTTTATATCTAGTTAGGTGCATGAACAAATCAACAGAAATCACTAGTAATTAGATATTTGAATGATAAAATCCACGCATGAAAGGTTAGGAATGACAACAAATAAATATAGACAAATCAATCACTACTAATAAATATATGTGATGGAAGCTTACCTGAAGTTTGAGATTATAGGACCTTAAGCAAGTAGTACTCCAAATTCTGGAAATAGTCAGTAGAACATTGAATCCAGTGGAGTTTGCAATTAAAACAAACGGGATATGGATTCTCTCCAGTCAAAATTATGACTGGATGAGATCTTGACCATGAATTGTTTGAGGTTTCCATTGCAGAGGTTTGCATTGCAAAAGAAAGGGATTTCTTATCATTAGTATAATAATAATCTATTAAGACAAAATTGTTAACAGAACGTTGCGGAAAATAATAAAGCCCAATACTAACATTTTCTCGCATGTCGATAAGAATGGTGATAGAAACCATATCTAACAAATGGTTAAATTTTAAAAGCGTATCTTGTAATGGTCTTATCTTCATAATCATTCACAAATCAAATTTCTCCAACATTCAGTCAAATGAAGAGCAGCAATAAGCTAAAACAAACAGAAAAGTTAGTATTAAGTTAATAATTGATAATGTATTACACTTGCCCCAAAAGGTTAATCGATGTTGATCATAATGACCTTTCAGACCCATCTTAGAGCTAAAATTACAACAAATGCAGGATACAAAAAAGAAATAAAAAATACTAAAATGACAACATTTGCATGAAACTATGGTTATTCACACCAAAAATCAGAGCTTTAACCAACTCCAAAGTTTTCAAGGAAGAAGAATAATCTTACAACAAGGAAACCCAGCCCTACCTAACAAGAAGTCCTATCCCCAGGTCAGGAAACAGAAATGGCTCCAGGAGAATGGGAGCTTTCCCACACTTCAATACCTTCAACATCTTCTCTGCTAACAAACAACCTATCTCCACCACCTTCAATCTTCTTAATAACTCCTTTCTCAGAATCCTCTCTTTTATCAACAAAATTCCTTCTGTAAAGTCCCTCAGCATCACTATCACTCACACTCTCACGTTCTTCCACTTCTTTCACCCTAGACCAAACCTCCAACTCACCACCTCTTCCCACAAACACTTGCCCTTTGTAACAATTCACCACACTACTAATGCTCCCATCACCACCACCACTTGCCACCAAACTAGGGTTCTTCTCTTTCAAATAAACCCAAGGATCATCCCCTAAACGTCTCATATCAGCCATACCTAAATCCCCTGATTTTGAACACAGCTTAAAAAGCAATAACCTTTCTACATCAACATCTATAGCTGAAAATGAATCCCCAAACCTACTACTCCGACCCGCACCTGGTTCGTTCGTTTCCCAAACCACCTCTCCGGACCTAGGATCCCATAATCTAATGTATCCAGAGTATCCGAATGCTCCGCCGGTGACCGCGCTTCCGACGAGGACTCCGGTCGTCGGAATCCACGTAAGTTTTGCAGGAACCATGTGTTTCGCCTGGTTCCCTGATTGGCGACCTAATTGTGACACGATTTGGATCTTAGATTTATCTACCTCTAGGATGCAATTCTCCCTGTGAGAACAATTGAATGCGGCGAAAACGGAATTCTCCGAAGCGGTTATCGCGTTGACTCGCGCTTTGAAGATACGAGGATCTGATGGATCGCTCCAGTTGATTGATCCAACGTGGCGGCTACCGGAGAAGTTGTAGAAGTGAAGTCCAGCATCGGATTCCGATCCCACCGCGACGATCTCCGGCCAGACTCTACAGATCGAGTCAATCTCATCGAGGTGAGTGCGGATAGTTGCGGCGTGTATTAGGTTATAGTCGTAGCTAGAGAGTTGACCTCCATGAGCGATCCAGACGGAGCCGTTATCAGCGGCAGAGAAAGTCGAAGTGAGACCTTCTGATGCAGGACGGACGGACGCAACGATTGAGGCATCGATGCCAGAGAAAGGCGGTGGAGAAGTGGCGGCACGGAGCTGAGAGTCCATGCCATAAAAGAGAGCTTCGTCGGCGAGTTCTTGTTTGGAGAAGCGGTGAGCAGTGGAAGGGAGATGGTTGGTGCGGAGAAGAGAGAGGAGGACGGAGAAGATCTCTGGGTCCCGGTCTATAAAAACCGGGTTTGGGTCGTTAGAAGAGCGGTTCGAGAGTGCGAATAGAAGAGAATCTGGACCGCCGGACCGGATTGTAGAAAGTGTTGTCTCGAAGAGCTTTCCGCCGACGTTGAGCTTAATACGCTCACTTGTGTTGGATTCTACTGTGCCCGTGGTGTGAGAAGTGCTTTCTTCCTCCATTAATTGAACGACGACGCCAAGTGCTTATCCTGCTCTCGCCCTTTCGTTCATATTTTGATTTTTTGGTTTTTCTAATTCTCTATTATCTGAGCCACCGCAAGTAAAAACAATTTTTAATTCAGCATACTATTAATTTTTTTGTTGGTTTTCCAGCAAAAGCAAACTACTATTAATTTAATTTGCTCCTATTATTGCTCATACTAGTTTGTTTTTCTATAGCAACAAATTTGGTTTTTTCTCCAAAGGTATCTTCCACACCATAAAATCATAATATCTTATGGTTTTTTTAAGGCTGAGCGTCAATCGACTTCGGGCGGATTTGGGCCCAATCACCCAAAACTAAAGAAAACCAAGTGGGCCGAACAGTGGCCCATTTCCGCCCGTGACAGGGTTCGGTTTGGGCCGGGTGCGGGTATAAACGGGTTCGGTTTCATTAGTTGGGTTCAACCGGATTGGGCCTAATTAGGCCAATATGTTTTTGTTTTTTTTATATTTTTTAAAGCCAAATACAGATTTTTGTCCAAATTGTGAGCCCAATATTTTTTTAGGCCCAAGCTTATCCCACACCCCTCCCTACTCACCACACACCCCATAACCCCTTAAATACCCAAACTACCCCTAATTAAAAAACACTCATTCTCCCTCTCAAACCCCTCACATCCCCTCACAAACACCCAGACACTCCCATAATCAAATCCCTAAAACCTCTCCCTCACCCACTTCGATTTCCCTCTCCAAACTCACCCAAGCTTCAATCTCTATTTCGGAACAAAAGGTACACCATTTGTAACCCTATTTTACTTGCATTTCGTTTGTTTTGTTGTTTTTATGCGTTTTTCATACCTGTAATTCGCGACGCATTCGGTTGAGGACAACCGAATGCTGCTGCGAAGACGATGAAAATAACAGTCATTCGGTTACGGGCAACCGAATGGATTCGGGTGGCCTCAGCTGAATCCATTCGGTTGAGCTCAACCGAATCACTGTTATTTTTTAGACTTACCAATTCAATTTACAGCAGCTGTTTTTTTTTTTTTATCAAGTTTTGGACATACCATCATGGATTCTAGGAATTTGGCTCCAAAGACATTTTCAACAGTCATATCCCTCCAAACGGTAATGATCTGCGTTCTCAAAGTGCTCTTTTTTATGTTCATTTTATGATTTCTATTTGTTTCTTCTACCATTGCATATTGTTTGTCTTTGGTATTTATTTGATTTGTCTCTTATGGCATTATTGCACAGAGACGTCTTAAGATTCCAAAAGGCTTTTACAGAGACTATCATCAACGTTTTCCTAATCAACTATGGGTAGAGACGGGCCCTGGGAGACAATATCGTGCCTATGTTGATGTGGATGCATGTGGTACTCCTTATCTAGAGACAGATACTGATCGTATTATAGAGGTTCTTGAGCTGATGGTTTGGATGGGGTCTCTCAGAGTAGAGAAGCCCAGCTGACCTATTTAAGTTCAAGGGGTGTTTTTACCATTCATTGCACAATGACAACTGAACGGCTTCGCCCAAGACTAATGGGCCGTCAACCAGCACCAATTCAAATTGTGCACCCTAACAATGAGGATGTCCAGCAATCTATTGAGGATAACCCTATTGATGGGGATAACCCTGATAACCCAATAGAGTTGTAATAACTAGGGTTTCTACTTTTGTTTTAAATCTTCTAAACACTTGTTTATTGTTGGACATGTATGTTTTAAATCTACTTTCTACGCCCTTAATTACTTCTTTATGAAAATAGCACACTCAGTTGAATACTATTATCGCTTCATAAATTCGGACAAGAAATTGAAACATGATAGATTCAAACAAAACGAAAACAGCTCAGTGATAAAGACAAAACAAAATACATGAAAACGATAAAAACAACAAAAGAAAATTAAACAAAACTACTTATTTTTTGGGGATGGTGGACTCATAATATAGATAATCTCTTCCGGAGTCCGCATCGTTTCGACAAACAGCTCAATGAGCTGACGTCCCAATGGGGTGTTACGATGATGTTCCATCATTGCGCGAACTTCGTCGTCGCTCCGGATATCCATAGCTTCATAGCGGAGAGTGCCGTCTTGTAGGCATACGCACTTGCGGTAACGTATACAAGATATGTCTTTGCGCAACTCTCCCTCTTTGCGAACCTTCCTCTCCGCCTTTTCCTTCAACTGGCTGAACGTTATATATTTTTGTCCAACCTACAGAAGTAGTTGTCGCGAGACTTAAAAAAACACCATCAGCCCTGTTCTCGACCGTTCTAGGGTGATGGAGGACGGTTAGAAATTTGTCTGAGGATCTCTGCGTTGGGCACAACTGCCATTCATTAAGATCTTCCATTACAGCAGGTGGTGGAGAAGAATAAGCTGAGAAGTGGTGTTGGTGGAGAAGAAGAAGCAGAGAAAATAAGGAGTTACGGTTTCTGTGAAGCTGCTTTGAAAACCTGAAACCCAATTTATGAGCCGTTGATCAAAATTTTGGATCACAAATCTGGGACGTTTAATTTCTATCCGTTGAGGCACAATTTCCAGAGTAAATTTCGTCCACTCCTTTTTCTGACACCTTTGACTGCCTATAGGCCGTTGATTTAAAGTGTCGGTGGAATCTGAGCTGTTGAATTTTTTTTAATTTATTCAGTGCCATTCGGTTGACAACAACCGAATATATTCGGTTACGAGCAACCGTACGTTATAAAAATTCAAAAGGGGGGTGTGTCTCTTAATAACAACACGTGCGGTTACACATAACCGAATTTATTCGGTTGCCCGTAACCGAATACGCAAAAAACATGCGTTTCATTAATGGCCCTTTGGTCATTTCGCAGGGATAAGGGGTGTTTTGTGAGTAGCATGTGGTGTGGGAAAAGCATGGGCCTTTTTTTAAAGTTCTAGCCCAAACTGAATTTCAAGGCCCAATATATAGGGTCATATTGTTAAAGACCAAATGTCCATAAAGTCCATAATCCATAATCCAAGACAAAATTAAACAGAATCAATTCGATTGCACAATTAATTAAACAGAATCAATTAATTAAACTATTGTGAGATGATGAAATAACAGTAGAAACTTCAACTCCTCCAGAATTGTTTTGTGCTTGAGCATATTCTTCGTACAATTAATTAAACAGAATCAATTTGATTGCACAGTTAATTAATACTTGGTAAAAAAAAGGAATCAACACAACTAAATTTTAAAGAAGGAAGTAGCTGATACTATATTTCCCGATGACTCATAGAGGTTTTCTAGGTTGAGGTCTTTGAATTGAAAGAGAGAAGGCCAACATATTTTGAGCACAAATTAGTGCTTCTGCCATTTCTGGACTAAGACAACTTCTAAAAGGGTCCAAAACCCTACCACCAGTGCTAAAAGCCCTCTTGGAAGCAAGAGTGGAAATAGGAGTGGCCAAGGTATCTTTAGCCATGCTAGACAATATAGGAAATCTAGATGAATTATGCTTCCACCAAATCAACACATCAAACTTGTCATCACCATCCAAATTAGGATCAAATAAGTACCTCTCAAGTTCATTTTTCTTTTCAATGGAATTCTTTTCAACCAAATGCTTCTTAAATGCATCAGCCCTTCCCATGTTCCCAACTGAAATAGATGTGGCAGATTCAGAAGCCTTGTATATAGGACTAGGTGCTGCTTGGGTAATGTTATTTTGTTGCTCATATACTTTAGAATACCAATCAAACATGTTAGACAAAGCTTTCTTCACATAAGTTGTCAATTCAGCTAGTAAGGTTGGGTCTTCTTTGTACATATCATCAAAAGACCACTCCATAAAACTCAACTTGTAGCGGGGGTCCAAAATGGCACCAAAATAAAGAAGTGGGTTCAACTTAAGAAAACTACCCCAATACTTGTCATATTTTAACTTCATTTCCCTACCCATGTTACTCAAAACAGAATTGGTATCATTGATGGCATTCTTAAGTTCAGTATGTATTGAGGCTAACTGGTGAAATGCAGTATGCATGCTTACATGCAAAGAAACTGAAAATACATGAGTAGCTTCATAAAAAATCTTAAGAAGCTCTATAGTCTCTTTAAATTTGGAAAGTCGTTGGGGGGAGGATCTCACAAACCTAAAAGCATGCCTAATTTTTGTAATTGAAGAGCTCATATCTTTAAACCATCATTGACTATGAGGTTTAAAATATGAGCACAACACCTCATATGGAAAAAATCACCATATTGTACCACCCCATTCATTGACTTAAACCTCCTTTTTAAAATCCCAGTTGCCACAACATTTGAAGATGCATTTCCATTGTAATTGTATATAAATTTTTAAGCCCCCTTTTTCTTAAAATCTCCTCAATGTGCTTAGCTATTGTCTCACATTTATGATTGGGTACTACACTAAAACTTATGATCCTCTTTTGATACTTCCATTCATTGTCAATGAAGTGGGCAATGAGTGTGAGGTAATTAAGGTTTTGGATAGATGTCCAACAATCTGTTGTGAGAGCAACAAGACTACAATCAGACCTAAAGAAGTTGATTAACTTGGCCTTGCGGGAATTGTGAATTGGGGTTGTAGTGCATTAGTATGATACTTAAAACCCTCACCTTCAACTACCCTAATGGGTTGTTCATCCACAGTGATGAAAACTGCCAAAGCTTTTCTACAATACTCAACATTATTAAACCTTTGGCTAGTGGCTGCCAATTGATTACTACATTGGGTAAAAGTAAGCACTGTTTGGGTGAGGTCATGTGCTATCAAATAGGGATATTTTTTACAATAACGTTCTATGTGAACTTTCATGTTTGTGGTGTCATTAATCCTAGTGTCACATAGATACCCAGGTGTGCCCATAAGTAACCCAGGTGTGCACGTAGGTAACCTAGGTGTGGGCATATTGACCTACAATGGATAGAAATAAACATAATAAAATATGAAATATTAAATGAGTAACTAAAACACACGTAATTAATGCACAAAGTTCATATGTTATTTTCCTTTTCTCCTTCCCTATACCATGCTCGTAACTTTTTCATTAGACCATTCTCACTTCTCCATAATTCCATTGTAACTGGCATAGTGCGTGGTTTTGCATCGGTGTTGTTGGGACCATGACAGGTAATTTTGGTGATCTCATAAATAACTGTTTCCTTCTTTTCTACAACCAAAGAAACCCATCACCCGACAAACCTGCAACTAGCTGAATTCATTGGCTGAAATGAATAAAAGTAGTTCCATTTTCACCTTGTTTGGTTTTTTACAGAGGGATTATTTCAGACCTCGAGACTGTCCAAAGCTGCTCGTTGTCCTCCTTTAATATTTACAGAACCAATTCAACAATTGAAGATGCGAGTTTTTACCGAGCAACTAAACAAGGTATTCTTTTTTTAGGAAAAAGAAAAATGCAAAAGCATCACAATGATAGAAGACATCTCAACTAAGCTAATACCCCCTAACAAGAATCATGCATGTAGAAGTAGAAGTTTAAGTCCAATCATGTGTTAAGTATTTTTGTAGATGAAATGCGAGTTGGGAGGTAAAAAAAAGAGAAACCATGAAAAAATTGTGACCTCTAAAAAGTGTGATATTTGTGCATAAATACACCAATATATTCTCATGAAAAAAAACATAGTTTGGAGTGAAGTAGGTAGGGTGACTTTGATTGATACCCAATCCAAAAACCCTAGCTAGTGTCGAACTTTACTTCACTCCAAAGAACAAATGAAAGCCATGGGAAAAAAGTGAAAGCTCGCACCTAAATCATCTCAACCAGGTGAACCACCACTCAAGCACGGAGGTAGAACAAGAAAATCTCCCCGAAGAATACAAAGAGGTCGAAGAATATGAAGAAGTAGAAAACGAAGATGAACAATCGCAAGGAGGAGAAGAAAACGAAGACGATGAACCTATTCAGAAGCTTCTAGAACCTTTCACGAAAGAACAGATCATGAGTTTATTGTATGAGGCGGCGATTAAGCACCGTGACGTAGCAGAACGGATCCGTAAGATAGCCGATGAGGATGTTACGCACAGGAAAATCTACGTTCACGGTCTTGGATGGGAAACAACCGCCGGAACCCTAGTCAACGCGTTTCAGCAATACGACGAGATTGAAGACTGTAAGGCGGTTACTGATAAGGTTTCCGGCAAGTCTAAGGGTTACTGTTTCATTCTTTTCAAGACTCGTCGCAGTGCTTGCAACGCGCTAAAGGAGCCGCAGAAGAAGATTGGAAATCGAATGACGGCGTGCCAGCTGGCATCCATTGGTCCAGTGGAGCAACAGACGATCCCACAGCAGGCGCCGTCGCAAATGTCGGAGTATACGCAGAGGAAGATTTACGTTAGTAACGTTGATGCGGATTGGGATCCGCAAAAGCTGTTTGCGTTCTTTTCGCAGTTTGGGGAGATTGAGGATGGGCCTTTGGGGCTTGATAAGGCCACTGGAAAGCCAAAAGGGTTCTGCTTATTTGTTTACAAGACTACTGAGAGCGCGAAGAGGGCGTTGGAGGAGCCTCATAAGGAGTTTGAAGGTCATATTTTGCACTGTCAAAAGGCAATTGATGGTCCTAAAATGGTAAAAACTCAGCATCAACAACAGCAACTGCAACATGTGAATCTGTTGACTCAGAGGACTCAATTTCAGAAGAATGACAATGCTGGTTTTGTTGTTGGTGATAGTAGTGTTGCAGCTGCTCAACCGGGGCACTTGATGGCGCCCGCGGGACCGGAAGTTGGGTACAATCAAGTTGTTGTTGTTGCGCAGGTGCTGAACCCTTCTCTTGGGCAGGCACTGACAGCGCTAATTTGGGGTTGACTAATTTGCTGGGGAGCCTTGGAGCGAGTAGTGCGGTTAACCCTGTTGTCTCCGCCGCAGCTGGGCATGGAGTGCAGAATGCTTATAGTGCTCAGGCTAATATAACCCCGGGTGTTATTGGAGCTTATGGGACTACAGTGCCGCAGGTTGGGTTGTAGGTGCAATATGCGAAACAGCAGCAGCAGATTGGGCATGGTGGCTCTGCAAGAGGGCAATATGGTGGTGTTGCACCTTACATGGGGCTCTAGGTGGGTGGCAGGTATGGTTAATTGTTGCTATTCATATTCTTTCTTTGAAAGTTGGTATCTATTCTTATTACCTTTAGCTTGTTTTATATCTTATGGGTGGCTATGTTTTGACTTGTGATGAAAAATACATAAGATTTATTTGTTAACGTTAAAGCATGCTAGAATTTAGGGCTTCATCACAGTATCAAATATTTTTAAGGTGTAGTGTATTCCTCGTTTTTTCTACTTTTGAAAAAACAACTTGAAGTTCCATGATTTCTCTTCTTTATATTCATATTTCCTCTTCCATGTTTTCTTTCTTCTTAAGTGTGCTATTCTGGGTCTGTTGGTGTTTAGTTGTTTAGTATGATAGAGTTTCTATGTTCTGTTTGGAATATATTTTCTTACTATTTAACCCCCTTTCTCGGTAGTCAAGCTTAAGACAAGATTAAAACAGGTTAGGGTTTCTCTGTGGATTGAGAATGGGCTAATTCATTTGGGCATGGTTGATTAGTATATCTCATGGATGGTATGCTAGACATCTTGTGTTCTGCCACACATTGCATAACAATTTATATTCACCTGGAAATTTTTAGTAGTTAAAACTTTTAAGACCTTACTAATATATGCGCATATGTGTGTGTGCTTTCTTTTTAATAATATATTTATCTCAATTACTTTAGATCAACTATCACAGGAACATACATCAATGGGCAAGCTGTATTACTTGACATCCTATAGGAATTTTAGATTGTCTATAACAACAAAATGTTGGTAAATTTTTAGG
Organism: Astragalus glycyphyllos; assembly: GCA_963573325.1. Taxonomy (NCBI): domain Eukaryota; kingdom Viridiplantae; phylum Streptophyta; class Magnoliopsida; order Fabales; family Fabaceae; genus Astragalus; species Astragalus glycyphyllos. The sequence goes on from OY754312.1 coordinate 40,508,567, forward strand.
AATGTTTTAGATATTTGGAATCAGGACAAGTGAAGTGTTAGTTTTTGAGAGAGATTGAAATTGGAACAATAGTTTTATCGAACAATAGTTTTATTGGTACTGTGATAGTTTGGGATGTTGAACAAAATATATTTTGAAATTTATGTTTGTGTAGACCATTGTGCAGTGCTTCACTGTTTTTAGGCTAAATTGCAGTTTTGGCCCTTTATCTTTGGGGTTGGTGTCACTTTGGCCCTTTATCTTTTTTTTTCTCGTTTTCGCCCCTCATGTTTTTTTGTGTGTGTCATTTTGGTCTCTGCCGTTAATATTTTCTCACGAACACCACGCTGGCAGTTAACTGCTGACGTGGCGTCTTAAATGTCAGGGCTGACTTGGACCTGATTTGGTGATGTAGCACATAAGGGACCATTTTGGTCCACTTGTTTTAGATTGTGATAGAATTTATTTTGTAGAATTGGTTTTGATAGATATGATTTTTAAAAAAGTTGATTTGTGTTACGTAATAGTATTTTAAATGTGGGTGATAAAGAATAAATAATCAAATAGGGTGTTGGCCAGCGAAATGATTAAGAGCCCCAAGTAGCGAGTGCAGATTAGTCCTTCGTTGACAGCGTTGGGACACTGCGTGGGTCGCCCGCGAGGGTCCGATACCAAAAAAAACCTTGTGTGGAGGATAATTGATTTTTTCAACCCAAGAGTTAGGAATTGTTGCTTTCAGAATCAGTTTTATTTGACATGACCTTATTTTTGCTCCTAGAACAGACTACTTAGTGGATGATATGTTTCGTCCTGGAGAATAAATGTTTTCCTGAGTATTGAAGAAAAAATAGTTAATTATAGGTAGCTTGCTTTGCCCAAAACGTGCATTGTTGATACTTTGATTGGTTTGAAGTTTGAACAATCAAAGTATTATTTGCTGGGTGAGATAGGTGCCCTGTTTACTACAGTTACTGGGCTGGAGGTTGTGCTCTTGGGCTGTTGTTCTATTTGGGCTCATCCAAAAATTTCAAAACAATGTTATCAGAACCGGGCCGGTCATCGAGCCGGTCAAAGCACTGGGTCACTGGGTCTTTGGTCGAATCGTGGGGTCTTTGGTCGGACCGCATGAGCCGGTCAATATTAAATAAATTCAAAAATTATAATATATACTAAGAAAGTATTTGTATTTATAATTGTAATTAAGTAAAATGATAAATCTGCTTCAAAAAAAAGTAAATGATAAAATATTTAAATTTAATAATAAATAAAATATCTGCAAAATTATAAATATATTGTCTTGTTTACAACACAAAGCCATCAAAAAATTGTATTATATTTTAAAACAAATTAATAGTAGTATAAAATACAAAAAAGAATGATAATATAATTAGTTAATAAAGTTTCTCAAAAAATTAGCCAGTAAAAGAAAATATAAGTATAGTTTTAATAAGGAGTAGATAATTATTTTTCATGTGAGACATAAATATAAAAAGTTGTAATAAAAAAATTAACATGTTTATGAGTGTTGAACAATTTGTCAAAAAAAAATTGTACCAAAGCCTTTTTTTTTATGAAAATCGGAACTGATTATATTTCTTTAATGCAGAATAATATCAACAAGTAATAAGTGGCTCGGTGGTTAAAAAGTTGGAATGATGAATACAAAGGAGAGGGGTTCGAACCCCACGCAAGCCTTTCATGTGAAAACATGCAAAATTTAATTTGGTCAACAACGAGTTAAGACCGGCTTTGACCAGCCTGATGACGTAATCACCGGCCCAATTGCAGATTCGTTCCAACATGCAGATCGAGGCGGCCAAGGGTTCGGTTCCCGGCCGGTCCTGTTATTAAGTTGGCTTTTTAAGTTTTTTTTTAACAAATAGGCCCTTTTAGTGATTACTCTAGGTTATATATTTTTATGTAATGCTACTTTATATATTGTGATTACTATAACTTATGTATTTTGATGCAACCAAGCATATTTTGGTGTATTTTGATGTAATCAACAATATGACATTTCACTAAAAGGGCCAACGGTGTCAACATTAGGTAACTTAAATGGCCTATTTGTTACAAAAAATACTTAAAGGGCCAACTTGTTACAAATAAATAACTTAAAGGTCATCTGGTGTAATTTTGCTTTGTTTTTTTTAGTGAACGTTATAGTTGATTTCTTAGGGCTAACGAGTTTTTAGTATGACTAATAACTAACTATTATACAAATGGTGAATTGTGGTAGTTTAAGCAAATTAGAAGCAAACTCGAGCATTTTTCTGTGAGAGGTGCCTCCTCAAATGGGTTTATTTAGATTGTTTTACGTTGATTGTGACTTAATTGTTTATGAATGCTGTATGGATTAAGGTAAAGCGATGGAATCAATTGAAATACGATGATATTATTAAGTGATTCATTGTTCAGGTTGTTTTAAATAGATGAAATAGGACAGAATATGATGGAATTTATTTTAATTTGCTTCTTTCAAATTTGTTAGTATTATGTCAAGCAAATCCAAACATGACCTGACATTTTGATTAGGTCAAATTGGAGCCGGACTGGTGATTGCAAATATTTACTAATTATAAATTAAGCTTCCGATCGGTGAGACCTGGCTCACGAGTTGTGTGCGTGAGTTTCTAGTGGCACTTGCCAATCTGACTTAAAATAAAAATCAACCTTCAGTTAATACAAGCACTCACAGTATATATTTTTGTTTAAAATTCGCTCTAATTCTTTTAAGTGTACGTAACTTTGTTTATCCTCTATTATTAGAAAATCATGTACTCGATTTTATTGGTGTAGATAGGGTTTTACTGGGCATATATTGTCGAAGACAAAATGAAAAATTAAGAGATTATGGAGCAAAATTTTAACAGATTTTAACTATTCCTTTTTAGCCTTGCATATCGTTTGTCAACACAATTACTAGTTTTAACTCGAGTTTTCACAATTGCAGCGATATAAAAATTTGGAATGTAATATTTAAACAATTAAAGCATAGAATTTGGAAAGCCAAAACGTCGTGCTGAATAGTTGTGGTTAGAGCATGAGAAGTGGAGTATGTGCCACTCTTTGACGTAGATCGCACAACCACTAGTGTGGGTCACGCTATCGTTATTTGTGACGTGCGACCAATCAACTTGGTTTAGAGGGTAAACGATGAAGAGAGGGAAGTAGGAATCTTCGCAGTGCGGTTTGGTTCGGTTCGATTTTGAGACAAAAAGTGAACTGAATCGCAAGATAAAACTACATGCGGTTTGGTTTGGTTCGATTGGCTTCCTAAAATAAAACCGAACCAAACTAAACCAATGCGGTTTGGATTGGTTCGGTTTTTTGCAAGGAAAAACATAATTTAAAACAGAATTAAAATTAACTAACATAAAAAACGGCTAATATAAATCTTTAAGAAAATATCTGCTCAAATATATGTAGTATATAAATTACTCTCTTTTAATTTTTTTAAGATAGCTACGACCATGTCTAAAAGAATTAGAATTAAATGTTTTATTGTAATTTTTAAATATTGTATAACAATATGGATTGTTTGTAAGTGAATCAAAGAATTAATTGGATTTGGGCTAGTAAGTGTGTGAGAGTTGAGTTTTTGTTGGAGTTGGGCTAGTAAGTTAGTAAGGAAGATTGTAAGTCAATAAATGTTAGTGTTACTTGCGTTCGGTTTGGTTCGGTTCGGTTGGTGGAACAAAAACCGCGGTCCAAACCGAACCTTGTGGTTGATTGGAAAAAACCGAATAGATTTTGCGGTTTGCAGTTTTTTACAGTTTTCGATTTGGGTTGGTTCGGCTTATGGTTTTCTATTGAATTGGTTCAATTTTGAACACCCCTAGAGGGAAGCTCTGCCTTCTCTCTAGAAACCCCATTCCTCCGCCCAACCCTAGGGTTAGTGGCGGCTCCTTTCTCCTCCACCATAGAGGCTCAACACTCTTTCAAAATGGAGGTGCTCTCCTCCCTCATGGAGGTTCTGGTTCTGGTTTGCTCCTCCGCTTCCTTCGCTGTGAGGTAGAGATGTCACTATGGCCCCAAGCCCACCCCACTTGGCCCACTATTAAACCCCCTTAAAATTAGGCCCCCAATAAATGGGGCTTATTTTAACCCCAGCCCAGTTTTTTAATTTTTTGGTGGGTAGGGCTGGGGCTTTTTGGTAGCCGACTTTTTTGACCCGAAAATAAACTCTCACTCTCGATTCTCAGTTCTCTCACCGTCATCTCACTTCATCACTTCCACCGTTCCACGCTCTCCACGATTCTCACTTCCACCATTTCCACGATTCACGATTCTTACTTCCACGCTCTCTCCAGATTCACGATTCACACTCATCTCTCTCCACGATTCACGATTCTTCTTCACGATTCTTCTCACCGTTTTCTCGCATTCTCACTTTCACTCTCTCGCATTCTCACGATTCTTCTCTGTAAGTATCTCTTCTTGATTTCTGGTATTAATTGCTATTTTTGTGAGTTTTTTGGTAATGGGTTTACTTTGTTCTTCATCTAAATGAGTTTTATGCTTTTGGGTATTTAGTTAAGTGTAATTTCTTCTCATAAAGTGTAATTTCTTCTCTCAGAAGCTCCATTTTTGTTCCTGTTGGTGTTGATCAGTTGCTAAGAAAATGGTATGTGCAGCTTCACTTGATTCTGATTGGTATTTTGCTAATAATTAGTATTCTAATTCTGCTAATAAACAAGCTATTGAGTTGTGAACTTCTCTTGTAATTTGTGAATTTGTCCTTCAATGTCGGTCTGGCTTTAGTGAATATACAATAAATGTGTTTAATTTTGGTAAAGTGATTGTGTTAGAGTTTATCTTTGGGCTATTGGTGCGTGTTTGGTTTTGATTAATTTTTAGAGAAGAATGTGTTTATTTTTTTTTGAAAGCACTATCTAAGATTTGAGTATAAAATGTTTTGATTACTAGAGTTGGGCTTAGCCTCATGTTTAATCTTCATTTCTTGCTTTTGTGCCTTTTAACAGTCTACACATAAAAGCACTGTGAACGTAGATGACGAAGTTATGTCAGAAACTCCTACGAAATAAGGTGGAGGTGACGAAACTGCTAGGAGCAGATCAAATGTCCTAGTGTAGTTTTCAGCCAAGCATCTCTATCCTATTCACATTATGAAATCAGTTTTGGAATCAGTTTGCAACTTTGAATTTGCTCAATAACTCTCACAGTCCTTGTGTAGTTTGCCACATTCTGGAATCAGTTTTGGAATCAGTCCTAGTGTAGTTGATCAATGCTAAGTGTAGTTGTTGATGCAATGCTAAGTGTAGCTGTTGATGCAATGTGATCTATTTCTGTGTCATGTAATGTTTGGTCATTATATATGCATGCATGTGAATGATGTGATGATGATTGATATTAATTTTGTTAGGTGTTGAGGAGCGGATAGACTTGGAGATAGTGAGAAAGAACAGAGAGTATATGACAGGGCTAACACATGGAATTCATCAATTAACTGGGACTTCATTCAAGTTCTACGTGTTCATTTGCCACTGAACTTATTGGTTAATATTAAGTAAGAAACTGTAAAATAAGATTTTTTTACTAATTGCACTCTTCTATATTTGAATTACTCTTTTCTGGTCTTACAAGCGAAGAAGAGTTCGGTTTTCTATTTTATATTCTTTGCTTCTAATTGGAAGTGATTGGATGCTTTAATGGTGTGATTTGTGACAACTTACTTTTTAAAAATCTGTTGCTTAAGTTTCTTTGATTGTTTTTAGGGCTGATGGGCTAGGTTGGGCCCATGAAGTTGGGTGGGCTTTTTTACAAAAAAAGGGAATTTAGGGACTATGGGTTGGGCTGGGCCCACAAGGCTTTATGGGGCTTGGATTAGTGGGCTTTGGGGCCCATGGACCTATTGGCCCAAGGGCCATGTGGGGCTGGGGCTGGCCCACATGGGCCAAATTGACGGCTCTACTGTGAGGTGATATCTGTTGTTGTTACAACCACCACCACCCGCGGAATCTCGCTCACTACCACTCCCAGCCCCACATGGCCCAAATTGACGGCTCTACTGTGAGGTGATATCTGTTGTTGTTACAACCACCACCACCCGCGGAATCTCGCTCACTACCACTCGTTTTTCATCTCTGGACCACCACCCAAGCCTCCACCTTCGTCTTCCCCGTCACTGAAGCACCACCACATGCAGATATGAACCTGCCACGACCAACACCGAAGCCCCTTATGGGCGGGCCTCCACCATCGCGTCTCAGTTGATTCCTGGTTATGTCTTATTGTTCTTGCATTTCTATTTGAGTACTGTCATACCTTCTCTTTATGTTTTTCTTTGTGTCCAGTGGTGACATTTCAATGGTATTAATTTTGCATCTATGGTGTTTGCTGAAATGCCTATGTGCCTCTTGATATTTTGGACTGTTTTGTTATATCCCAGTTTCATTATCTTTTCGGCCCTTCTAATGGATCATATACATGTGATGATTTTGACTAACATCAAGACCATTTATAGTCGAAATGTGCTTTTGGAAGTCAAAGAAATTATCCTTAATCAGATGGGATTAAAGATTGAAGGTTCTCTTGCCATTGTTCGTCTGTGGATTAATCTAGTTTGGTTGTCAGCGTTCTGTTGTTGGTTTGTCTATCAAGAGCTGTTAACTGTAAAAAAGCGCAAGGTTAGAGCCAAGATTCTCATCAGTCCCTTCTTCTTCTTTGACCGGCAAGCGACTACAATGCTTATGTTTGAAGTGGACCAATATGAGACCTATTATAGTCGATTCGTGCTTGCATCAGCCCAAAAACGATCCGTAACTAGATAGATTCAAACATTGTGGTCTTTTCACCTTATTTGGCCTCTAACCATGTGTGGAAGACGCTGGCTGTGTTGATAGGATTAGATGTTTGGCTTGATGTAATTTTACTTTCACCTAAACTTCTAGTAATGATGCCATTAATTTGGATGTCCGGACTACTAGGATCACCTGTAAGGCGTGGATAGGGAATGCCCTAGCTGCCGAATATCTCAGTTGTATGGTGTTTATTTTCATCTAATAAAAGAAATATTTACCTTTCAAAAAAAAACTTGGTTATTATAAGTTTTATGTTGTGCATGTTTGTGTTTAAAAAATAAGCTCATTTTGAATGAGTATTATTACGTACAGTACCATAGGTGTGATGTCTTGTTCTCTTTGATAATAGCTAAAATAATTGCTAATAAAAATACATCCCTTGAGAAGTTTCAGGCAGTTGTCTAATTTATTATGTGAGGAACAACACCAGTACCTATAGAACTGTATTTAAGGTTTATTCTTTTTGAATGTGGGTAACTGGAAAACTTCTTTTCTAGTCAAAAAATGTACTTTTTGAACCGTGCGTGACTGGTAAACCGCCAGTTTTGTTTGTTCTACCCATTTTTTAAATCGATTTTGCGATTTGGTGGACAATTCTTATACAGAGTGGTTCACATCCCTTTTTAAAGAGGCTACCACTTCGGTTCATGCGACCGGTTCAATCGATTGGTCCGACATAGTTATGATAACCTTTCATTAGATTGTGTCTCTTCATCTCCTTTTTGGGGTTTGTTCGATTATATTAGTCTAATTAATTTTTTTATGTACAGTAGGGTTCAAGATACTCGAGACTAACTTTATAAAAGTTACTCTTGGAGTAACTTGAACCCTCCTCTTTATGTATCCATTATTTCATATTTTATAATTCAAAATGGGGCACTGTTAGGATTCTCTCAAAGTTTCAGCAGAATGTTGCATCTAGTAAAATCCTCATTTTTTAATCTATATTCTAAACTAGACATATTAGTAAGTTTTTAAGAAGTACATATATATTCAATTTTGTAACTTCTTTTTCAATCGTAGTTACCATAAGATGCAATCATATTCAAGGCGGTCATACTTTATCAATAAGAGTTAGTATTTTTTTGTTACAAAAATGTCAATGTGAGAAGATGACGCCTTAGTCGAAGACAGAAAAAATCTTTAGATACTTTGAGTATTTATGAAGGAAATTACATTTTCATCAAATACAAGTGTTTGTCATACTCTATTAAGTCAACCCTTGAGGTTATTTGAGGGACACAAACTACTAAATAATGTCATTTTGTTTACTAATTTTGATACATGACATGATCATACAAATGATTGACGAGAAATTGAATTTTATGTTAGTTCCATTACTTTGAAAATGAAACTTACATGATCTCACTGATTACCATAGAGTAAAAGAGTGCTGAATAAGTGTTGCTAATACTCTTCATATTCAATTTAGTCTCTGAATTTGTTAGATCACGCAACTTATTCTTCTAAATTGTCATGTAACCAAAAAAATATTATAAATTGTCCCTAAAATTGTAATATATTAATCCAGTTCATCCATTCATTTAAATCTATCAAAAATACATTTATTAATTCTGTTCATCTATTCGTTTAAATCTATCAAAAATCCTTTTTTGATATTATATTCCCTTTGTTTAAATTGTATCTACGGACAATGGCAACTTAATGTCATTTTATAAGTACATGATAATTTTAAAATATTTATTATAATGCACTAAATTGACATGGTCTTACAATTGCTTATAAAAAAAAGAGAGACATGGTCTTACAGTTTTATAGACCAAATTGAATAATTTAGATTCACAGCTTCCTTTGTACGTAAAATTATAGTAATAAAAATGTTACTAGCATCCGCCGCCAGCCGTAAAGGAACAACACCCGTGGTCTCGGAAATCTGCTACTGACAGAGCATTGGCTTTCAACTTCCTCGAGAAAGCAGCGACTTACTTTGTAATTAAAATGGAATGAAGTAGACACAGAGAGACAATTAATCTCTTCCAAAGTGGAGTATATTTAATCCTTACAAAGATAGTGTAGTAGATATTAAATTGAAGAATCGATTACAGCATTTCCACAGTATGTATGTATATATATATATATATATATATATATATATATATATATATATCACACGTTAATAGGATGGTGACTGGAATGTTTGGCGTGAATGTGATATTGCACAATTGTCGTACTCTCTCCGGTCCTTATTATAAGAAGAAAATACAAAAATCATCACTACCAATGAGCTCATTTAATTCTTGTGTTTTTTAATTTAAGTCTCCAAAATACTATCCACTTAACTCTACATATATTTATGTGCACTACTCACACTCACATTGAAAATTGAAAAGACAAAACATTGAACGAGAGTAAAATTGGTATTTAAGCAATAAATATACACTAAAAACTAGAATAGTTTATTATATTTGAAACCAAAATATACTCCAAAAATCTTCTTATAATAAAGACCGGAGGGAGTACGTTCTCTCGCAGTGACACTTGGGGGTGTAGGATTTGAGAGTCAACGACCATCTTTGGGACATATTGTGAAATGTGGCTGATAAGAGATCGTTTTGCGGCCATATTAACTCACGATATTTTAAAAGTAAGAAAGAGAGAGTGACCTCCCACTATTGCTGTCAATTTATGCATACGAGAGGGAGATGAATTGATATGAGTGATTGTATAAGTGTAGTATGGACTGGGTGCAAACTATTTTTTTCAGGGTGTGCAAACTATTCTTTGTATAAGGATATACGCCTAATTTTATTTTTTTAGGGGGTGCCATTGATCACCCTCATTAGAGGGTAGGTCTGCCCTTGCTTACCTCTGTATAATTTTTAGTTCGACCCTTTGAAAATAAAATTATGCACCAGATCTCACAATTCTTTCAACTCTAACAATAAAAGAAACAACAAACTAACTCACACTTTACTCTCTCTTCTCCTTCTTTCGCAAAGTATATAAAATAATAAGTAGTCTCTAAAGTTTGCGCAATCTTTCAAATTAGTCTAACTTTTTTTTAATAAATTTGTCTTATCATTAGTAGAGTAAAGGGATACAATGCCGATTAAATTGGACTTTTTACACCGGTTATAGAGCGGTGTAGTTTTCACCGTTGTAGTAAGATGGATTTCTAATGTTAATTCTTTTAACAACTAGTGTAAAAAGATCCTTTTAAACTCTTAAAACAACTCGCAATAGAGTGGTTTTAAAGCCGGTTATTAGTGAAAACTCGGTGTTAAAGCATATTTGCTTTATATAAATTATTCTTCTTTTCAGTTTTCCAGTTCAACAGTAGTTTTAGAATATGCATATAATTATAAATATAAGAACATTGTGAAAATGCTGCTAAAAAAAAGAACATTGTGAAAAATAAAAATGTAGAACTTAATATTAATGACTAACCGCATTGTGAGAAATTCTCATAGTACTATACGTTATGTCGGTCTACAATATAAAATTATACAAATTTATAATTACAATGAGAAAAATATATATACCTAGGTGAATCGTGTGCTCCTTCAGAATCAGAACTAAATATTTATTATACCGAGGAAGAATATCGAAAGGAGAGCATATTTAGGAGAACTAGGAAGAAACAGGTATAGGACCCTCATTGCGATCAGGCGTCGCTCTTGACTTTAGGGGAAGCATTGATCGCATCATTGCCCTTTCGTACGTGGAGGTGGTTTCTCAACAGGAGTACATCTCCTTTGTGTTTATTTGACGAATGGACGGTTGATCCTATTGACTTTATCTCTAAGAGATAGTTTTGATTTGCCTCGTTTATGTATGGTTGCGGACTCCTATTGTTTTATTTTGGGTTTAGTACTCCTTATATTCCTCCTTTTATCTATATATATATATATATATATATATATATATATATATTTGTGTGTGTGTGTGTGTTTTGCTCTTTAAAAAAAAAGGTACCCATTTATAATTGTTGTTTTGCTTTATGCCAATACTCAATTAAGTATAAGAATACTTGAGTGACCAAATTTGTTGTTATCTCTTTCTTGTTCACATAGTATGTAACTATGTAAGGGAAAAACACATACACGTGGATTTGGTCCTCGGTGGAATGCGCACGCGGATTCTGATGCATAAATTACATGTGCCTTTGAATGAGTTTGTCCGTTGATCATCCTCACATGCTAGCTGCTCCTTCTGCCTCCTGAGATTCCTGGGCGTAGTTCTCAACACAACTAATATTATCTTTATTAGTCCAAAATATAAGAATTAAATTGGGTTTTTTTGTCTAAAATATAAAAAACAAATATAGTTTTTTAACATAGCTGGTAAAATGGACTACCCAACCTACATCGGACTGGTCTACATTGAGCTCTGGCTTTTACGGGCCGCGCTATAATCGGGACTCAACATTTACGATCTAAGTCCAAACCTATGCGGGCTGCAGACTTTTTGGACTAGCACATCTTATACGCAATGCTAATTAAAAAATATATTTTTAAGATCAAAATTTAACTGGAGCAGTTCCTGAGTATTATGGTTTTTGGTCCATTTAGATTTTTTTGGTTTCGTCTGTTTTTCGGGTTACATTCTGGTCTATTTAGATAGTAATAATCGGTCTACTGAAACCTTATCAATCTAGTTTTTATTACAAGTGTATTACTGATACAGATATTTGGTTTGAGATATTAATTTTGGGCTTTTGGCAATAATCTACTACTAACTTTATTTTTTTAACTCGTGATCCTGCAGGATACCCATGGCCCGTCTGGGCTAGTCAAATACGCGCTTGGGCTTTTTTAGGCTAGGCTAAAAATCCCAAATATAAATGGGGCTAGGCTTATCCCACACCCTCCCTACTCACCACACACCCCATAACCCCCTAAATACCCAAACTACCCCTAAATTAAAAACACTCACTCTCCCTCTCAAACCCCTCACACCCCCTCATCCCCTCACACAAACACCCCACAACCGAATCCTAATCCCTCTCCTTCACCCTTCGAATTTCAACATCCAAACCCCACTCAATCTTCAATTTCAACCTCCAATCTCGTATTCTACAAGTAAGGTACATGATTCCTAAACCTCATTTACGTGCATTTTGGTTTTTTTGCTGTTTTTCTGCGTTTTTAGAAACTGTAAAACGCGCAATATTCGGTTGACCATCACCGAATGGTCCTGGAGAGGAAGGCAAAACGAAGCCATTCGGTTGAGCCCAGTCGAATGAATTCGGTTGAGGTCAACCGAATGGTCGATTCGGTTGAGGTCAACCGAATGTGTAAAAATGCTGAGGTGCATTTTACGCATTCGGTTGACCTCAACCGAATCCATTCAGCTGGGCTCAACCGAATCTGACTGTTTCTTTTTTCAACATTGTGTTATAAATTGTAAAATGGTTTATAATGTATTTATTTTTACCATCCTGCTGCTGACCTGGCTGGTCCTGCGGAGGAGTTGATAGCAGCTGCTCATGATGACGAGGCAGCTCCCGCTGCTGCTGCTACTACTTCCGCTGCTGCTGCTGGTCCTTCTACTTCTCTTCGGGCCACATTTCCCTTTCGTGGTGGCCCGCAGGATAGATCGGTGTTACCGACTTACGGGGCTCACGTTGCTAGAGCCATATGAGATGGCAATGTAAGTAACTTATTATTTTTCTCTAAATAATTTAATGATTACATTTTTTTAAACTGTTTACTTAATATAGCATTCGATATTGCAGGATCGTGCCCCGTTGAAGCTTGTTGCACACGGCGTCCCACAGATAGGAGAGCCTCATCCAAACATTCTAGGCTTGTTGGAACGTTCTAAATTGCTGCCGCTCAAGGACATTGGGTTCCCAATAATCTTGGCGGGCTGATCAATGGATTTGTTGAGAGATGGCATTCAGACACATCCTCATTTCACCTACCTATAGGTGAGATGACCATCACTTTGGATGATGTCTCATCATTGCTCCACCTCCCTGTGAGGGGCAATTTTTATGATTTTCCAGACTTGACCAAATATCAGGGAGAGGCTTTGTTGATTGAGTTGTTGGGTGCAGATCCTCAGGACACACATCACTAGATTTCAGGTTTGGGGTTATCTGTGACCCTCAAGTGGTTGAGGGAGACTGTGTACCCCAGGGCTATACAAGAGGAGCACTGGACGGATGCTGCTAGGGCATATCTGCTCTACTTGTTGGGTTGGGGTCCCTTCTCTGATAAGTCTGGACACAAGGTCAAGTTGGGCTGGTTGGGAGCTCTCATTGACTTTGAGGTCGTTGGAGATTACACGTGGGAAGGTATGGCGCTGGCCCATATGTACGACCAGCTTGGGGACGCATCCAGGCCCAATAATAAGCAGATGGGTGGCTACCTGGCTCTACTTCATGTATTTATTAAATTTAGTTTGTTAAATTTATCTTGTTGTCTCTGTATGGTTGTATGGCAAATAATTTAATGATTTCATTTATTGGTTACAGGCATGGATCTTTGAACACTTTCAGGGATCCCAATTTGGCTTGAAATCGGTGAGCCCAGCTTATGATGAGAGCCAGCCACGTGCTAGGAGGTGGGTTGCTAACACCACCACCACTTTGAGCAGGGAAGCTGTTCGACTATCTCTGGATAGGATGCACCCGGATGATACACTGCCCATAGAGGTAACTGGCTGTTTGAGCTCATCAGCCTATTTAGGGCCATTTACAGAGTACTGGCTGCATGGTGGCCTACATGCCAGACCATGTCATGAGACAGTTTGGCAGTGCCCAGTGGATACCAGATGACCCCAAACCCACCACCAGAGCTGTAGTTACTAAAGAGGTGGCTGACGAGAGGTGGGGCAATTTTGACCAGTGGTTGGTGGAGGGGGGGAAAATGTTATCCGTGGTGCGCCAGACACCATCCCAGGGTACGACGCTTGCTTTGGGAGGGTCTCACATTCGTTCATTGACAAGAGTCATTATGTGCAGTTGGAGGATGAGCCGGATTGTAGACATGTAACTTTCTTTTACATTTTTGTTGTGTTTTTATTACTTTTTGAATATTGTTAGTTAATTAATATGTGCTGCTTCACATACCATGCCAGATGTGGTTCAGATGGTGAACGACATGGAGCGTGCGATGGAGGGTACTGTTCCACGAGACACACAGCCCTGACGAGTACTCAAGGGCTTCAAAGCCCTAGTGAGGCCATTCCGTAGGCTTAGAAAGTACGGCTATGTATATAGTAGGAGGAGCAGGAGCACTCAGTAGGATGCCTGTGTTGTCATTATTTTCGGATATTGTACGGATTTTATGTTATATACTTATGCGTTTCATTTATGTTAACTTAGTTATCTATATTTCGGTTTTTAAGTTTGTTAAGTTTGTTAAGTTTTTTTAAGTTTTTCCTGAACACATACAAATATATCATATTCGGTTGAGGTCAACCGAATATATTCGGTTGGGCTCAACCGAAGCTTCAAAAAACTGATCAGAGGGGTGTGTGCCAAATAATACAACTACGGTTGTCCATAACCGAATATATTCGATTGCCCGTAATCGAATAGGCCAAAAATGCGTGTTTCATTAACGGCCTTTTGATCATTTCGCAGGGGTAAGGGGTGTTTGATGAGTAGCATGGGGTGTGGGAAAAGCATGGGCCTATAAATGAGCTCAGTTTCTTCGGCCCAAACTCTGTGTTTCTTTTGGGCTAGATCGGCCCGGCCTAGTGGGTTCGACCCATTTTTCCAGCTCTAGTTTTTAAAATGTATTAATTAATTAATTCCAGTTTCATCCTTATTTGGGTAGGGTAATAAAATGTGATATCATTAATTATAAGTATAAACTATTATTTTATTAAAATGATATTTTTGGAAAGAAAAGCCAAACATTTTCCGTCAAAAAAATAAAAGAAGCCAAACATTTAGCCGTATTAAATGAGAATAGTTATTTTCATTATTATTTCTTAGGCTGTGTAACGCAGGAGTCTATTTATTACATTTTGGATCAGAGGTAGCATCTCATAATCTCAAGTGAGTACATTATATGTGATAAGAGGCCTAGCAAAATTGATTCTTAGGCTAGATACTTTTTGTGCTGATATGATTTTGTATCTCTACTTTACGAGTGTGAGTTTACGAGCGATATTTGTCACTCTATTTAAGTACCAATCCTTTTGATTAGGGGCGTCAAAAGATCAGACCGAACACTAGGGCTTATGGTCTAGCTTACATCATGCCTAATCCAGACTAGACATTTTTTTAAATAGATAAGGTCGAGACTTCTTTTTATGCGTATTTAGGTAAAAAAGTCAACTACAAGCCACTTAAAAAGCATTTTAGACATATCAAGTTCGGCTACTTAAGTAAATATGATAATAATTTTTATTACTACTATTGTTACTATACTAAATTTAGTATATTTTTGTGTCGAATCAAAAAATTGTTAACATTCTCTGTTAATTTAAATATATTGATCTACATCAATTTTTGACATATTTAAAGGTATTATTATGAAATAGAAGTTAAATAGGATGTCATATAAAGATAATCTTTAAACGGTCGTATTAGAACATAATCTTGTTGACCTCTTACTTTGTTAGTCTATTTACAAAGGTCTACATCACTCAAATGTTGTAACCAAAAGTTAACCACACTTTTAAACTTATATATCCAAAAAAATAATAGTGAAATAGGCTTCTAAAAAGACTTTAAAAAAATCATGCCAAACCTAAAAAATGGGCCTATGGAAGACAACCGACTTAACCTTTTCAATGTAGGTCAGACTTTGCAAAGCCCCAGCCCAGCCAAACCCAACCTATTATAAAGCAGAAGTACTTGCATGCTTCGCCTGTTAGACTTTTCAATGTAGGTCAGACTTTTCAATGTAGGAACTAAAGTAGAAAATTGTCTTTCTTTTCATATTTCTCTGCACCTCAGCGGAGAAATAAAAAGGTGTGGCCCTACACGAATTTAATCTCTCTCCACTTTTTGTACCTTGCACCAAACTAGAGAAATAGTGTATTTCTTTTTATTTTCTCTCTTTGCTCACTCCCTTTCAAACACTGTGTAAGTTTCATTCTCTTGGCATCCATCAAAAGCTTTTCTTCAATGCCCAAGGTATACAGTCTTCCTTTCATGTTTCAGTTGATTGTAGCATGTGTCTTCTACACAAATAGGACAAACTTTATGTCCCTTAACACTATACCTAAACAAGTTCACGTATGCTAGAAGTCATTAAGTGTACAAGATAACACCACCGTAACCTGAAAGTTTCACTGATATACTCATCCATCACATCCATATCTTCGTCCAATATTTTTCTCAAGTCTTCAATTAACAGACTAAGATAAACGTATATGTCATTTACCAATTGTCTTAGTCCAGGTATCGTGATGGATAACATAGTGTGTTTCCGCTTCATCCACAACTAATAAGATAGGTTATAAATTACAAAGAGAATAGGCCATAAGCTATGTTTCGTACTTAAGTTACCATATGGATACTTCCATCCATAGCAAGCCCCAACCTAAGATTTATTAGCTTGGCATCAAAATCGAGAAAAAAACTAGCAAATTTATTCCACTGTAGAGAATGATTTGGATAGCGAATTCGTCACATTTCTTCTCATATGCATGACATCTAATGCTCTTTAGGTCATTTTCATTAGAAAACAATTGTTTGAACCTGAAGGTTATTGGAATGTACCATATCACCTTCATCAGGAGAATTCTTTATGTTATCATCATCACAATTAGAATCACCAATCATCACTTTCTAGTGCAACCACTTGCACATAGGACACTTACGCAACTACTCAAACACAATTTAGTATAATATGCAATCATTGACCCTACCCCATTCGAGAAATAACTTTTTCTTTATTTTGTTAAATAGTTAGTATATTTTAGGTTTAAACATGTGTTCGGTCCCTGCAAATATCACCATAATCCATTTAGACCCTTGTAAAAAAAACTTTAAAATGACCCTTGCAAATATAAATTGTTTACGGTTAAGCCCCTCGGTTAGTTTTCCATCCAAAAAAGATGACATCACTGCCACGTGTCTGTTGAAATAAGAAGCTCTTTCTAGGTTTTGATGAAACAAACTAAGTAAGATTTTAGTTTTCTAAATATGTGTGATCTAATTTATGTGCTAAAGTGATGTAGAACAGGGTTACTACATAGCAAACTGAGACTCTATCTAAGACCAAAAAGAAAAGAAACTTCTATGGTAAGAGAAGTCTCAAGAAGGTTAACTTGGCTTGAAAAATTGTCAACAGAAGGTTTGACCAGAACTAAAGAAGGTTGACCAGAAGTCAACTATAGTTTGACCATGAGTCAAAAGAAGGTTGACCAGAAGTCAACTATAGTCTGATCATGAGTCAAAAGAAGGTTGACCTCATCAACATATTAAAGAAGCTTAGTTCAAGTCAAGAAGAGTAAAACTGCAGAAGGTTGGTTGAGAAGGTTGCCTTCTCAAGCATCTTGAACTCAAACATCTTGGCACCTGAATTAATGCGTTCCAGTGCATTAAATGAAGATCTCATGCAATAAATAAGTTGAAGAATGTTGGAAACCAAAAGAGGAAATGCTTGATTATTCCTAAGAGAAACAAAAGGTGTTTGTGTCATACCATGAAACTCAAGAAGCTTCATTGCAAGCTGGAAAAGCAAGGCCTAAAGTGATATGTCAAGTCACAGGCTTAGAGGATAATCAGAAGAGAGTACAATGTCAACTCCAGAAGGTTGAGTAAAGTGTATAAAGCTGATTTACAGGCTGGAGAAGCCTCAACGGATAACCAAGTCTTTTGTCCAACAAACAATTCATCTTTATGGAACAATGGTCACTCCCAACGGCTATCTCCAAGTTTCTCAACGGCTCTATTCCCTTGCCAAGCCTATTTAAAGACAGATCTCTGCAGTTTCAAATTACGAGAGTTAATTGCAATCTACACAAAGTTCAAGCTTCTTGAAAAGCAATCAACCTTCTCGTCCACACTCAAAGCAACATCTCGTTCAGTTTTTGGGAATACTTTGTTGAGTGTGTGTTAGCTTGTTTACCCTACAAAATACATTGTATTAATCTGTAGTCAAGCTCCTAAATCATCCCAAACCCAAACCTCTTATTGTAAGAATCATTGTGTTAGTTTCTCTACAAACTACCTAGTGTGAGGTGAATGGTGTAGGTGAACCTACTTGAAAAAGGAACCTTTAGAAAGCTAGGAGAAAGTTTTCTAATTGGTGAATACAACTTGGCTAAGCTATGGCAGTGAACATGTGTCTTTTGTGTGTTGATCAATAGAGAGTGTGGTGAAAGTCTTTTGTTGGTGAACAAAAGCAAGTGTAAGATCTATTTGGAAAATAGTGGAAATACTCACTTGGAAGTGAGGAGAGGAAGTAGTCATAGTTGGGTGAACCTCTATAACTCTAATGTGTCATTACTTACTTTCCTTATTACGTGTTTAATCTTTCATACATTTGTTAACTGTTTTCAAATCCTACAGAAGGTTAGTTACTTTAACCTTCTGTAGATAAGTTTTCAACTTAAGACAACCTTCTTTAAGGTATACTCTTAATACTGAAAACAACTTTTTAACATCAACTCAGAATCATCTAAGTTACATTATCTTCAGTACGTATTTGCTTGCTTGCTGTGTGTTTTGAATTAACACTTTAACTTTGTCTACTCTAAGTTTATCTTAAGATCATTTGGAGAAGGTTGCAGGATAAAATTTAAAAAGGGACGCACAATTCAATCCCCCTTTCTTGTGCAATTAAGTCACTTCAATTGATATCAGAGCTCACCTCTAGGGGCTGAGCACACCTCACAGTGTGAGAGGAAAGATCCTGGAAGAAGTGATGACTCATTCAAACTCAGTGATGTTTCTTCCTGAAGGTGCTTCAGCAAATAGAGCTCCAGGATTCACTGGTGAACACTACTATTATTGGAAAGATCAAATGATATTGTTTCTAGAATCTCAAGATACTGATCTCTGGGGAATTGTTGAAGATGGTCCTTATGAACCTACAACAACTCTTGATGATGGAAGCACTCTTCCCAAACCCAGAAATACTTGGACACCTGAAGACAAACGCATGGTACTCCTAAACTCTAAATCTAAATTTTATCTAACATGTGCTTTAGGTAGAAGTGAATATGACAAAGTAGCTGGGAAACAAACTGCCAAAGAGATTTGGGATACATTGAGAACTGCACATGAAGGAACTGATCAGGTCAAAGAAGCTAAGATCAACCTTCTTATGCACCAATTTGAAACATTCAAAATGGAGGAACAAGAAACTATCTCTGAAATGTTTAGCAGATTCACAACAATAACAAATGATTTGAACTCACTGGGAAATAGCTACACAAATCAAGCAAAAGTCAGAAAGCTTCTGAGATGTCTACCAAAGGTATGGAGACCCAAAGTGACTGCTATAACAGAAGCTAAAGATCTATCTCCACTAAAGATAGAAGATCTACTTGGATCCTTAAAAGTTCATGAGCAAGAGATCATGGATGAACTTCATCCCAAGAAAGCTAAAACCATTGCTCTTAAAGCTTCTCAAAAAACCCCACAATCTTCTAAAGCTATGGCACTCAAAGCTCAAGAAGATACTCAAGAAGAAAGTGAAGATGATGAAAATGACACTGATGATGATGATGAAATGGCTCTAATCACAAGAAGGTTGAGAAGATGGGCTTTTAGGAAAAACACAAATAAAAGACCCTTCTTCAAGAAAGATCAACCTAAAGGAGAAGGCACCGGCAAAACCACACCTGTATGCTATGAATGCAACAAACCTGGACACTTCAAAAATGAATGTCCTAAGTTAAAAGGAAGCAACAAGAAGTTCACACCAAAGAAAAAGGCTCTACTTGCGACATGGGATGAATCAGATGAAACTGATTCAGAAAATGAAGAGGATGCTGCTCATTTCTGTCTCATGGTTAATTCTGATGAACCTTCTCGAAACTTGCCTGCCTCAAGTATGGAGTCTATCAACTCTTGTCTCATGGGAGATGCTGATCTAGAAGAGGTAATTATTCTTGAACCATCTTGTGCATCATGCAAAGAATTTGAACATGCCTTTGAAAATCTCCTATCTGATTCAAATACTTTAGTCCAAAAATGTAGTATGTTTAGAGAACAATATTTCAATGTGAAAAATGAAAATGAGGAACTTCAAAGAAAAAATGAACATTTGACACAAACCATTGGCATGCTTAGATATAGATACACTAGGATCAGTGAGCAATATATTCTGACTAGTGAGAAATCAGAAATAGACATAGCTAATCTTGAAGAACAAAACAACCCTCTTAAAGATAACATCTTAGCTATGATTGAAGAAAGAACTATCACAGAACAACAGTTGAGTGAAAACTCTGATAAGAAACACATTAGACATAGCTTCAAGGAAGTCTCAAAAAACCAAAAGTCTAGAGTAAAATGCACATACTGCAAACATTTTGGTCATGATATTTATGTATGTTTTAAAAAGAAAAAGGGAAGTATTTATTCGAAGAAAGCTAACCATGAAGGACCCAAAAAATCATTGGGTACCTAAGACTTTACTAACATCTGAAACAAGAATGCCTCTTAGCATCCAAGAAAAAGCTGTGGTTCTTGGACAGTGGATGCTCAAGACACATGACAGGAGAAATGAATAAATTTCTCTCAATGGAGAGAATAGAAGGAGGCTATGTCATCTTTGGCAATAATGATAAAGTTTGCATCAAAGGTATAGGTACTATAGGTAATTCTAATTCTCCTAAAATTAAAAATGTTCCGTATGTAGAAGGTTTAAAGCATAACTTGTTAAGCATTAGTCAATTGTGTGATAGTGGTCATAAAGTTTCTTTCAAAGCTGATAAATGTTTTATTAAAGATATCTCATCTGGTAAGGTCCTGTTTACTGCATCTAGAAATAAGAATATATACAGCCTATGTCTTGATGAACTATCTCAGGAAACTTGCCTTATGTCTTTTTAAAATGACAAATGGATTTGGCATAGAAGAGCTGGCCACATAAACATGCAAACTATTTCAAAATTATCCAAAAAGGAATTAGTCAGAGGGTTACCAAAAATCAATTTTGAAAAGGACGGAATATGTGAAGCTTGTGTTCATGGAAAACAATCCAAATCAAGTTTTAAACCTAAGAACATGATCACATCTCAAAAGCCACTTGAGTTGCTTCACATAGACTTATTTGGACCTACAAAAAACTGCTAGCCTAAATGGAAAAAGATATGGTTTTGTCATTGTAGATGATTTTTCAAGATACACTTGGGTACTATTTTTGAAAAACAAAGATGAAGCTTTTGAAGCATTCAAAGTATTCTTGAAGAAAGTTCAAAATGAAAAAGGAACAAAGGTAGTTTCTGTAAGAAGTGATCATGGGGGAGAATTTGAAAACTTGTCTTTTCAAAACTTTTTTGATGAAAATGGAATCACTCACAATTTCTCATGCCCTAGAACTCCACAACAAAATGGAGTTGTAGAAAGGAAAAATAGAACCTTGCAAGAAATGGCAAGAACTCTTTTAGAAAATTCAAAAATTGAAAAATACTCTTGGGCTGAGGCTGTAAACACTGCTTGCTATATTTTAAACAGAGTTTCCATTAGAAAAATAATTGAGAAAACCCCATATGAACTCTGGAAAAACAGAAAAACTACCATTGCTTATTTTCGTGTATTTGGCTGCACTTATTTCATTTTGAATAACAAAGACAATTTAGGAAAGTTTGATTCCAAAACTGACAAAGGAATTTTTCTTGGATATTCAACATCATCTAAAGCTTATAGAGTCTATAACCTTAGAACTCAAACTGTAGAAGAAAGCATGCATGTTGTTTTCAATGAAACTAACAAATCAAATGAAGTGATTGATGTTGATGAAATCAACAAAGAGAATGAAGATGGTCAAAATGAAGTCAACAGACCTGAGAAGGAAGAAGAAGATGCTTCTGATCAACCTTCTCAAAAATCAAATGAAGCTACTCAAGGTTCTGATCAACCTTCTCAACTACCAAGGAGTTGGAGAATGGTTGTTCACCATCCACAAGATCAAATTATTGGTAGCACCTCAGACCCTGTGAGAACCAGAACATCATTTAGAGAAAATACAGCTGGAATGGCTCTCATCTCTGAAACAGAACCAAAATCCATAAATGAAGCTATATAGGATCAATCATGGATAGAAGCCATGACTGAAGAACTCTCTCAATTTGAAAAGAATGAGGTATGGAATCTGGTTGCACCTCCTAAGCATCAATCAATAATTGGAACCAAATGGGTGTTCAGAAACAAACTTGATGAAAATGGTAAGGTGGTGAGAAACAAGGCAAGACTTGTTGCTCAAGGGTACAATCAACAAGAAGGTATTGACTATGATGAAACTTTTGCTCCAGTAGCAAGGTTAGAAGCCATTAGAATATTACTTGCATTTGCTGCACACAAAAACTTTAAATTATTTCAAATGGATGTGAAAAGTGCTTTTCTAAATGGTCTTCTAAATGAAGAAGTTTATGTCAGTCAACCTCCTGGCTTTGTTGATCAAAAGAAGCCAAATCATGTTTTTAAACTCACTAAAGCCTTGTATGGACTTAAACAAGCTCCTCGAGCTTGGTATAAAAGGCTAAGTAGTTTCTTGATCAAAAATAATTTTACAAGAGGAAACATTGATACTACACTTTTTAAGAAATCTCTTGATAAAGAATTATTGATTGTCCAAATCTATGTTGATGATATTATCTTTGGATCAACAAATGAAAAACTTTGCAAAGACTTTGGAAATCTCATGAAAAGTGAATTTGAAATGAGTATGATGGGAGAACTAAGATTCTTTTTAGGTCTTCAAATAAAACAACTTGATAAAGGTATTTTCATTAGTCAAGAGAAATATATCAAAGACCTTCTCAAGAAGTATAAGATGAATGAGGCAAAAGCTATGACAACTCCTATACCTCCTTCCATGCAAATTCAGAAGGATGAAGAAGGAAAGCCAGCATCTGAAAAAGAATACAGAGGTATGATAGGTTCACTACTCTATTTACTGCTAGTAGACCTGACATTGTGTTTTCAGTTGGCTTGTGTGCTAGATTTCAAGTTTCTCCAAAAGAATCTTATCTTACAGTTGTGAAGAGAATCTTCAGATACCTTGTTGGAACCACAAATATTGGTCTATGGTACAAAAAGAATACTCATTTTGACCTAGTAGGGTACTGTGATGCTGATTATGCTGGTGATAGAGTTGATAGAAAAAGCACAAGTGGCTCATGTCAACTATTAGGAGAATCCTTAATCTCATGGTCCTGTAGAAAACAAAACTCAATTGCTCTATCAACTACTGAAGCAGAGTATGTTTCTGCTGCTGGTTGTTGCTCACAAATTCTATCGATCAAAAATCAATTAGAGGATTACTCAATAAGGTACACATGCACTCCTATTTATTGTGATAATACCAGTGCAATCAATTTATCAAAAAATCCCATTCAGCATTCAAGGTCTAAACATATTGACATCAAACATCATTTTATTCGTGATCATGTCCAGAAAAAGAATGTAGAACTAATTTTCATTGATACAAAGCATCAACTAGCTGATATATTTACAAAACCCTTGTTAGAAGAAAGCTACAATTCTCTTAAAGAAGCTTTGCATATTACAAAATGTCCTTAAGAAAATTACAATTGTCAAATCCCAAACCTTCTCAAATAATGAGAAAGGTTCACTAAGAGAAACTTCATCTGAAGAAGGTTGACAACGATCACCAAAAACACGTCCTCAAACTTTCTTGGAAAAGAGGAATTGTCAACCACTCCATTATGTCCCATCGTAACTGACACCATTCTATCCTAACGGCTAGTTCACCCACCCTTTTCCACCTAACTCCCTAAAAA
The DNA here is from genome assembly GCA_963573325.1 of Astragalus glycyphyllos. NCBI lineage: Eukaryota > Viridiplantae > Streptophyta > Magnoliopsida > Fabales > Fabaceae > Astragalus > Astragalus glycyphyllos. The sequence continues at coordinate 40,532,221 of OY754312.1, forward strand.
CCGTCAAATCATAGTCCTTCTTTCTCCATTATCCACGCAAATCAATCTCTCTTTGTAACTGACCTTACTCTCTCTTTCTCTCTCAAACAATCCTTCAATCCAGAAAAATGGTGAGAACCAAAACTCCATGTGTGAAGAAAGTGCAAACTCAGGCTGTTCCTCCATCATCATCCACTCCATCTTCTCAATCAACACCCATTCCTCCATCTTCAAACACCAACACCGTTCAATCGGAAACCAACTCCTCTAGATCATCCATTACGCCCTCAAGAAGATCTTCAAGGATCAAAACCAGCACAATTAAGAAAATGGAAGGGCCTGGTTCAAAAATAAACAAGCCAATAGTGGTCAATGATGACTCTAAGTCAACCATCCCTGAGAAAGTTGAAACTCCAAAGCCCTCATCTGCTCCTAAACGAAGCACTGGTGCTCCCATACCTCCGCCCTCGAAGAAACCAAAGATTAACATTAAGTACAGTGGAAACAAGGGAAAAGGAAAGATGATCAAGGAAGAATCTCAACTAAAGAAATATGATAAAATTCAACCTTCTGCTGTGTTTGATCATGAAAAATGGGATAAACGAGGAATCATGACAGGAAGGATTTATCTACTGGATGAGATGAAGAACTCTGGTTGGGACTTATCTCCTCTCATTGAAGAGCAAGGTTGGGAGAAAATCCTCTCACAAGATGAAGTAATTTACCCAGAACTTGTGAAGGAATTTTATGGAAGCATGAATGTGAATGAAGGAAGGAAAAGTTTCACTACTCAAGTAAAGGGAACTACGTTGATAGTCAATCCAACAATGCTTGCTATAGCATTAGAAATCCCTCTCACTAAGGTATTTCTCTATGGAGATGACTCGTATGAAAGCTTGAAGTTGTCTAAAAATCAAGTGCTGAAGGAATTGATGAAGAATCCGAAAGATGATCTAGTATCCACTGCGCTCAAGGATCAAGCAAGAATTCTACACAATATGGTGACTCATTCCCTATTGCCTAGAGCAGGAAGCTTTGAGAAGGTTAAAGACACTGACCTTCTGTTAATCTATCACCTGTTCAAGAGGTATGTGATAAGCTTGCCCTACATCATTTTCAATTACATGATTGACATAGTCAAAACCTTTAGGCAATCCACATCACTACCATATGGAATGTTCTTGACCAAACTCTTTAGATTAAGAGACATAGACCTAGATGAGGAAATGTGTACCCAAGACACTATCATTTTTGGTCAAAGAGTACCAAACAAATGAGGTTGAAACCATTCAGCAAGAAAGTCAATGTATTTTCGAAACCTTCTCCAAAAAGCTTAGAAAAAGATGAAACCAACACCCAAGACACCAATCCATCACCACCAAAAGACACACCAAAAGAATCCTCTTCAAAAGAACCTTCTGTAGAACCTTTTGCAGAAGCCTCTGTAGAACCTTCTGTTGTTGAGTCCCCTCACAAAGAACACTCTCCACAAAAACCATCACCACAACCTTCTCCAAAGCCCTCCTCAAAAGAACCAAGTCCAGAACCATTCTCAGAAATAGAACCAATCATAAATTCTCCTCCTCCTTTTATCAATCAAGAAACCAATCTAGGGTCTCCAACAAATCAACCAATTTCTGACTCACTCATGGATACTGAACCTTTTGAAAGTTGGAAGGAAATCTTTGAAAAGCTGTCCAATCAAGGTGAAGAGATGAATGAAGACATGGAAGACTTGTGTGAAGATGTTGAGATGCTGTATGATCAAGCCCAAACTGAAGTTGCTCAAGAAGAAGAACCCTGCATGACCATAGTTCTGTTTGAACCCCAGGTTGAGCCTTCAATTGAACCTTCTACAATTGCTGCTGATGGTACCACTACTCCTGCTGCTGAACCTTCTGATGAGGTGAATGAATCCCCTCTCTCTCCAAATGGTCCATTAGTTCCCTATGGATTCTCTCAGGGGGAGCAAGAGACATCAGAAGAAGAGAATGATCAAGCTCAGGGGGAGCTAGATATGAATCAACCTCCTGCAATGGAAGAAGAAGAAGAAGAAACTGCTGATATACCAGTGAATTCCACCAAAGAAAATCCTGAGTTCCTTGCCTCACTTGCACTCACTGAGATGCTAAACACTCCAAAACCCACTCCCATAACCACTCTTGCTCCTGATGATGTTCAAGGGTCTACTGGCCACTTTGTGAACCCTTTCTCACAATGGCAAGAAAATCCCAAAGTTTCTCCTGGTAACACCTTTGCTTCAGAAGAAATTAACAAGTTTCTGGTGTCCCAAACACCAATCTATGACTCATCTGTCCCTAGGATGCCTTCTGATTTGCCCTCCAAGCTTCCATCTGACATGCCTTCAAAGTTTGGATCCATTGGATCCTTTTGCAAAAATGTCCAAATCCCTGTTGCATCCCCTGACAAAGCTTCTGGAAGCAAAAATGGTCAAGTTTCTGGTAGCAAACCTTCAGAAACTGAAACTGTCTCTTTGGGAGAAAATCAAGGTGTTATGGCTGCTATGAGGAAAATGAAAGGCAATCATGAGAAGCAAATGAAGAAAATGAGGACTCAACACAACCATCTGTTGAGATGCATTGGTATTCTGCAAAAAGAGAATAGAGTTGAAGCTCAAAGGAACTTTGAATTCCAGCAATGGATGCTGCAAAATGTTGTCCCACTCCTCCTTCCAAATCTTGTTGTTCCTGATTTCTGTCCACCTATTCCAGTTGAAGATGTTCCACAGCCTGCAACCTCTTCAAACTCCTCAGATGACTCTTCTCCTACCAAGTAGCAACATAATTTCTACTTCTTCCTCCTTTTTGTTTCTGACAAAGGGGGAGAATGGAGATTAAGTTTTCTGCATAGCTACTTAGTTAGTAATTAGTGAATTTGGGGTTTGTAATTTGACAATTTTAAAACTTCTTTTGGATAGTTTGATATGTGACTTGTGGCACATGTATGTCACATCACATTACTATGCTTATGCTTCAGAACTTTATGTTAGTACTTTAATTAGTATGTCTTGAATGATAATTATCAAAATCTTGTACTCATCATGATTAAAATGATATATGATAATTATCTTTTTGCTATGTTAAAAGTTTTAAATTGTTTAAATTCATCAATAGCTCAAATATGATCACTCTGCGTATATATTGTATATCTCTAAGTGATAGAAAACTCAAAAACTTACTCTAAGTTTGTCATCACCAAAAAGGGGGAGATTGTTGAAATAAGAATCTCTTTCTAGGTTTTGATGAAACAAACTAAGTAAGATTTTAGTTTTCTAAATATGTGTGATCTAATTTGTGTGCTAAAGTGATGTAGAACAGGGTTACTACATAGCAAACTGAGACTCTATCTAAGACCAAAAAGAAAAGAAACTTCTATGGTAAGAGAAGTCTCAAGAAGGTTAACTTGGCTTGAAAAATTGTCAACAGAAGGTTTGACCAGAACTAAAGAAGGTTGACCAGAAGTCAACTATAGTCTGATCATGAGTCAAAAGAAGGTTGACCTCATCAACATATTAAAGAAGCTTAGTTCAAGTCAAGAAGAGTAAAACTGCAGAAGGTTGGTTGAGAAGGTTGCCTTCTCAAGCATCTTGAACTCAAACATCTTGGCACCTGAATTAATGCGTTCCAGTGCATTAAATGAAGATCTCATACAATAAATAAGTTGAAGAATGTTGGAAACCAAAAGAGGAAATGCTTGATTATTCCTAAGAGAAACAAAAGGTGTTTGTGTCATACCATGAAACTCAAGAAGCTTCATTGCAAGCTGGAAAAGCAAGGCCTAAAGTGATATGTCAAGTCACAGGCTTAGAGGATAATCAGAAGAGAGTACAATGTCAACTCCAGAAGGTTGAGTAAAGTGTATAAAGCTGATTTACAGGCTGGAGAAGCCTCAACGGATAACCAAGTCTTTTGTCCAACAAACAATTCATCTTTATGGAACAATGGTCACTCCCAACGGCTATCTCCAAGTTTCTCAACGGCTCTATTCCCTTGCCAAGCCTATTTAAAGACAGATCTCTGAAGTTTCAAATTACGAGAGTTAATTGCAATCTACACAAAGTTCAAGCTTCTTGAAAAGCAATCAACCTTCTCATCCACACTCAAAGCAACATCTCGTTCAGTTTTTGGGAATACTTTGTTGAGTGTGTGTTAGCTTGTTTACCCTACAAAATACATTGTATTAATCTGTAGTCAAGCTCCTAAGTCATCCCAAACCCAAACCCCTTATTGTAAGAATCATTGTGTTAGTTTCTCTACAAACTACCTAGTGTGAGGTGAGTGGTATAGGTGAACCTACTTGATAAAGGAACCTTTAGAAAGCTAGTAGAAAGTTTTCTATGTGGTGAATATAGCTTGGCTAAGCTGTGGCAGTGAACATTTGTCTTTTGTGTGTTGATCAAATGAGAGTGTGGTGAAAGTCTTTTGTTGGTGAACAATATTTGGAAAATAGTGGAAATACTCACTTGGAAGTGAGGAGAGGAAGTAGCCATAGTTGGGTGAACCTCTATAACTCTACTGTGTCATTACTTGCTTTCCTTATTACGTGTTTAATCTTTCATACACTTGTTAACTGTTTTCAAATCCTACAGAAGGTTAGTTACTTCAACCTTCTGTAGATAAGTTTTCAACTTAAGACAACCTTCTTTAAGGTATACTCTTAATACTGAAAACAACTTTTTAACATCAACTCAGAATCATCTAAGTTACATTATCTTCAGTACGTATTTGCTTGCTTGCTGTGTGTTTTTAATTAACACTTTAACCTTCTCTACTCTAAGTTTATCTTAAGATCATTTGGAGAAGGTTGCAGGATAAAATTTAAAAAGGGACGCACAATTCAATCCCCCATTTCTTGTGCAATTAAGTCACTTCAGTGTCATCTTCTTATTGGACCATTGTGCCACGTGTCACTGAACGCCATGTCATCAACCCATGTCACTACTTCCACGTCAGCAACCAATAAATGGCTGCCACATTCGCTCATATGGCATTGAATAGTATAGTGTTACTAAAAAATAAAGAATTTTGGTAGGCATGGGGATTGAACCCGTGACCTATTGGTTGAATAATACTACAAATACCATCAGACTACCATACGAATTGTGTTACTAGACGAAACTATTAATATATAGCATGACTGGAAACGTTGGGAATAAAAAGAACACTATTTTTCTTCTTCACCTGGCAGCTTAGAAATGGGTCGTGACAGGCCCGATTTGATCTTCTCTTCCCTTCGCATTCATCATCATCTCTTCAACCTTCAACAACATCAACAAATCAGATCTTCAACAACGATTCAATTGAAAACCCCTAATTTCAAAAACCCTTAATTTCATCTTCAACAACAACAACAACAATTCAATTGAAAACCCCTAAATGATTTAACCAATGGAAAATGAGATTGGAAACGAAATTAACGATTTAACAATTTTACACCCATTATCGAAATTGAAAAATTGGGCTTGGAAAATGGAAAACTCAAATTGAAGATAAAAGACGATGATGATTTTTGTTTTCATGTTGAAGATGAAAATGATTTCCGTTTTGATTTTCGCTTTCACTCTATGATGATTTTCGTTTTCATTTTTGTTTGCATTTTCGTTTGCATCTGTGATGATTTTCGTTGCCATTATCTGTGGTGTTTAATTGTTTTGTAACAATATAAATATAGTTGAATTGGTTTAATATCACAATTGAAGTATTGGTTCAGTGGTAATTTCCCTTGTGTCCCTCTATTAAAATTTTGGCAACAATTCCTATTGGTCTCCAAGTACACAACTCAAACGTGGTGTCACCCACGCATGCACCCAGAGACAATATGAAATGTAGTGAACCAAAACTTTATTAAGTGTAAGATATAAGATTCAATGACTAACTATTAATCAAATGAAATAATTGGTTTCTTCTACCACTTGGACAATTCAATACTCAATACAATGAATGGGCTTTACCATCCTTGGTACACACACTTCATCATATTAAAACTCAAACGAGAAACTAAGGCTTAACTGAAAGTACAAAAACTTAAATATAAAACCAAATTTCAAAGAAGCATATAAGTCCACGCATAGATAAGGAAATAATATTATCTAAGTATAATTATCCACGATTCAAATACAACACATGTACTGAGTGCAAAGTGTTATAACATTGGATGCTATTGCATTGAGTGCTATAGCATATGATGTTGTGTCTTTCTAAATAAGTTCACTCATGTATATTAAAGAACCCACAGTATTCACCCTATGAACTATGTTTTCCTATGTCTAGGCTTACGCATGAGTTGTTTTAAGTGTCCTCAAAACAACCACTCATTTATATCAATCTTTGAGTTAGAATCATAAACCATTTTTGAATTTATGAATGTACTCATTTTAGTTAGCCAATCCCAAAATAAGTTTGAAAGTATTAACGCACAAAGATTGAAATGCAAAGATCACAATATCATATTACTTCGCTAAAAATTCATTACAAAGCTTAAATCAACCCAGCTATAAGGCGTTTAGCTCATGATGAACATTATCAACAAAACACAAACAAAGGTGTTCATATTACCGAAACACATCGTAGAGGAAACAAATACAGAAGATGCACCACCTTAACTCCTACACATGAGACGGGTTGAAGATACTATAGCACAACTTCGCAACGTTAAAGTACAAATGAACCAATGGAGAACCAATGGAGATGAAGTTGTGTCAAAATTCTCTCTAAAACATCTCTCAATGTTTCAAATGGTGAAGAGATGAAATGAATGAAATGGAGACATGCTCTTTGTATCCAAAAAGCACTTTCCGAAAAGGTTGATGTGACACACCACCAACGAAAATGATCTTCCAACCAAAAAGGAGACAAGTGGCGTTGCAAGTGTGTTGGTTGATGAACGTGTCAGCCTAGGAAGCAGAAAGAGGAGACGCTGACTTCACATAAAGTGGAAGCGCCAAAAAGTTACCTTTTCTTTTATTCTTCACCTGGCCCACTGTTACGTTACGTGCCGTTATAGCGTTAAACGCTGTAACACTGAACGAAAACATTAAAACTTTAACAAGGGCACCAATGTGCCAGAATATAACAAATTAGCTCCTAACCCCTCTAAACACCAATTAACTTATATTCACATGATTTAGCACAAATTATACTTAAAGAACTTGCATTAATTTAAGTATTAAAAGTATAAATAACTCTTATAAATAAGAGTTATCAGTCGGCGGTCCAGACACCCCCGGTACACCTACTTGTCAAAAAAAATAACCACCTTACTATAAAACTCAAAGATGATACTGTCCCAAACCATATTAACAATTCATTGAAGGGACTGAAGGATGCCTACAACTTTCCACTCTAATACAAAAAAGAAGGTATATTAAAAAAACATCATTACCGCAACGAAAGCTCCATCATAGTATCTAAGACAGATTGTGATACTCCGAGAAATGTGAATCAATAATACATTTAATATACAAAATAATTATGATACAATTAGAACGCACCAATGGTGTAACGACCGGGGCGGGCGATCACAACCCTTGAAGCCCATGTCGCACAGATTGTGATCCATGCCTTAAGTCAAAAGTACTAATCTCGTTGATCCTAGCCGTATATTGGCTTACTAGTGGATCTCAGTCGTCCATCCGTTATGGTCCGGGTGACGCCGCGCCGTGCTGCTAAGTAGTCGTCACTAAGTCAGATCGAGAGCAAGCTCAGTTCGAAACATGATGCTTGGGAGCATTTCAAGGAAATGCTAAGGTTATGCCCCAATCACGAACTAGAGAAGCGATTGATTGTCCATACTCCATAATTTCTACAATGGACTGTTGTATACCACAAAGATGGCTGTTGATGCAACTACAGGTGGAGCTCTTATGAATAAAAATATAGAAGAGGCTAATGTTCTTATTGAATACATGGCGTAGTGAGGCAGCCGTAATTGGTCCATCTCCACCTAAGAAAGAACCAGGTAAATATGAAGTTTTTGCTATAGACTACGTAGCCTCTAAGGTAGACGCATTATTCCAAAAATTTGAAAAACTAAATGTTAGTGTCGTCTCACCTACATCTTATGTATAACTGTGAGAGATATATGGTGTTGTTGGCCATACTGGTGTTAAATGTCAACTAGGGACATCTGCTAGTGGTACTGAGCAAGTTAACCATGCTCAGAAGGAGGATCATTTTTCAAAAACTTATAATCTTGGATGGAGTAATCATCCAAAGTTTTCCTATAAAAATCTTCCACCTAATCCCTTCTTCCAACCATCGGCTAGAACACCCCCTGGTTTTCAAAATTAAAAGGCTTTCAACAGCCCTAAAAAATCCAACCTAGAAACTTTATCGGAAAACCTTATGTTAACTCAAACTAAGCAAAATGAAGAGTTCAAAAATCAAACTTCTTTTTTGAATGATAATCTTATCAAGTTAACGTCAAAGGTTGATTCCATGGCCACTTACAACAAAAGCTAGGCTTGAAACTCAAATCACTCGAGTGGCTCAACAAGTCGCTTCATCCTTTAAGTCCTCCGATGTATTTCCTGGACAGTCTGAACCAAATCACAAGGGATAATTAGATGTTGTTATTTTGAGAAATGGGAAAAAATTAGAGGAACCTAAGGGAAGTAATGGGGGAAGAAGAAGAATATAAATCACCAAGTGAGAGGGTTGAAGAAGAAAACGAAAAACCTTATGTTCCTCCACTACAATACAAACCACCCATACCCTTTCCTCAAATATTAGCCAAATCTAAAGTTGAGACACAGTTTAAAAAATTTGTGAATTTTTTGAAAAAGCTCTACATAAACATTTCTTTCACTGAAGCTTTGTCTCAAATGCCATCAAATGTTAAGTTTTAAAATAAAATCTGTCAAAAAAACGAAAAATTGATGACAATGAGACAATCACTTTAATGGAAGAATGTAGTGCTATAATCCAAAATAAATTGTCTCCCAAACTTAAGGATTCCAGAAGTTTTTCCATTTAATGTGTGATTGGGAGTGAGAGTATTGAGAGAGCCATGTGTGATCTAGGAGCTACAGTGAGTCTAATGCCCCTATCCAGTTGTAAGAGACTAGGCATAGGTGAACTCAAACCCACAAAGACGTCCTTGCAATTAGCAGACCATTCCATCAAATACTCGACTAGAATTTTACAGGATGTTCCTATCAAGGTAGGACAATTTTTTATACCGACCGATTTTGTAGTCAAGGAAATAGAAGAGGACTCTCAAGTCCCAATTCTCCTAGGGAGACCTTTCCTTACTACAGTTGGGGCCATCATCGATGTTAAACATGGTAAACTTGCTCTTAATGAGGGTAAGGAGAAAATTGAGTTTGTTTTTGCTAATCTTATGAAAAGTTCTTCTCTTGAGGATTCTTGTTGCAGGATTGATATAACAGACTATTGTGCAAAAGATTGCATCTTGGAATTATCTTCACATGATGGGTTGAAAGATTGCATTTTAGAATCATCCTCAGTATTTTGGGCCCTAGGGTCGGCGGTCCGGACACCCCGATACACCTACTTAATTATGAAAAAAACAATCACCTTACAATAAGACTCCTGTCCCAACCCATATTAACAATCCATTAAAGGGACTGGAGGGTAGGGATGTGTATGGGACATAAACCACACCACATGATACCATACCATTTTTAAAATATGGTTTTAGTTTACTGGTTTATGTTTACTACTCCATTTTTTAAAACCAATTCAAAACTGGTTCAGAACCAGTTCATTACTGTATGCACTCTGAAAAATCCGGTTTGGATCCTTCTTCGTACAACGGGAAAAACAATGAAGCCGCCACCAATATTTTAATTTAGGAAAAAACATTGGAAAAATCCTTTTAGGCGATTGGCCTTTTGAAAACGAGAGATATAGGTTCGGGGGTCGGTTATGTGTGGGGAAGGTATTAGCACCCCACACATCCTTTCTACCGAAAGGGAACCTTTAATTTAGTGTGTGGTTTTTGACTGTTGATTTGAAACACTTTGTTCTACTTCTTTTCTTCTTTTTTTTTTTTATTTAAGAAAATGTTTTTGAAAACTGGGGAAAGAAGAATCTTTTTGTTATTATTTCTTAAAAGAGTGCTTGACAGGAGGTGAACCCGCTCCTACGTATCCTCCGGTGCGATGAGGAATTCAAAGCTACGTAGTTCTAGTCTTGTTTTGAAAAGGCTCTTTTGTTTTTAGCTTTTTAGTTTTTAGGTGTTTTTTGAAGTAAGACTCGAGTGTTCACTAATACCAAGCAAGCAATGGCTTCGAGTGGTTTTCATTACTAACTCGAAAGAAAATAAGTTGAAACCGATAATCAAACAAGCAATGGCTTCGAGTGATTATAAGTAACAACGTTCTTATTTTACCTTTTTTTGCAAATGAGGCGAGCATCAGTGATAATCATCTAGCAAAGGCTTAGGACAATTACCACTAATGACTCGTGTTGTTTTTGGAATTGAATTGGGTTCGCATGTATTTAAGGTTTGGGAGCTTTCATGATAATCAAACAAGCAAAGGCTTCAAGTGACTACCACTAATAACTCCTCATTAGTGATCAAACAAGCAGAGGCTTCGAGTGGCCACTAATGATTTTGTTTATGAAAAACTTAGGGTTTAAGCTTGGAAAAGAAATTGGTCTTAATTTGTTAAAGACATAGTTTAGAAAAGAAGTTTTGAAAGCAATTTGATTTTTGGAAAGGAGTTTTGGAAAACTAGTAGAACATTTTCAATCAAGTTCCAAGTCAATAACCAAAATGCAAATTGCTAAACTACAATTCATGCAATGATCTAAACTAGTAACCATTTTCATGTCAAGTTGTTTAGAAAGAAAACAATGAATGCAAGAAAGTTCATAGATGCAAACATAGCACATTCATCGAGAGCATGTTATCAAGCAAGCAACAACATAGACACAATTTGCAACTTACCCTTTCATGTTGAAAACATCTCATTACAACATTTGAATACACAATGCATGAATAGGCAAAGATGAACCTAGACTACACATATCATGTCACAATACATAGATAGGCAAAGAATGAACCCAAGTTGAACATTTTGGCAAAAATGCATGAATTGGCAAGAGAATGAACCTAGATTGCACATCTTATTGAAGATGCATGGCAAGAAATGAACCTAACTAGGCATTTATGACACAACATGTGAGTAGGCAAGGAAGTTACAAAGCACAAGTGAATTCAAACATTTAATGAATCACTTGCAAAATCCTAGGGATTTCACATCAACATTTGACATAAGCGACAATGTGGTATCATTTTGATGGCATCAACATTTAGCATATTTCTACAATCAACCACGTGAAAGGAATAAGTTGGAAAGGGCATTTGCCTCAAGTAAGATCATTAGCAAGCCATGAAAAATCAATTTGACATTTTATTTAGCAAGCATATGCAATTAAGGTGTTGAATCCCTTTAGGTAATCTTTAACACTTGGGATATGCACAAGTGCATAAGTGTCAAATCCTCTTACCAAATCATCAACACAAACATGATTTTCAAAGCAAGCAACAAAAACAAGCACAAACCCTAATTATCTCATGAAATGCGACACCAACATAGAGCTAAAACCTCATTTTATTCTTTGAAAGCAACAAAATCATGCAAGCAAATGACATAGATCAAGCCTTTTGGCAAGGATTCACATGATTAAGCAAAGGAATGCACTAAAATCACACAAACTCTAATTTTTCTACAATATGCGAAATGAAACATAAGCCCAAATCACAATTTTATTCATGAAAATAGCACAAAATGAAAATAGCACAAACACACAATTTATTCCAAGAGAGAGATGCATTTCAAGCATCCAAACCTCCCAAAGTGTTTGTCAAAATGCTTGAAACACATCTCTCATTCAACAACAACAATTATATCAACATTTCAACATAAAATAGAGCACTAAAATGCAAAGAAATGCTTGATATGCAAAAATAGATTGATGATCTACATTTTTGATGCTAAAATTTTGATGATGCTAAGATTGAGAGTATACCTCAACTCCAAGCTAGAATAGCGAAAGAAATAAGGTGAATGAACACTAAACCACTTGAATCAACCCTCTAATCTTCAATCTTGAGCTTGATTCTTGAGATTTGAAGATGGATCTTTGAAGAGAATGCAAGGATGGTGAAGGATTTAGGACTAGAATGTTGATTTGAAGTGAAAAAGTGAAGAAAATGAGGTGAGGGAATGGAGAGGTATTCGACCAAGAAGGGAGAAGAGGAGAGGCTAGGTTTTTGAGTGTGAATTGTGTGCAAAAACTTGTGAGAGGTGAGGATATGAGGGTATATATAATGTGCAATTAGGTTTAGGGGCATTTAGGTCATTGTGTACCTCATCTCATTCTAGGATTGCATTTTAATTTTGAATCAAGGGTGAGCATTGAAACACACTTTGATGAGGGGCAAAAAAATGCAAAATGAGAGGGAAATGAAGGGGGGATTCGAAATAGCAAGGAGAGTGGTGCCCAAGTTTTGCAAGTTGGCAATTGTACTATTGTACTATCCATGAGCCTTCCAATTATCCTCTCAATTTTGATTATTCCTTTCAAGATAATTGTACATAAATCTAACCATTTTGAGCCATATACAAGCTATCTTGAAGAATATGCCAATTTTGAAAATGAGAGATGACCAAAATTGCCAACAAAAATCCTATCATATAATTTTTGGGAATATTCCTTGTACTATTTTTTGAAATGCTTTCTTGAATTAATTTGAACTTGATTTTTTCACTACACATATAAAATATGCGCACAATTTGAAAAATGATTTTCTTTTTTTATTTTTTATTTTTTGTTCAAAATAATACAATTTCATTAAATAAATTCCCAAAAATTAATTAATTGGATTTTCAACTAGCAAAAATTTATTAAATTGAAATTGACCAAACAATGCCCCTTTTAAATGCCCCAAAATTCCTTAATTTCTCAAAAATGATTTTGAAAACCTTAGAATGCTTGGGTAAATACCCTAAACCCTTTCTCAAATAATGCATCACTCACATAATTATTTATTTTTGTTGAAAATTAGGGTTTTGAAACTAGGCGGACAAAATTAGGGTATGACAGCTGCCCTTCTTTATTTGGATTTTACCAAGAAATATGAATTGGCCGAGACATATTTCGAAGATAAAATAAAAATAAAGAATTCAGAAATTATACCAATTTTGTCTACTTGGAGAAACCCGAATTTTCTTTTTTCTTTTTCTTCTTTTTTTTTGTTTTGAAAAATGAACGCTTGGCGCGCTGATGAGAAAGCAGTAAATGAAATGATTAACGACTTGCACGCTAACTGCGAAAAGCAAGGAAAACGCTAAATGAAGAAAGCGATAAAGAAAGCGGTAAAATGCAAGGTTGCCTAAAACCTTTAAACGAACCCTTGGCGAGTCCGCGTTTGCACGTGGCTTTGAGGAGCACGCATCTTGAGAATGGCCTTTCGAGCGACCGAGGGGATCGTTATAAGCTCCGGAACTGATATACTGATCAATGCACGGCGTCCACTGTATCTTAGGCGGATACAACTATTCCGTTGAACCTCACATGGGGCTGCGGTCCATCATGTTGCTCGTACAAGACGTGAGACCATGAACAGAAGGGAGCGATGAACTCTGACAAGAGCGATTTGAACTCCAAACTGCAATGCACGCTTGAGCGCTGAACTGAAAAGCATTTGAACTCCGAACTGAGGGAGCGTTTTCTGGGAACTGAGTGCGGGGATTAACACCGAAGTGTCTATCCGTCTTTGTACCTGCAAGCGAGATGAACAAATGCATGCAATGCAAATGCCATGATAGCTATTTTGATGGAATGAATGTAATGCATGAATTTCTCTTTTTGTTTATGTTTGATGAATGCAATGTAATGCATGATTTTCTTTTTTCTTATTGCTCTTTTGCTCTTTTTTTTTTTTAGTTGTTGCTCTTTTGCTCTTTTTGGCTTTTTCTTTTGCTAGCTCGACCAAATCGTTGGACTTGCGTTACGAGGCACAATGATCGTCCATGATGACAGTGTGAGAGCCACGCTCCAACCTTTTTGAGATTTGTTTTGATGCAATCAGTGCTTTTTGTTTAGTTCTTGTGAATTTTACCTGACTGAAAGATCATCTCTTTTCTTTGTAATTTTCAAAAATTTCGCAATGATTTTAATGCTCTGATTTATGCACATTTTCATAATCATTTATCATCTACCATAAAACATCATTTTAAAGCAGAAATGAAAAGAAAGAAAATGGTAAAACAACAAACAGATGGAGTGAAAAACTTGGACTTTTATTCATATGGAAACCGAACGTGCAGAAGGTCACGCCGACTGAAAAGAGTACATTGGAATTTTTTTGAAACTAAGAAAAAAAAAGAAAAATGGACGCAACAGATCTTAGGAGCGCTTTTCATCTTTGAAGTGTGCCAATCACCCATACTTGCAGCCTTGATCACCCTTTTATACCTTTGGAGGTGCTGCTTGCCTCTTTTTCTTTTAAGTCCAACTTTTCTGACCCTAATTTTTGCCTGGACCGCTCTTTGCGAGTTTTCAGTCCACCGGGTCACTCTTTTTTTGCCTAGGCCGCCCTTTCGGGTTTTCAACCTAGCGAGCTAATTCTTGCTTGGCTCATCTTTCTCTTTTTCTTTTCATTTTTCTCAGGCGTAGTATTTCTTGACTGAATCTGAATTGACTGGGTTTCTGAGTTCTTCACCATCCATGCTGGTGAGTATCAATGCTCCTCCAGAGAAGGCTTTCTTTACCACATAGGGTCCATCATAGCTAGGAGCCCATTTCCCACGAGGGTCACTCTGAATAGGCAGGATCTTTTTGAGCACGAGGTCTCCTTCTTTGAATTCTCGAGGACGCACTTTCTTGTCGAAGGCTGTTTTCATCCTTTGTTGATACAGTTGTCCATGACACAGGGCAGCAATTCTTTTCTCCTCGATGAGGTTCAACTGGTCCAGACGAGCTTGAACCCATTCAGCTTCTTCCAATTTGGTTTCCATCAGCACCCGCAGGGAGGGTATCTCAACTTCGATAGGGAGGACTGCTTCCGACCCATAAACCACAGAGAAGGGGGTTGCCCCGGTTGAAGTGCGCACTGAGGTACGATACCCGTGCAGAGCGAAAGGAAGCATCTCATGCCAATCTTTATAGGTTACTACCATCTTTTGCACGATTCTCTTGATGTTCTTATTGGCTGCTTCGACTGCCCCATTCATTTTGGGACGGTATGGAGAAGAATTATGATGTTGGATTTTGAAGTCTTTGCACAGCTCTTTCATCATCTGTTGTGTTACTGGTTTTAAGAAAGAGGAATACCGGTGTCCCTTTTTTTTTATTAAATGGAACGGGTTGGTAATTGTATGGTCTTTTCTTAAGAGTAAAGTATGGTTACTGGTTACTGGCAATTTTGCACACCCCTGCTGGAGGATGCCTACAACTTTCCTCTCTGATACAAAAAAGAAGGTATATGAAAAAAAACATCATTACCGCAACGAAAGCTCATTCATAGTATCTGAGACAAACCATAATACTCCAAGAAATGAGAATCAATAATACATTTAAAAATAATTATGATATAATTAGAACGCACCAATGGTGTAACAATTTTTTACATTAGTAACCATTCAAAAATCAACAAGTCACGAACCTTGTTGATTGTTATCCTAACCATAAACTCTTATTGGGGCAAAAAAAACTGTCCTAGTACAAAAAAATAAAATAAAAATCGAAAATAACACACTTTTTTAATTATTTACCAAAGTAGCATACTCTTTTTAGCTGTTGAGAAGTTGCTACCCCAGGAAACGACTTCTCAACATGATTTTTGGAAAATTTGTTTTTTTCACGTTTAGAAGTCGCATCACCCAAAAACGACTTCTAAACAGGTTTTTTTTTTTAAAAATCCAACTTATGCTGTTGAGAAGTCGCTACCCCAGGAAACGACTTCTCAACGTGATTTTTTTTATTTTGTTAATTTTCGTGTTCAGAAGTCGCCACCCCACATAGCGACTTCTAAAGAAATCCTATTTATTTTTTTAAAATTTGTAACATAATTATATATAGAAAAAAACAAACACATTTATTTTCATTGATTAAAAAGCGGATTACATTGATTGAAGAGCGGATTACAACATTAGAACAACTCCGGTTAGGGCAATTGCTTCGCTTGTGCCCCTCATTTCTACAAAGACCACATCTCTTAGTGCGATTACTCCTTTCTGTTTGATCCATCTCAGTACGAATACGGGAAGACTTTGGGCGACCCTTTTTTTCTCTCCGCATATTTGGATCATGCTACAATTCAATTCCATTGAAATCTGGCCAGGACAACTCAATTGATAATGCTGGAAACTCCACAAAGTATGTATTGAAAACATAATCCAGTTTGTATTGTGGAGGCACAAAGAGCATGTGGTCATAATGGATTTTTGAAGATGCTGCAATGACATGTGAACAAGGATAGTGCAACGCCTGAAATTCCCCACAATCACACATGCGTGCTCTAAAGTCCACCTTAAATGTCTGTGCAGGTCTATCGCTTTGTGGTCGGACAAGTTCTTCGACTCTGAACACAGTTTGGGCTCGATTGTGAATTGAAACGCTATGTGTGTTAGACACTGCTCTGTTTCTTTCAATATGTCTCAATAATTTTTCTGAGTAAACTTGACCAGAATGCAACATTGCCTGTGCCTCCCTCCCCATTTGGACAAAAGTCTCAGTCAATTAAGTACATATTGAAAACTGTTTTTAGTCATTATTTCGATTCTTGTACACGTCTAATTTAAGTCATTAAGTACAAATTGAAAACATGAAACCGTAGTTCTATAACTCTACTATAATGTCATATAATTTTTATTATTTTTATAATTTAATAAAAATGGTTAAAATTCATCAAAACATGGTAAAAAAGTCATTTTTTAGACTTAGAAAAAACTGTTTTTAGTCATTATTTCGATTCTTGTACACGTCTAATTTATGTCATTAAGTACTAATTAAACACATGAAACCGTAGTTCTATAACTCTACTATAATGTCATATAATTTTTATTATTTTTATAATTTAATAAAAATGGTTAAAATTCATCAAAACATGGTAAAAAAGTCATTTTTTAGACTTAGAAAAAACTGTTTTTAGTCATTATTTCGATTTTTGTACACGTCTAATTATGTTTGTTTCAGTTGTTGTAATGTTGTAATCCACTTTTTAATCAATTAAAATAAATGTCTCAATTATATTTAATAAATGTGTTTTTTTTTCTATAAATAAATATGTTAGAAATTTTAAAAATAAATAGAAAATTTTAATTATTATTCATTTTATATAAATTAGTATTATTATTAAAATTGAACTTTTTTTAGAAAACCACGTCGAGAAGTCGTTATTACAGGTGGCGACTTCTAAACAAGGAAATTAAAAAAAAAAAAAAACCACGTTGAGAAGTCGTTTCCTGGGGTAGCGACTTCTCAACGGCATAAGTTGGATTTTTTTAAAAAACCTGTTTAGAAGTCGTTTTACGGGGTGGCGACTTCTGAACATGGAAAAAACAAATTTTCCAAAAACCATGTTGAGAAGTCGTTTCCTGGGGTAGCGACTTCTCAACAGCAAAAAAAAGTGTGCTACTTTAGTAAATAATTAAAAAAGTGTGTTATTTTCGAATTTTTTTATTTTTTTTGTACTAGGACAGTTTTTTTGCCTCTTATTGGTTGAGGGTGAATTTTTTTTTTACATCAACAGTACGTACCAATTAATTTAAAACAATCATATTGTACGAGGATAAGTCAAACTAGAAAGTAATAATAATAATAATAATTAAGAACAACTTATTTCTAGAAAAAAACTTTAGAATAAAGACCAAATTTCGTCCTTGATAATTTCTTTGGAGGACACTTAGTCCAAGACAATTTTCTAGAGACAAATTAGTCCATGATTTTAGATTGATGGAGGATTAACTTGTGTCTGCTTGCAAATGTTAGAGACTAAAATATGCAACAAAGAAGTTGTTAGAGACGAAACTGTGCCACCCGACACATACTCCTGCGTTAATTTTTTAAGTATCATTTTAAGAAGTACTATTTCTATTTAATTATTTGTTATTAAGATAACATTAATAAATATTTTATCAAAAAAAATTTTATTTTCACTTAATTAGTTAGAGAGAGAGAGGTATAAAAATACACAAGTAATTAGAAAAACTAATAAAAGTACATACTACTTCGAATCCACAATATAAGAGTCAAATAGTATTTTTTGGTGATCCACAATATAAAAAATAAACATAATTTTTAAAGTGTATTAAATGATCAATTACAATGTTACCCCTATTTAAAAAAAGAACAAAAGAAATATCAAATAAAGTTCCATGATTAATAATCAATACTATAACATCCGCGTGTTAACATTTTCATTTATTATTCTTGGATGGGTTTCTTTGTCGCTTGCTACTTGACTATTCAAGTTAGTTAGTTAATGTCTAAAAGACAAAAAAAATTGTAAAACAAACACACCACCTATATTATTTAGATTTCCATATTCAGAACATCCTAAAATCTAGGATTGACAAATATAACACCCCATATGAGGTAAGAATGAAATACTTATTTATACTACTCTACATATATTGCGTATCATTCTCAGGTGACCCCCGTGTGATGCAATATCAAATCTTTATAAATTATTAATCATTAAACTAACAACTTTTTTTACTATTTTAAAGAAAGAAAGAGAAAAAGTGAGAATATGGGTTCTTTTCCATTTACAATATAATAAAATACATTCATCTTTTCAAAGAAAAATTATATATATTTTCCTCGCTTGGCGTGGTAAGTGTCCCCACTCCCAATGGGGTGTTGTTGTAAAATTGAAAGGGGCAAAGCAACCATTGTTTTAAGATTCAGATTGGATCCTGTACTTCAGAGAAGCTAAGTAAGTGAAAATGAAAGTAAAGTATAGTACTCTCGGATTTTGTTTTTGTTTTAAGTTGAGAAAGTCAGAAGAGTCTATTTCTTTCAATAGTTAATTAATTTATTGCCTTTCTAATAATTCTTCTTCTTTACCTTCAAAGGGAAAATTCTTTTTTATCTTTTGTTGCATATGTTATAAGCAATGTTCTCTCAGAGAATGTTCAAGTCTTCTGTTTCCTTTTATGCTCAGGTTTTCCAATAATCCATTTTAGGCTTTTGTTCTTGTTTCTTACATGGTGGCGATTATTATAGAACTGAAAATGATGACATGCATATTCAGTTCATGCTTTGTTCTTCTGTTCTGCATCATTTCATATAAGTCTCTTTGATATTCTGATCCGGGTCACTTTCTTTTTGACATTACTTGCTTTGTGTTTGTAAGTTTGTCTCACCAAATCTCAAAGAGATATTGGTTTTGTTTTGCTTTGTTTTGTTTCTCTGGTTTCATATTTGGTGTCAAGTTTGTGGATTTGGATGTAAAGATCACTGCACAGACTCTTCTTTAATCTATGTTTTCAGATTAGTTTGTTACAATTGAGCTCTGGGTATTGGGATTATTTTTTGGGATTTGGCACATGTAGGGTAGTGGAGTGGTTCTGGGGTTTAGAAAATGGGATCTCAAGGTGGAACAATCCAAGAGGCAAAGACTGGGCATCTAGCTAGGCAAGGGGCTTTATACAATCTCACCCTTGATGAGGTGCAAAACCAGCTTGGAAATTTAGGGAAACCCTTAGGAAGTATGAATCTAGATGAGCTACTCAAGAGTGTGTGGACTGCTGAAGCTGCTAATGTTTCTGGATTGGATTCTGCTACCGATGCTTATATGCAGCAGCATGGTGGGTCATCTGTGAATCCACAAGGGGCCCTAGCGCTGTCCGGTGACCTTAGCAAGAAAACTATTGATGAGGTTTGGAAAGATATGCAACATAAGAAAAGTTCTAGTCAGGATAGGAGATCGCCTACACTTGGTGAAATGACCCTCGAAGATTTCTTGATGAAAGCTGGGGTGGCTCCTGAATCTTTTCCTACTGAGGATAATGCTATCTCGGGAGAGGTTCATTCCTCTCAACATAATACATCTCAGCATGTTCATT
The DNA here is from genome assembly GCA_963573325.1 of Astragalus glycyphyllos. NCBI lineage: Eukaryota > Viridiplantae > Streptophyta > Magnoliopsida > Fabales > Fabaceae > Astragalus > Astragalus glycyphyllos. The sequence continues at coordinate 40,552,268 of OY754312.1, forward strand.
GGATACAGTACCAACTCCCTTCAGTGCAGCATCCGCCACCACCACAACAACAACAACATCAAAATCATCAGAATAATATGATGCCCGGTTTTACCGGTTTTATGGCTGGTCATGTGATTCAACAGCCTGCCGTTGCGGTGAATCCGGTTTTAGATGCAGGATATGCTGAAGCAATGGTGAATATGTCGCCATCTTCTTTAATGTGTACTTCATCAGATACTCAAACTCCAGGTAGGAAAAGGGTTGCTTTTGGCAATGTGGTTGAGAAAACCGTGGAGAGGAGGCAGAAGAGGATGATTAAAAATAGGGAATCTGCAGCTCGGTCACGAGCTAGAAAACAGGTTATCTGTTTGCTCTGTACTCTATTATTGCTTCTTTTTAATTTGATGCAAGGTTATATGTATGTTTGCGTTTCATTGGACAGGCTTATACACAAGAACTGGAGATTAAAGTTTCACAATTAGAAGAAGAGAATGAAAGACTTAGAAAACGACATGTATGTTTCAATTCGATCGTCAGTTTGCATCTTTACTTTATTTTTGTTTCGTGTGATATTTGTTGTTAAGGAGGACTTCAAGTCTTCAACTGGTCAGTGATTGCTTATGAAATAAAATGTTTAAATTAGTTAAACTTTCAAAAATACATTTCAAATGGTTGGTTGATTGTGTTTGTTATTATTGTTCATATATAGGATTCCATTTTTCGCGCTTTTATGTGAATCTATATTATGTGTTGGTGGTGTCATTTCTGTGTGCCAATACTTGTGTCGAGGCCAGTTAACGGGAATCTGTATTCTGATAAACAGTGAAAAGTTGAGTGAAACAATGTTTTTTGATATTTGTTTGATTCAATGTTCCTGTGGATTTTATGAGGAGATTCCTCAATGGGAAACTTATGAACGAGGCCCTTAATTCCACTAAACTGTACTTTTCCTATGTTGTGCTTTGTTGCTAATGCTAATTTTTGCATAGCTGGTTCCTTATTCGGATAAGACTGGATAAGACTTTTACTTTGTTGAGTTTTATGGCATGTATTCACCTAAATGCCTGCTTTTAGTTATACTTACTTTATACTTAATTTTTATGGGGTGATATGCCTTAACCTTATGCCACTAGTTCTGTAGACTGTGGTTTAAATCCTATAATTGTATAGAAAAAGGACAGTTCCGTAAGGTAGGTAGTTAGATGGGTGTTCTTTGCCTAAAACGTTTGCTAGGTAAGCTTCTTTGAAGTATTCACATTTCACAGCACCATAAATATCTTCTTACACAAGCTATACAATATTTTCATCTTTCCTGAATAATGCTTTAGAAGGTATATTTTTAACACTCCGTCCACTATTTCCCCAAGGATTACTTATGTTTCAAATATTGAATTCTGGCAAAAATTATAGAAGTGTGTAAGAACCTTATTTCGACAACTCGGTTGGTGAGTTGGAGGTCTAGATTCTAGAATACATGAGTGCAATACAAAAGCATTGGAAAATTACTGCCATCTTTTGAACAATTATAAGGTAAATAAATCAGAGTTGAAACCGAAAATATGATTTATGCTGTAGGCTTTTTGAATTATATCAGGTGAGGAAAATGGTGTTATGAAGGGTCACAAAGTTCAGCAGGTTTTTCTCTAATGCTCGTTGTTGTACCAGAGTGAACTTGTAACCGGTTGTGAAAGTTTCCGAGTTTTTCCAGGTTGTGAAGATTTTTGGGGTGTGAAAATTTATGAGATTTCAAGTAAATTCTATAGCAACCCGCATAAAAAAGGTGTTGAGAATAGTAGTTTTAGCTTCTTTCCCTCCCTTTCTGGAAACATGTTGTATATAATCAAAAGATATAGTGAAATACTTTTATTACAATAAACAGATAAAGCTAGTTTGGACTTTGAAGAACCTTGTAGCTTTATATTTCATCTAACCGTTTTGCGTGCAGTTTGTCTTGGTAACAAAATTTCAACTTAATTCTTTAAGATTTGATAAGTAATATAGTTATAAGCTTGATGCTATTGAAATTGAATAAAGTAAGCTACGAAACATAATAGCTTTTGATCATATTTTCTGCTTTCTTTTGGCACATTGAATAGAACTGCTCTAAATTGATTTAAATTGAAAGCATTTAATTTTTTACTGATCTTAAAAAGGTCATTTTGTGCAGACCTTCATCTGATTGTGCATAGTTGTAATATGCTCCCATATCATTGGGCATAAATCCTTTTGTCCTCTGTATAAATGTAATATTTGGTCTTGGATCCATTTCTTCATTGTGACTGTTCTAGACCTTTCTTAAACAAGCTTTAGGATAGTAGAATCTGAAGAAGGATCATAGCTGTCTGAGTCTGTGATATGGCATTATTATACAAAATTAGTCTTTGAAACAATAATATATATGGTACATAACTAGTATTTTGAGTTTGTGACTTCTTACTGATCAAGTCATGTATTTATTCATCTTCACTATAGAGTCTAGATACTATATTTCTGCTGATAGAACCTTCTTTGATGCAGGAGATGGAGACAGTGTTGCCAAGTGCGCCGCCACCTGACCCTAAGCATCAGCTTCGCAGAACTAGCTCAGCTCCCCTTTGATGGCTTCATCAAACTTCTTCCATGCACTCCCATTGTTCTCTATTGCAGCATATATTTGGCACTCAAGTTTCCAAAATCTGGAAAGCTATTTTTCGCAGGGCAGTGCTACGATTAATCATCATCACTTAGCCTCTTTGAGAGTGTTTTCCTGTATGTACATTTTATAAGCTAGACTTCCAGTTTACCCTAGAACTATATATTGTTTCAGCGTAATTTTGGAGACATTCTGAATAGCCATTTTTTTTTTCCAAATGGTGTTGAGTGGGTGCACAAAGTGCTGGGTTCTTACTTTTTTTATTTTAGGCTAAATTGTACTTTTGGTTCTTTATCTTTTTATTTTCCTGTTTTGGTCCCTCATCTTCCATTTCCGTGTCATTTTGGTCCTTTTTGGTATTTTCTATCCATTAACTTAACAGACGCCACGCTACAGTTAACTGCTGACATGGCGTCTTAAGTGTTAGGGCTGACTTGGAATTCATTAAATGATGTGGCAAATGCGGGACCAAATTGTAACTAAAGAAAAACATAAAGGACCCAATTGAAATAAACACATCTTCATCTTCTTCCTCCAAACACCAGCTTCATCTTCCTCCAAAAACTTTTGTAAAACTAGTTTAATTTTGCTTCAACTTCATCTTTCAATTTTGTCCAATTCTCACTTTGTCTACAATCTTTAATAGACTTTGGTTCATGATCTTTACTATCACTTATCACATTTAGCGCTATATTATATGTAAAAACATCGTCAACGTTGACTTCGTTTCGGTTCCATTGTATTTCATTCTGGACATAATACATTGAGATCTCTTTCATTTCAGAATTTTTCAAGTACCTGATTTGTTCTTCTGGAACTGAAATGTCAATTATATCTGAAGACTATTTTAGAGTTTTCATATCCTCGCTTGGACCATCTTCGTTTTAGCTCCTTTTCTTGTTCGAGGATTTTTATATTTGGAACCAATTGGTCTACCACGCTTCAGGCGCGGTTGAGACTCATTTGCAATATTAGATTGTCCAATAGGGACATCCGTTTTATTTATTGGAGCCTTAGCAACTAATATGTATGATTTGGTCACACCTTTGGATTAGTGAATGCACTTGGTAGATGATTTTCTAAGCTTTGCAAATGAATTATCTTTTGAACTTCTAGTTCACATTGTTTAGTTTGAGGATCAAGATGCGATAATAATAATTCATTTCCACTGATCTCTTTTTTTCAGCTGCTTATTCTATCCCTCTAATGTTGAGAATTTTAATTCATCGAATGATAATAATCAATCGAGACTATTAACATATCTCCAATTTTTTGCTCAAGAAACTTTATTATACCTGAATATTTATATCTAATATATATTCTCAAAATACTTTGAGGACCCATCTTATTGTGTTGTGGTGGATAAATTGAAACATACACCGCACATCTAAAAATTCTAAGATGGGAAATATTAAGCTCGCGACCAAAAAACCAGATGTAAAGGGGAAGAGTTGTGATAACGTGTTGGCTGATGCGAATCAATGTTGCAGCATACAAATTCATTGTCCCCGAGTAGAAATTGGAAGTTTTGATCCCATAAGTATTGCTCATATAATTAACTTTAGACGTCTAAAGAATGGTTCTTCAACACCATTTTATGAATGAGCAAATGCTATATGGTGTCCAATATCAATCAATTCTAATAGACATACAATACTTTTTTCATTCTTTCTAGTTAATTAAGAAAAATGAACTCTTAGCCTAACAATCTCACAAACTACTGGTTGTGTGTTGACGACAAATATGTATGTGTATCTAGTTGATGTATCAATTAAAATCATAAGCTATCTAAATGGTATACATGGTTGGTGTATAAGCCCACAAATATCACCATATGTATTCATTCTAAATATTTGAGAAATTCACTTCCAATTTTTGTGGTGATGGTCTAATTATAAAGTTTTTGTGTACAAGAGATACATGAGAGCTTATCAGATTGAAGAATCTTCTGGTTCTTCACTTGATAACCACGTAAATTTTACTTTACTTTTAGCATCATAATGAACCCGAGATGGCCCAACCGGTCATGCCAAACAACAAATTTATTGCGATCTGTAAACTTCTGGTTTACAACATGTACTTCAATTGCAATAATAAAAGTGTAGTACAAACCAGAAGAAATGGCAGACAGCCTTTCCACTACACATATTTTTCCCAAAGTATGTCTCGTTATTCAATATCTCATTCATATCTAGTTTCAATATGATATCCATTTAGACGGATATCTTTGAAACTTATTAAATTTCTACAAGACTAGGGGAATATAATACATTCCCAATGTGTAAATTTGTTCCCTCGAATAACAATATATTAGCTCTTCTAGATAACTTATTAAATTTCTACGAGACTTAGCGAGATCTAGTGCTAACACTGCTTTCTCGTTTTAATAAATAAGAGAAATATATTTTGTCCTTTAAAATCATATGGGTAGTTCTGCTATCAGCGAGACACATATCTCCATTATTGATGCTAGTGTAAATAATCATTCTATCCCAAATAAATAAATAAATTTGATAAGAATAAATATGAAAGTTAAAAATACACTTAAATATAAAACTTTATCGAAGGAAAACATATAAGTGAGTAACATCCATATTACCATAATCGAAATCATCATCTTAATAAGAAAAATGGCTCTCAATTCTGTTATTTATGCATTATTTTTGCTACTCTCACATTTTCATTATTTCCAGTGACCTTTGCCTCTCCCCAACAAGTAGCAAGTATTTTCATTATTTTTGCTACTCTGCTCACATTTTCATTCTTTCCAATATTTTTTTTTCACTTCCGGGGAAAAAATGTGTTGTAAATTCTCACTGTGATTATGATCAAAACCACGACCACAAGTTTACCCATAGTGATTGTGTGTTGCTACATTCACTTCTGGAAATGAAGCAGTACTAGTGGGACGATCTTCGCAATTTTCAATCAAAAGTTCATTATTTTGTTAACGTGTGTTGCTACATTCACTTCTGAGAATGGAGAAGTACTAGTTAGACAAGTCTCACGATATTTCAAATGACATTTAGTTGAAGGAGCAGCAACACCATAGTCAAGTAATAATATTCCGGCATTTCTAGGAAGAAGAAAAGAAAGGTGATAAGATTATAAATAGAAGAATAGTGCTACATATTTAATGTGCGATTTTGAGATCGAAATGAAATACAATATGATTCAGATTACAAATCGATTTGGCCAGCTGAAATAATTAAAGTGCAACTAATATTTTTGTTTCAGGTTCAGAGAAGTACATAATATGTCTGATTGGTTTAGAAAAGTACCAGCCCATTTGATATTATAACTCTTGATATTACAAGTAACAATTAACAAAAATTAGCATCGAATAGATATTCCAAATAAAAAGTTTATCGCAATATTAGCACAATCATCAACTTGGGCTCATCACAGAAATGTGTTACTGTTATGCTCACCCATGTATTCTTGAACCAAATTCAAAAATAGAAAAAATTCGCAAGTCCTAATGTACCATGAGTGATGCTATATCATCCGAAAAAATATGTCCCGAAGTGTCTCGAAATTTTATGATATAACAAAAATATCATTAACATCATTTCATGTTAGACCAAATCCTCCCAGATCCATAAAACAGAAAGATATTCAATTTTTGAAGAACCCACTAATAGAAAGAGTTGAAAAATAAAAAACCATAAGAGTTTGAAGAACCCACTAATAGAAAGAGTTGAAAAATAAAAAACCATAAGAGTAACATAAAGGGTGGAGATTGGAGGAGGGGGCACAGCCGCACAGATGGTGTGGCTCTCATACTCTATATATGGGGAGATGAGCATTGAGAAGATGGATTGTTGATTATTTGATCTTTATTTCAATTTGATCATTGTTGCCTTTTTTTTATTCTTGTTGATTTTGTTACTTGAATCAGATGAGAGTAACATAACCAATAACATTCCGGAAACATCACGAAAATAATTTTGAACTGAAAGAGGCCCTTCCCTTTCCCGATCTTATATTGGTAGAACTTTGTGCTGATAACGAGTTATAAAATACTCTAAACAATAGCAATATGAAGGACAAAAGAATGATAAGAGAATGAGAGAATATGGTAGTATTTGTATTTCTCTTTTCAAATACATCTCTACATATGAGGGTGAACCCTATTTATAGGATAGAGATTGGTAATTGAGTAGTCCATCATAAAAGACCACTTACAAGATAATGATGAGAATGTAGGGGAAGAATAATGGACATCCAATAGTAATATTCATAACATTTTGTATATTTTAGGACAAATGAAATAGTTTATTAAAGTTTGCGTCTTATAAAAATTAGTAGCATGAGATTCAAGGGTTGAGGCATCCCTAATCCAATTTCTGGCATCATCTTGGAGAGCATAAATGTGATTACGTCTCCGGCGGATGGTGGTAACCCCATGGAAGTAATGGGTGTTGCGATCACCAAACTCAAGCCATTTTGCCCTAGATTTTTGGAACCAAAACAAATCCTCATTAGCTAAGGCTTCCTCATAAAGTTTCCAAGTTTGCTTTTGGGAAGAAATTAGTTGGGCATTCCAACCCCGACTAAGTTGACGATCTATAGCAATAAGCTTTTTGCGGAGCATCTTCTTTTTGGCAAAAATGTCTCCAAACGCCTCTCTATTCCAATTCTTTAGGACCACCTAGATGTTGTCAAGTTGGTGCGACCAAGATCGGCCAAAAGGTTGCCATGACTCTTGAATGATCTTCGAGAAGGTGGCATGTGTAAGCCAAACTGCTTCAAAACGGAAAGGTCTATTTTGCCTATTCGGCGTTGGGTTAGGATCCATCTGCAAAAGGAGAGGACAGTCATTAGATTTGAAAAAAGTAAGGTGGTGAAGATTAGTTTCATGAAACCTAAGGCGCCAAGATAAATTAACAAGGCATTGGTCTAATCTCTTAAACACGCCATCTCTAGACCAAGTGAATCTATCTCCGATGAAACCCAAATCTGTAAGCTCTTCCGCGTTAACCACATTGCTAAGGCCTCTATCATGCGACTGGGGACCCAAAATAGGGGGTCCACTACGGTCACAATCCATGATAGTAGTGTTGAAGTCCCTATTGATCGCCCGGGGGCCTTGTATATCTACGACCAAAGATTGGAGAGAGTCCCACAAGGCTTGACAGGGAGCGAAATGAGGGCTTCCATACACAGCTGTGAGGAACCACAGAGAGTTGTCTTGCCATTGCACTTTCATATGGACAAACTGAGAGGTAGATAGAAGTGTAGAGACCCTCCATCTAGAAGAGTCCCAAAGACACCAAATACCCCCTGCTTGACCGTTAGCCTCCTGGATATGCCTACCATCAAAATTTAGTTTATAGCAAATGTTCGACCAAAATAATGTTTTCAGCCCCTAATGTGTTGTCGTTTTCCATAGGCACCGTGGAACCACCCTTGTCTACCGGAACTTCAAGAATCTCCCTACATTGATCTTTTTTATACCCATATCTACCGCTACGGAAACAAATAGAATGAAGCCCCTCCTATTCTAATGGGATAGAAATTCCATTGATGAAGATGTGAGACGAGAGTTGTTTATCTAGGTCGATTTCCATGCAAATGCGAGAGAATTCCCTCCTCTCATGCACAGAGGTTAATTCATCTATTTGTTCCCAAGGATGAGCCAATACGAATTAGAAAGTCATTGTTGCATAATTCAAGAGTCAATCTTGGAATGCGAATCCAAATGACAATCTTCTTGGACATATCCGTCGTGAGGGAGAACAAAGGGCGCCATCACTGAACTATTAGATAATTGTCCGCTATCTTCCAAGGTCCCTCGAATAGAGCATGCCAGTAATCCGCTTGAGATGATAGACGAACTAAGAAATAGTCATCCGCAAGATCGGTGATCTTGATTGATCAATCTTGTTCCCATAGATGTTGTAAACGATTCTCCAATAGTTTGAAACTGACCCTTTTGCCGAGGACTTTTACTATCAAAGTGTTGCGCCACGACTTCAACCATTGAGTGAGCTCTTCCTCGGTGAATGAGATCACCGGTTTGGGGTTGAACAGCGTCTCTTGTTGTTCGTCATCCATGGCGTCTCCCTTATACCAACGATTTTTGGGAAAGTCCTCTTCTTGAACCTCATCTCCCCAGCACCCTTCATTGTCAGAGCCGAAGATGTTGACAAGAATATCTCTTACTAATCTGGTGAGGAAGGCTTCAGAGCATCGATCATTTAAGGTTCCGAGAAGGCCCCCTCATCCTTTGACTTGAGCTTTTTGTTGCTGTGACGGAGAAGTCATGGAGGATGGAGGATCAGAGGTGGCCATCACCACCGGAGATAGAGTCATGCGCTAATCTTGGAGAGAATCTTGGAGACTCTATTATTGAAAAATGATCTATTCAATGAGAGTTTGTGACAAAAGATTTTCCCCGGCCTTTACCAGAATATTATTATGGCATATATAACTCAAGACTAAGTTGCATATTATGCATTTTGCTGCTCTCTCACTGCCTTAAGACACGTCGGATTCTGAGATTTTTGGTATACTGGACGAACCAATAAATTGATGCCTTTATAGTTATTTGAATAACATTCTCGTTGCATTTTTGTTGAAAACCATTAATAATTCATTCATAATTAAAGTTTTTTTAAGAATTATTTTCAATAGAAATTAAAGTGAGACTCCTTAATATAATTTTCGACATCATAGGTTGCGAATAAGTTTTTAACAATTTCAATTTAGAAAAATATTTTTTTTATTAACAGGAATAGTTAATATTATGCTATATATCAGCAATCATTAGAAAATAATTAATTGTCTTCAAGAAATTCAATATTATATAACTTGATTTTGATTCGGTTGTTAAAGTCTCTCTCTAATGATTTTTAATTCTTCAAATATATAATTATAATTGTAATATCTTACAAACTTTATTTAAATATATCCATATATTACTAAGTAAAAAAAATTTTGGCACCCTTAATAAAATGGGCCCCCTGGGCGGTTGCCCCTCTCACCCATGCTTAGGGCCACCCGTGATGACCCTTGAAGATGCTTAAGGGCCCTATCATGGAAAGAAAACTATGGATGAGGATGTGCAACTAGAAGAAGAGTGCTAGTCACGCTGGGGGATTACCTATAATGGGTGTGGTTGAGATGACCCTTGAAGATTTCTTGAAGAAGGCTAAAGTCATGGCTTCTGAATCTTTTGATATGGAGGATACTGCTACCTCAAGAGGGGTTGAATCCTCTCAAAATAATACATTTCAGCATATTGATTTAAACCAACTCCCTTAACATATTGATTTGAACCAACTCCCAACCACCACCACACCACTACAACAACAACATCAAAATCATCAGAATAATATGATGTCTGGTTTTACAAGTTTTATGGTTCATCATGTGGCTCAACAGCTTGTCCCAGTTGCAGGGAATCAAGTTTTGGATGCAAGATACTCTGAAGGAATGGTGAATATGTCACCATCTTCTTTAATGGGTACTTGATAAGTCTCAAATTAAGTGTCTTTTAGTATTTATTTTTAGCTTGTTGTGTACCAATTTAGTTCTATTCTTGAGCTATTTTACTACCATATGTTTGTCTTATATTTTAGGTCGAGCTTCGAGTAAAGTGAAGGAATTTGAGCTTCTAAGGAACAAGGATAAAGTCCCAAGCCAAAAGGAGCAACAAGGAGCAGAAAATTACAAGAAAGGAGCCTGTGACCAGAAGCTTCCACGACCAATGCGCCTCTGAGCATGACCAATGTGCCTGCTACGCCTATGGAAGATCAAACGACTCATCAGCCCTGAGCACGACCAGTGCACCTAAGGGCGTGACTAGTGCGTCCAGTGTAGAATCTAAAACTGCTATTTTTTGAATAATTAAGACACAAAATTCTTAGTCTCTAGGCATGCTATGACAGTGCAAACACTACTCAAGCTTACTTCTAAGATTTTATGCAATTTACATTCTCTATTTTAAGTTTCTGCTCTTTATATTCTTGCAATTTTATTTTCCAGTACTTTTATCTTCTGAACTCTATTGCTTTCTTTACATTTCTAGTCATTTACATTCCGTCATTTACAATGCCGTCATTTAAAATTCCGTCATTTACATTCATGTATTTCAATTTCAAGCAATTATCTACTATGATCATGAGTGAGTAGACTCCTTTTAGTCTTGGGATTGTGGGACTATTCCAATGATAGACCCCTAAACAATCCCAGGTCTAAACTCTATTTTGTCAAAGTTTATATTCTAATTTAATCCCATCATTCATAAAGTTTTATTTCAAATATCAAACGAAGTACTGAAAGGTGAAGTTTGATATTAGAACTATGAGATTAAACAAGGGAAACAAAACATGAAAATAGTTTTGGGACTCTTGAGATAAAAAAGGCTTGTACTTAAGCGGTCCTGGCAATAATTAACCATAAAAATAGGTTTGATTGTTGGTTCAAGACACACTCTTGTATTCTGAAAGGAAACTTGAGTTATCATTGAATGTCTTGTCCTTAGAAAATAAACCTTATATAAAATAGGGTTGTGAATTCATTCTATCATTGTCATAAAACCACACAATCCTAAGATGCTTTTTACTCTGAATTTAAAACCAAACAATCAACTTCTTCTATTTCAGTCATTCCCTTTAGCTAATCAAAACCGAAAATAATATTGGTAGTCACATAAGTCCATGTGGATCGATAGTTTTACTACGCGATAGAACCGTATACTTGCGGCCTATTAAGCTTTTGGCGCCGTTGTCGGGGACTTTGTGATATTGATTGATTTTTTTGTATCGGTTAGGCTAAAATTATTTTTTTTTGTCCATTTGTGTTCTCTTGTTATTTGAATGCGAAGAATCCGAAGTCTTGGAGCAATGCTTGAACCAATTCCTGAGATTGAAAGATTCTTATATAGAAGAAGAGAACTACGTAACAATCAAGAGATGACTCTTAATCCAAATCACACTCTAAAAGAGTATGCTACACCTACAACATTGGAGCCATATTCTAGTATTGTGCACCCCAATGTTGATGCAAACAATTTTGTAATCAAGTCATCTCTACTTTCTATGATCCAGCAGAACCAATTTTCCGGTTCTCCTGTAGATGACCCAAATCTTCATCTCTCTATCTTTCTTGAATATCGCATTACTCTGAAACTAAATGGAGTAACCCCTGAGGCCATAAGACTAAAGCTTTACCCTTTTTCACTAAGGGATAGAGCTAGAGCATTTACTACATGGGACCAACTATGACAAACATTCCTTGCAAGATTCTTTCCCCCGAGTAAAATTGCACCAATGAGGAATCAAATTACACGATTCATTCAAACTGACGGGGAATCTCTTTATAATTCTTGGGAGTGTCTCAAAGAGATGCTAAGGCTATGCCCCCACCATGGACTCGAGAAGTGGCTAATTGTTCATACTTTCTACAATGGATTGTTGTATGCCACAAAGATATGTGTGGATGCAGTTGCGGGTGGAGTCTTTATGAATAAAAACATAGAAGAGGCTTATGCTCTCATTGAGGATATGGCCCAAAACCATTATCAATGGACAAGTAAGCAAGCCGTCACTTCTCCATCGCCACCCAAGAAGGAAGCAGGTAAGTATGAAGTTTCTCCCGTAGATAATTTCGCTTCTAAGGCCTGCATTGTTCCAAAAATTTGAAAAATTAAATGTTAGTGTTGTCTCTTCTACTCCTTCTGTTCCACCATGTGAAATACGTGGTGTTGTTGGCCATATGGCTGCTAACTGTCAATTAGGAGTGTCTATTAATTGTGTGGTTAATGAGCAAAATCAATCAAGCAAAATCAAAAGGCTTTCAGCAGCCCTCAAAAATCTAACCTGGAAACTATGTTGGGAAACTTTGTGTTAACTCAAACTAAACAAAATGAAGAGTTCAAAAATCAAACTTCTTTTTTGAATGATACTTTTATCAAGTTAACATCAAAGGTTGATTTCATAGCCACTCACAACAAAATGCTTGAGACTCAAATCACTCAAGTGGCTCAACAAAGCGCTTCATCCTCTAAATGCCTCTGGTGTATTTCCTGGACAACCTGACCTAAGGCACAAATAAATGTTGTTATTTTGAGAAGTGGGAAAGAATTACAGGAATACAAGGGTAGTGATGAGAAAAAAGAAAGTGAGAAAGACAAATCATCAAGTGAGGAAGTAGAAGAAGAAAAAGAAAAACCATATGTTCCTCCACCACCATATAAACCACCCATACCCTTTCCCCAAAGATTAGCCATACCAAAGTTGAGGGGAAATTTAAAAGATTTGTGGATCTTTTGAAAAAGCTCTACATAAACATTCCTTTCACTAAAGTTTTGTCTCAAATGCCATCTTATGCTAAATTTTTGAAAGAAAATTTGTCTAAGAAAAGAAAAATAGATGACAATGAGACATCACTTTGACGGAAGAATGTAGTGTCATCATCCAAAACAAATTGCCTCCTAAGATCAAAGATCCTGGAAGTTTTTCCGTTCCATGTGTGATTGGGAGTGATAGTATTGAGAGATCCATGTGTGATGTAGGAGATAGTGTGAGCTAGTGCCCTTATCCATTTGTAAAAGACTAGGCATAGGTGAACTCAAACCCACAGAGATGTTCTTGTAATTAGCATATTGTTCCATCAAATACCCAGCTGGAACTTTAGAGAATGTTCCTATCAACGTAGGACAATTGTTTATGCCACCTGATTTTGTGGTGGTGGAAATGGAAGAGGACTCTCAAGCCCCAATTCTCCTAGGGAGACCTTTCCTTGCTACAGTTGGGGGCATCATTGATGTTAAACATGGTAAACTTGCTCTTAATGTAGGTATGGAGAAAATTGAGTTTGATTTTGCAACCCTATGAAAATTCCTTCTCTTGAGGGTTATTGTTGCAGGATTGACATAATAAACCATTGTATGGAAGAATTCATCTTAGAGCCACTTTCAAATGATGGCTTGAAAGCAAGTTCCATTGAAAGAAAGAATAAAAATGTGGCAGAGAAAACCCAAGCTTATGAAAATTATTGGATGAAAATCCTCCCATTGAGAACTTGGGCATTGAAGCCTTGGTTGCAGAAAAATCAGCACCTCTTCCGAAAGAAGATCCAGGTTGAAGTATTGAAAGACATGGGTCATACTAGTGACGTTAAAAGAGCAATGTGTGGGAGGAAACCCACGAGTTTATGATAGTAGACCAGTTGTCAATAAAGTCTACTATAGGAGAAATAAGCACTCTAGTGAGCCCTAGATGGGGTATTTTCTGTAAATAGATGTCTAATATAGGGGCAATATTGTAATTAGATAGGAAATAGAGAATATAAATAACAGAAGATTGTAATACTGTTAGGCAGTTGAGATCATAACAGAATTGTAGAAGTGGAGCTCCTCTAATGGCTCTAGTTGCTGGACTCAAACCAGAGTATTGTAATGCAAATTCTGAATCTTGAATAAAATTCATCTTCTCTCTTTTATATCAGTTGAACCTTTCAACTGGTATCAAAGCTCGTTGCGATTCAGTGGATTCATGGTGCGCAAGAAACCTGGTTCAACCACGATGGAGGCACGATTCGACGAGTTGGAACAACGGATTCAAGAAACGGAGGCACGCAATCAACGGCGCTTCGATGAACAGAATGCACGCCTCGACGAGCAGAGTACACGCATGGATCAACTCCTTGCGATGCTGTAGAAGCAAGTAATGCCGACGGAATCGAAGGCGAAAGACAAACCCAGTGGTAGCGGAGGTTACGGCGAGGGTGAAAGAAGGTTACGCAAGATCGATTTACCGGTCTTCAACGGCGAGGATGCACCGGGATGGCTGACGAAAATTGAGCGATTTTTCAAAGTGAGAAGAATCGAAGACGACGAGAAGATAGATGCTGCGATGATGGCAGTGGAAGGCGAAGCTCTCTCATGGCTTCAATGGTGGGAATCGAGCAACGAGGTGCAGTCATGGGACGACCTCAAAGACGGGTTACTATGCCGTTTCCAACCAACGGTAATCACCAACGCGTTTGAAATCTTGATGACAATGAAGCAAGAGGGAACTGTGCGAGAATATCGCAAGAAGTTTGAGAACATATCCAGCCACGTGAAGGTTCAAGATCAAGATCTATTTGCAGGATTGTTTTCCAATGGGTTGAGGGAAGATATTCGCGTGGAGGTGCGTTTGCAAAGGCCCAAGGATCTTGCAGAGATGATGGATATTGCTCTGCTTGTGGAGGAGAAAATAGGGGCTGTTGGTAGATATGGAGCTCAGAATAGGTTCAAGAATTGGCGTGGTGAAAATCAAAACAAGAATTGGCGTGCTGAGAGCCAAAATAAGCCTGCTACAGACACTGTGGGTAGTGCAATTGGCACCAAAACAATAGGGGGAAAGGAATATGAAGAAAGACGCAAGAAGGGACTTTGTTTTACATGTGAGGAGAAATTTGTTCCTGGTCATGTGTGCAAAAACAGAGTGTTGAAGCTGCTGTATGTGGAGGAAACAGGGGAGAATGAGACAGAGAAGGAGGAAGAAGACATTGTTTGGGAAGGTGACCTAAAAAGCCTCCATTTACATAGTATGGCTGGCTTATCTTCTAAATGCTCATTCATGATCAAAGGGTGGATAGGAGAATTAGAAGTGATTGTATTGATTGATTTTGGTGCCACTCACAACTTCATATCCATGAGATTAGTAGCGGTTCCTAATTTGGTTGTGGAGGATCCACCCCCATACTGGGTCAAAATTGGCAATGGACAGAGGATTTTAACTAGGGGAGTTTGCAGAGGAGTGGAATTGATGTTGCAAGGCCTGCAGGTGAAGGTGGATTGCTATGTGTTTCCCCTAGAGGGTGAAGACTTAGTTTTGGGCATAGACTGGCTTGAGAAGCTTGGTGACATCAAGGCCAACTTCAAGGACATGACCATTAAGGTGAAGGTAGGAAAGGAGAGTGTATGCCTCAAGGGAGACCCTGCCCTGTCTAGGAGAGAAATAGAAGCTAAGGAGATGTCCATAGAGCTGCAACAACAAGAGGAATCCTATATGATTGAGTGCAGAGGACTGCAAGTGGCAGAAACTGTGACTCCAGAAATTCCTGAGGTAATTCTAACTGTTCTTACTGAATTTGAGTCTGCATTTCAAGATAAGGGTCAGTTACCTCCTGTGAGACCCACTGATCATGCCATTACACTCAAGGAGGGGGCAAACATACCTAATTTGAGGCCCTATAGGTATCCCCACTTCCAAAAAAAATGAGATAGAAAGACTGGTCATGGATATGCTTAGAACTGGCATCATTAGGCCAAGTACTAGCCCCTATTCAAGTCCCATTATTTTGGTTAAGAAAAAGGATGGCAGCTGGCGTTTCTGCGTGGATTATAGGGCACTTAACAAGCTGACTATCCCTAATAAATTCCCTATCCCACTAATTGATGAACTGTTGGATGAGTTGACTGGTGCAGTGGTGTTTACCAAGTTAGATTTGAAATCTGGGTATCATCAAATACGTATGAAACAGGAGGATATTCCAAAGACAGCATTTAGAACTCACGAAGGGCATTATGAGTACTTGGTAATGCCCTTTGGGTTAACTAATGCCCCATCAACATTCCAAGCATTGATGAATGACATCCTCAAGCCATATTTGAGAAGGTTTGCTTTAGTTTTTTTTTGATGACATTTTAATATACAGCAGTAGTGTGGAGGAACATGCTGAACACTTAAGGACAATACTCTCTATGCTATGTAAGAACAGTTTGGTAGTAAACAAAAAGAAATGCAACTTTGCTGTCAAGAGTGTAGAGTATCTTGGTCATGTGGTCAGTGCAGAAGGTGTGTCTACAGATCCTAACAAAATCAATGCCATGACACAGTGGCCTACTCCAAAGAACCTCAAGGGCTTGAGAGGTTTCCTAGGACTCACAGGCTACTACAGAAAGTTTGTACAAGGGTATGGCCTGCTTGCACGCCCATTAACTGACCTGTTGAAACAGGACAAGTTCACATGGAATGAGGAAGCAGATAAAGCTTTTGTAATATTGAAGAAAGCAATGTCAACACTGCCAGTATTGTCAATGCCTGATTTTTCCAGACAATTTGTTGTGGAAACAGACGCTTCAAGCAAGGGTGTGGGTGCTGTGCTCATGAAAGAGGGCAAGCCAATTGCTTATTTCAGTCAGAAACTTTCTACAAGAGCCCAACAGAAGTCAGCATATGAACGTGAATTAATGGCATTGTTTTGGCAATCCAAAAGTGGAGACACTACTTGCTGGGACAACATTTTGTGGTAAGAACTGACCAACAAAGCTTGCAGTTCCTCACTGAACAGAATTTGCTAGGTGGAGAGCAAATTAAATGGAGTTCTAAGCTACTTGGTTTTGATTTTGAGGTACAATACAAACCAGGCAGTGCTAATAAGGTAGCTGATGCATTATCCAGGCAAATGATATTTGCCTCTATCTCTAGGGTCACCCTACCAGAGTGGAATGATTGGGAAGATGAGATTAGAAAGTGTCCTACACTACAAGAAATACTGCAACAGGTGGTGCTCAAAGCTGGAGGGTATCACAAATTCACAGTCAAGCAAGGACTGTTGTACAAAGGCACAGCTTTAGTAGTGCCTGCAAATTTCTCCAAAATTCCCTCTATCCTCACTGAATTTCATAGCTCATTACAAGGTGGTCACTCAGGGTTATTCAGAACCTACAAAAGGATTGCAAATGTGTTCTATTGGGCTGGTATGAAGAAAGCTATCAAGGACTACATCTCACAATGCCAACAGTGCCAGCAGAGTAAGGTAGAAACATTGGCACCAGCTGGTTTACTCCAACCTCTGCCTATACCAGCACAGGTATGGACATAAATCTCTATGGATTTTATTGGTGGTCTTCCTAGAGTGGGGAAACAAGATACCATTCTGGTAGTCATTGACAGACTTACCAAATACGCCCATTTTCTCCTGTTGGGACACCCCTATAATGCAAGTGAAGTGGCAACAAGCTTCATCAATGGCATTGTAAAGCTGCATGGATTTCCTGAAGCTATAGTTTCTGACAGAGACAGAATCTTTCTAAGTCAATTTTGGAGGGAATTGTTCAAACAAGCTGGCACCAAATTGAAGTATAGCACAGCCTTCCACCCTCAGACAGATGGCCAGACAGAAGTGACCAATAGGTGCCTGGAGATTTATCTAAGATGCTTTGTGGGTGACAACCCAAAGTCATGGCCAAAATGGATAAGTTGAGCTGAGTTGTGGTTTAATACTAACTACAATGTTTCTATCGGAATGACTCCATATAGAGCACTCTATGGCAGAAATCCTAGTCCTATTATCAAGGGCCCTACTATACCCTCCAATGTGGAGGAAATTAACCAGCTATACAGTGACAGACACACTGTTGGAACAGCTACACCAGAACCTATCTCAGGCACAACAACGTATGAAAAAATATGCAGACAATCACAAGAGGGAGGTGACTCTTACAGTAGGGGATTGGGTATATTTGAAGGCCACACCTTACAGATGGAAGTCATTAGCTACTAGGAGGAATGAGAAGTTGAGTCCTAGGTTCTATGGGCCATACCAAGTGATAGAACGAATGGGACAAGTAGCATACAAGCTTGATCTGCCAGCAGAGTGTAAAATCCACCCAGTGTTCCATGTAAGCAAACTTAAGAAGACAGTACCAGGTACCTACACCCCTCAACCAGTACCTGTTGCACTCACAGAAGAGGGATATCTACAACCAGAGCTAGAAGATGTGATAGACTTGCGCTACAATGCCAAGGGAAATGCTGAGGTCTTAGTCAAGTGGAAGAACTTGCCTAGTTGTGAGAATACTTGGGAACTAGCAGCCAAGATAAAGTAACTATTTCAAGATTTTCCCCTTGAGGACAAGGTGAAAGTCCTAGGGGGGAGTATTGATAGTAGACCAGCTGTCAATAAAGTCTACTATAGGAGAAATAAGCACTCTAGTGAGCCCTAGATGGGGTATTTTCTGTAAATAGATGTCTAATACAGGGGCAATATTGTAATTAGACAGGAAATAGAGAATATAAATAACAGAAGATTGTAATACTGTTAGGCAGTTGAGATCATAACAGAATTGTAGAAGTGGAGCTCCTCTAATGGCTCTAGTTGCTGGACTCAAACCAGAGTATTGTAATGCAAATTCTGAATCTTGAATAAAATTCATCTTCTCTCTTTTATATCAGTTGAACCTTTCAGTTTACCTATGTTTTGTTTTGCTAGAATAAGAAGAAAAGCTACAAATGCTAGTCAATGTGAGCTTCTTACCCCTCTCATATATTTTATTCTGTTTTACATTGAGGGGCAATGTTTATTCCAAGCATGGGGAAGTATCTTGCCCTTTTTCTAATTTTCTTTGTTTTATCTTGTTTTGTTGTTTTGTTCGAGTCGTCAGTGCAACTCTCCCATCCCATGTTTGTTTTCTTTTAAAAAGATGATATTGTAATGCTGCAACACTATTGATAGATAGTTATCTCTAAAGAAAAAAAATCAAAGTAAGGGCCAAGCTTTATGATGAAATCTTGCATGTAAGCATAATTTATGTTTGGATTGTTTTCTATACTCATAGTTATCTTCACACTTTAAACTAAGTCTAGAAAGGGAACCACGTAGTTTAAATGTTAGCTAAGTTAAGCTTGAGTAAGCCAGCTGAAAATTGTTGCCAACTTGATATAACAAAGGGGGAATAGTAACAAGTCAAAGAGTTCATTCTATAATTCTGAATTGCTCAGGGAAAATAGAAAAAGGCATATATTTCAAGGTTGATTTCTAAGAAGGAAGACCACATTCGGGGTGACAGTTCATGGCTTTGGTCGAAGAAAGGCAGTCAGCCTGTAAAAGGCAAATATGAAAGAAAAAAAGAGAAAAAAAATAAATATAATTGTTTGCCCTGATCTCCAAAAGCTTCAAATATCACTCTCCAAAGAATCACAAGTCAAAAATTGTTTTTCCCTTTGTAATCAAGTGAAGCACAATCTAGAAAGGCTACTTCTAAGTAAAACAAGGCAAATTTTTCTATCTTGGTAACTAGACCGGACTTATGAGTACACACACGAACTCAAGATAGCTTGTAAGTTGAAACTTTCATAAAGAGCATACAGGAGTGGGATAAATGTAATCTGAAAGCAAAACCCATGGAAAAAAATGATTGAGTTTTAATGCTAATCCATTTGCTAATATGTACTGCTGTTGTTTTTAATGTTCTTGCTTGATGATAAGCAAAGATTCAAGCATAGAGTGTCTTTTTAGTGTTTATTTTCACCTTGTTGTGTAGCAACTTAGTTTTATTCGTGAGCTATTTTACTACCAAATGTTTGTTTTATGTTTTATGCAAGCTTCGAGTAAAGTGAAGGAATTTGAGCTTCAAAAGAAAAAGGATACAGTCCCAAGCCAAAAGGTGCAACAAAGAGCAGGAAATTACAAGAAAAGAGCTCGTTACTGGAAACTTGTGCGACCAGTGCGCTGCGGCGCCTATGGAAGATCAAACAACTCATCAGCTCTGTGCACGACCAATGCGCCTGAGAGCACGACCAATGCATCAAATGCAGAAGCCAAAGCTGTTACTTTTTGAATATTTAAGGCTTGTGATGTGAGTTAACTCACTTGTCCCTTACCTTAGCCTATATAAGACACAAAATTTTGAGCCTCTAGGCATGTTATGCTAGTGCAAACACTACTCAAAATGCTTTTTATTCTGAATTTAAAACCAAACAATCAATTTCTTCTATTTCAATAATTCCTTTTAGCTAATCAAAGCCGAAAATAATGTTTGTAGTCACATAAGTCCCTGTGGATCGATTTTTTTACTACGCGATAGAACCGTATAATTTGAGTATCTGATGAAGTATTGATAGACCGCAAGTATCTGATGAAGTGCTAAAAAAGATGTTAGATGTTTGTTCTTTGTCTCAAGTACTTCATCAGTACTGATAGATCTTAAGTCCCTATGGATCGATTTTTTTTTAGCACTTGACAGATCTGAGTAAGCACTTGAGAGTAATAGGGAATCTTCAGATCTGTCAAGTGCTAAAAAAGATGTTAGATGTTTGTTCTTTGTAGTCTATTTTTGTTTTTTTATTTGATGCAAGGCTATATGTTTATGTGTGCATGTTGCAAGAATTGGAGATTAAAGTTTCACAATTAGAAGAGGATATTGAAAGGCTTAGAAAACAACTTGTATGTTTCAATCCATTATCAGATTATTTTTGTTTGATGTGATATTTGCTGGTTAGATTACTTCCTGCCATCTTGACATGGAAATGAATTGTTGAAATGTTTATTGATAAGGTGTACTTCATCTCGCCAGTGCTTTCTTATGAATGTCAATTCTTTTGCCCATACTTATTACAACTCCCCTCTATTCATTAAACATCTCTTGACCCTACGAAAAGACTAACGTACCTTTAATGAGTAAAAAAATTCTGAGTGTGTCCCCTTTTTTTTGGCTTTCAACAAGTACGATACTTTAGTACTAAACCAGGTATGGTACCTTAGTACTATGGCATATGCTTTACCATACACCCCTAGTATGTACTAAAGTACCGAACTTGTAAAAAATTAAAAAGGAAGAGTTGGTTAGAGAGATTCAGTGAGCTGATGATGATGATAATAACCTATGGGTCTGTTTTTGTTCATCGATAACAAGAAATATCAGTTTTTCAAAATTTGTCTTTCAATGTATGATCATGCATCGCATCTGATCAGCTTTTGTCGATGGAGTGTATCGTGATATTTTTGAACTACCTTATCCACATCATTTTTAGTGGGGATTGGTATAAGAATGTTATTATTACTCCTGCTCTTAGAGAGAGGCTGCAACATGGAGACTACAAAATATTGAACTACCTTATCCATATTTGTCCATTTTCTCACTCTACTTCATTCTATTACATCATGATTTGTTCGCTCTTTTGTTATTATTGTTCGGTACTTTGGTACCGAACTTGTGTTTTGAAATGCAAAATACAGGTTCGATACCCAAGTATCGTACCAGTTCGGTACTAAAGTACCGCGTACCCATCCAAAACACGGCATAGGCTATGTGTTCCATGTGGGGGTATTTTTGGAATTTTTAAAAATTAGAGGTGTTGTGAGTAAGGGGAATGTGTAAGAAGTATGGACCTTCATTTTTGTTGCATAGAGCGCTGTGTTTATGACTCTCAGCAACAGAAGAGAAAAATGCATGCATCTACATCTATGATTCTACATCTAATAATATAACATGTACAAATGGATTGCATGAAATATAATTTACAAAACCATGATTTGTATTTTCAACTAGAAAAATATACCATACATTACAAGACACGTGTTGACCTACAATCAGCCTAATTCTTATTGCTCACTCTCTTCATCTTCATCCCTTTCTGTCTCCAAATCAAATCCAAACCCAGCATCGTCTTCGTAAAAGTTTGGATCCAAACGACCAACATTGCAATCATTCTTCTGTGCTGTCTTTCTTGGAATTTGGGATGCAGTGAAGCCATCTTTTGAACCATCATCAATTCTCTGTTTTTTAAGCGGAGATAAAGTACCTGCAAGGGCATCACTAGACCCAGAAGGTTCTGACTGGGAATGATTTTGCTTATCATGGGGCAACGGAAGTGCTTCTGAGGCTGTCAAGGTACTACCTAATTTCTGCTGTTCCTCTATGATCTTCTGCAAGTATTTGCCTTGAGCTTCAATTCTCATTTGTAACTGCTTTTGAACCTGGAAGATCAATGAAACAAATGCAAGGGTTTGTTAGCAGAAATGTTTACTCATAGAAGCACAATTCTATGAAATTTAACAAACAGCATGCATATCTTGAGAATTGAGACTAAATAGAAGCTAATTATTATTCTTCATCAAAAGGCTAAGTTAACAGATACCAAGCAAGAGATGGGTCTACCCAGCAAGCAAAAGATAGTACGTGACTCAGATCAAACAAAAAGAGTCTGCATATTTGAAAGAATTACATAAAATACAGGCCGAAAATTAAGCAGTAGCTTCTTTACAATGCAATGTACATATAAAAGTTTTGGTAAATGGAGAAATTGAATTCGAAATTAAGAGTTAAACCATATATTAATAGTCGAATCATCTCTTAAAATTACCAGAGTAACATTTGAAGTTTTTATTGCAAGTAAATCCTGAACCAAACACCCATATTAACCATATTAATCCTTATTCAGTTATATTCTTCAAGATACATGTCACATGTTCTAATTTTTTCCAATAAAGAAAAAGAAAACTGATCTATACGAAAGCTCACTTTTGTTGCTACTCACAAATTGTAAATAAAAGGATGGTTAAGGCATAGTATTCAAGTTTTATCATAGTTTTTAAGTTATAGGGTTTTAGATAAAGGAGTAAGATAAACAATAAATTTTTAATAATTAATATAGTTTGATTGATACAAAAAGACTACACAAATCTTTATATATACTAATACTAATACTAATACAATACAATTATACAAGACTCCAAATCCTAATGAAATAGGGAAGCAAACCATGGTAGTTTGGGGTAGGGACATAGGGGTTGGAGTTATAAGGTGGTCATGAGTTCAACTCCCGCCACTAACATAACATACTAATAGTAATAAGTAGCATTTGCTGTTCCCAAAAAAATGCACGTTAGTAAAAAGAAGGCTTAAATACAGTTTTGGTCCCCCAAGTTTCACCAACTCACGATTTTGATCCCCCAAAGTTTTAATTTCACGAATTTGATCCCCCAAGTTTCCCAATTTGTAAAATCAGGGTCCCCCACTAATTTGGTCAAAATTGATGCTAACCTGTCTGCCACTTAAACTACGTGGCAGCCACACTGGCATTGCAAAGTGACTTTTTTATATTAAAAATTGTTATTTTTATTTTAACATTTTGTTTATATATATATATATATATATATATATATATTTATATTATATTTAAGAAATTAAAAATTTAAAAAAAACATATAAACAAAATGTTAAAATAAAAATAACAATTTTTAATATAAAAAAGCCACTTTGGCATGCCAGCGTGGCTGCCACGTAGTTTAAGTGGCGGACAGGTCAGGATCAATTTTGACCAGATTAGTGGGGACCCTGATTTTACAAATTGGGAAACTTGGGGAATCAAATTCGTGAAATTAAAATTTGAGGGATCAAAATCGTGAGTTGGTGAAACTTGGGGGACCAAAACTGTATTTAAGCCTAAAAAGAAATATGGAAACCAATCTAAAAAGACAATCTAAGATTTTCAAATTAAGAAATTAGGCCTAAAAGAGAAAATGTAAGATGCTCTAAGATAAATATTGAAAAATCAAGATACTATAATATATTTTCATAACTACTAAGTTTTAACAATCGTGATAGATGAAATTAGATGTATGATCTGTGGAGTGAACTCTAAAGAAATATGAATGATTTTTGTAGCATTTGAAAGTTACAAGAAGCATAAATGCTTATTTTCCTCATCTATTATTTTTACCTTATTTCCAATTTTTATTGTCGGTTTTTTAGGATTTTAGCATATAACTCTTTCTAAACCTCTTACCCATGAACGAGAAGAAATAGTAAGAGTACTTATGGGTTAAATTAGTGATCTCTTTCAGCAATTAGAAAAAATAGTAAAGGCAGGTACCAAACCTCAAGCTGTTCATGCAGACGTTTCTGAACCTCCATCTGCATTCTTAAAGCATCATTGATTTGCAATCCCCTGCAGGCCATGATGGTTTTACTAAAATATTAGCAGAGGAAGCTAAGTGAAGGAGCTACAAATTATCTGCCGAAAATAACTAAGATACCCACGGGGAAGAATCGGCACCAGAAATGCTGTCTCCAGAATTCCTTTTCTCATCTTTAGAATCTGCAAGTACAATAAAGAACTCCCACTTATTCTATCGAAAATGAGAAATCAAAACAGCATGGCGTTTGTAATTCATTCGTTATTGGAGAGGAAGAAGGGCAAGGAAAAACAAGGCACCTTTACCATCGCCTGGTGATTCGGGCAAGTACTTCGCAAGGCGATACTTCTAAATGTAATAATGTCAGCAAAAAATTAGAATCAATGTCAAATTATTAAAATATTTTAGGCTTAAATACAGTTTTGGTCCCCCAAGTTTTACCAACTCACGATTTTGATCCCCAAGTTTTAATTTCACGAATTTGATCCCCAAGTTTCCCAATTTGTAAAATCAGGGTCCTCCACTAATCAGGTCAAAATTGTTGCTGACCTGTCCACCACTTAAACTACGTGGCAGCCACGCTGGCATGCCAAAGTGGCTTTTTTATATTATATTTTAACATTTTAACATTTTATATCCATTTTGATTCACTTTTTTTTAATTTCTAATTTCTTAAATATAATATAAATATATATAAACAAAATGTTAAAATAAAAATAACAATTTTTAATATAAAGAAGCCACTTTGGCATGCCAGCGTGGCTGTCATGTAGTTTAAGTGGCGGACAGGTCAGCATCAATTTTGACTAGATTAGTGGGGGACCCTGATTTTACAAATTGAGAAACTTGGGGGATCAAATTCGTGAAATTAAAATTTAGGGGATCAAAATCGTGAGTTGGTGAAACTTGGGTGACCAAAACTGTATTTAAGCCAATATTTTATCTACAATACCTAAGTTATTAGACCAGATGATAATACCTGTAAATGGCTTTTAACATGATAGATGGTCAGTCCAGGCACGCCCATCACTCTCAAAACACCTTTTGGCGTTGCTCCTGCCATGAATAATTTAAAATTCAGAAAATTAGCTAAATTTAAGTAGATCATCAGGTAAAAGCATCAACAAATTGGGAGAGAAAAAGAGTGGTGCTTTCCATCAATGATTACCCACCAAGCACAAATAATTATCCACTAAAATATTGAAGAAGGTTCTGCTAATTATTGCCTGAGACTTGAGAGAAGTAGTTAAGGAATCAAAAAGTGGAAAGTCTTTATTGAAAAGTGCATCATTCAATTCATAAGTAATGTAAAGGAAACACTTTTTATTAAAAATAAAAACTGTTTATGTTTATTTATTGGTTCTTTAATAAGTTCCCTACGGGCACTAGTTAGTATTATCTGCCTATTAACGTGACTTCTTGACTTGACAGTGCTGTGCGGCTCTTCCTGCCTGATTGGTACGCGCACAAAATTGAACCCAGAAGTTTCAAATAACAATTTATTCACCAGAAAGAAGAAACAACTGAAATTATTCCATTGTACTTTACCATTGCTTATTTTGGTTTCTCTAATGTACATGCATTTGATCTGATTAATTTTTTCTGGAAAACTTCTGGCACTTCAGGAAGCAATTTCCAGAAATGATAATGAAGGTTACAAAAGGTGAGCTGAATTTTAGGCAAAATAAAACTCGAGTCATGTGATTCAAAACATAGCATTAACTTTCCTTTTTAATGGCTACATTAGATTGAATGCAAACCATACAATCCAACACTGTATTGTCAATCAGTGTGCAACTCAATTCTTGGGGTGCAAGTAAGTAACAAAATGCGCAAATCCTTGAAAAGATTGTTACACAGTCTTAAGGAGTAAATTGATCATATCTTTAAAGAAGACAAAATAACCCGCCTCCCTCACGTGTTAAACTAATGTCACCTACACAATGCATTACCTATGTGAAAATGTAACAATCAATTTCTGATTCCTATAAAGGATTACTTTTCCTTATGTTTCTGCAAGATAATGATAAATTACAAAAAAAGAATGTTTTCCCACTAGAGGGGGGCATGTTTTAATCAAACTCAATATGAAAAGAAATACCCACTATCTGGTCCACCAAGCTGTGTAATGGCATCGACAAAACGGTCATGAAGCTCAGATGTCCATCGCAAACGTTGTTTCCCACTTCCCCCAGCAGGAGTAACATCTTTTACAGCAGATCCACCCAAAGCCCCAACATTTGCAAGCTGTTCAGCACCACCTTGAGATTTATGCGGCACCATACTTGCCTGCGGAAACTTGTTTGCTTGAAACATTGCTACACTGTCAACAATTAACAAGCAAAATAAATTAATTTGTAATCTAAATTTCTCAACAAAAACAAAATAAAAGAATCAAATTTGATCCACCGTATTGGTAATTTAACACTTTAGTTTAGTACCCACTATTTAAGCACTTAACATAATAAAACCCAAGTCAACACCTTTCAAAATAACTAAACCCTCAAAAAAGGAAAATATTTTAAACAATTCACAAAAACCTCAAATAAAACTCGAAATTCAAATAAAACAGAAAATTTACCTAAAAGAAGCTTAAAATTGAACAAGCGAATTAGAACACGGAGATTGTTGAGGGTTTGAGGAAAGATCCAAAGCAACCGATGGAGAACTCATTCCTCAACGCGAAATTGAAGCATCCGAAATCCAAAAGCAGATTCGGAATTGGATTGTATCGAATCAAAAACGACGAATTGAATTGACGGAGGAAGTGGGAGCTTAAACCTAGAGTGATAAAAATAAAAGCTGCGTTTTCGAATTTTACAGGAATCTGAGAGAGGGAGAAAATGGGGATTTTATTTTTCTTGTGAAAAGGTTTTGAGATTGGGGATTGGTGGTGGTGGTTTTTGTGTGTGCGTTAGAAACAGAGTTTTTTTTTTGTCTTTGAGGAAATGATTGGAATTTAGAGAGAGAGTGAGAGGGACGTCGTGTTTATGAACCTTAGCGTTGAATTGAACGGACGGCGGCGTTTTAATTGGATGTTGTGGTGGTGGGTCCTATACGTTTGTCACGTGTCGCGCCTCTTTCCTTGCTGTGTTTTTATTTGTTGTCGTTTAGCTCAGATTATGAATGCCGTTTAGCGAACCTGAAGGCTTAAAGATTCCAACCTGTGCAGTGGAGGAGAGTGAAGGTATCTTTCATTTTCGAAAATTTTGCAGCTCAATTTCTACACCTAAATACGAAACAGCAAAAGAAATAAAAAATTATGAAGTTTTAAAAATAACGTTTTATTGTATTTTCTATTCACTTTTTTTTTCAAAATCACAATTTTTATTTTTATTTTTCATGAATGCAGTCCTCATCTTTTATTTTTATTTTTCACGAATTCAATCTCTACAATTATTTATTTTGCATATGTTTGACTATGTAATGAGAAAAAGTGGTTTTAACATAATTGATTTTGTAAAATTGATTTTTGTCAAAAGTGAATTGAACATGACGTGATTTTTGTAGTTTTTGTTCGTAAATATTTACAAAAAATATGATTTGTACGAGTTGTTATTTGGTTAGGTTGGATCAAAATAGTTTTTTGATGTGAAACTACCAAAATGAATTCCAACTTCAAATTTGATAAAATAGATAACAAATACTAAATTAGCATATTAAGCATCTAAAACAAAATTACAATTAGAAATATAATTTAAAGTGCAATATTCTATCAAACATTATTAAATTCTAATTACTTTGCTTATTAGATCATTATGTAAACCATGTTATCTAAAATGTAATCTTGCATTGAAAATACTAATACTGAATGTTTTATTTCAAAAAGCTGATGAATGTTTTGAAGGAATATAATCTTTAAATATTAGCTATGAAATGCCCAGTTTTTGAAAGGCAAATAATGACAAGTCCCTCCTACCTCCTTGTTGCGAACTAAATTATAAAACCGATACGGTCCAACGTAAAACCTCAAAACATTAACTTGGGACAAAATTGATTTTGAGCTTGGAATAAGTTATCTCCATTGGTAACTAAAGAAAGTTCAAGCAACTAAAATTTAGATTGATTTCAATTTTGATCCTCAAATGTCGAATTTGGATTAGGTGCAGTTGAAACTTGTGCGCGGTCATGCACTCAATAAGTTCGGAGTCATCCGATTAAGATCGGACAGTCTAGATTTTAAGAATAGTTTTGAATTTTTGTTTAATATAAAATTCTGAACTTAAAATTTGGACCGTCCGATCTACATCAAGCGGTCCCGAGCATGTTGAGTACATGACTTGCAGTCTCGATTGCACACAAACGTGATCCCCAAATGTCCAAATCATATCAATTCTTGCTGTTGAAGGAGCAAAAGAAGAAATTTGCAAAGGTAAATTACCCCAGTATGACATAATCCCTGTTATGCTCTGCATTTCAATATTTAATGATAGATATTAAAGAATCGAAACATAGTATTAAAGGATATTAAACCATCAATGATAGTGGCCGCATCTAGTGCTATGTTTAAGACATTAAATCCTATCAAACTGAAACATGCAAAACAGCAAACAACTTCTCAGCACACAAGTGATCCTCTAAAAATTACAAACAAATTCCTATGCCGCAGACTACTACTAGGAATTGCAGTATATAACAACATCTAAAATTCAATCAGAAAGCAGAATAGAAAAACCTAAATGTGTCAGCAAAGGGAGCTAAACATTCATGGAGTTTCGCACACACAGCTAATACAGATCGTCTCACTTCTTCTTAGAACCTGCATCACGAGGAGCTACATCACGCGTCTCCCATGATGGCCTTTTTTCATTAGCAACGTCATTCTTTATCAGTCCTTCTATTGACTTCGCGAATAAGAACTGTAGATAAAAATAATAAAATCAACAAGACTATAAAAAAAAATGCTTAAATACAGTTTTGGTCCCCCAAATTTCACCAACTCACGATTTTGATCCCTCAAGTTTTAATTTCACGAATTTGATCCCCAAGTTTCCCAATTTGTAAAATCAGGGTCCCCACTAATCTGGTCAAAATTGACGCTGACCTGTACGCCACTTAAACTACGTGGCAGCCACGCTGGCATGCCAAAGTGGCTTTTTTATATTAAAATTGTTATTTTTATTTTAACATTTTGTTTATATTTATTTTTATTTTAACATTTTGTTTTAATTTCTAATTTCTTAAATATAATATAAATATATATATATATATAAACAAAATGTTAAAATAAAAATAACAATTTTTAATATAAATAAGCCACTTTGGCATGCCAGCGTGGCTGCCACGTAGTTTAAGTGGCGGACAGATCAACGTCAATTTTGACCAGATTAGTGAGGGACCCTGATTTTACAAATTGGGAAACTTGGGGAATCAAATTCGTGAAATTAAAACTTGAGGGATCAAAATCGTGAGTTGGTGAAACTTGGGGGACCAAAACTGTATTTAAGCCAAAAAAATAACAAGAACAAGAAATCTGAAATCTCATATCAGGTGTAACGTGAAAACAAGATACGCCTTTAAGTTAAAAAGCTTACTTGTGCAGCCATTATGAGAGGAATCCATAATTTTCCCCTCTGATTCGGATTTGGCCCTTCAATTAAATCTTTGTCAACATAAATAGACTCGCTTTCGTTCAATGTGATTTCTGTGATTGTTTGGACTAGATTAGGAATCCAAGCAATCCCATTTGGAAGAACCTGTTATGATGCACACATTCTCTCAATCAGATTACGCAATGCAAGATATAAACATGCTAAAAGAGGATATAAGGAAATGCCATGTTACAAAACTCTGACCTTTTCATCACTATCATTTTTGTTGCATCTCCCACTGTTCTCGATCAAAACAACAGGAATGGCAGAATCCTAGGGTCAAGAGAAAGGAAAAACACAAGCATGAAAATTATGAAATAGTACACACAGGTGATTGTGAAAAACTTCAAATAATAATTCTCGACATAGACATTAAATTAAAAAACAAAAGAGACATAAACTCTTTAATTTTTTTCTAGAAGAAGTAGTAAATTTGATAATTTTATCATTGACAAAGAAAGTAATTTTCACAATGTCAATGTTCTTGAAACCCACAGAACATTCATCAAACAGATCCCCGGAATGAAAAGACTTAGTTTAGAACCAAAGAACCGAACAAGAAAATCCTAGCCTATAGTTATAGACAAGGACAAGGTATCTCAAAATTCTATACATTTCACTTTCAACCAGTATAGACCATATACCGATAAGCGGCATGCCTCCATAGTGGTTTGCAGTTTGCACTCTTCCCCTCCTCCCAAAACCAAAACCTTAAAAATTTTACTCACCCAACATCCAGCAAAAAGTCAAAGAGGCTGCTATACTATATGGAGAGATCAATGGATAATGTAATGAAACATGGCCAGCGCCCAGCAGCAAGAATAAATACAATTACGAACTAATACAGCGGGAAATTTCTCATTGAATATCTAAATTGTGCTTCTGTACCAATGTTTTTAAAACTGAACCATATTTGAACGAGTAGAGAGAAAAAGGTAAAAGATTTTTAGGTCAGAATGTGAAATAAATGCTGTAATGTAAGTCGTCGATTTGTCGTGAATATATACGTCGAAAAGGAAAATACTAAATTATATTTCTAACATGATTGAATTGATTCATGACATATACAATAACTTATATATTACTTTAAACATGCTAACTAGATAATATGGATGCATATAATATAAGAAATATCCATACTAGGAGACAGTTGTACATAAACGACTAGTGATAGGAGTCCATCGCCTTTTAAGAATCTCCTGGCTCAGTTAAGTTATAATTGCCAATATTTTTATTAAACAGTGATTTTCATAAGGGCATGCCACAAATAAAAAAAGATTGAGCTATAATGTTAAGAGATAGCATTGGCAAGGTGGGTGAACACCACTCTACCAATGCACCGTCCAAGGTTTGAATCTTGGCTTAATCTTTTAGTACAAAAAATCTCAAATCTAACCAGTTCAATTGGTCAAGTTTCGTCTGGTTTACCAGTTTCAAATCCGGATTTTACAAACCATGTTCAAGAGAAAAACAGGACTGGCCCACAGGACAATCCAACGTGGGTTTAAAAACACTGCCCCATACCAATTAGCCATATGGATAAACTGGCCAAGTATCCTCAGTAAATTTCTTGATGAGTTAATGCAATTGGAAAACATGGAATCAACTAAATGGCCAGCCATTGTCTTCCGATTCATGGATCATAGATCCAGAAACTAAAAACTAAATACTTCCTATGCCTTTACAGTTAATATTTTAACTAGAGATGTATTTCATGGATAAGATTGATGTTACAGAAACAAATACCTTATTTATGGAGGCACCTGATCTAACAACTTGTAAGAGAGCCTCCGATCTTTTTGAGAAGAATTCCTCATAAGGCAGTCCATCTGGTGGAGAGAACTGGGCATGTGTGAGTGCTACTATAGCCTTGTTCCATATTCCTTTGCCAAAACTCTCAGTTATAGCTTTTGCGACTAACTTATCCAAGTTGTCTACTCTGTACGCATCCAAGCGATCCACATAAAGCAAAACATCTATGGTCTTGTCCAGAAGGAAACTGCTCAAAAACCAAGATTCCACCCATACAAAAGAAAAGGGTAAAAATAAATAACAATATCAGCCAATTTTAAATAAAACCCAAATACATGCCAGACATAAAAGCATACCGTTTTATTATATCAAGTGCCATATCATTGATGTATCCCCCTTCAATGAGACCAGGAGTGTCAATAATGTTCAATGTAAAACCCGCCCTTGATCGCGATACCATCACAGGTCTTGGACCTTCCGACTTTTCAATATAAATAAGTTTATTACAACACATAAATAAAAACAAAAGAATAACGAATGAATAGCCACCCTACAGACCATCACAGGAAAGTATCATCACATACCTGAAAAGGACTAATTGAAACTACTCTTTCCCCAATGATGGAGTTCACAGTTGAAGATTTTCCTACCCCACCTTTTCCCATCACAAGTATAGTTATAGAGTTCACATCCTAAAAAAACAAAACACCAAATTCACTAAAAAGAACCAAAAAAAAAAAAAAAACTTTCTTTGATCTTTCAACTACAAATTATTGTTAACATGTAGACAATAGTAAAAGTAAAACAAAAGGAAAGGAAAAAACATGAAAAGTTGTTTTTATGAGTGTAATAATTGAATTGAAGACGGTAAAAAGAAAAACAAAGACAAAACCTCTTGTTTAAGTTTTCCCAAAAGCTCAAGCAATTTAGTCTGCGTAGCAGGTGCGAATGAATTGATTCCAGACCATTCACGAACAACTTGGGATGCCATAATGTTCCACTAAAACAACAAAATAGTAAAAGGGGGAAAACATGAAATTGAGAATTAGTGCAAATTCAATAAAAACCTATGAATTAGAATACAAAATGTAATGCGAATTCACATAAATAATCTCTAACAATACTGGAATAAGATAAAATGCTGGAAAACATAGCGTGCAACTGCAAGATAATTGACATGGGGAGAGGGTGAAAATGGAAAATTGCGGAGATAAAAGAGAACAACGAAGAAAGACAATGGTTGAGAATTGGAAGAATTTTGCGAGGAATGCTTACCGGAAGGAACGGAAGGGGAGTAGGGTATGAGAAGTGAGAAGAGATAGTGTTGTAGGAAGGAAGGAGCGGCAATAGTATGACCCAAAGCACCCACCCTCCTTATCCGATTATTACAGTTTTTTTTTATACAATTTATATATACGATGGTTGTATCCGTCTTCAACTGTTGCCTTGCCTTTTACCCTTTTACCCTTCAAACCCCACTAGAAACAAGGATCCCAATGCTCGTCCCGAAAGGGTAGCTCACTTGGTTGAGTGAAAGGGACATCGTTGGTGAAAATGTAGGCGTATGGGGTTCGAACCCCGCTCCCCCCTCCCCTCTAACTACTAACACACTAATTCCTAACCATTTTGTCTATCAAAAAAAAAGGATCCCAATGCCCCTTGGATGTCGTAAGTGTTTAAAGAGCTTGAAAGTTTCCTTGCCTTAATTTGGGTGTGTCATCCCCTCAACTCAAATTTTTGTAACCAAAAAATTTAATTTTCTCCCTGAAATTTTACAACACTTCAATTTAGTCCTTTACATTTACAATATTAATTAGCCCCTATTTGGGTGGTTTTTGGTTTTGAAATTTTCAAAATCCAAAATCAGCTTTCAGTTTTGAGTTTTAAGTTTCAGTTTTGAAATGAGTTTTTTTATAATAGTTTTGAAATGAGTTTATATTTAGCTAAACCACTATATTTACCTTGCATAACTATTAATTAACCTAATATTAAATATTAAATATATTGGCACAAATAATTAAAAATGACCAAAAAATAATTAAGTCTCAAATAAATAATAAAAGAACCAGAAGAAATTTTAAAAATAAATCTTGACAAATAATATTAGGCTTAAATATTTGATCCCCCTGCAAATATCCCCCTTTTCCATTTACACCCATGTAAAAAGAAAAATTTTAAAATCAACCTTGCAAATACTAATCAGTTACAGTTACCCCCTTACTGTTAGTTTAAGCTAACACCGTTAACTGTGTGCTGAGTTGGCACTACCACGTGTTCTAAGGTTTATATCTTCTTCTTCCTTCATTTCTGATTCACAGAGCAGCCCCATTTCTGCTTCCTTCGTTCTTCTTCTTCTATCTTCGTTCGTCTTCTTCTTCTATTTGCTTCCATTTTCGTTAGTTCACAACAATGGCCACAAGCAACAGTTCTTCAAATGCTGTATGAAGTCAAGTGGAAGCTCAACTCCCTGTGTGTGGATGTCGCGAACCAATGTAATTATTTGTTGCAGGAACTGCTTTAAATCGTGGAAGAAGATTCTGGAAGTGTATTCATTGGGGGGTAAGTAATATGGTTGATTTTCATTCATGTTTTTCGGTTTATTTTTTCTCTTTTCAGATCTGAATGACATTTTCTCTGTTTTTGTGAATCGTTGTAGAAGCGAGTAAGTTGCAAGTTGTTTATTTGGGATGATGAACTGGATTTTTACAATGTTCCCATGGTGACAGTTTCAGAAACAAGTGAACCTAAGCCAAAGCATTTGGTGTCAGAGAAATGTGGTGAGGAGTGGGAGTCAAAGAAAGTTGCAAGGCTGAAGCAGAAGCTGTTGGATGAGAGGAAGAAGAAGAACTGGATGCAAGCTATCCTAATTTTAGTCATATTGTTTGTAGCATTTGACAAATTTGCTTTGGTAAAAAAATAGGGAATAGGGTATCATAACAGAGCATGTAATTTTAGGGTTTGTGTTAGAATGAATGGGTTGCAATAGGAGCAATGTTAGTGACAATCCAAGTTTACCATCAATATGTAAAGTATTGTTTAATTATTAATGAATATTAAGTTTAAGTTTAACTTTGTTTAATTTCGGAGGAGTAAAGTATTGTTTAATTATCAATGATGTACCTTAATTTGCATACTAATCTGTTAGGAGCCATGCAGGTACCTTAATTATCAATGAAGGTACCTTAATTCATTCAAAATCAAGACAGAATTACATACCAAGTCAAAAATTTCATTCAACAGTAGGTACCTTAAGTCAGAATTACAAAATGCATACCATATGTTCCAAAAAACATGACTTGTAAGTCAGAATTACATACCATATTCATAGGTAATACAAAATGCATGACTTGTAAGTCAGCAATACAACTAAGTAAGTCAAAATACACATTGCCATTAGGCCAAAATACAGCTAAGCTTTTCAAAATATATAACTTCAGTTGACATTGTCTTGTGTTAAACAGCCCTCATTGTTGGGTCCTTCTCCATCTTCAACAATTAATGGTTTCTTTGGATCACTTCCAGGACCAGTATAAGGAAGAACAGTTTTCTTTATCCTTGTACTAAACCTGGTCCTCTTGAGACCTAGGTTTCTTTTAACTGGAAGTTTACGGATTCTTTGTGTTGGAGCAGAATTAACTGGAGCAGAAACTACAGCAGCAGGAACGTTTCTTTTAACTGGAGCAGGGGCAGGAATAGGACCAGAAGCAGAGGTAGGAACAGGACCAGAAGCTGAGGCAGGAACAGGACCAGAAGCAGAGGCAGGATCAGCACCAGAAGCAGGAACATTACCAACAGAACCATCCTCAGTAGTTGCACCATCAGCAGGAACATTACCATCAGCAAATTCAGAAGCAGGAGCAGGAACATTGACAGTCTTTTTGGACATGACTGTACAAGGCACCCAAAAACTGAATATCAAAAACAGGGATATAATGGACATTTCAAGTAAAATTAGGGCTAAATTAGACATTAACAACCCTAAACCCTTGGTCAACATTCAGAATGCGCAAAGATTCCCAAGACAAATCAATACACAACCCAACACAGTTAAAACTCCCACATGGTGGTCCCCTTCCCAATTACTTTTGTATTTTCAACACACTAAGACATATAAAATTAGTGAGAGAGAAGAAGACAAACCTGTGTACTGGGAAAAAGGAAAGTGACAGAGAGAGAAACTTCTATTTTGGTGTCTTCTTCTTCCTGCTTCTATTTTTTGTCACGAGTTCTCACGAGCTCTGCTTCGTCTTCTTATTCGCCTCTGCTTTGCTTCGTCTTCGCGCTTCTGCTTTGCTTCGTCAACAGAGCAACCAACAAACCCTAATCACTGAGAATTAGTGAGTGATTGAAGATGGAGACTGCGATTGTAGTGATTCTAGTGCGATTGTAGTGATGGAGAGTGCAAAAACCCTAATCACTGCAGTTCAGTGAGTGAGTGAAGATGGAGAGTGTTCGTGAGTGACTGAGAGAGAAGAAGATAACATTAAACACGTGACAGAACACGTGGCAGTGCCAACTCAACACACAGTTAACAGTGTTAGCTTAAACTAACAGTAAGGGGGTAACTGTAACTGATTAGTATTTGCAAGGTTGATTTTAAAAATTTTCTTTTTACAGGGGGTAAATGGAAAAGTGGGATATTTGCAGGGGGGATCAAATATTTAAGCCAAAATAATATAAAATATAAAAACAAAAAAAATTAATAATTATAAGTTGTAGTAGCAACCACAATACCAACAACAAAAATAACAATTATACTACTTTATTCAAATTGTGTTTAGTTCCTATTGAGCAAAAAATACACATGAATAAACAGTAAAAACATACAACTGTTTAATAATCCAAAATATCATAATAGTTAGAGGTCACTATAAAAATTTTTGGTTACATTAGTTGCATTCCATAAGCGTTCAGCTAAACGATCTCGAAAGTTTGCCATTTGTTGGGTATCTACGGTTGCCACTAGTGGTGGCACAAGTTGCCATGTTGCATTGTTACCATCCAAGTCTTCAACTTTTAATTCAATATTTTCTTCAGCATATTCTTTGAATAGAGGATCATCTTGAATCTCCATTTTAATAAAATTATGAATAACACAACACGCAAGTTGTATATATTTGTGTTTTCAAGGCATATGGCAACATTTCTTTGAGAAGAGGAAAGCATGCTTTTAAGACTCCGAAACACCTTTCAATCACATTATGTAGTGAAGAACGCGCGTGATTGAACACCTCTTCAGGACCTTGTGGTGCTCTTTGAACTCTATAGTTACGCAAGTGATATCGTTCTCCACGATACAGTGAAAGAAAGCCAGACATATTGGTGTAGCCAGATTCCACCAAAAAATACTTACGGATGGAATAGGAAAATTATAGCTAGATTCTGAATAGTTTCTAAAAATACTCGAGTTGTTCGTTGTACCCTCCTAACCTGCCACCTATCTATATTTAGCGATGCTAGCATCCCAGCTAGTCGTAGAGATGGGCAAGGGCCATCTCGCCCCAAGTGTAACTGCTGGTGTCCTGAAGGTCAATAAGTATTGCAAGATATCCCATCTTCACCTTTGATCCTGACTTGTCAGTGAAGATGGTGGTGCCCAACAGGCACAACATGTAAGCCCCGGCATCATGCTCCCATCGCTGATCGACAATGGCTGCCATGTAGACTGTCTCCCGCAGCCAACTTAGTTGCATGTACAACCATTTACCCTCCATGTGATCACTTGCGTCATTAGTGTCGACTTCGAGATACTCGACCAAGGCATCTGCTGCCTAAATCTTAGAATAGTCAGGGATGTTGTAAAACTTCCAACAATCGGGAGGTGCAACAAGACGGTGACATCATCCAAGGTAATGGAAGCTAAAGGTGTCTATCTGCACCAATATGATGGTGGAAGCTAAAGGTGTCTATCTGCACACACAGTCTTGAATATGTGGGACTATGATAATCTTCGTGTACTCTGCCTAGGGTGATCTTCGTGTCACCTCTATCATGACTTGTAATTGGTTGTTATTATTGTAAAAAAAAACTTTACACACTAATTAAACTCTATTTTTATTTGAATCCAACTTAAATTTAGTTATTTTTGTTTAGTACTTTTTTGATAGACAAAGTAATTAGGAACTAATGTGTTAGTTGTTAGAGGAGAAGAGAGAGCAGATTTCGAACCCCTCACACGCCTAAAATTTCCCCACCACGACTAACATTGCCTATTAAAAAACCCACACCATAGACGAAAAGAACCAAACGACATAAACAGACAAAAACACCAGAGAGGAGAACAACACAGTGCCTTGTTAGAATCCCAAATCACACTGAGTGGAAGGAAAGAATACGAGATGAGAGTGCAACCAGAGAGAACCAACAACCCAATGATGGGGTCAGGGACAACAACGGCGACACCAAGAAGAACATCATTCAACGTAAACATCCCAACAACAACAACATCAACAACTTCCACAATGTTCCAACGGATCCGTCCCTCTCAAGTAGCTTCATTTCTTCAAAGACCTCTTTCTCTCCCTTTCGTTCTCTCAATCTTCCTTTTCCTCACTTGGATCTCTTTCCGCTCTTATCGCACTTCCCAACCTCATTCACTTTCATCCCTAAACGACGACGTTAAGGCTAATCTTCGTAGATTCCCTTCAAAATTTCCTTCCCCTGTTGCCAAAGATAATCGTGGTTGGTTGCTTGATCCTATTTCGCTTGCACTTTCTTCTGGTATTTCAGGTGGAGCTGTTTCATGTGCTTCCCTTCATCTTGGTGAAATTCGCCCTGGAAAGTTGAGGGGAAATCATCGACACCATGATTGTAATGAAACTTTTGTTCTTTGGGGTGCTGCAATCAAATTTAGGGTAAGCTCCCTTGCTCTGCTCTTGTTAGAATAAAACGACTAAATAATTTATTTATGCCATTGGCTTATTTGGGTATATCTACCATTAGTGACACTATTTGAGAGAGTGTATGGAAACAATTTAACATTTATTTGATAAGTGTTGATAAATGTGTACGCTTAATTAAACTGTTTATCCAAACAAGACCTTAGTTCCAAAATTATTAGATTAATGTAGGGTTCTCAAAATATTAGCTCTTGTGTAGGGGAAATTAGGGTTCCCAGCAGCGTTGTCAAACAGCGGCTATAGCATAGCGGAATTTAAACAAACCGCTATTGTCAGTAATCCCTGATATGCCCATAAGTACCGTCAAATAGCTGCTATAGTGGCGCTATAGCATATCGAAATTTTAGCAAACCGTTATTTTCCACAATTCGCGATTGACAATACTGGTTCCCAGAAGCATATAGCTCTAAAATTATGATTTAAAGTTTGTTTAGTTGTGCAATGAAATGAAGGAGGTTTTTGTTGTTGTTGATTGGAGCAGCACTATCACAATCTTGATTGACAGTTCTTAGTGCTAATGACGTTTATATTTTGCATTAAGAGCTCTATGGGTACAGGTCATAAGTGTTTCTAAGAGCTTCTCTGCAATAATAAGCCTTTTTTAAGTTTAGAAGTGTTGTTTGTGTAATTTCATTTTCTAGCTTTTGACTCTTAGGGCCTTTTCAGTTTGGATTACCTTATTTGGGCATATCTACGAGAATAAGTATATATGAGACTGTTTGGGAAAGCTT
Source organism: Astragalus glycyphyllos (assembly GCA_963573325.1). Classification (NCBI taxonomy): domain Eukaryota; kingdom Viridiplantae; phylum Streptophyta; class Magnoliopsida; order Fabales; family Fabaceae; genus Astragalus; species Astragalus glycyphyllos. Next base: position 40,591,497 of record OY754312.1, read on the forward strand.
ATGACAACAACTTATGACATGTCCATAAGTTGTTTTCGACTTATTTTCATAAACTCTCCAAGATAACTTATAAAACAACTTATAGCTTATGTAAAAACAGACTGACGTCATTTTATTTTTTATTATAGAAATAGGTTCTACATAAGTACTCATATGATAAGCATTTTCTCCACCAGCACTAAATTAAGCTGTTTATCGAAACATAAAGCTCCTAGAAGAGCCTATGTCAAAGTTTATTCCAACGATTTCTCTATTATCAGTGTATGAAAACAAGCTTATGAGCAAATATCATCGTAACACAATTACTTTATTTGAAAGTAACTTTTCACATTAGAGCTTCTAGGAAAATGTCTTCTCCTATAAGATCTTCTAGATATGCTTAATCAAAACAGGATCTAATTTCGTTGTGATTTACAACTTGTTTGCAGTTGGAGAACAAAGAGGTAACTGATATTGGTTATGCCGAGGTGACTATTGGCAGAGATGAGGTTGCTGTTGTTGCCAGTCCCGCTCATACAGCACATGCTTTAATAAACACGGATCCGGTTCGGAGTGCCTACTTTATTGGATGCCAAGACAGGATTATAAACTACAATGCCTCAAGTACTGACTTCAATGTTTGGAAAGATATATAGGCTGTTGCTCTTTATAGGTTCTCCCATCACATTCCTCTTTTTGATTAAATTTAAGATGTTTCTGAGCCTTCATATTACTGTGATATTGCTGCACACACAACACATGAAAAAGTTTCACCTTTTAGTTGTCTATATATGTACAGAGCTTAGTTGCAACTTGCAAACTTCGTTGGTGAATCTGACCTTTTTCATAGGGATACAAAACAGAGAGACGGAATGAAAAGAGGTACAGTTTATGGCCTTGGTCTATTAAAGGAAGGGAAATTCACTTAGAATTCCTGAACTTTTTGCTGATTGTAAAGAGATACCGTGATTCATTTATGAAGTTATCCTTGTTAATTCATTCATTTTAGCTATTACTTCATTGTTGAGTAATTAACTAAGTACTGTGTATTATGTAAACTGATACTACCGTATTACTAACTACCCACACACAAAAACACCTTTCCCATATCATATGCTAAAATAGATCAGGTCAGTTACTACATATACAATTACATAACTGTCTCACACATAAAAACATAACTGCCCATCAGATTTAGCCAAGTAACACTTCAGTTATTTACTAACACAATCGAGGTTTAATGAAATAATTTGTTGGTATAATATTTATAGTTTACCCATCTCTTTGCAAAGGGTGCAAATTTGAAAGGGGCTACACACTTTTCCCTGGCAAGAATATCATTTTTTTATCAACAAGTTGCTCAGAATGTTGTTGTTATCATGAAACACCACCATACACATTGTGGATTTAGGCCATTCCGTGACTATATATTGTCATTACCCTTCAGTGAAAGGAACTAAATTATGGAGTCTATTCAATATAAATTTATAGCATAGAATTTTTATTTCCTCATTGGAAACTAAGTAGGCTAGTCCGCAGATATAATATCTTAGCTAGTTGTTTATCTTATTCAATTTTTATTCTGTTATGCATGAAAATATCTTGTTAGCCTGATTGATTAGTCATAGAAAATCAGCTCATTCAATTTTGTTAGATTTCTGATTTGTTCCGGAGGTAAGCGTTGGTGCATCAGCTGGTTTTTGTGTCATATGCTTAGTAACAAACCTAGAATAGTTTGACCTTTTCCTGGTGAAAGTGATTTGATCCATTTTAGTCTCTTTTTTTCATTCTCTTTATCCCCTTAAAGGAGTAACTCCCACTCGAACATGAGATTTCCATTAATCTTGTATTACGACAGTTTTTTGTTTTGTTCTTTTATTGGTATAGATGTCTTGGAATTGGTAAAGTTCAGCTATTAGAGGATCAAAGGACCATCCTTATGGTGTGTTTGTTTGGGGTGAAAGAGGGAAGAGAGAGTGATGGAAGAGAGAGTTAGGGAAGAAAGAGTGATGTTGGCATGTTTGGTTAAAGAGAGAAATAGGAAGGAGAGAGGGAGGAAAGATTGGTTTAATGCATTTTGTAATCTCTCCACAAGTGAAGAGAAAGTGGAGAGAAATGAGCTCTTAAGTTTGACTTTTATCATTTTGCCCTCAATTAAATGAATAACAATTATTATAAGTTATAGGTTGTGACACTTTATAAATTTATATAAATAGCTAAAATAAGTACGTAACTAATTAATCAAATGATTAAAATATTATCTAGTTAATTAAAATAAATATTTAGTTAATTTAATTAAACAATTAAATAACTATTAAGTTAATTAAATTAAAAAATTAAATCAAACACATAGAGGTGTTTTTGTCATTTCAAAATCAAGAGAACAACTCTCTCTTCCCTACTTCTCTTCTCTTTCCCTTAAACCAAACAACCTCCTAATCTACTATATTTCTCCCCTCTTTCTCTCTTCCCTCACTCTCTCTTCCCTCTTTCTCTCCTAATCCAAACATACCCTTAGGGTGTGTTTGGATTAGGGGAGAAAGAGGGAGGAGATAGTGAGGGAAGAGAGAGTAAGGGAAGAAAGAGTGAGGGAAGAGCCCATTTCTCTCCACTTTCTCTCCACTTGTGGAGAGATTATAAAAAACACTAAACTAATTTTTCCTCCCTCTCTCTTTCCTATTTCTCTCCTGAACCAAACATCCTAAAATCACTCTTTCCTATTTCTCTCATTAACCAAACATCCTAAAATCACTCTTTCTTCCCTTACTCTCTCTTCCCTCACTCTCTCTTCCCTATTTCACCCCAAACAAAACATACCCTAAGGGAAGAAAGAGTGAGGGAAGAGAGAAAAAGCCCATTTCTCTCCACTTGTGGAAAGATTATAAAAAACACTAAACTAATCTTTCCTCTCTCTCTCTCTTTCCTATTTATCTCCTTAACCAAACATCCTAAAATCACTCTTTCTTCCCTTACTCTCTCTTCCCTCACTCTCTCTTCCTTCTTTCACCCCAAACAAACACACCCTTAGGGTTCGTTTGGTAGAAGAGAGAGAGAGGGAGGGAAAGGGAAGAGAAAAAGAAAGATGAGAGAGTGACTTTCTATTGTTTGGTTTAGGAGAGATAGGATAGAGAGAAAGGGAGTGACTTAGTTTAGTACTATTTTATATTAAATAAATGTGTGTTTGGTAGAAGAGAAAGAGGGAAGAAGAGAGAGAGGAATGGAAGAGAGAAAGAGAAAAGAGAAAGTGTCAAACAATAGAAAGAGGAAAGAGAGAAGCGATTCTCTCTTCCCTCTTTCTCTTCCACTAAGGGTGTGTTTGGATTAGGAGAGAAAGAGGGAAGAGAGAGTGTGGGAAGAGAGAAATAGGGGAGAAATAGAGTAGATTAGGAGGGTTGTTTGTTTGAGGTAAAAGAGGAAAGAGAGAGTGAAGGAAGAGAGAAATATGGAAGATAGAGTCGTTTCTCTTGATTTTGAAATGACAGAAACACCCCTATGTGTTTGATTTAATTTTTTAATTTTGTTGAGAGCTAAATGGTAAATGACAATTTTAATAGACATTTCTCTTCACTTTCTCTCCACTTGTGAAGAGATTACAAAAATCACTAAATTAATCTTTCCCCTCTCTCTTTCCTATTTCTCTTCTTAACCAAACATGTCAAAATCACTCTCCCTTCTCTCTTTCACCCCAAACAAATACATCTATACCAGTAAAAGAACAAACACTAAGGGTGTGTTGATGAGTGCTTTTTATGGCTGTTTTAAAATTCTCATGTAATGTTGTGTGTCAACAAAATTCTTCTTAATCCTAACTTCCTTAAAGCATATATTTGGAATTACACATTTTGAGATTTGTCGGGTATCCCCATCCAGCAAATAAGATGTTAATTTTTCACATTGTCAATATAGTTTTTTTTTTTGACGTGACATTGTCAATATAGTTAGCTGTTGAACTCTTTAGGCATTATTTCAATAGTAAAATTATTTTCGGAAAGTTATAAAATGAGTCGATCTCACTTCAAAATCTTTCCAGATAAGGTGTGGGCAGGGTAGCTATTTGGTCGAGTTTAGTTAGCTTGATAATTTTGTCCAAAACTTGGAATTGAATTGTGTAAACAACCATAGAGTTGATTTACAATGAATTCAAATATTTTAATAATGAATTTTAAATTTAGAGTAAAGGCCCAAATTCGCCCCTGACAAATTTTTCGTGGGACGAATTCGTCCCTGACAATTTTTTTGAGACACATTGGTCCCTGACAATTCCAAAACGAGTTGCGTTCGTCCCTCCGTCCATATAACCGTTACCAACTCACTAAACAGCTCCTACGTGACATGTTAAGTGCCATTTTGTCACGTTACGTATGCGTTTATTTTAGGCCAAATTTGTCCCTGAGAAATTTAAAAAGGGGACGAATCAGTCCCTGACAATTTATGGGACAAATTTGTCCCTGGTGCTTCTTCAACCTTTAAACAGTGGTTTCTGAAACCAGAAACCATTTTCTACCATTTCCTGAAACCACCATAAACTACAAAAGCACTATTTGTTTATTTGTGCAGCAAAAGGAATATGTTCTCCAAAAGAAATAGTTACATATTCTCCAAAATAAACATTTAGTAGTTAAATAAGCACCGTCTGTTCATTAGTGCATGTCTTTTCATAATGACCAGGTTCAAGACACTTAGTGAAAATGACAAGTCAACGGATGGCGTCTTCTTCTTCAACCCACGGTGTCGCTTCTTCTTCTTTTGCACTTTCTCTCTGTGTTTCAGTGTCTTTGTGTCAAATGGTTTTCTGGTTTTGAATACCAGATACCACTTACTTTGTGACTCTCACAAATCATGAATCAAAATGAAAAATAGTGAATCAAAACGAAAAATAGTGAACATAACCTACCTTTTGGTTGTTCTCTCTCTCAGCTGCGTCCTCTCCGATGGCAGAAAATGGTTTTTGGTTTCAGAAACCACTGTTTAAAGGTAGAAGAAGCACCAGGAACGAATTTGTCCCATAAATTGTCAAAGACTGATTCGTCCCTTTTTTAATTTTTTCAGGAACGAATTTAGCCTAAAATAAACGCATACATATCTAAAGTGACAACGTGGCACTTAACGTGCCATGTAGGAGCCGTTTAGTGAGCTGGCAACAGTTTTTTTTGGTCAATAAATTGCATTGATGAATAAATGGGCTCAGCCACAGACCAATACAACCAAAGTCATAAACTAGAGACCAATGGTCCAATAATGACCCGGTCCAAAAGTCAACCACAAGTACAACTAAACAACAAGTCTAAAGGCTAAGTACAAATAGTTACTTCAGTTCAAACACTTCCAAGACACACTAATAACCCTGGCGCCGCTGAGAGAGAAGAAGAAGAATCATCCCAGCTACACCAAGAAGACGAACGTGGCTCGTTTTGGAATTGTCAAGTACCAATGTGTCTCAAAAACATTGTCAGGGACGAATTCATCCCGCAAAAAATTGTCAGGAACGAATTTGTGCCTTTACTCTTAAATTTAATGTAGAACCAAATCAAATTATTATAATATTAAAATGATTTCAAACACGAATGATACATGTTGAGGATTACAAGTTAGCATGGAATATCAATGTGTGAACATGTGCGGTGCCTATCACTTGCAAGAAAAGAACTCATCGTATTATAATGCAAACATTTCCTTCCTTTTATACCCCCATTCTTAACATATTTTTTGTTTTTTGCTTCAAAAATTAAAACACAAACGTGGATGGCCAGTTGAAGCAATGCACAAACTATATGAGGTGTTACTTGTACGCAAGGACTGTTTTGAGAGCCTAGAACTAGAAGACACCACATTTGTGTTGAACAGGGAATTAAAAAAGAAAACTTAAATGCTCAATTAATTGTTTTGTTTCAAACAAATTATATTGAGTGCGATTTAACTTTTGGTACACTAAGTTCCTAAAGGTCACATTTCCCTTATTTCCCTTAAAAGCTTTAACGTATCTAATTTATTTAAATCTTATCGGTCACTTTAAAGGGTAAAATAAGAAGGAAAAAAAAAAGAAAGTAAAGTAATCTAATGGACAAATATGGTTGATATTGTGAATGCTAACATAACAAAAAATAGAACCAAATCTTTCACTCTGCCAACTCACAAAGCAATTTTTAAGAAATCCAAACAATTTGAACTCTTACAATAACCTACTTAAAATATGGAATGAGATAAGGCGACGTATCATTTTTAGGTGCGTGATTTGATTCACATACGCGAAGGGACTTTTGATATATTGCTTTAGACTTTGATAAAACCTACAAGTTTTAGGAGTAGGTGAAATACAGTATAAATAACCATTTCCATTTATAGCCAAGAAATCATATTAACTTCACCTCCCATTTACCCAATAGAAGTAGAACCTGAGATATAACATCACAAGTTATAGTCTTCAATTTCAACGGGAAACTTGCTAGATTAGTTATTCATGCAATATACAACTTATCGTTCAACTATACGTTGGATTGGAATCAATCATACTAATTACTAGAAAATACCAAAACAAAGTGTACTTAAATTTATTATGTTGTTTTGGTATATATAGTTTAGCCCTCCAATTCATCACATTCTCTACCACAGAACCTTTTGGTTATCTCTTTGTATCTTACCGATAATGGGATGTCGGTAAGAAAAGCTACAATATGTGGACCATAACCTCTTTATTTATAGAGAACTCTAATTAGGATTATCTATTGGTACTTCAAATTTAGCACATCATAAAGTTATAATCACCCGTTAGTCTCTACATATTAAAGGCTCCGATGTTATTAGATACTCATAAGCCTATATTAACCCAACCTTATTAAATCACTTTAATTGAATTTAATATTAAGTAACATTCCACAATAGATAATTATTCCTATATAAGGCCAATATTGGATTAATGATCCAACACTATAATTTTGCTTGAGAAGGAACAATATTAAGCTCTCTACTCTAACTATTGGTTGTTGAACAAAGCCATATAAACAAAATATCCTTTAATTAATTAATATTCAAAAAATAGAAGTTCCCTCGCTTGAAAGCCAACACAAATGACGCACAAGATTGCTTAAGAGGCAAAACCAAAATGAATACAAGTGCTCCACAAAGAACTATAAAACCCATCCATTAGAGAATACCCTTGAAACTCATAAAGAAAACAATCATTTCATCAAACTTGCTCTATTAACATCTTTTACAATGGAGGGAAAACACAAGAGGGTAGCTGTTTTAGTAGGTTGTAACTATCCCAACACTGCAAATGAATTACATGGTTGTATAAACGATGTGTTGGCAATGAAAGAAACGTTGGTGAAACGTTTTGGTTTTGAAACCAAAAACATTGAGCTTCTTACTGATGAACATGGCTCTTCTTCAACAATTATGCCAACTGGTGCAATCATTAAAAAGGCATTAGGTAAGATGGTTGATGGAGCTGAAGCAGGAGATGTGCTTTATTTTCATTATAGTGGACATGGAACTAGGATTCCTTCTGGGAAAAAACATTCACATCGCATTGGACATGAGGAAGCTATTGTGCCTTGTGACTTCAATCTTATCACTGGTTTGTATTTACAACTTTACTCTTTAAATCACACAATTAAAATATGCACTTAAGACTTGAGACTTGACAGCATTCTTTTTTTAAGCATATGCAGATGTCTAATTCCTCAACTCTTCTTCACATGTAATTCTAACCTTGAAGCAAGTGAAAACCGGATCGAGTTGGCCGGTTGAACCAGGAACTAGCCAGTCTTGCGGTTGATTCAACCGTGGTTGGGTGCTTCACAATTCTATAAAACCGAATCAAGCCGAATAGAACTGGTTCAACCGCAATTGGTTCAAACACCACTATTTTTACTAAAATCAAATTTGAAAGAGAAAATCATTTCTGATTTTCATGATAAAATCAGACAAAGTTGGAGGAATATTACCAATACACTATTGGACACACTTTTTCTGATTAGTTTATCTTATAAAAGGTCAATTTATGAAGATTCACATATAGTGTATTGGTAAGAAATGCTCCAATAGTGTACTGGTAGTATTCATTAAGATTTCTTTTAATATACATTAAGATTCACATATCAAAATCTTACTAAAAAGTTTGTTAGTGTATCAACAATCAATTTAAGTGTCCAAAGAAAGTAGTTCGGTTGGTGAGTTAAGGAATGCCGAAGGAGTTCATATGTAGGATGTCCTGGTTCAAACTCCGGAAACTAACATTTTCCCCTTTCCCTAACTAATCAACGGCTAACATTTGCTTATAAAAAACAGTCAATTTAAGTGTCTATGATATTACTCTTTTAGCTCAGGTTTATAAGAAGAAAATCCTATTTTAAAATGCAGAGGAGGCTGTGAACTCGAAAATAGCCCTTCTATATTTGACCTGTGTGAATTTTGATAACCCTCTTCTCATTAGGAACATTGTAAAAAAACTGATGCTTTTACTTCTATTATGATTATACAGATTTGGACTTCAGGCAACTAGTGAACCGGCTTCCAAAGGGAGCAAGCCTAACAATTCTCTCAGACTCATGCCATAGTGGTGGCCTAATTGACAAAGAAAAAGAACAAATTGGACCATCTTCATTAGACAACAAAAACACAACACCAAAACTCAGTTACACTCCAAAGACTATTCCCTTTGATTCAGTACTCCAACACCTCTCTTCATTAACAAACATAAACACAACAGACATTGGAACACATCTACTACAATTCTTTGGCTCAGAAGCCAGCTTAAAATTTCAACTTCCAATTCTTGAACGTGATTTATTGCTACCATTAAAATTTGATGAAGGGATTTTATTGAGTGGTTGTCAATCTGATGAGACTTCTGCTGATATGAGTCCTAATATGAGTGGTGGAAATGGAAAGGCTTATGGAGCATTTAGTAATGCAGTTCAGATTGTGTTGAAGGAAAATAAGGGTAAGTTAAGTAATAAAGAGGTTGTGAGGAAGGCTAGGAATTTGTTGCAAGAACAAGGTTTTTTGCAACATCCTTGTCTTTATTGTAGTGATGAGAATGCTGATGCTACTTTCTTGTGGCAATCTTAGAACTATGATTTGTGAAGTGTTTATTTGTGTGTGCTGTGTTTTCCTTCTGAAGTCTCATCAGTGTATTTATGTGATATTCATGATTTTATTCTTGTGAGTTTTATATGAAATAAAGTGGACAGATCTATTGTTTCTTGAACCAAACATGTTCAGAGATAGGAATTAAATGCATGTATTTTATTATTATTTTAGTTTGCAATGTGGTTTGAAGAGGAAATAGGCTAAAATAGGGTTTGAACCAGAAATGGATTCCATGTGGTCAAAAAAGTGACTATGGAACTATGAAGCATAGACACCGAATACGATACTGACACGGACACGTAGACACCAATAATATTCTAAAAAAATAGTGATTGAAGTGCTAGTGTCGATACCCAACACGATATGTGTTGAATACCGGATACAACTTCATATCTGTAATGGCAGTGATACATAGCTATAGAGAGATTTTGACTATTGTTAACAATCAGATGGTTGAAACTCATTTGTCAAATTTACAATACAAAACTAATAGTGGTGAATTGCCAAACCGCGTGATTGCAGGCAAATGCGACTACAATCAATCTACTACCCGATCTTTTTAGTTGTGCATATAATCTGACTCACCGAAAAACGGTCCATTGGTGGATAATTGCAGACATACCCTTCATCTATTAATTACTCCTTTTGGTACTCTTTTTTTTTGGTACAATACTCCTTGTGGTACAATTTATAAGGAAAAAATGCACTTTTAAGTTCATTTTAATAACTAACGTATCTGGTCTATATACATCAGTTATTCAACGAATTTAAAACTTCAATTTTTTCTTATAAATAGGACTAGAACGAATATTTAATTATTATCGGTTATTGTGTGATGATTTCAGTTGTTTTCTCACAAAGGCTCACACTCCTAAAGTCATGTTTGGAGAAGAGCTTTAAGCTTCACATATATTTCTCCTTGTCAATGTTTAGGCATGATACGAGAACATCAAATTCCACCACTTTTATAAGCTTCAAATCTTTAAAGTCTTCCTATCGAAGCCCTCAATTCTGTTTAGAATGAGTTTGAGAAATAAAGTGAATTTTTTTTGACGGGAAACATATCTCATTTCATTAATTGAGAGAAAACAATACATTCAGGATGATCAAGCGGTTTTAGGGCATACCCTAAACGCGTAATCGAGTTGCTCCTAATAGTTAGGACATACAATTCTTTGATAACAATACACAAGTAGAATGTTGGCCACATTGGTCCAACATCAAAGCAAATAGCTATACGTAACAACCAAGCAAACAACATTCGTCCATGGTAGATGACCATAATTGGAGGAGAATCCACAGTCTTTGAGTTTATCCAGTTACAGATCATTTCTTTAGCTGAGATATGCACGTTTCGACTATGCGTGGTCTCACGATGGTCCAACCAATCCACAAGAGCGAATACAACTTTACGGTAAGAGAGGAAGCTGAAAGCGTTGATGACCACCAATGTACCTACAGAAAACTTGCTAAAACTCGATACTCGAAACCAAAGATGATATGTCCAGAACAGCGGCTTCCACAGAGACAACATGAACCCAAAAATGGTAAGACCAACTTGAACATTTCATTAGACCAAAAGCAACGAAAAAAAGCCAGCCAAGAGCACCAGAAACAGAGACAGAATCGAACCAAGTGGGTTTTGGTGGTGGCCGAATCGGAACAAAAACAGAACACAACATCTCAGTCATGCCCAGAGAGTGTTCATTTCTAGGGCACGGTGGGGGTTCAGGAGGAGGACGATTCCATAGAGTAGATCCAGATTTGGGAGTGAGAGGAAGGGGGATCGAGAGGTTACCTTGGGAGGCGACAGAGCCATGAGCAGAGAGCTGGAGCGTGGCCTGAGAAAGGGCACGAACGACGAACCCACCCGTCGGATCTGAAAAGTGAAGCTCCTTGAGGACCAAACGGAGTCCACACAAAGGGGTTGACGAGGAGAGCAGCGATCTAGGGCCAAAACCAGTACACGAGATCAACTCAGGAGCGAGAAGGTGTGGGTTCGCAGCGGAGGTGGTGGTTGGTTTAAGGTGGGAATGTGGGAAGGTAGAACCGAGGGAAGGGGAGAAAGGCTCACAGAGAGTGAGAGAAGACCCCAAAGAAGGGGAGAAACAACCTTCACCATGGGAGGGGCGAGAACCTCTGCACATGGGCAAAAACCCTAGCAGAGCACGACCTTTGCGCAGGAACCAGCATTTTTTACGAGAAATAAAGGGAATTTATGAGTGAAGAAGTTTCACACTAAGATTAACTAAAGTAAAAAAAAAAAAGTCATAGACTTATTGGAGTGACTTTCATTATCACCATCGATCACACACAATTTTAGTTTATTTTAGCTTTTGAAAATGCAGCCCTTAATCCATTGCTGAAATTTGATGAGCTGGATACTTCTATGAATTTCAATTTTAGAAAAGGCATATTCTTTTGTTAACGTGTCAACATCATTAGCCAATAGGTCTTTATTCTGTCTCATACACAAATCATTAATTAAACCACTTTTGTCTTGTGACATTTGCTAAAGTTGTCATATTTTTCCTGGTCAACATCTATAAGACGAAGGTTATTTTACCAAACTAATTATGTTCAATTATGAAGTTAAAACTTTATTATTGCAGATGTGTGTTTATGACTTGAATAAAACTTGGGATTAGGGGATCAAAGTAACAAAACTATTTGCATGGGCGCAAGAGTTATTCGACTTTAAGTTGGATTTCTAAGTCTAAAATTACATACATTAATTAGCAATTAAGTTTTTCATACCACTAAAATTTACTGTAGGATATTATGCAAAATGTTATGAGTGATACACCGGTAAAAGACTTAGCTAATCCATCACCGTAAAAGCACCCCAAGTTTTATTGTTAAATTAATTCTTCAAAGATATAAATAGTTGTTGTGGGAGTGTAGTTGGCAGTTAGTAGAGACACGAGATGGCAATGGTACACTCTGAGAAGTATGAGAGCATTGTCGTTGTTGGTGGACTAAACTTCAATGTTTAGTGTTTGTCCTGTACACAAAATAAAAGTTTTTTTAATGCATTCACAAAAAATAAATTTTTAGGACTTTGCTTTATAGAAAAAAAATAAAAAACATCCCATTCATTCGTGTACGCACTCGTGTATTTCTTTTTGTTATTTTTGATCAAAATGTTTTTTTTTTAATATGCAATCTTTCATTCAAAATGGGCGAAGGCGACAAAGCATTACACATATATAATAGTACAAGTTAACTGCTCACTAATAGGGCACCAAACCAGCCTATACGCTATGGTTTGTGGTTTTCTAGAAACCAGGTTTTGTAGAAGAGAAAAGGAGAGCATGGATTAAATTGTCCCATAGACATTGGGACTAAAATGTCTCATTTTTTAAAATTTCAGAAATGTTTAAGGGACTAAATTGGGCTAAAAAAATTGACGTGACACTTAATGTGCCATTTGGGCACATAGCATGCCACTTGAGAATGTTAGAGACCAACTTGTCCAACAAAAATTGGCAAGCACCAATTTGTACCCTAAAAAAATTGTCAGGAACTAAAATGAGCTTTAATTTGCTGGATATCTACATTAAGCTTAAAAGTAGCACCTAAATAAAACACGTAATTTCAATTTGGAGTATGCAAAATTTATGATTAATCAAACCATTTAAATAAACTACACCACACCGCACCCAAAAAACCCAACCCAATTAACCAATTACCCAATTAAGTGGTTCATTGACTGAACTAAATAATAAAAATAGGCAAGCTACTCGAACCGTAATAAGGATCCAGTTAGGAGTTCTAGAAAAAATCCAACAACCTAATATCAATATTAGTGAACTACCTCTTTATTGCGTCTCTATTGCTTTCTCGTATGAACCCTAGTCCTCAAATCCAACAACCCTAAGCCGCTACCATAAATCAAGTTTAAAATCTCTAAATCATTTTCAGAAGGTGAGAGCCACAAGTTGAGAAAACCCGAGTGTGGCTCCAATACACCGAGAGAGCACATGAGAGAGAGAGAGAGGGATGAGCATAGAGATGGGAGTCACGAAAGACATAAGTAGAGAGGGACGAGGGTTGCGAGAGAGATGAGGATCGAGAGTCACAAGAGAGGTGAGGAATGAGAGGAGGGATGGAGAAAACAAAGAGATGGCCCAGAGGGAGATGAGGAATGAGAGGAAAGGGAAAGAGAAAAGTCGGAGAGATAATTGAGAGTCAGGGAGATCGAGAGAAAGAGTAAGACCGAGAGGCAAAGAGAGAGATGGAGAACTATGGCAACACACTGCTGTGGGAGGGTGGCGCACAATGGATGAGCATGGTGGAGGGCTTCCTATTTTATTTTTCTGTCGAATTGGATTTGAACCGATTTGTCTATGAACCATGTTTTCGAAAAAGTTGAGAAACCGAACCAAACCATAAATCTAGTCCAATTAGATTTGGATTATGAACCATTCACACTCGTATAGTTTCAATACAACTAAATTAACATATAGAAAAAAAAACAAATTGGCATCTCACTTCACTATTCATAATGAGTTTCATGCATATTTGGATGCCAAGATAAAACGGTGATACTCCACCATGCTACTTTTTCCTTTAAACGAGTCGTCGCTGGCTGCTACTTTTTCCTTCTTTGGCGGTACATTCATTGAGATCCCGTGCAACTAATCTCACCCCCTTCCCTTACTTCACTCAACCCCTCCTCCTTCCCAATCACACCACCACACGCTTTTAGCGAACAGTCTATATTACCATTTACTAATTCAAACAAAATCACCACCAAAACAATAATCCACAATCAAAATTAACAAAGAGATACTTAATTAATTGTACCAAATTACCATTACCATTTTTAAAAAAAGAAGTAAAAATGATGAAAAGAGAAAAGAAACTGAACGATAATAATTAACATTCCACGTGCAATTTGCTTTATTTTACCTTCTTCTTGTGATAACCGTTAGTTACGCTTTATACCACCACACAACCCACCCAATCACACACTGAAAAAAGAGAAAGAGTAAGAGAGAAGAGAGTGATAGTTATGAAGAGACAAAGCAGCGCGGTGTCGCCGTCAACATCACGGCGAGAAACCGCGCCTGAGAAAATTCACGTTAAAACCATCGGCTGCATGTCCGGTATTCTCCACCTCATCTCCAATTCCAGTTCCCGTCGCCGTCGTCGATTCCTCACCTTCGGTTCGTTTCACATTTTTACTGTTTCATTTCTCCAAAAATGTTAATTCATCAGATAATTATTTATTATTTTCTTTTGTCCTTATTCTCAGGAAAGAAACAGGTTAAAAATCGCGATTCTTCCGTTTCTGTTTCAACTGTAACCGCTACCGCCAATTCGCGACCAGAAAGCGCGAAAAAGGAGAAAAGCGATGGTGTTAACGGCTCGGTTAATGCGAGATTGTCGTCAGAGGTTCCGAGGAGTCCAACATTGCCGGCGGAGATTCGCCGATCAAGTACGGAAATGCCGGCAGAGAATCGTCGGGAGGCTCCAGCGCTAGTGGCGAGGCTGATGGGACTGGAGGCAGTTTCTTCTTCACCGGAATCAGTAGTGGAGAAGAGGCAGAAGCTTCTTGGAGCGTTGCAGAGGTGCGATGAGGATCTAAAGGCGCTGAAGAAAATCATCGACGCCGTGCGTTCGACTGATCCGCTTCCGGAACCGTCGTCCGCGGTGGAGTGTTGTCTGGTGGTTAGCGGCGAGCAGCAAGAGCCGAGTCCTGTGTCTGTACTTGACGAGTTCACTCGTTCGCCACTCAGTCCGAATTGCCACTCTGGTCGCCATTCATTCGGTAAGCCCATTTTAGTTTCTTCTCTTCATCAACCTTCATAATTATTTTTAGCATGTTAATAATTAATAATACATTTTAAATGTTAATTTAATTTCTAATTAATACGTACTCCATTTGAATTAGTCCAAAATTAACTTTGATTATTTTTTTTGGACCAAATTAACTTTGATTATTACACACTGATAAACCCCTTATTAAAGAGTTTTTCAATATCTGTTGTTAACTAAATTATCTCATTATGCTATTTTTTTTCTCCTGATATGTATAGCTTGTGCATGATTATAACATATTCTGCATGATTAAGAAGTGTTTGCTTGGTTCACAGTCAAAGCAATACTTAATAGTAATACATAAAGTTTGGTTTTAAAAAAGGAACAGATTTTTTTTCCCCATAGGAATGGTCTCCCAATTAAGGATTCTAGGAAATAGAACTCAAAAAATTTTAGTGAGTGAGATTTACATTTCCATTCTTCCAAGACTAAGTTGGTTAGGTGTCAAAAAAAGACTAAGTTGGTTAGGATTTGTGTCTTGTTTGTATTATTTATTTAAAGATCATTTTTTTGACCAAATTTATTTAAAGATCATGAAATGCACCGATTATCTTTTTTGATTGCTTCTTCCTAAAAAAATTTATTTCCAATTAAGAGGAATGCTATTAAGGTAGTTCATAATCTTGCAAGAGTACCTTTATTTATAACTAATCTTGATATTTTTTGTGAGATTCCTTCATGTACTTGTTCAGTCATTATGAATGAAATACAGTGACTTTTGTTTGTCAAAATAACTATTTAGATTTCTTTCATCTTATTCATTTTATTTTTAGAGCTAATATATCAACTTCCAAAAGTATTTTTTTTCTCCCTTAGACGAGTTATTAGGTGCGAAATGACTAAAAGTAGAGAAAGAATGGGGCACACATAAACTCCCTTTTTATTGAATTAAACATCATATTGATTGCTTTCTCTTTTTATATTTGGGATTAGTAGATTGTCCACAAAAGTAAAAAGTTAGTAAATTACTATTGAAATTAATGTTGAAGCAACATGTACCCATGGAATGGAAAGATGCCTTTTGTGTTTTTTTATCTTAGGAAAAATGATAGTAGTATATAGTTATCATTCTTATGATAGAACATCTACAATCTTTACGCTAGAAAGATGTGTAGTTTGCAATATTAACTTCCTTAGGAGACACAATGATTTTTGATCAAAAAGCTCATGCTGCCTATCCATGATTTTTAGGATTCCAAGTTTAAAATCATAACTTGTATTCCATACCATCATGACCATCACATAATGGCAGACATATTAATTTCCTCTTGCCAAAGCAACCATCCTGCAATTTTACAGTGATTTAACAGTTCCTCTTCAAATGTTCTTTCAATTAGGTAGAACTTTCCTTATTCTCTTCCAGCTATTACTATTTGTTTTTCGATAGAAACCAAATTTAAAGAGAACCCAAGTACCCGTTTTGTTCTGCTCCTAAACAACAAAGAAACTAATCAATTATTGTACTTTGGTAGATGGATCTTGGACCACTATTTGTATTGTAAGGACTATGCCTCAAGTATGAGACAGTCAAAAGAAGTTCAAAAGAAAAAGGAGGGAAGAGAGAGAAAAGCTTGCACCAACCTTTGGAGCTTTTACCTGCCACACTGGCCATGTACAAACCCACTTTTTCAGGGATTTGTTAATTTTAACCCCACCACTCCCTCCCAATACAACCAAGAGCCTTGTTGCTTGCCCGCGCAGCAGGTACTGTATTTCTGCAGGTAAATGCGTGTGGTGTCTTGATGAAGACATTGTCTTGGCTCATTGTGGTTTGTAAGGAACAGTTATCACTGAGGCCACCTCCACTAATTGTTGTCTTATCCACACTAATAAAATTGTGACGGTAGTGCAATTCCAGCACCGGCACCGTCGTCATCATTGTTCTCAGGATGCTTTCATCTATTCGTTCTTTGTTTTTGTCCTCATGTCGTTGCTGCACCATTGAGTTTCTGTATCTTTCCCCTGTTTGGGAGACCCCTATCAACACACTCTCTTCCAATACTTACTCTTCTATTGTTTGATATTCAAGTGGATCCCACAAATTATGTCCCTCCTACATAAATTTGGTGGGATCTGATCTATATATGAACTTTAACTAATAGTAATAAGTGAGAGAGAGAGCGTGTGAGAAACAAAATGTTAGATAGCATGTTCTTAGCATTTCTCTTCTCTCATAATCACACTTTATCTCATGTATTAATGTATGTTGAATAATGTATGTTAGTTAACTATCTCATCTGCATTGTAGCTGGCCTATTTAAGGATGTATTAAATAAACTTTAAAAATATATTTCTCTAACATTATTTTCACAACTTATGCCAAAAATATAAGTTTTTTTAAATTTTCTAAATTTATTTTTTCATTAACTATTTCTTAAATGAAACTCAAAAGTCAAAGGGAACCTAAATAGTACCTCTGTTTTTCTATGTATTTTATGTTTAATAGAAGTATAGAACCCAAAAATGGTTAGTGTTAGTCTATCTACTTTTAGAACGAAAATTGGAGAAGAAATTATTCAATATCCTCTACATTTACTAGTACTAGTGCATATATGATTGATTAAAGCTAATAAGTGCAATTTTATCCACAGCACGAATGCAGCAACAGAAGCAACAAGTACTGAAGAAACCAGGAGAGGAAGAAATAAGCAACACATACTTACACGAGAGAACGACAAACGAGCTAGTAAATAAGAAAGTCAACAAGGAAGGTCGTTTGGTCATGTGGAGTAGCAAAAGCATGATGAAAAGTGTAGAGGAGGTGTGCAGGGATGTTGCTTGGGGAGAGAAGCGAGAGATTGGAAGAATAGGGTTGGCTTTGCAGGATTATATCTGCAGGGATTTGATTGAAGAGATTGTTAGAGAATTAGGATGCTTTTACACTCTGCCTTTTGAGGCCTGTAAGAGAAGACTCTGCTTCTAAACTATAAAATTTATTCGGTTATTTTTGGTATGTTTTATTTTAGATTTAATTAGTTCGTAGGTCTTGAACGATTTGAGAGTTTTAAAATAGTCGCTTAAACAAAAAAATTTGTAATCAAGTCATAAATCAATATAGTTTTTTTAGTTATGTTTTTATGTTACATTATAGTTAGTCAACAATTAATCAATGATGACGTAATATTGGTAATTTGTAAATATGTCAATGAAGCTTGTCTGGAGGGAGAGTTAAGAAGCGCAGCCTTCCGGGGCGAAGAAGCAAAAAACAAACCATTCCTCTGAGGTCGACGCCAAGCCCTCATCTGCTATTTTGAAGCTTGTCTCAGGGTTACTAAGTTCAGCCAACAGATGTTGAACCAGTGGAACGCTGAGGTTTCTCCAGCGGAGCAAGGTAATGACCATTCCGAGGTTGAGAACTTGTGGCTTGATGGTGAGCTGTTGGATAAGACTGACAAGTTGAATGCTTGCTTGGAATTTCTTGCAGGGGCTCGCGAGGATGCTAAAAGGTATTAGAGGGAAAAGGTAGAGCTCCAAGCAAGGTTGATAAGCTGGCCGACGCCAAGGCAAACACTAGAGCGCTGGAGAAGGAGATGGTCGAGCTGCCTGAGGAGGCCAAGCCTGCCGAATTGCTACCGAGATTGGAAGGAGAGATAGAGGCACTCAAAGTGGAATTGTAACACCCCACTTTTCTAAATAATTATTTAGACTTGTTTTGAAAATTTGTTTTAATTTAATTGTGTGCTTTGGAGCTTAGAAAGAGATCTTAGTGTAACATCCCAATTTTTATAGTTAATGTATAGAATATGTTTTAGAAAGTATTATATTTTTTTAGAATGTATGTTTATATATATATATATATATAGTTTAATAATTAAATAAAATAAAATAAAATAGAGTAAAAAGGGGCTTGCCTTTAATGTTTCTCGACACCTATAGAATAATCCTTCAACAGGAAGTAATTTGACAAGGTGAATACACCTCTAGCTTACCATCTTCATGTGTTGGACTAATTGAGTTAGGCCACCTAAGTGTTGTTTTAAAGAGTCACTTCTCAGGCCCTTATTTTTTTTGACACCTCATATTAGATGATGTAAGATAAGATAAGTATGGGAGGTAATTTTTGAGTATAAAAAGCAAGTCATATCTCACTCATCATTTTGTAACAAAGGTTCACTTTCATCTCTCCCTTTTAAACCTTCGGCCATTCAACAAACAATTCCTAAACATCTTTCTTTTAAGTTTTGATAGCTCATCAAATCCCTGTAAAGCCACATCCAATCACATTGTTGTGTGTGTAACTCAAAGTATTCGAGCACGTGTTGGAGCTACTGTAGCGGTATTGCGTTCGTGTTGTATCTTAGGTGGGGGCAAGATACTATATTCGCCGGAACGGTTAGCGTAAAGTTTTAATTTAAATATGTGTAGAGTGACCCAAATTCTACTAGATTTAAATAGTCAGCGATACCTAAAGATTATTTAACTACTTTTCGGAGTTAAGATTAAATGAAGTTTAGGCCGTCAATGATCGGTTAACGCAAGGAAAGTTCTATATTATATGATTGATTGAGTGATCATTTAATTGTTTTGATTGTTTAAATGCTATGTTTTGTGCTATTCATGATTATCTGTGAAATTGTTAAAATGTCTTATTGATATAGTTAAGTTTGAGAAACATGATTTTATGTAATAATGGTAATGAAGTTAAGATTTCATAATGAAACTAGGTGTGCATAATGAACTAAGAGTCATAAAGAGATCTAAAGTGGAATGATCCTTAACCTTAGTGCAAGTGATAGTACGAGGTACTGATCAACAAAACAAGTAAGGTATTGTTTGCTGGTGTTTTTAGCAAACAATCACTAGTTTTATTAGAAGGTTTGTGAGATCAAACTAGAAAAATCTCAAAGCAATGCCTCTGAATTGCTTATGGTTTTTGTTGAAGAAAACGTAGAAAAAGGGGACGATTTGCAAATGATTAACAGAATTGAAAAGAAAAGAAGCAGTAAATGGTGCAGGAATTGTAAAGAACAGACAAGTAAATTGCATTGAATCATAAAAAATGGTACACGATCACATACAGCGATTCTTCCACTCGTTTTTCGCTCTGGCTTGGAAGTTAGAGTTTTAGGAATCGGGTGTGTATTGTGATTTGTGACCCCTGTTTCTTCTCAGAAACAGTTATTTATACAAAGGAAAAGGGGGGGAAATTCGAACTAAGTAACTGCCTAACAATTTGAAAATAGGTAACTGCTCCTACTTTCGGCCAAGTAACCGCTCCTACTTTCAACCAAAACCGCTCTATCACGCTTCGACCAACTGCTAGTCTTCAACGCATAACTGCTCTGTTTTCTGTCTGTCGAAAGCCTGTGTCGATTTTCCTCTCTCTTGCTTTTGCTTCCCTGGAAACTTGTCGAGTTTACCTTGCGCACGACCATTTTCTTTGTCGAAATAATATGGTCTTTGTGAAATAAATATAAACCAAGCCATGTTGACCATCTTCAACGAAGCCTGTCGAAATTACAGGCTAACAAATTGCCCCCCAAAAATGTCTTTTTCGACTGAACTTGAGGAGGAAGAAGAGGAAGACATTTTTTGAATTCACCATCGAAATAACTTTGCACTTGAGTAAAATAGCTGTATACCTGATGTCACCACTGTTAAGTGTTGTTTCCATATTCAAACCTTGAACTTGAACAGCCTGTAGTTTCGGCCTTTGACTATGTTTACTGATTCTCTGTTCTACCTTTGAATGGTTCCACCATTTTCTGTTACGTTAATAACGCCGTAATTGGAGTGATGCCTCACTTCTCGGAACGCCAAACTCGTAACCAACTGACGCTCTTTCATACTTCTCCTTATAAATAGAAGAGTTTTGTTTCTCATCTTCACCACTCCATGATTTTCTTCTTTTTCCTTTCCCGTTCCAGGATCATTCCCTTTGCTTTGAGTCTTCCGCGTAACCTCATCCCTCATAATTGCAGTGAGGTTGCCTGGAGGTTCAAAGTGATGGTTTTTGATCTCTGCGAATTATGGCTTTGCTCCTTTTTTCTTCATGTCACTTGATTTTGCAACTTTCTGGGTTTATGCGGGAGACTCAAAGTGGGAGCAGGAAGATTCATCAGGTGTTTTGCCTTGATGATGACTGTCTTCCTTGGGGCGTCAATGTCTTCTCTCTGAAGGGCTTCCTGAGGTTTACCAAGCAAGGAAACGCCCTGTTGAAAGGCTTACAAGCCTAACGCGCAGACGAAAGAATGACCCCCCGAACGACGGGAAGCGACAACGTGGTCGAAGAAGATCACCCAAAAGAGAAGTTACTTGGTCTTAAAAGACCAACTGCAATTCAGCGTTTATTTTATGCCTAGTTTATTTACCCTTTCGGCACTATGTTATTCACGAATGCCTCCTTTGGCACATGTAACTTGGCAACATTATAATGAAATTTCTTCCATTTTACTCTTGAGCAATTTCTTATTCCGTGCTTTCGACAATGTTTTGGCAACTTAAATGCCATGTTTTTACGCTTTCTTTATATTTATTCCAGCGTTATTTTAACTTCGTGAAACGTTGGCTTATACTTTTTCAAGTATTTACCATTTATACGCAAAATTCTCTCATCAGCGCCGATCTCTTCGACCTCATATGCGCCGTTTGAATAAACTTGTAAAATTTTAAATGGTCCTTCCCAACTTGGGGACCATTTACCAAAGACTCTATCTTTTTTATCCATAGGCAATAGGACCTTCCACACTAGATCACCTGAATTAAAGGCTTTAAACTTAACCTTTTTGTTATAAGTTTTAATTACCCTCTCTTTCTGTCGAATAAGCGTATCTAAAGCTAATAACCTTTCTTCATCTAAATCAACCAATTCATCAAGCATCATATTCCAATAATAATCAAAGGGAATCTCCCACTGTCTTTGAATTCTTGTTGATTGTAGACAAATTTCAACAGGCAACACTGCATCGTGTCCAAATGTTAGCCTATAAGGAGTAGTGTTGATAGATTCTTTGGGTGAATTTTGACAAGCCCATAATGCTTGATCAAGGGTATTATGCCAATTTTTGGGTTTCTGTCCAACATGCTTTTTAATTAAATTAATAATAACTTTATTGGCAGCTTCTACTTGTCCATTGGCTTGCGCATAATATGGTGTCGAAGTTAATAACTTAAAACCAATTTCGGAAGCAAACTCTACCATTTTTCTACCAGTGAAAACTGATCCCTGATCTGTAGTAATGGTTTCTGGAATTCCAAACCTATAAATGATATGATTTTGAATAAACCTTATCACTGCTTCCTGATCAACATTGGCTAAAGGTATAGCTTCAACCCATTTGGTGAAGTAATCAATTCCCACAAGGATATATCTATGGCCCTTCGACGAAGTTGGCTTTATCTCTCCAATCACATCTAGAGCCCAACCTCTAAATGGCCAAGGTTTGACTATGGCATGCAATTCATTTGCAGGTACATGTTGTATCCCAGCATGCTTTTGACACTCTTGGCATCCCTTAGCAAATTCTATGCAATCTTTCAGCATAGTTGGCCAATACATTCCTTGTCGAAATAATAACCACTTCATTTTCTGGCCTACTTGGTGTGAACCACACGCTCCACTATGTGTATCGGAAACTGCTAAATATGCCTCATTTTCACTAAGACATTTTAATAGTACTCCTTCAGGAGTCTTTTTAAACAATTCGTTTCCAATTATCACATAGCTCAAAGCTCTGTATTTTACCTTTTTATTGGTATTTCTTGTGGGATTTTGCAAATATTCCGCAATAGGCTTTCGCCAATCATTATTGGTCATATTGTCAAGAGCAAGAATTTCTGCTAAGTCAAAGTCACCAAAAAATTGACGTTTTTCGACAACGGCTAGTTCCTCGTTTGCATTTGTATCTGTTGCCTCCCCAGTCGTTGGTGTTGACAATAGTGACGAAGAATAGTCATTAGAAATGATTTTATCCTTTATTTCAATTAACTCTTCCAGGCTTTGTTTTGAAACTTTATAGCCTGAAGCGATTTGTGCCAATTCATTTGCCACTTGATTATCAATTCGTGGTAAATGTTCTAAGTGAACAGACTCAAATCTTTTTAACAAAGCATTGGCAACAACAAAGTATCTGATAAGGTGCTCTTTAATGCATTTGTACTCTCTTGTCAATTGTTTGACAACCAACTCAGAGTCACCTTTTATTTCGACATGACTTGCCCCCAGCTCAAGTAAAATTTCAAGGCCTACTATTAAAGCCTCATACTCAGCTTCATTATTGGAACAAACATCTCGAATTTTAAACTTATACTTCGTTGGAATGTTAGTAGGAGATATTATTAAAATACCAATCCCAACTCCATGTTTATGGCTTGAGCCATCAAAGTACAATCTCCAAGGATATACGTCTACAAAACTTAATGTTTCTTCGACAACAGAATGGTCTACTATAAAGTCAGCAACCACTTGTCCTTTAATTGATTTTAGAGGTTGATAAGTTAAGTTGTATTCTGACAAAGCCAAAGCCCATTTACCAATTCGGCTATGCATTATTGGTTTTGACAACATGTGTTTAATAACATCAAAATGCGAATAAACAGAAACATCAGCTGGTTTTATATATTGCTTTAACTTTGTACACGAGAAATACAAACAAAGGCACAACTTTTCTATAGGAGTGTACCTCGTTTCGGCATCATTTAGGACCCTACTGAGGTAATAAATGGCTCTTTCGATACCACTATCATCCTCTTGTGCTAACATGCTACCTATTGTTCTATCAGAAGCTGCTATATACAATTTGAGCACTTTGTGTTTAATAACAGGCAACAAAATTGGTGGTTTCATCAAATAAGACTTGATTTCGTCGAAGGCTGCTTGATGCATTGGTTCCCATTTGAACTCTTCTTCCTTCTTCAGTCTTAATAATGGCGAAAAAACTTGTGTTTTGCCACTTAGATTTGATATAAATCTTCGTAGGAAATTGATTTTTCCCAGCAACGACTGAAGCTCCTTTTTGGTCGAAGGGGCCTTCGTTTCCATAATTGCCTTAGTCTTATTTTGAATGATTTCAATGCCTTTTTTGTGCACTATAAAACCCAAGAAATCACCTGCACGTACACAAAAGGCACATTTTAATGGATTTAATTTCAATCCATATTTCCTCATTCTTTCAAAAGAACGGCGAAGATGGTCTAAATGACCACTTTCTGAGGAAGATTTAACCACCACATCATCTATGTATACTTGCATAAAATCATCAATAAAATCATGAAACATAGAATTCATGGCCCTCTGATATGTAGCACCAGCATTCTTTAAGCCAAAGGGCATTACTACCCATTCATAAACACCCAATGCCCCTGGACATCTAAAAGCAGTTTTCGACACATCCTCTTCAGCAATGAAGATTTGATTATACCCAGAATAACCATCGAGCATACTAAGATAATCAAATCCCGCTGCTGAATCTATTAGCATTTCTGCCACAGGCATTGCGTATTCATCCTTGGGAGATGATTTATTTAAATCCCTAAAATCTATGCAAACTCTAAGAGTCCCATTTTTCTTTATTACAGGAACTATATTGGCTAACCACTCGACATACCTGGCAGTTCTGATGAATTTGTTTCTGAATAGCCTTTCGATTTCCTCTTTGATCTTAGCCAACACTTGAGGAGCAAATCTTCTTGGCACTTGCTTCACTGGTTTCTTCCCTGGTCGTATTGGTAATTGCATTTCTACTACTTCTCGACTTAACCCGGGCATTTCGTCGTAATTCCAAGCAAAGCAGTCTTTGAACTCCCTTAGCAATGTAATAACTTGGGTTTTTAGAGAAGCATCAATATTTGCACTAATATAAGTTGGCCTTTTTATTGAGCCATTTCCCAAATCAACTTCTTCTAACGGGTCTTGAGCTTGCATATGCTTTGTCAAATCTCTAGGATCCTTTTCGAAACCTAATGGGTCATTATCATAGATACAGTCAAGTCTTTCATCTATGACTATGCCATTTTCTTCATGTAACTCACTGGTTTCGACAGCCATTGTTTGTTGAATAATTTCGGCCTCTATAGCCGCTTTAAACTTGTTTTCGGCCATATAAGCCGTAATTTTGTCCCATGCATTGGGCACTGACATGAGAACATTTCTAAGAACCAGTGTTCCACCCCGTTGGTCGAAAAACACCATCAGGATAGACACTATCATCTCCCATTATTTCTCTTTCCCAAACAAAACCATAATTTGGGTCAAGATGAACTGAGGCAAACACATTGTCCGCAGGAACATATGCCGCATTAGAAGATGAACATGGCGCAATCTTCGCCATTTGTTTCTCAAAATTTTCCTTGGTAACTTGGTTCACATCAGCACGGAAGTAGCTCTGATCGGCTTCAACATACTCTACCAAACCATCTTCCTTCCACATTACTAAACGTTGATGCAAAGTTGAAGGGACAGCACCAACTCCATGGATCCACTCTCTACCAAGGAGTAAATTAAAATTCGCTTTAGAGGCTATCACCAAGAACAATGTAGTCCTCTTTATGGAACCAACAATTAAGTCCACCTCAATGGCCCCCAAAGAATGGCCAGTTTTGCCTTCATAGTTGCTTAAGACAATGTTATGTGGCCTGAGGTCAGTATCAAACTTACCAATCTTCTTCAAAAGACCATGTGGCATCAAATTCACTGCAGCTCCACCATCCACTAACACTTTGTTAATTCCAACACCATTGACTTTGGCTTGGACATACAAGGGTTTCAAGTGGTTTTGCATACTCATATCTGGCTTCTCGAAGGTAGCCATTTGGTCTTCGACACAACCATTGTTCATCACATAGTAACACATTGGCTTATGATGAGCCATATCCTCTGTAAAATCCTCTTCAACGTCATTCGGTACTGTGATAACATCGTACTCAAGAGGCAGTATTGATACCACATTGCAAACAACGTCGAAATCATCTTCAGAATCATTAAAATCAGACTCCATGTCTTCATCCATGTCGAAATCAGCATTTCTTTCTTTCACTGTTGACAATGGAGGAAATATTCTTTCAAGAGCAAGCCTTCTTGGCTTTTCTGTTACCACAGCCTTGCCTTTGGCCTTATTTGCTGCACACACATGACTAGCAACATCAGCATTCCTCTTTGTGGCAACTTCAGCTTTGTGAACCTCACTCTTCGCCATTATCATGCTGCGTGGAACT
Organism: Astragalus glycyphyllos; assembly: GCA_963573325.1. Taxonomy (NCBI): domain Eukaryota; kingdom Viridiplantae; phylum Streptophyta; class Magnoliopsida; order Fabales; family Fabaceae; genus Astragalus; species Astragalus glycyphyllos. The sequence goes on from OY754312.1 coordinate 40,617,546, forward strand.
TGATTATTAGCCAAATGACTTGGAACCTGGTTAATGTCAAAGTGTGCCTTCTTCTTCTGTTGTCTTTGGTAACGACGCCACTGTGTTCTAGTCATAGGATTCTTAAACTTAATAGCATCAGTACCTGGCTTGACGGCTTTAGCACGTTGATTATTGGGCACCCACGCTTCGACAGGAGCACTAGCACTTGGGACAAAGGATTTACCTGTTGACAGCTTCAAATACCCTGTTGCTGAGGACTTCTCCTTAGCAAATTGTTGTTTACTTGTTGAAGGCTTTGCTGACACATTAGCCTCATAGCCAAGAAGATCTCCTTTTGCAAAGTCAAATTTTGGCCTGTTATCAAGCCATTTTCTTTTGCGTTGTTGTTGATCCTGATAACCTTCGACAGCTTTAGCTGCTTCTTTATCGAAGACAGCACTGCACCTTGGGCAAAGCATAACTTCAGAGTTATTCCACTTACACCGATTGAGGAAATCTATCAATTCTTCCTCAGCCTTTGGATACACAGCGTGTATCTTCCCATCATATTCTTTTAGGGTCACCTCCTGTTTCTTACCTTCAGCATACATAAAACCTTTTAATTTCTCGGTGGCAGTCTTGACACACTTAGGAGGGTCTGTCATTTGAGCATCCACCATGCCTACATCAGCTTCGACAGGTTCAGAGTACATAGCTTCAGCCTTGGGCAATGGATCAACATCAATCTGCATAGGAGCTTTCATTTTCTTATCAGCAAATTTGAGTCTTCCTTCGTCAACTGCTTTTTGCACAATATCCCTGAAGAGCACACAACGGTCAGTGTTATGTCCCAAAAAATTATGGAACTTACAATAACCCTTTTTCTTTCTTTGGTCAAGAGTTGGTATTTTAAGGCCTTTAGGCACTAATATTTGACCATCAGTTACTAAAAGATCAAAAATTTCATCACATTTAGTAACATCAAAAGTATAAGTCTTAGGCATAAATCTATCATTCTTAGGCTCTACAGGGTTATTCCCATTCGCAGGCCTTAATAATTTACAGGTATAAGGAGGACCAGGCTTAAGTTCAGCCACGTCTATCTCCTCTTCTTCGACATTACTATATGTAACGTCAAATTCTTCTTCGACATATGCCACTTTTTCTTTTTTATGATACCTATTCGACCTAAATTTTTCCTCTCTAAGCCTTTCAACTTGTCGAACTCTATCAGCCAAATGAGCCATATCTCGCAAATGAGATGTGTCTAATTTCTTTCTAATTGAGTAATCAAGGCCACCAGCAGCCATTTCGACAAGCTCATGTTCAGGGACTTGTGTGAAGCAACGAGATTTCAACAGCCTAAATCTGTTTAAGTAATCATCAATAGTTTCAGGCATTTTGCGCCGAACACTAGCCAATTCTTTAAGACTAATTTTTGACTGGCCCATGTAAAACTGTGCATGGAATGCCTTTTCTAATTGCCCCCATGTGAACACAGAACCAGGGGGTAAGGTCGTGAACCAAGTGAAAGCATTTTTAGTTAGAGAATTTGGAAAGTATTTCATCTTCAAATTCTCATTTTGTGCTAAGTCCCCAGCCTCAGTCAAGAAACGAGCAATGTGTTCGACTGTGGACTCATTTGTATCACCACCAAACTTAGTAAACTTGGGAACTTTCCATCCCCTTGGTAACTCAGTTTGTAATACGTATTCACATAATGGTGATACGAAGTTAGGCCTCTGTAAACCTATGTTAAGGCCATTTTGCGCCAAAATAGTTTCGACTAAAGTAGCTATATTGTTCTCTGCGCCAACATTGTGTTGTTGCATTTGTCGAACAACTTCATCAGCGTTCTGGTGTCTATTTACCACAACTACTTCAGGGACGTGGTTTACTGCCCCTTGTAGTTCGCCAACAACTGTCGATGCTTCGACTGCAACTGCTTCTTGGGGGTTAACTGGCGACGCATTACCCGCAATAATAGGAACGTGCCTATTATTAACCGCTGGAACCCCAAAAAAGTCTGCAATCCTACTCATCTGATTTGCCAACATTTGGTAACTGTTATTGGTATTTTGAATCAAAGGATTGAAAACTGTACCAATTTGTTGGGTAAGCATATTAACCATATCGTGATTACTCTCGTCTACTTGCTGTCTTAAGGCCAACAAAGACGTATTGGTTAATGCTGGGGGATTTCGACCAAATACGCTCTCAGAAGAGACATGTGTAGGGGAAAAGGTCGAAATATGTGGCATTCCAGTAGGCATGCCATACATTCCCAGAGGAAATGGGGGTAGATGCACGTTATTCAAACGTGGGTCTAAACCGTTTCCCATTGCCATGTGAGGGCTATGAAGCCCTGCACTTAACGGCAAAGACATAGGCAAAGATGCCATTTCTGACTGTGTTGAACCAGCATTAGTCATTGATAATGAAGGGACGGTTATCGACGATGATGGTCCTGCGCTAATGTTTGCAGAATCCATTGTTGTTCCTTGCCCTTGTGAAACCACAGGGTTAGAACTAGATGCATTATTCGTACTGGACCGAACCATTTTACCACTTCTTAAGTGCATACAACAGCGAATACAAATAAGAGAGTATGAAAATGAACAAAATCAAAGGCAAAGTCCCACTGGGCGTGCCAATTTGTTTGCTGGTGTTTTTAGCAAACAATCACTAGTTTTATTAGAAGGTTTGTGAGATCAAACTAGAAAAATCTCAAAGCAATGCCTCTGAATTGCTTATGGTTTTTGTTGAAGAAAACGTAGAAAAAGGGGACGATTTGCAAATGATTAACAGAATTGAAAAGAAAAGAAGCAGTAAATGGTGCAGGAATTGTAAAGAACAGACAAGTAAATTGCATTGAATCATAAAAAATGGTACACGATCACGTACAGCGATTCTTCCACTCGTTTTTCGCTCTGGCTTGGAAGTTAGAGTTTCAGGAATCGGGTGTGTATTGTGATTTGTGACCCCTGTTTCTTCTCAGAAACAGTTATTTATACAAAGGAAAAGGGGGGGAAATTCGAACTAAGTAACTGCCTAACAATTTGAAAATAGGTAACTGCTCCTACTTTCGGCCAAGTAACCGCTCCTACTTTCGACCAAAACCGCTCTATCACGCTTCGACCAACTGCTAGTCTTCAACTCATAACTGCTCTGTTTTCTGTCTGTCGAAAGCCTGTGTCGATTTTCCTCTCTCTTGCTTTTGCTTCCCTGGAAACTTGTCGAGTTTACCTTGCGCACGACCATTTTCTTTGTCGAAATAATATGGTCTTTGTGAAATAAATATAAACCAAGCCATGTTGACCATCTTCAACGAAGCCTGTCGAAATTACAGGCTAACAGGTATACAGGTTAAGGAATAATCAAACAGAATCATATAGATTGTATTTGTGTTGTAAGTCCACAGCCGTGTGGTATGGGACACATGAGGTCAAGTACCAGGTCGGGTCCTTAGTAGGACATATTTATATTTATGCCGGCCAGGTGGAGTAATGATAGGATTAGATTACTCTGATCTGTTTCCGATAGGGAAAGACTTATAACATCCGGACTCCGTGGTGACAGTCAGATGGCGTTTGTAACACCCCAATTCTACCCAATAATACTATAAATCAGAGTGCGGAATTTTCAACATAAATATTGGAGTGCTACACTTACTTCTCAACACAAACAATATAATTCATTCATGGTAAATTCAATTTGAAGCAATCTTAACAATCCTTGTCCATTTGACAACTCAAAATCAACAATTCGATTTAATTAGAACTAACGACATAGGAATTCAAGCACACACGGTCAATTCATCAAACATTTCTCATATATATATATATATATAACTACGCAACATACACAGAGGCAATCTATAATAAACCCCAAACCCCGCATACGATCCCTCATATACGCTATTATAGAATTCGAACCCACTCTTACCTCAACTATGGTGGCGCAAACTCCCTCCTAGCCTCGTTCCTCGATTCTCCGAATACGGCGACTCCCCTGCGATAGTAACGACGCGTGACGATCACGAACGTAGAGAATTGCAATGAAAATCAACCCTCCCAATCCAATCCTAGGCTAGAGCTCTTGAAAATTGAGGCTTTTGTGTAACTTAGAAGTGAGAGGAAGAAGGAGAAGAAGGGAAAAGAGGGCGGCTGCGCAAAAAGACCAGCCCTAGGCCATATTTGCGCTATATTTATAAGGAGGAGTGGCGCACAAGCGCCTTCCTGCGCAAGCTGCGCACTGGACACGCTGCTAGGGTTGCGTGAGCGCTGTGCACTCGCGGTGCTAAGCCCAATGCTATTTTTAACTGGCCCACGACACGTGATTATCATCTAACTCATTTTCAACATAGCTACTACGCCCATAATTTCAATTCTTACAATTATCCTACGGCAATCCAACTTCGAAGTAATTTGATTAAATTTTAGGGCGTTACAGCGTTCCTGACGATCTGTGGGAACGTTAGTGGCATCAGAATATGGCTAGAGTCAACATATCGTATTGACACATGTTCATAAATAGAGTCAGAAGCATAAAATACTAATAAAAAATAGAAGATGAGAAATAATCTGATTTAAAGTACCTATAACATGTTTAAATTAAGCTTTACCTTATCTTCCCATTTTTCTGACTTATACATGTATCTTAGTCCTGTGTGTTTTCTCTTGTATTGTTTATTTGTATCGCTTAGATCCCGATGAGGAGCCGCTTGCAGCAGAAGGAGATACTCTTCCTTCCACAATGGATGTCGAAGGCACCGAGGATGTCGGTGCGATATGATGGAGCAGACAGGTGTCTCATTGTGAGAACCTGAGTTTGGTTTTAGCCAGTGTGTCAGTCTTTTGAGTCTTGTTATGTTAGTTGGCTTGTTATGTGCTCTTGTTTTTCGTTGCTTGAAACACTCTGATATATGTTCGAGTGGCTTTAGTATTGCCACATGTTTTGTAAAACTATGAATATTATGTCTTTATCTAGCTATGTGATGCATATTTAGTCATATATGTGTTAAGTTTTAAATTTATCTATTTTCTTGAAATTAAGAGATTAAGTATAGGGTCACTATGATGAGGACGAGGGTCGTCTCAGGAAGCCCAAGAGCTTGAGAGCAAAGTCGAGGACTTGGAATCGGAACTGGCCTCAGGCGAGGAAGAGGTGCGGAAGGCCAACGAAGAAAGAGATAAGGCTCGCCTCTTCGGTCAGCAATCTACAAGGGAGGCTCTTGCTGCGAACCCCTTTAGTAATGCCTTGGCCCTGGTTGGGGTGCTGCACCCCAAGCTCGACGTCTCCTTGGTGAATCGGTCGCGTGTGATTTCCGGAGGGAGTATAGTTAAGCCAGTGGGGGATGCTAACGAGCCCGAGATCATCTACCCACCAGAGCCGCAGTTTGTAGGCTTGTAATTTTCGTAACTTTGTCTTTTTTGCTCTTGGTGGCCTCGGTTATGCCCGGGGTCACCTTTAATTGTAATGAATTGATGGCACCGTCCTCTCCGGCCTTTGTATAAACTATCTTGTCTCAATGCTTCTTGTTCATTTAATTTTGCTCATTGCTTTTTGCACAATTTTCAAGGTGTTCAAAGTTTTATCCATGAGTGAGAGTAAGGAGGCTCGGGGTCGTCATGCCTCCGGATGGAGCCTCCGAGTTTGAGAGTTCCTGCAGATGTTTTTAAAGACAAGCGAATTGAGTGGTCGGGGATCGGGTTACTGACCTAGTATTTCGAGCCTTGATTCATGAAGAGATGTCATTTCTGAGCTTGTGAGGGAGCTGATCCGGGTCGGAGCTTTGCAGGGACAGAACACTTTAGGTTAGTCCTTATGAAAGAATGCTTAGTGAGCCATGCTAGGCTCGACCTCATGGTAGAGTTCGGTGAGCCACGATAGGCTCGACCTTGTGGTAGAGGTTAGTGGGCCATGCTAGGCCCGATCTCGTGATAGAGGTCAATTTAACGCTCGTCGGAGCGACCCTTCGAGAGAAGGAAGTCAGTCGGAGGCCGCAAGATCAGGTGAGACTTCATTAGGCCCGGCTTACCAAGTGCAGAGCTTGGAGTGAACTCGGAGTGAAGAAGCTAGTACGAGATCGGGTGCAAGGGCCCGACCTTAACCTCGATCAACGTTCTTTGCGAAGTAGCAGAGTTCCTGAAAAGCATCAGTTTATTGATGGGGACCAAGGTCCAATCAGGAATACAATCATTAGTAAAAGAAGGAGGACTCGGAGGTCCAAATTGATCTAAACTTGACGAAAAGTAATGGAAATGATAGTAGCAGAAGCAGAAATACAAACAGAGGTAGCAGTAAGGGTTACCCTTTTTTTTGCGATACCTTGGGTCCCGGTGTCATGTTATTCTCTTTGGTGGCGAGGTCGGACTCCCCGAGTCGGTGACCAGTGAGTGATGCGAAGTCTTGTGGCCATGCTAGGTGCGGGGGCAGCTTGTTGGGGCATGTGGATTGCTTTGTCGGTTGCTTAGATGTTGGGGGAGCCATGCAACGTTGAGATTAAGGGTTTTTCAGATAGATCGACAGGAGCAGTGGTGTTCCCGAGCTCGGGCTTGATTTGGACGAGCTGTCCTTCGTTTGAGTCGTGATGATTCTTGAGTTCGATTAAATTGACCTCGGATACCACCTTTTTCCCTGCATGTTCCTTCTTCTTCTCGGTTTTATTTGACTTGTACTCTATTTTTATTGAGAGATAGTGACACTTCTTTGCAGACTCCAGATCTGTGGACGTGCTCATCCGGGTCGTCGATTCCATCGTACATATTTAGTTGCGGTGTCTTCTCCAGGGACTTTGGCACCTTGCACTCGGCAATCTTTGGTATGAAAGGAGTCCGTCTCGTGCGCCCAGAATTGCCTCGACGTGGGGAGTGGTCCTTCTTGCGGGAGATCTTCTTTGACAAGGAGACGCACTTCGGGAAGACAAGGAACCATATGAGGAGGTATGACTAGGGCTCGAGCTAGGTGGAGTCGGGGAGAACGTGAGCCATGGCGTCTGCTTACCCTATGAAGAGGAGACTTGTGGACGTGATGTCGGCGGCTGACTTTCTCCTGGGGTGGAGAGCAGTGACATTTTGAAACGATTGTGTGCTGAACAGGAGATTTGTCGAGAGGTCGGGCCGATGCCGCAACGATGTTAGCTCGAACAGCGGCAGCCTCCTCCTCTGTCTGAGTTAGTCGCAATTCTTGCTGGGCAATATCCCGACTCCGTCTGTCTAGGAGGTCGAGGATTTGGTTCACTGCCTGGACCGGAACCGGGACAGCCTCGACAACCTGTTGAGGTGAGAGGAGCGACACGGAGGGTGCCATCTCGACATGGAGTTCTTCTACGTGCCCTTCCGGGGTTTGGTCTTGTCTGGGCACGTCTTCGATGACGCCTTGTGGGCAAGGCTGACTACAGGTTAGAGGTCGCCCTCGCGGAGCCATGAGAAAGGATATTGATTCGGTGAGAGATTAACGATCAACTCCCACTGTTGTCGCCAAATGTTGTGTACCTTACCTCGGGATCTAAGATCATGGATCAGTAGTTGGTATTCAATGTCTCTGTATAGTCTTTTCCTTGAGTTGAGGTCGGAAGAATGCCTCGTGAGTCGGAATCTTCCGAGGTAGTCTTCGTCAGCGTCGCCTTCTTCCGAGGTTGGACTCGGAAGGGTTGGGTACCTGCAGACACCTCGATGCCAAAGTCAGCAATGAGAAGTCAGTGAGAGGTACAAATGAGAGAAGCGTACCTGATTCTGGGGGGTAGTGCCGTATTTATAGACGCGGGCTCCGAGCCGTTGGATTAGGGCGGAGCAATCTGGAGCGTTGATCTGGTGGTTCGCTAATTGGGCCGGATCCATTTGTGTATTGGGTCGCTCATTAGACGGATTGGGCCTCTTGGTCCAGTCCGAAACAATATTCATTTTCTAGCTTTTTAATAGTTTTATTATAATAATTTTATTTTGTAATATAACTTTTTCAAGTTGCATTTCATCTTGATAGCTTTTAATTTTTATGATAGGCAATGTTATAAGTGGGGAGGGAAAATGTTAGTTTTCCGACTTTGAACCTGAGACCTCTTGCTTGCATTCTTTTGGTATAAAAGGAAAGATTTTTATATTCTTCTCAGTTTCTCTCTTCATCTCATCTCAGCTCATCACTTTTTATATTTAATGAGTTTCAAGTTCTTTTTTTGGAAATTATCAATATTTATTAATTTATTCCATCTACTAATACTTAATAATCTATATAACAATGTTTCAAAAAAAAAAAATCTATATAACAAAAGAGGCTACACTATGACCGAAGAATTTGTTTTTTATTTTTTATATTGTTTGTTTTACCATTCCTTCTTTTTTTCCTTCAATTTCTCTCTCTTCACTCCTCTCATCCAATATTTCTAAAACCGCACCAAAGATCGAAACAACAAGGTCTCCGGGTCATAGCTCAATTAGTGGGGCATTGGTGCTATACTGAGAGATGGTGATGGTGTCGTGTTTGTTGCTATAGTTACAAAGGAGAGGTTTCGAATTTGTAAAAGATATTTTTTTTTGTAGTTCTGACAGCAGAATCAGATGATTCAAATGTAATCTCGTGTAGAACACTCATCAACAATCTCCAATCTAAATTGTTTCTTGTTTTTTTTGGTTACAATCTATGTTGTTTCTAAATATATTACTGGGGATTGCATAATTTTAATGCTGAATTTCATTAATAGGCGAACCAAATTCTCCATTATTTTGTGAAATACATTGGTTATTCGAACATTTGTTAATAATGGTATCTAGAAAGAAGAAATCAGTAAAAGGTTTTATAAAAAAGTGTCAAAAGAGTCTTAAGGCAAGGAAGTAATAATCAACAAAAATATCCGAGAAGCATAGCAGATGTAAATAGAGGAAGATGGTCAACAGAAATATCCAAAAGAAAACAAATTGCATTACCAATCTTTTGACGAAAAAACAAAACAAATAGAAAACAATAGAAGCGGTTGTTTTTGAGTTTCAGAAAATAATTTCAGAAAATCAATCCAGAAGGAAGGTTGGACTTTTTAATTCACTTCCAACAGAAGAAAAAAACAAAAAAAAACATAAATCCCTAGTGTAACATGATCACTCAAATGCCCATTGATTTTCCCTACGAATTTCATCTTCTTCCTCGCGAGTATAATCATTCTTAATGTTGAAAGTCGTACGAATTTGCTCGGTTGTTTTCCCCGCCATCATATCTGCTACAGTTTTGCAAGTGAGATCGAATAAACTCTGAATGTTCAAGTAATTTGCAGCAAGAATGAGATCAAAGAGCGTTGACTGGTCAACTTTCACGAACTCAACATCCCAAGCCTTGAGATCATCGGGATTTTCTATTTCGTCGTCCTTCTCAACGTGCTTCTTGCAGTACTCGATAACCTTTGCCAATATCTTACCGGTAACGATAGGCAAAAGGATGAGATCGTCGTCGCAGTCGTCCATAATGTGCTTGATCATCTGCGACATCATCGCCACTTCTTTGTCGACTTCGAAGGTCTCGCCGTCAGAACTCTTCAGTGTGATCTGCCTCACTGATGATGTCGACATGATTGGATTGGGGTCTTGAGGTAAAACCCTAACCCTAATTTTTTTCTTTATTCCACTGTGATTTTAAATTCTGAATCGATCGCTCTATGTAAATTGCTGTATTGCTTTCGGTTGTATTTATCGAGGAAAAAAGATTGAAGGATCGCGATTATAATGGAAAAAAGATAGAGATTGCGATAATTAAGGGAAAAAAGATAGAGAGCTCTAACGGTAAGATTCAGTACTCAACAAAACTAGATATTTTACAAGTTTTTATTTGTCAAAAAAAAAACAAGTTTTTAGTTATCAATTCATATCGTTAAATTATCCATTCAAGTTTTTAGATCATTTTTTTCCCTAAAAAATCTCCTATTGTGAATATTCGTATCATCTATTTGTGATCCACATCTGAAATGCATCAAACTAATAGTTTTACTCAAAATAAAACTTATTTCCAAAAGGTTTGGTAATTAGTAAAACTTATTTGGCATCTGCAGTTTTCCTCTGTTTCTTCATTGGGTACTTTGGCAATATGGCTTCTACACAAACTCTTGAGTTTCATTTTAGTCTTTTCTAATAAATTCTGTTAATTTTTACTAGGTTCATCATTTCCAAAAGGTTTGGCTAGTGTGTTTTCTTAACTCAGGGTCATGATTTGGATTGAAGACCAAGTGTACTTGATGCTCTTTTTGTGTGGTTTATTTATTGACGTAATAAATCAATTCTTAGTAGTTTGAGTTATGCAGTTGGTTTCCTACATCACCTTGGTTATTATTCTGTTTTATTGGTAAGTAATAAGGTAGTAGTTAGTCAAGCTTAGTTCAGTAACAGTTTATTAGTGCTTGTATGTAAAGAAGTCAGTGTAATAATATGACACAGAAATTCTTTCCAGATGAATCGGTTCTTGATTTTCTTCTCCATCAATGAGTTCTCCATGTGAGTGCATTAACTATGGTTTCAGAAGAGTCCTTTTCCACTTCTGTATCAAATTCCATTCTCCTTTTATTGTTGCTGACTGAACTAAGCTTGACTAACTCCCTCACTAAGTACCAGCTCCTTTATATATTAACAATAAAACAGAATAATAACAGCAGAATTATAGTTAACTTGGTTTACTTACTAGCAGATTAATATTTACTTCTTAACTATCTGGTCCACCTTGTCAAAAAAAAAAAAAAAACTATCTGGTCCACATACACCTTTGCTTAATGTTCTGCTATTGTAGTTAAATATGTCTTCTAAAATATGATTTTGTATTAGGAACAACTGGAACTTCAATGAAGTGGCTCTTGACAAATTGGTGGGCTACTTTGAACCTTATTGGCCATTTTTTGTTGGTTTTGGTAAGGAGTTTTTCTTAACTTATTTACATTAATTAACTCTGATATATGATATTAAAGATGATATAGCATGTCTAATGAAACCGATTAGAGCAACATGATATTGTTTAGCTAAGATATTTTGTGAAAATCAAAAGAACATACATACGGTAAAATAGAATGTTTTTTTAGACAAACTGTAAAATAGAATGTTAATTGCATGTGAACGAGGCTTAAGTGAAATAATAGCAAAATGACATTATCTTAACCCAATTGAATGTGTCATATAAGGTTCCTGAGAAGCTTTAAAGAATATCAACATTGTCGTTGTAGCTATTGTTAATTTTAAGTTAACAAAAAAAAACAGAATAATAGTACAATAACAGCAGAATTATAGTTAACTTAGTTTACTAGCAGTTTAATATTTACTTCCTTGAGTATGTGGTCCACATACACCTTTGGTCCTTTTGCTTAATGTTCTACCTATGATTTTCTATTAGGAACAACTGGAACTTCAATGAAGTGGCTTTTGACAAATTGGTGTGCTACTTTGAACCTTACTGGCCATTTTTTGTTGGTTTTGGTAAGGGTTTTTTCTTAACTTATTTACATCAACTCTGATATGATGTTAAAGATGATACAACATGTCTAATTAAACCGATTAAACCAACATGATATTGTTTAGCTAACATTTTGTCTTTTTAGTCACTAAAAAAAGATATCGTCTAAAATCAAAAGAACATACATATTGTACAATAGAAGTTAAGAGCATGAATGAGGCTTAAGTTAAATAATGGCAGAATGATATTATCTTAACCAGTGTTGTTGGACCTTTGACCCGGTCAAATAGTCATGTTGACCGAATTTCATGTAGCAAAATGTCATGGGTGGGGTTTGAACCCCTAACCTGATGCCAAAGATGCAAGTTGTAACCAGTTGAGCTGGTTGCTGTGTTGATACATTTTAGCATAAATTATATTTAACTCATTCTTTTGTTTTCTTTTTTTAAACAAAACCCCTTTAACATACTAATTATGCTTACATGTGTTATTATATATATTACTTATTTAATATCTAATATTTAATATCACATTCCATAAATTTTAGATTCTATATATTATTTTAAAATTTATTTTAATATTCAAATAATTGATATTGAAAATATTGACTTACAATATTATATATTTTATCAGTATTTGGTTGTGTCACGGGTCATGCGGGCCAATTAGTGACCCATCGGTCCGGCCGTTGACCAATTGACCCAGTGACCTGATGGGGTCGATCACCAGGCCGGTTTTAATAACATAACATTGATCTTAACCCAATTGAACGTGTCATATCTGAAAAGCTTTTAAGAATATTAACATTGTTGCTCTTGTAGCTATTCTTGTAGCTTTTAAGAATCTGTTGCACTTTTCCATTCAACAATGTTCTTCATTTGCGTAGGTTGCTGAAAGCTTTTAGAGATAAATGCTTGAATTAAATGGACCGTAGCTAGAACAATGGGTTATACCCACAAGTTGCTAGTCGCGGGGTGAAGAGAATGAGGAATGAGAGAAATAATCCTCCTAATGCCAAGGATTAACTTGGATTTCTTCATCTGGCTTTCAAAGCATTCAAGTTGGCAACTTCTTGATGTTTTCATCAACACATTATTATTAGCTTCCTTAAGATCAATATTGTTCCCTTTCTCAGTCACAATTCTGTAATTGTTGGTACTCAGTATGTCTTTATTTAATGATCAAATTTATAATCTATTTATTTAATTTGCTTTACTGATTCACTGTGTTATTTTTTGACACAAATTAACTGTGTTATTAGGACCAAATATTTATTGATTGGTACAATATTTATTGATTCTGTATGGTTGGTGGTTCAAATAATCAGGGCCAAATGAGCACAAGTCACCCTCATATCATCTCTAGCTTTTGATTGCTGTACATAAGCTTCTAATTGATTCCGCAGCATTTTTGAAGAGGGAAGTGAGCTTCCTACATGACAATTTGTAGGCCCCCAATGTTCATTTTTGATTTTTGGAGCTAGGTGTGAATATTGTCGTCTAGACCATTATCATAGAACAAACACCAAAGTCTGGGTTGGTTAAGGTATGTGGGTTGGGTTGGTTTTAAAATAGAGAGACTCATGGAGTACGAGTTAGGTAACGGGTCTGAAAATCTAGAACCCACTAACCCCAACCCAACTCATACCACACCAATATGACCTTACATATACTAACTTTTTTGTGTGTGACCTTACATATATCAATTGATAAACAAACGAAACTTAGGTGCAGAGAACTCTTAAATCAATTCCCAATTTCTTTCAATCAAAATTTCAATTTTAAAATTAATTCCATTCTTCTTTGAAAATGTGTTAAAGAGAACTTAATTTAGCCTACCTTGAAAACTTATTCCGATTTAAAAATTAACCAAAGTCTAAGTGCAAAGTTCTCTTAAATATGTAGTTGAATGTGACTTATAAATTTTTGTTTTGCTGATTGTAGAAACTGATTGAAGAAAGCCGCTTCATAGTTGGGATATGATTTATTTAGTTTCTTTAAGACATTTTCGTATGAAGAAAAATTTCTTTTGCATGAGCTTAATAGGCTTTTTGAAGACCTTTTGCTTTTGTATTTGGTTTGATTATTTGTAATGGAAGTCCAAATTAAGGCATACTATTCTTCCTTTTTTTTCTTGAAAATGATATTTTACTAATGACCCTACTGCCCAACTCAACCCACCCCATTTGAGATCGGGTTGGGTTGTTTTGGGTCACAACAAAAATTCGGGTCTAATTTTTCTGAACCCAAAACCACAAGTATTTGATTGGGTTGGGTGTTTAAACGCATCAAAACCCACCCAACGCCACCCCTGGTATGATTGCATGCAAAAAACTTTTGGTGGCTATTTTTATTACCGTTATAATATTATTTACTGTAGTTTTTTTTTCCAGGCTATTGCTAGCTATTCACAGAGTGCTTTAACGCTTTTAACGAAAGATTAATTTTCGCATGTGCTTAGAATCAAATTTTCCATTGACCAACCTTGAATTTGTCCATCGAAGGAATTGAACCTGAAAACACTGGGTGGAACCATATATTATTTATGGCCTCAATAGGCTCTTGGCTCAATAAAAAATGAAACAATGTGAGACGCGGTAACTATATATATAATAAAAAAAAAATTATGAGTCGGATTTAATATCATCTTGAACTTGCCAAATAAGCATTTAACTACCACATAGCATTTTCTTTAACGGAGTTGGATGGAAAATTAGAAAAGGCCTAACAGTGTAAACATTGTGTAACTTAAGGGACTTAACGGTGTTAAGGGTAACTTTGTGAGTTAATTAGTTATGTGGGCGCCTTAAAAAAAAATAGTTATGTGAGTGAAAAGTTTTGATGCGTCAAAAGTGTAGGAGGAGGAAACACGTCAATTTTATTTATGGCAAGAAAAAAGAGTGGAGTCTGTTAATACATGGATATAAGAAGGGGAGGTTTTCTCGGAGCATGGTTGAATTGAAACATCTGGTTGTTTATTCAATTTGTCTCTCTCCTCCTTTCTCTCTTCAGAAAAGCAAAAAGAAGTAATTCATTCCAATAAAAAAAGAAAAAACAACTTCTACTATACCATAATGGCAGATCAACTCACCGATGAACAAATCTCTGAATTTAAAGAAGCCTTCAGCTTGTTCGATAAGGATGGCGATGGTATGTGTTAAAATTGTTCCTTCCAAAATATTATTGTTGATGTTTTTATCATTTTTCTTGTGTCAAGTTATTGTAATAAGTAAAACAGATAAAAGGAAACAATTGAGAATGTTATTAATTATTAGAATGGTAAACAACAATTTGATCATAATCACGAGCAGGGATTAATGTTTTGTTGAAAGTGTTAATACACTTCGTGGGTAGCCAACAATGATCTGAACTAAAAATAGAAGGGTAAACTACAACTTTTGTTTTAAAAATGTTTAAACTCTATCGTCGTAATTTTTGAATCTATCAAAATTTCAAAAACATCTGCATCTAATTTTTTAATAGTGTGATCTTTGATGTATGTTTCGCTAATCGGTTGGATACTCAAACATGTTTTTTGTTGGTTTAATTCCACAAATTACTTAACAGCACATGATGATATTACCATAATTTCGACATATTCATAAATATATATATATATATATATATATATATATATATATATATATATATATATATATATATAGCAACTGTGTCTCGCATTTTTAAGAAACAAAATTTATCTTTAAAGTGGCAAAGTTAGTGACGGAAAATGTGAAAGTTAACAACGGATTTTAATATTTTGTCACTAATTTTGATCACTAAATTAGCATTTTCTAATAGATATATATTTGTTGATTTAGAAATGCACTTACGTACAATGTTTGCAGGTAGCATAACAACGAAGGAGCTAGGAACTGTGATGAGATCATTGGGACAGAATCCAACAGAGGCAGAGCTACAAGACATGATAAACGAAGTAGATGCTGATGGTAACGGAACCATTGATTTCCCAGAGTTTCTAAACCTTATGGCGAGGAAAATGAAAGACACAGATTCAGAGGAAGAGTTGAAAGAAGCGTTCAGAGTTTTTGATAAGGATCAAAATGGGTTCATTTCTGCTGCTGAATTACGCCATGTAATGACCAACCTTGGAGAGAAGCTCACTGATGAAGAAGTTGATGAAATGATTCGAGAGGCAGATGTTGATGGTGATGGCCAAATTAACTACGAGGAGTTTGTCAAGGTCATGATGGCCAAGTAAATTAGCACAGCTTCTCCCACAATAATCTAAATCAAAATTTGTTATTTCAAAATTGTCTTAAATAGGATCATAGTACCTACTCCAACCCCTTCATCATTTCTCCTTTTGGGTTTTTATTTGATGTATGTGTATTTGATAACAATCTTAACCACATTTAATGCTAATTATTTAATTAATGGTTGTGGTGGAATTGATGTTGCCTTTATAGTCTCTCATCAGGGCCGGCCATGGGTATGTGTGGACTGTGCTACCGCACAGGCCCCCAGCCCAATGTCATTTTCTTGGGCCCCAGTGTTTATATATTATATATGACTACTTTTAAATATTTTTAATTCCCCCAAAATGATGAAAGCTGGATTTGAACCTGTCGCATTGTGATTAAAAGGGAGCGTTCAGTACCACTACGACAATGAAGATTTTTTTTCAATTGAGAAGATATTTAAAATTTAAATAAAGTAGTATGATGAGGTTTTGGTGATTTACTTTTTTTTGGTCAAATGGTATTTGATTCAAGGAGCCCAATTTTTAAAAATTGAACAGGACCTCCAAATTATTTGGGACGGCCCTGTCTCTCATGTGACACTATCTAGAGCTGTCCATTTTGGCTAAGGCCATTTCACTAGCCCAGTGTTTGGGCTCAGCTAGGCTCAAAAAATATATGTCCAAAAAGAATCGGGTTATTTTTGCCCAATCTAGTTCACCCATGGGCCAATATGGGCCCGCTTATTTTTCTAAAACTTTTTGAATATTTTTTGTATTTCCTTTCGTTAAAATTATGCCTAGGTCGTCCGCTGGCCCAATATTTTGGGCTGAACTACAAAAAACACAGTTAATTAAGTAGATAATTGGGTTGGCCCAGCCTAAGCCACTTTTGCACTTTGGTCCAAAGGGTCGGGCTGGCTAGTCTTGCCCAAACCCCTTTTGCACTTTGACCCAATGGTTTGCAGGTTTCTTCGCATGACTCCTCTGATTCGCGCGACAGGTCAAGGAGCAGGACTAAGATTCACAAGAGACGTCGCAGAAGATCGCCATCGAGGAGATCTCCCGACAAGCACAGATACCAAGACTTTGACTTCCAAAATGTCTCACCTTGCAATTCAAGGAGGTTTGCGGATGAAGGACCCTTCACTCGGAGGGTGGAGGAATGCCTGATTCCAAGGACTTTGGAAAAACTCCCAACACTCAAGATGTACGATGGAACCAGAGATCCAGACCGGCACTTGGCTCATTTCTCACTCATGATGCGCTATAGAGGCGCTCGAGAGCCTGTTCATTGTAAGATATTCCCTCTCACCCTCGAGGACACCGCATTAGAGTGGTTCCAAGAGCTGAAGCCAAACTCCATCTCTTCATGGGGGCAACTGGCAAGACTATTCACGACCCGTTTCACCGCCTCCCGACTGAAGCCAAAATCTGAGGAAGTGCTGAGGGCTGTCAAGCAGCGGGAAGGCGAAACACTTAGAGAGTATATTGAGCGTTTCAATAAGGAAGCTTCATGTGTTCGGAACTTGGAAGATAAGCAAAGACTATTTTGGATGAAAGATGGCCTCAGGCAAGGAAGTCTTTTTGAAATTAATGTGGGAATCAACAAGCCAAGGGACTTTGCAGAATTCCTCCAAAAGTCTCAAAAGTACATGGACTACGAAGAGAATAAGTTGGCTTACCAAGAGGAAGCCAAGGTTGGCAACAAAGAGGACGGGCGAACCTATAAGACCACCGAAGAGCTGTGGCAGAAGCAAGGCCAAGCTGAGAGAGCTCCCTTTGAATCTCGACCCCGGCAAGATCGTTTCTCAAAGTACACCCTGCTGAACACATCCCAGGCTGAGATCCTTGCTAAATGCGCCGACGCGGAGTTTCGAGATATCAAACAGCTTGAACCTCTCGTACAAAGGAAAGGCCAGACCTCTAAGCAGTATTGCCATTATCACAAAGGTTATGGGCACAGTACCAACAAATGCTACACCCTCAGAGATGACATTGAAGAGCTGATCCGCGAAGGGAAGCTCGCCCAGTACGTGAATGAAGAAAAGGAGGAGACCCATGACTCTGAATAGTGAACAAAGCATAAGAACCTGAACCTAGAGCTAGGACTAGTTAAGAATTTTGTTGTTTGGGCACAAAAGCAGAATGTAAAAGCTCGATATGAATGATTAACAAAAGTTCATTTTGCAAGTACCGTTCTTGCTCTAGCTCACCAACTTTAACACTGGTTCCAAAGAAAATCCATTAATATTAAGAAAGAAAA
Organism: Astragalus glycyphyllos; assembly: GCA_963573325.1. NCBI lineage: Eukaryota > Viridiplantae > Streptophyta > Magnoliopsida > Fabales > Fabaceae > Astragalus > Astragalus glycyphyllos. Next base: position 40,635,385 of record OY754312.1, read on the forward strand.
AGGTCCAACTCCATAGCTGGGGGCAGAACGAAACAAGTTTGAGACCCGACATACCCCGTAGAAAGGGACTGCCTGGCTCACAGAGGAAACCTCATCATTAGCTTTAAACTAAAACCATCTTCCCAAGACGGTCTTTTTAAATACAACCCTTGGAATCCTAGTAATGGAGTCAAGAGTGCCATGGCACGCCGAGACAAAGAAAGATTGTCGGTAACAGAGTAATCAATGAGAGCCACCATGATCATTAGCATCTTCCCTACATACCGAGGCAGGAATCTCGTGATTCTTTCCATCAAGTGACCTTGGTGGTCGCAACCCCTTGGACGAGTTGTATCCGGACCGAGTCCTGGTAAACTGTGCCAAGGGTATACTTTAAGTGACCTTGGTGGTCACAACCTCTTGGACGAGTTATATCCGGGCCGAGTTCTGGTAAACTGTGCCAAGGGTATACTTCAAGTGACCTTGGTGGTCACAACCCCTTGGACGAGTCCTGGTAAACTGTGTCATGGGTATACTTCAAGTGACCTTGGTGGTTACAACCCCTTGGACGAGTTATATCCGGGTCGAGTCCTGGTAAATTGTGCCAAGGGTATACTTCAAGTGACCTTGGTGGTTGCAACCCCTTGGGCGAGTTATATCCAGGTCGAGTCCTGGTAAACTGTGCTAAGGGTATACTTCAAGTGACCTTGGTGGTCACAACCCCTTGGGCGAGTTATATCCGGGCCGAGTACTGGTAAACTGCGCCAAGGGTATAATTCAAGCTGACTTTGATGGCCATAACCCCTTGGGCGAATATACTTGACCATGAGGTGCCATGTGGAAATGAAGGCTGGCACCCTGCCAGGTTTTTGGTATGAACCCCTGCACCAACGAAAGCCGGCACCCTGCCGGGTTTGACATATCGAACCCCGGCACTATGATTTCTATCTCGGCACCATGTAACCCGGCACCCTTGAGGGCTGTCTAGTCTGCAGACCATAACTTCGTCCACGGTTATCCGATGGGGGCGTGTGAGCTTGCGTTGGAAAGCTAAGAAGTAGAGCTACAATTCTTATGTTAAGCTCAAGATCCAATTCTGAAGTATCCAACTCCGGTACCATGATTTGTAACCCGGCACCTTGCCGGTTTCCGCGGCATCCGGGAGGGCTGTCTAGTCTCCAGGCCATAACTTCATCCAAGTTTATCCGATGGAGGCGTGTGAGCATGCGTTGGAAAGCTAAGAAGTAGAGCTACAATTCTTCGGTTAAGCTCAAGATCCAATTTTGACGTCTCCAACCCTCCATGATTTGTACCCCGACACCCTGCTGGTGTCCGGGGCGCTCGCAAGAGTAGAATTTGAACCCCGGCACCCTGCCGATGTCCGGGGCGTGTGCGAAGGAAAGAATTGAACCCCGGCACCTTGCCGGTGTCCGGAGCGAGCACTGAAAAATTAAGGTGTCAAAGAGAAAGAAATTCATGAGCATTTTTCTAAGTGTCAAAGACTAAAAATTCATGAGAATTTTACTAAGTGTCAAAGACTAAGTGCCAACAATGGGGCAACGAACCCTGGCACCCCACCGGGGTTGGAAACAACACATGAAGGCAAAGGTCAAGCACATACGTCTTCAAAACACGTCAAGGAAATAATTGAACAAAATAAAGATTCAAAGCCCAACCCCATGAGGTGTTCACAGCAGGGGCAAATGTCCACGAAGGCACGCAAACGCGTACAAGGGAGCGCAAGGGTGACGAAACCCGGCACCCTGTCGGGGTAGGCGCATTAGACGGCACCCTGCCGGTTTGGAGAAAGCGCACGAAGGCGCATAACCCGGCACCCTGTCAGTTTGGTGGACGCGCTCGAAGCGCCCGATGAAAAATGCAAGACCCGGCACCCTGCCGGTTTACGTGGGGAACCCGGCACCCTGCCGGTGTCCGGGGGCGCGCTGGCATGAGTGTTATAACCCGGCACCCTGCTGGTTTACGAGGGGGGTGCGCGCGGGAGTTGGAACCCGACACCCTGCCGGTTTGGGAGAGGGGGTGCAAGCGGGAATTGAAGCCCGGCACCCTGCCGGTTTGCGAGGAAGTGCGCCGGTGTCCGAGGGCTATCCCCCATATGGTTCCATTTTTCGCAAAAACTTATGAGTTTGGGGTGTGATTTTGATCAACACAAGGCCATGAGGCACCAACATTCCCTTCTCACCTATAAATTTTATGGAAGACCAATGCCATGAGGCAACAACATTCTTTTGTCACTAAGAGCTAACATTCTCATGAAGCATGCAATGGTAGCATATAATGTTAAAAAGAGATAAAAGAGGATGAAGGAAGATACACTTACCAAGGGAGAAATGAGGGAGAGCTTCAAAGGAAAAATTTGTGTGGTCCTAAAAGCCTTATCCACTCTTTCAAAATTCTATCTTCGTCCACTCTGACCAGGCGCCACGAGGTGCCCACCAGCTGTTTGATAAATTGCCTGAAAGGGACACAACCCGGCATTCGACCGGTCGTGTGCAGACGCATTGTGGACCCGGCGCAATGCCTATGCACCAAAGAAAAGAGAATGAAAATGCTTACCAAGGAGAGAAGTAAGAGAGGATATATGGATCCAAGTTGAAAATGAAGTGTGTGGTCACCAAGAGTCTTATTCTCCACCATGCACAAAATCATGCCCATAAAACTATGGGGTGGCCAAAGCCTAGACACGACACCATAGAGGACGCCTAGCACACGGCACCATGGAGGTGCCAAGACACAATCACACGACACCTTGGAGGGCTAAGCTCCCGACACGTTGGACGAACCGACAAAAATACTTCAAGCCAAGACCATCCTTCGGAATAATCTCGGCTTGGGGGGCAACTGTTCTAGACTGGGCCACGAGGCCCATTCAGCAATTGAACATGGATTGGCCCAATCACTTTGGTCCATATCCACAATCTACAAGCCCAGTTATGACTCCCATATTTGGAGGACTCAGATCAACTCGTTCAATCCAACGGCTCACAATGGGCACACTTTCCTATAAATACTGGCTCACATTGCCATAATGAGGTACACTCTCATTCTTTGCTAAATCACTCACCTACTCTCAATACTAACTTGGGCGTCGAAGTGGCTTCGCAGGTCCCCCTCCCAGGCGCTCGTTGACATCAAGCCATACCGCAAGAGACCACCGATGCAGTCAGCCCAACACTGTTAGGTATAGAACAGATAGTGATCATAATACCCAACGACACCATTCTTGTTGCATAATGTGGCAATATGGAGCTTGGAAATGAATGACATAATTTTTAGAATATATAGGTAGTAGGACAACAAAGAGAGCAAAATTATCTAATGTCTAATTGGAAGAACCGGGTAGCTAGCAGATAAGAATACTAGAAGTGGTGTATGTTGAGTTTGAGTAGTGAAGGGACTCATGAATGCTTATATAAAGACATGGGTACGTGTGAAACTTGTTTTGGCACAAGCAAGCCACAAGGGAAGTGTGGGTTTATGCTCATAACACCTTCCATTTCTTCTCTCCTAGTTCTTCTAATTCAACTCTTTGTTGTTCACTTCTACTTGTACCACTACCTATAGTCTAAAAAATGTCATTTACTTTAACAGTTACCGCTCCATTGTGCAAGAAGCATGGTGTACCTGGGTATGACTATTCTCCTACAACTTGCAAAGAAGCGGGTCAATGTGATGATCACAATGTGCCAGTTGCATCCATGGAAGGAGATGACGATGATGATGGTGGTTATGACTATGCTCCAGCTGCATAAACTTTATGTTTAATCAGTTTCGACTACTTACTGCTTCATAGGCCATAGCACTACCTAACTAATCGATACTCTGTTATTGTAGTACTGTTACTAATTATTTAGCAGATTTTAATTTACCGGATGAAACACAACTATGAATCAATGTATGCTAATGAGAAAAGCACTTGATTAGTACTCCCTCGGTCTCATTTTGTAAGTTTAAGGTTTTGGCACACCTCTTAATATTGTTTAGTATAGTGTGAACCTTTTAACAATTAATTTGGGAAAAGATATTAAATATTTTATTGAAAATGTAAAACAACAAAATGGGATAGAGGGAGTAGCTCTGTCTCATATTGTTTCTTATGTAAAGTTGTGGCATGTCACCTGTGGCGAATCCAAGAATTTGGGTTAGAGGATGCAAAAAAAAACTCATTATCAAAATTGTCAGTTATCACATGAGTATTTGAAATTTCCTTTTCAAATATTATGCCTTGTTTTGACAAGGCCAATATTATATCTTGAATCAATGAAATTAAGAAACCAAATTAAGAGTAAATCTTCAAATTAGTTTTCAAATTCAAGTAGTCCAAAAATTTGGTGACATCAATCAAATTAATTAATTCATAAAGTTTATAAATAGTTTATTACGGACACTGATGAGATAAATTTCTTAAAATTTTCTCTTATTATTTTATATACTTTAAGAATTAAGTAGAAAAGAGAGTGTAAGTTTATAAATTAAATTGAGAGTTGAATTTTTATTTAACCTTTAAAGTGAAAGAACTCAATGATCTATGCGTAAAATATTAAACTCATTAAAGTCAAAATAAAAATTATATGAATATTAAGTGATAATATTTATTTTTCCAGGGTGTGGACTTGCACACCGTCAACTACATGTAGCGCCAATGCATGTCACTAAGAAAATTAATTAATAGAATAACCTTTATAAAAAATGTTTTTTTGGTGGTGTAAAAAAGACTTTATAAAAATTTTGTTTAATATACTATTTTATCCTTTATCTTTCTACTTATTATGTAAATATGTTGGGTCATTTATTATAATAACACAATTTTTTATAATCATGAGGGAAAACTATATTTAATGTTTAGCTGAATATGTAAAATATTAATTAAATTGAGAAAAATTGTTTTTCCCTAAAACAACGACCAATACGGAATGGAGGGAGTTTGAACTGTCACAAGTTACTACTACTGGAGTACAATCTAAGATGACATAAATTAATACTACACCAATGTGTAAGATCACATTGTCTAATGTATAAGAATTAAGAAAGATAGTTAAATCAGTTGATTAATTATATCTCAATTAAATAGCTCAGTTGGTGAATACCGAAGGAGTGCAAGAGTAGCATACTTAAAAACCTATTTCATATTAGCATCTCTCTCTTTCTCAAAAATACGTACTATACAAAAAGATTTTTTTTGTACCCCCATCATTATCACTTAGACCCCCATAAATGATTTTTGGATCAAAATGCCTCTCATTTTTAAAAAAAAACACGCTTTTTTTTAATTTTCCGGGTTTTTTTTTTAATTTTCCGAATTTACACATAAATTCGGAATGGGGGTATGAAAATTTCCGAATTTACGTCTAAATCTGAAAAATTTTAAAAATGTATTCCGAATTTAGAGGTAAATTCGGAATTAAAAAAATTTAAAAATTGTATTCCGAATTTATGATGTAAATTCGGAAATAAAAGAAATTAATTTTTTTTAAAAATCAATTTCTTTTAATTAAAAAATCATGATTATTATGATAAATAACAGTAAATTATGAAACTCGTTAAACTACGATAACGATAACAAACGAAAGAACGAATACGACTCAAAAATTATGAAACTCACTAAAATACGACTCAAAAATACGATAACGACAGCGCCAACGGGAGCACCAATGGAAGCGGCGACGGGAGCAGCGAGAGCGTCGACGGAAGCGTCAAAAAGCAACAAAAGCGAGTTTCTTATATTATGGTTACCGTATTTTTTAGTTGTATTCGTTCTTTCGTTTGTTATTGTTATCGTAGTTTAACGAGTTTCATAATTTACTGTGATTTATCGTAATAATCATGATTTTTTAATTAAGAGAAACTTATTTTTGAAAAAAAAAATTAATTTTTTTAATTCCAAATTTACCACATAAATTCGGAATACAATTTTAATTTTTTTTAATTCTGAATTTACCCCTAAATTCGGAATACATTTTTAAAAATTTCCAGATTTACACGTAAATTCGGAATTAAATTTAAAAAATGTATTTCGAGTTTACACGTAAATTCGGAAATTTTAAACTTAAATTCCGAATTGATGTGTAAATCCGAAAATTTTAAAAAAAACTTTTTTTTAAAAAGAAATTGGGGGCATTTTAGTCCAAAATTGAATTATGGGGGTATAGATGATAAGTAAGGGGGTAGAAAAAAGCCCATAAAAAAAATAACATCATCGCGACTAAAAGACATGAGACATATGGGAGGAAGATAAGACAAACTTCGTTATATCGTTTGATTCAGATTTATTTGTATGATATAAATCATTTTTGAGGTCTTAGATGACGATTTAGAGAGTTTGACCTTATATTATAGCCTATTAAAATTTTATTTTGTAATAAGATCTTTAAAAAATATTATGTAGGTTAATATGTTATATTATTGAAAATGTCTACAAAATATCACTACTAAAAAGAGTAAACTTGGAGAGGGAACTTAGTGATCGAAAATGTAGGGTGTTCAAAATCGAATCAACCCAATAAAAAATTGCAAATTTTGAACTAACTCAAATTGAAAACCGCAAAAAAATGATGTTTGTCGGCTTTATTCAATTTTTTCAGTCAAACGCGTTCGGTCCGGTCTGTTGTTTTTGTTCTATCAACCAAACCGAACTGCGAGTAAACCAATGACTTATAGTCTTCCTTGACTAACTCGCTATTACAGCCCAACTCTCATTCACTTACAATCTTCCAGCCTTTAATAGGGTACAATTTGGTTTTAGTTTATCTGTTTGTGTAATGAGTTGATGTAGGACTGGTTTAGTTTGGATATTATAATCATGTGAATACATAGGTCTTATCACCCTGTTGATGGTAATCATGCGAATTCATGGACCTTATGACCCTTAGGTGGTTCTAATAATTTTTTTTTGGATTGGTTTTAATATTTCTTTTGCTTAGATAAAAAAGTAGTAATATTTAGATTTAGAATTAAATTAGTTAATTTTAACTTTATTTAAATTATATTTTGTCTCACAAAAATTCGAAACAATTCAAATCGCATTGGTTTGGTTTAGTTGGACTTTTTTAAGAAGTCAACCGAACCAAACCGCATGTATTTTTACCTTATAATACAAGTAATCACGATGCATATAGTGTTTTTTAACTCAAACTATTATTTATTAACTTTTTTTGACGGGAACTCAATCTATTATAATGAAAGAGAAAATAGAAAACTGAATTACATCTTCTAATTGCATTGTATGGGAAAGGTGATTACAATCGCTAAACACACATTTAATTAACTAACTAATTGTAACAAACGTTAATATCTCTAACATCTCCCATAAGGTGTTTACTACAATTCCATATTTAGAAACTTGATTTATATAGAATAGTACATCATATGATATCTAATTAATAACCACCTAATTAACTAACTAACTAATTGTAAAAAACTTTACTATTTGTAACCAATACTAGCTACTGAATAGTAGCCAAACTGAGAGTTTGTTTATGCAGTTGGAGCATAGTCATAACCACCATCATCATCGTCATCTCCTTCCATGGATGCAAGTGCAACTTGCACATTGTGATCATCTTCATTGCAAGTTGCAGGAGAATTGTCATACTCAACGGCGACACTGTGCTTTTTACACAATGGAGCAATGACTGTCAAAACAAATGACATTTTTTAGACTATATATAGGTAGCAGAAGTGAACAACAAAGAGTTGAATTAATTTGAAGAACTATATATCTAGCAGAGAGAAGAAATGGTATGTATATTATGAGATACAAGTGGTGTATGTGTATGTTGAGTTTGAGTAGAGAGGAGAAACTCATGTGAAGGGGTTATATAAAGGCTAGGGAATGTGTGAAACTTGTTTTGGCACAAGCAAGACACAAGAGAAAAGTGTGGGTTTATGCTTGAGGTGTGAGTATGACCCCATGCCAAGATGTGTGCCCCAGCCACATAGGTATTCCAATGTCGACACAACTCAGCAGACACGCTGGCATCCTGGGAATCACCACATTTGGTTTTTATGTTGGAGGTAAAATTAACGAAGTGCATCTTTCAGTGCAAGGTTAGGTCACACTTTAAAGTGGATTAGCTAGTAGCTTGGAATATGTTTGGGAACAACGACAACAAGTTGTGAACAAAAGCCAAATGGTCAAATAGAACTTATATATTCCCCTTGTCAATGTCATCGCAGACAATTCGCTGCAGAAAGGATCCCATGAAGGTAAAGAAAATGATCCAAAAGAAAAAAAAAGTCTCAGTAATTATTCACCTAAAAAGAATGATAAAAAGCTAGATACCATTAAAGGAGCACCTCTGCTACCAACGTGTTTGCTGAGTTGTGCCAATTGGATTTCTAATGTGGCTGGACAATATAGCATTACACATCTTGGAATGGGATCATACTTACACCCCTACCATAATTCCACACTCCTCTTGTGGTTAGCTTGTGCCTAAACAAGTTTTACACATTCCATTGCCTTTATATAAACATGATTCACATCAGTCTTTTCCATACTAATACTACATACCCCATTAGTATCTCATAATACCTTCCATTTCTCCTCTGCTACCATGTCGTTTATTTTGACAGTCATTGCTCCACTGTGCAACAAGCATGGTGTCATTGTTGAGTATGTCTATCTTCCTACAACTTGCAATGAAGATAATCACAATATGCCAGTTACAATAATGGAAGGAGATGACGATGATGATGATGATGGCGGTTATGACTATGCTCCGGCAGCATAAACTAACTCCATGTTTAATTGGTTTCTAGTTTCTACTACTTACTGCTTTCCTAGCACTACCCAACTAATTAATACTGCTCTCTATATTTTTGGTCGTAAAGAATAGTGATCATGATCAAGTTTGAATATTTTCCCACTCTAAATCCTAGGCTTGTAACCATTTCTAATTATTCAGCAGATTTTTGTTTTAGGGGATGAGAGACAAGTATGAGTTGATGTATGCTAATGAGAAACGTATGATTACTTTAGCTCTCTGTCCTTGTCCCCTAGATTGTTTCTTGTTTAATTTTGTGGCATGTTATGTGAAAAATTAATTAATAGTGTAAATTTATATAAAAAGTGTTGTAATTACTCCATTCCATAGTGACATGGGTGTTGGTGCCTAGTAAAAGCTCAACCATAAATATCAGAACATAATCAATCTAGATTTGAATTTGCAAAACACTAATTATTTTGGCACAAAACAAATGGCCCGTCAGAGACTATCCTCCATGATGTCAAACCCTCCATTTAGCTTTGGTAGTTTCTTCGGGCGATCCTTCATCACATGATAACCCACCATAGTTTTCCCTAGAAGTTTCACTAATAGGGCTTCCTTCCAAGGATAACAAAGGTCATGGAAGTACTTATCATCTAGTCTTTGGCAAGAGTCGATTACCTTCTTCCAAGGAGATCTTCACTAATCCTTGGGCTATAAAATCTACATTTTCCTTGACGACACGCTAACTTGACCCTCAATGAGCATGTCCCCAAATTACGGTCTTGCCGTAGGACTGCCACTTTCTTTCCTGTCCGACGGCTTCCCTGGTGGTCGTACCTCCCTTGTGGTTCCGCGATGAAGACAAACCCTTCACGGTTCTCTTGAGCATGTAAGGAATGAATTTCACAGAAGATGGAATGGTTCTTTCATTCATGAATTGAGGGATTTATATATACATTTGAGAGTTTCTGGTATACCTCTAACAGAACTCAACAACTTTTCTAACTGAAAGAATGAAAGCTAAAACAATTCTAACACAAGTGGGCCATACTAATGGGCCATGGACTTATTACAACAAATTGGCCTAAGTACATGAACTAAACACAAACAGACCCAATAAACTCTCCCCTAAACTGAACTTCAGTGAGCAATTCAGTTTACTTCTTCAATGTTTCGCATTCCCAGCTCTTTGCTCAGTCTCTGAAATGCCTCCAGCTTCAGTGGCTTTGAATCATGTCTGCAATTTGATCATTTGTGCAGCAGTATACTAATTCAATCACCTCCTCTTTCACAAGGTCCCTTAGAAAGTGGAACCTCACATCAATTGTTTACTCCTACCATGCAACACAGGGTATTTTGACAACCTAATGGTCAAGCTATTATCACACAATATCAGAGTCTTCGATCTTTGAACATGACCAAGTCTGTCCAGAATTCTTTTAAGCCAAATGGCTTGGCAGACACAAGAAGCAGCTGATATAAACTCAGCTTCAGTTGTAGACAAAGTTACCACTACTTGCTTCTTGGATGACCAAGATATTGCTCCAGTTCCCAGCACAAAGACGTGCCCTGAAGAACTCTTCCTGTCGTCCAAGTCTCCAGCATAGTCACTATTTGAGAATCCAATTAATTCTTCTCTACCTCTTCTGCTGTAATGGATTCCTTGATTGAGGGATCCCTTCAAGTATCTCAAGATTTTCTTAATTGCCTGCATATGCAAGTCAGTGGGGTTTACCATAAACCTGCTAACAAGACATACAGAGAACATAAGATCTGGTCTTGTGGCAGTCAAATACATAAGACTGTCAATCATTTGCTTGTACAGAGTACTGTCAACTCTGTCTCCACTCCCTTCTTTCGTCAGCTTACTGCCTGGAACAATAGGATTCTTCACTGCATTCACCTCAGTCATTTCAAATCTGCTCAGGACCTCATTAGCGTACTTGCTCTGGTGCATGAAGATACCTTCATCATTCTGTACCACTTCCACTCCAAGAAAATAGCTCATTTTACCCAAATCAGTCATGTCAAATTCCTTTTCCATAGACTGTTTGAAATCAGCAAACATTTTATCATTGTTTCCTGTGTAGATCAAATCATCTACATAGAGGGAAACTATTAGCAGACCTTGATCAGAATCAGTTTTAACAAACAAATTGTGTTCTGAGGGACATTTCTCAAAGCCTTCTGATGACGACCGCAAGGGCATTAAGAGAATCTAATTTATTTAAATTAGAATGAAGTTTATTTTATTTTAAGAGGATTTTATTCTACTTTATGTTGACATTAGAGTATTTTTGGTGTTTGTGTGCGCCCTTTGGCATAGGCACCATGGTGTGCAAGGTTGTAGGTTAAGCACAACCCTAGGTATTAAAGGAATTTTTGTAATCTTATTACAAAACTTTTGATGAAATAGAATCGTGAGAATAGAGAGTGTTTCTCTAGAGTTCTTCTTAGAACCAAATTTAAGTCTTATCAAGAGTCTCTTACTCTTGTGGTGATTCTACCTTGATCTTATAACCCTCTTGGATGTGGCGATTTCTTCATCTTCTTGCCTAATCTGTTTGTATGTTTCTTTTCCCTTTCTCTTTTTATCCTATTTGTTATCTTTGATTCAAGAAATCACTTGGTTAGATCCTTAATCTATACCAAGCTCTTGGAACAAGTACTTCTTTATTCTACTATAACAAGCTCTTGGAGCTTGTTTAAGCCCATGCAAGGCTTTTTTTAATCTGTATACCTTGTCCTCTTCTCCCTTTTTCTCATACCCAGCTAGTTGTTCAACATATACAGTTTCAGTGATTTCCCCATGAAGGAAAGCACTTTTAACATCTAGTTTATAAATGCTCCAACCTCTAAGAGCAGCTACTGCCACAATAGCCCTTATTGTGTCTCACCTTGCAACTGGTGCAAACACTTCACTAAAATCTATCCCAAGCTTTTGAGAATACCCTTTGGCAAAAGCCTTGCCTTATATTTCTCAACTTCACCCCTTTCATTTAACTTGGTCTTATATATCCACTTGACCCTAATCACTTTAGCTCCCTCAGGCAGCTTACACACTTCCCATGTGCCATTCTTTTCAATGGAACTCAGTTCAGCTTTCATGGCCTCCTTCCATGTCTCTTCCTTTACTGAATCTGTATAGCTCTTAGGATCTTGTGGTTGCACCATAGCCACAAAGCTATGAATTTCTTCCACTTCAGTTACTCTAGCATACGCATCTAGCCAAGAGGGAGGTTTTCTAATCCTTCCTCTAGGAGATTCATTACTCTCCTCATTGATGTCACCATTACCATCTACTTGTTCCTCATTTGAAACCTCTTGAGTTTGTCACAGCATGGTTGTCTTCATCATTATTGGACACAGTTTCTCCTTCTGAGTCACTGTCAAACCATTGGTTCAGATCATGACACACCAACTCTACACCATCATTTTTCCAAGCCCACTTTTCTGATTCAGCAAACACCACATCTTTGTTGATTATAACTTTCTCTGTTATAGGGTCAAACATCCTATAAGCCTTTGATTCCTCACTCACACCAAGAAGAATACACTTGATGCTCTTGTCATCCAACTTTTTTCTTTGATTATCAGGTACATGCACATAGCCAATACTACCAAAAATTCTAAAGAAGTGGACAGAAGGCTTACCCCCACTCCATGCTTCTTTAGGAGTAACATTCTGAACAGCAGTGGTTGGACTTCTATTCTGCAAATAAACAGCCCAGTTGACAGCTTTCGGCCAAAACTCCTTGGGAACATCTCTCTCAACCAACATACTCCTTACCATGTTCATAATGGTCATGTTTTTCTTCTCAGCAACACCATTTTGCTGTGGTGTGTATGAAGTCATTTGATGCCATTGAGATTACAAAACTGATCAAAGTCATTTGATGTAAATTCACCACCCCTGTATGTCTTCAAGCATCCAATCTTTTCACCACTTTCGTTCTCAGTGAACACTTGAACTTCTTGAAGGTTTCAAGTGCAGCAGACTTCTCCTTTAAGAAATACACCCATGTTCTTCTGCCGAAATCATCTATGAACGTGATGAAGTACTTCTTCTTACTGTTAGACTCTGGTTTAATAGGCCCACATATATCAGCATCTATCAATTCAAGTTTCTTAGTTGCTCTCCATGAGCTCTTCTTTGGAAATGGTTCCCTATGTTGCTTTCCCACCATACACTCACCACACACTTTAGTGAATTTCTCAAGCTTTGGCAGCCCTTTAACCATGTTTTTCTGACTTAAAAGATTCAATCCCTTGAAGCTAAGGTGGGCAAATCTTTTGTGCCATAACAGAGGTCCCTCTGCACTGTTGACAGAGGATTTGAGACACATAGGAGTAATGACAATGGCTGTTACTGGGAACATTCTATTAGCAGTCATGACAGACTTGATGATTAGACCTCTTATGGGGTGATACACACATCATTCACTATTGTACAATTCAACATCTAAGCCATTCTCATGCAATTGACCTAGACTGAGCAAATTACTCTTCAAGTTTGGAACATAGAACACACTAGTAATTACTTGAGTATGGTTTCCAATTTTCAGTTTAATACTTCCTTTTCCCTCCACCTTTATTTTAGAGTCATATCGTAGTTTCACATTTACTCTAAAATTCTCATCTAAGTCATGGAACCAATCTTTATGCCCGCACATATGATTACTGCATCCAAAATCTAAAAACCATAGAATTCTTACCAAGACATCATCTGCTACAATTTTTACCATCAGCAGCAGTTCCTCACTTTTATCAAACTCTGCGCAGTTGCCCTTTTCTTCCCATTCTGGGCACCCTGCTTGGAAGTGTCCCTTCTTCCCGTAATGGTAGCATTCAAGTTTCTCTTTGTTGATAACTTGCCTTCCTCTTCTGCGCCCTTCTCTAAATGAACCACGACCTCTGCCTCTGGTTCTTGCTGTGCTAGCTGCTTTGAGCGCATGCTCCTCATCTTTTTGACCCTTCATCTTTTGTTCTTGAACTAGTAGAGACTGTAATTCGTCAATTGAGAGAGCGGTGACATCATTGGCTGCTTCAATTGCACAAGTTACGTAGTTAAACCTAGGAGTCAAAGAACGCAAGATCTTCTCAACAATGTCAGTTTCATCCAATTTTGCCCCATTTTCTTTTTTCTTACTCGCGACGGCAAGAGTTCTGGAGAAATATTCCTCAATCGTTTCCTCTTCTTTCATACCTAGAAGTTCAAATTCCCTACAGTATGCTTGCAATTGTGACCGCTTTACCTTCGTCGTTCCTTGATACTTCTTCCGCATTGATTCCCAAATATCCTTCGCCGTCTCTTTGACAAGGATTGTCTCCAGGATACCTCTATCTATGGCCTGAAACAGATATTTCTTCACCTTCAAGTCCTTCAACCTGCTTTCCTCCGCCTTCTTGGTTTGTTTTGGTGTGGCGTTCTCCAGTGCGACGTAAACTCCTTCCTCGATCAGCTCCCAATACTCCTTCGATTTAAGGAGGTTCTTCATCAACATTTCCTAGTGGTCATAGTGACCATCAAAATGGGGAATCGATGGTTGCATGAATTGCTTCGAATCAGATTTTGAATCCATCTTCTCTCAAAATTACAATTTCGCTCAAGTTTCTCTTCAAGAATTTCGCTCTTGACACAGGCCCCAATTCCGGAGCTCTGATGCCATATGAAGGGAATGAATTTCACAGAAGATGGAATGGTTCTTTCATTCATGAATTGAGGGATTTATACATTTGAGAGTTTCTAGTATAACTCTAACAGAACTCAACAACTTTTCTAGCTGAAAGAATGAAAGCTAAAAGAATTCTAACACAAGTGGGCCATACTAATGGGCCATGGACTTATTACAACAAATGGGCCTAAGTACATGAACTAAACACAAACAGGCCCAATAGAGAGCACTCATGGTCGTTTTTTTCTCCAATTGAATATTTGTTTCATTGATTGGTCTATTCACCATTATCATAAATATGTGCAAAACAGATGATACTGACTTGATATTGAGAAACATGTTATTAATTAGTGTAGCTAGGAAAATGTAATTAATATATTAAAAAATAAAAATGACATTAACTTTTAGACAACTTTTATTAAGTTAAGAGAAATGCTAGAAAGCACGAAGCTTTTAAGTACGAAATCGAAGAAAACCTGTAACACCCGGTTACTTTTATCACTCACCCTCCGTTTTGGTTTAGTAAGACACAAATTAACGCTTTTTTTCTCGCTTTTGACACCCGTTTATTTTCTGCATTCTAACATTTCTTGCAGGTTGTTTCGTACCCAATAGCGCTACTCTTAAGTTAAATATGTTTTTAGCCAATAAAATACGATGTTTTTATTTGCAGTTCTTAATCATTTTTTTCAACTTTTAATCTTCATTTATATTTCTGTTTGCACTTTTGGTCACCAATGTTACGTTGGTGTTCTACTAAGTAACATTATGTCAACCATGAACTTGTCGCGTCGTACTTTTTAACAATATATATATATATTAAGTTTAAACTTTAACAAACTTCAAAGATTAATTAGAATTAAAATGTGATTTTGATTCCTAATCATTAAAAAAATGTGACAAGACGGGTGTTAGCGTGACAATCTATTAATATTAACTACTTGAGCATCATTTTAATAGTAAGGAACAAAGATGCAAACAAAGAATAAGTGGTAACAACCAACAAGGGTTGCTCCAAGTTGTAACTGGGCTTGGATTCCAACCCAAGGTCTCGGGTTCGAATCTTGGGAGGGGAGAACCACACGGGTCGGGAAAGCCGGTGGAAACTACGCACCAATGACATGGTAACCAAAAAAAGTGGTAACAAAAAATTGAATATTTTTTGACAAGAAAAATTGAATATTTATAAGACTAAAAACACAATAATCCTGATACATCACTTTTTCAAGTTGTTGTTAGTTATATATGAATCCGGAGGCAGTAGTAACCAAACAGACTTTATGCTGCAGGCGCATAGTCACAAATGGCATCATCGTCGTCGTCATCATCTCCTTCCATGGAAGCAACCGGCACAAAACTATATTTTCCATTCCCATTAACGTGATCATTCCCTCCATTGCAATTTATAGAAGGAAACCCCACGACACAATCAGCATTTGCATTCTTCTTGCACACAAAAAACATTCTTTTGCAAAAGAAAACAATATTGTTCTTGCACAATGGGGCAATGACCCTGGAAATAAATGACATTTTTTTAAAACTAAAGCTATGTAGTAGAACAATGAGAGAAAAATCAACGTAGATAGAAAGAGAAGAAATGCAAGGAGGTATTATGAGATACTAATGGTGAACGTTGGTTGAGTTTGAGTAGGGAAGAGAGTCGTGTGAGTGCTTATATATAAATAAATGGACGGGAATGTGTGAGACATGTTTTGGCACAAGCAAGGCACGAGGCACGTGTGGGTTTATGCTTGGGATGATCCATTTATAAATGTATGTGTGCTGGGTAATCACTCACCAAGTGGGACCCACATCAAGATAAAGAGTAAAAATAATATTAAACAAATGGGCCAAAGTCCATGTGGCACATTACAAAGGGATGAAATCCCAAATTGAAGCAAAACAACCCTAACAGCAAACTTTACTTTTGATGAATTTTAAGCAAATATCCCTGATTGCTGCCTTTTTTTTTATTTATCATTTATTTTTCTTGTGCAGCTGTTTTGGGTCAATTTAGCTTGATATTTAAAATTGGGTGGGCATTGCGGTTTGATATACTTTGGTAAGTGTCGAGCATTTCCAAGCACATAGAATGTAGTTGGAATTCATGAAGACTTATAGATTGAAGTACTTGTTCTAGATGACTGTCACATAGGCATGTATTTGGTTTCCATTGGAATCATAATCTTTTCAGAGATCAATTATTTAATCCACATGTAGTTGTTAGGCTAAATTACACTTTTGGTCTTTTATCTTTGCTCTAGGTTTCACTTTAGTCATTTATCTTTTTTGGTCCGTTTTGGTCCCTCATCTTTCATTTTCGTTTCATTTTGGTCCTTGCTGTTAGTTTTTCTTAACGGATGCCACGCTGGCAGTTAACTGCTGACGTGGCGTCTTACATGTCACTTCTGACTTGGAATTTTTATATGATGTGGCATAGAAAGGACCAAAATGAAACTTAACAAAAACATGAGGGACCAAATTGACAAAAACACACAAATATGAAAAGTCACCCCCAATCTTCATCTTCTTCTTCTCCGGCGAGCCACCACCACCCTCTCCTCCTCAATCCATCGCCACCCCTCTGCTCCACTGCCACCACGCCACCACAACACCAAAATAGAATCATAAATCCCAATCTTAAATCCCTAAATTCCAATCTTAACCATCAAAACACAACAACAGGATGGTCACTGTGAGGCTTCAACTAACATTTAAGATTTAGATTTAGATTGGGATTTAGGGATTTAAGGTTGGGATTTATTGCGTTAAGTTTGTTAGTTTTCACTTATATCTTTGCCTACACTTTTGATCTATTGCGTTAAGTTGATGTTGAGCTCGCTAACGAACTGACATGTTGACACCTATCACGTGATACTTTTTAATGACTATAATGTCAAATCACCTTCCTCTAAAGTAAAGTTGGTGCTCAGCAGGTTAACAGAAGAGCACACACGCAAGCAGGCGAACATGCACACACTCACTAATTACTAATATTTCAACTTTCACTATATCCACTATTAAAAGTAAAATAATTTATCCATTAAACATTATTGAATAATTGGATTTGAAAAAAAAATTAAAATGATATGCAAGTAAAATGATTTGTCTATTAAACATTTTTTAATTACTAATATTACAACTTTAACTATATTTAACAACAAATATTCTAAATAGTTTTATTTCGCTAAATACTACTATCACTTGTAATTTTTAATAAATAGATTTGAAAAAAGTTAATTATTTTTAATTGAATTATAATGGTTATTATATTGTGTTGGTAAATGTTTTTTCATAGTTAAAGTGCAGATAACGGGCGCGGGTACAGACACTTAGGTGCTCAAAGAGTATGGAGACGGGCACTAAAGTTGTTATGAGCTCGGGTTCGGCCACTATTTTCAAACACACACACACACATATGGGAACATAAACTATAGTATTCTACCCAAAGGGTACCCTTGTCATCCCTACTTGTCATATAAGCCGATTTACTAAAGTGGGACGTGATAGTCGGTTAGCGAAAAGTGAAAATAGAGATATAAAGTGGAGACCAAAATTACAAAGAGAAATATAAGTGGTACCAAAAGTTGATGGAATATTAATTTATTAAGGACTAAAAATAAAAATCACGTACATTATAGGGACCAAAAAGAAATCTAACCTTTTGAATTTTCTTACATGAAGTTCTATATAAGATGATAGCCTATGTTGGGTATATGTTGTTAATAAGTCAAGTATTTTATCCTTTTTTTTGTTGTTGATAATATGTGTGGCAACATTCTAGATACAAAATCAAGAAAATCCTCTTATTGAAACCCATCTCGACCTTGAACGTATGTGTGTCGCCAGGGCGGCCCAACATCTTTTGAGGTCTAAAGTAAATTTCAAGATAAGAACTATAAGATAAAAAAATAATGTGAAATTTTAATATCCGGTTCATTATGATTTAAACTCTTTTTTTCTTAGATTTTAATGAAAAAAGTTGTTGAACAAACGTAATGAAATTGTTGTACTATATTCTAAAGTGTGTGTAGATACACTAACCTTTAGGTTAGATTCGCCCCGCCTATTCTAATTAATCAGATGCAATAAGGTGGTCCACAAATCCCTTTCAAGATACTTTAGAATCCTTGATGTGATTTGCACAACCACACTAAGTGTATCGATCAATATATGGTAGTTTACGGAATAAAGTTTATTCAATTAATCTCGTGCAATAGAGAAAAGAAGAAATGGCTTAGAAATAATTTTGGCAGAATTTTGGAGCATGCAAGTATGTATTTTCGTATTGTTTTCTCCCCAAAAGTGTCTCTATTTATAGAGAAATTCATGTCAATTGGTGAATGGAAACAACTTTTGAAAAAGCCTCTACAATGTTAAACCATATCCCTTAGATAGAATTCACGTTCCACTAAAGACCAACTATGATGGTTGGCGTAGCTGTAAAGACATAAACATGTAACCTAGTACATGCAATTTCGAATTTTGTTTACGCTTGTTTTCGTTTTAGATATCCTTTGGTTTGAAAACTTTTTAATATTCAAAAAAGGACGGTGCATGATTCCAGCCCAGGTTACGGCAGCACATATCAAACATCGCAACAATCGAACCAAGCCAAAAACAATGTGTTCTAGACTGGGTTGCGCCCTAGTTTGAATTTGGGCCCAACACAAGCCCAAGCTTGCGAAGCGGAGTCACATCTTGCGATTCCTGCGCTATAGCCTATCTATGGCAGAGATCGCATGCCCAAATGCAACAACGCGAAACTCGCCCTTCCTCCCACACACTGAAACACGCCTAACACCATCTGACTCCTATAAATACCCTTGGATTTATTGCAGCGGCGGCACTTTCTCTCTCTCTCTCTCTCTCTCTCTCTCTCTCTACTCGCACTCGATGTCTCTAGACTAACTTACGCGTCGGAGTGTTTGTGGATACCAACTCCCTTGTCGAATCAGCATGAGGCCCGACTTCACAAGAGCTCAACTGACTTACCAGATCGGCATTCCTAAGTTCGGGTAAGGACCAAACACAATGAAATTATTATATCTTTAACATTACCTAACCGATTCCACGTTTTCAAATATATATTTGGAAATTTCTCCAACACTAGTTAGTCATTACTAGTCCCTCGGAGAATATCGCTTAAAGATTGAAACAAAAAGAGGGGAAGTAATGAATGTTTATGATTCTTTTAAAGAAACTTCATGTATTAGAAAATAAATAATTCAAATTAAGGAGTCCAATTAGTTGAGTTTTACATCATGTACGATATTAACCAAGTTTATGATTTTGATTAAACAATTCCTATTAAATACTTTTTACTTTTGAAGTAAATTCATGGTTGTAGTTATAATGCTTAACATTCACAATCAGTGAAGTGGTTCCAAGATGATAAAACACGCTAGTCAAGGTGGATGGCTATAAGATAAACAAATACTACAGTCCATTTCTAATTAGCATACATTAATTCAAAGCTGTCGCCTGTCACTCGTAACAAAAATCTGTTAAACAATATTAGGGTAGCAAGTTAGGTGAGTAGTAGTAGCTAGTAAATGGTAACCAAACTGAGAGTTTATGCAGCAGGAGCATAATCATAACCAACATCATCATCATCATCATCTCCTTCCACGGATGCAAAACTATAACCTCCATTACATCTAATACGACCATCAGCAATATTTCCGTGCTTCTTGCACAATGGGGCAATATTGACTTCTGAAATGAATGACATGTTTTTAAGACTAAAGAGCAAAATCTAGTGTCTTGAATATTGGAAGAAAACTAGGTAGCAGATAAGAATACTAGTGGTGTATGTATGTTGAGTTTGAGTAGGGATAGAGAGAGACTACTGATGTGAATGTTTATATAAAGGCAAGGGAATGTGTGAGATTTGTTTTGGCACAAGCAAGGCACAAGTGAAGTGTGGGTTTATGGTTGAGGTGTGAGTATGACCCCATTCTAAGATGTGTGTTGTTATATTGTAACCAGCCACATAGGTAATCCAATTGGCACAACTCAGCAGACACGTTGGAGAGATAGCATATCATCCAGGAACAAAACACTATGCATATAGGTTTTGAAGGTGGGTAACAGTAACATAGAGAATCATTAAGTGCAAGGTTGAGTCATTTTATGTGTAACATTAATTAAGGGCAGGTTGGAATCTTTATGTACTATCATTCTTTTTAGGTGAATTGCTGAGATTTTCATTCTTTCTTTTTGGTCCCATTCTTTCCCTCGTGGGACCCTTTCTGCAGTCAATGACAAGGGGAATAAGTTCTAGTTGACCATAGTATTAATTACTTGTGAGTGATACATATAGTATTAAGTAAATGATAAATTTGGTAAAAGGAAAATTAAAATAGGATATGGGACACTTATTTTGGCACCAACACTTAGCAAGTGTGACAATTGTGTTAGCATAGAGGGAGTATTAGCGAATGACAAAACATGCATTTATAGTTTTGAAATTAAAAATGAATAAAAGACATTGTGTGGAGCCAACATTCATTCTAAGTTTCAGAAAATATTTTCACTCCCTCTGTTCTCACTGTGTTTGCAATTCAGTGGATTAGATCTTCAACATGTAAAATCTTTAACTTTTTATTGCATCACACACACTAGAAGAAGTAAAGAACAGATTACAAACAAATTCTCACGTTAAATCACAAGCAGATATATATTGCGAACTCCACACTTATCAACTTTAGGTCTCTTTTTCTTTCGAGAGTATTTAGAAACCTTAGTTGGAGAAGATAAATCCTCAACTTTAGGCCCTGTTGGAATTGATGATTTTTTTTCTTGTCTTAAGTATTTTCAATTTTTGGTCTCTTCCTAGAATGTTTGGGAACCTTAGTAGGAGAAGATAAATCATTAATTTTAGCCCCCTTCGGAATTGATGATTTTTCTTGTCTTCAATATCTTAAGTTTTTTGGTCTCTTCCTAGAGTGTTTGGAAACCTTATTAGGAGAAGATAAATCCTCAATCAGTATCTACAGTTTTTTCTCTCTTCCGAGAGTGTGTGAATCGAAACCTTATTAGGAGATAAATCCTCAAATTTTTGAATTTCAATTTTAGACATATCTTCAAGTTTTGGCTCTTGGACTTTTTCCCTGAAGCAATTTAGATATATTTTTGTTCATGTGAATCATCCTTAACCCTAGGTATCTTCTTTCGAGAGCATTTAGGCTTCTCTTAAGAGTGTTTGGAAACTTTAGTAGAAGAAGATAAATCCTCAAGTTTCTGCTTTCAATTTGAGACAAATCCAAGACATCAGAGTCTTTTAATTTGGACAAATCATCAACTTTTGTCTCATGGACTTTAGCCCCCTGTTAAAATGATTTTGAAACATTCTCTTCTTTTGAATCATCCTTAACTTTAGGTCTCTTTCAAGTGCGTTTAATTGACTCTTGAGAGCATTTGGAAACCTTATTAGAAGAAGATAAATCCTCAAATTTCTGCATTTCAACTTTAGACAAGTCCTCAGCTTTTTGCTCTCATACTTTATCCCCCTCTCGAATGGGTTTATCTCTCCTTCGAGAGTGTTTAGAGATCTTCCTTGCACCAAAAGAATCCTCCACTTTCAAA
The DNA here is from genome assembly GCA_963573325.1 of Astragalus glycyphyllos. Lineage (NCBI taxonomy): Eukaryota > Viridiplantae > Streptophyta > Magnoliopsida > Fabales > Fabaceae > Astragalus > Astragalus glycyphyllos. Next base: position 40,657,358 of record OY754312.1, read on the forward strand.
TTTTCACTATCTTTTACTTCCATTTATTTGCCTCATGTCAAGCACTTTTGCGAGACAAAAGTAGAAGTAGAAGAGACAATATTTCAGAAGAAGCTATTTCAGAACACAACAAAAACACAAGGACAGAAGGGTGTTTCTATGAGGGAGGGAAAGGCTCGAGAAGATGTGGGAGATAGTTCCCAACCCTAAGAATTCAAAAAGCTTTAACGTATTTGTCAAATTTTATGACTTTGCAACAATGCATTTGTGTAAAGACCAAAAATTAGGGTTTGTTGTTTGCAGCAGCAATAATGGCACCGAAGCAGAGAGCACCTAAGGTTAGCAGAACCCCCGAATTGATTAGGGGAATCGGAAAGTACTCTAGGTCACAGATGTACCACAAGAGGGGCCTCTGGGCTATCAAGGCTAGAAACGGCAACGCTTTCCCTCGCCACGATCCCAAACCTAAGCCTGAAACTCTTGCGGAGAAGCCACCCAAATTTTACCTTGCTAATGATGTCAAGAAGCCCATTCGCAACAAGCATAAGCCAAAACCCACTAAGCTCAAGGCCAACATTACTCCAGGGACAATGTTGATTCTTCTTGCTGGTAGATTTAAGGGGTAAAGGGTAGTGTTTTTGATTTTGGGTTGCTTCTTGTAACTGGTCCCTTCAAGATTAATGGAGTTCCAGTGAGGCGTGTGAACCAAGCCTATGTGATTGGAACATCAACCAAAGTAGATGGCCCTGCTGTTAATGTGGATAAATTCGATGACAAATACTTTTCAAAGGAAGTATTGCCTTTATTAAAAGAAGAAGAAGAAGAAGAAAGGAGAAGGAGAGTTCTTTGAAGCAGACAAAAGGAGGAGAAAAATGTATTGCCTCAAGAGAAGAAGGATGACCAGAAAACTGTGGACACTGCTTTATTAAAAGCCATTGAGAGTGTACCATACTTGAAGACATATCTGGGTGTTAGGCTCTCCCTTAAGGCAGGCGTGAAGCTCCATGAGCTAGTCTTCTAGAGGAAAGAGGCTTGTTATATGCTTTTTTTGTATGTTTTTAATTGAACAATCCATACTTTCAATGTCTTAAGTCTTAACTTGAAGAGTCTAGGAAATGGAATTATGTCGGCCTTAGCGATATTCCTTCCTGATTTTTTGTGATTGTGAACGTGTTTATTGATTTTATGAATTTTAGATATTTTGTGGAAAAAAAAATGACTTCGCAACAATCTCGTTACGTTAAACTAACTAGTGGAAAGACGAACACTCTCGTTCACGTCTTTCCCAACCAAAATGATTTTTTATTAAATACTTTTTACTTTTGAAGTAAATTCATGATTGTAATTATAATTATAATACATAACATTCACAATCACTATCACTGTATTATTGGTTCCAAGATGATAAAACAAGCTAGTGAAGGCGGATGGCATAAATTAAAGAAATAAGTATTCCATATATGTTCTTAATCTTTGATATTTTTGTTCCAAAATAATGGTATTTTTAAAAACTCAATGTACAATTTACTAAATTTTTTCAAACATATTGAGTCTTTTAGAGTCTCAAAATATAGATTAAATGTCCTATGACTCTTTTATTTTGACTTTAATTATCTCAAGATAAATTACAAAGGGAATGTGTTATCACAAAGCTAATAAAAATTAATAATACCTTAGTTTGTGTGTAACAAGCCAAATATACCAAAATTTATAAACCGAGGTAGTAGTACATTTCTCATTAGAATACATTAATTCAAAGTTGTCACTCATATAAAAAATCTGCTAAACAATCAGCGATAACATGAGGAGGGTAAGGCAAGTTATAAGTTGATCAGTTGAAGCAACCAAAAAGAGAGAGTTTATGCAGCTGGAGCGTAATCATAACCACCATCATCGTCGTCATCTCCTTCCACTGATACAAAATTATAGTAAATTGGAGAAGAATAATAATCATACTTAATGACAGCAATATTGTTACTCCGCTTCATGCACAATGGGGCAATAATGACTTCTGAAATGAATGACATATACTTAATGACAGCAATAATCATACTTAATGACAGCAATATTCTAATTACTTCCAATATTCAAATTAACCGATACCCTAAAGGCAAAATTAATTCAAAATTTTAATTAACTTTAAATTAATTACATATAAAAAAAGATATGTCATTAAGTGATTGGAAATTCGGTATCATATTCCACAAAACTCTAGGGAGTAGGGATACCTTTGAATCGTATGGCACCCTATGGTTAAGCTTTTCGGCTTTTGGAGTCAAACCGTTGTAGAGTGGCAAGTATCACCCGTATACTCATACATTTTGTGAGAACCAGCCTTCATTCTAAGTTTCAAAATAATATTTCTACTCCCTCTGTTCTCACTGTGTTTGCAATTCACATGCATTCTTCTGACCATGTAATACAATGAAGTGATGAATGTTGCTTCAAAATTGTTAAATCTACAAGAAACAAGTGACCATGACTTAATTACTTTTCAAAGAAAATAAGACCATTTCCTACTTTTTTTGTTTCTTGTGAAAATGAAAGTGATGCGTGTGCCCAATTCTTTAGCTACTTATTCTTTGTAGCTTTTTCTTGATTCACTCTCTTCCCTTCTTTGTAGCTCCCTAACTTCTTTATCATCTTCTTGAGTCCTCTCATACTCTTGCTATTAATATTACCAGCTGTCATGTTTTCCTTCATCATATTAGTGCTGTTCATACCATTCTCAATAATTGTCATATTTGGAACTGTTTCAATATCAGTCTTTTGGTCAATGATTTGAGCTACTGTCATAGTCACTGACGTTGGATTTGCAACTTCTTCTGAACTATTATCAACCGTTGTGTTGAAGCTTGCATCATATTCAAATGAATTCTGTTGATGAGAAGCAGGTATTTGAATTTCATCTTGAACACAAGACGATGCAGTGGCAGAATCAATAACCTCAGTGTCTTTTATTTCTGCATGTTTCTCAGCTTGTTCCTCAAAATCATGTTTCTCATTAGTATCCTTCTGGTGTTCTGATTCATGTTCAGTTACAGCTACATCTAGCAATGAATGTTGAAGAGTGACTTTTTCAACTTCCAGGCTTTCCTTTGTTAGAAACAGAATAACAGAGTGGTGAAATTGGCAACAACCAACTAACTGCTTCATTGAATGATGGGAGTATATACAATAGAAGTGCATTGTGGGCTTTTGCTAAACACACCACAAACAACAATAGTGGGCCTATGTACAATTGGATCAGCTAGAGCCCAATTTTGCCAAGAATACACAATGAATTATTATCTATATACAACAAATCCTCCCTTAATCTCAACTATCACGCTGAGATTACACAGAAAAACAAAACATGAACAAACAATGAACCAATTCAGCATAGAGTAAATGGCAGGGATCACAGCAGCAGAGAACCAAACATCTGCAACTCTTCAAATTGTCAGTCTTGAGAGCCTCAGTCATCACATCAGCTACTTGCTCCTTTGTGTTATTGTACATTAATTCAATCACCTCTTTCTTGGCCAAGTCACGAAGGAAATGAAACCTGATGTCTATATGCTTGCTCCTCCCATGGAGCACAGGATTCTTGGACAATTTTATGGTGGAACTGTTATCACAGTGAATAACAGTGGTCTTCTTCTGTGGCAGACTCAATTCCTCAAGAATTCTCCTCAACCAAATTGCTTCGCAGGCACAAGTAGCAGCAGCAATAAATTCTGATTCAGTGGTGGAGAGAGTAACCACAGGTTGCTTCTTAGCAGACCAGGAAACAACACCAAAGGCAAGTAAGAACACATATCCAGATGTGCTCCTTCTATCATCAACATCACCTGCATAATCACTGTCAGTGTAAGCAGTGAATTCAGTATTCCCAGAGCTCTTGTATTGCACACCAAACTCAACTGTACCCTTCAAGTATCTTAGAATACGCTTAGCTGCTTGGAGGTGGAGCTCAGTAGGGCTTTCCATGTACCTGCTTAACAGTGAGACAGCATAGGTGAGATCAAGTCTAGTTGCAGTTAAATACATCATACTGCCAACTAGTTCCTTGTAGTTGCTGATCTCAACTTTGCCTCCACTCCCTTCCTTTGATAGTTTGGTGCCAAGGCGCAATGGGACTGTGCACTGGTTTGCAGTCTTGCATTCCAAATCTTTCAAGTATATCAGCAGCATATTTGGCTTGGCTGATGGTTATTCCTCCATCATATTGCTTGACCTCCACTCCCAAAAAGTAATTCATCAAGCCCAGATCTGTCATGTCAAAGCTTTCTTTCATGGAACTCTTAAATTCCATAAACATTTTATCACAGTTGCTAGTAAAAATGAGGTCATCCACATACAAACTTACAATAAGAATGGATCCAAGCTCACTGTTTTTGACAAACAGTGTGTTCAGAAGGACAATTATTGAATCCTTCCTTTACAAAATATCCCTCAATTTTGTTGTACCATGCCCGGGGTGTTTGCTTCAATCCATACACTACAAGAAAAATGGGTTTTTCCGGCGACCAAAATCCGCCGGAAATGACCCAAATCCGCCGAAAATTTAGACTTTTCGGCGGGTTTTTGGCGCCGGTAGGAAACGCTTTCCGGGGGATTTTCCGCCGGTAATTTCCGGCGGATTTTAGTCCCTTGGAAAATCCGCCGGAAATTACCGAGACCCGCAGCTAATGCCCCCGAAAAAACAGTCAAATCCGCCGGAAAAACCAAGACCAAAAAAATTCAAAATTCAAAAAATCCGCTGGAAAAACACAAAATCCGCCATAAATCATTTTTTTTACAAAAAGAAAATCCACCGAAAAGACAAATAGTCCGCCAGAAATCTTTTTTTTTTTAAAAAGAAAATCCGCCGGAAAGACAAATAATCTGCCGGAAAGTTTTTTTAAAAACAAAATCTGCCGGAAAGTTATTTAATAATTAATAATATATTTTTAAAAAAACTATTAATAAAAATATTAAATATACTAAACAAGTGAAATATTTAATAAAAAATTATTAAATTAAAATAATATATTTTATTACATTAAATTAATATACGAATTATTAAATTAAAAATTTAATAATATATTTTATTACATTAAATTAATATAATAAATTAAATATACGAATTAAATATAAAAAATTTAAAAATAAATATTAAATTATTTAATAATATTAAATATTAAATTATTAAATTATTTAATAATATTATTTATTACATTAAATTAAAAATATTATGAAACTTTATTTTGATTGTAAAATAAAAATTAATAATTAAATTAAAATAATAAATTAAATATACGAATCAAAATCAATAACCGATCTGCAAACGATATAATTTAATTGATAACTTAAATATCCAAACAAGTGAAAACTTAAAGATCCCAACAAAGTACGCTAATATTCATAACCAATACAAATTAAAACTTAAATATCCAAACAAGAAAATAACACAAGTGAATGCTACTAGGGTGGGGGCTGGTCTGAATCATCGCTATGATAATAGCTGCCACCTGTGGTGTCATCTGATGCAAGAAAAGCACTAATATGATCGATATTCAGATCGATACTTGAGTTGAATGGCTGCTGGGAGTGCTGAACCTGCTGGGGTGGATACAGCTGGTATGGTTGCGGCAAGGGTGGATAGTGTTGGGGTTGTGGATACTGCTGGGGGTACTGAGACCATGGCTGAAATGCACCGCCAAAATGCTGTTGCAGCGGCTAGGATGGCGCCATATGTGATGATGACGGCCTCGAGTGCTGCTGAGACAGCTGACTTAACAATTGATTATAGCGCTCCTCGTTTAGCATCTTCTTCATCATCAACTTCGTCGCCGGTGTTTGGCTCATCACATAAACGAGTAATGGGTTCAACTTGAATCACTTCATTTACATTAGACATCTCATCCATTTGATATGGCACATCTTCCACTGTGTCATCATTTGTCTCAATGCGACCTTTTGGCTTTGATGGATAAGGGACATAATAGACTTGTCTCACATTTTGTGCAATGACGAAAGGATCATACAGTCGATATCTACTATTCATTTTAATGTCCACTGTATTTGACTTTTGATTCACCCTTGTTCCTCGAGAAGACCGATCAAACCAACCACAATAAAAAACCACTACCTTCTGACTAAAATCTAGATGGGGGTACGCAAGTTCGTATATGTATTGAACAACACCATAAAAATCATCTTCACCTCCTTCAGTGACACCCTTCATGTAAACACCACTATTGATTGTTTCTCTGCCCTGTGTCCATTCATTGGTGTGAAATTTGTAACCATTGACAAAGTATGTGTGCCATTCTCTAACACACTTCGAGGACCGTCGGATAAGTTCCGCAAGTGTTGGTTGGCAGGAGTTGGTAGGAGGGCATAAACACGTTGCCTAAACCACATTGGAAAATGTGCATTAATATGAGCAGAAGATTGATCTTCACTTACTTCCTCTGATGACAAGAAATCCCTAATTAAAAAGAGATAATTAATTGTTACACAACCGTCAACATTAATTAGTATCTAATTAAGATTGATAGTTATTAATGCACGTTGAGGAATACATACTCAATGAATGGTTGCACCTCAGAACAGTTTATCAACACATGAACATGTGCTGAATTTAACTCTTCTTCGGTTAGCCAGTGAATTGACTCCTTCCCAAATGGACGACCAGGTAGACAAAAGACAGACAAAGCTAAATGATGTCTAGGACAATCAATATTCATTTCATTTCGACTGCTTCTTGGAGCAAATTCACTCTTGAAATAATAAGAACAAAAATGGGTTGTTTCACGGTGTAAGTAAGAAGCACATATCGATCCTTCAACTCTAGCTTTGTTTTTCACCGATCTTTTGGAATCACCCATGAACCTAGAGAAAACGATATGTTAATTAATATAATAAACATAAACTTCTTTTTTTGCTAGATCGATTATGATAATAAACTGACCTTTCAAACGGATGCATCCATCGGTATTGGACAGGTCCGCCAAGTTTAGCTTCATATGCGAGATGCACCGGTAGATGTTCCATAGAATCAAAGAAACCAGACGGAAATACTCTCTCCAACTTGCATAAGATAACTGGGATGTCTTGTTCCATTTTTGTAAGATCATCAACTTTTAGCATTGCAGAACACAAATTCTTAAAGTATTGACTAATTTCAATGAGCGGATTCAAAACGTGTGTCGGCAACGAACTAAAAGCGATGGGAAGTAAACACTCCATGAATACATGACAATCATGGCTCTTCATCCCATGCAACCTCCCATTACCCACATCCGCACATCTAGTTAAATTGGAAGAATAACCATCTGGCATTTTCAACTCTTTTATCCACCGATAAACTGCTTTCGCTTGTTTGGTAGATAAAGTATAATTGGCTTTAGGTTTCAATGTCCTAGTACCTTGCTCAACCAACAACAAATCCTTTCGTCTACAATAATGATCTATGTCCCTCCTAGCTTTCTCATTATCTTTCGTTTTACCTTTCACGTTCATGACAGTGTTAAATATGCTGTCAAAGAAATTCTTTGCTATATGCATTACATCGAGATTGTGTCTCAATAGATTATCTTTCCAATATGGAAGTTCCCAAAAAATACTTTTTTTTCAAATTATGCCATTGTCCATAGCCTTCTGGACGAGAAACAACACCCGCTACAACTTCCACAGGAGGAATATCCTTAACATTGTCCCAAACTTCCTCCGGTGTCAAAATACGAGGAGGTCCATCTGTTTCAACATTTTCCTTGATAAATGCATACTTCTGCTTTCGAAAAGGGTGATCCATAGGTAAGAACCTACGGTGCGAGTCAAACCACGAAGTCTTTCCTCCGTATTTAAGAGTAAAAGCCTTTGTGTCAACCATGCAAATCGGACATGCCATCTTACCATGTGTCCCCCAACCAGACAACATTCCATATGCAGGGAAGTCATTAATGGTCCACATCAAAGCCGCCCTCATCACAAAATTTTGTTTGCGTGCTACATCATAAGTTAAAACACCATTGCACAGTCTTTTTAGATCATCAATCAAAGGTTACAAATATATATCAATACCAGCTGTTGGATTACTTGGCCCTGGAATAATAGCATTTAAAAACATGTATGGTTTAGACATACACATTTCTGGGGGAAGGTTGTACGGGGTAACAATAACGGGCCAACAAGAGTACGGTGTTGTCGAGGCTTGAATATATGGTGTGAATCCATCAGAGCATAAACCAAGCCGAACATTCCGTGGATCAGTGGCAAAATCTGGATGAACACGATCAAAATGCTTCCAAGCCTCACCGTCAGATGGGTGACTTAATTCACCATACTTGTTTCTATTTTGATAGTGCCACGTCATTTTACCCGCGGTCTCCATTGAAGTAAACATCCTCTGTAGCCTTGGTATAAGCGGCAAATAGAACATTGCTTTTCGTGGAACCGGTTTGCCTCTACTCATCCCTTTCCTGCTAGCACAATAGCGTGGCTCTCCATAAATCTTGCATTCCGACAACTCTCCATCATTTATGCCAAACTCATTGTTATAATAGAGCATGCAACCAGAGACACAACAATCAATTCTTTTAGATTTTAAGCCAAGCTTCGATACCAATCTTTTAGCATCATAATAACTATGCGGCAAAACTCCTCTAATGGGAGTTGCATCCAACATCATTTTAGTCATATATTCCACGTAAAATAACTCAGCAACATTAAACTAAGACATAGGACCCAACAACCGATCACACATTGATAATTTAGAGTCTTTAGATCCTTCAAATAATGGTTTATTTGTCTCACTCAAATACATGTAAAATCTTTGAGCTTCCTCATTTGGAACCTCTTCAGCATCATATTCAGGCTCTTCAAAATCCAAATTTACTCCAACCGCATCAGATATCATTCCCTGATAAACTTCTAACGGTTGAATAATTTCGCCTCCAGACGTAGCCGCTGGATAATTACTTGTTGTGGGAGCTACTACTTCAACCGGAACATTAACTGCACGAACAGCTACCCCTGGTGCTCCTTCGCCGTGACGACTCCATATAAAATAATTTGGCCTAAACCCATTATTGTACAAATCAAGTCTGACTTCATCATCATTTTTTATAAATTGAAATGAACATTTCAAGCACGGACATCTAATTCCGCCTTGTCGCGCAAATTCTTCATGTTGCTTAGCACAAAAAATAAACTCTTCTACTCCGTGTACAAAACGCCGCTTTAAACCAGCTCTTCCAGGAAACAACCGATCATACATCCAACTACGATCCATGTTTTCTGAAACTACGTACTATAGTTCAATAAAAATTAACGTTATCTACGTTTTATATTTACATATACATGCACATATACATACACTAACAATGTAAACATTAAATAAATTACTACGTTTTAAACAAACCGTACTTATTTTTATTTAACAATAATCAAATACAACATTTTTTATAGATTTATATATTAATTATATTATATTACAAAATAATTATAATACCAATAATTATAATACACGTTTTATATTATATTATATATGATATTTTTTGATAAATATAAATATATTATTAACAACTATATTAATAACTCTATTAGTATTACGCATTTTAACTAACAACATAAATAATATACTTACTAAATAATAACTATAAATTACTACGTTTTAAACAAACTATCAAATTTTTTGTTAATATTAAATTAAATGTAATTATTCAATGTAAATGAAATAAACTATCAAATATTCCTTTCAAATATATATTGATATATTAAGTGAATAATACATATATATTATGTGAATAATTCATATATTAAGTAAATATACATATACGTGAATAATACGTATTTATCTAAAAATATATATTGATATATTAAGTGAATTATACATATATATTAAGTAAATATAATTTCTATTTTTAATTTCTTTTTTATTTATTATTTATTTATTTAAAACTTTTTAAAGTAAATATATTATATAGTATTTATCTAAAAATTAATAAGAACAAGAAATTAATAATATTTCGCATTTATATAAAAATATTTAAATAAACTAAAAAGTAGTTTTATTTTTTATCGTATTAAAAAAATTAAAAATACTAACATAAATTAAAATTATAAAGAGAAATTAAAAAGTAAATTAATAAATACATTAATTCTTAGACTTATTTTAAAAATTAAATATAAATTAACAATTACATTAGTTTTATTTCGTATTATAACTAATATTAACTAATAATATTAACTAAAATATTATAAAATTTTATTAACTAATATATTAATTCGTTTTTATTAACTAATATTAACTAATATATTATAAAATTTTATATTTAATTATTGAATAAATTCTAACTAATAATATCAAAAATAACAAGTAATAACTTCGATAACTAACCGGTAGTCAAGAGAAGACTCTGGCTTGATGCTAATCCTGCACTCCTTCGAACAAAAATGAGAGAGAACCAAACTCAAACAACTCCTGAATAAGACATAAACAAAAAACTATTAACAAGTGAAAAAATGAAGAAGTGAAGAGATTTGAAGAAATTTCGGATGTTATAAACATACCTTAGAAGAAATTTGTCAAAGAGGGAAGAGATTTTGTAGAGAGAAGAAGAGGATGTGAAGAAATGAAGAAGTTGTGAAGTGAGGTAGATGTGAATTCGAATTATATAGGAGGAGAGGTATTCCAACGGTTACAAAAAAAATCCGCCGAAAATGGGGTTACCGGCGGATTTGAAATTTTGAATTTTGAATTCCGCCGAAAAGTGGCATTGCCGTCGGATATAATGGCGTTTCTGGCGGATCTGAAATCCCCCGCAAAATGGGGTTTCCGGCGGATTTTGTCAGTCAAACTATTTTCGGCGGATTTGGGGAATACCGGCGGATCCGGAATCCCCCGCAAATGTCTTTTCCGGCGGTTCCTTGGCCTTTCCGGCGGATTTTGAATTTTAAAATTCCCGCTTTTCCCCTAAAATCCGCCGGAAAGTACGGTACCGGCGGATTGTTTTAAAAAAAATGGAAATGCACCGAATATATCCGCCGGAAATGGATAAAAATCCGCCGGAAATTTACTGTCGGATAAAAATCCGCCTGAAACTCCAACAAATCCGCCAGAAACTCTTCGTGGGACTAAATCCGCCGGAAATCCAAAAATCCGCCGAAAACTTTTTGGCGGATTTAAATTCGCCGGAAAGTCGTGGCCAGTAAATCCAATTATTCTTGTAGTGATAGAGAGATTTCCTTAACTTGTAAACTTTATCCTCATGTCCCTTCTTCTTGTAGCCTAGAGGCTGATCCACATAGACAGTTTCTTGGATTTCACCATGGAGGAACGTACTTTTTACATCAAGCTGATAGATCTTCCAACCTTTGAGAGCAGCTACAGTAATGACAGTTCTGATGGTATCCCATGTTGCTACAGGAGCAAAGACTTCTCTATAATCAACCCCATGCCTTTGAGTAAATCCCCTTGCAACTAAATGTGCCTTGAACTTTGATAACAATCAAATATGATTGTTATTACCTCTTATTTCAAACTTAAATCATTGATTATTCGCAAGCAATTTAGTGATTAAATGTTGTAAATATGTTAGTTTAGAATAATTTAAGGTGCAAGCTTTATTTTGTTATAATGGGCACTTTGGTGCCCAAATTGTGGTCTAATGCGTTTGTTTAATTGCTGCAGCACTTATTGTGGCAGCAATGCCAAATTACACAACATGAGAGAGAAGGCAATGGAAAACACGGAAATATTGGCAAGGACACTTGTCAGCTGTCACCCATCATCAATGTGCGTGCCAATCATTGAAGATTCCTTGGTGACCTAGTGAATTGGGTAGAAAGGACATTTTGCCCTCAAAAAGGACAAAATGCGCCTCCCCAATTAGGGTTACCTCTCATCCCTAGCCTCCTCTATATAAAGGACCACATTCTCAGAATTAGGTTAAGCCGAATTTCAGAGGTATAGGAATAGCCTCTTGATTTCGTGCCTCCATTGTTACTTAGAATCAGTTGCTGGAATATTGATTGCTGCAGCAATACTGGAACTACTTCAATTTCGAAGGAGCTGCATTTTGAGAGCTGGAATTGCTTGGTGGATCACCATTGAAGCTGTCTCAGTATCAAGACTTGTAGTTGAACTTCTCTTCTCGGGTTTTAGTATGAAATTCCTACTTCCCTTGATGTTTAGTTTAGTTGTAATGTTGTGTAAGCTCAATATGAGCTAAACCTCTGTAGTTGGGATGCTATTATGAATTTAATGAAGTTAATTTGTTCTTGATGCTTATGTTATTGTGTTGAGCACTTTATCTTGTGTGTTTTACTACATCCATCTTAGCTTAGGGTTGGCCGTCTAATCTAAGTAGAAATACATTCACAGGAATGGTTTGTATTTATATCTCACAAGATGACATGGTATGTTGCACTATAGGAATATAGTTGTTCCTTGCTTGAGTCCTAGGAATAGGAGAGGCATAAGCCATGAGGTACAACACTTAGGTGTAAAGCTGCTTGTTCTCCAGTAGCCTAGGGAAATAATCCTTTCTGAATTAGGAATAATTTGGGAGGACTAAAGCCTAGTGTTAAGCATTAGGAATAATGCACAATTGCGGCAGCACCTAGTGCTGCAGCACTTAGCATAGCGTTTTGAGCATTTTAATGGATTTATTGAAGTACTGCATCTCAACTTCTCCCAAATCTGATTTTCATTACCCTGATACTTTTTACCTTTATTGTTTGTTACCCAAAATTGTGTGTCATTTACTTTTTACCCCAAATCACTATTGTTACATTGATTAAACATTTGTTTACAACTGAATCCTCGTGGGAACGATCTCACTTATTCACTATATTACTTATTGCGGTTGTGTACACTTGCACAAGAAACAATCACGTTTCTACGCAACAAACTTCTCTATTTCTCCCTTCTCATTCAGCTTGGTTTTGAACAGCCACTTCACACCAATTTTCTTGACACCTGGTGGAAGGTCAACAAGTTCCCATGTCTGATTTTTCTCAATGGCTTTAATCTCTAAATCCATAGCCTTTCTCCATTTTTCACTTTTCACAGCCTCTTCAAATGTGATAGGGTCCTCTATTTGACTTATTACTGCCAAATTAAACTCATCAGTTAATTCTTCTTCAGTGTAGAAGTCACTCAAATAGGATGGCTTCTTCTTTGCTCTTCCTGGTGGGAACTCTTCAGAAGTTTCATTCTCTGTAATGGACACTGTGTTTGGTAATTCTGCAGTGTCACTGCTAGAGGTGTCTATATTCTGGGGAGTGTTATTCTCCACATTCTCAGTAACAGTGGGTGCATCATCATCACCAGATCCTTCACCATTAGTTTCAGGTGTTCTCTGGTCATCCTCTCCCATATCAACCAAGTTCTATGTTATTTTCTCTTCTCCTTTATTCCAATCCCGCTTCTCTTCTTCACTAAACACTACGTCTATGCTGCTATAGATTTTGTTAGTTGAGGGATCAACTAACCTATACGCCTTTGATTCTTCACTTATGCCAAGTAGCACACACTTTACACTTCTCTTATCAAGCTTCTTTCTCAGGTTTTCAGGTACATGCACATGACCAATGCACCCAAACACTCTAAGAAAGTGAACTGAAGGTTTGATGCCACTCCATTTCTCTTCTGGTGTCATGTCTTCAACTGCTGCAGTAGGACTCCTATTTTGAAGGAATACACTCCACCTTACTGCCTCTGCCCAGTACCCCTTAGGAAGATCCTTTTCATTCATCATAGCCTTTACCATATTCAGAATTGTTTTGTTCTTTCTTTCTGCCACCCCGTTTTGCTGAGGTGTGTAGGCAGCAGTGAACTGCCTTTTTATCCCATTTGCAGAACAAAACTCATTGAAGTCTATAGAGGTGAATTCTCCCCCGCTGTCAGTACTCAAGCAACCAATTTTAGCACCAGATTCATTCTCAACAGCTGACTTAAACAATTTAAAAGTTTCGAAGGCTGCAGACTTCTCAATTAAGAAGTACACCCAACATTTCCTTGTGAAGTCATCTATGAAGGTGATGAAGTACCTCTTCTTTTTATTTGATTCAGGCTTCAAAGGACCACAAATATCAGCATGTATTAGTTGAAGTTTCCTCTCTGCTCTCCAAGAGGATGCCTTTGGGAATGGTTCCCTGTGTTGTTTACCAGCCATACAGTCATCACATACCCTGTTAATGTTTCCTAATTCAGGCAGGCCCTTGACTAGGTTCTTTTGGCTAAGTTGACACAACCCACTATACAGTGACAAAGGTGAGCACTATCATCAACAGTCACTTTACAACAGACAGGTTCCACAATAGTAGGCATGATAGGAAACATTTTGTTTGATATCATCTTAGACTTAAAACAGCAACCCTTTCTTCTTATGAGTCACTCTGCAAAAATCATCCTCAAACTCAACTTTTAACCCCTTTTGTTGAAGCTGCCCAACACTTAAGAGGTTATTCTTTAATTCTGGGATCCAATATACTTCAGTTATCACATAATTACACCACCAATTTCAATTTTTACAATACCTTTACCCATTGGTAGCATTTTTGAGTCATCTCCTAGCTTAACACTAGTCTTGTAATTCTCATCTAAGTCATGGAACCATTCTTTAAAGGCACACATGTGATTACTACAACCAGAGTCTAGGAACCATACCTTTTTCATGATCTGCTTGGTGACTTTCTTTCCTTTGGTTTGCCCTTCTTTCATGTTTGCTTGCACCATTAGAAGCACCTCATTGATGATCTTCTTGGTGAGTTTCTTGGGTTTGGTTGATTGTGCCATCAGAAGCACCTCTTCTCCTTCATCAAACTCTGCAAAGTTCATGCTCTCTTCAAGGTTTGGACATTCAGATCTATAATGTCCCATTTTTCCACACTGATAACATTCAATGTTATCCTTGTTCCAATTTTGCCTGCCACGACCTTTTCCTCCACGGCCACTGGAGCGACCTCTTCCCCTATTTCCTCCTCTGCCAGCATTCAGATTCGATCGAGTTTGTGACTTTCAGTACCTGTTCCTCTTCTTTCTGTCCCTTCATTCTTTGCTCTTCAACGAGAAGGCTACTCTGAAGATCATTAATGCTGAGTTTCGTTACATCGTTTGAATGTTCAATCGAGCAAATGACGTAGTTGAATTTTTGTGTCAAAGATCTAAGGATCTTCTCAACTACTGTCTCTTGTTCGATCTTTTCCCCAAACATCTTCATTATGTTGACGAT
Source organism: Astragalus glycyphyllos (assembly GCA_963573325.1). Taxonomy (NCBI): domain Eukaryota; kingdom Viridiplantae; phylum Streptophyta; class Magnoliopsida; order Fabales; family Fabaceae; genus Astragalus; species Astragalus glycyphyllos. Next base: position 40,672,546 of record OY754312.1, read on the forward strand.
CGCGAGGGTTCTTGCAAAATACTCGTCGATTGCCTCTCCTTCCTTCATGTTTAGCACTTCAAATTCCTTGCGCGTCGTGTTCAATTGAGCACGTTTCACCTTCGAGGAACCCTCGTATTTCTTCTTCATAGATTCCCAGATGTCCTTTGATGAATCCTTGTTGAGGATTGTTTCTAAGATGCTTCTGTCAATCGCCTGAAATAGGTATTTTTTTGCTTTAAGGTCTTTCAACTTGCTTTCTTCCGCCATCTTCGTTTGCTCCGCCGTAGTGTTCTCCAGTGCCACGAACACGCCTTTCTCCACCAGGTTCCAGTATTCTTTCGAACAGAGAAGATTCTCCATCAACATGGCCGAATGACTGTAATGGCCATCAAATTTAGGTACCGAGGGTTGCAAGTAGTTCGCTTCCTTTTCCGCCATTGTTGTTGCTCAGAGTTCTTCAAATCTTATACTCAGATTTCACTTTCAAGAATCAATTTCACTCTCAGGCCCCGATTGGGGCTCTGGTACCAACTGTTAGAAACAGAATAACAGAGTGGTGAAATTGGCAACAACCAACTAACTGCTTCATTGAATGATGGGAGTACATACAATAGACGTGCATTGTGGGCTTTTGCTAAACACACCACAAACAACAATAGTGGGCCTATGTACAATTGGATCAGCTAGAGCCCAATTAGCCAAGAATACACAATGAATTATTATTATATACAACATCCTTTTGGTCTGCAACAAAGGATTCAATGATCACTTCATCACTTATATGAAAAATTGGTACTACTTAAGAAAATGCTATTCATGAGAAGTGAAAAGAAACAAGTGCCAGACTTCAGAATATTTTACATGAAACAAACACCAAATTTGATCAAATAGCTAAGGTCCATCTAGTACTCTCAAATATCATAATAATACAATATAGTCCTCTATATAGTATTGGTTAGCATATATACATTATGGTCATTTCTTCTCTATGTAGCATCGACACTTCAGGTGGAAGACGTGTCTGGTGTCCGACGCGTGTTGTATCGGTCACCGACATTAACATTTCAATTACTTCTAATTTTCATATTAAAACTAGTCCTACATGTCTGTGTCGTGTTCGGTGTATGGTGTTGGCATGTTAGTAAACCATACAGGCACAACTAGTCAAAAATTGTATAAAAACATAGATATTTAATATCATTAGTATTTTTTTATGCATTATCAAGTTTATATTGATTGATAGATTAAATACTTTTCTTACACAACAATTCTTCTGTTATGTACTGGCTGAGACCATTTGTCAAAGCAGATGTTGAGTTCAATGAAGCTTTTAATAAGCAGGGAGCCTGCACCATGCAATCAAATATTAAGAAGTGTGAATGTGATACAAGTAATATTAGTAAGATGAAAGACTATCCTATATGAAGTTTCAAGCACTGGCTTACCTCATTCGCACCAATGGGAATGAGCCTTTCCTCCAAGTCACTAATAGGAACTTTCATATTCTCTAGATATGAAAAACCATCAACACATGGCATTGGAATCACAACCAAGTCATCTGTCACCATGTACTTCATTGGTCCTCTAGCAAATCCTCCAGAACTATATGATTTCCCTGTAGGGGATTTCGTACTAGTGCGAACTTGTAACTTGTATGAAATTTGAAGATGATGTGATTGTTGAAAAGGAGAAAATTGCAAAGGTCGTAAAGTGTCTAATGGAAGGGGAAGAAGGTAAGGGAATGCATGAAAGAATGAAGAATTTAAAGGATGCTGCTGTTAAGGCAATACAAGATGGTTCTTCCATAAAGACCATGTCTCATTTGGCTATCCAACGGGAAAATTTTGGTGAGGTTTAGAAAAATAAAATTCCTTTGAAGTAGTTTTTTCTTGAATTCACGATCTTCCTACTAAGTTACCTTTTGCATATTTTTTTAAGGTTTAAATATGTATTTAGTCCCTGCAAATGTCCCTGTTTTTCGATTTAGTCCCTGCAAATTTTTTTTTTAAATACGTCCCTGCAAAATAACTTTTCTTTTAAATACGTCCCTACAAAATAAAATTTTTAAAAACGTCCCTGCAAAATAGCTTTTTTTTTAAATACGTCCCTACAAAATAACTTTTTTTTTTAAATACGTCCCTGCAAAATATCACAATTTTTTTTTTGTTGGGACGTATTTAAAAAAAAAGGTTATTTTGTAGGGACGTATTTAAAAAAAAGTTATTTTGCAGGGACGTATTTAAAATTCCAACTTTCGGAAGGGCATATTCAAAAAAAAGTTATTTTGCAGGGACGTATTTAAAAAAAATTTGCAGGGACTAAATCGAAAAACAGGGACATTTGCAGGAACTAAATACATATTTAAACCTTTTTTTAATTTGTTTTCTTTTATGAGGTGAAATTGCCATTGTATGATTTCTAAAATGTATTGCATCTTGAGTACTTTCATGCTCCCATCCACTTTAGGGGAGAGCTTTAAAAGATGATGAACACTTAGCAATCAAAATTTAAGGAAAGGTATTCATTGGTTAAATTGGGAGAAGTTAACTATATGAGAAAAGAATATGGAGGCATGAGTTTTCATTATTTACATGGTTTTAATTTAGCTTTCTTAAGAAGGAGTCAAAAATAATGAACCACACTGATATTATAGTTGGTCGTGTTTTCAAGGCCAAATATTTTTTGGATAGTGACTTTATAGAGGCTCGCTTGGGCCGTAATCCCAACTACATATGGTGTAGTATCTACTCTTCACGGGTGGTGGGTAATTTGGGAGCCAGGTGGAAGTTAGGCAATGGGAACCATGTTTCGGTATGGAATGATCAGTGGCTGAAATGTAGGAAAGATGCTTTTATTCAATCTCCCATAGTTTCCGGAACGAAAAATATGAAAGTTGGAGAACTTTGGAGAGACACAAAGGATGGATGGAATGAAACTCTAGTAGACTTGCTTTTTACTAATCATGAAGCGGCTCTTATAAAGAAGATGGCAATCCATAATTTGAGTGGGGAGGACAAGCTTGTTTGGTTGAGAAGTCGAGATGGGGTGTAATCAGTTCATTCCACTTATTTGGGGATCATGGAGGATTTAGTCGATAGCTCTCATCTTAGAATTCAAGGAAACTGGATGCTGATTTAGAAGCTTTAAATACCACCATGCTCCCATCCACTTTAGGGGAGAGCTTTAAAAGATGATGAACTCGTAGCAATCAAAATTTAAGGAAAGGTATTCACTAGTTAAATTGGAAGAAGTTAACTAAGAGAAAAGAATATGGACGCATGAGTTTTCATCATTTACATGGTTTAATTTAGCTTTACTCGACCATAGATGAGGTTGTTACATTGCAAGCAGACCTCCACTCAGCACGACGATATCATTTCACGAGCCTTAAAGAACAGGGAGAAGCCGAGATCAAAAAAGAAGGAGCAAGCAGAACAGGGAGAGCAACCAAGTCAATGTGGCCGACCTGGACACTTGTTACGACCCTGGTAGCGAAGAGGAAGAAGGCGGTGACGCCTTCACCAGAGAAGTGAAAAAGCAGATAAAAAGGCCAGAACGACGAATTCCTACAAGTACAACTAGAAGACGACCCCACAAAAACGGTCAGAATGGGAGCCGATCTCCCAGAAGATGTGAAAGGAAATCTCGTCCAATGTTTAAAAGAGCACACTAAGTTGTTTGCATGGAGTGCGGCTGATATGCCGGGAATCCCACCGGAGGTAGTGTGCCATCATCTAGAAGTAGATCCACAAGCAAAGTGGGTCACCTAAAGACGGCGTGTTCAGAAAGAAGACAAAGCCCAAGCCGCCATCAAAGCGGTCGAGAATCACATTGAAGTTGGATTTGTAAAAGAAATAAAATACACAACCTGGCTTTCCGAAACATGCCTTCCCGGTCCCTAGCATCGACAAGCTTGTGGAAAATGTGTCCCATAAAGGAAACTATTGATATCGTGTCATGCCGTTTGGGTTGAAAAATGCAGGGGAAACATATCAGAGGATGATGTTTAAATTGTTCCAGGCTTATATAGGACCGATGGTTGAGGTATATATGGATGACATGATAGTCAAGAGCAAGGCGAACACAGACCCCATGGTCGACCTATGTGAGGTGTTCGTTGAGGCTCGAAAAAACTCTCTAAATTGATCCTTGAGAAATGCAAATTTGGGGAGAGGGCCGACAAATACCTAGACTTGTATTTGACTGAGAAGGGAATTGAAGCCAACCCTGACAAGTGTAGGGAATATGATTGCAGTCTTTACCCCAATTCATTGCAAGAGCAGCAAACAAGTCGCTTACCCTATTCAAACTACTCAAGAAATGGGTGGAGTTTCAATGGTCACTTGAATGCGAGCAAGCTCTAGATCAGCTCAACCACCAACCCTAACCAAACCAGAGCATGGGGAGACTTTATATCTCTACTTGGCGATCTCGGATGAAGCATTGAGTGTTGTCCTCATTCGAGAAAATGATTCCATACAATACCCCATCTACTTCGTTAGCAAAGTTCTACGAAGTCCTGAACTCAGATACTAAAAGGTTGAAAACTTGGCCCTGGTATTGGTGATTTCTGCTCGACGCTTGAGGTTGTATTTGAGCCATCAGATCATCCTCAGAACCAACCAGCCGATTAGACAAATTCTCCATTGACCTTGGTAGGCCGAATGATAAAGTGTCGGTTGAGCTCTCAGAGTTCGGTATCAAGTACGAAGCTCGGTCACCAGCAAAGGCGCAAATCTTGGCCAATTTTATTGCTGAAATGACCCCATCCCTAGAGGAGAAACCCCAACCTGTCTGGACCCTGTATATCGATGGCTCGTCCAACAGTAAAGGATGTGGAGCGGGTTTGATACTCTAAAACTCTGAAGGCTTGGTGGTGGAGGTCTCACTCACCTTATCTTTCTCCACATCGAATAACCAGGCAGAACACGAGGTGTGCATTGCAGGCTTACTACTTGCCCATGAATTTAATGTCGCCAGGGTCGAACTCCACTCCGATTCCCTCCTAGTAGTTGCAAAGATAAAAAAGCTGTTTGATGTGAAAGACTCAATCCTTCAGAAGTACTACCCTGAAGTGAAACACGTGCCACGGTCCGAGAACTGTTAACTTTTCGGCAAGTGTACTGAATCATTGCAAGTAATATTAAAACGGTAAGACCGAGTGTCGAACTCAGGGATTGCGATTAATTATCAATTTAATTAATTACAAAAATGTTGAAAATAAGTAGTGATAGATAATAACCGAAAAAGATTAAATGTGAGAGTAAAATGCGAGAGTAAAAGTGGTTAGGAAACGAATCCTCTCCCCTACACTATCATGCACAATACCATCGGTCAACTCCAATTTAATTACCCAAATAAAAGATTCAATTAAACTATTACAGATTAAGGACAATCCCTTGCCTCAAAACCCTTTTTATCTAATGGAAAACCCTAATTCCTTAAGTGTATCACCACGAAACAAAGCATTAAACACGGAGAATTAACGGAATTCATGATAATAATCTCATATTCCTATGATCATCACACTCATGACTTTAAACCCCAATATCCGGAAAACATAACCCATCTCCCAATGGTGAAAGTAAACCCTAATTCATTACAACAACAATAATTATTGTAAAGCAATAAGAACCAAGGTAAAAGCAAATTTAAAAGGATAAGTAAATTGTATTGACCATAACAATGGAATCACATGATACTTTTGGAGAGATTCATCTCTTCCTAACCCTAAGAGAATTAGCTACTCATGTTCAAAGTATTGAAAGACAAAGTAAAAGAGAAGTTACGCAAAGAGGAGTGCATTGGGTCCTTCAAATCCTTGTTCCTAAGTGTAGAGAAGCTCCAAATCTTTCTCTTTTTCGCAGCTCCAAAACCCTATTTCCGCCTCCAAGAAGAATGCCCCAAAAATTTTGATTTTTCACTTAAATTGCTGTCAAATCTGCAGACGTTCGCGACGCGATGGCAGAGTTTTTGCCTGGTTCGCAACGCGATATTGCCTGGTCGCGACGTTAAACTACACAGATTTTTCTCTTCTTTTCTCTGTTGTGTCACTAGGCAAGCTGTCTGGTTCGCTAGTTGACTAAACATCAAATTGAAGGTTTTCTTTTACAATAAGCACTAGAGAAGAGGATAATAACTTACAATGGAATCCTAATGACATCAATTGAAATCTATGCTATTTCCTCGTGACAATTGACCGAACCACAGTCAATTGACCGTAACAGTATACATATGACGATGAGTCAACACAACTCCAAACTTGGAGTTTTGCTTGTCCTCAAGCAATCATTCAATTCAGGTTGTGGCGATTTTTTTTACTTAAGCTTTCACACCTTTCACACATACCATTGGACACTTCAACACATCAAAAGCCATCATATTGCATAGTGTACATTGATCAGCAAGACAAATCGAATCGGAAAACACAAGATCATATAAAGGCAAAAATTCTCAAGTTCTCTGTTTTCACACATCTCACTAATTTGTCTCTCTTCTCAACAGTGTATAAGGTAATCACTCAATTCACAGTACATGCATCATCGTTTCATAGGCTTGAACAAGTTCTAGAAAAGTCTATTCATATTGATATGCACACACTATTCGAGGACTTAAGGGTTGTAATGGGGCTTAGGTAAGGGTGGATATTATTTGGGTAAGTAGGTTAAAATCTTGGAGTTCGGCACAATTCCCACTATTCTCACACTTTAAACAATCTCACTAAGAGAAGGATTTTTTTTTTATATATATATACATATTTTTTTTCCTTCTTGTATATATATCTAAGATTTTTTTTTTCCCTTTCTCTTGTATATATCACCCCAAACTTCATTTGTTGCTATTCCATGAGCAACCCCAAACTTAGATGTTTCCCACACTTGCATACATTTTCTACCTAACTCCAAGTCAAGAGAACAAACTATGAATTTAGTTTGCCTGGTGCGATCTATGTCAGAACAAAACAAAAAAAAAACATTTAGGCTCAGAGGGGCTAGTGGTGTGCGAAAAAGTGTGCAAGTATACACAGTCACAAACAAGTAGTATAAAATATCGAACCCACAGGGATTGGATTAATTCTTGTAGCTCAAAATGTATAAACTAGTGCAAGCTATCCTACTCACAATTTTGGGGTGATGTAAATAAGTAAACAGATTGTAAATATGCAAGAAAATGTAGAAGAAATCAGTTGAGAATGATAGTTGAGATGTCTTCACCAAATAAGTCACTTTCAAGAGTTATGTGCTTTTATGTGGTGCAGATGCAGTGAGTGCAGCTGCATCAGTATGTGCTTTTCAGCTACTTTCTTCAGAGTTTCGTTACAAGCTTCCTATGTCTAGGCTTGCTAAATAGGTTCACTCCTGCCTTTGAAGTATCCACTGAATCACCCTAAGGACTATGTTATCCTATGTCTAGGACTTAACATGAAATTAACAAAGATTTCTTTATTAAACAAGTTAACAAAGACTTTATTAAAACACTCACCCTTATTAGTTCTTGATTTCTAGTTATAAACTATGTCTGTGAATATAACTCTACTTATTCTCAGCGATCAACCTTAAAATAAGATGGATGTAGTATAACACAAGAACCAAAATGCATACACAATATAAAAACACAATAACTTTCTCAAAAAATCATTATAAAGTTAGAACATCTCAACCCAAGAAGTTTAGCTCATAATAGGCATTGCAAGACAAAGATAGATGAAATAAAACATGTTGATATAATGGAAATTACAAGAGAAAACAATAAGGTAGAGATTACACAAATTGAAGTACTCTTGCATATGTTTGCCAAGAAATGCAGATGCACTGATTTCCTGCACTAACTGATTCTATGAAGAAGTAAAGGGAGAAGTCGTCAATTCCTTCCTTGCCTTCTTACTTCTAACAACTAACTTAAAACTAAGAAAAGAGAAGTGAAATAAATGCTATCTAAGATGATGGACAAGATATCCAAGATGATTCTCCAAGTGAAGAATGAAGGTCTTTATATAGGCTTTGAGCTTTCCTTCAAGTGAGGGTTTGCTTGGAGATTAAGTTAACCTTTAGGGGTTAACTATGGTTACTTTTCAGAACTTGATAAAGCAATTTGAGTCCAACACTTAACCTCAAAGAGAGGACCAATTATGGATGGCCAAGTGTCCCATGTGAATGGCTCTTCATGATGGTCTTTATATTGTAGGCGCCTCCTTTTGCAAGTTGCCATGTGCCTCCATGTGACTTGTGACTAAGCATGATGTCATAGAGGTGCTTATGCCTTGGTATGAATTGAGGTGCTTCCATTGTGGGATAATCTGTCTTTGGTGCAGGATGGTGCAGATGCACTAAGTATAGTTGCACTGTGGTAATCTGGTGCAGCTGCATCCAAAGCAGATGCACTGATTGTTTTCCGGTGCAGATGCATCAACTGCAGGTGCACTGAACAAAGACATCAAACATACCAATATATATATATATATATATATATATATATATACAAAATGCTAAGTCATGAGTATAAACCTTGAATGTTGTTTATTTTATTCATACTCCTATATTTAACACATATTTTACTTGATTCTAAACAATTATTTAGGTTTAGATGCGTAAATAACTCTATATAAAATAGAGTTATCAGCTAGCAAAGGATAAATAATTATGAGGTGGTTTGAAAGGCTCTGGGTTCCAAAAAAAACTACCTCAGTGTGTGTATAAATCAAATGTAAGACAATTTAGCACAAGTTCAAGTTCTGCAGAATAATACATGCAAGGAATGCCCACATAGTCAATGAATCATAAGTGTTTAGGCTCAAACCTCATGGCTGGGATTTTAAGAGATTGAACTATCAGAAGCTTGCCAACATATGATCCAGATTTTCCTCAACCATCATCTTAAACAAATGGCAATACCTGTTGATTAAAAGTAGATGTGAAAGTGATCACATGGTAAGATGTAAAACATATTAGAGCCAAACAGCCAGCATCATTGAGAATGCAACTATGAGCTCAAAGTTGTGGTGCATCATAATCAATGTAAAAGTCATATCAACATAGTACAGACCAAAATGCAAAAAGGCAAAATCCAAACAAAGGGGAAGACAAGAACCCAAAAAAGTGTCTCAAAAAGCGAATAATGACACTGAACCACCATGCTCAAGGAAATGAGATCTGATGCTCAATGTAGGTCATCCCCATGCAATAAAGGATCATGTGTCTCCTACGGCTCCTTTGTTGCTGTTGGTGATGATTGTCCAGAGGCACCAACACCTATACACTGAGTAAGCAAATCATCGGTGCTCTCCTCACATTCCTCCATGAATGACCAATCTTGTCTGATTTTCCCATTTATAACCTGTAAAGAATTCCTGCAACATTCCTATGAGTTCTCAGGGAACCCATTGAAATAGGTTCCACTCAAATAGACTTAAACACAAGGGTTAGAAACAGAGTAGTTCACCCATAAAAATGGAGTCATTCTTTCTTAGACCAACAATGGAGCATTTCTTTTCTCTTTTTCTTATAAAAAAACTAAAAGAAAGACAAAATAATAAATTAAATTAAAAACTCGTTACCTCTACCATGGGTTGCCTCCCAAGAAGCACTTCTTTACCGTCACTAGCTTGACGATACAATTCCACTATCAAGGTGGAATATATGACACAAAGAACACATCATCCTTCTTCTTTCGTTTATGGGGCAAGAACTTCATGAACTTGAAGTATAATTGCAGATGATTCCATACCCTCTCAAGGTGAAAGATGACAAACAAGGCATAGAAGGAGTCTAAATATCGATCAAGTTCTTCACTTCTATCTTCCTTACTGCTCGAAAGACGAGTAGGGAAAATGATTTGTTGGGTTATTTCTTGTTGGATTTTGGCACCTTCCCAACATTGGGAATTTTGAGCTTCCCTCCAAACTATATGATCCTCCCGTTCAATCTTTTTTTCTTCCTCATCTTTCTTATTTTCCCAAGATTCTTCTTTTGTTGAGGCATGTTCTTCTTGTTCTACATTTGTAGTAAAATAAAACTCCTTACAATTTCCATCCAGATGATACCCCCCACAAAAATCACAACACGAGTGATGTGGTTGGTAAATATGTAGCTCCAAAAGTTTTATATCTGCTAACCAGTGAAAATTTCCCACAACAGTTGTCCACTCTGACTCACAATTACAATACACAATATCCTTCCCACAAAGATCACAATAAGTGTATGTCACACAATTACCATTTAAATGTGGTTCTCCACAAAAATCACAACGAAGTGACTGTAGTGTGGACTCCATGATTAGTAGAGATTTCACCTGGCTTTCATAGACTCAAGGAAGTGGTAGTAATAAAGAGAATAAAAAAATAAAAATAAAATAACTGAAAAATAAAATTCAATCTAGTAATTAAATATTAAACTGATAAAAATTGGCAATCCCCGGCAACGGCACCAAAAACTTGTTAACTTTTCGGCAAGTGTACCGAATTGTTGCAAGTAATATTAAAACGGTAAGACCGAGTGTCGAACTCAGGGATTGCGATAAATTATCAGTTTAATTAATTACAAAAATGTTGAAAATAAGTAGTGATAGATAGTAACCAAAAAAGATTAAATGTGAGAATAAAATGCGAGAGTAAAAGTGGTTAGGAAACGAATCCTCTCCCCTACACTATCATGCACAATACCATCGGTCAACTCCAATTTAATTACCCAAATAAAAGATTCAATTCAACTATTACAGATTAAGGACAATCCCTTGCCTCAAAACCCTTTTTATCTAATGAGAAACCCTAATTCATTAAGTGTATCACCAATAAACAAAGCATTAAACACGGAGAATTAACGAAATTCATGATAATAATCTCATATTCCTATGATCATCACACTCATGACTTTAAACCCCAATATCCAGAAAACATAACCCATCTCCCAATGGTGAAAGTAAACCCTAATTCATTACAACAACAATAATTATTGTAAAGCAATAAGAACGGAGGTGAAGGCAAATTTAAAAGGATAACGCATGCTGAAAAGACTCGTGTTGGTTTGTGGGGGCAGTCAACAATTCTGGGAGCAGTCTGGGATGTTAAAAATGGCATCAGAGCAGCAGACCTCTCCCACTACGGTGTGGTTCGAGGACGAACCAAGCGGAAGCTGGTGGACATGTGACATCCGGGGCTGACGAGGTCGGGGAGTGATCGTCGGTGCCCAAAAAGGTAGCACGGACAAAGAGCGGCTCCTGGCAGCTTCAAAGCGAAGGGGTGCGTGAATGAACTGAATACGCACCGGAATGAGAGGGATCATGAGGCTGTGCAGGTATGGAACTGTACAGTTGAAGGAAGACTTAAAAGAATTAATTTGGACTACCTATACCAACAAGATGCATCTTCTTTTTGGGAGCCCTTCCCATTAGAAATCCATAGTTAAGCGTGATTGACTTGGAGGACAACGCATGCTGAAAAGACTCGTGTTGGTTTGTGGGGGCAGTCAACAGTTCTGGAAGCAGTCTGAGATGTTACATTTGTGAAAAAATGAGAGGGGTGTATTTTGGGTGTAATTCGAAATATAGGGGTATGAGATCCAAAGGGGGTATGTAAATTAAAAGCAATAGAGGAGAGATGAGAGATGGCTGAAAACTATGGGTCACACACCTTTACATTTCTCCTATCCTTTGTTGAGAAATGAAGTGAACTTTGAGCTTTTATTTTAGTCAACTTCCAATTTTATCCTTAATTAGTGTATTTGCATGTTATATTAAGATATATTTTTTGACACAAAAATATGAGAACCTCTCGCTAGGCCCTAAGTAGTTCTATCACCAAAAATTGAGTTCGGGTACTAGTCAAATCCATTTGTATAAATAGAGTGTATTAACCACTCGCTACCCAACATTGGAGTTTCATATTATATTATGATAAAATAACATACATGGTGTTTTCTTGATTTTTCTTTCCTTTTTATTTCACAATTGATTTCATAGGGTATCCACTTTTGAATAGTTTTCTTACTTTTATTGTTTGATTTATGACATGTAGAAAAAATAATAATTAATTAATTTAGTTACAAGGAAATAAATTGATTATTTAATAATTTAATTTAATTAATTATTTAACTGTTTAAAATAAAAGTTAGTTACATAATATAGATTACTATTTTGACAAATGCTTATTAATATAGATTTAATGTAAAATATCATATGCCATATGCATGAATTGTCCGAATCTTAATATTTGAAATTCAAATTCACTCCAAGATTTTTGTTTCAATGACATACCAGTCACATGCATCAACAATGGATTGGTGTTTTTGTTTTTCTATAAGCAAAAATAATATTAAAGGGGATGCAAACGAGCACCTCAATCGGTACATATATAAGATGTCTCATTAAAACCTCTCTGGATCAAAACCCCATAGAAAAAAGACCTAAGCAGGAAAACCTCCTTGTGCCTCATTAAAATGGGATTCGTGTTTTTTGTTTTTGGGTAACATTTGTGGTCTAAAAACAAATCCCAAATGGAGAGTTGATTTCACAAATGAAATTAAGCTTTAGGTACAACTAAAATCACATTGCGACTAATACTTGTACCTTATAAATCATATATATATATATATATATATATATATATATATATATATATATATCATAAGAAACAAAAAACAAATTCGTGATTGTAATAGCATTAAAAAATTAATAACACCAAATTACTAGGCTTGATTTGTAATATTTAAATTGGTGATTGTAATTATATCTCAACCAAATTCTAATATTGTGTAAGGTTATCTCTTATTTAATTTCTAATCTCCTCTCATTACCTTTTCTAATCCCCTCACTGTTGCTTTGTGATTGAGTGCATGGTCACTATTTCAATTCAATAAAATTACATCATAGTGACATGACATATATTAAATGATGATACAGAGAGGCATTTACTCACCCATCTCAAAATGGATATTGGAGTGGTTCAATTATTCTTCCTATTTATAACCTTGTGCCTATATTGGTATAATAATTGACACATATCTAACATCACCTTTATTATAGTTTGAAAACATTAACCTATTAAAATGGATTGGATACACATATCTAACAAAAAGGAAATTAGATTGCAATGATGGACAACTAGCTAGAGGAGAATAAATATGGGAGAAGTAAGATAAAAAGGACGATAAACATATTTTAAGAGAGCAAAGAGTGACATCCATTACACCATTAACCATTGAAAATAATTTCAAGTTAATTATAAAAAATTAAAAATAATTTCATTTAACACTAAAACTAACATCTCAACTCAATATTAGTCATCCAATTCAATCATAGTTGAGTCAAATGAACCAATTAACCCATGACCCAGAGGTCTTGCAGCTTGATCTCTGGTCTAATTTTAAAAACATTGATTTTAAGAGCAATACTCAATATTTGTTTCAATAATGAATCTTTTAAGAACCCAATTTGAGTTCCACAGCTTATCCTATTTTTAAAACTTTTTTAATCACATTTATTTAAATCATTAATGCATTTACTTTAAATATAATATCTAGTTCCTTAAAACATTTAGTTTTAATTAAAGTTTTTTTGAGAAATAGTTTAAATTAAAGTTAACTTCATTTGTAGCATAAAAAAGTTAACTTCATTTGTTAACTTCTCATTTTAATTAATATTTGCTAACTTCTAATTTTATTTAATACATAAAAAATTATGATACACAATTTGTTATACACCCTCACAATTTGTTAACTTCTCACTCTCACAATTTATCATACAGAATTTATAATTAAGAAGATAGGTAGCAACAGTCTTAACTTCAACACCTCCTCCGTATTTGATGGTATTGTTCGTTTTTCTTTTAACATTTTCATGAAAATAGAGTGTTTGTAACTTTTTTAACAGTTTTTTTTTTACTATCCTTCTCTTTTTGCTTTTTTTTCTTTTCATGTGGGTGGTTCCCTTTAAATTGAACCCTTCGAGAACCCTCTCATCATCCATCACCACTCATTTTCTTCAAAAATCCTCTCTCTTACAAATCCTCTCTTATTTTTCCTCTCCTCAAAAGTTCTTCTCCACCGCAAACTCACCCCAATCACTCACTCTCATGTTTATTCTTCCACTTTGATAATAAATAAATCACCTAGTATTCAAACTCCCTCATCAGTTGAACCATTAGTTTTGCCACTCATTCTCCTACTTCTTCTTTCACTTGGATCTCCCTCAAACACACATTGGAGGCCTTGAGTAGCACATTGGTGAGAGGTTTCTTCACCTTTCTTCCTAATTTTATTCTTGGTTGAAATATTTGATGGAGTTGATTGTAGAGTTTTAATCATGTTTTTTACCACTCATTTCCTTGAATTACTTTGAAATAAGTCACAAAAGCCACTAAGTTTTGAGATCTAAACCAATGATTTTAGTTAAAAAGAAAGGGAAACCTTTGATTCTTGCTTGAGAAATTGATTTTTTTTAAATGGAAGACTAAGCCTTTGAAAAGAAAGGATTTTTAACAACTTTCAAACTTAGACTAACCAAAGGATTTCATAAGCTTCAAGTATTGATTTTTATAAAATGAAAAGGATTGAGTTTAGAAAGGAAAATTTAGTCTTTTGCCTAAAGTATTGAATTAGATCTATAAAAGCTTGATTAACTTTGATTAACTTTGAATTAGATCTATAAAAGTTTTTGTTAAGGGTTTGGCTAATAGCTTGAAAAAATTGACAAAGGTTTTGATACATGAATCACACTAATTCTAGATTAACGCCTTTGTTGTTTTTTAAAAAATTGAAGTATGTTTCAAAAGATGGATTTTGAAATAAAAAGTGATTTGAATGAGATTCTTTCTTCAAAGCTTTGAATATCCCTAAATTAAAAGATTTAAAGATGGAACTTTTACCCTACTTAAATATTTCCTCTACTTAAATTGGTTTTTCCATAAAGTATTGATTTTTATAAGGTAAAATGATAGATCTTTGAAAAAGAAAGAGTTTTGACAAGTTTTAAGTGGTTTTGGTTTATATCCATCAAAAGACTTTAAAGTATTTAGCTAGTTATCTTGAAAAGAATCATGTATAAAATATGTTTAAAATGTTCAGAACATGTCGAATGTGGTATAAGGTGTTTAAAATGTTGACAAAGAAATAATTAAATTAGACAATATATGTATGATCCAATTCCACCAATGTTACAGAAAAAAGAATATCAATAAAATTTCAATCAACAAAGTTAACTAATGAGAATAAGGTTTAGCCTTCACGCTCTCTCACCATTTTCTGCTACTCATCTCTTGAATTTCCGCAATTAATTTTGATAACTGAATGTTGAATGTTAAGATTCTGCAACTTTACAAGATAAAATAAGATTTAGCCTTTAGATGACATCAATTCTCATTTCTTCTTTGGCCGCTTCTCTTATTGGCCACACGAAAAAGCTTGTTTTTATGTCGAATTAAATTATTTTACTCATTTTTTTTTCAGATGCATGTTTATAGAGAAGTTGGTCATCTGGTAAGCGCTTGGTGCACTAGAAATGGAG
Organism: Astragalus glycyphyllos; assembly: GCA_963573325.1. Lineage (NCBI taxonomy): Eukaryota > Viridiplantae > Streptophyta > Magnoliopsida > Fabales > Fabaceae > Astragalus > Astragalus glycyphyllos. The sequence continues at coordinate 40,688,020 of OY754312.1, forward strand.
GAAATTGGAAAAATAGCAACTATCGACCGTTATTGGGAAAAACCCAAGTCCCACATTGACTAGAGATATGGTCTCAAAAGACTTTATAAGTGTGAGGCATCCCTCACCTTACAAGCCGATTTTGTGCGGTTGAGTTAGGCCCAAACCACATTCTAAAAATCGTTATTGTAGTATGTGTAACTCTATTTTGTACTTTATTTTTTACATGTTTTATTTATAGAGATGACTCACATTTCAAATTATTATACATGCACATGACACTTGTCAGACACTTCTTTACCCTTAAAAATATCTTTTTTTTTACTTGGATACTTTCTAGACACACACCAGTAGGACACTCTTTTCAATTTTTTTAGAAAAAAAACTCAACTTCTTGAAATTTGTACGTTATTATACTTATTTCTAGGATATAAAACCTTTATCTTCAAAAAAATTATAAAATTTATCAACTTCTTTTTAAAAAGGTGATTAGATAAATCCTAATTTTCAATTTAGATTTTGTCATGTTGATCATACGTGTATTTATGTTTATTCTTTATTATTTACAGGCCCGCACTATGTGATCTTCTTAGTGAAGGCTTAATAGACATGTACTCACCACTACCAGAGCTAATGAGACTCATTGGTGCTATATGTGGAGCCATGTATTGGAGGCCAGGTTAAAATGCACTTATATTTTTTATTTCACTTTTTTATCGATCACTTAATAATCAGTTTAATAACACTCTCTTAGGCAAATATAAATTTATCAATAAGCAGAAAATGATGGTGAACATGAGTAATCATTAGACATTTTACAAGTAAAGGTGTACAAACATACAATTTCAAAAAGTTTGGTCAAAATAGTGAATGTGAAATTTGTATAGGGCTTTCTAATATATAACATAAACATGGTCTACTTTGTCTCAAAATATCTAGCTCATAATACTTCTAGTCCATTGAATGTAAATAAATATAGTCAATCAAATTTTATTTGACACTTTTTCGTTTTTTATTGAACTTACTTTCAGACTTAAAATGTGGGCTTCTAGTAGTAAGATTGTGGAATATGGACCGCATTTTATATGGCACATACTTCGTACAACCCCCTCCTTACTCGATGGACACCCCCTACCATCCAAAATTCCCATTTTACCCCTACCGTCCAAAAAAAAAATTATAAAAATCTCCCACACACCCCCTTCACAAACACCCTCTACTCTCCTCTCACACACACCCCCTCTGATTTCTCTCCCTCTGGTGTGTCCCAGCTCCTCCTCTCTAACAAGGTAACTCTTCCTCTCCCCTTCTCTCTTTTCTCTTTTTTCGTTAAATTCTATTTTTTTTCCACTGTTTTGGATTGGTTCGGCCTAACAGAGGACGAACTAGTTCGGCGTTTCAAAGGCCGAACCAGTTCGATCAACCGTGCGCCGAACCAGGTTCGGATCACCCAGGGCCGAACCGTCCTGATACCTCTCTGTTTGTTTGTTTTTGCAGATATGGACCACTTCCAAACGACCGTTCTCCGAAACGATGGGTTTATCGAGCTACCCAATTCCACGCAACTCCTACCGCTGCTTGGTCATGTTTTCTTCTATCTCGAGGTGGGCGATGTATTGCCCTTGCCCGGTTACCTTGCCATTGGCTGTGAGTACATCGCCACTGATATTTGTCAGTTCTGTGAGGCTTACGGGGAACAGGAGAGTATCATGGTGAACATTCAGTACACCGAGCAGGGGCGCTTCCTTGTATACAAGACGTCGGACTCCCCCTACTGAGGAGATGCTCTCCAGTGAGTCTGAGGATCCTGACAGTGACTCAACTGATCCCAATTATCGGGCTTTTTTGGGCAAGCATGACGGCAATGACACTGGGAGTCACGATGGGAGCGACGCTGGATCCTCCCACACCACTGATCACTCTGATGTTGGATCCTCCGAGTCGGTTGTGATTGACTAGTAGTTATTGTATTATCAAAAATTGTACTAATTGTAATCCTATTAATTAATGAAAAGAAAATTATTAACGAACACAACATTTAGTAATATTTAAATTTCTCGACAATTTTATTATTTAGAAATAGAAATACTACAATAAATACTCGAAATACACGATGAAAAACGACATAAGAAAATTAAACGAAACTACTTGGGGATGGTGGACTCCATAATATGAATGATCTCTTCCGCTGTGCGCATTGTCTCGACAAACAGCTCAATGAGCTGACGTCCAAATGGGGCGTTACGATGATGGTCCATCATTGCGCAAACATCGTCGTCGCTCCGGATCTCCATAGCTTCATACCGGTGAGTGTCGTCTTGGAGACATACGCACTTGCGGTAACGTATGCGAGAGATGTCTTTACGCCACTCTCCCTCTTGGCGAACCTTCCTCTCTGCCTTTTCATTCAGCTGGCTGAATGTTATATTTTTATCCAGCCTACAGAAGTAGTTGTCACGAGACCGGAAGAAAACACCATCAGCCCTGTTCTCGACTGATCTAGGGCGATGCAGGACAGTTAGAAATTTGTCTGAGGATCTCTGTGTTGGGCACAACTGTCATTCATTAAGATCTTCCATGAATGACAGTTAGGGTGTTTGTGAAGAAGCAAAGCAGATGAATCAGAAATGGGTTGTGTGAATATCAGTGAAGAGTGACAGCCTATTTATAGTAGGTGTGATCAAACGTGAGCCGTTGATTTAAAACGATCGGAACCGTTAAAAATATAGCCTTTGGACACAATTTCCAACTTTATTGTGATCCGTTGATTTCCAATGGGGCACAATTCCCAACTTCATTATTATCCGTTGATTTACAAGGGTGGCGCAATTTTCAAATTTCTGTTAGTCAAAGGACAGGTTCGGCGCACGCTTGGTCGAACGGGTTCATTTCAGCGTGCGCCGAACCATCTAAAAAATGATGGGGGGTGTCTGTGAAAATTTAACATACCCGGTGAATGCAAATTCGAACCGGTTCGGCCAAGCGTACGCCGAACCGTAAAAAAAATTTAAAAAATTACATTTTCCAGAATTCATTAAGGGCAACTTGGTCTTTTCACCCCATAAAAAAATGTCTACTGAGTAGCGGCAGGTGTGTACGAAGTATGGGCCTTTTATATTGGCACCGGTCCATATGGAAGAAAGTATGAAGGTCAAAATCCCAAACCAAATCCATGAAGCCGGGACAGTCAACCAAACCATTAGTGTTGGATTAATGAAATTCTTTTTAAGGTTGTCGGCTTCAATTAGGATCCATGATGCTTCATTCAACTACCACCGTGAATTCAACGTTTCCTGCTACCCTCACATGTCTCAAGTTTCAACAAATGCTACCAACAACACTACCACCGACCTATTAACTGCTATATCCTGCTAATGCATTGTTTATTTGTTAGTATTAAGTTAGCTTTAATTTTCATCTTGCTAAGTTTGTAACCAAATTATTTTTAATTGCCTCGTCTTCTTCTGCACACTCATGTGACTTAAGTTACCTTCTTTGATTTATTATTAACTTAATAAATATAAAATTGTTTTTTATTGACCTCATGTCTATCCGTTCGTGTCTCTTTCATTGTGTCATTGTTAGTATCAGCTTTAACTTGTAGTCCTAAGTTGTTACCATACTAATTGTGTAATTATAATCAAACTTCTATTCACATGGGCAAGGAGACATTAATTAAATGAAAAAGAAAATAAAAATAAAAATAAAAATTAGGAAAGAAGGAACATGGGTTTTCAGCTAGCATTGTCTCTAAATAGAATTTGGATAAATATAGAATATGATCAAAAAAGGAAACTTAATTAGAAGTATGCATGTAAATGTTAAGTGATGTTAATGTTTATGTTGTTTTGGAGTGATGGGGTATTAAATGCTGGATGGTGGCTTACATGTACAAGTTAAATGGAGTTTTGATCCTCACAAGTACATGTGGGACAATTTCGGAGAGAAATTGACAAAAACAAAAAGATAATACTATTTATTACATTTATTATTATATTGTATGTGACACTCTCTCTGAAATTGTCCCACAAGTACTTGTGAGGATTCAAACTCAGGTAAATGTAATTGAAATTAATTGGCATCACATCTTCAACCATAATATGAGAAGGAAATATTCCAATGCTATTCCATCACAACGATGAATTTGGTAGCCTACGGTGAGATATATACATGGGTGGGTGATATTGACTTACAACCATGATAAGTAATAGTAATACACTAATACTAATGCATGCATGCATAAAAATAGCAGGAATAGATTCTCCTTATGTATATATATATAGGGGTCCACAGATTTTAATGTTGTTGCAAAATAAAAGTTTCTTTTTTGTGTCCAACATAGTTTTAGGGAAGGATTCTCTTTTTAAAATTTAACTATGCATCTTCTCCTTAATTTGGGTAGTCTACCAAACTTGAATAAATTTTAAAAAACTGAGAAGAAAATGCAGAACTACTTATTTTTAAAATTAAATAGTCCTTGTGTTATATGGAGGAATTAAGTTTAGTGTCAAACTCATTCATTTATCTCTTATACATAATAATGATAGAAACATATATTATGCGGATTTTTATCCGGCAGGTCGTTGATTCAAGTTCCCATAAGTCCTCTTCGATGAGATAAATGTAATCCCCTTTGGGAAAATGCTCAAAAACACCGAATATTTTCCTTGTCAAAATTAGTAAGGTGTAATGGTAAGTAAGAAATCTTTTATCTAACTCATTTAACTATTCTTATTACACAACAAGCTACATTTTATTTTTTTAATTTTCAATGTTTCATTTAGCATTTTTCTCGACAAATTGAAAAAAATAATTCGAGATTCAAAGAAAACTATTACTCTTTATGATACTCTCAAAGAAATACCTTATGAATGTACGTTCTAGAGAATAGAAGCATATAAGAGGAGAAGAGTGGATTGAATTTGTCAAAAAGAAGCAACTTGGAAATAGGAGATGTTTTGAAGTTTACATCTTCAACGCACTGATAAACTCCAATTTAACGCATTTTTTAGAGATATTTTTGAGTTATTATTAGAGCAATTGTTACCAATTATATAAAGTATCAACTTAATTTCTCTATTTATGCAGAAAAGATAAAAAAAAGAAATGCAAGTCAACTATTTGAACCATCTTATCTAATGTATATATTAGATTAGATAATATGGAGCAAGAGAAAAAGAAATTGGAGCAAGATAAAAGAAGAGGGCTTGAAAAGAAAGTCAACTTGATGCAGCCCATTATACGAAAGATGAATAAGGCTACAATGAATTAAGGGCTTTTTTTTAACCCCCACACTCTTCCCTTTTACCCCCACAAGATTTTTTTGGACGAAAATACCCCTTAAAAATTTAACCCAAAATCGTATATACGTCACCCTATGTATATACGACTTTTAAAAATTCAAGTCGTATATACCTAAAAATAATGTAAATACGAAAACTAAAAATTAAACATATCGTATATACCTTATGGGGGATGTATATACGACGTTGTAAAATACAAGTCGTATGTACCCCCACACATATGTATATACGACTTGTAAGATACAAGTCGTATATACATATGTGTGGGGGTACATACGACTTGTATTTTACAAAGTCGTATCCCCCCCCCCCCCCCCAGGTATATACGACTTTTTAAAAAAAAAATGTTGATCTAACGGTTAGGATTTGACTTCCAATGTTAATCAACGATGTAGATTGCACGGATAGCATCAACAGTTTATATTTATTCACGAATTCTATAAATACTCACCGCCACCCTCATTCTTTTCATACCAAAATTTCACTCTCAATTACATTTCTCACACATCCAGAATGCAGATTTGTCTAACACAACGGTCTGCTGAGAATAGGCTCTGCGGTATACATTATGGGGCAACATCACGATGAGAGAAGATGGGGTCTACTTTTGGAGTCTGAAGCCGGCGTTATGCCGAATCGACCGCGCCATGGGGTTTGATGGGTTGAAGGATAAAGTTTGGTCAAAAGTACAAGTAATTGGGGACGACCGTGACGTCACTAGTATCACTTATCAGAAACCCGATCGTGAAGATGATGGCTGCATTTCCTACTCGTCCATGTCTATCAAGACCGACGAAGACGTGGCGACCATGTTCGACATTCACGACAGGCTTATGGGGTATAAGCCTTTGGAGCTGTACGTGGAAACACAACGGAGCGTGAATGAGATATTACGTCTTCTGCGAGCACTGGAGTATTAGGATTAGGGTTTAGTTTGTTATGTTTTATCTTTTATGTAACTTTGTTTTATCGAATCACTGAAATGAATGAAATCGAAAGTTTAAGGAAACACGTAAGAAATAGTAATCAACTGATATAAAATAAAAGAGTTCAAACACAAATTCAGAAAGTACAAACATAAAATAAATGTACAGAAAAATGCCCTAGTCATCAAGCCCTAGCCTACGCAACAACTGATAAAGCTCTGTGTACGTGGTGGTGCCCATACGGATATGTCCACGATGAAGCTCATTCCTAAGTAAGTCTGCCATACTGTGCGCCCACTCCTCAGGTGGTGGTGGTGGTGCCTGTGCTGGTGGTTGTGCTGCTGCAGGTAAGAGCCTCGGAATCGACGCAGTCACGTACCACTGCAAGTAGCCTGGACCAACCTCACCCAACTCCTCAGCAACACGGGTAGTGGCCAGAACGGCATGCACTAACGGCAAGTACTGGGCAATCAGCATGAGGACGTGTGCATGGGTCGGAAGACCAGTAAGAAGGGTACGTGGGATGACCGGCACAAACCCAAACTGTCGCAGGCACCTATCAGACATGTAGAGAACTCTGATGTCTCCCCAGTTGATGAAGCCCCTGTACGGTGATATCATCTCAAACTCTCTATCCCCCCGGAGCCCCTCAAAGGGTCGCCAACAGACATCATCGGAGGTCAGCCCATCAAGCAGCTGCCTATAATCTAAAAGCTTCACGGCGTTAGACTTCTTTTTCCTCCAGCGTCCACACAGCGGTCCCTCCGTCACACCACTCGGCCTCCTCTTAACCAAGGTAGGAAAATACCATAAAATCCAGGCCAGAAATCTAATAATAAATAACAACATGGTTAATTAAAAACAATTTCTCAAAACTCGGAAAAAATGAAAAAAAAAACAATTTAAACTAAGTACCTGCAGTAGGCTCGCATACCCTCATATCTGTTGCGAAGAGTCCACACAGGAGTAGTTCAGTGCATCATACGTATAAGCTACTGCTGCTGCCCCCCATGCGTACCCTCCAACAACCTCTGCACTCAAGTCATCAAGCAGGAGCAGCCACTTAGCCTCAGCCCTGTCTCCAGTCTTGCATGTGAAGATGGAGTAGCTCATAAGCAGCAGTATATATGCCCTGACAGCAGCATCCATGTTCCATCCCCCCCCCCCCCCCCCCCCCCCCCCCCCCCCCGCAATGGAATTATCTTGAACTAGTCCCTCCAGCCACTCATAATGGAAGTATGGACCAGTAGTCCTACCACACCCCATACGAGCCTCCTCAATACTCACTCCTAGATAAGCGTCTGCCAGCTGGATGGCCTGCTCCGTAGTCACAGAAGTGGGTGGAGCTCTGAAATAATTTCCCTGGATGGGAAGATGAAGCAGGTAGGACACATCGTCAAGAGTAATCGTCATCTCACCAAATGGTAAGTGAAATGACGACGTCTCCGGGTGTCATCTCTCAACGAAGGCGGACAGCAGCTCATGGTCCATCGTGGAATGTCCGGTGGAGATAAGGGGGGATAACTTCGCACCTCTGACATGGCTGAACAACTGCTCGTTCTAGCAGTAAACAAATAGTCTGGTACTAACGTTGTTGTCATGGTTCCACGCTTTCACCACACGTCTATATGTCTACATTAAAAAAAATTAACAAAATAAGACTACGTACAGGAATAAATTAAACTAACAAAACAATGTAAATAAATTCAACTTACCGGGTCTGCCAATACACGAGAACAGACATGACCCTCACAAGTAAAGAGAGGCTCCTACTGAGTTTGCTGCTGATGGTGCTGCTGCTGATACTGATGCTGCTGATACTAATGCTGCTGAGACGTAGACTGGTATAATTAGACATAGAGGAATCGAAGCTAGCAAGTGAAAGCGAGACCCTAGGCTTCTCTCCATTGATCGAACTTTACAATTTAAATTCCTGCTATTATTTATTCGTATTTTAGTTTTTACAATCACCAACATTCGTTCGTCTAAATAATAATTAATCTTAAGTAGTTTGGTACTTATTAATTAATCCCTGTGGAGACGATATTTTTTATACTACTTCTGCGATAGAGTACACTTGCTCTAAGTACGACTTCCTTGATCAATTTTAGATAATGTTTCATCCCTCAAACTTTTGTAGTAAATGATAACGTGGTAGCAACATCTCTTGCTCTAGAAAGAACTTTATAATGGTTTATGAAACAATTTTACTTTATGGTGTAATTTTCTATAACCTCATCATTTATATGCACCAATTATGGTTTGTACACTTCAACCTTGGTCCCTAAATAAAAAATATGCTTATTGGGGACAAGTTTGAATCTTATATATTTGGGTTTGAATTTGGTGTGGCATATTGGTTCCTAAGGTTAAATAAATTAATTAATTTAACTCTCAAGAATAACAAAAAATAATAAGGTGATTATTAGTTTATGCATATTTGTTGACCAAAGTAAACTCATATAATTTCACTATAAATAATGTCGGAAATACAAGATGGACTAAAATCACGTAAAGGAGAGTTAGCAAATAACAGAGACGCCCGAGCAAGAGAATGATCGACACAGTTTGCTTGCAATCTAACATAGCTAATCTTATAGCTTTGACATTGAGCAATGATAGCCCTACATCATTAGTTGTGTGCGATATTCACCAGCTATGACCGACTAATTTAGTCCAAAGGGCCAGACTGACCACACGCACCCAATTTTGCCGGTCCACGAGGTACTTCATTCTCAATAGAGTTTCTTTTACCACACCCAAAACTCGAGGTACTTATTATTTTGGAGAATTGTTTGATACACTTATTCCCCTTGTTTGATACACTTGAGTTTTGGTGGCTAGCGATATCTATACGCAAAATTAATTCAAAATTTTAATTTAATTTAAAATAATTAAATATAAAAAAGATATATCATCACTAAATGATTGGAAACTTGGTTGTATACCCAACAAAACTCTAGGGATACCTTTGAATGGTATGGCACCCTGTGGTTAAGTTTTTCGACTTTTGGAGTCAAACTGTTGTATTTTTTTTGTCTACAGAGTGGCAAGTATCACCCATGTACTCATAAATTTTGTGGGGGAACCGGCCTTCATTCTAAGTTTAAAAAAATATTTCTACTCCCTCTGTTCTCACTGTGTTTGCTATTCACATGCATTCTGACCATGTAATACAATGAAGTGATGAACGTTGCTTCAAAATTGTTAACTGGATTCAATGATCACTTCACTTATGTGAAAAATTGCTACTACTTAAGAAAATGCTATTCATGAGAAGTGAAAAGAAACAAGTGCCAGAGTTCAAAATATTTTACATGAAACAAACACCAAATTTGATCAAATGGATAGGGTCCATCTAGTACTCTCAAGTCCCAAATATCATAATAATACAATATAGTCATCTATATAGTATTGGTTAGCATATATGCATTATGGTCATTTCTTCTCTATGTAGCATCAACACTTCAGGTGGAAGACGTGTTTGGTGTCCTACGCGTGTTGTATCGACCACCGACACTGACGCTTCAATTACTTCCAATATTCAAATTAACCGATACCCTAAAGGCAAAATTAATTCAAAATTTTAATTACTTTAAATTAATTACATATAAAAAAAGATATGTCATTAAGTGATTGGAAATTCAGTATCATACCCAACAAAACTCTAGAGAATAGGGATACCTTTGAATGGTATGGCACCCTATGGTTAAGCTTTTCAGAGTGGCAAGTATCACCTGTATACTCATACATTTTGTGGGGAACCAGCCTTCATTCTAAGTTTCAAAAATATTTCCACTAGCTGTTCTCACTGTGTTTGCAATTCACATGTATTCTGACCATGTAATACAATGAAGTGATGAACAGAGGCGGAACCACATAGTGTTCCTGGTGTTCCCAGAAACACCCAAACATCCTAGCAAAATTGGTAATACCCCCAATTTTTTCGCAATAGGTCAAGGGTTCGAGTCCCATGGAACCCACTTTAACAGTTTTTTTCTTTTCTTTTAAACTACTCTATGAAACGACGTCGTTTCAGTTTCACGCAGACCCTTCTTCTCCGGAACGCATTTTTCACGCACAATACCTCACACGCAGAGCCCTTCTTGGCTTCTTCTCTAATTCATCAGGTTTTCCTTCTCCGTTTCTCAATTTCGCTGGTTCTAAATCCACAAACCCTAAATTTGCTGGTTCTGTTATTTGGTATTGAACAACACAAAAATTGAACATCTTCAAGGATTATTAAAATCACCAACAATTTTTGTTTCTGTTATTAAAATCACCAACAATTTTTGATTCAAGGATTATTTTAGTCCAATGTTACTAGGAACATCTTCAAGAGCACAAAAATTGAATTGAACACAACAATGGATTATTTCTGTTTGTGTGATTGAGTGATTCAGCAATTTGTTACTTTTTTTGGTGATTGAATTGAACATTGATTTGTTACTTTGTTTGGTGTTTGATTGTTTGTTACTTTGTTTATTGATTTTTCATTGAACAGGATGCTTAGGTATTTTTCCAAGAAACCCAAAGTTCCACCACCAAATCCGCCACTGCTTCCACAAGATTATGACCAACCAATTCCACAAGATCATGACCAACCAATTCCACCACCAATTCCACAAGATCATGATCAATCAATTCCACAACCGATTACTCAAATTCGTGAACTCACAGATGATGATATTATTGAGAAATGGGCTTATTTGGAGATGGACCCCTCGAAAAGAAAACAAATTCTTGAGTATCATCCAAATGTGCAAGATGAAGTAAGAAGAGCTTACCTTTTAAATGGTCCTAACCAAATACGTTTGACCAAGTATCCTGTTACAAAGATTTCGGGGAAAAATCGTAGTTTTTGTGCAAGTTGGTTTGATGAATATAATTGGTTAGAGTACAGTGTTAGAAAGAATGCTGTATATTGTTTTCTTTGCTATTTGTTTTATAATGAGTCTTCAACATTTGGAATAAAAAAAAAGAACTGCATTTGTGAAGGATGGTTTTAACATTTGGAATCAAAAAAAGAAGTTAAAGGTGCATCAAGGAACAACACCGACTAGTCATCATAACAATTGTGTGAGGTTATGTGAATCTCTTATGAATCAAAAACAGAGTATTGAATCATCTTACAAAAAATACACTCAAATTGAATCTCTTATGAAAAAGTCGTATCTTCTTGTGGTAACCTTCAAATTGATGTGCCGGATATGGATTCACAGCATGTGAAACATAACAAGTCCAAGCGTCGTTCTCCGTTGGTCACAAATTTGCATTATTTCAAACATGATTGCTTCTTGGGTATCATAGATTTGGTGTTGAAAAAGTTGAAGGAATGATTTACTCCTGAAAATATTGAGTTGTTGCATTGTGTAGCATGCTTGAGTCCTTGTGATTCATTTAAAGCGTTTGGTTCAAAATCACTTGTGAGGTTAGCGAGATTGTATCCAGCTGACTTTGATGATGTTGATGATGTGGAGTTGTCTAGCCAACTTGATAATTATATTAGGAGTGTTAAAGATGATGATAGATTTTCCAATTTGAGGGGGCTCTCGGATCTTTCTAAGACTCTTGTGCAAACAAAGAAGAACAAGTCCTATAGATTTGTATATAGCCTTCTAAAATTAGCTTTATCTTTACCGGTGGCAACCGCAACTGTTGAGCGAGTATTTTCAGGAATGAAGTATGTGAAAGATGAATTGAGAAGCAGGATGTCCAACCCTTGGCTTGAGAAGGATGTTTTTAGCACAGTCGATGATTTAGACATCATCAAACGCTTTCAGACTATGAGAAAAAGGAAAATGCAATTAAATTTGGATTAAAAGGTACTTTATTTTGGAACATTACTTTATCGTTGATTTTTTTTTTAACATTACTTTATCGTTGTTTTTTTTTTTGTATAATAGTACAATTGTTAAATATTTGGAAAAAAAGAACACCCTATTCTAAAATCCTGGATCCGCCTCTGGTGATGAATATTGCTTCAAAATTGTTAAATCTACAAGAAACAAGTGACCATGACTTAATTACTTTTCATAGAAAAATAAGACCATTTCCTACTTTTTTTGTTTCTTGTGAAAATGAAAATGATGCGTGTGCCCAATTCTTTAGCTACTTATTCTTTGTAGCTTTTTCTTCATTCACTCTCTTCCCTTCTTTGTAGCTCCCTAACTTCTTTATCATCTTCTTGAGTCCTCTCATACTCTTGCTATTAATATTACCAGCTGTCATGTTTTCCTTCATCATATTAGTGCTGTTCATACCATTCTCAATAATTGTCATATTTGGAACTGTTTCAATATCAGTCTTTTGGTCAATGATTTGAGCTACTGTCATTCTCTCTGAAGTTGGATTTGCAACTTCTTCTGAACTATTACCAACCGTTGTGTTGAAGCTCGCATCATATTCAACTGAATTCGGTTGATGAGAAGCAGGTATTTGAATTTCATCTTGAACACAAGACGATGCAGTGACAGAATCAAAAACCTCAGTGTCTTTTATTTCTGCATGTTTCTCAGCTTGTTCCTCAAAATCATGTTTCTCATTAGTATCCTTCTGGTGTTCTGATTCATGTTCAGTTACAGCTACATCTAGCAATGAATGTTGAAGAGTGACTTTTTCAACTTCCAGGCTTTCCTTTTGGTCTGCAACAAAGGATTCAATGGTCACTTCACCACTTATGTGAAAAATTGGTACTACTTAAGAAAATGCTATTCATGAGAAGTGAAAAGAAACAAGTGCCAGACTTCAGAATATTTTACATGAAACAAACACCAAATTTGATCAAATAGCTAGGGTCCATCTAGTACTCTCAAGTCTCAAATATCATAATAATACAATATAGTCCTCTATATAGTATTGGTTAGCATATATGCATTATGGTCATTTCTTCTCTATGTAGCATCGACGCTTTAGGTGGAAGACGTGTCTGACGCGTGTTGTAACAGTCACCGACACTTCAATTACTTCCATTATTCAAATTAACCGGTGTCTACGTATCTGTGTCGTGTTTGGTGTCTGTGTATGTGTCAGTGCTTCTTAGTTTCTCACCCATATGGTTCTTGGCATGTTAGTAAAGCATATACAGGCAAAACTAGTCAAAGACTATATAAAAACATAGAGATTTTAATATCTTTATCATTAGTATTTTTAAATGCATCATCAGGTTTAGATTGATTAATTGATTAAACACTTTTCTTACACAACAAATCTTTTGTTATGTACTGGTTGAGACCGTTTGTCAAAGCAGATGTTGAGGTCAATGAAGCTTTCAGTATGCTAAGAGCCTGCACAATGCAATCAAATATTGTGAATTGTGAATCTAATACAAGTAACACTATATTTGGTCCACTTTATAAGAGACGATGCAGTTTTTGGTTCATCAGTTGTTCAATGAACCAAAAACTATCCTATAAAGTGGACGGAGGTAATATTTGCAAGATGAAAGACTATCATAACTGAAGTTTCAAGCACTGGCTTACCTCATTCACACCAATGGCAATGACTCTTTCCTCCAAGTCATTAATAGGTACTTTCATTTTTTCTAGATAGGAAAAACCATCGATGCATGACATTGGAGTCGCAACCAAGTCATCTGTCACCATGTACTTCAATCGTCCTCTAACAAATCCTCCAGAACTATATGATTCTTCTGTAGGGGATTTCGGATCAACAAAATTCCGAAGTATAAAAGCATCATCATCGGAGTCCGAGATAGGTAACGGTGCCGCGCCAATCGGTATTATCTGGTCGCGGATCTCAAATGGTCGGGCAATCTCGATTAGAGCTAACTTTTCTTTGAGTCCTTGTGACCTAAAGTGTTCATCTGCATTCAACTCAATCATGCTCGTATATAAACTATCAACGCACCCTAAAGAAGAGATTCCTTTAAGCATACGCAACACTCCTCCTAAAGGAAATGTGAGAAAACTAAAAACCAAGTCTGTGAAATCTTCCTTTGCTTCAACAAATAGAATCTCTCCACTTGATTTTCTTCTCATTAATTTCAAACCTATTATTCCCCTAACCTCTTCAGATGTTGCATCCATCGCCTTTCTAACATGAATATCGGATTGGTTTTCATTTCTGGGGTTCGAATTACCAACGAGTTGTTTCTCTTTGAAGATAAAGTCTGTCAAAGGTGTATTGCTGAGCAATGACAATTTAAAAAGATCGAATACCTAAACAAATCAAAGTTGTAATAATAAATAAGCAAAAAAGAATAACAATACTAAATTGATCATATAAAAAGGTTAAGAAAACATACCTCAGTTTTGCCAATAAGTACAATGAGATATTTGAGATATTTCTAATAAATAAAATATAGAATTATGAGGAGACACTACTTTATTCATTGGTTTTCCACAATGAGATATTTGATTCCTAAAAGTAGTCAAACATTTCACAATTGGACAAGTACAATCCTCACAAATGAAATACTGCAACTGTTCTGTATCATCAATATTCAATTTCAGCTTCTTACAATAAGCTTCCATTGAATTCCTTGGCTTCAATAACATTTCTTTGCATGTATGTGTACATAGATATTCTTCTTTAAGATCAACCACACTTTGATATAATGAACTTAAGCTGCCAACTTTCATTGCTTCAATATTTGTTGTTTCTTTAGCCATGAATCTAATAATAGTTCCTAATGGTAATGTTAAGAAACTGAAGAGAACATCAATGAAGTCATTCCCTGCTTCAACATACACAACTTTGTTTTTCTCTTTGTCTAGTAACACTTTGATGGGGACTTTGTCTTCTTGTTCATCGGATGCATTTGTAGTCATTGTAGAGTCACTGATCATAGTTTCCACTTTCCACAAACTTAATGTGTTGCCTTTTTAAAATGGATGGTCTTTGTAGTACTATTAATTGACAGAGTAAAACATGAAAAGGTTTCTTGAAAGCGTTCTAGTTTCTTTTTTTTGAAACTCGAAAAGATTTCATTAATCACTTAGCAATCAATAGGCGTGGCCATTTGTATTGCTTTTTTTTTTTGTTGCAAACTATATCGGTTCGTTTCTTTTGTTTTTTGCCCTTATATAAAAAGTGTAATTAGCAACGAATTTAGGGTTGGTAAAAATATTAAAAATATATATATATTGGAGCTGTCAATTAGGGATGAGACCCACGGGTACCATCTTTTCTTATTATTGTATTACTTGTTTTTAGACCGTGTATACTTGCACATATTTTTTGCTCACAACAATAGGTGTGTTGATTGTCCTCTTCCTTTCATCCATGTATTTTCTGTGTGATTCTTTTTATCTATTTGAGCAAAAAAAATTCATCTCAATAAAATGCAATATTTATGTTTTTCATCTTTGTTTTTTTCTATGTGTTTCTATTCTTTTTTATTTTTTCTGTTATTTTTATATATTTAAATTTTAACTTAATTTTTTATGAAAGTATCCAAATCGTGTTGTATCTTGATTTTCAAAATTTTCACGTATCCGTATTGTGTTGTAACTTGTATCGTATCCCGTACCTGGCCTTCTTAGCTCTACTCCATACATACAGCATCATCTAGCCCTATTCTTTTTGGCCTGTTATTGGTACCACTTACAATCTTTCTCCTGAGATGTGTATGGCTAAATTGTTTATGTTTTTAACTTGTTTAATAGTTGGCCCATCCAAATAGAAAGTTGTTGGAGCAAGCTAAGAAGAATAGAGCATTAGAGAAAGGTGGCTCGCTACATTGTTGTGGATTGATTAGTCAGGTCTAACATGCTACTGGATTGTTAAAGTGTTTTACATATATATGTGTTACTTACTTACTTTAGGTAGGCAATTAAATAGAAAATTAAAACATATGTTTTCATTTGTTATAGGCTAAGAAATATGGGCGTACGATTCCCATACATGAGTTGCATCAACGTACACATGTAAGGAAGGGAACTAGTGACTATGTTGATGAGCGCTCTAAGTGCACCCGAGTAAATATCTGAACATGACTTGTACTATTGTACGTTAAGTTGTTATGTTAAAATTTACTATAATTTATTTGTTGTTTAGTCATGCAAAATAGGAGGAGTTCAAGATGCTAATGAGCCAAACTACCAAGGGTAAGGACCGGTTGACACCTCTATCCCCCCGAGGAGGAGGAGTCACTAGCTGCACTAGCTCTGCCGACCAGAAAGAAGACGACTAAAAGGGATGTATAAGGGTCGCTTGTATGGTGCAGGGCCCAATGCTCCCTTGTTAAAGAGAGGGGTCGATCACATCGACACTATCAGAACATCTGCTAGTCGACCTACTCATGCGCAGAATGCAACTGAGGTAGCGGAGCTTAGAACCCGAGTGTAGGGCCAACAGGAGGAGATCAGTTCTTATCAGGACTGCACTCCTCATCTGGAGGAGGATATAACAAGGAGGCAAACCAGAAAAAGATGATGAGGTTGTATAAGAAGATGTGGCGGAGACCTCTCTAGCCAAAACAATCTCTGATAGTTACGATTACGTTATTAATTATAAGATCTCCTGAGATCTTTTGTTACAAATGAAACAATCATACGAGATATTGCAATTAAATATGTAATCTAAGACATTAATGTGAACTTTTAATTATAATCTATAGTTTAATATTAACGGTTACGATTACGTTATTAATTATAAGATCTCATAAGATTTTTAATTAAAAAGAAAACAATCATACAAAATCTAAGATGTTAGTTTTAATCTAACGGTCATAAATAAAAGTTCTCACTTCCCACGATAAACAAGAGTTCACCCAAACACTCCCTATTTATACATACGTAATATTATGTTATATATTAGGTTTAATTTAAGGGTAAAATATGTTTTTGGTCCCTACAAAATCGGGTCCTTCTAAGTTTAGTCCCTACATTAACGAAATAGGCATTTTGGTCCCTATCTTATTTTACCGTTTTCATTATTAGTCCATGACGTTAAATAGACTAACAGAATACCTAGTCAGCATTGCCACATAAGCATTTTAGCTGACATGGCATGCATGTTGGAATGCCACATCACCATATTATTTTAAAATTACTTTTTTAATTTGTTAATTAGTTTATTACTAAACAAAATCTAAAAAAAAAATTCAACACCATCCTCATCCCTAAACACCAATCTTATTACTTTTTAAAATTAGTTTATTACTTTTCATTATTACTAAACACCAATCTTATAGTAATCGATGAAGATTATGAGCAATAGATCCATACTCAATCCTAAACACCCAGATGGTTACTGTGAAAGGTGTTGTTTGATGACCTATCATCCCATTCCTTCCACTCGTAACACATAATAATGAAGATTCCTAGTTTGGTCACACAGTGGATTTTCGACGCTAGGTCACAAATTGAATCAATCCCAAAACAATAATAGAAATTACTCAGCAAAACTATAAGATTTTGAGCTCTGCAGCGTTTTCTTCATCTTCTCCAGACATGTTTCAGAAAAATATTTTCTCCTTCTGCACATGGTTGTTTTGGGTGTTTAGGTTTTTTTCTTCTTCAATTTTTCATTGCTTAAAAAAGACATGATTGTGGGTTTGGGGGTGGTGGCGACATAGATTCTAGGAATCACTGTTTTGGGTGGTGAGGAAGAGTGGCTGTTTTGGGGTTGTGGTGGTGAGTGGGAAGAAGAATGAGGATTGAAGAACAATCTCTACGCTAGCAGCAGCATAGGGAAGAAGAAGAAACAATTTTTTTTTGGAAAAAGAAACGATTTAATAAAACAAAAAAGTGGTAAGAAAAGCCACATGGATAAAAAAAAGCCATCTGTAATGACACCTCAGAAAATGCTTGTGGCAATGCTGACTGAGTATTCTGTTAGCCTATTTAACGTCAGGGACTAATAATGAAAACGGTAAAATAAGATAGGGACCAAAATGCCTATTTAGAAGAACCCGATTTTGTACGGACCAAAAACATATTTTACTCTTACTTTAATTTTGTGTACCCAAACTTTTTTAGTTTCTTGACTTTGTTTCTCTATTTTATATTTGATGATTGCAATCCTCCAATTTTCTAAATATAGGGATTTTTGTCTCAATACTTTTTTATTACACTTTTGGTCCTTCAAAATCATGGGTTTTAACACTTTTGGTTCCTTAAAATTTAGAATTTTGAGAAAGTGGAGGACCAATAATACACAATATTCAAATTTTTGAGAACCAAAAGTCCAATTAAAAAAACATAGAGATCAAAATTGCCAGTTAGAGAAATTTGAGTGACTGATAATAAAATAGGACCAAAATTGTCAAATTGAAAAAAATTGTTTCATATGCTTACTTATCTGATATTTCAATGGATATATTTGCTAAAATCTGTGTGTCATTTCATACCTCTAAAACCCATAAAGTCGTTCAAAATCTTTTAGTTTGTTCTCAAACCTCTAACTGATAGTTTGTTCTCAAACAAGGGGGAATCCATTGATCCAAAAAAAGTAATTATTAATTTTTTGAAAATAACAAGATGATTCTTCTTTCCCCGAAAGATCAATAGTACAATAGATGCTGGTCGGAATAACACACGTCCAAAGTTATTTTTTGACAGAACACAAGTCCAGAGTTAACAGTTCAATTCCACCCTTCTACTCCCATTGAAAATTACTCAAATTTTGAACTCAACTTTCCACGAGACCCATATCCCCCCCATTCTCCTGCCTTTCTTTTTTTTTTCAATCTATGAAATTGCAAACCTAAGCCATAAATAAAAAAAAGCTTGATTATTGAACAACTTCTTCACAATCTTTTCAAACTTTTCTTTCTAGCATCTATTTTCTTCTTGTCAGTCTGAGCCTTAGCAATTGCAACTCCCTTCTTTTGTGGTGCAGGAGCAGCAGAAACTACCGCAGCAGCAGTAGAACCATTAACACTTGTCTCTGTCAAAACACCCGCTGCCTGTGCCTGATCCTGAGTATTTCCTCTTGTTGCCTGATCCTGAGTATTTCCTCTTGTTGCGGTGGCAGAGGGCAATGACTGCGGTAATGGCAACGCACCACTTGACGGTGTGGTTTTAATGTCAACACTAAGCACTGAGGAGTTCGGTGGATCAACATTCAGCGCAGTAGTCGATTCTGTTATAGCTCCACTTTTGAATTTGGGCTTTGGTTTTGCATGGATTCCAGTGTAAAGCCTGCATGCCCACAACTTAAGCTTCTCAATTAAATGCACAAAGAGAAGGGAGGATTTTGCAATTTGGATAGGTTAAAAACTAGCATAGGAACTAGCTTCCAAAGGTTTATCAGAAGCCTTCATGAACCATGGCATTTTTAAGTCTATAAAATACTAGAAATTTAAAGAAAATAAAGAAAGGCAACTTAATTAGGTAGTCAATATCAGAAGTAGATGCATAGGTGTGTTGGCTGAACGTGGGCAGATAAAGAAAGACTAGTACCAAAAATGAAAAAGGAAAAGACACCCTCAATGTAGGTCTTGCTTCGCTTCAACTTTAATTTAAATTTAAATAAATTTGCCACAAAAACCTCCAGAAGGGAGTTAAACTTGGCAAGCAAAAGTTACACAATTTACAGGAGTAGCACCATTGGCTTATAACGCACCTGGCAAGTCTAGCATACTCCTCATAATTTTCAAGCAACATTTTTCCAGCTTGTTCATTGAGAGCTGACTCTGGAAATGGTTCAATCAATAGACACCTAACAACCTGTTCTTCATGGCAATCAATGTTAATAAACACCAAGACCAATCAAAACTTAACTCATTAAATCAAGAATATCTAAATATATCTCCTATAAGCAGACAGGTAAAAGGAAAAGAAAAATGATTATGACAAAAAGGAGAGCCAAAAGACTTACAATAAGAACATGCCTTAAACCAAGGCTAGGATTCCAATCCTTTTTAAGTGTGTTGACACATATCTCTCCATTATTTGAAATATTTGGATGGAATATTTTGGTCAGGAAATATCCTACAACATTAAATTCAATGGTTTCACCAGTTAACAGCATATGAAACACAATATACGCAATTCTTCCAAGTAGGTAAGGTGAAGAAATTCAGTAACCACAGGGCAAATAATAACTTTGGGTTTCAATAAGCAACAAATTCCAACTAATACAAGAGTTCAACAAAAAACAATTCAAGTTCCATTATAGAAGGTACAAGTTTAAACACACCTTTGGGTGGAGAATGTGGAAAATCATGGGAAAGTATCAACTTCATCCGAAAAACTCCATTATCATATGGAGTCCCAGCTGCATAAATCATAATTCTATTTCAGCTTGAGCTCTTTACATAACACCAAACGTGACATTAAAAACATGAAGTTACTTGCCTGGCCCATCAATGTCAGCAAATATTGTTGAAAAATCATCATCATTCACTATGACTTTAATACCCTCCGGAGGGGTTTCATCTAGGTTCTTCAACTCCTTGGCAAGTTGCTTTATTACATTTGGCGGAAGATTTTCATTAGTGGCCTAAAACAAAAGCACCGCACTACAATGTAAGAACATTAAACACCCAAAAAGGACTCGAACAACAGTGACAAGTTATTTTGCATATGAGACTGGCAATCAACATGTGATCCATAATAAGATAACTCCAATCAACGAATCAAGTAAGCAAAGAGATGTTTACCATCGGCGAAACGAGGGTACCGGCACTCTCTGTTTAGTTCTGTCCCTGAGGAGGAACCCTTCCCAAACACTTAACTGAATACCCAAACTTGATGCTCAGATCAGAGAAAGCAATCAAGTAGAAAAGCCTGCAAATGCATTTTTATCACGAATAAGTTAAGTTATTATATGAATATCTAAGGTCAGATACTTATCAAACGTGCGATTCAAACAAGAAATGAAACTACTTTAGAAGTACAAGGAGGTGCAGGGTGTAAAATCTCCATTCACTGTTAGTTAAAGATAAATCAACATTCTCAAATAGACAAACCAGCTAAAAATTATAAATTTTTTATACCCAATCTGCTTTAGAAGTAGAACCCTAACCCTAATAAATGAATTACCAAACCAAAAGAAGATAGAAAGGAAGAGCAACTCACAGAGAGCTTCTGAACCTGAATTCATCTCATTTACAACAAAACGCTTCGTACACATAAAATAAAAAACTATCATTTTTCAAAAGAGACTGAAAGAAAATTGAAACCCCTCTTTTTTAAAAAACACAAAAGTCGATCACGGGGGAAAAACCCTAACTGGTAAAACGAAAACCTCAGAATCTCAATATACCTAATCTAACACGAAAGAAATTACACCCCAAAATAAAATCACTTATTGAATTGGAAAAGCATCGTTCACGGGCACGACGCTAGGGTATCATCAAGACCTCAAATTGGACACCGATTTCAAAATTGAAGAAAACAAAAAGAGCGACTATGATCGAAAATCAAATTAAAGAAATCACAGTTCAACACATCAAGCAAAATCCACCAAAGTACAAAATCAAATTGAAATGGACGAACTGCGAAACACAGATGAGGACTCACCTTCACATTCACACCAGGTGCAAGAAGAGAGAGAAAGAAAAGAGATGAGAGAGTGAGAAAACCAGAGAGAGAGAGAGAGATCCCTCCTTGAAATGAATGAATGATTGATTGGTGGAAATTTGAGGACAAGAGAACTTAATAAATTATATTTTTGGTGCCTAGAAATTAATATTTATTCATGTGAATGCAAACGAAGACGCCTTTGATTTATTTTTTTTTTGGTGAAAGACGCCTTTGATTAATTAATTATTAATTAAAAGATGTATATTAAAGTTATTAATTAATTTATTATGGGTTTGGATAGATTAATTAATTGATTAATGAGAAAATTAGGTCTATGATTTTGAAATGACGTGCAGGTAGCCGAGATCTTCAGGATTTATAGACGTTGGATTCGTCGTGTCTACCTACAATTGAAAGGTTTCACGCGCTCTTCCCGACACTGGAGTACACATGCACATGCCTACGATTGATTAACTAACGGTATAGTGATTTCAAAAAGGGTGTATTTGTTTTTGTCAATAATAAAGAATAAAGAAAAGATTATTTAATTTTCTCATAGAAAAAATTTATTCAATTTAGGCTAATAAGGCTATACACCCCCATTTTTTGTTCTTTATTTTTCATCAAAACTTAAGTTTGATGTTTTTTTTTCCACTTTTAGTCATTTATTTTTCATATCTGTGCTAGTTTAATTTTTTATCTTTTACTTTTCTCACTTTGATTATCTATTATAGATTTATACCAATTAACCTCCAATGAAATTACCTATTGGCACATTTGAGAAACATGACAAGTGTCAAAAATGAGGGTAACATAGTAACTTACATTTAATCAATTATTCCTTTTTATCTTTCTTCTTAACTCTCTTTTCTCCTTTTCACTTTTCTCTTACACTCTCTTTCTTCCTTTTTTTCTCTTTCTACTTACTCTCTCTTTCCTCCTTTTCACTTTTTTCTTACACTCTCTTTTTTCCTTTTTTTTACTTTACTTTTATTTTCCTCATAAACAATTATTCTCTTTATTCTATCATTTCTCACTTTATTTTTTTTAACTAAATTTCTAAACTGATACAAATTAGCTATAAAAATATAAATTATGCACACTAAATAAAACTATCACCTTTTTAGAAAAAATTGTCCCGTTAAAATTTTAATTTTCTCTCCGAAATCTGTTTTCACTCTTCTGTTTATACTCTTATTGATAATCTATTAACACCTCTTATTGATAATCTACTATCTACTTTTTACTATCTACAATAATCTATTAATCAACTAAAATAATCAATTGAAACTACAAGATAACTGCAATGATATATAAAAAACACACGGGATAACTGTACTGATATATAAAAAAAACACGACATTAATTTTTTTTTAAGACTACTACTACTACTACAAACCTACTATATAAAAAACAAGAAGACTTAATAACTATTTAAACTATTAATTAATATTTAAAACTGTTCTGCACAGTACTTCCGACCTTCAATGAATGGTCCGAGGTAGTTAGTGGTTGATATCCTTAGTTAAATGACTGTATCCGATCCTGGCTGGTGTGGTACCTGCAAAGTCACTCCGATGTTGAAGTCAGAGGAATGGTATTAAGTGAGTAATAAATATGAGAAAGCTTGTCTTTAATGAGACAATGAATGTTGTATTTATAGAGTGGGGTGGGGTTGATTTCTGATGAATCAGGTCCGTCCGATCTGGGGGTTTGATCTGAGCCCTTGATGTTTGGGTTGGGCCCTATTGACATTGGGCCTACAGGGGGTGTGAATAGATGCCAAAAAGGGGGTGTATATGGCAAAAAGCCATTCCATAACAGTTGCCCCCCAAGTCAGGTCGTCTTTAGAGGCGATCTTGACTTGTTTGGATATGAAGCTTTCTTTTTACCGATGTTTAAGCATGGTTTCTGATAGTGGCGAAGTTTTACCGATGTTAAAACTTGGTCTCTGATGGTGGCGAAGTTTTGCCGACGTTAGAACTTGGTTTCTGATGGTGATGAAGTTTTCGCCGATCATAATGAATTTGAAATTTTGAATTGGCGCCTTTGCATTTATTGCGTCTGTCAGAGCGCGTTTCCCAACGGCGGCCAATGATGGTGACGCTTTGGTAGGCGTGAGAGTGCGTTGGAAGCTATTGATGGGATGTGTCGATTGGATTCGTGCCCAATCCAGTTCTGCGAGGCCCACTATAAATAGGGGCTTAGTCCCCCTCATTTATTCCTGATTTTCAATTTGCTCTGCATACCGATCTTCATTTTCAAGTTTAAGTCCGTCATATCCGAGTTAAAGTTTGTCGATCAGTGGGATAGTGGCTAGGGTTTCGCCATTCCAGTGGGTCCAAGTGCTTGATTTCCGCAAAAGATCATCAGCGGGAGCTTCGTTTGAGCGAGGTTAGTTCTGTTTTCAATTTCTCTTTTGTTTTCTTCTGTTTAAATAGTCAGTTTTTCCCCCCATTTCTTTAGTTGTCACAGGGTGGAGGTTGTCAGGTCGGGTCTCAAAATTGGTAAGGACCCGTTAGGTCGTTATTCCTGACTTCCCTATGCCCCCATTCCTGCAGGTTTTTAGAACTGGCGGTTACTAAACAAACTCGTAGGCAAATTTCCCAGCAACACCCGCAACTTGCGAAAGTAATGGCTTCTGGAGGAGAGAATGCCGAGGGTCGTACTTCTGAAGCCCTCTCAGTTATTCCCGAGGTTCGAGATCATCCCGATTCAGCCCCGACCAGCGAACAGGTGGAGGATGATGCTGAAGTTAATCGCCGTGTTCCTGAAGATTCTTCCGATGAGCCTAAAGTTGGGGAGGAGTTTTCCGAGGATGTGGTTGTCGTTGGTGTGAACGAAACCGAGATGGACATTGTCGTCGTGGAGACGGCATCTTCTGAACAGATGCACTCCGATGATGAGCAGGGGTCTTCGCATACCCAGGAAGTGGGGGGCTCTGAGACGAAGTCTGAGTTTAGTGCCGAAACATGGGAAAGGAGTCATACGGGATCCGATGTTGATAAGGGTAAAAGACCTGTTGAGGAAGTCGAGGACGGGCAGGGTCACTCGCAGCGAAGAGGTGATGAGGTTGCTAATGTTGGAGTTTCCGAGGCTGATGATCGTGTTTCAGCTTTGACCGATGGTTATTCCAGCACTGGTCCGGGCCGAATCGACCTGTCGGTGCCTTATGACGTGAATATTCCTCGTATTCTAAATTGGGTCGCTTCTTCTGTTACCGAGAGAAGGTCTTTGTATGAAGCAGGGGAGGATATGAGCGTTATTGTGGATAGATTGTCGATAAGGGGCCGACTTTGGAATGTCGAGGGTATGAGATCCGACGAGCATGCAGCGACCTGGCCAGGAGCCTTGAAATTTGTCATGTATGACGTGTTGGTATCGGATATGCATATCCGTCCCCCTTTTACTAATCTTCAACAGACTGTTTTGGCGAGATTGGAATTGGCACCTTCGCAACTTCATCCCAATGGTTGGGCGTTTCTTCGAGCCTTTGAATTGATATGCCTTGAACTTAAACGTCCAGTGTCTGCCGATCTGTTCCTTCATTTGTTTGAGGTTAATAGGAATAGTGAAAAAGGTGAGGAAGGAAGTGCTTGGGAGCATGTGAGTCTTCGATCTCTGAAAGGTGCCAAGATTTTTCGGGCTTATTCAAATTCGTTGAAGGGGAGGTGGAAGGATCTTTTCTATTTCGTGGAGCCGGTGAATAGCGAGGCGATTGACTATGTGGGGAAATTTGATTCGGACGGGCGAAATTTGGTGTCCACTAAGTATCCCATAGGATGGGGACTCAGTCACTATAACCGATCTCCAAGATCCTATCATGTTGGTGAATCTTATCTTTGCCGTGCTGATATCCTGACCAGGGATATTTTGTTGTTTATTTCCTCTCAAATACCTTATACCAAGCATAAATACCGAGGTATTCCTGTTGATCGATTGGTTAAGTGTGCTACCCGAAGAAAGGTTATGGGGGTTCTAGGTAGGGTCTTTTTGTTGGTTTGTCAAATTATCTTTCAATCGGGAAATGTTAATTTATCATATTTGGTTAACTTGTCCTGTTTTTTCTTTGTTTTCAGATACGATGGCAGGGAGTAGGATTGCTCAATTAAAGAGGATGGCGTTGCAGAATCTGGGCGTCGAGGAAGGTGAGCTTGCAGAGAATGCTCCCGATCTTAGCGCTGCCGTCCATGTTTCGCCGATTAGGACCGTTCATGAGGAACAGCCGGAGAATCCTGTGGAAGATCTCCAACATCGGAAGAGGAAACTAGCGAATGAGGGTGTTTCTACAAAGCAAGTGAAGGTGGCTCGGAGGACTGAGGAGAAGAAGAAAGTGGCGATCCCAAGAGATCCGAAGACTTCTAAGGAGCACAAATCTTCTAAGAAGGCGACTTCCGTTCCCGTGGATGCGAGTTTTATGGAAAAGAACGTGGAGGAATATCTCAGCGATCCTGTCAGTGCGGCAGCAAAGCTGTTTGTTCACGTGGCCGATGTTGCCAAATTTCAGAGGGATGAGATTGAACGTCGTCATGAAGGTGAGGTTTTCTTTCTGGAGTTCATTTTGTTGTTCCTTTTGTCTACCTTATTGACTTTAAATTTTATTTGTCTTTCAGAGTTGGTGACCGCTGAGAGGGCCAAGTTGTTCAATGCTCTGAAAGAACTGGCCAAAAAGAATAAAGTTTTGGGTAATACTTTGAACGACTTGAAGACTTTGAAGGCTTATGCGGACGATCTTGAAAAGTCCCATAATTCTGCTAAGTTGCAAGTTGAAGATAGCACTGCCCGCATCGGTCAGCTGTACGATCGGATCACGGCCCTTGAAGAAGAAAGGAAGAGTGCTGAAGAGACAATTGGAAGGTTGGAGGATCAAATTCAAGAGCTGATGGCTAAGTTGAAAAAATTTGAAGAGAATAAGGCCGAGACCAGTTCTTCTCCTGAAGATCGATGTGCAGTGTTGGAGAGAGAGCTCGCCAAAACCCGTGCGGAGTTGGAAAAATCTAAGAAGGATGCGCGCTCTGCAACCGACCTTGCTCTGGAAATGGCGGGAGATGGTTTTGATCTTGCACTTGGTCAGATTGCTCTCGTCTACCCTTCCCTTAATCTTGACAGGGTCGTTCTGAATGTGGATCATGAGATTGAGGGAGATCGGATCATAAAGGTTGACCTCGGCACTAATGTGAAGACCGTTGTTTTTCCTAAGCCTGCCTGATCTTATCTCTGATGATTTTTGTAATGAAATATTTGTAATGAATTTATCTCTTTGTTTATCTCCTGCAAGGAGTTTATATTTCGTAATCTTGATTGGATAAAAAGTCATAAGCGTGGAATGCAGGTAGTTACGTTGTTCCGATCATAAGCGTGGAACGTAGGTAGTTACGCGGTTCCGATCATAATTTTGATTGGATCAAAAAATCATAAGCGTGGAACGCAGGTAGTTACGCTGTTCCGATCATAAGCGTGGAACGTAGGTAGTTACGCGGTTCCGATAATAATTTTGATTGGATCAAAAATCATAAGCGTGGAACGCAGGTAGTTACGCTGTTCTAATCATAAGCGTGGAACGTAGGTAGTTACGCGGTTCCGATCATAATTTTGATTGGATCAAAAATCATAAGCGTGGAACGCAGGTAGTTACGCTGTTCCGATCATAAGCGTGGAACGTAGGTAGTTACGCGGTTCCGATAATAATTTTGATTGGATCAAAAATCATAAGCGTGGAACGCAGGTAGTTACGCTGTTCTGATCTTGCGACTGTTTTGGCCGTGTTAGGAGATTATGTAAGATCGATCCTAAGAAGTTTCTTCTGAAGAAGGAGACATTTAGGCGGTTATATTTTGCTTTCTAATTTCGTTGGGATAAGAAAGGCAACACTTATATTTTTGATGGGATCGAAAAAGATAAGTGCGTGCATTACATAGATTGAAAAAGAAAAGCGTACGTTTTACATAGATTTTTCAAACAGCGGTCTTAAACGTAATAGCATTTTAGTTTCGCGGCGTTCCAGGTTCGGAGGATTTCCTTTTTGTCCAAAGTCTCCAATTTGAAAGCACCTGTGCCGGTCTTGGCTTTGATGCGGTACGGTCCCTCCCAATTGGGTGCTAATTTACCCTGAGATGCATTTTTTAGCCCCACATCGGCTCTTCGAAGTACTAAGTCGCCTGTGTTAAAATCTCTGGGTACGACTTTTGCGTTATACCGGGATGCAATTCCTTGCTTGATAATGGATTCTCGGAGAGTGGCTCGTCCCCTAACTTCGTCGATGAGGTCGAGCTCTTCCTTTAGAGCTTGGTTGTTTTCGGTCTGAGTTTTTGGATTAGTCGTTCTCCAAGTTAATTCGCCAACTTCTACTGGAATGACCGCCTCGCTGCCATAGGAAAGTCGAAATGGAGTTTCTCCCGTGGAGCTCTGCGGAGTTGTTCTGTAGGCCCAAAGTACATATGGAAGTTCTTCGACCCAGTTTCCTTTAGCGTCGTCCAATCTTTTTTTTAAACCATTAAGGAGTACCTTGTTGGCAGCTTCTACTTGACCGTTGGTTTGTGGATGTTCAACCGATGTAAAATGGTGCTTAATTTTAAAATCAGATATCATCTTCCTGAAGCCTTTGTCGGTGAATTGTGTTCCATTGTCGGTGATAATTCTTTCTGGGATCCCGAATCTACTCATGACGTTCTTTTTGAAAAACTTTATGGAGTTTCTTGCGGTGATGGTGGCCAACGGTTCTGCCTCAACCCATTTGGTTAAATAATCAATTGCTACTATGAGGAACTTGTTTTGGCTCGGAGCAGTTGGGAATGGTCCCAATAGATCTATTCCCCATTGTGCGAAGGGCCAGGTTGAGGATAGGTTACGGAGTTCGGTCGGTGGAGCGATGTGAATGTTAGCGTGGATTTGGCATTTTTTGCACTTTTTGACGAATTTCATAGCATCGGTTTCCATGGTAGGCCAGAAGTATCCTGCGCGTAGAGCTTTTCGAGCCAGGGATCGGGCGCCGAGATGTTGTCCACATAATCCTTCATGAATTTCGGTTAAGACGTAGTCCGCCTCTTCTCCTTCGATGCATTTTAACAATGGCGAGGAGAGGCTTCTTCTGTATAATGTTCCGTCTATGATTGAAAAGGCCGAGGCTCTTTTTCTGACGATTTTTGCTTCGGCTGAGTTTTGGGGTTCGGTTCCTTCTTTTATGTATTTCAAAATTGGGGTGATCCAGTTTTGGCTTTCTTCAACAACGCATATTGTAGAACTGTAAATAGGATCGAAGGAGATGCTGGGTTTTCGTAGTATTTCTTGGATGACCGTCCGGTGATTGCCTGGGATTTTGGTGCTCGCGAGTTTTGATAAGATATCCGCCCTTTGATTCTCCGTCCTGGGGACGTGTTTTACCTCGGCTGTTTTGAATTCTCTTAGCAGTTCTCGTATTCGAAGTTGGTATTTCTGTAGTATCGGGTCTTTGGTTTCAAATTGACTGTTGATTTGTGAAACGACCAAGAGTGAGTCGGTTAGTAGTTTGACCTGAGTGACTCGGAGGTCAATTGCCAACCTTAATCCTGCAATGCAAGCCTCGTATTCTGCTTGATTATTGGTTGTTTGGAAGGTGAAGGTGAGAGAGACTTCAATAATAACGTTATCCGGGCTTTCTATTATTAATCCTGCGCCGCTTCCTTTAGGGTTAGAGGATCCATTAACGTGTATAGTCCAGGATTTATCAACAGGATCGGCGGGAATCATTTCTGCCACGAAGTCTGCTAATACTTGGGCCTTCATCGTGGTACGGGACTCATACTTGATCCCGAATTCGGATAGTTTGACTGCCCATTTAATCATTCTGCCGGCAAGGTCGGGCCGATGTAAGATCTGTCTTATAGGATAGTTGGTTCGCACGACTATCTGGTGAGCCACGAAATAGGGCCGGAGGCGCCGAGCTGCGATGACTAAAGCAGGGCAATCTTTTCTACCTTTTGATATCTGCATTCAGGTCCTTGGAGGGCTTTGCTTATGAAGTAAATCGGTTTTTGGTCGGCTTGTGTTTCTCGGATAAGGACGGCCCCCAAAGCTTCTTCTGATATTGAAAGATATAGGTATAAAGTTTCTCCTTCGTTTGGGCGAGTCAGGATTGGGGGTTCTGAGAGTGCTTTTTTGAGCTGTCTTAAAGCTTCGTCTTGTTCCTGTGTCCAGTTAAATTCTTCTTCTTTTTCTTCTTCTCCTTTACTTTTCTTTAAAAGTTTGAACAATGGTAGAGATTTAAATGCCGCATTTGATAGGAAACGGGATAATGCGGCGATCATGCCGTTGAGTTTCTGGACCTCTTTCTTTGAAGTCGGTGTTCACATTTCAGCTACGGATCGGCATTTATCTGGGTTCGCCTCAATCCCCCTTTCTCTCAGATAGAAGCCAAGAAACTTTCCAGCTCGTACTCCAAAAGTGCATTTTTCTGGGTTTAACCTCATGTCGTTTCGTCTGATTTCTGTGAATATTTCTCGAAGGTCTGCCACGTGGGTGTTCTCTTGTTCACTCTTGGCTATCATGTCATCAAGGTAGACTTCAACGGTCTTGCCTATTTGCTTTTGAAATACTTTGTTCATCATTCTTTGGTAAGTGGCACCGGCGTTTTTCAAGCCGAAGGGCATAACTTGATATGCGAAGTTACCTTGGTCCGTCATAAAAGCCGTTTTTTCTTGGTCGGGAGGGAACATCGCGATCTGGTTGTAGCCGGAATAGGCGTCCATAAAAGATAGCAGCCCAAAACCCGAAGCTTTATCGACGAGGCGGTCGATGCTCGGGACCGGAAATGCGTCCTTTGGCCATGATCTGTTTAAGTCGGTGTAATCGATGCACATGCGCCATTTGCCATTGCTTTTTTTTACTAGTACTGGGTTTGATAACCAAGTCGTGTACTTGACCTCTGATATGAAGTTCGCTTTGATCAAATCTTCAACAGCTTTTGCGGTGGCCTTTGCCTTTTCTCCATTTTGTGCTCGTCTCCTTTGAGCAACCCATTTGGCTTCTGGGTTGACAGCGAGTTGGTGACATGCGATTTCAGGAGGGATTCCGGGCATGTCTTCTGCTGACCATGCAAAAAGATCAGCATGATCTTTTAAACACTGAGTGAGGTCGGCTTTCACTTCGTCGGAGAGGTCTGCTCCAATTTTTACTGTTTTGGTGGGATCGTCTCCGAGGTGCACTTCGGTAAATTCCCCGTCTGGTTCAGGTCTTCTTTCTGGGTTGGCCGCCTCATGTCGGTTGAGCAGCAGGACGAGCTGTTGGACAGCGTCGACTGCGGTCGGAAGTGGAGGTGGAGGGAGGTTTTGGATTTGTGCTTGTGTAGAGTTTGGAAGGTCTTCCACAAATCCTTCTGGGGTTGATTGGGGTTCGGCTAGTCTTCCGAAAGTCATCCTTTCGATATGCATCGGTTCCAGATGGATGCCGATCCCGAGTCGCTGAGCGTTAGAACGGAGATTTCGAGTTGTCATCTACTAAGTCGAGGGGAGAGGAGCTTGAGTTGAATTCCTCCCACTGTGGTCGCCAATGTTCTGCACAGTACTTCCGACCTTCAATGAATGGTCCGAGGTAGTTAGTGGTTGATATCCTTAGTTAAATAATTGTATCCGATCCTGGCTGGTGTGGTACCTGCAAAGTCACTCTGATGCTGAAGTTAGAGGAATGGTATTAAGTGAGTAATAAATATGAGAAAGCTTGCCTTTAATGAGGCAATGAATGTTGCATTTATAGAGTGGGGTGGGGTTGATTTCTGATGAATCAGGTCCGTCCGATCTGGGGGTTTGATCTGAGCCCTTGATGTTTGGGTTGGGCCCTATTGACATTGGGCCTACAGGGGGTGTGAATATATGCCAAAAAGGGGGTGTATATGGCAAAAAGCCATTCCATAACAAAAACAAATATTTCTTATTGAAAATCTACTATCTAACTTTTACCATTAACTATAGTCTACTAATAAACTAAAATAATCAATTGAAACTATGGGATAACTACACTGATATATAAAAAAATACGGGATAACTGCAGTGATACATAAATAAAACACAGGATTAACATTTGTCATTGATAACTATAATTTTTGTAGACTACTATAAACCTACTATCTAAAAAAATAAGAAGATTTAATGACTATTTAAACTGATTAATATTTAAAACATATACATATTTCTTATTGATAATCTACTATCTATCTTTTACTATCTACTATAATCTACTAATCAACTCAAATAATCAATTGAAACTATGAGATAACTGCACTGCTATATAAAAAACACGGGATAACTGCAGTGATACATAAATAAAACACACGATTAATATTTGTCATTGATAATTACAATTTTTGAATACTACTATAAACCTACTATCTAAAAAAATAAGAATGTTTAAAGACTATTTAATCTGATTAATATTTAAAACATATACATATTTTTTATTGATAATCTACTATCTATCTTTTACTATCTACTATAATCTACTAATCAACTCAAATAATCAATTGAAACTATGAGATAACTGCACTGCTATATAAAAAAATACGGGATAATTGCCGTGATACATAAAAAAACACGGGATTAATATTTGCTATTGATAATTATAATTTTTGAAGACTACTATAAACCTACTATCTAAAAAATAAGAAGGTTTAATGACTACTTAAACTAATTAAATTTAAAACACGGGATAAATATTTCTTATTGATAGTCTACTATCTATCTTTTACTATCTACTATAATCTACTAATCAACTCAAATAATCAATTGAAACTATGAGATGACTGCACTGATAGATAAAAAAAACACAGGATAACTACACTGATATATCAAAAAATACGGGGATAACTACTGTGATATATATATAAAAACACGAGATATATAGCTGCACTGATATATAAAAAACACTACATTGATATAAAACTCACAGGATAAATGCTCAGATTTTTTTAAATGATACTTTTACATTTTTAGATTTTAATATTTATCTATTTTTAATTTGAAACTCCTTTTTTATTTACTTTAAATTTACCTTTATTTTCACATGATAATGTTCAGACGATTTAAATACTGTGTAATTCATTCATAAAAAGAACACGACAGCATCCGTGCGTATGCACGGGTATCCTACTAGTTTATCTTTTATATATATTCTTTTATTTTTGATTTTTTAAAACAAAAACTCAAAAAATTAAGAAGACTATGAATGTCTTCAAGGAGGTCCATTCAATTTTTTATTTCTTAAATAACTCGTGCAATACGTGACTAAATTGAATGAAACTAGACTCTAATTTGAATAAAATTTTGCAATGAATTCAATGAAACCAAAATTAAACTCAAAAAAGTGTTTATGCGCAAAACCACTTTTGGAATCGATATTTTGTATTTGAAGTTCAAAAAACTTTTAATCTCAACAATGGTAATTTTGCTAAAGAACACCAAATTGAACGATTCTTAGGCCTAAAATACTCGAAATTCAACAACGAATCGGAATATGGCAAGCATTTTGTTTAAAAAAGTGTTGAAATCTCAAATACTGTGAAGAAGCAATTCGCATCTATCAAACGTGTCTTGAGTGCAGAAATTGAACCATAGCAAAAGGTTTCAACAAAAACAATGCAAATTCGAGAACTATGTGAAAAACAAAAATCTTTTGTTGAAACCTTTACACGACTTTAATTACTTGTGTCATTCCTAATTTGATCTTAGCATCAAATTTCGTCAGAAGGCACTCAATTATATATTGGTAGACAATGAATTATACAAGTCAATCGAGTTATGCTGAGTTGCATAAGCAAGGGTTAACCCCATAGAATCATGAGAGAAGTGGTGTAGGTATATGTGGATCCCATAGAACCGACCCTATTATGACGTGACTATATGATGTGATCCACACAAGAATCACTAAATCTAGAATCTAAAAAATTATAAATCTATATGAATCTCCAAGTCATGATGATGAATATAAACACAATTTCAGATTAGATGATGACACTTACTTGAAGAACACAAAAGATAAGAAAGAATCAAATGTGGAAATAATAGAGATGAAGTAGAGAATGATGTCCGCCACTTCTTCCGTGGGAAGAAGATGAAGACCACATGCCCCTTTGAGCTTCTCCAAGCCTCAAAGGTAGGTGCTCAAGATTCCATTCCAAGAACCAATGGAGAGAAAACTCTATGCTCTCAAAAATCAATTTCTGTATCATCAAAGTCTTGGGAATTACAAGGAGTGGAATAGTATTTATATGTTGGGTCTAATGGATCCTAAGCCCAACATACAATTCCCTTAGAGATAGAAGAATAAGGCCCATGGCCACATCAAAGTAACTAATGACCTTAACATATTCTATTGTTAACAATGCTCAAATCAAAAGCACATTACACTAGAAATGAAATCCTACATCTATTGAAACAATTACAAGGAAATAGAAAACCCTACGTTTGGGATGTCTAGGAATTTCCCAAAGTAAGTCTTGATATTTGAGACTTCCATCCAAGCTCTCATGAGTAGGCTAGTCATACATGTAGGCTCACGTCACTATAGACATAGATATTATTCGTCTACCACGACAGCTGACTGCTTTCAATATGCCAGGGGTGTGAAGCTTGTTAGAGCATGGTCTAACTCATAAAGTGCCAATCGAATTACTACACATATTGACCAAGCCTTGGCCTTTCAGGGAAAATATTATGAATTTAATCGAAAAATTCTACATCTTACTTCTTTTGGAGTAGTTGCATGAAGAAAGAGAGTAGCTATTGAGAGATTTAACTATTTACCTATCCTAACTTTTAAGTTGGACGAGAACATAAAAAAAATATAAAATAATAGAGTTGGTGTTTTTTATTCACTAAAGAATTTTTTTTTTAAGAAAAGAAAAGAATGAGTTTTTTTTTATGAAATCACAATATTGTATTTAGATTTTCTTTTTGACAAAAATATTATATTTGGATTTGAGTCCAACTTATATTACGCACTTGATTATTAACTATATGAGCTAAGTTTTTCTTTGCCAAAAAAAGTGTAGCCGAAAATGTTTTCAAATAGCAAAATTATGTCCCTCACTATTAATTGTCTTGGCAATTTCAGCAATATGAATACGTAGATTCGAATCTGGTTATAAACCGTGATAGTGTGAGTGAATAAGTAGACCAACCAGCAAAATCACTCATATTGGTTTGTTTTTTTTCCTCATTAATTAATTAAATTAATAATCAAAGAGGTATATTGGCCCTCCCTTCTTGAAGTTCTTGGTCTGACTTTGAGGGAGTGTTTGGGAGGAGGGAAGAGAAAGGAAAAGTGCAAGAAAGGAAAGAAAACACACATACCAAGAACTTTTCCTTCATTTGGTTGCAAAATATTAAGGGAGAAGGGAAAAAAACATATGGGACCCACATAAAAAACTTTTCTTTCAAAATTGGAAATAAAAGGAGAGAAGGTGAGGTTTTTAAGGGAAATGACTGAAATGCCCTTATAGATTTACTTTCTTTTATTTATTAATAAATATTTTCAAAAAAAAATAATAGTACAACATATACTATTTATTTAAAAATAATCATTTATAATTTTAGTAAATGTTTGTTTCTTTTTATATTATGATATTATTTGTGTTTTAATAAATAAAATAAAGGCTTTTGTTTCTTGTTTCTACAAAATTAAATAAATATTTTTAAAATTATTAATGTAATTTATTTTTAGTTCTCACTAAATAATTATTTTCTTTTTTTACATTGATAAGACTATGTTTTACATCTTTAATTTCTATTCTCTTTATCTATTCATTTTTATTTAAGGGTATTTTTGTCATTTCACAAACACATTGCTTTCTTTTCCTTGCACTTTCTTTCTACTTTCTCTCAAACCAAACAACTAAACAATCATCTCATTTTCAACTCTTTTTCTCTTCTTTTCTCATCCTTTCCTTTCTCTTCTTTTCCACTACTTTTCTTTCACTAACCAAACATACCCTGAGGGAGGGAGAAAATTGGCTGAATTGTGCGAGCGTGAGAAATATTAAAAAAAGTTTAATGAAGGAGAGTCCCCCAAATAATATTCATCTTATTAGTATCCGAGTGTTTTTTTTTTGGACAGGAGTAAATGTTGTACAGTTGGCGAATCTGGTTGGCAGCGGGTGATTACTGTTGTGCTGTCGCTTTCACCTCCCACTCTAGCCGTTGGTTATGCCCAGACAAGAGCTTCTTCTTTGAATGTAGGCTATTTTTTTTATAAGCACCTTGGAATAGTGTCTTCATTCCTTGTTTTTGATATTTTTAGGTAGTATTTGTTTTTATTTCAAAACAATTGTTGTTTCTGGGGTTTTTAAACCCCTCTTTTCTCACCAAAGAAAAACAGTTAACAATTGTTGTTTTAAGATTTTATCCGAGAGTGTTTGTATGAGATGATTTGAGTCTCTTTTAATTTAATTAAGGTCTTAGATTGTGCTTGGATGAGACAATTTTTGACGGTAATGTAATTTAAGATGGTAATTCAAATTCTTCAAACCAAATTAACTTGTTTGGATAATAAAAGTGGAGAACTAATTAGTTTGTTTATTTTGGCCTTTCTAAACAATTGCTATTAGTGTGGCAAGACATTACAACTCAGGTAGAATTAGATCCCTTTGAAGAAAACTTAGTAGGGATGTATTACCTCCGGTCTCATTTATAAGCAAAAGATGTACCTTTTTGATTCATTGAATAATGGGCTAGGTAGCCTGCTTTGTCATCTCTAACTCAGTAGGTCAGGTCTGATCCACTCCCAGTGGGTGGAGCTCGAAATCCAATTAGTTGGTCCCGTGAGTTGTTGAACTTGCATGTCATTCACCCATGTGTAAAGTGAAGAATTTAAAAAAATATTAAAAAAATGAAGAATTTTAATTACTCTATCCAAACAAGAAACTTTAAGAATGAAAAATTTTAATTATCCCATCCTAAATTCCTAACAAATAATTTTCAAAACATTTGAATTGCCTTGAAATTGAAATTCCCTAGAATTTTCAAATACCCCATCCAAACACACTCTTAGTTTCGAATCTAGTTGCGGGAATGCTGCAACGTTTAAACTCTTGAAGGAGAGTTTTGCCGCTCATTGTAGTTCTACCCGCCTCGAGAGATTAGTCTTTACACTTGGGCACAGAAGATATCCAACTTACACAAAAAATTGACCAATTTTTTTTTCATTTAAACCTTTTTAGTTATTGAATGTTCTAAAAAAACGAAGGTAAAATGTGGAAATAATTAATGGTTGAAAAAACGGGTCTCTTCCAGCTTAACCAAGGTCTTGATGAGAGATGATAAGAGTCTCTTCCTGCTTAACTAAAGTCTTGGGTTAAAATCCAACATTGGGCATGCAGTAGTGTTATATCTTTTGAGAGAGAGTTTTACCGTCCATTGTGGTCCTATCCAGTTCGAGGAATTACTTTCTGTAGTTGCACGCAGAGATACCCAATTTATACCAAAAAATATTCCATATAAATGAGAATAAGCGAAGTTTTTACTTATAAATTAATGTTGATCATTGTACTACGTACTATAGCATAAAAACACTATTCTCTACACATGTATGTACCTCCCAATAAGCACACATATATGCTATGGTCAGCACTTATCATTCTCAAGCACCAAACACTACTTTCGTACATGCATATCCCATGGCATTTGATACTCCAATTCATCCCCATCTCCACTCATCCTTACTAAGGAATGAAAATATGCTATTTGATTCTGCTACTTGAGTCGACGACCCTCTTTTTCACCTAACCAAATATCATATGTCATTTATATACACAAACAAACACAACCTTCTGACTAGGAATTTAATTTCACTCGTACTCGTGCTCAATTGTGCATCACTTAATTCTTATGAAGTTGTAAAATTCATAAAAAGGGAAGGAGGCTAGAAACTAAACACTACAGTGTTAAGCTTGCACGTGCAACGCCAACCTACCAAGTCAAGAAAAGAAACTGGTTGTTGGAAAGCCTTAAATATCGAGGTAGGTAGCAACCTACTTAGTTTTTTTTTTTCTTTATTTATCTACAATTTTAAGTCCATTTCAAAAGTTTGTGGTGTTGAATTAAACAAAGAAGCAAAGATGGTAGGAGAGAATGGAAAGAAGATGAAAATATTGTGCCTTCATGGATTCAGAACCAGTGGAAGTTTCATAAAAAAGCAAATCAGTAAATGGGATCCTTCTATATTCTCTCAATTTGATTTGGTAAGCTTCTCTTTCCTAACCTTCTTCAAGTACCAAGTGTGCATGCTTAGAGTGAATACCTAATTTAGTAGCTAACAAAAAATGCGGAGACTAATTTAGTCCTTGAGAAATAAAAAGTACCAATTTAGTCCTCAACAATCTTTTTTTTTGACAATAGTCCTCAACAATCTTAAATGTAGGTCTAATTAGTCTTTCTGTGATAATCTTTTTAGGATATTTTAGTCCTTATCATGGACTAATTTGATCCACGTTTTCTTTTCTCGGAGACTAAATTAATACTTGTTTTTTCTCAGCGATTTCTTTGGGTATTTACCAGAATATTAAAACATTCTCGACTTTTTCGTAGCACAAAAATTCATAAATGAAAATTATTTTAGTACACCAAAAAATCTCACATCGCTTGAAATAAAGATCAACAGTAGTTTATAAATGCTTACGTCATTAATCTATCGATACGTCTTTTAAGTAAGTAAGGATAAAATTGTAAATTTGATAGAGACTAGTGATCTGAATATCAATAGAACAAAATAGAACCAAAGAAGTGGTGTTATGTATGTAAGATATGCATGTTTTTTGTAATAGGAATTCCCAGATGGTAAATTTCCTGCTGGAGGGAAATCTGACATAGAAGGCATATTTCCACCACCTTATTTTGAGTGGTTTCAATTTGACAAGGTAAGATTTGGGTGATTATACAGCAATTAAATTATCAAACTTTATTTGCACTATATTGGGTTAATTAGAGGAAAAGAAATTGATTTTCATCTAACATATTATAACTCTTGTTCAGGATTTCACTGAGTACACAAACTTGGAAGAATGCATCTCTTACTTGAGTGAATACATCATAGCCAATGGTCCCTTTGATGGTTTCCTTGGCTTCTCCCAGGTAAACATTCATAATTGTTCTATTAATGCATAGCTTACTATTTGACTTGTCGCAAATCGCCAAAATCATCTTGCAGCGCCTTGTCGATTTAATCCCTGAAATTACTCATATTTCAATATAGTTTTTGAAATTAAAAATTCTCAATCCCATTAATATTTTTGGATCGATCAATTTAATCTCTTAAATTACTTGAGAACAACATAGACTAGTATGTTCGAATATTTACAATTCCGGGGATCTATTTGAAATTTCGTTATCTTTCAAAGATTAAATTGGTGATTTGCTCATTTGACATGGTTTTTCTTCCTACTTTTATATAAAATCAGGGTGCAACACTTTCAGCACTTTTAATAGGCTATCAAGCACAGGCAAGTAATTACTGTAATCTAATTTATAATTTATAGTTTATAAATTTAATTCAAGTACAAAATTGTGAATAGCCAAAATGAAATTGACAGGGAAAATTGCTAAAGGAGCATCCACCCATAAAGTTTTTTGTATCAATATCAGGATCTAAATTCAGAGATCCAAGCATATGTGATGTTGCTTATAAGGATCCCATCAAAGCTAAATCAGTTCATTTCATTGGAGACAAAGATTGGTTGAAATTGCCTTCTGAGGAGCTTGCCTCTGCATTTGACAATCCCCTTATAATAAGGCATCCTCAAGGTCACACTGTCCCAAGATTAGGTAATGCTCTCACTCTTTCTCATAATGTCTACATAAGCACGTGCTACTTGCTTAAAGGGTCGACCTAGAAACCTCTAATAATGAATGAGAGTTTAGAATTTAGGGTTTAGGGCTTAGAGTTTAAGGTTTAAGTAATGCTCTCACTCTTTCTTATAATGTCCCCACAAGTACATGATACTGTACTTGTTTAAAGGGTCGGCCCAAAAATTTATAATAACACTATTACTGGATAAAACAAATTTTAGTTTATGTCTTTTTTTAATTGAGAAAGTTTTATGTTGAGCTTTTTTGTCGGTTTAAGTGTCTTTTTTCTTTGCAAAAACTAATGACAAATATTTTTCGTTGGTCGACCTAAAGCTAGTACTTTAGTGGCCTTATCATTGGACTGGCCCTGCTTGCTTATGTTTTTTTGGGTCTAGTAGTAGTACATATGGATGGGGAAAGTGGAAGATTGCGAGTTTGAACTTGCAGTCTCAATATCTAGTATCGGTATAGTACTTGTATGTGTTTTACCACTTTGTTGTGTCTTTCCTAACACTTGCTTATGTTATACATCAATGATATATTGAACTTTACTTGTCCTGCCCTACAGATGAAGTGGCTACGGGTAAGTTGAAAAATTGGGTTGGAGAAATCCTAGACCAACAGAAAGTTGGTGTTTCAAATTATGAGAATGAAAGAAACACTGAAGAAAAGAAATTAGAGGTGGAGGGGAGCAAGGTCGAAATTGATAAAGGTGTAAAAGGGGTAGAAATAAACGAGGGAAATGCTGAGACCCCCGAAGATCATAGCGTATAGAGAAGGCACCTGAATCCAATGTGATTCTTAATTATTGTAGTTTGTAGAATTATTCAGCACTAAAATAAAGTTTGGCCAATTCACCTTGATTCTTCAATGCTTCACTTGAATTACTTCAGATGAATATGAATACTTTCTCCATTTAATATTGTTTTTTTTTACTATATTATTGGTGCGTAGTATTCACCGGCTTTGCCGCTGATTAATCTATGTAGGGGAACTCGACTGACAACATGTATGGCTTTGCCTGTCAGTGTGGTTCTGTTCTCCCAACCTTTATAGGTTCTCCGTTTAATATTAATAAGGAAAAAAAATCTTGGTTTAAATTAGAAGAAACAAATAGATCGTTCAACTAAAAAAAATTAAAATTGAGTCTCCAAACTTTTAAATATTACAAATTATTTAAAAGTTTAGGGACCTCTTAAAAAAATTAATTTTAAATATTTTTACATGCTTGGATTCCATGTTGACAAGTTTAAGGATCCAATTACATTTTTTTAACCATTTACAAAATGTTGACAAGTTTAAGGATCCGAGTTCATTTTATAATGGCATCAATTTAAAACATTATAAAACAAGTTTAAGGATCCGAGTTCATTGATGCCATTATAAAACACCTTTAATAAAGGATCCGAGTTCATTGCCACCATAGTTGCCTTGTTTTATAATGGCATCAATTTACCTCTAATAAACACATATTAGCCTAATATTGTTGTATGCTCTTATCTTCTCTCTAAAGTTTGCAGATCTGTCATCCTCCCGCATTGATAAGATTACATAATAGTTCGGGTGGCTTTTTAAGTAACTCCAAATGATCCTGACCTTTCATGCAACAAAGTGAAAATTCTGGGTTTGTTGACGTGTCAATTGCATGACTGATCCTTATATATACCAATATTTTCACATCGATTACAGCATATATTATTATTTTTTGGTCACAGCATATATTATTTCACATTACTTGTATGACTGTGTGGAGAAGAGTTTTTTTTGTCCGGAGAAGAGTTTAATTATCTCACATTGATTACAGCATATATTATTTTTTTTGTCAGTGAATTATGAGGACGTTTCTCAACTTACTCTGTGATAACGTCAACGAGATTAAACTCTTCTCAAGATTGGAAAGTTTCCTAGTAAGCTCAGCCTAAGCAAAACTTATAGAAACAATGACAGAAAGCACCTAAAAACAACACGAGCAAAAGGCAGCAACAAACCCATGCCTCCAACACTCCAAACTCCTATGTGGTAACTATGAATGTCTAATAAAAGGAAAGAATAATAACAAAAAGAAAAAATAAATGATAATTATAACCACAATCATCAATTTTCAAACAATTATATTTTAGTATAGTAAAACAAGAATCACAAGTTGGGTGTTTCACTTTGGTTCCACCATGGAGTAATGGAGTAATACATCCCCAACTCCATACAGCCTAGGTTAATTCACATTCACATGACAAAACTGCAGGCAGGCCGGGGCAACTAAACATTTAATCCTCCTGACACTAGACAGACATTATAGTTTAACCAACTTTGTTGTTGATAGTTTGATAAAGGGATTTAAGCTGTGTGTTCCATTTGTCTACAGCGGTATACTTCTTCATTCCTTTCGACCTGAACAATGTACTTTTAACGTTAATAAATACCAGGTTTTAACTTTTAAAGTACATAAAATAATTGAGACAAAGTCCAGTTGAATGGAATCAAAATATATATAAACTGACCTATCAGAGCGTTCTAAGAGCCGGTTTACTTGATCAATGTGCCCTTGAATTCTGTTATCCAAAATAAGTGACACCAGTAGCTGTTCGACATCATGCTCAGGTACATTAAGTTCCTGCAAATTAATACGTTTTATTACATAAAAATATTACTTTAACCATAACTTAAAGTGCCTCATGAATTTAACTCAACAAACAATAACTAATGCTAATAAGAGAAAAAGGTAATAGCAACTTCCAACCAAACCATCTTTACATGGCAAGGGATTGGAAAAAAAGAAAGAAAAAAGAAAAAACAGAACACTGTTTGGCTTATTCTTTTCACAATGAGCAACGTACCACCAAGTCGTATTTGATTTTGACCAAAAAAGGTGTATTTGTTTAATCCATTAATTTGTTTAATGGGCTGGGGCAAGGGTTAGCTGATAATTGAAGTTGAAATTCAAAAGTACCTTAGATATAAATGGTATCCTGATCCTTGTATATGGTTTGATGAGCTTCAGCAAGACTTGCGTTCTGATATTCTTAAGCAAATCCTCAATGTAATTTCTAATAAATGGATCATCCATGATGGTTCTTCTGTTACTCTGGAAAGAAAAATATCCAATATCCATTTCCAACAAATATTGGATTGATAAATAAGAGAAACGTGTTGAGGTCAAACAGGAGCAAACAATTCTCGTGCTAGACTAAAAAAAGTACCTTCAGGATTTTCTCAAATTCCAATATTTCATTCCGTTGATAGGCAGCAATCAAATTTGTCATTGCCAAAATTTCAGGGTCATTCTTGTATCTGCAATA
Source organism: Astragalus glycyphyllos (assembly GCA_963573325.1). NCBI lineage: Eukaryota > Viridiplantae > Streptophyta > Magnoliopsida > Fabales > Fabaceae > Astragalus > Astragalus glycyphyllos. The sequence goes on from OY754312.1 coordinate 40,730,765, forward strand.
AATATAATATGTGAGGTGAAAACAAAATGACAGAGGGAGAAACCATCCTCAGCTTAGGAAGATTGAATCGAGAAATGAGAGAGCTGAAAAATGAGTCAAGTACATATGAATAAAATACAGAGGACTTACGGCTTAGCCTCCTGCCCATCAAATGGATTTACTTCCGACTCCATCAACATGTTGGCAAGAACAAGGTACCTGACACAACAACAATTATGATTGAAGAAGTTAAATACAAAGAACGCTTTGAATGATTTGTTTTGAAGTAATCAAGCCTAAATGCTTATCCTGAGACAAAAGTTATGGAGTCTGAAAGATAAGTATATCTATCTTGATTAAAAATGGAAAACCAACTTACCCCGGCCCCCCCTTTTTTAAGGTATACTTAAATGACATGCACACCCCTTCATTTAATCATATCTCAGGGAGGTGAGTGCAATTTCCTCTTTAGAAATTATCAATAAAATTGATAATTCATATTTTTTGTAATTAACAATACGATATGCAGAGACATGTCATTATAAAGATTATTTTAAACCGATATCTAAAGTAAAAAAAAAAAACATTGTGTTGCTTACTTCAAGCATTGGATACGCCTCTGATTCCCAGCTTCATCATAATTCTTAAAAGCTTCAAAAAAATCCGTAGCTGCTTCAGCCCACTGGCGCTCTGCCATGTGCATTTTCCCTCCACACTCGTGGATTATCCCCATTATCCTTGGATGGGGAATTGCTGACTTGATAGTGAGTGCTTTCTGGTAAAGTTGCTGCATTTAATATTTGTTGAAATTATAAGTTTTAGGTAGGAAATGAAGAAGGGAGAGGAAATAATTAGTTCTAATGGTAAGATTAGATTTATAATTGGTGTGTAATGATGTGCTAAATAAGAAATAAAACCAACCCCTCTCATAAAATTACTAGACTCCTCATCTTAATTAAGGATACAATTCATGAATTCATGAAATACAATAATAATAGTGATAATAATAATAATAATATAAATAAATAAATATGAAAACACTCCTAAGAGATCATCTAGAATACTCTAAATTTTTTGAATATTCAATGAAGATATTATGAGACATTTTCTAGATATTCTGAAACTTCCCCTCAAGCTTAAAGCTTAGTAATAATATCAATGTGGGAGAGATGGACACTAATCCCTGTATATACTAATATTTTGACTCTTGATCCTGATTAATTAAGGAAATGAATCAAATATCGAAAATTTCCCAAGAGATCATCTAAGATACTCTAAAATATTATTCCAATAATGGCACTATGAAGTATTTTCTAGACATTCCAACAAAAATCATGGACACTGATAAATACTGGTGAACAAACTTTGCTAAGCACGAGCCTAGTCAAGATAAAAGAATATGAACTTGTTTGGAAGTGTTTTTCTGGATTCAAAGAATGAAAGAAATTAATACAAAAAAGTAGCCCAAAATTATGCCTGGTATTGTTAGTTGGTTTTCTCTCCTCTCCTTTTTTTTCAGTGAAATTCAATCATTTCTTCCCTTACGGTTCAGGGTCTTCCAACCCCACACATGCAATTGATATCTTCCTGGTATGAGCATGCTAGAAACACAAAGCGTGTGCCAATATAATGAAAGAATGATGCAAAATCAACTACCGAAAGTGGGAAGCAAAAAATCATAAAAATTGCAACTGATGGGTGATGAGTGGATAAAAGTAGGAGGGCAGTGAAACTTAAAACAGATTTTTTTTATGCATAACCCCATATATAACTTTTGTAACAATTTCAGATGGACTAAGGATTTTACTTTTCTATTTTATAGGCATATCTAGTAAAAATACAGAAATTTGTTATTGGAATTTCTTAATTAATTAGTAGACAGTAGTGGGGATAAATATGTCTCCCAGGTGATGATAGCTCAATTATTAATGTCAGAGATCCATCATAAAAAGGGTCAATGGGTCATCCCCATCAAACACCATAGTTTGATTATGCATCAATATTCAGCACCAACTTCTTTCCCAAATATGAAATCATCACACCATTTATTCAACAGATAATAAACAGTAAAATCCCATGAAAAATGGTTGGTCTTTTTAGATAACAAACTCGAGTAAATAGTAGATAGATACAGTTCTTATAGAATGAAACTAACTTTAAGCTGAGAAATTGTGATTATTCCTCAATTAATGACAAACTCGAGTAAATATAAATATGATCATTGAATCATTCCCTTCCTTTTCAAGGAACGTAAACCAAAAGAAAATAAATTAGTGCAGAAATAGTTATATCAATATAAAATTTGTACACAATTTTCCAATTAAAAATAAGAGCAGCGATATAAATAATGTGTCAATCATTGTCTCCATCTCAAAACAAGCAATGTATTTAAAGCTTAAACGTCAATGAGCTCAAGCAAACTCCATTCCATTCTAGATAGACACAGTTCTTATAGAATGAAACTGAATTCAAAAGAGGCGCTGAGAAGTTGTGCTTATTCCACAATCAATAAGGAACAATGAGTATATGGTTAAAAGCTGATTTGTAGAAAAATCACTAATAAATTGGAAAAGCACTTCATTACTCATCCAAGTTACATAAAAGTTCATTTTCTATTACATATACAGATATACTGACCTTGAGTTTTTTGTTGTTTTTGGTCTCAGTGTACATTTGAATTTCTATTGCATAAACCTCCAAAAGTTGAGTTCCTTTCTTGTGGTCATCTGTACCATCTTCTCTTTGACAGGACTTGTGAAGTTCTTTGAGGATCTGACAAAGTCCAAAAAAACTATCAAATACTAGTAGATATTAACAGATACAAATAGTCACTTAACTTAAGTTGGAACTTGGAAAGTAAGCTATATTATCAATGTATTAAAAAAGAACGTGATACCTTACTCATACGTCCATATTCCCCAATATCAAAAAAAATCTTACAGAGCTTCAGATTAGTCTTAAACCACAATCTCTGCAAAATGAGTGACATAAAAAATAAACATAAAATCACAAAAAATGTAAATATCTCAAGTCAAAGATAATGTCTAAATGGATTGACATAAACCTCATTCTTTGCTTCTTCAAGGGCTTTCAGAGTTGTCTGGTAAAATTCCTGTAGAAGGCCAAAATTCTGGCTAGCAGAACCCGATACATAGTCCATAATGCTGTTTATGCATTTTTCACTATAGTTACGGGTCACTGCTGACTTGATATAAGTCAACATCTCCCTGTAGGCTTCCATCATCTCTTTATACCTTCCAAGTCGATAATAAAGCTTGACAGTTTGCTTCAGAGCTTTAAATCCCCTAGTAACAAGTAAAACAAATATGACATGTGATACATATTTTGGAAAGGTTCTAAGACAATAGCCCTGTGCAGTACATGTATAAGAATAAGAAACAAGGGAAGGGTGCATGAAAACAAACAGATAAGAAATACTGTATCTGAAATCTTGTTTCATCGAATTTAAAAGAAAGAGAAACATTTTTGTTTTTTAAAAAAATATACTGGAAAGAAACTTAAGAAATAACATATCGTGGACGTGGAGTCAAAAATGATACAGAACTCAACAGAAGGCCTCAGCAAAAGCACAAAATCATATTACCATTGAAGTTCATAACTTCTTTTATAATGTAGCATAAGAGAAGAGAGTTCTTACCATTCTGCCTTATCTTGTTCCATACTTACTACCTCAGCAAAACCAGAAAGTGCACCTTCTGGATCAGTTTCAACCAAACCTATAAACAAACCAAAATTAATCTCCTAAGAAGTCAATATAAAAGATAAACCAAACGGCCTTGAATCACAAATTATGAAAAACCAAATCTCACAAACTTGCCAAAGAAATTTAAATATAAAGTTATTTAAGAGGTCACATTTTAATTTATTTTAACAAGAAAGAAACATAGCATGATAAAATCTAAATCAACTAGATACGGATACCAAATCAAATTTGTGCAGGTCCAACTATGATGCTTACCATAAGCACTCAAAATTTGTCAGAAAACATAATGAAAGAACATTGACTTGAACTAAATAGTTGGCAGAGCAATCTAATTTATAGGACTTAACATTAAAATCCCAAAAATAAAACAATTTAATTCATATATGTAAAAAGCAGTGGCAGTAATAATACTTGTTGAAAATACCTTTTGAGTTGTAATATTGATTCTCAATATCAACATCTTGCTCCTCTTGCTCCTCATCAGAGTACTCAAATCCATAGTCCTCCATATCAGCATCTACAGAATAACGTAAGCAAACATTTAGTGTTTTTAAGTCAGTTGTCAAAATGAAACAAACTATTTTTGAGACTATATCTTTTCAAACCAAATCTCAAAGTCAATACTTAATGTTTTGACTTCTGAAGCCGTACCGTAAAATGTGAACATTTAAAAGAAGTATACCCAGCAAACTTCTTACGCAAAAAATACCCATCTAACTGCCTGCCCTATGGAACTACCCTTTTTTTACAATTTGAGGGTTTAAAATCACGGGACTTGTGTTTTGGCATAAGTTTCAGCAATATCACCCCATAGAAATTAAGTAACTAAGTAAAAGTAAGAATAACTAAAGGCAGGCGTGTAGATGAATACATGCCATAAAAATTCAACAAAGTTTCAAGTCAGCTGGCAACAACCACCCTCTTAAGTTCTAAGTCTTATTCGAACCGGGATTCAGCTATGCAAAGATTAGCATTAGTAGTAAGCACAACATAGAGCCCTGTCTAGTGGAATTAGGGCTTTGTTCCTACGTTTTCCATTAAGGAAGTATGATTATGTGTATAATTTATTAACAATAATCAGTTGCATTGTCACGCCATAAAATACCCAAGAACATTCAATCAAACCAATATCAAAAACCCTTGTTTCACTCAAATATTCACTGTTAATCAGAATAGGGATTCTCGTCAACTGGCTTCAACATAAGTATTGTCACAAAGAAATGCACACAAACAACACATTACTCTAGGTTTACAGATTTTGCGTTCAATTTGCTCCACTACAAACTAAAACCCTGAAATCCCCAAGATTTTCCCATCGAATAAATCGCACATACGATCAAATTCCAAGCTTCTTCGAATCGAAACAGAAAATAGATATAAACATATAAAAACAAAAATGAAAGGAATCGATTAAGCTTCAGAACTAAAAAGAGCGTGTACCGGAAGCCATGTTGTATGAAATCGATTGAGTTAGATGATCCCAGTTAGGGTTTTGTGCTTTGAAACGGTGAGTCTACAACTCGGAGACGAGTTCGTGTGTGAGCAGTGAGTGAGGAATGTGAATCCGGTGGCGAAGTAGCGAAGAGAATGGCAAAGGGAAGAAACGAAACAAAGGCGTAATATGTAACGATGTTTTGTGTGCCTCGGTTTCTTAAGCCCAATACCACCATGGGGCTGCTCAAGGCTTGCTTACAAATTATAGATCAAGAAAAGTTTAATTGCTATGCACTATCGGCGTAAAATATTTGTATATCGACAACTGATTACATGGAATTTCGATAAATTATTTACTTTGTTCGGCGGAGTTGTAAGTTATCTACAAATTATATAGTTAAAGCTTACACATGAGTGTATTGTGAATTGGATAGGGATCTTATAGTGTGTCATAAATAAGTTGTTTGGTGGTTCATGCGCGACATAGGTCTCTAAGAGAGTTCTCGTATAGTTTTTGGTAGATGCTGGTAAGTCTCCTCTAGTGTAACCAGCGTCATTGCTTCTCAACAACTGCCCTCGCTAGTTTCCCGACTACAAACTCGCCTCCCCCCGCCTCCTTCCATGGTCCCTCCTCTTGTTAGGTTACTTATCTGCTAGCTCTTTTCCACCTTCAAGATGATTATTGCCTCTCATGGTGGTGTTCGAGGCAAACCTTCGCCCACCACCATCACATCCTCCAAAGCCATTGGAAAAACTTGTTAGGCTACAACTTATTGCTCCTTTGCCCGTCCTCCACCATAGCTTTGCCTCCAAATCCATCATTTGCCACACCCTATCATGTTATCACTGTCAAGTCTGAAACCTAGAGACTCCACCAACCACCATTTTTATCCCTTTTTACTGTTTAGAGCAACGCCAATTCATGATAGGTGACATTCCTATGGTCGATTGGACACCAAATACGAAGGAAACTCTAGACTTTCTGACTTCTGCTATGGATAAATAATCAAGGGCTTAAGTGTTGTCTCCCTCTCTCTCTCTCTCTTGTGTCTTTTCTTCTAGCATAGTTATGGAGGTTGTCAATTTTCTCACCCAAAAAAAAATACATGACACACAGGCACTAACCCAGTCTAAAATTCTAATGTTTTTTTGGTAATATACGTGACTAGTACATTCAAACACGGAGTCTTAGGTTTTGGGGGTCATGGATCTGTTTGTTAGTATTTGACTCAGTAGACTGTAGGGTAAGAAACAACTCATGTGCATAAGGTATAATCTAGAGTTTGTAGTATTATTGTTATGCTCCCTAGTAATGGCTATTTTTTGATTTTGTGACCTTTGCCCAAAATGAGTGAAATGTTACATCTTTGACACAAAAAAAAAAGTCCTACAAGAAGAAAATTATTTTTATTATATTGTTAATGCAAGAGTCTAGAACAACATCATAAAATAGGGTTTTAGAGACTAAAATAAAACAATAAGAATCAAATGAAACCTACAAAAGTTACAAAGACAATTTCGAAAATAAAATAATAGACAGGAATGAAAAATTGGGTAGAGAGACCAAAAACATATTAAACTCTATAATAGAAAATGATATGTGCTTATTGAAAACTTCTCCTTTCTAAATTAACGATGTATTGAATACGTACGCGTAATTTTATCAAAAAATTACAATGATAGTGATTTTTAATAATATTAGTCTTGTTTTTGTTCCATGAATTAATTATGGACAGTCGAAAGTCTAAAACAAACAAAAATTTGGTCATTCGTAGAAATACGAGTGGATAATGCGTGGTGTAATTTAATAGCACAATTTTACAATGTGTATTTCCATTAATTTTTCGATTACTAAACTATTGATTGTGGATGGAAAAATTGTTGGCAATTGACTATGGCTCTATTTAGTAAAGTCAATATGCTATCATCGTAACGGATAGCTTATAGTGGCTAAACATGTAGAAGAAAAAGCAATGTGTTTGGTTCCGTTAGTTTATAGTATTTTTCCACTAAGCATTTTTTCAAATGATGTTTGAACTTTGAAGTAGCATTAGGGATGACAATGGGGCGTGGCCGGGCCGGGCCGGGGAGTATTTTCCCGCTCCCCGTCCCCACCTCCCATATTGTCCCCCATCCCATCCTCATTCCTCGCTTCGGGGAGTTTTCCTCCCCCATCCCCATCCCCACGAGGACCTTAAGAATTTATTTAAAGATGGCAAAAATAAAAATAAAAAAATATATAATAAACTAAAAAAATGTATAAAAGTAAGACCAAAAAACAAAAGTTTAACATTAAATATAAAAAAATATAAAATTTAGTCTGAATTTGATATTTTAATATTTAAAAAGGATAAAGGTAAGAATAAAAATATAAAAATTAGCACAATTTAATATTTTATATAAAATCACAAATTAAAATACTAAAAAATCTATTACTTAGAATATAATATATATATCTATTATATGAACATTTATGTAATATATTCGGGGACGGGGTCTCCTCGGGGCGGGGGATATAGACCCCGTCCCCATCCCTGAATTGACTGCGGGGGGGATTTTCTCCGCCATCCCCATCCCCACTGGGAAATGTTCCCCGCCCACGGAGCCCCAAACGGGGCAATCCCCGCGGGGATCCCCACTTGGGGTAGAAATTGCCACCCCTAAGTAGCATTTGAATTTATTATAACACTTTATTTTGGATTTTGTTTTTAACCTTATAATTTAATTTCAATTCCTCATTTATCCCCATTAAAAGAACATAATCACTCATTTTTAAGTATTACCTAAAGATACCCATTTATGTACATTTATAAGTTAATTCTACCGTTAATTTTACCATATATTTTATATTCATATTGTTAACTTACCAGATACCGGCTATCTGTTATTAGCTCATTCTCTATAAGTTAGCTTGTGCTCCATCGATTAGATTATTCGCTATCTTATACTGTTTACCAAACCGGACTTAAAGCTGCTACAGCCTACATTAGCTTAACCATCGATAAAATTAATTTGAAAAACTAGTGGCACCTAGCCACATATGAGAGTGTTTGTCCCCTGCATTGTCTACATAAATATTATTATGGGAGTACTTATATTGTAGTATGTGTGATTATTAAATATAAAAATATTATTATGCCATATTCGATCTGGTTTACCGTGTAATTTTTCATATTATATGTTGACTTGTAACAATTTAATTGAAATTTTTAAAGTTGTGAAGTTATGAATATTATGTAAATTTTTGTTTGATATATTATAGGCAAAACTACTCCCGAGGTCCCTTAACTTATTTTTTGGTATCAAATCAGTCCCTTAACTTTTTTTTTGTAACGACTTAGTCCCTTAACTTTTAAAAACACGATAATGTAGTCCCATTTAACGTTTTTTTGTTAACACCGTTACAAAAATGCTTAGGTGGCTGTTAGATTGCTTATGTGGCGTTTTTAAATGCTTATGTGGTATTTTATTTTCTGACTCATTATTTTATAATTATTTTTAATTAAAAATTAAAAAATGTGAACAATATTCATCTTCTTCATACCCAGAACTTCTTCATACCCAGATCTTCCTCTTCTTCATAACCAAACGAAAAACGAAATGCAACGGATCTTCTTCATACCCAGATCTTCATCTTCTTCATAACCAAACGAAAAACGAAATGCAACGGATCTTCTTCATACCCAAACGAAAACGAAATGCAATGGATCTTTTCATACCCAAACGAAATGAAACGGATCTTTTCATACCCAAATGAAACGAAATGAAACGGATCATCTTCCTTTCATTTTCGGTTTGATTCATTTTAAATAATCATCTTCTCATTCTTTGGCTTTTTGTTTTCAGTTTGTTGAAATGATTCAAGGTTTTATTTCTGGAAATTGAACGGGATGAACAAATCAGAACTTAAATCAACCATTTTTATTTCTGTTTCAAAGAACAACACACTTATTAGATCTATGATTTCTCTAATATGGATCTATGATTCTACAAATTACGTTGGGGTTATTCCATTTCTCTGAATTCAGAAACAAACGCACATAAAATCGAAGAAAGCGGTGGCCTAAAACGCATGAACAAAATCAAATTTTTCGTGGGTCATGTGGAACTGTTTTGCTGCAACAGAGATGTAACGTAGAAGAAGAGTGAAGAAGATGAAGGAATAGGATGAAGAAGACGATGCAAGAAGAGGATGCATAGGATTTTTTTTTTCCAGTTTTCACCTATTGCTTAAATTCATGAAGCATGGAAGAAGAGGATGCGAACACGAAGAAGAGGATTTTTTCCAGATTGCTTTTCACAGATTGCTTAAATTCCTTTTTTTAAAATTTTTAATTAAAAATAATTATAAATTAATGACATAATCCAATGTGGCATGCCAATAAGTAGTCTAATAGACACGTCAGCCACTGTTAAACAGAGTTAACAAAAAAACGTTAAATGGGACTACATTATCGTGTTTTTAAAAGTTAAGGGACTAAGTCGTTACAAAAAAAAGAGTTAAGGGACTGATTTGATACCAAAAAATAAGTTAATGGACCTCGGGAGTAGTTTTGCCTATATTATACTAAAAAACTAAAGAATACTATTTAATTCATTTATGATCTGGCCCCAATTTTACCCCACACCATTTACCTTGTCGAGTTTAATGGTTGATCTGGTTTTAATAACTTTGGTTCATAATTATCGATCGAGGAAGTAGACCATCTCAAATGTTTTTCTATTACAAACTCTCAAAGAACCACATTTTTGGTTGCACCATTCCGTACTCGGGGGATTGCCTCAATGAATTTTAGCAACGTTCATGAAGGATTGCAAACTCGAAGGATTGTTATATGTTGATTGTCTTCTCTTACATCACTAAATATAGTTAGGACTTGTTGTAGGTTTCCATCCCCACCAACATTCACTACAAAAAAAACAGCCTATTTGCGAGGGCCATTAATGAGGGAACATTGGTCCCTCGCAAAAACAGGTATTTGCGAGAGATTTTGCGAGGGAATAAGGGTCCTCGTTTTTTTTAACGTTAGCGACGGAAATAGGACCATTAGCGACGGATATAACCCTTGCAAACGGTTAGGTGCCAATTCAAATTGCGTGACACGAAAATCAAGGACGTTGGCGAAGGAAATAGGGTCCCTCGCTAATTTTTGTCCATTGCAGCGCCTAGGGAAAAGTGAGGATTAGCGACGGAAATGGGATCCCTCGCAAAGTCCGTCGCTAATCTCATTAATTATACGAATTAAATTTTATTTTCATCACTCTTCACTCTTCACTCTCCTCTCTCACCCATCCGAATCCCTAACCCCCTCTCTCAAATCCACCACCACGACACCACCACCACCACCCCCGGAGCTCCTCTTCCTCCTCTCTCTCTCTCTCTCACGATTTTCCTCTTCTTCCACCACACCACCACCACACAACCACCACCACCACCGGAGCTCCCATTTCCCTCTTCTTGTAAGTTTTGATTTGCACTTTTTATGATATTGTTATAATTTTAATTTTTTATTGAATTTGTTTTAATTTATTTATTTTTTGCTTGAAATTGAAATTTGTTAGGATTGAAATTTGGTGTTTGAAGCCTCACAATCGCACCGGAGTGCGCACCGTCACCGAACCACCGCACCAGACCTTAATCTCATAACGGTTAGTTATAATTGAGTGGTGTTAGAATTGTGTGTTGTTGTAAATTGTGAGTTAGTTGTTAGAATTGTGTTTGTTGGAATTGTTGTGAATTGTAACTTCATAGATCAGATGTTAGAATTAAGTGTTGTTGTGAATTGTGAGTTACAATTGAGTGTTGTTGTGAATTGTGAGTTATAATTGAGTGTTAGGATTAAGTGATATTTTGAAATGTGAGTTAAGTTGAGTGTGAAATGTGAGTTAGAATTGTTTTAAAGGTTGTAGGATTGAGTGTGAAATGTGAGTTAAATTGAGTGTGAAATGTGAGTTAGAATTGTTTTAAAGGTTGTAGGATTGAGTGTGAAATTTAAGTTAAAATTGAGTGAATGTTGTTTGGGAAACTATATTGTTAGAGATGATTGTTATTAGTAATTGAAAAGTGAATTTGAATTTGTTAAATTGAAATTGTTGAGAAGAGTTAGATTGAAAATTGTTGAGAATTTAAAAATTGTGTATGTTGTTAATTGTGTCAAATAGTTGAAATTGAAAAGTGTATTATTTTAAAATTGTTAATCGAAAATTGTTTAATTGTTGTTTTGATGAACTCTAGGTTAGATGACTGTGTGTTGTTGATGGAAAAGGGTTAGGTGCTGTCCCTCACCCCCATAATTTGCTCGAAATCATCTCCATTGAGATAATTGCGAGACGATACTAACAACGGTAAGGTTGGGAGTTATGTGAAATAACTTCCTTCACTACTTGGATGGAAAAGGGTTTTGTGCTGTCCTTGACCCTCATACTTGACTCCTTATGTCGACTCCTTATGTTGTATTTATATTTTATTAGTCTTATATTAGAATCATTAATATGTTAAATTTTATTAGAATCATTAGTATCACATTTCGTTTCTCTTTTTTCATAGATATGCATCCAGGAGGTTCTGACCCACCGAGACGTCAAGATAAAGGGAAGCAGATTGACGATCAACCTCCCAAGAGGAGGCGTAATCGTCGTAATAGCGAGGTGGTCCTCAATATTGGCAATATGAGGGGTCATACATATTTGGGCCCACCAGCTATCGAGCCGATTGCCCCACCACCTCCGTCTCCATCTTGGCCCCGGATGGTATCATTTAGCCTCGCATGGGCATTTTATGGGCCCACATTCTATGTATCCAGCAGGGCATATGGGCTCACCAGCTGGGCATATGGGAGCACCATCTGGGCATATAGGCTCATCATCTGGGCATATAGGCTCATCATCTGGGTTATCTATGCCTACACCAGAGCCGCAGGATGATATTGATCCCGATATTCAGCCCCAGTAGGATGATGTTGAGACCGATAACGAGGTAGTGGAGGTGGTTGTTATTGATGGCGTTAGACTGAAAGTCATTTATCCTAGCGGTGACGCGTAAGTATAATGTTGTTTTTTTTTAAAGTTAATTTATCGAACGACTTATATTTGATTGTTTGATCTATCTTTCATTATGCAGGCTTCTTCCTGCAAAGGTAGCTTCATCAAACATTACCCATGTCATTCGTAAAATGTATTTTCAAAAGTTCCATCCAAAGTGGAGTAAAGTCAGTGAAAAGGAGAGGAATGATCTAGTGGACTTCTTTAGGGTAAGTGTCAATTATGTCATTACTTATATTGTTAGTTTAAATTTAATGTTTAATAACGTTTAATATAATTACTAATATATATTTTCATTTTACTTAGGGTAAAGTAACATGGCGCACAGAAGATGATGAAGATGTGCGAAGACTTTTTAACAAAAGGATGGGAGCTCAAATATCGGATTTGCTTTACAAATTGCGGGTTAAAGACAAGAAACCAGACTACAAGAGTGATGAAGTATGGAATGCGTTCAAGGCTCATTGGGCTACAGAAACATTCAAAGCAAATGCTGAAAAAGCCAAGAAGAACAGAAGCTCAGAGAAGGGTGGCTCACTTCACTGCTGCGAGTCCATCAACCAGGCTCAACATGCTCTTAGATTAGTAAATTATTTAAGAATCTTTGTGTTTTTTTTACATTTGTTAATTTGTTTGCAATTTTTGAAAATGTATTTCATTTTGCAGAGTAAGAAGGCAGGACGCCCTATCACTGCTCCTGAGCTGCATAGAGCCACCCATGTGAGGAAAGACACTAGCGAGCATGTTGATGATCACTCCAGGATGACTCAGGTAAATATACAACTTGATTTGTATTATATAATGTTGCTTTGTTAAAATGGAGCACTAATTATGCTATGTTCTGTGGTTGTGAAAAACAGGAGCAAATTAATGAGATCATGACTCAGTTGACTCAGGGGGAGCTGGGACCCTGCGTCACTTGGTGAACTTTCTCCTGAGATGAGAGATTTGGCAAACAAAAATTGGGAGAAAATAGTTGGTTGGAATAAGGGTCGCCTGTATGGTACAGGGTCATTGGCTCCTACTTTGAGCCAGTCTGGGGCCAGGAGCAGCAGAGGACGCAGTCGACCAACTACTACTAGCTCAGTTGCGGAGATAGAGCAGCTTAGGCAGGAGCTGTAGGATACTAAAGTGGAGCTTCAGGATACTAAAGAGGAGGTCAGTAGATGGAGGACAGACTATGTGAAGGTACTCCGTAGGCAGGACCTTTTGTTTATGTATTTTAAGAATATGGTGCTAGATCATGATCTGCAAGATGAGGAGCAAGATTAGGAACGGGATGAGGAGCAAGCTCAGGAGTTTGGGGAGTCTGATGGCGGCAACTTTTAGGATCTGTTTTATCTGCTTGACATTTCAGTATTTTGTTTTTCGGTTTTTATGTTATTTTGATTCGGATTTTATGTTAGAATCGAATTTTATGTTGAATCGGATTTTGTGTTGTTTCCGATTTTATGTTATGTTATTTCGGATTTTATGTTATGTTATTTCAGAATTTAATTTAAGCTGTTTTAGCTATTTTAAATTTCATTATTTATTAATAAAATAAACAGGAATAAAAGCAGATTTATCAACAAAAAAAATTAAATTTGTTGGGGATTAGCGAGGGAATTAGCGAGAGAATTTGGACGCGTGGTTGTCAGATTTTTGCCACGTGTTTCTGAGGATTTGCGAGGGAATTTGAATCCCTCGCTAATTAGCGAGGGATTGAATTTCCCTCGCAAATGTCATTTGCGAGGAAGGAATTAGTGAGAGAACTAGTCCCTCGCTAATTCCCTCGCAAATGACCATTAGCGAGAGAATTTGGTCAATTTACGAGGGATCTGTCCCTAGCTAATCTTGAAGTTTTTTGTAGTGATTGTGGTGTGTGTGAAACGATATTGAAAGGAAAAACAGGTTGATGATTTTAGGGTATGTTGGATGGAGGGTTTTGGAGGGAAGACTTATTTTTATTCTCTAAATTAAAGGAGCTGTAAAGTTATTGTAAGAGTGAATGGGGTGTAATTGAAATTTTATATGATCACTGATCATGCTATTCTTTTGATCCATTTAAAATCTCAAAAATATAGCAATATATATATATATATATACACACACTTAAAATTCAATTCAAGGGAGTTGAGAATATGATTTTGAGCTCGCCAATTCAAGCAATTAGAACAATAAAAGAATCTTCAAGATGATTTATCGTTTGTATGGTAACTACAAACCATGCGAAAACCTTAAAATGCAAAAACTAAAATACAGGGGGCCAAAAAACAAAAACAAACGGTACTCAAGTTCATCAGTGAAGAAAATGAATAGAGGCATTCACCCGATCTCTCTTAAGGTTCAGTGAGGATTTTCAGCATTTGTATCAAACCCAACCTCGTTTGGTAGTTGTAACAACACACAAGGCCTTAAACAACATCAGACTGATATTTGGAATGAGAGAGGAAATGATACCAAATGATGAGATACGTCATTTTCAGCGCAAAAGCTTTCCCTAAGATGGGTGAACAACTATGGTACCGCTAGATATTTGCTTGGATTTAGTATTCCAAAGCTAAGAACATTATGTTCTTTCCTAAAAAAACTTTATGTTGTGAAAATTGTTGGGCAATTGATTTAACCTCTTCTAGTAATTAAACTATGTTACCTTAAGTTGTGTAGGCTTAGAAAGAGTTTATAGCATAAAAAACACAAGATAACAACACTTTAATAGTATTCATAACATTCATTAATTGGTTCCAAAATACAACACATAAGTCCTGACTAAAATGGAAATTAGCTCCTGATGAGCTTGAATTAAAAGAAACGAAACTTAAATTATCAAAATGAAGTCATTACAAAGCTTATAACTTAATATTCAGAAGAAGAACAGTAGAGAAAAAGATAAATCTAGTATGTAGCTGAAGTGAGCTCCTACAATCATCAATATGCTTTGTTCAGCTCTGTCTAGTGCTATAGGAGCAACTACAACAAGTTTCGGCAGAATGGGCTTAAAAATAGAGTTTAAGCAACTAAAAATGGAGATGTCATGGATAAAGGTGGAATGTGGCGGCTGAAGGTGACAATGGGAATATTTCCAAACCTAGGGATCGATTGAATAAGGGAATGTGTGTCTTTTTAGGGTAAAAGGCCTTATCTACATTACTTTCCTATCCTTTGGGCCTAAAAACAAGGGGCATCACCGAATAAAGCGCAAGTAAACGAAGCATATTCAATGAAACATACCTTTAGATAAATTCTAGGTATCCACAAATCTCAATTAATCTTAATCACACACACTCTCTCTTCATGGTTTATCAATCTAGAGAGATACATAACGACTCGTGCATTCCCATGTCCCAATAATTCCAAGTGATGAGAATCATGGTTCTTGGCTAACTTAGGTACTACAACCTTCCGTTAAAAGATGAATGGAGTTAATATTGTATTCATGATATGGGAGACTAAAACCCTGGTTGGGATAAGTCATTCATGTTTGCATGGAGTTACACCTCTATTGTTTTCCATTTTTCTAGGGATGAGTTCCAAACTATCTATTCACCGTGGGAGTCATTTTGATGTTGGGGATAATTATGATTACAATGGTTGGGATATACATGTTAAAAAAAAAAACTGTTGTTGGTTGATAAATATATTTTAAGGTTGTCGGGATAGTTAAAAACTCATGCTACAAAGAATAATGTCTCTTGTGGTGAATGTTTGATGCGCCAACTTATGTGAGTGGTTATAAGGGGTTTAGGTTAGATAAAGGTGCTGCAAAAATTGCTTTAAAAAACAATACCGATATTCATTTGTAAGTTGAGTGTTTGGTTGACAAGACTGTTGAGGGTGACTAGGGTGATAAGAGTGAGTTTGATTAAGATTTTGAATCTAAGATGATGCATATATGCCGAACTTTAGTGACAGTGAGAAGGAAAGCTTCTTGGGGCTGGGTGATGGTGGAGGTGGGACATAAGAGACTACACATGTTGATGCCAATGAAGAAAAAGGAACAGCATATGTATGGAAGCCTGACGATTAACCTTTTGTTTGCAGCTAGTACAAATGGTTAATGTGCAAATGATCAAATTAGTTAGTTTGATTAATACACAAATTTTACAAATTGGTAAGGTTGATCCACTTTTTACAATTTGGTCAAAGAGGAGTGTTACCAAGTCTTAGAATGTGGATTAGGCCTAACTCAACCCCACAAAAATGGCTTGTAAAGTGAGGGTTGCATCTCCATTATATACCCTCTTGAGAACTTATCACTTGCCGATGTGGGACTTGAGTTTTTCTCAATACACCCCCTCACGTCCAGCACTATTGGGCTTGGAGCATGAATAATGTTAGGTGGCCCAACGTATCTGTCTTTGATACTATTTTAGAATGTGGATTGGACCTAACTCAACCCGACAAAACCGGCTTGTAAGGTGAGGGCTCTTCGTTATATACCCTCTTGAGACCTTATCACTAGTCGATGTGGGACTTGTGATTTTTCCCAATACACCCCCTCACACCCAACACTATTTGGCTTGGAGCGTGGATAATGGTAGGCGGCTCTGTATTTTTGTTAATATGTTGATTCTTTTAGTGCCATTTAATTTGTACTTAGGAACTTGTTAGTGTTATTTAATTTGTGTTGGTCTAGTGCAACACAAGTTGTAAGCCTATTAAAGTATTATTTTTATTATATTTTTATATATGTGTGTGTTTGAAAAAATTTGTATCCCCTGACCCTGGGTCTTGGGTCCGCCACTGAACCCAACCTCACAAAACTGACTTGTAAGGTGAGGGTTGTCTCTTCATTATATACCCGCTTAATTGAGACCTTATCACTAGTCGATGTGGGATTTGGAATTTTTCTCAATACCAAGACTCTTTTTAACACTCTCTCATTTATTGAATAAAAATCATGTGGGTCTCATTTCCTAAGTGGTGAAATCACATGAATTCCATCCAATCATTAAGAGAATGTTGGAGGGAGAGGGTTATTAAAGAGAGTATTACTAACACTTTTATTTGATCAAGGTAAAATAAACAACCTTTTATGCAATTGGTTACAAAAAAATCTTGTATGCAAAACAAACACAACATCATTCATAAAATTTAACTTGAGTACATAAAATTGACACTTAATTCAAACCATAAAACACAAAATACTAATTCAAATTACAACCACAAAATACCAAATCAAATTAGCAACCCAACATTACTTCTTATGACCAAAATTGCGTAAACAAGAACTAAAAGCCATGAAAATAGCAACCTAAACAACACTCTTTGAACCCTAGCCACCTCTTTGCCCAATTTTACTTTGAGGTTCTCAATATTTTTAGTCGCTACTTCAATTAGCAGTCCACATATTGAAAAGCACATCTAGGATGAGTTTCTATAGTAACCACTATTTCTATAACATGAATTGTTTATCTAACACCAACAAATTCTCTGATTCCACAATCGTTCTTTGTTAGTTCATCATCCCATATGAGCAACTTGCAATTGTGGTCTTTGTCTTGAAACAAAATGTACAAACATTTGAACAAGTTAATGACAATACTTAAAGTGAATAGGAAGAATAGGAGAATGAGCAAACTTACAACCTAGATAATATATTTCCAATAGCGACATTTGGGTTTTCAAGGGCGTTGGAAATGTATGACCTCATGTAAAGAGCAAAGTATCTACCACTAGTGTTACACCATATAATTTGTTAATTATAAAGAACAAAAACATTATAATTCTTGTATTTAACGGTTCGTTCACTATTTACCGACAATTCACTGCTATTTCCTCTTTTGCATGTCATCTTATTGCTCCTTTGCCAAGGCAAGGGGTAAAAGCCATTCTTATTTTAACTGCGGTGGTCCAATTCTTCTCATGAAAGCCGTTCTTACCAATTACCATTGACTCTTTATTTCTTTGGATCATTAAAAAAAATACCCCCAAAATTTTTTTTGAAGCAAAATACCCCCAAAAAATTCACAACAAAGAACAAAACATCGTTTTCATCTCCCCCACCTCTTTCCGAATTATGATATACCAAATTCTTTCACAAATTTCATTTCATTAAAAAATAGAAAAATACCAAAAGAATAAAAGAAGTGAGAAAAAAACAAGAGTCACTGACACTGAGACCCGATTAAAAAAAGACAAGGTCAAAGGGAAGCAATAGTAATAATTGTTTAACAAAGGATGCATTCTAAATTTAATAAATAAAAATAGTTAATTACTTAATTATAAAATAATTTTTATTCAGCTGTACTCAAGAGCACTCGGATGAAATAGTAAGGCAGGGTCTGGAACTAACCAAAGTCTAAGTTCGAATTCAACCTAGGGCATGCAACAACGTTAAATTGAGGGAGACCTTTGCCAGCTATTGTGATCCAATCGGTTTAATGGATTAGTCTCTGCAATTGAGCGCAAATACCAGTTTATTAAAAAAAAATCTAAGAGCAGTGGCGCTTGTTTTGCTTGTATTGTAGTAGTACAGTTCAGAGTGACAGCAGAAAAGTAACGCACGCATGAACTGAAAAGCAATAGATCAAATAAAATGGAAAAAAAAAGCTCTTTTTGCGGTGTTTTTCAAAATTGTAATTGTAGTGGAAGAAGCTAGTGCGAGAGCAAAAGGATTCATTGGATCAGGAACAGAAAAAAGAATCTAAGAGAAGATAGACAGAGAGAGAAAGAAAGAGGGGAAGATCTGAAAGCTTTGTCGTAACAACTTATAATTCAAAAAATGCGAGGTAAATTATCAACGCCATTTCCTTCTTCTTGAACCCTAAATTCTCTCTCATTTGACTTTTATTTGACTCAATTTCACTTGTTCTACTTAACTCCGCGTTATTCTCTGCAGCGTGTTATCTTCTGAATATTATTTATGAATTTTGCGTCAATTGTTGCTGTTGAATTATTTTATTCTTGCTTGTGGTTGATTCTGAGTTCAGTTCTTTGATTAGGAACTTTGGCGCTTAAAGCAATAATAAATAAATAAATTTAGAAACGTTGGTGCTTAAATTAAGAAATAATTAAGTTAAGAAACATTGGCACTGGCTCAGGATTCAAGGATTCCTAGTTGTGAATGTAGTGGGAAGCTTCTGGTTTGAGAAATTGATGATGAAAAATCTTTTTTGGCAAAGAAAAGAATGAATTCTCAATAAAACCTTTTTGATGCAAAACCCAATTTAAGGAAAAACATCTTTGAGTGCAAGGTAAAGGAAAGTTTGGGAATTTGGGGGCGTGTTTGTGGTTGTTTCTGTTTTTGAATTTGGGATAGTGGGTTTTTTTGGGGGTGAAATTGTGGTTCTGTTTTTAAGTATGGCCTTGTTGATGGAGCATGGAACTCAATGCTGCTTATAGTCCAAATGGAACTAGGGTATAACAACAGCCCAGCTTACACCTATAGGTGGGCTTGGCAAAATGTATTACATCTGAAGATACCATTTATCTTTTTTTGTTGTTGTTAGTAATTAGTTAGGGGGAGGGAAAATGTTAGTTTCCAGGGTTTGAACACATGACCCCATTCTTGCATTCTTTTGTGACCCTTTGCTTTCCAAGTGATGAGCTACTTGCTTGGGATGAAGATACCATTTATCTAATCTCTCTCAATGGTTTGACCTTTGGTTTTCATGGTCTCTTTTTATCTATAGTTTTTTGTTGATTTTTTATCACCTGACATTCATTTTCATATAACATTGTGAGTCTTATTGTCGTGTGGTTAAGTTTTCCATTGAGAGATATTCTTGTATCACATTGCATTCGAAACATTCCTCCATTTCATTCACCTTGTTTGGATCTTATGGTTGGCATTTTCCTTTATCTTCCCATCATTGGAGATAGGTACTTAAAACATGAGACTATAGTATTGTATGTTCTTCCATTTTTACCTTGTTTGTCCTTTCCTAAAATTGCATTCTATATATTCTTTTTTTATTTGTTCTTAAATAGAAACCATGTCTTCCGAAGGCTTATCACCATATCTCTAACTTTTCATTCATCTCTTCTCTCAGACTCTCTAACTAAGACTATATATCATTTAAAAAAAAGCATGCATTGTGGCTTCTTTTCTTATATATGTTTAGTAAACACGTCCAAAACCAAGATAAAAAGATATGGGATTAGAGTTAACTTTAGTGCAGACCTATACTTTTTATAAAGTCTTCTATATTTTCACCTTGTGTTCTCACATTAATTGCAGCACTTCTTTTCTAAAGTCTTCCACAAAACCACTCTAGGTACTCTTCCATACATCTTTTCCAAATTAATAAAAACCATGTGTTGGTCTTCCTGATTCCTCATGTACATCTCCATCAGTATTCGTATAAGTATATGACTTACATGATTGATCTCTCCAGAAGAAAACTGAATTGGTTCTTTGTAATGTGGGTTTTTTGTCTTAATCTCTATGCAATCACTCTCTCCCAAAGTTTCATAGACTAACTCGTGAGTTTAGTCTCTCTGTAATATGTGCAGTTTTTTTTTTTCTTTCATATTTGTTCTTTAAGATAAGCATCAAAATATTTCTCCATTCATTTAGGATACTCTTAAACCTCATAGTCTTGTTAAACAACTTTGTGAGCCTCTTATACCTTTCTTCTAGGCATTTCCATATCTCAATAGTATATTAGTCCAATAACTTTTTATGCTTCTTTTACCTCAAATGCTCAAATTCTTCAATATGCGTAATTACATCCTCCTCTCAAGTGTGAAGTGTATTTGAGTCCAAATAATATTTGCGACCTTCATTAAAAGGATTATGGAAATAACTATTCCATCTTTCCTCAAAGTCTTGCTTTGTGGCCAACATTTTTCCCTCCTCATCTTTAATGCATCTCACATAGTTTATGTCCCTTATTTTTTCTCCCTACTTTTATTATTTTCCTTAAGTAGTACCATTGGTCATACTGTATTGTTCTCCTTGAAGTCTTAAACTTTGTGGACATAGTTCTTAAAGAGCATGACATGCTTTGTTGAAACGGCCGCATCTAAAATTCCTTTTGGAGTTCATGCTTGTATTGGTGCTGTAGGCTTATGCAAAAGACTCAGTTGATGCTCTAACTTAAAACTTCATGTTAAGAATCAACTACTCCAAAAGATTAATCTGTTAGGCTGAATTCCCATGAATGATTCTATATTATATCTCTAACATAACCCCTCACACAAGAGCCCTTTGATCATGCTTTAGATCACTTGGTCATAGATGTTCTAAATTCTAATACCATGTCATGAACCAAATATTCCAAAAGCTTAAGTTGTTAGGTGAAGACACATGAACGATTTTATATTATATCTCTAGCACTTAAATTTTATTTTTTTTGGACTTTTGTTGCTAGTAAATCAAATTGATCTGAACGGTTTAAGCGTTAGCCTACCCTGGATTTACTGGTGATACTGATAGTTATGTGGCTTGTAGCATGTTAGTTTAAGTGAGTCGATATTATCAATTGATTCCCCCCCAAAGAAAGTTCCTTTGGTGATATTTGTTCATAAGATTTTGGTGTCAGATTAATAAAGGGGATTCAAAAAAAAACTGACATTTTGGTGTCAGATTTTTCTGACCAAAATGCCCTTATTGTAATGATAACTACCCACTAACACCCAACACATTTCTATTTCTAATTCTAATAATAATAATAACCACCCACTAACATACCAAAATGCTGAGCCTGAATTTAATGCTGAGCCTGCCCTCAATTTATTGCTATTTATTGACATATAAGGAATGAGCGGGATGACACGTCAAAAGTTTAGCATATAGTGGTTATAAAGGTTAAGATTACAGGGAGTCAAATATTGGGTATTAGTTTTTCAGCAATATAATCGAGCAAGACATTTGTGTTGCCTCCTCCCCCCTTTTCTCTACTTAGACATCTGGTTGGTATACAACTTGAAGTTTACTGATTAATGGCTTTTGGTCGTGACAAGCATATAACAGTAACATATGGTGAGATCTGTTTACCCATAAGCCCTTTTCCTTTTCTCTCTCAAGTCTTAATCTGTACAGAAATACTGTATAACTTTTTTTTATTCGTTTGCGATTTGATTTGGAATATACTGGTTGCATTGAATTTAATGATTGACATTACTTCATTCAGTGAATCAGTGGTTTTTATGCACATGCATGTTCTTGGTTCAGGTAGAACTGGCAGTGTCCTGGGTAAATAGGGTAATTGATTTCCAGACAATAATTAGATAAATAGGGTAGTGTTAGACCTAGGGTTAGTGGGTGATTCTAAATGAGTTAGTGATGCGGACCTCATTAATGAAGGACAAAAGGGCAAAATGGGGTTAATGAAGATATTTTGTAATGAAGGGCAGAAGGGTAAAATCATTAAAGTTTTCCACTATTCTGATGTAACAAACTACTGCCACGTTGGCAGTAGTCACGTAGGGAGAGTGGGAATGTTCTGGTCAGTTAGAGGGGAGAGAATGCATATAAAAGGGGGGAAATCAGTAGCTGGAGGGAGGCTTGGATTGGGATAGGACTTGGGCTGGGAATTGGCATTGTTCTTGCCATTTCACTGTTTCTATCTTTTCATTCTGCATTTCCTTGTAAACACTTCATCCAATTCTGAGAGATCCTCAGAATTGAGTAAATAATACAAAGGATTGTTCATTTTGTTGTTCTATGTATTTGGGTACTCATCAGTTAGTTAGGTAGTTAAGAAAGTTATATAGTTTGTTTGGGTTGTTAGGGAAGTTATAATAGTTTGTTATATTTGTTGGTGTAGTTATTAATTGGTTAGCCTATTCCTCTCTATCCCCTTGTATTGGAAGCTTATAAATAAAGCCTTCCACCCCCCCTTTGGAGGATATCTTTCATTCCTAAAGTTTAGTCGTGACCGGGTGAGGCCAGAGTCCGGGTGAGGCCGGAGGGTGGGGAGCCTTATCTCTCCAATTGTATCTGTTCATCACATATCAATAATATTTCACTTTCTTCCCATTTTCCTTTCTTTAATCTAATTCCAAGGTTTCCAATTGCATCTTTCCGGTCAACGTTAGGCTAGGTGCCTAACAGGTAGTGACCTGGTTAAAGCAGTGGATGCTGAGTTGTCTTGGTTGTGAATCAGGACACTTTAAGCTGCCTTGCCCCATACTACTACAATGTAATCTATGAGTTATGATAATTTTTATGTTGGCATTACAAAATTTGTTAAAAGGATTTTTTTTTTGCTTGATGTACGTATTTTGTTCAATTTAATAAATCAATACTACTCTCTGATATAATTTTCTTGAAAATTTTGATTTGTGATTTTTCATGGTAAATTGAGTAAGGAAAGTACGTGGAAGTGGTGTTTGTTTGAACTGGGATGACAATAAAGAAACTGGCTCTTATACTTTGTTGGTAGTAATGTAGCTGTTTCTCTTATAAATTTGACCATCCCATAAATTGAATTTCTTGTTTTCATGTTTATCTTCAAATTGATGATGTATGTGTAGAGAAAAATTGTGAACAAAAGGGTGAAGACTGTAGATAAATAGTTTTGTATACTTCGTTGTAATAAAACTGTTGTTATCTGTCATCAAAATTAAATGGCGATCTCATGCAACAAGTTATCAAGTTACTGTGTAGGGATAAGGGGGTTGCATTGGTTGGTAGTCACAGGTTTTTATTGATGTTACTAATGAATTTTTGGTTCTAAAGCGATATGGTTATTTCTTTCCTTTCTATGATTTTAAATAGACATGTTTATTTGTTCTTTTGAGCCTAGGGATGGAGAGATATGAGCAATAGGAGTCAAATGCAGCTTGACCTCGCTCAGAATATAATAGTCTCTGAATAATCTATTGTAGCTTGGTGTTATCTGAGTCTGCTTGACTTATGATCATATTGTTATCATTTACTGATTCAGTTTTCTAGATACCATTTTACCTATAAACTTTTAACTTACTTTACTAAGGCAAGGGGTGTCATTTTTCCAATACACCCCTCACTCCCACACTAGGCTTGGTGTGTGTATAATGTGGGGTAGCCCAACAAAGATCTAGGATAGACTTTGATACCAAATAGAAATGAATTGTTGTGTTGCGTGTTATGACCATACACATGAGCTCTATTTGTAATGATATAATGAGTTCAAGGAGTATCTCCTAATAATAACAGAAGATTCATCTACATTCAGCGTCCAGTATGCACACGTTAAACACATTTAGCACATGTTAAATCAAATGTGTTACTCTAACAGAAATGTTTGGCTGCACCAAATGCTTACCTTGCATTTGCGAGTAAGAGTAATTGAACAAACCTTGCTTACAGCGTGTTGTGCAAGGTAAATATGTGGTTACTATATGAGCGCTTAAACAGAATGTACAAGGAGCCTCCCAACTTCCCTAGGATGTGTTATGTTGATCATTGTGATCTCACTTCAATTAAGGATATAGTGGTTGTTGTGGGATTCCATATCTGGTAATAAGTGACTAAGCCATATTATTTTTTCCTATTTCGTATTTCTACTGTAAGTTTATGCATTACCTTTTTTATCTCTGAATTTGGTCATGTGAGAATTATTGCTAATTTTTCAACTTTGACTGATCGGTGCATGATTTTACTGTCCTCATAAAAGGGAATAATAAATGTGATGATACTAATGAACTTCGATACTTCTTTACAGGTAAGTCCCTAGACCAGGAATCAATAGGGTCTGGGACAAAGAGGTCCAGTGTATCATCTGGTGGTAGGCCTCGGAATCAGAAGGAGTTCTTCCATAAATTTGTTGAAAGTAACTGTCTGAATGAAAATCTTGCAGACTGGTTTGAATCAGTATCAGAAAAATATGCATTGAAACAGCAAGCATTTGATGTTCCATTTGAGTTGATTGAACTTCAAAAATTCGATTATGCATTAGAAGGGATTTCATTTCAGCAGCTGACACGCATGCCTAATGCTGTTCATGCTTCTTCATCTGACGGTGTAGAAGCGACAGCTTGTCTTGCTACTGAAGATTTTCTACATGCTAGTATGAAAGGCTTGTGGGAGGCATTTTGGAATCAAGATGAGCCCCTGCCTTTTTCCGTGGCTTGTCTGTATAATGCTAACATGAAGTTTTATCAGGCTGAAAATGCTATTGCTAATGGAAGGCTTGGAGGTCTTTGTGCCACTGGTATATTGCTTAACAATTCTAGACATCCTCATGGCAAATGGGATCATCTCCTTGAACTGGCACTTCCAAGGCCCGATATTAGAGGTCCAGCTGTTGGCAGTGACCGCCAGCCTTCTCTGTTAGTTCTAGGTGAAGCTATATTTTATGGTATTCGAATGCTGTTGGCAAGGAGTTTGAGTAGACTTAGTTTCTTTCCAGATCCAAACACAGTCTTTGTTCTTCTTTTTGATTCTCAATATGGGGGAGTTGTAAAGGTTGAAGGAGATGTAAATAAGCTCAATTTTGATGTGAATAATGTTTATGAGTGTGCTGCTGAATGGGTAAAAAATCATTCCAGAATTTCTGTTTCTCCAATTTATAGGATTTGGAACAAACTTGGAAATGCAAACTGGGGAGATATTGGTGCTCTACATGTATTATTTGCAACATTCCACTGTATTATGCAATATGCTGGAATGCCCAAACACTCTGTTGAGGATTTAGCTGCTGATCATAGTTCACGCCTCCAAACAAGAAGAGTGGAAAGGCAGTTAAGAGATACCAGATTGAATGGAAATGGCCCATTTCGATACCAGCAACGTAGTGTGTCCCCCGAGATTGTTGAAGTTCAGGATGATTCCGTCAATGTTGATTCCAAAGAGTCCATGAAATTAGAAGAAGGGTCCATGTTATGGCTGGAGGATTCAGATTCGCAAAAAGGTTATCAGATAAAAGAAGTAATCAGTACTAGTGAATTGACATACTACATTGCATCTTATGTTGAAGACCCGGGGAAAAATCTGTTTCTATATGTGGGCTCTCATCCCTCCCAGCTGGAACCAGCATGGGAAGATATGAATTTATGGTATCAGGTTCAGAGGCAGACCAAAGTGTTGACAATAATGAAGCAGAAAGGTCTCTCAAGCAAATATCTACCTCAATTGAGTGCCTCTGGTAGGATCATACACCCTGGTCATTGTCAAAGGCCCAGCTCTGGTGGAAACTGTGACCACCCTTGGTGTGGGACCCCTGTTCTTGTGACCAGTCCAGTTGGTGAAACAGTTGCTGAAATGGTACGTACAGGCCAATTTGATGCAGATGAGGCTATTAGATGTTGCCATGATTGCTTATCAGCACTCTCAGCTGCTACCTCTGCTGGAATTCGGCATGGAGATATCAGGCCAGAGAATGTGATCTGTGTTAGGTCTGGTGTGAGGCACCCTTATTTTGTTATAATTGGGTGGGGGCATGCTATTCTTGAAGATAGAGATCGCCCTGCTATGAATCTTCATTACTCATCTACTTACGCACTTCAGGAAGGAAAGCTGTGCTCCGCCTCCGATGCAGAAAGCTTAGTTTATATGCTTTATTATTCATGGGGTGGTGTTTTTCCTGATCTAGATTCAGTAGAGGGAGCACTACAGTGGAGAGAAACATCTTGGTCAAGGAGAGCAATTCAGCAGAAGCTTGGTGATATCTCTACTGTCCTGAAAGCTTTTGCTGATTATGTTGACAGTCTATGCGGGACACCATATCCCATGGACTATGAAATATGGCTGCGAAGGTTGAGGCGAAATATTCATGAAGAAGATCATGGAAAGGAAATTGATACAACATGCTAGGCTTTCCAACTGGGTTCAATTCCTGAAATGAGAACTCTAACATCTTAACATGTTTCTCATTGCAGTGGTTGGATTTTTGGGTGGTGAATAAAACATGGAGTCAAAGATTTACCCTCAGATGCTCATGCATTTGTATTCCTTGAAGGATTGGTTAGTGTATTCAATGAAACGAGCACATCGTAATTGCTATTGTTGGTGCAGGTTGGGCTGCTCTATCTTCTATAAATCTTGAGACTTGATTGGTGGCATCTTTGGGCGCATGAAGAATAGTCGTTCCTTCATTTTGAGGAGCCAAAACATGAGTTTAACAGTTTTCTTTTTATTTCATTGTTCTTATGACGAGTTTCTTGTCAAAGTAAGTTGTATTGATAACACCATTCGTTTGTAAAGATAACAGGTCTTCTAGAATACCCTGGTGTTTGTGCAGTTGATTGGTTTAAGACCTTCTGAATGATACACACTGCACAGGGCATATAATTAATCATATTCTGTAAATGCCTTATTTTTCTTGTGTTTATTGGAGTTTTTCTTTCATTGTGTTTATTGAATTCGTTCCCATTTCCCATATGTGATTCGAGCCTTCAAGTTCAGCTGGAAAGGGATTATAATCTTTTTTTCTTCTTTCAAAAAACATACTTTCCATGCAATGGTTGAACATTTAAATGGAAAACATGGAAAAGTATGAGAACATCATCTCCAACCTTGGTGTATAATCAATCTTGGGCAAGCTTCCGCTAATACTTGTGGAGATTTACAGCTCAAACTGCAATGTAGCAGATGTGATATCAACCTCGGGGCTATGGAGATTGAACTGGTAGTCGTGAAAGGGTTGAAGACGCCATAATTGGGGATGAAAAACTTGATCAATGAGTCAGGGAGATGTCACACGAGCTATAGAGATTTCGGTTGACAAAACGCAATTGAGCGCCACAACACGTTGATAAACTTGAAATTAATGACTCAACGGGCACCAAATAGAAACATTTCTCGAATTTCATTGAAGTTCAATATCTGAATTGTGTAGTACAAGAGTTTTTTGTTTATAGGCTAAACTCACAACTCTTGAATGCCTACACATATGTTTGGATGAGGTATTTTTTTGGGGGAATTGAAAATTTTTAGTTCAAAAGTTTGAACTAAAAATTGTAGAGATATATCCTATCCAAAAAATTACATTACTCCCAAAAAATATCCTATCCAAACATACCATGAAATGATCTGAGAGATATTTCATAGAAAGTAAGCATAAACATGATAAACTAATGAATTTATTGAATTCCCCTCATTAGACATCATAATCACTTATGAATTCTTTAAAACTCACTGACATAAGAATATCTAACTAATATTAAATATAATATAATATTCACAAATTACCATCAGAATGATTATGAATTCAAAATTTGAAATGTCTCTACATTATGTTTAAACACTTTTTATTAATAATAAACTTTTTTGTTAATTAAATTTTAAACTCTTATTTTAATATTCCACGTAATATATTAATAAATATTTTCTTACCAAACACAAACTTTAATATTCAATGTATTTCCGCATCTTTGATTATTCTTATGTTCTAGAAAAATTACTTTTTGAATAAAATAGTGTATCTATCAAATGAGATAATAATCGCTTAAATCTTAATTAGTGAATTTATTTAGATATTTAAATTTAAACATTGAGCTAAACGTAAAAAATTTCAGATTCAAATTTAAATCTTTAATGATTAAATTATGCATGCATAATCAATACTTGAATGTATATAAGTAAATTTGTGCTTCCGCAATCAGTATGGTATAACACAAGTGGTAGATACTTAGACTCATTAATCATGTGGCCAAGGGTTTGGTCCATGGGCAGTATGTATGGAAAAATATCTGGTGGGAGGAATCAACCCCATAAGTGGATCTCAGTACCTCGAGACTTAATCTCTGCGTTGCACACAGAGAATACCTTGGCTTAAAAATATGCTTCCACAAAAGAGTATAATTGTAAGAATAATATAGATAACTGTCTATATTTTCTATTTGATCATATCGCATAGGCATAGCACACTTTTTTAATCACAGTACTTTATAGTATGGGTGACATATAAGGTTATTATGAGTTGGTCATTTTTTTTGACCTGTCAATTTGTAATTGGTTGATAGTGTAAAATATGTATACATCGACAATAAAATAAATCATTGATATTTAAGTCAAATATTTTTGTACTATGTCAATTTTTAATTGGCTGACAACGTAAAATATGATTGCACTTTAAGTGCATACTCATTAAATTCTTAGATACAACTCGTAAAGTTTAAGGTCTACTTATTATTTTTATGAGTTTAATTGGTATGCATTGATGCTGTAAAACTTTTTTACACTATCAACTAATAAGAAATCATGGTAAGTATGACTTTCAAAATAAATGAAATAAACATAAAATATTTTTGTGATCTGTCAATTTCTGATTTTGTTGACATTGTATACTAGTTAAATTTTTTATTTAGTTAATAGAAAAGTGATAATTTAGTAATTAATAATGGCTACATAAATAAATAATATTTACAGGTTGGCCGTAAATTTTTTACACCATCAACTAATAAATGGTATGAGTGACTAAGAAAATGGATTTAATTTTTATATACAATATATGTATAAGTGTTTTGCACCATCTATAAATTATAAGTTGACACGTCATTAAAAGAAGTTAGTCAATTAGTAACCACCTGAACTACAACTACAGCAGTCACAGACAGAAACGAAAATGCCTTTCAAGAGGTATGTTGAGATTGGTAGGGTTGCATTGGTCAACTTTGGTAAAGAGGATGGTAGGCTCGTCGTCATCGTTGATGTCATTGACCAGAACAGAGCTCTTGTTGATGCTCCCGATATGGTGAGATCACCCATGAATTTCAAGAGGCTCTCACTCACTGACATTAAGATTGAGATTAGTAGGGTTCCCAAGAAGAAGGATCTCATCAAAGCAATGGAGGCAGCTGATGTGAAGAACAAGTGGGAGAATAGCTCATGGGGAAGAAAGCTGATTGTGAAGAAGAGGAGAGCAGTCCTCAATGATTTTAATAGGTTCAAGATTATGTTGGCAAAGATTAAGAGGGCAGCTGTTAGGCAAGAACTTGCAAAGCTGAAGAAGAGCGCAGCTTAAGCATTATATAGTGTGAAATTTTTCAATTTTGTGCTAAATTTCTTTCAATTATTACACTTTGGTTGTTAGGAGCTTTGATGTATTAATGAGTGACTTCCTAGAAAGATTTTTGAGAACTCTCTCGTATTAGTTGATTGATTGATGTTAGTTTTTCCAATTAAAATATTTGCTTTTGCTAAAAAAAAAAACAATTCGACTCTGTTTGGTCCGCCCCATCCGCTAGCGGATAGCGGATGAAACTAGCGGATGGAAGTAAGGGGTGAAGAGTACGCGTGTTTGGTAAGCACTAGCGTTTAGCTTTTTTCGGGTAGCGTTTAGCGTTTTTTCAGACGCTACTTCAAGTAGCGTTTTTCAAACGCTAGCGGATAGCGTCTCACTTTTTTTGACATTTTTACCCTTATTATTTTTATTAAATTACTTCTCCTTCCTCATTAAACACTTTGTCATCATTAAATAATTTAATCATTAATTGAATATCATTTTATGTCATTTTACATTTATCAGCTATTTTAACCGCTAGTTTTACTAGACACATCATTTGCTATTAGCTAACTTATACACTATTCGCTATCCGCTAGCTCATCCGGCAACCGCTACTTTTTACCAAACAGAGCCTTAGTAACCACCTTTTTTTTAACAAGAAACCATATCATCAATTGATTGTTGGGTTAAATATGTTTTTGGTCACTATAAAATTTCGTTTTTTTGTTTTTAGTCCCTAAAAAAATTTAACAAACTTTTGGTCCCTATAAAATTTATATCTTTTGCTTTTAGTCGCTCGGGACTTTTAATAGTGCTTATTGATTTTTAATAGCATTTTTTTGACCTATTATATGCGCTATTAAAAGTAAATAAGCACTATTAAAAGTCCTGAGGGACTAGAAGCAAAAAATCCAAATTTTATAGGAACCAAAAGTTTGCGAAATTTTTTCTCGAACTAAGACAAAAAATTCAAATTTTAAAAGGACCAAAAATATATTTAAGTTAAATCCATTTTATATTTCTCTTTTCTCCCGGCGTTTCCAACACATTTTACGTCCCCAACTCCCCATGCTTCTCTGAGCTAGCCACGTGTTCTTTCCCATTTCCTCTGCTTCTTCATGATCACCCTTTCATTCTTCTCTTTTTTCCTTCTGTTTTTTTATCAACAACAAAATTTTGCTCTTCTTTTATCTCCATTTGCATACTCTGTTCATACCGGTTAATTGGCTTCGTATTTTCGTGAAGAACACGTGACGCGATCGGTTAGATTTTTCCCCTACTTATCACATTGATTTTTATGTGATTATTTTGCTCTGACATTTGGTTATCATTGTTCACATTCAATGATGTTGTTGTGCGTTAGATGTGAAATTTGTTGAGATTCCTTTGGTAGGTTTTGTATGAAATCACGGTTGAGCAAAGCAATAGAATGTTGAGAAATGATCTTTTAACAATATCACACATGATTGACTATTCCTATTCCTGTCATGTCATAAATCACAAATGATTTTTAATCATGCTGTGCAATTTCTCATTGTTCTTTTGAATCTTATGATTGGATATGATTTATGGTTCACAATTCAAAATTTAGATTCGCAATTCACTTTGAATCATGTTTTGATAGTTAAGGTTGAAATTTATAATGTTGGAGTTTTTACTTGCCTGGCTGATTGGTTTTAGAAAACATTTTCTCTCTTCATTTGATTTCCTATTTCCAAAGGCTTTTATAAAATGGAAACAAGGTCACTATAAAATGGCCGCACGCCTCTTTGAGTGCTTCCAGAGGCACTTGTGGGGATTCCCAACCTTCATTGGCATCATGAAGGTCATGATTAGGATATGAAGAGTCATCATGAAATGGAATGATTAGGCAAACAATGATGTGTTTTATCTGTTTGATGAAAACTGACCATATTCTAGTTCTAGTTAAATAAATTTGTCTTTGGTTCAGGGTTCAATAGCTCGTTCCTGGCTAATGGCAGAACTCTCCAAAAGACTGTTAAGTGTAAGATGGTTGTGGT
Organism: Astragalus glycyphyllos; assembly: GCA_963573325.1. NCBI lineage: Eukaryota > Viridiplantae > Streptophyta > Magnoliopsida > Fabales > Fabaceae > Astragalus > Astragalus glycyphyllos. Next base: position 40,762,765 of record OY754312.1, read on the forward strand.
AGGAACCTGGTTCTAGTTGGGCGGAAATTTTCACACTTTTGGATAGGGCGTGCAGGCCATGTGATTTTATGTCCTTAAGGAAAAGTGAAGTTTGTAATTGGCCTAGACTGTAAAGTGTAAAGTGTCAGAACAAAAATATTTCCACTTACTCTTGGTTATTTATTGTGAGGATTGTTTTAAAGTGTAAATGTTTAGCCATACATTTTCTTCTCTAGTCTCTACTCTTCAAGATCCAAATGAAACCTGTAGTTATCCAACAAATGCATTGAATTAATAGTCATGGATGATCATGTATTTTGCTATCCTGTATTTACATATATTCTCTGTTTGATCATTTGTGTTTGCCGTCCCATGATGGGATTTCTTCCTATCATAAATTCTTTCCGACTTTTCTTTTTGGAACTTGTCGGGAAGGAGACAATCTTGTGTCCTTTTGGCGCGTAGAAAAGAAATTATCTATCCTTACAAAGGTTTGGAAAATGAGTGCATCTCTCATTTTCTTACTTTTTAAGCCATGGCTATATGATACAACGATAAGGACACAAATTAAATATTAAGTAGAATATCATCTATGAATGTCTACTGAATTGGAAAATACTTCATGAATTTCATGATGTACAGAAATAGCAGTATGGTGATTTTGGTCATTACTAGTCCAAACTGAGCAGCCAGGCACCTTCAAAGTTGCAGTTGTCTATCTAACATCAATTAGTCAGAATATAATGTCATTGTGTTGCAGTGCTTTAATTTATGCACTTACCACAAGCATCTGGAATTATGACTTTATTTTGTTGGTCTTTCATATTTCAGGATGCTTTAGCTTAGATGGATTTGAAAAGAAGGTTGTCGTTTAAGAAATTGAAAGAAAGTATAACTGAAAAAACTTTATCTCCAGAGGAGCAGCAGGAGAAGGTACTAGACATTTAATTTGGCCCTGTTTTATGAACCTGATTTGGAATGAATATATTTTAGGCAATGAATATATTTCTCTTACAATCTCCATCCTGCTAAAAGTCATATATGATCAAATAAGGATAGGTGGTTCTTTTCCTGATTTCTATTTGAATTTGGATGATCAGGGAAAGTACTCTATACTCTATAGCTAGGAGGTAATTTAGGGTAGTGGTGGCATTTTCTGGAGGAATTATTGAAGTGCAAAATGTTTGATTTCCTTTGTTTTTTCAGATTGAAGATGTTAAAAAGATACTTGGCCCAATTGTTGATAAGTTCCCAGCTATATGTTTGGATGCATCATTGCTAAGGTTTCTTAAAGCACGAAACTATAATACAATAAAGGCTGCAAAGATGTTAAAAGGCACCATCAAATGGAGGCTAGACTTCAAGCCTGATAAAATTCGATGGGTATGCATCAAATGTTACTTTTATCTCTTTTTCAAAAGTAGAAAGATAAAAAAATGTTAGAGATTAATTTGGAAAAAATATGAAGCATTAAATTGCTTAAATATCCTACTTCTCTAAATGCTTTGTGGTATAGTTAATGTGATGTGTGAATATAGCTCAAACCCAGTTGAAAATAACTAAAACAAAGCTTTACAAATGTACTCACAGTAACTAGGACAGATCTATCATTTTTCGATGCTAATGTTCAATTTAACTAGGACATATCTCTCTCTTGAGGAGTTTACTTACTGATAACTAGATAGTGCAACTAAAAGACAATCATCTATTTTACTTTATATGGTTAGGATGATGTAGCTCATGAAGCTGTGTTAAAAAGGCTATATAAAGCTGATTACTTGGACAAGCAAGGAAGGAATGTTTTTGTTATTAAAGCTGGAATTCAGGTAATCTAAAGTCTAGACACCTTGATGAAAATTCACTCAAATTTCATTTTTTTAATGTCATCATCGAGCCTTCTAGTTTATAGATATTGTTAGTATTCAATGCTTTGTCTGAGACCTTATTTATCCAATGTAGAGTACAAACTTGGCAATTGTACAAATCAAGTACCTAGTATACTGTTTGGAGAATGCCATATCGAATTTAAGTTCCAAACAAGAACAGATGGTTTGGCTTATTGATTTTCAAGGGTGGAGTACATCCTGCTTATCATTAAAGGTCACCAGAGATACTGCTCAAGTCCTGCAGAATCATTATCCTGAAAGGTTGGGCCTTGCAATATTGTACAATCCACCAAAAATGTTTGAGTCATTTTGGACGGTACGATATCATGATATCTCCCGACTTTATCACCAACTAATTTTCCCTCTTTTCTGTTAGGGGGAGGGGGGGATTTGTACAGTGAGACTCGTGTATCATAAATTTGGCTTACTGATGTTATGTGGTATTGATAATGAAATGGAAAGGAAAAATGGTTTTGTTAAACTATCAATTGCTTGGCTAATTTTTCAAGTTTATATTGTTGCTACCCATAGAATTTTCAATTTAATATGGAAATTGTTACGAAAAAGAGGACACAGAAATATATTATTGATGGCTATTTATATATATGTATCAGTTTTGTTATCTGAACACCTACAAATTTAACACTTAGGACACCTGATTAATGATGTTTATGTTAGTCACATGTTATTATTACTGGGCTGCACAATATCAATTATTAGGATTAGATTTAGCAATCATATCACTCAGCATTCACTGTATTTTGTTGTATTCCCACTATAAAAATATATAGCCTGGTGTGGTCTGATGTAGAATCACATATTCAACAATTTAAAAATAATGGTTAATAGCGTATTGAGTTTGGTTAATGGGTACACTTGGGTAACTCATTGGCCTTCTAGTGAGCTTTATTAGCCAAGATTTTGTATAATAACCAAATTCTCCATTAATGAATTACTCTACTCCATTATATCTATTAACCAAACTCAATAAGTCATTAACTACGATTTTGAACGTCATCAACTATGTGTCGCAAGTGTCCACTTTTCAGACGTACAAATAACATTATTGTATGTGTATACATCTGCTTACCCGAATAATATGTGTCTTAGTTTGTAGATATTATTTGTTAGCTTTTACCTCCACTGCACTGACTCATAATTTGAGAGAATGCTCTTCCAACTTCAGTGAAGCAATACTAGTTTCAAGTTAGTTGTGATAGGTCCGATGAGAGTCAGCATGATTTATAAGAAGGAACACAAGCCATAGTTTTGTTTGTTATTTTACTTTTCTGTTGAAATTTGTTCTTAGACACCTGAGATCGCTATTCAGTATTTTATGTTATTATTTGTTTCCTGTGTTTCATAAGTGTACATTCTTTGGAACAGATGGTGAAACCATTTCTTGAACCCAAGACTTATAATAAGGTGACATTTGTTTACCCTGGCGACCCAAGGTGCCGGACGATGATGGAAGAACTCTTTGACATGGACAAGCTGGAATCATGTTATGGTGGAAACAATACAGTTGAATCGAACTTTGAAGCTTACGCTCAAAAAATGAAGGAAGATGACATAAGAATGTCTGATGTTATTGATTCTGGCAGTTCAACCCCTAGTATTTTAAACTCAGAAGTTGGTGAATCATTGTATTCAAGAGACAGTGATTCTATGGATGGAATATCTGGTGATGAAACAGTTTATTCAAATTTGGAGGAAGATGATGAGGCTAGACAAGTAGAGATTCCTTGCTCCCAAGATGAACCCAAGAATGAGGTTCATGAAAAAAAAGAGTGAAGAGCTGAATCAGAAGAGCACCGGGCATGCACTGGCAGGGTCAATTATATTACTGATTCAAAATTTACCCAAATCCTAAACTTAACCAATATACAGTTTGGTTTTAACGTGACATAAGCACCTTTGCTCTCTCAACCAATGCTGTATTTGTCTGCAGCAGAAGACGTCAATATATGGGTCCATGCACAAAGTGGGAGGAAGTTTGAGTTGGCTCTTTTGGCATGAAAATTTCAACTACCAATTAGGAATAGAAAATTTAGATTTCTTTCATGTTATTATCTTTCTCCCTCTCTTCTTGGTAGAGTAGGGTTGTGGTGGGGTGTGTTTGTAATGTCTATAAGCCTATGATGAGAAACACCACCAACCACTCTTTCATGTATTTAGTCCTAGTTGCCTTAAAATAACTCAAAAGGCATGCCTCCCCTCTAAAGTTTAGGGTCATGACAAAATTTGATGATAAAAGTTGTTTAGTCTCATTAACCACTTCTATGCTGGTTCCCAATATAAACATATTATCAGCATACAAATAAATAATAACACCATTCAAACCATCATTAAATTTGCTAATTTGCTATAGATGCACTTGTCAGAATTGTTCACTTGGTAGTCATCCAACAACACAACTTTATCAAAATTCTCATGTGTAATTGCTTTAAACCATGCACATAGCTCTCTCTATATTTGGATACATGAGTGGATCCATCATCTTTTTATAATTTTTTAATGTTAGTACCTAATTAATACTCAACTCCTGCAACACACCACCTACAACATATTTTACTAAATGAGTCTTATTAATAACTGTTCTGGACTGGGCCAGTCGTTAGGCCCAATCCGATAGTGGTCATCCAACCCAACAAGGGAAGGATCAGTTCAACTGGGCCCAATCCAGTAGTGGTCATCCAACCCAACAAGGGGAGGATCAGGTCAACTGAGCCTAATTCAGTAAGTGGTCATCCAGCCCAATAGCAGAATGATCAGTCCAACTGATACTTGGGCCCCCAGCGCAACTGGCTATCCGACATCAACGATCCAGACTAATCACTATAAATAACATCAGTTACCAGGTGTCAGGTACGCAATTCATTCAAATATTCACTAGATAGTACTGTAGCTCGATATAGCTGACTTGGGTGCCAGAGTGTCCTTGCAGGTACACCCCCCCGGCGCGCGTGCGCGTTCAGGTCATCCTCATTCTACAGTATCAGACGACTCGTCCCTTGACCATCTCCACAGACGACCTCAAGGTACGGATCATTGGCGGCCACAGTGGGAGAGTATCAAAAGCAAAAAACGATCAAAGTCTGGATTACTACAAAAGTCAGACCAAATGCAAATTTGGATCCTCCAGAGTAGCGTGGGAGCTGTCGTTTGGATTCCGTGGGGTAGAAGGAGCAGAGGTCGAACCCTCCGCAGGTCCTTTCCCAGCCCGTGAAAGGACGAACCTTTACCCACCATCTTATCTGCAAAAGAAGAAGAGAAAAACATTAGTCACAAAGAAAATATGTTAAGCAAAATAATGATCACGGGAAACCCAAGGAGTATGCGCGACCATGCTCGCAAGGCGACCCAAAGATTGTGGGCAACGATACAAGAACCAAGTCATAAGATAAAGAAGACAACAAACCTAAAGCCTCAACCAACTCATCAGGAGATCTAGCCAGATCTAGATCGTCCAAATCTAGATCGTCCATATCTAGATCGTCCAAATCTAGATCGTCCAAGAGGGGTGGTCGCCCAAGAGGAGTGGTCGCCCAAGAGGGGTGGTCATCCAAAGAGGGTGGTCGCCTAAGAAGGGTAGCTCGTCCAAAGAAGGCTGGTCACCCAAGATGAGGCCCCAATAGTGATTGTCCCAAACATGAAGTGATCATCCCCTCTGGCTCACGAAGTGGTCGTCCGTCATGAAAGGAGCAGATCTGGCTCACCCCTCTGGCTCACGAAGAGAGCAGGACGCTCACGAAGTGATCGCCCCATGCGTGGTCGTCTTTAGTGGTCGCTCCAGAGGGAAACATGATCGCTCCAGGGGGAAATTTTTGAGTAGTAATGACACAAATATTAAAAATATTCGGAACGTACACCGAAGCCGAAACGACGTAATGGCTCATAGCACGTTAAATGCGTCTCTTGGGTATCAATGATCGACCTTGGCTTGGGGGGAAACTTTTCTGGACTGGGCCAGTCCAGACCCAATCCATTAGCGGTCCTCCAGCCCAAGAGGGGGATGATCAGTCCAACTGATTATTGGGCCCCTAGTACCGTTGTACTACCCAACATCCGCGATTTAGATAACCCACTGAAGATAAAAACAAGACCATGATCAGGCTCACAGAAGGACAACAGAATGAAGAGTTACAATTAAGAGCACACAGGCAACAATCTTGACAAGTTAATAACAACAAAATCAAGGTAGCATACCTTGAGAGCTAGATCAAACCACCAAATCACAGAGAGAGAAGGTCACGATGAAACCTTGAAAATCAAAAGCCAAATCACTAAGTTATTCAGATCCTACCCAACTCACTACATCAAAGTAAAGGAGTACACACAAGAGAAAGGAGAAAGAAAAGATACCGAAAGTCAAGTATGAAACTGTCCCACTCCTAGCTTGCCCGCGAGTGAGAGGATGTTGGTGTTCTTTGAGATTACCCCACTCCAAGATCGCGTTTGGAGGAATCCCACCGGAAAGCTCCATGCTCGTTCCAACAAAAGAGTGGTCGCCCACAATGAAGAAGAATGGTTGCCCACAATGAAGAAGTGGTCGCTCCACGCGTGACTAATCGTCTGTTTCGGTGAACGCCCAAAAGAATAGATCGCCGTGAGAGTGGTCGCCCAAGAGTGAGCGCCCGAGAAGAATCCACTGGAAGGGGTAGGTCGCCAGAAGGGGCAAGTCGCCTGACGGTACAGATCGCCCAAATCACGTGAACGTGGTGGTCAGATCGCCTACTCCGCGAAACGAGTGCAGATCACCCTAAATCGCGCAAACGTGATGATCCTCCACTCCGTGAAACAGGCGCAGGTCGCCCCAGGGAGTTGATTGCCCCAAAGAGAAGACGACCCGCGAGAAGACCACTCGCGAAGAGGAGGTCGCCCGGAAGAGAAGACCGCTCGTGAAGAGGAGCTCGCCCGAAGGTGTTGGTCGTCCGTAAGAGAAGGTCGCTCGCCGTAAGTGAGGCGTCCGCCCAAGAGGAAGCCCGTCGTGAGAGAGAAGCTCTCCATGCGAAGGAACACTCTCCCAACAAGGGAGTGCCCGCTTAGGGGAAGTGGTCGCCCGAGAACAAGTGACCTCCTCCAAAAGGGGAAGTGCTTGCCAATGGGAAGAGGTCGCCCGAGAGCAAGTGGTGGCCCCAGAGTGGGGAGTGATCGCTCCAGAGGCCCTTTCTCAACAAAATGAAGTGTTTTGAGAACAAGTGGTGAGAATGAGGGAAAGAAAGTCCCCTCCCATTCGAAATTCACAGCAAAGTCAAGACGACGCGAAAAGCACCCATCAGTTATCAAATTATTTGTTACGACCTGATCGCTGAAAAATATTCACAAGTATTAAACTGGGGGCACGACCATCAGAACTGCTGATCAAGCCTACACCCGCTCAGTGATCGACCTTGGCTTGGGGGTAACTATTCTGGACTGGGCCAGTCATCAGGCCCAATCCGATAGTGGTCATCCAACCCAACAAGGGGAGGATCAGTTCAACTGGGCCTAATCCAGTAGTGGTCATCCAACCCAACAAGGGGAGGATCAGTTCAACTGGGCCTAATCCAGTAAGTGGTCATCCAGCCCAATAGCAGAATGATCAGTCCAACTGATACTTGGGCTCCCAGCGCAACTAGGCTATCCGACATCAACGATCCAGACTAATCACTATAAATAACATCAGTCACCAGGTGTCAGGTACGCAATTCATTCCAATATTCACTAGATAGTACTATAGCTCGATATAGCTGACTTGGGCGTCGGAGTGTCCTTGCAGGTACACCCCCGCGCGTTCAGGTCATCCTCATTCTACAGTATCAGACGACTCGTCCCTTGACCATCTCCACAGACGACCTCAAGATACGGATCAATAACTACACGCCATTTTCTAATAATAAATGTTGATGCATGAACCGCGGAAGTCGTGCCTACTGAATGATGAAATAACGACTTGACCACTGTGCCTATATGTAATATTAGCGGTATGACTAATATATATCATCTAATATCAACTCTAAACTATGTATATGAGTCGAAGGAAAATCTCACAGGTGGGCATTCTCCGACTCCTAAGAAGATTCGCCTTGTTTGTATGTCCCTGCTATGTTTTGGGGCTTTTGGGTTAGGGTTTTAAATATGAGTATACATAATTCACTGGGTCTAGCATCTAAAATATTTTTTTTATAGTTGCTCTTATAAATTATTATCTTGTACTTTGATTTTGTGAAGTACATGAATTTGGATTTTTGTCTGATCATTTGCCCTCAGTTTTGTCTAGTACCAAAAACAGTTTCTAAATCAAACAAGTACAACTGTCCAGACCAATCCCTTACTTTTTAGCAAATTATACGCATCCTAAAGTGTATATATTTAAGCAAAAGACATTAAAACACAATATATTAACTTACTAATTAAGATGAATACAATGCAAGTCATTTTGGTATTTTTATTTAAAATCATATCCATGAAAGTCTTCCACGCATATAAGGAGAATAATTGTGCTTTGAAAGTGAGACTAAGTCTTATTTTTCCTTTCCTTTAATAATCAACTTATAACCAAAATATTAAAACCATTCTTTCTTATATTCCTATTCTTCCCTCTTCTTTACTTCCTTCTTGGTTTAAAATATACTGTACAAGTCTACAGCTAAAAATACACTATTATAAAGATAATAGATGAAGACTAATTTTTAACAACACCACCAGCTTTGAAGAACAAACACCGACAACATGGCATGTTTCATGGAATAAATAATAATAATAAAATGTCAGAAACTCGAGGAAGCAATGATCGTGACCAACATTCATCGGTTATTCTTTTTATTAATATTTTATTATTAAAATATATAGTATTTACTCTGTGTCTCTGTTCCATTTTGTTTGACATTAAGAATAGAGAAATGTTAGTTAGACAAAAAAATATTATCAAAAGTCTAACAAAATACGAATACATATGGAATTTGGAGGGAATACGCGTATAATATATTTATTTTTTTATTTTAAATTAAGTTCAGTGTTATACATGTATAATATATTTAATTAAAAATAAAAAGTATTATAGATGTATTCTCTCCGTATTTCATACGTATTCATATTTTGGTACACTTTTTTTGGTCCGAATAATATGTATGTTAAGATTATGGCACAAAGTTAAAAAATAATTAGTAGTCGAGAATTCATGATGATTTTCTCATAATCGTTTAATATATTCCTTGTTACTATATCTCTTCCTTAATAATTAAGTGTTAGAAAAAGAAAACTACATTAATTCCTCAAATATTCATATGAAATTAGTACATTTTTATTAGTTCAAATGTGTGAGTTGATAAAAAATCTCTTATGTTACTTTCCTTCTTGATTGTTAACCAAACATAGTGTAAGGTGATAGATTCAGGTAGTTGGCCGAATTGGGGAATGTGGACTCTCTTGAAAGAAATAGTTGTTTGTGTGGGTAGAGGAGATATCGGGGAACCTCTTGGCCCTCCTATCCTTTGTCTTGATTGAGATCGTTTCATATGTTTGGTTATATATGTGTAGACACTAATAAGAGGGTATAATCAGTTAAATCATTGTATAACTCATTTATCTTAATAAACCCTTCTGTGAATACTCGAGAGTTTACAAATATGTATGATTGGATAAATAGTGATTAAGTAGGGGGCCATCCAAGGTTATTGCTTTTGTGTGACGTCTCCTTGTCAATAGACCTGCATATCGAACTAATCTATTTCGTAGGAGAGTCGTGGCAGAGGTTGAAGAGACATCGTGTGTCCTCTTGGGTTAGATGAGAAGTCGAAAATATATTTATTTCTTAGGTGTGACTTCTCTATTCAATTCCAGAGCTTAGTTTTTAGGTAGTTTAGAGTGGAACTGATACTTACACCCGACCTCTTTACCTTGTTTTCAATCTTTTATGGTGGTCGATTGTTTTCCAACCAGGAACAACTTATTGTTTGTCATGTGGGATTTTCGGCTAAATGGAAAACCAAAAAATGAGAGGATATTCTCTAATAGGATATTTGATCTAGTCGAGACTCTTTTGTAGTTAAATTATAATCGTGGAAGTGATTGTTGGCTAAGTAAAAAGTCGAGTTAGTGTCTTTTCTGTTCTGGGCTGGGCCGAGGGCCCAATCTATCCAAGGATTGGCCGAGAACGGCCCAAATACAAGACAGGTAGAAATGACCGAAACTAGTTAGATCAACGGTCGAGATCGACCTATACAAGATCTCACAGTCACTCGCAGTTTTCTGACACTATATATAGAGGTCTTACCTCAGCTGGCAGGTACACTTTTTACCCATATGGTTACTCTGCTCACACTCTTACTCCACTGACTTGGGCGCCGGAGTGTCATTGCAGGTACAAACCCGGGCATAGCTTTACTCACGATCGACTACTCAACAGACCGATCAGACACCTCAACAGACCCACCTGCCCGATCTTGAGGTACAGTTCGTTTTCTATGAATGATATAAGGATTCATAAGAGTGTTTATCGCAGACATAGAAGCTAAGGACACGGAGGTTTTAATAAATTTGATTTTGGAGTGGCACTATTTTCTCTCGGTGAAGAGGTGTTTTTTTTGTTGTTTCCCTTTTTAGTCAACTTGAGCATGTGTTCTTTGGGTGATTGTAAAGAGAATTAAATACCCTAAATTCTCATACTATACAAAACTATCAACAAAACATTCATGATTTGTCGTTCTTCAACTTACCCTTACCCTCCTTACTATTAACCTCTTTCATATTAGATCCGCTTGGATAAACAGCTTAATTAACAGCTTATGGCATAAACACTTATCGTATAAATGCTTATGGATAAGCTGTTTATATAATAAACAATAAAATAATGTTAAAACTATTTTTTTATAAGCTATAAGTTGTTTTTATAAGCTATCTCGAGGAGCTTATGGAAATTAGCTCTATAAGCTCTCCCAATCAGTTTCATAAGTGCTTATAGTAGTATATAAGCCCAAATAAGCCGATCCAAACGAGCCCATGATCTACTTAGTTATTTTAATGTTATAAGTCTTCTTCAACAAAATATATAGATAACTTAACTAAGATAGATTTTACTACGTATTAGCAAATTAATACAACTGTTCCTCACCACAAGTTGTATTGGCAACTATTGAGTTCGAACCCACGTATTGTATGATATTGAGTAGTGTTTATTTGTCATTTCATCTAACAAAGAAATTAATATAACTCTACTATATCCAATGTGTGTAAAATATTAGAAATAACAATAACAACAATTTAAACCCTATAAAAAAAACAATCGAACATTTTTGTAACAATGTAAAGTCGATTGCATAGATCAAATAATGTCAAGTATCATATGTTTTTAACATCATGATATATAGAAAGTATATTCTATTTGTAGCAAAAACAAAAACAAAATCTATCTTATTTTGGTGACTCCAACAAAGTTTAGAGAAAAAAATCTATGTCTACAAGACCTAACACAATTGGCAAAATCGATATTATTTGGATGAATATTTTTTGAAAGTTACCTGAATTTGAATTTGATTTCCATCTTGCATACGTGAATTTACAGTGGTACTTGTTACTCCGTCAGCAAATAAAAAAATTATAGAGAAAAAAATATAAAAATAATATTGTTTTTTTTGTTTAAAAAACAATATTGTTACATGTATACTTTTTTAGGAGTGATGCTTTTTTTTTACTCATAGGAGTGATACATGTATTTTCTTTGGTTGATAGGAGTGTGATACATGTATACTTCTATTAAATCATTGGAGACTTTTATTCATGTAATTATATTAGCCATCAAATTATATATTCCAGTTCCACTCTCCATTAGGCAAAATAATGAAAATATGTAACTCTAGATTTCTCCTTAATTACCTCAAACGAATGAAACAACAAAAATGACTCATGAACACCAAAGTGAGGCATTAAATTTAACATGAGAATGAAACTCTCAAAATTACCATGGCATGTCCCACAGATTTATCATTCAGATCTCACAAACAATAACATGAGAGAACATGAATGACAGAGTAAAAGGTTTCTTTCCAGAAAGCAACAAGGAAAAAAGAAAAAGAAAAATTAAAATAGTTGTAATAATGTAATCATACTATCATTCTCTTCTTTCTTTTTTCTTCTTCTTCTCTTTCAATCTTTCTCTCTCTTTCTCTTCTTTTCGTGCCGCCCCACACACTCTCTCTTTGTCAAAATTTCAAACATCACATACCCAATGCGATAACACAACACACATTCAGCTCCTCATAACTACTTTTACGAATGTTTTGCCACATAAAGCAAACAAAAGAAGAAACATAGAAAAACAGAGGATTCTCAATTACCCTTTGTTTTCTTTTGTTTCCTCAATCATATCTGGTAAGCAATTTATCTTCAAAATTTCTTTTTTCTTTCATATTCTTTTACCCTTTATCCTCTAATTGATTATACTGTGATCAATTCATAAATTTCTCTTTTATTTTCAGGGATTGGATTTATAATTGTGCTTCTGTGTGATTTATATTGATTCATTATTGAGGTAAGTTGAAGCTTAAATTGGGATAAATTTTATAAGTTTCTAAATTTAGTTAGGTTTTTTTCCCTTTTTCCCCTTCTATGGGAACTGTTGATCATGGATCACTGGATCTTATTTGGATACCTATTTGTTTGTTTATGGTTTGATCAATGAAAACAGGTTTTAACTAGTGGAGAGTTATCAAAAGAGAGGGAGATGGGATCAGCGATGGAAATTGGAATCAAAATTAGGAAAATTGTTTTCATTTCAATAAGAGAGGTTTACAGATCAGCGTGTCATCATCCATTTCTTTTGGGGTTTTTTGGATTCTTGTTTTTGTTGTACAGATGTTTTCCTTTTCTGTTTTCTGTTTTGGTTTCTGCATCTCCTGTTTTGGTTTGCACTGCTCTTTTGCTTGGGACCCTTCTCAGTTTTGGACAGCCAAATTTGCCTGAGTTTGAAAAAGAAGAGAAAGTTACTGATGACATTTCATCCTTCCAAATTGGGTTTTCAGAGGGTGAAACTGTTGTTTCTGATAGGGATGAGAATTATTTTGTGAAAGGGTATTCGGAACATAGGAGTGATAGAGAAGAGAGTGGTATTGAAGAAGCGAATTTGGTGGGTGAGAAAGATGATAGGACTGAGGAAGACCGTGGTTTGCTTTATGACGATGATGAGAACTTGCAAGATATTCAGCCTGAGAAGCAAATGCAAGAGGAGGTGGAAAGGGAATTTCATGGTTTTGAGTTGGGTAAGAGCAGGGAAGTTCATGAGGAGAATCTGATATCCGAAGTTGTTTCAAGTGATGACGAAGCTATTGAGAAACAATATGTCTTGGTTCAAAAAGTAGATGATGATTTTCTGGATGTTGAGAATGAGAAAACTCGAGGAGATGAGTTTGAGTCTTTTAAGGAAGGGGATGCCAATGGTTCACCTAGTTCATCTTGGAAACAGGTGGAGAACAACAATGATGATGAGGATGAGTCTGTGGAGTCAGGGTCTGATAAGGCAGAGAGTTCTTCACCAGATGCTTCGATGGCTGACATCATGCCAATGCTTGATGAGCTCCATCCATTGTTAGACATAGATGCCCCACAGCCTACTCATATATCTCGTGATGGTTCTTCTGATTCTGCATCTGAGATGTCTCAGAAAAGTGATGATGACAGTAGCGAATCAGATGAAGATATTGAAAACCAAGGTGAAGCGGAAGATGGTGTTGACGAAGAGGAAGAAGAAATGGAGGGTGGCAAAGAGGATGAAAGCAAATCTGCTATTAAGTGGACAGAGGATGACCAAAAGAATCTCATAGATCTGGGAACTTTAGAACTAGAAAGGAATCGACGATTGGAGAGTCTTATTGCTAGGAGAAGAGCAAGGAGAATGGTGGTAGAAAAGAATCTAATAGACTTAGATTCTGCTGATATTCCCTGTAATGTTGCACCTATTTCTGTAAGACGTAACCCATTTGATTTTCCTGATGAATCCTATGCTGCAATGGGATTACCACCGATTCCTGGATCCGCCCCATCTATTCTACAGCCTAGACGAAACCCTTTTGATATTCCATATGATCCTAATGAAGAAAAACCTGATCTTAAGGGGGACAGTTTTCAACAAGAGTTCACAGAGTTTACTCAGAAAGATGCACTTTTTCGGAGGCATGAAAGTTTCAGCATGGGACCATCAGTGTTGGGTATATCCAAGCAAGAGAGGCATGATTTTAATTGGAAGCCTGTGTTTATATCTGAAAGGATGGCTTCGGAGGGAACGAGCTACTTCCATAGGCAATCCAGTGAAGCAAGTGATTCAAAGTTGAGTTCTGTTCCAGATACTGAATCAGTGAGTTCAGCTGATCAGGATGAGAGGAAATTCAGTGAACATGACTTGTCTCCAGAGAATGAATTAACATCTAACGTGGACCATGCTTCGGATGATGCTGATCATGGAAGCGTATATTCAGGAGAAAATGATTCTGTAGAGATGATACAAGTTGAAGAGAGCAATATTCTCCATGATGAAGTTGAAATAGTGCTAGGTCTGGGTGGGATGGAAGATCCTTCTGAGATGGAATTTTATCCTGCAACAGGAGAACTTGAAATCCATGAGCAATTCAATGAAGGGGAAACACATTTGCAAAGAGAACCAAGTGTTGAGGTGAGCAGCAGCAGTTCAAGCCATACTTCACTATCAGAAGTGATTGACAACATACCTGATGAGGAACTAGAAAAAACTGCAAATATGCATCAAGAAGATGGTCATCTCCCAGAATCTAGAATTTCACCCCAAGCTTCAGTGGAGGAATCGAACTTCCATCATGTAAGTGGTGAACTGGAAGAGCATCAACATGTAGAACCGGTTTATGATTCTAGTCCACCTGCAGAAGAAAAGCTTCAATCTTCTCTTTCTGTGTCTTCCGATTCAGCTACAGAGTATTCTGACAGTGTATTGCCTCCTGTTTCGGTAGAAACTACCACTGATGTCGCAGATAAAGAGTCTGAAGTGCACAGCCAAAGATTGGAAGATTATTCTTCTGGTCATGAGAAAAATCAAGCAGCCTCTTCAGAACTGCATGCGGAAGTCAAAAATGAATCCGGGTCTGAGAAATCTGAAGATATGGATCACCACAATGTTATTGCAGATGAGTTATCTGCAGTTGTCTCAAATTCTGTTGATCAAAATGGATCTGCAATGGTTGATTTTGAAGTTGCCCCCATTTCCGTGGATTCAAATTTTTCTTCAGATATTGGATCAGAAAAGGATGTGACATATTCAGGATTGGTTCATAAAAGGGATCTTGCCACCCAAGTATCTGCTGATTCTGAAATGCTGCATCAAGACAATGTAGATTCTCCAGATTCAAACTATCAACTGGCTTCTGAAAAATCACATCTATCAGATAATGAGTCTATGGAGGAAGTTGAACTACCCAATGAAGTATCAAGATTCGACAACGCAGATATGTCTGTTTCAGTCCAAAATGCAGATGAAATGCTGGATGCCGTGGGTTCTGATGCCCACGAGAGACCTTCTAATGGTTCATCTATGCATGCAGTAGAGGATTTACGGTTCTCACCGGTAGCTGGACAAGCACCAATTGTTAATCTTCCTTCTGAAGAAACCAAGCATATAGAGAGAATTTCATCCAATGAAGAACACATATTTCCAATTGAACGGGATAAAGTTTCCGTGTCAAGTTCCGTGGAGCAAGATAACACCGTTCACCAAGATTTGGATAAGAATATGGTTTCTTTCACTTACGATAATCCACATGAAATTGATGTCAAGTCACCCTCCAACTTCGAGAGTCATCTTTCAAGCTCCGGTGAACTAGTGGCTGCACAATCTTCTTATGATCATGATGAAATTCAGGTAAATCAAATAATTCATCCCTTTAACTTCTTTTGCTTTACGGGTGCATATGTTTTATGGAAAATACCATGATGAGGGAAAGATATATACAGCTTAAAATGTTTTTATAGAAAGAATTATTTTACTGTCCAATTTTCACATAGGAAAACATTATAGGTTTTACTCCTAATGATAATGTGTTTATTGGTGATGTGACTCTATATGGGATCTGGCATGCTGTTTATCGGCACTTGCCATTAAAATTGTGTCACTGTCAGTAGCTGTTGTACTTCCAAAAACACTTCAATTGTATAGTCTATTTTCATCCATCTTATTCATCCTAAAGAAACTGTGTTTTAATATTCCCTATGCCTTCCATTATTTGGGGTGGGATGGAGAAAAAGATCTTAACTACTTGACTTATATTCAGAATCTACATTTCCTGTAGGAGAACAAAATATTTTACTCCAATTTTTTATTGGTTCCAAGGATATCTCAGATTTTCAGTACCAACAAACCCATATTTTTTCAACACCTTATTGTGTCTTTTCCTGATCTTTTTTCATTGTAGTGTCGTGATAATCTTAATTACCCTCTCCTACTAAGACTGCTAATCCTTGATTACCTATAAAATGTTAGCCGGGTTCAGCTAGGTCAGCATCAATAGACCTCTGCTCCACCAAACAGAATAAGAAAGACTCTTCTAATCTTCTTTAATAATTTTGCCGAAAGATGAATGATGTAAACAGATGTCAATTTCACTTTTATTGCACAAGTCGATAGAATTGTTGCTCTCTAAGTAGTAATTGTTCAAACTAAGTTTTCTTTGACTCTTTCTACATGCACATGAGTGATATGCATGAATAATTTGTTGTCGTTTTGGGCAGTTTTCATCATATGCTCATAATCGCTCTGCTGGCATTGCATTTGTTCGGTGTAAAGTGAGATCATAGATGTTGGACTCAGAGTTGGCTAAAAAAACTGATCATAAATTCTTTGACATTTTACAGAATTCTGATGATATCCATGTGGGACCTGCACAGGGTGTTGGCACATCCAATAATGGAGTGGAAGAATTGCATGATACCATAAATGAAATTTCTGTAAATAACTCTACTGTGACTTCTGAAAAATCTGATACCCCTGAATTCGGGTCACCCACAGGTGAAGTGGATTCGGAAGTTGATAAGCATGGTGGGGAAATTGAGGATGAAAACGAAAATGAAGCACACGAATTCTTGTTTCCTTCAGCAGATGGATTCATGACCCCGCTTACTGGAGAACATATCAATGAATTTTTTTATATGAAGGAAATTGATGAGGAAATTGGCAGGGAAGTTGAGGATGAAAACGAAAACGAAGCAAATCAAAACTTTGTTCCTTCAGGAGAGGGATTCATGTCCCCGCTTACCGGAGAACATATCAATGAATTTTATTATAAGAAGGAATTTGGTGGGGAAGTTGAGGATGAAAACCAAGATGAAGCACATCAAAACTTGGTTCCTTCAGCAGAGGGCTACATGTCTCCACTTACTGGAGAGCCTATCAATGAATTTGATTTTATGAAGGAATATGATGAGGAATTCTTGTCAGAATTGGACACCGTTGGGGATTTTAGTGTCGGTGGTGCAGGTGTATCACTGCATACCGATATTATGCATGAGGAAACTAGAGATGCTCAACATAGTTCGCTGCCCGAGGATGTAAAGACAACAGACATTGAGCAGGACATCCCAGTTCTCGAAGCACGATCACTTGAAGATATTGACTTGGCTTTCAAGCAACTTCAAGAAGGAGTGGATGTTGAGGATGTTATCCTTCCAAGTTCAATTAAGGATCAGCTTGTTAGTGAAGAATCAAAAGATCGCGTGGAATTTAATTCAGATCTTCGAGTTATTGAAGCCAGATCCCTAGAAGATATCGATGTTGCTCTACAGCGTTACTCAGAAAATATCGATGTTAGTAGAGAATCGAAAGATCGTGTGGAAGTTAATTCAGACCTTCGAGTTATTGAAGCCAGATCCCCAGAAGATATCGATGTTGCTCTACAGAAGAACTCAGAAAATATTGGTGTTAGTGAAGAATCAAAAGATCGTGTGGAGATTAATTCAGATATTCAAGTTATTGAAGCCAGATCCCTAGAAGATATCGATGTTGCTCTACAGAAAAACTCTGAAAATGTCGTTAATGAAGAACCAAAAGATCATGTGAAAGTTAATTCTGACCTTCAAGTTACTGAAGCCGGATCCCTAGAAGATATCGATGTTGCTCTACAGAAAAACTCAGAAAATACCGATGTTAGTGAAGAGCCAGAAGATCATGTGAAAGTTAATTCAGACCTTCAAGTTACTGAAGCCAGATCCCCAGAAGATATCGATGTTGCTCTACAGAAAAACTCAGAAAGTATCGATGTTAGTGAAGAACCAAAAGATCGTGTGAAAGTTAATTCAGACCTTCAAGCTACTGAAGCTGGATCCCTAGAAAATGTCGATGTTCTACAGCAAAAGTCAGAAAATATCAATGTTAGTGAAGAACCAAAAGATCATGTGGAAGTTAATTCAGACTTTCAAGTTATTGAAGCCAGATCCATAGAAGATAACAATGTTGTTTTACAGCAAAATTCCGAAGATAATCAAGGGGAGCTTCCAAAATATTTGGATTCTAAAGATGCTTCAGTCAAAATAGAAGCAAATGAAGCTGGCTCCGCGAAGGTGAATGAATCCGTTGATGTAGCAACCAGTGCTGAGGATAAGAGCAGAACTCCGGTTGATAAACCGGAAAATGTATCCATTACCAGCTCCAGTCATAAGGAAAAATCTCACAGTAAGAAATCCAGTTCCAGCTCCAGCTCTAGCTCTAGCTCCAGCTCGAGCGATTCTGATTGATACCGAGAGAGGTCGATTTGAGCAGACGAAAAAGTTGTAAGCTTTTTATTTTTTGTTGTGTGTTTTTTCATCAGTGATGGGAATTTGGGTTTCTAGCCTTGGTACCATTGTGCCTTGGCTAATAGTAGTTGAGCTAGGTTTCTATAATTTTGAAGGATTGGTTTCTTCAAGAATGAGTTTTGGTTTTATTTCTTGAAGCTTGCAGTTTGTTTTTTTGGGTTCAATTATACCCTCCAGTGTGAGCAATTTGGTATATATAGGGTGAGAGCTTATTTTCAACAGTTTACCCTTTGTAGTCCAAAAAGAAATTGGATTTTTGTACATTATAACTTGATTGTGTAGAAATGGTGATTGAATTTTGTGCATGTATATAGAGAGTAGTTGTTTTTGGTTTTATTTTTCCTACTTATTTTCTTCGTAATAAACTGTCTAGTTTATTAAGCAGCTAATAATGTAGTTTTAGAATTCTTGGTTTTAATCCCACTTTTGTTTTGGCATTCCTAGTTTTGTTTCTTCTGAAATCTTTACTAGTTTTTTGGGACATTATTACTGAATGAGCCATACATTGAGCTCAAACTATGTTTAGGGACCAGTTTGCATTTTTTAAGAATTTAATTTTTAGACAGGATGCAGATTATGGTTCCCATATTATTTAGGGGCTGTTTACATTTTAATAATATTCAATTTTCTCAAACTATGTGTTCATTTTATAGTGCTAACAATAAGATGGAAAACTAATACAGTGAACAATTGTGATATAGAAAAGATAAAAAGTTAGTTATTGAGTATTTTAGAAACAATGAATACGGGGATTTTAATATTTTCAAATCTTTTAAAAAAACTGGATTTGTTTTCATTAATGTTTCTTAGCTTAAGTGGAATTCAATGGAAATGAAAACATAAAACAAGAGAAGAAAGTAAACAGTCCTAATATCCCTATATATTTAGCTATAGGTAATGTTTCTTATAATCTTGATTTTTTATCCGACTCCCTTAATAAATGTATAAAGTGAATAATTTTATTTATTGATGAGAAAATCATGGTAAACCATTGATTCTCATTATTGGTTAAGTTTACTTACTTTACTTTGCAATCACTTTAAAGGAGCTAAAACCATTTATATTGGTTTTTATGCCGTTATGTTTACCCTTTAAAGTGAGAATAAAGTAAAGGGAAAAAAAAAACATTCTTTTTTAACTCCATCGCATTATCACAAAATAAACAAAATGTTAAAAGAGAAAGCATCATAAACACAAACAAATTATACCATTCTTTATACCAACCAATATAGTTTACCAATCATTCTCCTCTCTCTTACCCTTCCCTACCTTACCTTTTGGTGATAAAAGCACCTAGTACTAAAACCCATATGTTTCTCTTTATTTTTGTTAAATTAACATTGAGGACAAGGAAGACCGTAAATCTTTATTTTAAAAAGGCCAATGTTTGTCATCATTGGAATCTATGGAAGTGGTCTACTCTAGAATAGAACTTGCAGATAAAAACACCTTTAATTGTACAAATCTTATGAGATTGTTTACAACAAGAAGGAAGCAGAATCACCAAACTAATTACAAGTCGAACCAACTCAAATCACCTAGCAAGTCGAACCAACTCAAATCACCTTTAATCACGACAAGCTTCAGTTAGCAATCCAATCCGTACAAGAGTTTCCTTCTCGATAAACATGCTGAAATTTGAGTTCCCAATCCTTATGAATCCATTTTCTAATCTGAGCAAAGAATTTGCTACACCTAGCCTCAAGTGAGCCTTTGCTAATTAGGGACATAGTAGAACCATCGTTCAATTCAACTACAATTTTCTTCAAAAAATCATAGATGCTTGGATTAAAATCAATTTTAAAATCATAGATGCTTAGATTCGAATCAATTTTAAAATCAATTTGATTGCAAGAAAACATAGCTACCGCTTTTGTTTCTTGTTTGCTGGCCCTGAAGAAGTCCCAACCTGCAACACATACGTGAATGACACAAAAATAAATACAGTACTAAAGACTTGTCTGAAAAGCATATATAAAAATAAAACTTCAAATAACTCCATGTAATTTCCCTAGATTTTTTTCTATCCTCATATACAATATGCAGGAAAAAAAATCATAATTAAATGTATTAAAAGTTATGCAGGGACCTAAATTTCTCCCAACTTTGAAGTTATGGCCACAAGTTAGTTCATTAATTATATTCTGCAAAAGAGTGAATACAAGTTTCTAGTGGTCCTGTACCTTTCAACATCCATCCATCCATCGCATTGGATAGCATTACTAATTTCTTCATGTATAATTAAGTTCTAGAAAGTAGCACATTTCTCAGCTTCTTCCTTTTTTATAGCAAATTGCCAAAGTGTCATCCATAATTTAATGGAGTCGTCTGCTTTTCATTTTTACTACATATCATCATAAACTCTTCAATTAAGAAGAAAACAAGTTTTCGTTTAAGAAAAAATTAAAAATTCTTCCTCATTTTCAGCAATAGAGTTTCAATAAACTTTATAATTTAGGGTTAATTATCCAAATCATCATCATAATCATGATAGATATTAAAAGAATTTCTTACAGCACTTAGTTGTTCGCTGATGTATGTCATGGATCTCAGCATAGCGTCAAATGTATCCCTTGTAAGCTGAAATTTAACCTCTGTTTCGCCAAATGAAGACTCGCTGTAATCATGTAGCTATGAAAAAAAAAACATACATTACAAGGATATCCGTCATACTATAATATTATACAATGTTGTGGTAACACCAAGAAAATTATTTTAACACTGCATGTACATTGTGGCCGTTCAAAATATCTGACAGTGCTAACAAAATTTCATTTAGTGCACCCCTAGCATGTAGCATGAAAAATTTACAAGAACAACTTGAAGGCTGAACCAAAATTTGAAGGTAATTAATTTTATGTATGAACAACCAATACCTCTATGTATTGTCAAAATATGGAGATAGAAGCAATAATTTGCTCGTTATAGCTGTATATACCTTAAGGCTGATTATAGCCACCTTATCTGCAGGGGATGAGCCACGATTCTCCATGGTCCAAGTCATTGATTTGAGGTAAGGGAGGTTCTCCTGTGATTTTATTTTATAAATTATAACGGAGAAAGTAATACAAAGAAAAAAACACCTATAAAATATGCCACCCTCACATGCTATTCGCATGTCCACATTACATCTTAACTCTGTACAAGAGGTATTAGCAGGCGTATTTCATCAGTTATTACAAACCAACTAAGCACCATCTAGCGAACCAATGCCCATGCTCTACTATATCTTCTACTTTACAGTTCCTTATTAAAACTACATAGGATATCTTTAAGTGAATCATATATGTGAATCCCTCTTCAATATCTTCCACACGCTATTGCTAAATAACCTTTCTAAAAAGTAAAAACTTCCAACTTGCCTAGCACTAGATCTCTTAAAACCCTTTTAATTCCAGGCATTGTGCCAATTTATGCTGCTGAGTAAAATCAAACTATTTTTACATAATCCCTTTCGCCAATCATATACACCTACTTCAAGCATACCTTAGGGAAACTAAGTAACTTTTCTTCAAAAAAAGATTGGGTTATGCAGTGTCGTTTGATGCTCTAGCAAAAAATTAATAATAAAAAGAGAAGATATGCAACTAATGCAAAATCAATGATATGATAGCTTGACAAGGGAAAGAAGAAGACATCAAAGAACCAATGCCCCTCAAGTACCAAGTTGTCAGAAAGAGCAATGTCACATTTGAAGCATGCAGGCAGCCCTGGCATATTTACATCAGCAGCAGGCGGTGTTGATGCTCCAAAATCACCATGGTTCATCCGTGCAAGAGAATCATCGGCTTGGCGTGGCCACAAAGATGTTGACGTCATGGAAGAAGGCTGTGAGGAATCCGATGGAGGGACATTCGTCCTGACCTGATAGGAAACACTTGTCCATAAATACCTGATGAAGCTTTAAAACAATAGCTTCATCTTAAATTTTTGTATAAATTCTCTTATTTAACTTCTGCATTGTTTTCTCAAAAGCTCTCCTAAACAAAAAAAGATACCTAAAAGAAACAATTTTCTAATTATTTTGAAAGAAAACAGAACTTTGAATGGTTCTTCTAAAAAATTAAGAAATTATAACTAACTTAAAATCAAATTGTTTTTAATAATTGTAAACCGCTAAAATTTCTGCTATACATGAAATTCCAACAAAAAAAATTGGAAACAAGACCATTTTTTGGAATTAATCAATTAATTAGTACTATAGTAAAGGTGTGTTTAGAAGCATGAAAAATGGTACCTGTTCTCGAGAGATTTCCTCTTTCCAGCGGTGTCCATTTTTATGGAAGCACTGTAAGAGAAGGGTTTGCAGGTCTAATGGAAGGTCCGAAGGAAACAGTTTGAGAAGGTCATCGCTGCTCAAGTTTTGAGAAACGAATTTTCTCATAAGCCAACGAAGACATGCCAAAACCTAATGTGAAATGAGATTTTGATTAGTTACAACCACATAAATTTCATTTCATTGAAGTTTGAATGAATAAAGAGAAGAGAAGAGAGTAAGGTATTATTACAGGATCGAGTTGTGAGAGAGAAGGGAGGTTAAGGATGGAGTGGAAATGGGACTTATCGGGAGGAGGAAGACCGGTTTTTCTTGTGTTCCAGAGGGTGCATAGCATGTGGTGTAGAGTTTCTTCTGATTTGATGGAGGATAATTTGTGAAGTTGAAGTTGAAGTTCCCCTTCTTCTTCTTCTTCTTCTTCTCCCATTACACACGTAGTCGTAGAGTAGCTGACGGAGGGGTTAGGGAGTTGCTGTGCTCTGTGTGTTCTGTTTCTTCTTTGCTCCGTCAGGGTTTCTCCCGGAGAAGAATTAGAGGGTGATTTCCCTCTAATTGGAATTTACGAGACATATGGCACTAACAGAATTCCCTAATGTTAATTTTTTTCCCGAGAGATAAGCGATGATATATTGAAGCGACCACAATTACATATTCTCAATACATAGCACACTCCATGCCACCGCGATGAAAAAGAATAACTCGATTGACTACCCGTCTTATAAATATACCAACTTTATGATATACATTTGATGTGAGATACAATAGGATCTACCCCTTTGAAAATTAAATTGTTCCTAGTAATCCAAATACTCTAACAAGTTGTAAGCTAAATAATGTATATTGTTTTGGGCGCCTTTTTCCGGAGAACCTAGAACCGAAAGATAAAGATGTTGGCACTTGGACTATGTTGCAAACCAAGTCATACACTCACCTTTGCCCAAACTTCTTTTGCTAAGTAACAAGTACAAAACAGATGCAGCAAACTTTGGTGTGCTGTCTACAGAATGGACAGCTTGTGTCTTCCTCGGATTGAATAACATGACGGGATAACAATAGCGCACGAGTAGGAATAGCATTGGAAAAATATACGCCACCCAAAAATGTTGATTTTCGAATGAACATCAAAATTTCACACCTCCGAAACATATTGCTGCAGATTCTGCTACGGTACCAATAGCCACCCGCAAGGTTTCCACCTAACAATAAGCAGATTTTACCAAGTGACGTGCGAGTTTCCAACGGCCATGTCCAGCAATCTTTTACACCACGGTCAAGCTTAATATCTTGCAATATAACCATCAGATTATCTGCCTCCTCCTGAACGAATTGTTTAGCTTCTTGGCTGTCAGGGAATGTCCAAACCCACTGATCAACTTCAGACACCAGAATTTTTTTTTTTTAAATGTAATAACAAATTATATTGTATAGGCACGATGAAAATGCAAATACATGGAAGAATGATTACTTGAAAAGCCTATGATTTTTGTTTTCGTTTTTTAGAGGCAATGCAATATGCAAAATGCTAACTAAAATATATATTTTGAATGAGGAATGATGCAAGAATGATGACACTATTTTTGCTTTTATTTTTATTTTGAAATTATGCATTCATGGAGTAATGATGTATAAATGACATGTATGGATGAATGATAAAACAACATGTTTTTTTGTTTTTTTTTTGGAAATTAAAAGAATGTTATTCAATATATACTTTGGATGATGAATGATGCAAGGATATAATCACATGATTTTTGTTTTTGTTTTCTTTTTTGAAATGATGCATGCATGATGCATTTGATGTATGAGTGTCACATCTCATGATAAGATGTCTACACTATTTGATGATGATAATCTTTTGTGACTGTTTATGAATGAATGCAAATGCATGCGAAATGAGATGTTTATATATTTTTTTATGATATGCGAAGAAAGAGAAAAAAAGAATGTATGAGATATATTTCTAAAAAAATAACTTGCGAAAATAAAGATAAAATATAATTTTTGGATTTTTCAAGAAAATGGGAGAAATGTATTAGTGTTTTTTTTTTGCATGCAACAGTATTGAGCTCCTTTGTGTCCTAAGAGGGTTCCTTTAGGAATGGGTCTAAGGTTTTTCTACTGAGTGAACATTTCAAAGGGTAGCTCTACAAAGTCCTAAATAAGGTTCCTAGAGCCAACGACCCCAGTTAAGAATACTAATCGCAACAATAGGCAAGCTATCAGAAGCGACAACACCCTTAAAAGGGACCAAACTCTAGGTGAGACCTTCGTAACCACCGAGCTGGACGAACATCCAGAAGGCCATTACTACGCGGTCTCATTCTAACTTAGGTTATGCTTTAGTCCGGGTATAGGACTTTTTCTCACGTGTGTGCTGAAGTGTGAAAGTGAAGTGTGTGTAGGAGCAAAATATGGATATACCCCCCAAGCTGCAAAACAAACCAACACAAATACAAAAAATATTGTCTTCTACCTTAGGGTTTACACATCATATAAAATATCACATGTAATAAGAAATAAAAGACAAAAAGGGAGGGTAAAAATAGACATTAAATTAACAACTAATCCTACAACTAATTAGACTAGGCTTGACTCTCTAAAATGTCCCCAGTGAAGTCGCCAGCTGTAGCGACCGAAAAATCCGGGCGAGGATTCCTCGAAGGTTCAAAAATGAAGCCGCCACCAAATTTTAGTTTAAGGGCAAATATTGGAAAATCCATTTTGGAATGGATAAGGGTCCTTGAGACCAGATTTGAGTTCGGGAGTCGGTTATGCATGGGGAATGTGTTAGCACCCCACGGCATCCTTCCTAAGGAAGGTTACCTGCTAATTAGTTGTAGGAGAGAAAGTTAATTTTTAAAATATTTAATTTTACCCTTTTTTATTGTTAGCTAAAAGAAATTTAAAAGAAAGGACTTTGATATTTTTGAATTTTAAGAATAGGATTATTTAGAAGAAAGACTAAAAAATGTTTTTTTATTAGTGCACTTGACAGAGGTGAGCCCGCCCTCTGCTCCTCGTATCTCTTGGTAGAGAATCAAAGGCTGCGTAGTTCTTGGTAGAAAATATTTGTTTGTTTGATGTTTTTTAATTAGGGATTTTAGGACTCTTAAGTGATCAGTTCATTTGTCCTTAATCCCCTTTTTGAAAATTTGTTTTTGTTGGAGAAAAATGTTTTGTGTTTGTGTTTTTTTATTTTGAATTTGTTTATTTCAAATAGGGATTTCAGGACCTGATAACCGTTCATTTGTGGTCCTAAAAAGTTGACTAACCTGACCGTAGAGTCGACTTAATCCCCGATTTTTGAAATTATTTATTTATTTTATGGGTTTTTAATAAAGAAAAATGTATATTGTAAAAAGAAAAAAAAAGTTGTAAAGAAGAACTTTTTTTAAAAGGAAAAAGGGGTGCATTAGTAAAAATGGGTGCAGTTAGTTGCTGGAGCCTGTATTATTTAAAGGGGGTGCGAAATGGGGAAGCAGCCTAGTTTTGCTTTGGGTTTGCGCACATGGGGCTTAACAATAAACTGCTGTTTAATTCTTTTTACATTAATATAATATAATATAATATAATAATAAAACTAATAAAAAAAAAGGAATTGGGAATATAAAAGGAAAGCTTCAGAATGAAGGGAACCCTAATGAAGTTAGGGTGCGCCGCACCTGGATCCTCTAAATTCCAAACTTCTAACTTTTTCTAATTTTAGTCTTTTTTTATGAGACAGAAAAGAAAATATAGAGGGAAATGGAAAAAATTATGATGAGAGAGAATGTATTAGAAGAGAGAGAGAGATACAAAGTTAGGGGGAAGTTCGCACCAAAAAAGTTAGAGGATCCCTCCCCGCCGCACCATCATCTAACACACAGAGAGAGAGCGTCTTTGAAGAGAGAGAGTGATTCTGAAATTCATGGTGGAGAGAGAGGTATACGTAGGGGAGAGATAAACGAAGAGGAAACGAAAGGGGGGCGATAGTGCGCCGTTTCCGGCGACGGTGATGGAGCTCGCGGCGGACGGAGCGACGGTGGGGAAGTTGACCGACGGTCTCGTGGCCGATTACGGTGATTGACGTCGTTTGGTGCTAACGGCGGTTTACGGCAGCGGTGTTGACTGGGGAAGCGACGGCGACAGCGTTTGGGGGCGAATGGCCACCGTCTACGGTGGCCGGAGCTAACAGGTATGACTCTATTATATTTTTTGTAATTTTCTCCTTCTTCTACTCCTCTTCTTATTACTTCTGATTTGATTGATTTTTTATAAACCCTAATTCCCAAACTATTACCCTAATTTGATTAAATTTTGAAACCCTAAATTCCTAATTTGACAAACAGTTCTAAGTTTCTAAACCCTAATTTGTTGTTGTCATTTTCTTTTTTAATAACCCTAATCTGAAACTGATTGTTAATCACTTATCCCTAATTTGATTAGTTGCTAACTTTCGTAAATCCTAATTTGTTGTTGTTTTTTCTAATCACCCTAACCTGAAACTATTTTTTTAATCCCTAATCTATATTTCCTTTCCTAATTTCGTTTTTTTGTTAAACTTAAATCTGATTTTTATTTTAAAACTAACTAAAACCAAATCCTTAAATCTGTTTCCTAACTCTGATTCCAATTGCTAATTTCATTTCTGATTATTTAAACTAAAAGCCCTTTTTTGAATCTGTTTCGAAACCAAACCTCTAAGCACAACAACTAATCAACCAAATTACAAAAAAAAAACTTACATACTGATATGTACAAACAATATTGCATTAAACAAAAGTTTAGGCCTACCTTTTGGACATTAAACTGATTCTATAAATTCTGTGTATTTTTTGTAATTTATTTTATTTTTATATGTTTTGTTGGATTAAACAAAAGTAAAAGTAAATGCTAAATTGGGCCAAACGATAACAAGAAACTGGGCCCAATAAGACAACATTCTAACTTAGGCCTGAATCGCGTTTAAAACAAAATCCGATCGAAATTAGGCCCACTTACATGAATTGCGCTTAGGCCCTAATTTGCAAATATGGGTCAAATTTAACAAACAACGGGGTCAGTCCCAATTAGACAAAAGCATGCCTAAATAAGAAGTGTAGGCCTAAACGAATAAAACAAGTAATAAAAAGGGTCGGACAAAATTGGGGTATGACAGTTGTAATTTGTCATTTTGAACTTCTATCTGATGATATATTTTGTTAGGTGAAAGTCTGATATTTTGGGTGTTGAGGCAAAGTCCCAATATAGTTTAGATGGTTAACAAACTTTTTGATGAGAAGCTCAAGTTCTCTGATTTCATGTGCCTAATATTCTTCTTGAGTGATTACTTAGAATAGGAATTCATAGCCACTCTAAAAAAATATTTGCTTTATGAAGCATTACATGATAAGACTTGAAGCAATTGCAAAACATTCAAGAATATTAGTCATAAGAGTGTTGACAGCAATAATAAAGAAAAACACCCTTGAGAGAGATTGGAAGGGTCAACATCAGAAGGATCATAATGAGAAGGGTCAACATGAGAACGGTCGACATACCAAGGGTCAACATGAGAAGAACAATCATGAGAAGATTCAACATGAGAATAATCATTGATTAGAAGGGTCATAACAAAAGAGTCAAAGCTCATGCGAGTATACATCAAAAGGGTCAAGTTGAGAAGCAACGTGACAAGAAGAGTCAAGATCAGAAGGGTCGTGATGAGAAAGTTCAAGTTGAGAAGAGTCAACTTGAGAAGCGTCAATTTGAGAAGACTCAGAGTTGAGAAGACTCAAATATGAGAAGGGTGATGACAACTGTAAAAGCACTCCTTACAGCCCTTGCAAAGACTCAAATTGATCCCCAGTGGCAATAATTGATTGACCAACGAATACATCACATTTATTTGGCTATGAATAACACCATGAAGCATTGCTGGAAGGTCATGTAAGAGCACATTGAATTAATTGCCAACCTTCTCAAGTGTCAAGCCTTCTTTCAACCATACTGAGCTACACTATAGTCTTAGGAATTTATTTTATTTCTGAGTATGTATATTTTAGCTTGTGTTTAGGATTGTGTTCTCCTTTTCATCAACCAAGCTTTTATAATCCCACAAACACCCAAACACTTTATTGTAAAACCTGCAGCGTCTTCTCAAGTTACCGTGTGTTGATATAGGTAGTGAGAAGACTCTAAGAAGCTGCCTAATAGATCAGAAGGATTGGATTAGGCGTGAAACAATAGGTAGAGTTGTATCAAGAAAATTAACATAAGGAATTTAAGCCTAGGCTGGTTGTAAAGCTATAAACTATTTGTAAAGTAGTGGAAATACTCACTGGGTGTGATGAGTGGATATAGCCATGGGTTTTGAGTGAATCTCTGTACATCTTCATGTTATTTGCTACTTTTCTTAACTTGCTTTTACACTGCACTTAAAACTCTCTATTTAGAGAAGATTTTAGAAACCCTTGTCTAATATTTTCAAAAGTGATAAACCCTTATCAACTACAGACAGTTTTCTTAAAACACGGTTTAGCAACCATTCTCTAATATTTTCAAGTGCGATAAATTCGAAAGGACTAATCTTAAGTACACAACACCTACGATAACATCTGTAACACTCTCTCATATCTTTGAAAAACAAACTAGAAAAATATCTCACCTTCTTTAGTGTTAGTTGTTTTGAAAAGAAAGACATAACTGACTCTTCTCAATCACTATCACATTTGAGAAGACTGTTTCAACCCACTCTTCTCAACATAACATTTGCACTAACCATGTGAAGCTATTTGTATTGTTTCAGGTTAATTTTAAAAAGGGTCACAATTCCAAACCCCCTTCATCGTGACACTCATTGACTTCATTGAGATGTTAGAAATACAAAGGAAACTCTGTCAGTTTTATTAGATCCATGTCTTTGCGCAAGTCACGACCGATGGTTTTGAGTTGTGACACTAATTAGACCAATTTCACAAAAATTAGGGTCTATTTGTTATTTTCATATATTTTACATAACTATATGAGATAATATATATTTGTTATTTTCATATATTTTACATAACTATATGAGATAATATATGTTTAGAGACTAAATTGATAGTTTGTTAAAAAAAGTGCTTATGGCCACTCCCAAAAAGAAGACAACAATTGATAAGATGGAAAAATAATCAAATCCAAAAAACAACTATATCCTCAATTTAGTTCCTAAAGCCTCTCTCTCTCTTCTCTCATAAATAGATATCTCAATTACCGGCTAGTTAATGAATATATGTCAAATCATGTCCTACCCTTACCTCTTTTTTTTGTTGTTTTTCTTTTATAGAGGTCATTGACAGCTTCGACGTCTAAGAGAAATGAGCGCTTTCTTGAGTTAGTTTTGTTTATTATTAGAGACTATGATAAGAGGAAGAAACTCTATCTTTTTGTTGTTGTTTTTCTTTTATAGAGGTCTTTGACAGCTTCGACGTCTAAGAGAAATGAGCGCTAATTAATGTGATGTTGGACAGGACAGATGTAAAGTCCGACTCTAATTCAAGGGGTTGATATCTCACAATAAGTATTTTACATACGCACTGGCTAGGGATTGAACCCAAGACTAAACAATTAAAGGACCAAGTGTCTAGTGGTGCCACATTATGTTGGTAGTTTTAAAGTATTTTAAGTGTATAAAAGATATTTGGATCCCTTTTAATGTGATAGTATTATTATTTTTTGTCTCAAAACTATAGTATTAAAATTATTACAAATAATATTTTTTTAGACATGCATTTTTTAAAAATTGTTTAAAAACAAAGATATTTTATTTTCTAAAAAAATAAAAAAATAACAAAAAAGGGAGGCGTTGGATGTTGTTGTCAAAATAACATTTCTGTGGAACAAAATACCAACTCCGGAAGCTCCTCTCTCTGCTACGGCCACGGAGGCAGTGCACGGCGGCGGTCCACCTTTTCCCCTCCCTTCACCTCCTAAGTCTCTCGGATCTATCGACGCACTAATAACCTCTCCTCCCCACTCTTCTTCGTGCATCCTTACGCCTTTGAATATCTGTATGTGTAATTAATTTTTGTTGTCTCTGAAATTCAATTTAGATTGGGTCTCTCTTTTACTCGTGCTTCTTTCCAACAAATTTTTCGTCTTTTTTCCCCAAACAATTTTTGTTTTTCGTTTTCCCCCCTCGGTATTTGAACTTTGGAAATTGACGTTTCGATAAAACCGAGACCCTAACAAGTTTCATTGCTTTCGTTTTGGAGAAGTATGAGTTTCTAGATGATCAGAGTTGTGTTATATGCATATGATGTATTCACTGACATATAATATTGCATTGTGGAATGGAGATTATGCTTTTATCATTTGCAAGTCTATATATACTAGTTGATGATTGCTTTATTGAATAGTTTATTGATTAATAATTTTTTTAGATTTAGCTATGCTTTGTGGATGAGCTTTGTTGGATGGTTTATGGTTTATGGAGCAATCTTATGTTTAGAAGAATTGAGAGTGTTGTGTTTACTTTGTGAATATTGTTAATTTGTGTTTATTTTTTAGGTTTTTTTACATTTTGGTTATTGATTTGATTTGATATTTGTCCTCAAATCTTTTTCCGCACTTATGTCTTTGGGTTTTTGCCAAACCCTAAGTGGAATCTTCTGTGTAGGTGGTAATTGTTGACCTTGAGCTGTTAACTTCTATGATCTTGTAGTAAATGTCTGTTGGGTTATTTTTTAGAGACAAGACAAATTATCCTAGGTTCCATAGGGTATGTATGGTTTCCATTAGAATGGATTAGATGGTAAGAAGTGATCATGGCAACTCACTTGACTATTTGCTTAAACATCTCTCTAGGTTATTCCTCTTAGTAATTCAGGAAGAGTGGAAGACCGAGGTTCTCATGCTAGATTGCTAGAGTTGGGACTTGTTACAATCATTGGATAGACGTATTTATTTTCAAGAGGCATTTCATCACACTAATGTTGATAGATCAGTAATACCAGCATCATTTTCAGTGGATAGTACGACAAAATTTCTGTCTTTCCTACCACCTCTAGCTTGAAACAACAATCCTTATATGTATTTCAATTTTTTTTTTTTAATTTTAACATACTAGTTTTTGAGGACTGTGCCTAATTGTTTTGATATGATGTACATTAGAAAGTATAGAAGGGAGTCACTGTGAAAGAGGAGTTAGTGAAATACTGTTTCATCGTTTCATGTTGAACAAAATGGAATGTCTTTATGTACCATTGCTTGGATTGTAAAAAAGAATTGAATGGAACCTTAGGACATCCATTCCAATCTATTCCATGTGCCTTCAATTTTCTCCCCATGCCCCAATTTGGAGGGGACTGAGATGGTACGAGTTATTATTTTATTATTATAATTATAAAACGACTATTATATCCCTAGTTTTTATAGCTTCTTTTCTTTTCAACTTCTCTACACTTGACGCACGCATCAAGAATGCAGAATGTCTTCTGTTATGCTTTCTCTTTCTTGTAATATTTTTGTGCCTCTGATATTTTTTTCACGTTTGTGTGCCCTATTTTTGTTTGGATTGACTGTTTCTTAAGAAAGCAACAAAACAGTGAGTCTCATAAAAACCAATTAGAAATTGAAATCAAAAGATAGGAAAAGAAGATGGAAAAAGTAAAAACCTGAATCTTGAAAAGATAGGAAGGACAGAAAGAGAGGAGAAGGGAGATCAGATAGAGGGAAGAGGAGAAGACCCTCAACCGTGGACCAAGCCACTGCTACGCCCTGATTGTGCCCTTTTGGTCCCCTCGGCGCTGCAAAATGCGGCCATCTCGACGGCACACTGATTCCCTTCTATGTTTCAAGCAGCGGCGGGTCTCTCATCTCTCTCCCTCTTCCAGCCACCAAATCTCCCTTCTCTCCTTGATCCTCTCTCAGACTATTACATTTCTCATCACTGTTTCCTCTTCTTTGGTTTTCAGCAAAATACAAAGATGCCCATACGTGGCTACCCCACACCCCTTTTTCACATATTCAAGCAGACCCATCCCCTTTTTTATGTTTTAATGAAATATAAATTTCATATATACTGTTGAGTAGCTGGTATTATTGTGTGTATACTTCTATGGGACGGGTTGGGCTACAATATATCAGCCTGCCAACCCACCTAACCTAGCCAGCGAACCAAGCGGGATATGGGTGGGTCAGGACAAACCAACACCTATGTTATTTTATATTTGTTTCCCTTTTTTCTAACAAATTTTTCTATTTTTTTCCATATTTTGGGTGAGCCAATCCACCAACCAGCCATTTTGCCCTGTTTTGGCTGGGCTGTGGTGGGATGTCCTGCCATTTTGGCTCATTTTGAACCAAATTTCAATTATTTTTTTTGCTTTTTTAAACGAGCTGACTTGCTAACCCACCAGCCCGCGATGGGATGCGTTAGGTTCAACACCCCAACCCACCACACTTAGCGAGCTGGGCTGGCTGGCCTGTTTTTGGCGGGCTCACAGTGCTGGTGGGTTGGGCCAGCTGCCCATTTTGCCATCCCCATGGTTGAGTCTTGTATAACAAAACAAAGGAAGGGAGGAAGAAGGGTTGCAAAAGCAAAGAAACACTGTTATAACTCACAAATAGGGAGGACGATGAAAAAGCACATGAAGGAGGGAGGGGGGGGGGGGGGGGGGGGGGGGGAATATGGCCATTGGAATCAAAAAAGGAGGACAAAACTAGAAAGCAGGCACCGGTGTAGAATCTTCATCGTATGTTTTAGAGTTTAGACTCTCAGTCATTTAGGGTTTTTCGATTTTGACGGGCTTATTTGTTTGGCCCACCACGTGCCACTGCTGTCATTGGAGTGCAACATATGTGGGATTTATGGAGGCAACTGCAACCATGTGGGTTTTTCTGATGATCAGGTAGCGACCCTAGGTAGGTTGTGGCGTAGCTTGGCCCCTCCTAAGGTTATTGCATTCGCCTGGAAGCTCCTTCTAGATAGGGTCCCTACTCGGATGAATCTGCTTCATCGAGGAGTTATATCGGATCCTTCTATTGCTCCTTATGTCCTCTGTGGGGCTCTGGAGGAATCTGCTCTGCATTTGTTTTTACGGTGTAATTTTGCCCAAAAGGTTTGGTATGCAATTTTTAGTTGGTTGGGGTGGGAGTTAGCATTGCCACCAGACTTATTTTACCTGTTTGCCGTCTTCTGATCCTTTGGTCGGGGGTCAACGGAGAAGCGGGGCTTGAGTTTGATATGACATTGTGTCTTATGGCCCCTTTGGGAAATGCGTAATGGGTGTATATTTTCAGCCAAAATCCCTTATTGGGATTCTGTGATTCATAGGGTAAAACATCTCTCTTGGCGGTGGTTAAGCATTACTGCATTCCTCCTCCTCCTCCTTACTGTTGTTATCATCATTTTGTTAGTTGAAATTATTTTATTCACTTAGTAGCTGTACTTCCTGTCCTTTTTTTTAATAAAGTTTCTTCCTTTTTATTAATATACCAGTACTCTTGTTGAATGGATGGGTGAATGTAAGAAGCTGGTTAACTTTCATTGATTTCAATTCATTTTGGTTTCAAGCTACGGATCAAATCCCTTATTAAATTGATTTCTCATTCATATGATTATAGGAACTCTGTAAGTTTTATAAAGCTTGTCAAGAAGCAGTATGAGTGACGACATATTTGATGGACAAAAACTAGCTGAGAAGTTGTTGAAACTTAACAATTCACAACAAAGCATTCAATGTATCCTGCTCTAATCCCTCTATTCTTTTTAAGTTGTTTCTGTTTTTATTGATAGTTATCCTTTTGATTATTTGACATATTTCTGAATTGTCAGGATGCCAGTAGTACCAATAGATTGTTCATGTCAATAGAGCTTTCTATGGCATGATTAATTCATTATTCAATTATGGAAACACTACACTTTGCCTTCTTTGGATTTAGAAAACTAGGTCTAAAGAAATGCAACCTATATTTTCATGCTATAGTATCTGTTTTTTGGCTTTGGTGTCTGAGTTGAAATGGTGCCTATTTAGCAAGTTTATGTGTCTTATTAAACAAATTATATGTGAATTATTTGGCAGACAATGAATGTGCTCTTTCTGTTATACATTTTTGATTTGCAATGCCTGATATATATATATATATATATATATATATATATATATATATATATTTATGGGGTTGCTAATTTACACCCATTTGAAAAATAGAAGACGTAAGTTAGAACCTACACCTTCTTGATTTGGACAAAAAAACCCAACTCTTACATTTAAAAGCCACTTTAATGAGTGGGTAGAAATGTAATTTGGAATTTTTAATTTCTCTTTCTTCTCATAATTAATGTCTCATTCTCTCTCAACAATTAATGTTTCTCTTAATTTCTCTTTATTAATTTTTTATCAACTTACCAAAAAAATAATTTTTCTAATATACTTATTTACATTAAGCAAATTCTTTCTCCTTAAAATATATTTTTTTTTCCTAAAATTTTATAATAAACGTTTAGATTCATAATACAAGGAATAAAAGATACATTGAAAATAATGTTTCTCGCTAAAACATATTTTTGTGCCAATTTGATTTTTAAATGTAAGATTGGTTTTTTTTTGGTCCAAATCAAGAAGGTGGAAGGTGCTAACTTACACCTATTTTTCAAGTGGGTATAAATTAGCAATCCTTATATATATATATATATAATATGCGTCGGGTCTTATATGTCATGGATTTAGCATGTCAAAGATGCCCAATTAACCTTGTATTTGCTTCTTGTTTGTAGAAGTAATGTGAGACGATTTACTGAAAGATTGATTATGAATTTTTATTGTTGTGAAGCTGGTATTTTGAGTGTAAACGTTTTGCTCTTTCTCTAGTCTCTGTTCAGAACATAGGAGGCACTGTTGCATCCTATTTATGCGGTTGTAGGGTGCCTTAGTTGTCAAGGTTAACTAGTTAGTGGGTGAAAATTTGACATGTCCTTTTACCTTGGTGCTGTTTCTTGTGACATTCTTTATGAAGATTTTATAGTGTTTTGCTTTTTATGCTACTATATGGAAAATTTGGTTGGGTGTAAAGTATTTTTTAGGGTGTATCTTTGCGCTTCCTTGACATTCACTATGGTTGGATATAAATATATTTTCAACTTCTGTTTATTACTCTCGGCTCTAACTCTAGCTTTTTGATAGGTACCATCCCTTAAACCATACCCCTAGAAACAACCATATGAAAAGCTAATTTTTTTTTTCTTTTTTTTGGTTACCGTGTTTTTGGTGCGCAGTTTCCACCGGCTTTGCAGGTGGCGTAGATTAGTCACCGGCAAAGCCAGTGGAAACTGCGCACCAAAAAACACGGTAACCAAAAAAAAAACTAGCTTTTCATATGGTTGTTTCTACTTTCTAGGGGTATGGTAAGGGATAGTACCCTATCAAAAAGGGTACACTGCTGATTCTCTTTCATAACCATTCATGATTTATTATTATTATTATCAGACATTAGACATCATATTATCCATCTTCTCTGATGACTAGGATACGATAGAGACAAGATATGATATGAAGTAGGATAGATATAGGATATGATATAAATAGGATAAGCACTATCTATCGTATCATGTGTTTGATGTCCAACACCTAATAAGAAATAAGATAATATATATTATTCCTTTTTTAGGTATAAAGATAATGTATGTTACTCTATTATGTATTTTAGATAAGCTGATAAATAGTTATATGATATATACTACAGGTTAATGACAAAACTATCATTGTGTTGTGGCAACTATATTTCATTTGTTAAAAAATTAAATTAATTTTCTATTTTCATATTTTTAATAATAATTTTGTTTTTTTATCCCTTATTTAATTTTTTTAATTTCAATAGATTTTTAATTTTTAGATTATACTTAATGACAAGATTACCCTTATAATAGACATACACTATATTTTGCATTAAGCACTAATTTTTTTAATTTTTAATTTAACATCAATTTTTATTTTTACTGTACAATTATTTTTTATTAGATTTCATATTTTTATATTTTAAAAGGGTAAATGAATTAATTATTTTTTTTTATCTTATCTTGCTGGTTTCTGACCCAGCTCAAAGGATAAGTCCAAGGATTAAGTTATCATATGGCGTTAGCTCAACAAATGTTGGACTAACACAAGATATGATAAACTTATCATGTCCTGCCATCAAACGGGCCTGTTATTTGAAGATATCGATGATCCCCCGCCTCCCAATCGTTTAGCCGGTTATTTTCAGTTTTGTTTGTCTTTAAGTGGTTTCCTCCCCCCATTTTATCTTCTTTTCAGTTTCTAATAACTTATTTAGGGGTTGATTATGTTTTTAGCTCTCCAATAATGGGAAATGTTTGGTTTTGGTCCCTGTAGTTTGAAAGCATATTTCTTGTCCCTAATGTTTTGAAATGTGCTACGGTTGATCCTCATTGTTTTGTTTTAGTCTGTATAATATGATTTTTTCTCATTTTAGTCTCTAATATTTTATATATGTTCACCAGCCGAATAAATTTTAAGAAGCAAAAGTGTTTTAAATATCGATTTCTGCTTTAAACAATATGTAATGAATGAAGTCACCTGGTTAGATGTGATTGTTATTTAATTTTACTTTCTTCACATTGTTTCCTCTTCCCACGTTTTTGTTATCTAATAGTGAAATAGGTGTATTGCAATGTGTATTTCTTAACATTCAATCAGCACTGTCTCAGTGGTGTATCTCTCACCGGACAAGGGCAAAAGAAACAGTTGAAATATGGGATAAATTGTTCAATGCATCCCAGAAAGAGCAGCGTGTCTCTTTTTTATACTTGGCCAATGACATCTTACAAAATAGTAAGCGAAAAGGTAGTGAATTTGTCAATGAGTTTTGGACAGTTCTTCCAGCAGCTCTCAGGTGTGTTTATGAAAGTGGTGGCGCAGATGGACGGAAAGCAGTGATTAGACTTGTAAGTCTTATATTCACTTGTTATAAGCTCTGTGAATCAAGTTATAACAATCGTAGTGTAGTCTGTGTCTTCATTCCATGCTTGTATTGCAATGCTTATAACAATCTTCTTTCCTCTTCTCTTTTTCTGGACATTTTCCCCTTTTATCAAAATAATTCACAGCACTGAGTTAGTATGACTGAAATAATTATAAATTTCCAGGTTAACTTTTATTCTTCTCTATATTGTGCTTTGTTTTAATGATTTTATTATTATCAGTGTGGATTACCTTTCTATCATATATCAAGCAAAAGTCTTATCCTTTTAGGGTGCGCAAATCTTTTGCTGGATTTTGGCACTACTACTACTATTTTTAAAATTTCTTCATCTTACTTTTTAAAATGTCAGATTTTTCATAATAAGGAGAGAACACTGGTATGAATGTGTCACGACACGAGTCAACCCCAAGTCAGTGGGAAGGGGTTTGTAGCATAATCCTCTATATCTTATTTTATTTAATTTAATTTGGAAGAATTAGTCACATGTGGGATGCTTTGGAAGCCAGACTATTTCTTCATCTGATAATTGGAGGCAAGGTTTTGAAGTAGATAGAACAGCAGTCAAACTGGTTTTTCTACGTGCACTTTTTTATCCTATAATTTAATGGTAATATTGGAACTTGGTGTTTGGCCTAACTCAACCCCCTAACTTGGTGTTTGGCCTAACTCAACCCCTAACTCAATAGGAATACCCCCTATTTATAACCACTATTTATGCTATATCACTATCTAATGTAGGACTTCAACACCCAACAATGCCCAGGTTTGGACATCTAGAGCGTGAAGTTTGCAGGACTGAACATTTGTGGGTGGCCATCGGTACGTTGATAGGATCTGATACCATATTAGTTGGTGTTGGGCCTAACTCAACCCCAAAAGCTAGCTCATGGGATGAGGGATTCCCCCCACTTATAACCACTATTTATGCCATATCACCATCGAATGTGGGACTCCAATAGGTAATGTAGAATGTAAACAGATAGAGAAGAGTTACACAACACATAATTTCGGAATTGTATTTGTATTACTGAGAAAAAACAAGAACTCTCGTACAAGCAGAGCCTAGGCTCTTCAGAGGCAGAGAACAAGTATTTCTATCACTGTCACCATTAGGTGGTTACTAACTGCAATTACATTAACCTGAATGACCCACTACCTAGTCCCATACACCGTTTATTACAATATTATAACTGCCTATTCAACTGCATCTAATAACTACCCATAATTTTGTCCCTCTTTCCCCTTCTTTTTGTTCCTCTCGTACACTCTCCAGATATTGGGCTTATCATGCCCTAAGCCCACTAATACATCCCCTTTTATAGAACCAGGCCTATCATTAGAATTTGGTGGTATCCTGACTTAAGATCCAATTTAGAAAAGTAACCAGGCCTATCATATAGCTCACCCAACAATTCATCCACCACTGGAATTGGATACTTGTCTTTCACATTTTCCTTATTTAACGTTCTATAATCTACACACATTCTCCAAGAACTGTCTTTTTTCTTAACCAAGATCGCCAGGCTCAAAAAAACACTAGTACTGTTTTGGATTACCCCCTATTGCAAAAGGCATTTGATTTGCTTTTTCAATCTCATTTTTAACAGAGGGTTTCTTTAAGGCCTCACACTCACAGGTCATGCACCCTGTTTTAAGACAATATTATGGGCGGTATTCCTCACTGGTGGAAGCCTTTGTATCTCCTAGAACACTGCCCCATACTTAACAAATTCTACAATTCTTCTTAATGGATTTTAGGTTGAAAGACCTCGTCAATGGCCTCTACTGATGTAGACCGCAACACCCTTCCACTTCTCACACCTCCCTCTCCACAATACTTTGAAGAGTTGCTGATACTCCCACATTCTGTTGGCCATTTACCTTGATATTTTTCCCAAGATAGTTGAAAGCCATTGACATTTCCTTCCAATCCATTATGACTTACACAAGAATCACATCAACGCCACCCAGCCCCAATACATAGGCCTCTATTGTGAATGTGATGGTCAGTTTGCCAATACAAAGATTCACACCGTCAAGTGTCATGACTCTGTCCATCCATATGTTTTCCCATTGGTTTAGTTTGAAATATTGGCAGCCGCAAAGCCTCAACCACCGCTGATTAAACCAGTGGATAGTTTTCCCTTCCATGCTTAGCTTGGTTAGTTGAACTCGAACATCTTCAGAAATTCTTTGGGCTTCGAAATAAGTTTCAGTCCTTGTGATCCATGTGACAGGTTCCTCACCATCGAAGGAAGGAAGTTCCACCTTCTTAGCAGAGAAACGAAATTCGTCTAAGACGAAGACACCCCCGCTACTCAGCGACGTGCTCTCGCGTTGAGCGTGATTGTCCATCTATCGCTTCATTTCCGTCAACAAAGTGTCTTTGACAGCCTCGAGACCTGTCTCGAAACGATTTTCCACAAAGGTTACTCTGTCGATCATCTTCAGTGGCATTAACAATGGCAGGTCGGACCAATTGATAGAGCAGAGTTGCACAACACAACACAATTTAGGGATTGTATTACTGAGAAAAAAACAAAGAATTGTCATACAACCAGAGCCTAGGCTCCTCACAGGCACAGAACAAGCCTCTCTATCTCAGTCACCACTTGGGGGTTGCTAACTTCAATTACATCAGCCCGAGTGACCCACTACCTAGTCCCATACACCTTGATAAATTTAGAGAGTTCTAACTAACTCTGATTCAGAGAATTTCATATTCTGTTTCATTTTTTTTTTGGAAGTGAGCACAAGGCTCTATTTATACAAGAAGTGTTGGCCTTTCATATTCTACTTATCTATTAATATTCTACTTATCTATTACACCTTTATTACAATTACAATATTATAACTGCCTATTCAACTGCATCTAATAACTACCTGTAATTCTGTCTCTCTTTCCTTTTCTTTTTCTTCCTCTTGTACACTCTCCAGATCTTGAAATTATCATGCCCTAATCCCACTAATACATCCCCTTCTATAGCACTAGGACTATCATTAACTTATATATGCCTAAGTCGGTCATGTCTAGTATTCTCCAGACCTAACTTTAATCCTCATTTGTTCCTATGGCTTCCCCGCTTTCTACAGCTATTCATCCTCCTCATTTCCCTCTTCTAATGAGATGACTATGTTTTGCTGTTCGAATGCCGGTCCTATATGTGTAATTAGTATAGACGTTGTTTGGTAAATTAAGTTTTACTAGGAAAAGAATCATACATGAGGATAAGGAGTTCTCAACCCACAAGAAAAAAAGTTGAAAAGGAAAAGAAATAAGAGGCTTGAGATGAAATCCATGCGTCTGAATTACACATTGAAGAATACTATATATATGAAATTGAAAAGTCATATATATGAAGATTTACAGTTTCTCTAATTTTGTAATTACGTAGAATCACCCCATGATTAGCCTATTTATATTATTTCAAACACTGCCCCACAAGTTGCAGCATATAAATCATGTGCACCAAGCTTGCTACATATATAATATATTCAAAGACCTGTCAGACTTAGTAAAAACATCTCCCACTTAGTCATTTGAATTTATGAGTCTAGCGGTGATAGCGCTAGATAAGATATTCTCGCTAATGAAATAGCAGCCTATCAATATGTTTGGTTCTCTCATGGATACTAGATTCGAGGCACTATGC
The DNA here is from genome assembly GCA_963573325.1 of Astragalus glycyphyllos. NCBI lineage: Eukaryota > Viridiplantae > Streptophyta > Magnoliopsida > Fabales > Fabaceae > Astragalus > Astragalus glycyphyllos. The sequence goes on from OY754312.1 coordinate 40,804,281, forward strand.
AAGACGACAACCTAGTGATCACAAATGAGTGTCATCAGCACAACATCCCTAAAACTCAATTCTTTAAGCAATGTTAAAGCTAGATAATAAGTTCACAGGTGGATGAGACTGTAGCTCGATATTATACTTAGGAGATCAACTTATCAGCAATAAAAATGCAGTACCCACAAGTGGGTATTCTCTCTGTGGGAGAGCTTGACCAATTTGCATTAGAATATCCATAAATTGTACTTGTGTATATGACCTTTATCTTCATACATGAGACTTTTTTTGTTTCCTGGTAATAGATCTCGGATTAAGTCAGTTAGTTAAGTGTAAGTCAGTTAGTTAAGTGTGCGTGTGTGTGTGCTCTGCCATGTCAGCAGAGTTTGTTAGTGAGTTAGTTACCGAGCAATTGCTCACGCCATCTTGAGCTCCCTTAATATATTTCAGAATGCGAAATATTACATTCTAATGTCCTTAGAGTCGAGAAACTTACTTACCATACTTACTACAAAGGAAACATTTGGATGAGTTTCGTCAGATATTTCACTTTTCCAACAACTCTTCCGTATCTCTGGGTTTTGAAAGTGGGTTCCCCTAACTCGGTAGAAGTTTGACATTAGGATTCATACGAGTGTCGATAGGTTTACCTATCTTCTCTAAAATTTCCATTGCATATTTCCTGTGAGAAATCACGATGCCATTCTTGAAAAGCGCCACCTCCATTCCCATGAAGTAATGGAGTCTGTCAAAATATTTTGTTGATATTGATAGTATACTATAGATGCTACTTTACCTGGGTTATTCCAGGGTGATCTCTACCTGCAACGATGCAGAGAAAAATGATGCATTAAAAAAGTCACTTTAGGGAACCTCATTTAGGGGGACAAGGCTTGACTGTTTTTGTAGAGAAATCTTTTTTATTAGCAATGTTACAATCTTCTGTGTTTTCTGGACTTTTTTTTTATCTTACGCCATTGGTCTTAATTAATTAACTATTTTCTAGCCTGACCTCATTCTTTTATTTCTTTCGGGTAGAATGTTTTTGGGCTGGGGTGTTGGATTGGCTTCATAATGGTGTCTTCTGTTGACTTGTTCAGGTTGACATATGGGAGGAAAGGAAGGTTTTTGGTTCGCGGAGTCAGGGTCTTAAGGATGAACTTATGGGTAAGGTTCCTCTTCCATCCTCTGCAAGCAATGGAAAGGATTCAAATTCTATCAAAATTGTGAAGAAGGATGCCCACTCAGTGAGAATAGTAAGCAAGTTGCAGTGCAGCATTGTCTGATGTTGATCTGTTGCCTATTAGGTGTTGTTTTGATATGTCTGATTTTAAGGTGTGTCCTTTCTTGGTCATCTTCATTGCAGAAACTGGCTGTTGGGTGTTTTCCAGAAAAAATACTAACAGCATTTCATTCTGTAATTGATGAACATCTTAATGAGGAAGCTGCCATAAACAAGTGTAATGCTGCTATACACGGTATTGGTAAACTCGTGGAAGATGTTGAAAATACATTGGCTCAAGGTAAGAGGCTGGGGGGGGGGTGGGGAGTTGATCTGTTTTGCCTGCCACCCTCTTGTAAGAAGCAAGCATACTGTTTTCAGTATGGAAATTGATTAAGTTACACAACATCAATTATGTGACAGTGATTTTTTCTTTTCTTTTCTGGGTGTAACTTCTTCTCGGCTATTTGTCGTTGGTCTTTGTTAGGGGTAGCAATATGGGTTCAACCCAACGGGTTATCTGTTTAACCTACCAAACAGGGTCAGCTGGGGCCATGACCTCGTCAACCCACTACTATCTGACCTGTACAATCCGTCTAAAAATGATTTCGGTGGGTCAGGGTGAGACAGCCTCTCAGGCTTTCTAATTTTGTTGAGCGTCAAATGAGGGTGCATTTCATTGAATCCGTGTGTACAGAATTATATATAATCCGTGTGTCCTGCTGATAGTGTGGCTTTTTGGGGTATCAATCAGTGATGTGCAATGTGCAAATGTTAATTTTCTTGAGGAATTGATGGAGGGGAGCAATGATTTATGATTGTGGTTTTGCTCCTGGGTCTGTTGTCATTATTTCCATATATACAAAAGCTACTTGCACTTCCATATCATGGAGGGCATTTGAAAACATGCATGGCCAACTATACATGCTACCTCTTCTCTTTTTCAAGCGAGCATCATAATTTTTATCTCTATTGCAATAACAAAGTGTTTAATGGATTAGTTTATCGATATTTGTTACTAACATTGGTTGGAATGACATCAGGAAACCAGCTGGGATCCTCTTTGGTGAATGACTTGCAAGAGCAGGAAGAGGAGCTTAAACAATATATGGAGCAACTTGTAAATGCCGAGGCTGCGAGGGCTTCTCTGCTTTCACAGCTTAAAGATGCACTGCAGGAACAAGTACAGTTGTTTCTACAAATATACTTGTTTAAAAACTGAAATTGGTGAAAATTGACCACTGGTTAGTACTAATCTAAAGCTTTTCAGGAATCAAGGCAAGAGCTTGTTCGCACCCAGTTGCTAGTAAGAACCTGTCTTTAATCTCTGTCTCTGTCCTCTTTCCGTTGATGTAACACTGTTCTCTTTTTTCCTTAATTATATTACTTAAAGGTTTGTTGCCTTTTATTATGTTATGGTATGAGTATTCTTAAAAATGTCATATCGATTGACTAGTGTAGTGCATGATTGTTTCCAATTATCTTTGCTTTTCTTTTAAAAACCTTTCAGAGAAAACTGCAGAAAAGTGAAGCAATTATTTGGTATTATTCTGCAGTCTAAGACTGCTTTTATAGGAAAATGCTGTCAGTGAAGTATTCTCCCTCTACTTTCTGCATTTTATTTTTTAGGAAATAATTGCTTCACTTTACAGTCCTTGGCATCATTCTTACTATATCATTTTGTGAGCAACGCATGATCTGCTTGTCCTTGAGTGCACCCTTGTTTTTTTACTGACTGGGTGAACTTTTCAAACCAAGCCTTTAGAGATTGTTTAAGGCCATAAAGTGACTTCTCCAATTTGCAAGATTTTTATTCAACCACACACAATTCTTTTTCGGTGAGCTCTAGGGCTCGTGACGCTCACCATATGCAGCTATAGATAGATTGTCTCATCCGCTTTCCATACCGGGATCCACTCTTTCATCCGAGCACCTTGGTTTGTGAGTCATTTGAAACCTGTGGGCTTTTTGCTCATTTCTATGATTTTACAGACTGTCTTGCTGCGCTACCAGTTTGGTGGGTTTCGTTTTTTGTTCACTCACCTTTGCCCCTATTGATGTGTTCTCCCTCAGTTGTTTGTTAGAACCTCTTTATTTGTTTTGGACACTTCCAGCTGCATGGTCCCATTTTTGGATTGTGTTCAGAGGTCTCTTTATTGCAATTTGTATGCTAATTTTGTTCTCTTGAGCACGAAACAGTTGTAGACATCAATCAATAAGACAGAAGATAGATCTCTTTTGTTTTCAGCCTTGAATTTTCTTAATGTTGCTAACACTGTATGTAGGAGTGCATGGATTCTTGACTGCCGCTTGTTTGATTAAACAGGTCTCATCTCGTATTTTATGTAATGTTAGTCCTATTAAGATAATTATCTCTCATTTTCCTTTTGTTCCTATCATGCAAAGTCTTAAGTCTCGAGTATTTTGGTGTGTTTCTTTTGTCCATATTCATAAGCAACTTGGAATCAAGTTGGATTCTCATGTAGTCAAATGTACCCTTGTGGGTTATTCACCTAACAAAGGGGCTACACATGTTATCATCCTTCCAGTCGTAAGTACTTTGTCTCTATGAATGTCACCTTGCGTGAACACGTGTCTTTTTTCACTCATCCTCAACTTCATGGCAGAGAAGTAATTTGGAATCCGAGTCTGAGTGCCTTCTCTTTAGTCCCCTAGTTCCGGTTCTTTCATAGTTCCTCCTTTGACTTCTATTTGCAGGAATCAGCATCTTTGACACTAGCGAAGAATAAGGCTAGCGAGCCAACATGGACTAATCATAGGAAAGGAAAACCTGACTTGATCTAGAAAGCTCTTAAATTGTCTGAACTAGAGTTGAGTACTGAAAAATAATACTTCTACTTCTGATTCCCATATTCCTGATACACTTGATCTCGATCCAGATGACTTAACCATTGCCTTGAGGAAAGGGAAAGGTCTTGTTCCAAGTACCTTATTTCTCAGCTTGTTTCGTCTAAGCATCTTTCCTTGCAATATCAGAGTTCTATTACTGCTGTTGATTTTGAGAATTCCAAAATATTGGCAAGAAGCATAAAGGATAAATTGGGTCAAGGATATGGATGAGGAATTGATTGCCCTTGAAAGGAATGAAACTTGGGAAATTGTTGACAGGCTAGAAGGGAAGAAACCGGTTGGTTGTAGGTGGATTTAGATAGTTAAGCACAAATCGGATGACACTTTTGATCGATATGAAGCAAGATTAGTGGCTAAAGGATACGATCAGATTTTATGAGGAAACATTTGCCCCAATGACAAAGATGAGCAATGTGTGTATTTTACTCGCTCTTACTACCTACCCTGGTAAATGAGTAAAGAGTAAGAGTTATTAATTTTGGGGAAAAAAGTAAACAAAAAAAACATTTTGAACGGTTCAATCCAGCTCAATTGGCAATTCAACCCGGTTTTGTGCGGTTCAACTGGTTGATCTTTTTGAGGTGAAACAAACTAGGATGTAAACCTGCAGGTGTCCCCACAAAGCAAAATCACAAATGAGTATTGAAGAGGAAAGTGTCATGGTTGATAAGGTCTAATAATAGAGACTACTGGGGAAGCTGATTTCTATGGCACAATTTACCAGATTTAGCTTCTGCGGCTAGTGTTGTCAGTCAATTCATGCATGATCTGATGGTGAGACACTTAGATGCATTAGATTGTATTTTGCAGTACGTCAAAGCCACTTTAAGAAGAGGACTCTTATTCAAAAGAGGTGTAATGTAAGGCTAACTATGGAGATTATGCAAGTTCTATGAGAAGTAGATAATCCACTCAATCATTTGTACATTCTTCTGTGTGAATCGTGTTACTTAGACAGGTGAGAAGCAAAATGTGGTTGCTTGGTCGAGTTATGTAGTAGAATTTAGAGTTATGGCACAAGGAATCCGTAAGCTATTTTGGATGGAAATTATACTCAGATGACTTCAGAATAAATTAAGAGGGTCCTATGAAGTTGGTTTTGTGACAATTAATTGACTATCAACATTACTCATAATTCTTTGCAGCGCAATAGGAAGAGACACATTGAGATAGACCGATGAGAAGCTGGATAATGGCTTGATAACAACATTTTACATTCCTTCTAGGCATCACCCGGAAGATGTGTTAACAAGGGTTTGCCAACATATCGTTTGAGCCACTTACTTGTTGCATGACCCAGCCTCCTCCACTGCCTCAGATGAATTCACATCCCCTGTCGCATGACTCTGCGACAGTGTCTCCTATAATCACCTTCACTCTCAAATTCTCCGAGAAACTTAAGGAGAAAAATTTCTTAGTCTGGCGTGAACAAGTTGAGCCAATGATCAACTCAAACAACCTTTCGGCGCTTCATATTCTTTCCTGGAGTTCCCCACAATATCTTACAAGTTCAGAACAAGCGTCAAGTTTTGAAAATCCAACGTACCGCATCTGGCTCATGCAGGACCAAGACCAATGGTTGCTTTCATGGATTCAATCAACACTCTTTGGTTCGATCATGACACGAGTTCGTGGTTGTGTTCATGCGTATGAGCTTTGGGAGCGCATACTTGATCTCTTACAGAAACTTATGCACGCGAAGACAAAACAACTACGATTTCCAGCTTCGTGCTACTGTTCTTGATAATTGCACTGTTGAAGAGTTTCTTCTTCGCATCAAAAGCCCTAATTGACTCGCTTGCGTCTGTTGTTCCTCCTCAGCAACAAATTGACGTACAACAAAAATATTTAAGGAAATACTGTTGTTACAAACCTCTAATAAGTATGCATATAAATTAATGCAATTTAGATTTGTTAAAGAATAATTTTAACGTAAAAATAGACATTTGAAAGGAATTAATTCGAAAATATAAACAGTTGAGATTTGAGATGAAAAACAAATCAGAAGTAATTATTTTTAGAACTAAGATTTGACAATAAAGAAGGAATTAAAATGTAAAAAAAGGAAAATTTAAAAATAAATAATTTTGACAGTTTAAAAAATAAAATTGAAATAATTACAAAGTGAAGGGTTCTAAGGAGGGTAGAGGATAACAAGTGATATCCTTATTCTTATCAGTTAAGTGATGACACTATTTTATTTAGTGAGAGTTGACATATATAGATTGGGGAACTGCCCAGGTCTTGCATATTATTGGAAGTTAGATGTGTCGAGTTTTACATCAGTATGAACTGATTCCATGTGTTATTATACATAAAAATTGATGTTTTCATTATTGTGAAGGTTGCACGAGGCCAGATAGAGAAAGCAGCTGGTATCAGAAAGCGGCTTAACCAAACAACAGAATCCCCTCTTCCATCCATTCAACTAAACAGCACAACTTCTCAGTCTACTTTTACACCATCCTCTATACCATTTGCTCCTTTCCAAACTACTGAAGAAGATAACAAGAAGGCAGCAGCTGCTGCTGTTGCTGCTAAACTTGCTGCCTCTGCATCTTCTGCCCAGATGCTTACATCTATTCTTTCTTCTCTAGTAGCTGAAGAAGCTGCCTCCATGAGCGGAAGCTTAAACTCCAAGGGATTTACATCAGAGTTACCTGTTTTTAGCCCAGAGAAAAGACCTAAACTTGAAGATGTTAACAATTCTGAAATGGGGAGCTCTTCCTTTTATGCTACTTTACAACAGCCATCATTAACAAATATGCCATTTGCACCATCACCCACCATGCAAAACATGTCTCGAGCCAATCAATTACAAGCTGCATTTGCTTCAGTCCCCCCTCCCTATCCCAATTCTTCAGCAAATCAACCATCAAATCAGTATGTCCAATCAACTGGTTTGATGGTTGGGGGAATTCCTTATGGATATGGATCAAGTAACCTTCCACCTCCACCTCCTTTTCCTCCAAATGTGGCAGGAGGGTTATCAATGGCCAACACTCAGCCAGCACAACAGCAACAACAGCCATCACTAGGAGGGTTTTACAGGCCACCTGGCATAGGGTTTTATGGACAAAGCCACCGCCCATCAACGCCGCCCCCAATACCTAGGCAGTGAGCTTTGTTTCAAGATTGCTGCAAAATCTTTGTAGCAAATTCCTCTGGAAATTGCTTTAGGCTGAGGATTTCCTAGAGGCTGTATGATAATGTAAAATATTAGAAATTTAAATCTGGCCAGAATTTATTTAAAGACCCTTGCTTTTTTTTATTTTGCCTACTGTCTGAATGCCTAATGGCATCATAATGGTGTTTTAGATGAATCTAGTTCTTCATTGTAAACTACTGTTTAGAAGAAGCACCTTGTGGGGTCTTTACTTATTGTTTTGAAACATCACAATTCACAATGCACTTGTTATGGTGTATGTGAACCTCTTGTTTCCATGAAGCTGTCTATGAGGATAAACATTAACGACTGGTATTATTCACTTCTAGATGACTTTTCAGAACGATACCATGGTTATAGTATGTTGTGCCAGTCCAATCCTACAGTCCTAGGATGTTGGCCGTAAGTTTAGTGTTTTTTTTTGGTTATTGAAAGTTTAGGTGAGTTGGGCTCCCGGCCTCCCGGGGCTCACCAAGGTCAGGGCAGGCCTCAAGGCTCTTTGAGTGCTTACAGAGGTACTTACAGATCACTCATCAAAGAAGTCCTCACATCGGCAGTGGGAGTTGAACCCAATGACCTTGTGAGGAATGAGCCAACTCCTTACTAACTGAGCCAACCTCATTGGCGGCCGTAAGTGCAGTGTAATATCAAATGACAGGAAAATAAGATGTTGATATGCAAAGGTTTTCAGAGAAATTATCGACCTTACTTCTTAGACACAAGGCATTTATCTGCTCCTTTAAATAATTGTTAGCGATTCAGACCGTGTACTAGCTCGAAATATTTGATTAAACTATGCTTTGGGAGACGAGTGATCAACACGGAGTTTTATGCTTAGTAAGGATGATAATTCAATATATTTAATTTTTTGATTTCATGTCAGAAAGAAATATATTTACCAAACTACTCCTAATTATAAGGCTTTTTTATTCATAATATTAATGAATCTACTTATTGATATTTTTGGAATAATAACATGAACTATAAGTAGATTAGTTGACATTTGTTTATATTTGAGTTTACTAAATTTACGTATCCATTTTGTTTATAATTGAGATGGGTGTAGTAATGTCAAAGTGATTGTTGATTTCATAGAAAACTTTAGCCAAACACTTCTTTTAGCATATTCTTGTGATCATATAAAAAAAAACAAATTTTTTTATTGAATAGATTATGTGGAGTTTGATTGTCTATTTGCTGGAATTGATATGAGCTTTATTCCATGGTAATAAAGGGTGTATAAAAAATTGACCAAAAAATGGGTCTACAAAAGAGAGTACGTGTAGTTTTAGAAAATGTATGGTTAACTATTTTTTTTAATGAGACTCTAAACTTTTGCTCGAAATGCTACACTGTTAAGGTAAGTAACTATTTTTGTCTCTGAATGTGTGTATTGTAATCTCTGAATGTATTTAAATTGTAAACATATCCTTAAGTGTCTCTTTAATAAGTCATTTTGGTTCTCGAATGTGTCTTTTGTTAGTCATTTTGGTCCTCAAATGTATTTTTTGTTGATCACAAACAAAAGAGACACTTAGAGATGCATTTGCAATTTCGATATATTCAAGGATTATAATAACGTCTCACACATTCATGGACTAAAATGATTAAAGTTGAGATTAAAGTTGAGGGAAATGCTTGGGGTGAAATATCTAAATGAGTGTGATTCACGATAGCACCACCGAAAATAGTAGCTAAAGTAGACGTGATATGCTTCATTTAATTAATGATTCTGAAGAATATGCTGAAAAACTTTTACACATAGGATTTTCTTTCTCCCTCCCTCTTGAAAGATTAGAAATAACCCTTACTATTTCTCACCTCCTTACCTCTCTCGTTCTCTTCATCATCTCCTTGCGCCTCCCTCTTATCCTTTCGACAGAATTTGTCTCTATCTCAGTGTGTTAGTTCAATCCTAACATGAGATGTCTTTCCTCGATGTTCTGAATCAGACTGCTTATGGGGAGCTGCAACAACATGATGATGATGATGATGATGATGATGATGATGCTTCTTATGTTCCTCCTTTGCATGAAGCTGCCCCTCAACAATCGTTTGATGACGATACTGTTGCTACCCTATCCCCTTCTCATATTGGCTAAAAATGAGCTAAATGAAGGATATATAAGAGATGTAGTTTGTATACCCCATGCCTTAAGGTTTTGGGTGAAAATTTTGCATTCGAGTCTCTTAGTAGTTCTGGTCGTTATGATGTTCGACTTGGTGGGAGAGCGGGGAGTGGATCCTCACATGGATCAAGTCTAGTGATGTGGGTGACTCAAACTTGTGGTTTAAGAAACCTTACAATAATTCTAATAAGTGTGAGTGGCTAGTCCCACTTCGCCGAAGAATAAGCTAAGTGAAAGACATATAAGAGAGGTGCTCCTTGGCCTCGTGCCTTTGTGATTAAGTTCTCAATCCCTTGTTCTTTTATTTGGGTTTCCTGCTAGGGATTTTATTCCCAAACCTGCTTTATTCCTTTCCCTCTCGCGTGTAGAAGGAAGGAGTAGGATGAAGATTACAGATGACTGAAGAAATGAATAGAACAAATCATGGAGTTCGAGCAAAGAATTTAAAGAGGAGAGTAACGATTTGAATAAAGAGTTTAACGGTTTGTGTTAATTGTAGTATTGAAAAAAGGCAAACTTTAAAGACTAATCGTCATAGAAACAATACGAACCCTTATTAGAATTACTGTAAGGTTTCTTAAACCAACATAGAAATTATATCATTTTTCAAACAATAGTTACAACAAATCCCACCATTTCCACTTACATAGTAAATGATATAAGTAATTTAAATACAAAACAAAATGAATGCTCACATTAATGAAGCTATTTAAAATTGAAATTGTAATTTCCTAGATTATATGAAGCAGCTCTACATGTTTTTTTTTAAAGCTGTTGCTTTTCCTCGGAAAGGTCACAATTCTTAAACATTAGATTTAATTATTACTTATTATCAAATGACTAAAATAATCTCAATTTTGACAGACTTTTTCTCGTCTAATTGTCAAACCTTTTTTTTTGAAAGCACCAAACCGTATTTCGTATTTTTATATATAAAAGATATTTTCTGTCCTGAGTCTCATGAGTGGCTGACCATACCTTATATCCGTCCCTAAGTAACCCAAATTTAATTTTTTAGTAAGTAATGGCAAACGAAACCTTAATCCACACCAAGTTGACCGGAGCTTTTATTACAATTGAAAATGTTAGAATATATATCATCACCACTTCTTTGCAAGGAATTTATTTTTTTCAGTATGAACTTTGAATCAATATTTTTAAATTGGATCGGAAATCCAACTGATAAAATCTGTGAGTCATACTTCAATTACTCTAAACATTTCAAACCGAAATGAAACTACAGTTAAGCCGCTCAAATAATCAAACCGTAAGTCGTGTCAATTCATGATTTCACGGATTAAACCATTTTGGATCGGATTTATTCTATTTTTAAAACATTAAATCATTGCCTTCATATATTTTTTGGTAAATCAAGGTATCCTTCATATACTTAGAGATTCATTTAAGGGGTTCTCATCTCCCAACAAAATGTTTTTTCATACTACCGTGGAGACCAATTATTAAGGAATCCAAGTATCTATTATCACTTGTGCCACATTATCTTGGTTCCTATATCTAAATCATAAGATATTTTATTTACACTTACAGAGTTACGGTTACAGTTATAATTATAATCATAACTGTAATTTTAGATTAGAGTAAATTACAGTTAGATACATAGTTGGGTAGTAGTTTATTTAGGAAAGCGACACATAATAGTAAATTAGACACTAAATTAGAGTAAAAAAAAACTCCCAATTTGACGCCTTCTATTCTATTAATCAAAGTTCCTTTTCATGGAAGCAACAATTAGTTTAGGAGTTTCGTTTTCATTTCTTTTTTGCCCCTTTTTCCTCAGAAAAAGAATCGAATCGAAATTTTTGGTGGCACAAGTCAAGAGTTTCCACACCCAGCACGCGTTTCAGCTGCTCACGCTACTCTTGATTTGGTAATTCTGAACAATTTCTTTATTTTAATTTCTTTTTCTTAACAAGCACGAAAAGCAGATGTAGAATTTCATCTTTATTTTTATTTTATAAAACCCTACAATTTTTTGTTATTTTGCCTTTCCAAATTGAGGTTCATTTTTTCGTTCTTGACATTCAGGTGTTGTTAACAATACGTCGATTTTGTTGATTCACATTTCGAGAGGAAAAAGGGGCAATTTTACTTATTCTTCTTATTATCGGTAAATTTGTGATCTTTGGTTTATGTAGTTTCTGTTGTTAGTTAATTTATGTGCGTTTTTTGCGTTTGCTTTCGTTATTGTTGCTCTGCCCCTTTTGAAATTCAGTTATGTTGATTCACATGTTGTTATAGTGTTCAATGGGTTGAGTAATTTAGATGCCCATTTTATCTGGTTTTAGAGAAATTTGAGGAACTAATTGCATGGTTTGGTGTCTATAAACATCTGAAATGGTGCTTGTGATGTGGGGTATTGAAAAAAAATGAAATGAGAGTGCTGGCAGGAGTGATGCATGAAAATGATGGATTTTTGTTGAGAGCATGGATGATGATAATGTTGTTGAACTTGATGGTTCTTGACTCTAAAAAATAGTCCCTTTTTGACTTGTAGGCTGGCTTATAGCAAAGAATAATAGTAATGTCTTCACGAACATTAAGGAGAAGACTCCACCATGGGGATGTCGATGGCAAAAGGAAGGAGCATCTCGAGACTTCCGGATTAGATGCTTTAAGTGAGCCATTGCTGGGGGGTGATAATTACAGTGAGAATAAGAAGGTGAGAATTGTTATCTTTATTTTTTGGGGGGAGGGGGGAGAGTTCAGTTGTTTTCTGTTATGATTTTACATTGTATGTTCTACTAATTTTCCCTGGTGTAAAGGTATGTACACTTGAAGATTTGTGGGATGATGAACGGAAGAAGGCACAGATTCACTGGACATTCTTATTTTCTAACCTTATTGCACAATGGGCACAGTGGTTAGGTATGTGTGCGATTGTTTTGGCTTGTAGTACATTAAGCTTGACAGTATTAGTAATTGATTAGTAGGTTGTTCCACTTTTAATAATAGTAGTTTAATAAGTAAATAAAAAGAATGCTTGATTGTTCCACACTTCAAACGTTCTATGCTACGTGTTTGTGGACATACTCTCCGTTTGTGATAGTTATAAAAGGGCAGCCCAATGTACGGGGCTTCCACCCTAGGTGGGGTCTGGGGAAGGTGGATGTACACAGCCTTACCCCTACAAGCGGAAAGGTTGTTTTCAGGATTTGAACCCGTGACCTCTTGATCACATGGCAGCAACCTTATGTTGTGCCAAGACTTTCCCTTTTGTCCCTCTTTTCCATTAGTGTTAGATCGGTGATCTTTCTTTCCCTCTGAAGTCTTATGTTTAGTGTGGCGGCTAAAAGAATCAGTTTAAGAGCTGTGGACTTTGCATAATCAAGCAACTATACTTGAACTTGTGAGTAACAGTTGACTGAACTAACGAAGGAGGGTGATTTGTACAAAAGGTTGGTATGTGAACATGGGGTCACACACAATTACATGGTGATTGGTCTGGTATTATATATTAGGTTTGAAATCTTATGTGAGAGAGAGAGAGAGAGAGAGAGAGAATATGAAACATTGTTTGGACTGAAATGTTTTTGTGAACACAATAATTTACTATCAGAGGCATTGTTTATGTTATTTATTGTAGAAAAAGAACACGATATTGGTCACGCAGTTCGGCCAATCTTTGCCTACGTCTGCGACTACAGAGCAGCTGTAGTTCCGTCTTATTAATTGTATAATTGTAATTTGAGTACAAGCACTACTGAGTTTAAATAGGCTACTTAATGGGCCAGGTAAATGGGCCGAATACGTATATAAATAAATCTACTATTTACAACATATTTCAACACTCCCCCTCAAGCTGGTGAATGGATATCTATCATTCCCAGCTTGGATGTAAGTTCTTTGAAATGCTCTGTTGGCAAGCCCTTCGTTAATACATCTGCCAATTGGTGTCCGGAAGGAATGTAAGTTGTAGATATTAATCCGCTGTCAAGTTTTTCCTTAATGAAGTGACGATCTATCTCAATGTGCTTCGTTCTGTCATGTTGAACGGGATTATGAGCAATACTGATAGCCGATTTGTTATCGCAAAATAACTTCATAGGACCTTCAAATTGTATCTTCAAGTCATTTAGTATAATCTTCATCCACAATAGTTCACAGATTCCTTGTGCCAAAGCTCTATATTCAGCCTCAGCGCTTGATCGAGCCACTACATTTTGCTTCTTACTCCTCCAAATAACAAGGTTCCCACATAGGAAGGTGCAATAACCTGAAGTAGATCTTCTATCACTTATTGAACCTGCATAGTCAGCATCAGTATAAGCTTCCATAGTTAGGCTCCCACCTCTTTTGAACAATAGTCCTCTTTCTGGAGAGGCCTTGAGATATTGAAGAATACGATCAACAGCCTGCAAATGTCTCTGCCTCGGGTCATGCATGAATTGGCTCACCACACTGACTGCATAAGCCAAATCAGGTCTAGTGTGTGCCAAGTAAATCAATTTTCCCACCAATCTCTGATATTGGACCTTGTCAACTTTGGCACTTTCTTCTTCAAAGCTAATTTTGTGATTTTGCTCAATAGGAACACTTGCAGGTTTACATCCAAGCTTTTCGGTTTCTTTCAGAAGGTCAAGAACATATTTTTTTTGAGAAATAAAAATGCCTTTATCGGAGTAGGCCACCTCAATCCCTAGGAAATACTTAAGTTTCCGAAGGTCTTTCATTTCAAACACTGCTGATAATTGCTCCTTAAGTAGCTGTCTCTCAGCCAAATTGTCACCTGTAATAATGATATCATCAACATAAACAAGAAGTATAGTCAGTTTTCCATCTTTCGAATGTTTGAAGAAAAGAGTGTGATCTCCTTGGCTTTGCTTATAGCCTAAGCACACCATTGCCTTTGTAAATCTCCCAAACCATGCTCGAGGAGACTGTTTTAGCCCATATAAAGCTTTCCTTAATCGACACACCTTGTTTGTTCCATCTTTTGAACCAAATCCTGGAGGAATCTCCATATACACCTCCTCCTCTAAATCTCCATGCAAGAATGCATTTTTGACATCAAATTGGTTTAGTTCCCATCCGGAGTGAGCAGCAAGTGATAGTAAGATTCGAACAGTGTTCATCTTTGCCACAGGAGCAAAAGTCTCCTCATAATCAATGCCATAGGTCTGAGTGAATCCTTTAGCCACTAGTCTTGCCTTGTACCGATCAATAGTACCATCTGATCTGTGCTTGACTGTATAGATCCACCTGCAACCAACAAGCTTCTTGCCTCCCGGTCTCTCAACAATTTCCCATGTTCCATTCTTCTCAAGTGCTTTCATTTCCTCATCCATGGCTTGAACCCAATTTCTATCTTTGAATGCTTCTTGAACAGATGATGGGATTATCACAGAGTCAACAGCTGAAATAAAACTCTGATGCTGCACAGAAAGATTTTTAGTGGAGACAAATTGAGAAATAGGGTATTTCGCACAAGACCTTTTCCCTTTCCTCAAAGCAATAGGCAAATCATCTGTATCAGTGTCACTAGTGTTAGAACTGTGGGAATCACTAGTAGGAGGGTTAATTTCAGTACTTACCTCCGGTTCAGGCAATTTAAGTTGTGTCTGGGGCAGGTCGGGCTTACTTCTTCTCTGATACACCAAAGTTGGCTCACCAGCTTTAGCATTTGCTGGTGCCGAAGATGATGGTTCCTGCAAAACAGAAGATAAAGGAGGGACCAAAATAGAAGTAGGTGACTCAAATTCGGTATTTGTGGAAGCAGGATCAATAGTAGAAGGTGAGACAGGAGTATTTGTGGAAGCAGGATCAATAGTAGAAGGTGAGACAGGAGTAACATGCGACTCAGGGGACTCAAATGAAGGACTTGTGGATGCAGGACAAGTAGGACCAGTAGTAGGACTTAAGACAGGAGCCTCAGGTAACTCAGGTAGGACCAGAAACTCGGACTTAGATTCCAAATCATCATGAATACTCTCCCCCTGAAGCTGAGGACGAGTGAAGTAGGATACATTCTCATGAAACGTGACATCTTTAGAGATAAAGTACTTACGACTAGGAGGATGATAACATTTATAACCTTTCTTGTTAGGAGGATAACCCACAAAAATACATCTGACTGCACGAGGGTCCAACTTACTTCGATGTTGTTTGTGAACATGGACAAAAGCAACACAATCAAACACTCGAGATTGAAGACTCTGCAAAACATGAACAGAAGGAAACCGTGAAGTCAAAAAATGAACAGAACTGACATTACCTAACATTGGTTTGGGGACCCGATTAATCAAGTAGGCAGCAGTCAGTACTGCTTCTCCCCAGTATGAGTTGGGAATAGCCATTTGGAAGAGAATGGCTCGAGCAACTTCAAGTAAATGACGATTCTTTCTTTCTGCGACACCATTTTGTTGTGGAGTGTCGACACATGTAAACTCATGAAAAATTCCTTGTTGACTGGTAAAATTTGAAAGACTCTGATTGGCATATTCCTTGCCATTGTCAGAGCGAATTCTTTTAATGCCTTTGCCAAATTGTGTTTGCACCATGTGATAAAATCTGATAAATAATTCTGGTACTTCTGATTTATCCTTCATCAAAAAAATCCAAGTTGCTCGAGTACAATCATCAATAAATGACACAAACCATTTAGCACCCGAAACATTAGAAATAGGTGCAGGTCCCCAAACATCAGAATGTATAAGATCATAAGGTTCAGCACTTTTAGTGGAACTAAGAGGAAAAGAGACACGATGATGTTTAGCTAACTCACAAACTTCACATTTAAAAGACTCAACTGAATGATGTAAAAATAAGGAAGGAAACATAGATTTAACTAAAGAGAATGGAGGATGACCAAGACGTTTGTGCTGAAGCCAAATTTGTGCAGCAGAATGAGAAGACTCAGCAGACTCAGTTTGCAAGCAAGAAGCCAACACCTTCGAACAATCTGGTTCATCAGATAAGTAGTATAACCCTCCCTTTTCCTTAGCAACTCCGATTATCTTCCCCGTGGTCAGATCCTGAAAAACACAATAAGAAGTGAAAAAGGTTACTTTACAATTCTGATCACGAGTGAGTTTACGAACAGATATTAAATTGTGAGAGAGTGTGGGAACATGTAGCACATCCTGTAATTGAAGTGAAGATTGCAAGTTAATACTCCCAGAGCCATCAATACGGGCATAAGAACCATCAGCAATTGTAACATAACAATTCTTCTCAGAGGAGGTATAAGAAGAAAATAAACTCGAATTGAATGTCATGTGGTCGGTAGCACCAGAATCCAAAATCCAAGCATCCTTGGGGATTTTACCGCAAACATTGAAAGATCGGGAGCATACGCTAATACCGGTCGTTGGTAGAGAACAAGACTTACTGAGAGAGTAAAGTAGGGCCTTCAAACGATTCACCTCATCCTCGGTGAATAATAAAGAGTAATCAATAGCAATATTATCAGACATTGTGACCAAATGTGAGTCTCGAATAACCAACAAAAATTACGCGTCCAATGACTGCAATAGATGCTGATAGAGCCAAAAAAGGCGAGCAGAAACAGCAGAAACGTAATCCCAAAATAGAGCTGAAACACAAACAAGTGGCTCCAAGGTCACCAAAATATCAAAGTGCTCAAAATGTGAAAAGAACCCTCAAAACAGAACCAGAACAGGCCGATCTACAAACTGTCTCAAAGGACCGTCGCGAAAAAATGGCTTCAGGGCGGCGCGTGGGTTACACTCGCCGGAAGGTTGCCGGCGCTTGGGCGGCGCGTGGAGGCGCGTCGAAGCTCCGTTGGCGGCGCGGTTTCAGGGGGTTGGTCGGAATTTCAAGACGGTTCTGATGGTGTGGGTGGCGAGATGATACGGGCTGTCTATGTGGAGATAACGAGCTGACAGTGGGTTACGCAAAAACAGAGTATAAAACAGGGTGTTTTTTAAAAAAAAAACTGTTGCAATGAAGGCAGCACAAAAGGAAGCTACTGTTTGGGGTTTACTGTTCTGGAAATTCCACGATGAAGGTGGAAAAAAGGTCACAATGAAGGTGACTAAGGGTTACCGTGATAAAGACGGCTAGGGTTTATGCGGAAGCAAGTCTCTCAAGATCGAGAGCTCGTGATACCATGTAGAAAAAGAACACGATATTGGTCACGCATAGGGATGGCAAAAATACCCGCAACCGTGGGTACCCGCGGGTATTACCCGCGACGGGTACGGGGCGGGTAGCTTAACGGGTACCCGCGGGTTGCATAAGCGGATAATTAAACTACCCGTTAATAAATGGGGCGGGGCCGGGTATTGAGGTATCCGTGCCCGCGGGTACCCGTACCCGTAATAAATATACTTATTTGGAAATTTTCCTATTATTATTAATTTTAGTGTTATTTATCTTCTTTCATTAATTACTATAAGCTAAGAAATAAATTATAAAATAAATGTATAGTGAAATGTCTAATTTTTTATACCAATGAAGATAAAAAATGGTGTTCAAAACGTTAGTTTTGTTTGGTATTTCAATTTTTAGTTTTTAAAAAAAATATTTCAATTAATATTATATGTATGTAAAATGAAATGCCTAATTTTTTTATATGAATAAAGAGAAAAATGGTGTTCAACAGGTTAATTTTGTTTAGCATTTCAAATTTTGTTTTCAAAAAATATATATTTCAATTATTATTAAAAGTATCCGTGGGTATCCGCGGGTACCCGCGAGGAGACAATACCCATGAAAAACCCGCTATGCGGGTACCCGCATGGATACGGGGCAGGTATGGGTAGTGTTTATATTAAACGGGGCGGGTAGCGGGTAACTACTACCCGTGCCCGCCCCGCCCCATTTACATTCCTAGTCACGCAGTTCGGCCAATCTTTGCCTACGTCTGCGACTACAGAGCAGCTGTAGTTCCGTCTTATTAATTGTATAATTGTAATTTGAGTACAAGCACTACTGAGTTTAAATAGGTTACTTAACGGGCCAGGTAAATGGGCCGAATACGTATATAAATAAATCTACTATTTACAACATATTTCAACATTTATTTATTTCTAAAAGCCTTATTTATGGTGCTTGGAAAAAATAGGGACATACCAAAAGTAATAAACATCAGGATTTCATGTATGTTTTATCTCTACCTTTTCCTCATTGTTGACTGGTGAAATATGCGAAGAAAACGAGTGCAGCTTGTCATGATATTAGTGGTGATTATCTGACCTGTAACCAATCATTTTATATTGTCTTTGCAGCGAACATTGTACTAGGGCCTGGATCTCTTATTGGTCGTTTTTTATCTCTTCCATCTACCGCCCTATATTTGCAAAACAGTAGGATGCTGCCTCCATCTCTTAGTCCTCTGCAGGTATGTCTAGTGAAATCTTATTTAACTTCTGATAATCTGATGTACTTGTTTTGGCCAAAATCGAGTAACCAACTTCAACTTCAATCCTTTGGCAAATAAATGCCATAAATTATTAAATCTTATCTGAAAGCACAATTGATCTAAATTATCAATTTAGTAGACATTTCAGAGCATACCTTTGGAATCCCTCTAACTCAACCTCTCCCTGTCCTTTGAAAATGACATTGACATGGTGCTAGGGGAATTGTGATAATAAACACTTCATAGGATATTATCACTAGCTTTAGATTGATATTGCCACACAATGCCTTGAATATTTCTTTGGAATTCCATGATATATATATATATATATATATATATATATATATATATATGTATATATTTGGTTAAATTATAAATGGAAAATTTATACATGTAAATAGCAATCCTTGAAATTTAAGAAACCTGTTCTCCTCCCATTTTCCATAAATATACATACATATAGGAGCATATCTAGGGAGAAAACATGGTTATTGTGAGAAATGAAAACATTTAATCTTAACCGTTAGATTAAAATCGATGGTTTCGATGACGTCTCAAAGATCAGGTGGGGTTATATAATTATATAATAAAGGACGTACTCCAAACCATTGATAATGTTGTCTTTCTCATTATGATTATTGGCAGTTTGATTGTTTGTTTTAAACAATATTATATGTTATATAATGCCATCTTATTGTCCATAGCTTCTGACCGTATGTTTCCCTTTTCTTTACTATGGATAATCTGCTACATCTGGTTATTCCACATTTATTTATTTCTTAGGAAGAAAGACTAAGAAATTTACGACAACGGCTTGAAGTCCCCTTTGATGGTTCCAAACCAGAGCACCAAGTATGTATTTAATGCATTCCCCCTCTCCCCCAACTAACATTTGTCACTTGCATTCCTGTGTTTTCTTTGTTCTACTTTTCACTAGCTCTCATCCTGCTGTTGTCTTCATAAGCGCCTTTTGATACCATCTTCATGCATGCTTTGATAAACAGTCTTGTTTTTTAAAATCTTTATTGTGAGTAAGGTTACTGCCTGACTTGCAAATGCTTGTTTATGGGGGATAGATAAACAATTTTTAAATTGAGTTTCCTTACATGGATAAATTAAAAGGTGGTTAAGCAAATGGCTTTGCATGTCTTATAGTGCATAGGTATCTAATGTATCCAATGGATGCTTTTGAGATTCTATAATATTATACTGAAAAAAGTAAACATGAAATAGACATTTTCTTTTAATTTGACAATAGGATTACATTTTCAAATCCCTGTGTTTTTTTTTTCTTTGGTTTCAGGATGCTCTTAAACAATTATGGAACTTGGCTTATCCTGGCAGGGAGCTTCCTTCTCTTAAATCAGATCTATGGAAGGAAATGGGATGGCAAGGTTCAGACCCATCAACAGATTTTAGGTGTGTGATCAAAAGCAATATATTGGGAGATGGGGTGGGGGCATGAATATGGATAGGATTTTATTCAGTTAGAGGTCAGAGACTTAAATTATAAGGCGATTAATAATGGGGGCGACTGAATATATTATGTTCCTCTTATTCTTATCTACCATCTGTTGATTGGCACAATTGAGGACTAGCACTTTGTCCTTATAGGTTAGACACACATCGAGATGTTTTAATAGTTTGATTTTGATTCTAAGGGGTTGTTTCGGTTAGATTATATGAAAAATGTGTTAAGATCCCAATCAACTAGAAATGTCACCGAAGTACTCTATAAATTATAAGGACATGATGTGTAGTCTCCACCTGTTGAACTAGCTTCTGGTGTTGAGTTAGACCTAGTCGTTTCTCATTTCTTATGGTATCAGAGTGGGCCTATCTTACGCCTGATATTAGGCCACTCACATACTCTCTATAAAGACTTGGGCAATTTCACCCTTAGCTAGTTTTTGGGTCTGAGTTATGGTTTGTCTATTTTCAATTCCAATGGTTTCTTGTGTACTTCTAGAATTTGTGGATTAAACTCCTATACGGTGTTATCAATCACAGATTGTGGAAAATAGCGGTTTGCTCAAATTTCGCTTTGCTATAGTGTTATAGGCTTATAGCTGCCATTTGACAGTATTGATGGGCATACCGTGGATCGCGGACAATAGTGGTTTGTTCGAATTCCGCTATAGTGTTGTTGTTTGACAACACTGCTCATATACATGTTCTTAATTAAAAAATGCTTCACCAAAAAATATTCTGAGGAACATTTGCCTAATCTGTATGTTTTAGTGCAGCCACTAGCAGAAAAGACTAAAATAAATTCGACTCATGGAATGTAAAAGCTATTTCCTAGAATAAAATAGTGGAACAATGTATGAAGATCAATCATTTTATTGGAAAATATTTTGTTCAGAAAATATCTCCAGACACAACATATTTTTCTTTGAGAAGATATATTTCTTAATCATACTCTTGTTCATCAGACAAAACGTTCATCGAACTCAGGAATTTTTTATGCCATCAACTGTGCTTGTTTTTTGCAATATTGACTGCGTTAATATTAACTATCTTGCCATGATCTGCAGGGGTGGTGGATTTATATCATTAGAGAACCTCATCTTTTTTGCGCAGAACTATCCAGTAAGTTTCTTCTGTTGTATTTTCATTTGCATTTACATTTGTGCACTCTTCTCCTTGCGTGGTAAGTACATTAATACATTTTATCAATATATTATTACATTGATCCCCCTTTTCATACATTGACTTCCCTTTTCACAATACTTTATTTGAAGCAGAAATAGATTTTATGGTTAAAAATGTTTTTCGCAATATATACTTGTTCCAGCATTTCTAATTAGTCTAGCTCATTTCTACCTGGCAATGTCATAGGTTTCATTCCAACGATTGTTGCATAAACAAGACGGAACAAGAGCTGAATGGGAATATCCATTTGCGGTAGCTGGAATCAATATTTCTTTTATGTTGGTGCAGATGCTGGATATCCAAGCAGGTATCAAGTGTTTTTTGAGTCTCTTAGTAGTTGACAGAGTTAAAACATTATTCCTGGGGCTTATTCATTTGTACTCAGTGTTGATTCTGGTTCAACGCTTGCCTCGTGCGTCGTGTAAACTCATCTGATGAACTATTTTCCTTGCAGCACATCCATCTTCTTTATCAGGAATCCGTTTTATACCACTTCTTGAGGAGGATGAAATGGCATTCGATATCCTTTTTTGTGTTGCCTTTCAGATGATGGATGCTCAGTGGTTAGCAAAGCGTGCTACATATATGGAATTCAACGTAATATATCATTAAATTATACTTGTTCATTGGTTAACTAATTATTATTCTGTGCTAGTATTCTTATTACTTTGTAATTTGATTTTTTCATTAGGATGTTTTGAAGTCGACAAAAACTCAGTTAGAGCGGGAGCTTGCTCTTGAAGACATCTCCAGAGTGAAAGATTTACCTGCTTACAACATGTTGAGATGATTTACAATCATCATTGTAGTTTAACATCTCTCTCCCTTTTGGTAGGCAGAGAATGTTACCTTCAATGTATTTAGAGTATTAAATTATCTCAATATAGAAACATGAAAATCAAGTGAAAAGTGGATCTCACATATCAGGTTAACCCTTCTGTTAATTTTCATCACCCCTTGTATTTAATCATGGATTAGCTTTCGGGAAATAGTTCAGAAAATTTGTTAACAATTACAATAATGTAAGTCGATCATATCAAGTATTGACACCTTGTGGGAGTATGAGTCTCCACTTTTCCATTTGAAAAATGAAAAATATAAATTTTAGACCACAATTTGCTTACCAGTTTTCCATTAATCAATATGTTAATTTTTTTTTTTATTTCAACAATTTTAGGGTGAGTGAGTGGTGCTCAATAAACAAAGAAATTTACATTTACTTCATTGAAAAGGAGACATGTGGAACTAATCAATATGTTAATAATTGGTGAATAACATATATTATGTGATAATTGGAGATATTAATCCACTTTTAATATTGGTTAAAATTTTAAATTAGTAGCTTGCATGTGCAAATATTACTGGTATTTTTCTCTTCCAAAAAAAAATATTTACTATGATAAATTTTGAGACTAGTTGTCAAAATGGCCTATAGGGTTATACAAAATTTGCTGTTATAGGGTTTATGTTCTATGCGCAAGAGGTTGGAAGGGTTGTGTTCTCCGTTGAAGATATAGGGCTCGCTTTAGCCATCGTCGGCTAAACAAGCTACAAGTCTCGTTTCGTGACAGGCAATAAACAATGTCTACTAATTCACGGAAAAACAGACTTAATAGCCCTAAAATTGATAAAGATAAACTATTTTTTGGACAGAAGACAACTATAAATTTTAGAGATTAACTAATAGGTTTTCATAACTTCAAAGGCTAATTTACTCTAAATTTTGAACCCAAACCTAACCGCCCATATATTGACTAGGTTTGCAACTACATATACAAATTTAATTGATCATCCAAAAGAAATGAAATTGAATTCTTATTAAATTTCACAATTAAACAATAACAATTAATTGTTCAACATCAGGAACATAAATCAATACAAAATTTTGAGTAATTTTTTTAGTATCTTTTCAGAAGTAAAATTTCAAATCATTGATTAAGAAGGAGCATGAGCCTATTTATCTGATGTAATTGTTTCATGATCAGGGTCCACTTTAGACCACTTGTTAATACGAGTTTGAGCAATAGTAACCTGCACATTAAAAAACAATTATTTATAACTTTAATACATTCCTTTAAAGGAATCAAGTAATTGAAAAGCTTTGAGAGGTAAATGAGTTAAATACCTGCTTGTCCCAATCAGTTTTGTAGGTGATTATTGCTAGGATTATAGTTTGAATAAATGTTCCAAACAACATCCCAATCCAGATTCCCTACACATGAAAAAAATAAGGATTGTCCAATGGAAGATACAGCAAATATGTGCAATTTAAAAGGGCCTTTCTACTCACACCCCTCTTTTTCCCACACACACCCTTAGTATCTCGAAAACTTTTTTTTTTGTGTTGCATATGTTTTTGGTCCCTATAAAATTTGGATTTTTTGGTTTTAGTCTCTCAAAATTTTTTCATTTACTTTTAGTCCCCTAAGTTTTATTTTTCATCAATTTTTGTCCCTCGTAACTTTTAATAGCACTATAAAAGGTCTAAAAAAGTGCTATTAAAAGTCATGAAGAACAAAACTGATAAAAAGAACTCGGGGACCAAAAGTATGTGAAATTGTTTTAAGGACTAAAACAAAAAAAACCAAAATTTTATAGCGACTGAAATATATTTAACACTCTTTTAATTCTTTTTAATGTTTTTCAAAAAAAAAACTCTTTCAATAAACTAGTTTTAAAATACTAACGGTGGGTGTGGATAACTTTCTTTCTACGGCCAAGAGTCACATCTACCTAGAAGCTACTGAGAGAAGCTTTCAAGTCTACGTCCATATAACCGTGAAAAAAAAGGAGGATTCCAAACACACGCTAAGAGATGCAAGTAGGGATGACCTTTGAAAATGAGAAAGAGTACTGATATGAAAGGATCTATACCTTGACTTGCCAATGGAAAACTTTAGCAAGTACAAGTCCTACGGGAATACCAATGATGTAATAACATCCCAAATTCACACATGCTACAACACCTTGCCACCCTGCTCCAATAGCAACTCCTGTGGAAATTATCATAAACTCTTTCATGAATCTTGCTACACAAGTTACAAACATATATGAATCTAATACCAGTGTTTTATTTTATGTTTTGTGCATTTTATAAATAAAATGAAACAAGAAACATATGATTATTAAAAAAGGTCAAATATGTTTTTGGTTCTCATAAAATTTGGGTTTTTTGGTTTTAGTCTCTCGAAAAAATTTCACCCACTTTTTGTCCTTAAGTTTTTTCATCAGTTGTAGTCTCTCACTACTTTTAATAGTGCGTAGAATTGCTCTAAAAGGTCCAAAAATGCTATTAAATGTCATGAAAGACTAAAATTGATGATTTTTTTTAAGGACTAAAACCGAAAAACCTAAATTCTTTAGGGACAAAAACATATTTGACCCTTAAAAAATGTTATATTTGGGTTTCACTAGAGAAGTGAAATGAGAAAAACTATTACAGCTTTGGTTTGATAAATTAAGTTGCATTTTTTCGTGTAAATAAAATTAGGATGCAAATCATAAATATATATATTTGTTAAAGATATATATATATACCTGAGAGTACAGGTTGAACACTGTTTAGTAGTATTGAAACTGCTAATAGTGGTGACAAATCTCCAACAGCTGCAGCCACGTCTTTGTCTATGGTAAATATATAAGCAAGTCTTTCTCTAAAAAATAAGAAAAATAGAAACAGAACGAATCCTATTGTGAAGGATGTAAGCACTGTCATAAATACTGAAAACTTTGCAGCTTTTGCACTTCCTCTTCCAAGCTCATTTGCCACTCGAACACTGCAAATTAAGAAACATAATCTCATTTGGATAAACAACTTAATTATGCAATTATAGCATAATCGCTTATTATATAAGTACTAATGTATAAGCTATTTTTATAATAATCTCAGTATTTTAATATAAGTTATGAGTTTTTTCATAAATAACCTGAAGAGATTATGGAAATATTATGTTAGTAACATTTTATGACCTACGGCCTTATCATAAACTGGTTTTATAAGCTCTTTCAAATGTTTGATAATTGTTTTTGCTCGTAGATAAATTGAAATAAACAGTTATTAACCGCAGTAAACCCAGATCAGAGAAAAATGTTAATACCTTGCTGCAGACATGATACCAAGTGATATCATCATTTCCCATCCATTAATATTTAGACTATAAAGAAAGAAAAATTTATCTTAATTAGTAACTCAACTCAAGGATAAATCATGCTAATACAACAAAAAACATAAAGTGTATACACAATATGTGTAAATTCTAATAAAGAAATGTGACAATGCAAAATGATTACCATATGGATAGAGCATTAATTTCAATCTCTGCATTTTCCATAATGCCTGTTAAAAGGATCAATATTGTGTAGTACCATAGCTCAAGACTGTAAAAATATTCAATAATTCATTGTTAGAAAGACACATATTTGTTTCTATTAACATTTGAGTTTGCAATATAAATAGCATAATAATTGATTTAGCAATAATAGCATTTCAAAAGAACTCAATCCATTAGTTGATACCAATGAAGCACCGACAACAGACGCGACACTGACACAAACACATATTTCATATAAAAGTAATTGAAGTGTCAATATCGATGTCGCAACATGTGTTAGACCCCAAACAGACTTGAAGTGCCGGTGCTGCAGAGGTTGATACTCATGTAGAGAAGGAAAAACTCACCATAGCATGGCACCAGATGAAAGCGAAAGCTTGATAATTGGCCAAAGATCTTTGAATGCTAAGAAAGAGAAACCTTGCCATGTTTCACGACACCAACCACAAACAATAAATATAATTTGACCAATATTTGGAATCCAAAAGGCCAAAATTGAGGAAATCATTGCACCAGTAATTCCAAATTTGTACTTTGATGTTAAAAGCCAAGAGAGGATTACATGAATAATTATTGAGATAGCTGCTAAGAAAGCAATAATAGTGTTCTTGCTTTGAGATTGAAGGAATGTTTGGCAAGTGAATGAGGCAATAAAAGCAAACATAATTGGAATTGACCAATAACCAATGATTCCTGCTACTTGTGCTATTTTTTGTTCTTGGCCTAAGAGTGTTAAAATTGGAGTTGTGAAGATGAGCAATGGTAGAAGAATGATTGCTGTTGATGTTAAAACTAGCCATGATCTTTGTAGATAAACTCCCATCATGCTATATTCTTTTGCACCATATGCTTGTCCACATAGTGTTGACAATGCACTTGCCATACCTAGCTACAAATATTCAAATTGTAAACCCAATTAGTTTTCTTTATAGTGATTGCATTGCTTTTTATTTAGTAAATTGCATTTTTGCGGTAAACTCATTGTATTCCCCAATCAGGAGTGAGGAACTAATCCCTCGAGTTAATAGGATGATCTCTCCCTACAAATATTTTCTCATACAGGAGTGAGGAGTTAATTCCTCGAGCTAAGAGGAGGATCTCTTCCAACAAATGCTTTCTCAATTCTCATACACACCGGCCGGGTATTAATTTGACCATTTTCTTTTGACACCATATTTGTTATTAATAAATTGCATTCGTGGTATTGTATAAGAGAAGCAAAAGCCATGTTTGACGGTATAAAATATTTACAAATCTTAACTAAGTTCACTCTATTTAATGTTATTATTCCAAAATACCCTGCATTTAAATTTATCATGAAACAAGTTTCCACCAAAAAATTAAACAAAGAGAAAAGATAGTTGAGTCAAAAAGAAAAGAAAAGATAGTTTGAGAATTGCACTTATTTTTTTATTCAGCAAAATACAAGAACATGTAGATAGTTTTCCATTGCAACCAGATTTTGTATTTGTTTATTTTGATTTATTAAAATGCTAAAACAAACATGACGAAATACTTCAAAAGTGATTACTTTTTTTAAAAAATGATTATTTCCTGAAACAAACAAATTTATCAGTATTTTAAAATTTGGACACTAATAGATTTCAACTCACCAAAAAAACAATTTATTAATTATCAAAAAAGAAATTTATTGATTGGCAAAGCAGATGAGTCAAGAAAAAAATATCGGCAAAGCAGGTGAGAAGTCTTTTTCAGAGGAATAAATAAGGTCTAATTTAAATAATTCAATGTTTTAATTCTAGCATGTACTGATATAGCAAAATGGGAAATGCACGAAACATATTTTTCCTTTAAAATTATGACTTATATATACTATTACAAAACTGTTATTCATTTTAGTCTATAATTTTTTTAGGAAACAAAATTAAATAAAATGCTCATCTATGGAACATAGAGTTTACTTGTAGCATAATTTTCCTTCAGCCATTTCTACATCTCTGCTTATAGATGCTATAGGAATTGCTAGATTAAGGCCCTAGTTAAGTTTTTTGTTGCTTTTTTCTTTCTTACTGATAAGAAAGAACTTGAACTATAATAATTTCAAAGACAAAAAACTTTTTTTTATCACTCATTTTTTATTATTGGATTTGGAGTTCCAAAATCCCAATACTTAGAATGT
Source organism: Astragalus glycyphyllos (assembly GCA_963573325.1). Taxonomy (NCBI): domain Eukaryota; kingdom Viridiplantae; phylum Streptophyta; class Magnoliopsida; order Fabales; family Fabaceae; genus Astragalus; species Astragalus glycyphyllos. The sequence continues at coordinate 40,832,120 of OY754312.1, forward strand.
TTGTTTGTTTGGTTTTCTTTCATCATATCCATGCACAATAATAGAAAAATATATTCAATATTTTGAAAATCGAATCCAATATTGAACTTATGAGACCTCTGAGTCATAGTTCAACCATCTTAAACTATTAGAATTAGGATGGAACTGCGATCAAACTGTTGAAATAATTGATTCATAGATAGCGTGCAATCATTGTTTAATCGGTTGAACAGTTCAGTTTTTAAAACACCAAATATATTGAAGAACAAAATAAACAAAAACAAAATAAAATAAAAGTTTATAAGTAATAACTTACCATAATACCATTGATGAATCTAACTTGAACAGTGAAGACAAGAGAAAAAGCTGCAAGTTCTGTTGGACCAATATGACCTATAAATGCTTGACTTATAATTTGGATACCAAAAGTTGAAAATCTTGTGAATATTGCTGGTGCTGCTACTATCCACATGAGTTTACTCTCTCTCCAAATTCTCTTCCACAATGATAATCCCTCTTCATCCTTTGATCTTTTTACTAGCAAATTCTGCTTCACATCATGATCATCTCCTTCCATTTTTTATATGGGAGCTAGCTAGTGTTTTTGTTTTAGCTAGCTAGTTTGATTTCGATTTGATGAAATACAATGGAATATATATATGCTCAGAAATTGCTACATTCTCTTCCACAAGAACTAGGAGGAATTATGAGAATGGGACTATTGATAGGTCATGAATGATATATTGTCAGAAATTCTTGAGCGATTGTTGTAAAGACAGTTATGACATTTAATGCATTCTGTACTATGCACATTAACATTTTTTCATTTTTATTGGTGGGTTTTAGTTAAATGTTGCAATTGTTAAAAATAAAATATGGTGAGCACGTGATTGGAGGGTGTGAGACGATGAGATATGTGTGATTCTGCTTTTTTGTTTCATTATTTTTCTTTCTTTTTTGTTAAAATTGGAGAAGGGAAGATTTTATTAATCAAAGTATATTAATAACCATCTTATAACTATCTCTAAGGGTGTATTTGTTTGAGGTGAAAGAGGGAAGAAATAGTGATTTTGACATATTTGTTAAGAAGAGAAGTAGGAAAGAGAGAGGGAGGAAAGATTAGTTTAGTGGTTTAGTGGAGAGCAAGTGGAGAGAAATGAGCTCTTAAATTTAACTTTTATCATTTTGCCCTCAACTAAATGAATAACAATTATTATAATTTATAGGTTGGGACACTTTATAAATTTATATTAATTAAATAGCTAAAATAAGTATGTAACTAATTAAGTTAAATGAATATTAAAATATTATTTAGCTAATTAAAATAAGTATTTAGCTAATTTAATTAAATAATTAAATAACTTTTTAAAAAATTAAATCAAACACATAAGAGTGTTTTTGTCCTTTCAAAACTAAGAGACACAACTCTTTCTACCTTATTTATCTTCTCTTTTCCTTAAACCAAACAACTCTCCTAATGTACTCTATTTCTCTCTTTTTTCTCTCTTCCCTCACTCTCTCTTCCCTCTTTCTCTCCTAATCCAAACACATTGTAAGAGAATTTGAATTCAGCAACTTCAAGATTCAAGACAGCTCTTACCATCTTACAACTGCTTATCACAACAGAAAGATATATTAAATTAAAATAAAGGCTATATAAAACTTATTTACTTATTGAGTTATAAAATTAGTAAATTACTCTCTCAGTCCATATTATAAACAATGAATTTGAGATTTTGGGATTTGAAAAAGAAAAAAAAATTCCGGGTTTTCATGATTTAGGAAGAGGATGATGAAAATTATAGATTTTATAGATTGATGTTGGGGAAGATAATGAGAAATCAGGGTTTAATTTTGGGGAAGATTGTGAGAAAGTAAAAATGATATAATTGAAACTAAAAGATATAATACATAAAAGACCTAATTAAAATTGAAACATTAACATTTGACACGCGTACAAGTCAATAAACTGTGTCACTTTAGCAGTTAACGACTACTATGTCATTCTCCGTTAACAGAGATGGATGAAAAACTTAAAAAATGATTTTTGTAACACAAATTGAAACATAAAATACCTAGATGGAAGAAAAAAACTTAAAGGACGAATGCGAACTTTTAAAATAACTTGAAAGATTTCAGATGTAACTTAGGCCCTATTTGGTAAAAAGCAGCGGATAGCAGATGAGCTAGCGGATAAATGATAAATTAGCTGTTTGGTAAAACTAGTTGTTAAACTAATTTATAAATGTAAAATTACATAAAAGGAAATATTTATTTAATTCATGGTTAAATTGTTTGGTTTATTTTAATAAGAATAGAGAAGGAATTTAAGAAAAATAATACGAGTAAAAATGCCAAAAAAAAGTGAACGGCTATCCAAACACTAAATGCTACTTGCAAAACGCTAAATGCTACTTGCAAAACGCTAAACGTTAGTGCTTACCAAACACGCGTACTCATCGCCTGCTAGTCAAATCTGTTATCCGCAAGCGAATGAGACTTGCAAAAGAAAACCTTAGTCTAAAAATAATTCACTCAAGAGCACTTGGATGGGATTATAGGGGTCTATTTCAGCTTGACCAATGTTCTGGGTTCGAATCCAGTCTTGGGCATTCCTCAGTGTTAAATCTTTTGATGGAGAGTTTTACCGTCCATTGTGGTCTTTTCCGACTTGAGAGATTAGTTTTTGTGCACAGAGGATACCCGATTTATAAAAAAATAAGTCACCCTATATATTAGTTTCGACTTTCTATTCTTGAGTTTGTCCAAACCACTACATCTTCGTTCATATCATGTAATCACACGAAATCATCATATTTTTTGGGTTTGATTATGACTATTAAATTATTATTATCAAATAAATTCAACTTTAAAATGTCCGTATACATTGTAAAAAAAGTCCATATATTACATGACTAAATATGGCTTGGACTGGGTGGATTAGTTTGCTGAAACGTGGATCCTTAGATATGTTTCCAAACCATGATACGTGACGTGGACCTTAAATGTTTACTATTTGATACGAAATAAATGCAATTATGAATGACGACTTAAAAATTATGAATTTTAATTTAGTGGATTAGTACGCGGATACGTGGATCCTTAAGAACCTAGTACTACTGTTTTTGCTATCTCATGTCCTTTTCAATTTTGGTTTTAATGATATATATATTTAACAGGCAAATGTGCGTACGTACTCAACCAAATTCACTTACTTTTTTCGTAAACATTGACAATCATGTTTATTGCCCTCAATTCACTTTTATTTTTGAATTATGAATGCTTGGTGTATAAAAGACTTCGTAGATCTCTTCCGTATATGAGTTTGGACTTTGGTGTCCTCATGAATGCTTCATAAAAGGGTGAGAAAAGCTTGTGGTAATTGTTCAATTAACACGTCAAAAAAAAACCTAAATGTTCAATTAATACAATTTTATATATTGAAAAAATGATAATCTTTGTATAATTTGCGATACATTAATTTTAATATGCTTTTATAGGTAATGGAAAATATTTACGCTTCTGTCACGATTAGTGAAGAGGAACTTGAAGAGATACTGGACCAAGAAGAAGAAATGGATCTAGCTACCCCAGTGGGCCGTCCAAAGAGAAACAAGACTAGGCCCAAATGGTTCAATGATCACATTATGCTCTAAATGTTATTACTGTTGCTGCCCTACTTGTACTAGGATATTAGAATGCTCTAAAATTGTAACAGCTGTAATTGTGCTACAATCTTCCTTATTTGATAGCTGTAATATTCCTTTGACAACTGTAAACCTAGTACCAATCATTGGCTATTTATGGCCTCATGATGAATAATAAAGGCAAGCAAGAATTGAAGAATGTTAGATATTAGCCTAGAATAGCTCATTTACTCCTTTGCTATTGAATCCTGCTATAATCACTCACTCAATTTCTACTGCTATCTTTCTCAAGAACTTACATTGGTGCTTTCATTATGACCTCTTCCTCCGAATCCCCTGACCTTTCCTCCACCCTCAATGAGATTTTACGCAACCAGCAAAACACCCAGCTTGACCTCACCAACATAACCACCGAAATGGCCCAAATACGCACCTCTTTACCACCACCTGGATTTGGACCCTTCACTGCCGACCACCAACTCACTCACCCCCTTTCATCCACTTCCCTCAAGCTCGATATTCCCCGCTTCAATGGCACAGACGCCCTCGGCTGGATCTTTAAGATCTCGCAGTTTTTCGACTTCCACTGCACTCCCGAAGATCAACGTCTTCGTATTGCTTCCTTCTACATGGAAGGAGAAGCCCTGGGGTGGTTTCAGTGGATGCATTCCAACAATCTGCTCGTCACTTGGCCAATGTTTCTCCATGCGTTGGAAACTCGATTCGCTCCTTCACAGTATGATGATCCCAAGGGAGCTTTGTTCAAGCTTTTCCAAATAACCACCGCCAGTGAATACCAAGCTTCCTTCGAAGCCCTAGCCAATCGAATCGTTGGTCTACAGCCCCAATTTTACCTCAGTTGCTTCATTTCTGGCCTCAAACCATCCATTAGAAGAGAGGTTCAAGCTTTCCAACCCCAAACCCTAACTCAAGCCATAAACCTAGCAAAGCTGCAAGAAGACAAGATCCGAGATCGATCTTCGTCTTTCCCTTCCCGTCACAACGAGAACAACCCACCATTAACCACCCAAAACTCTGCCACCACCCTTCGTCCCACCACACGTCCTGCCCTCACTTCAAACCCTAACCCCACAAATCCCAAACCATCAACCCCAATCAAAAGGTTATCACCTGCTGAGCTCCAAGCAAGACGCGACAAAGGTCTTTGCTACAACTGCGATGAGCTGTATCACACCGGCCACAATTGCCGTCGCCAGTTTCACATATTAATTGCTGACCCTGAACCTCACGAGCCTCCCCCAGACTCATCCTCATCCCATCTCCTAGCTATCACCACAGACCAACCCAAAAATGAAGCCTCACCCACAACAGATCCCAATCCAACTCAAATTAGTTTACACGCATTGATGAGCCACACTATCCCTCAAACTCTTCGTGTCCGCGGCCATATTGACAAATTTCCTGTTTCAATTCTCATTGATAGTGGGAGTACCCACAATTTCATTCAAGAAAAAATTGTGAAGCAACTTGGGCTCAAATACAAACCAACTGAAAACTTTGAAGTGTTGGTTGGAAATGGAGAAGAACTTCACTGCTCTGCAAAGTGCCACCAACTGAACCTCAGTATTGGTTCACATCACTTCTCTGTGGATTTCTATGTTCTTCCAATTAGTGGAGCTGAGCTAGTTTTGGGTATCCAATGGTTGAGAACACTTGGGCCAGTACTAACAGATTATGATACCCTCACTATGCAATTTTCAGTCAATGGACAAATTGTACAGCTTCAAGGTGAACCCAAACAGCAACTCACTGAGGCATCATTACATCAATTGAAGCGAATGGTATCCAAAAAAGCCATTGATACAGTGGTTCAATTCCACTTGCTAGACCAAAACATTAACCCAACTTCCCCTTCCACCACTTCCACTGATCCTATACTTCCCCAAATTGCCACTTTTCTTACCAATTTTGCATCTCTCTTTGAGCCCCCAACCCTGCTTCCACCTCCTAGACATACAGACCACAAAATCACCCTCCTTGCAAATTCAGACCCTGTAAATGTACGCCCATATAGATACCCTCACTTCCAAAAACATGAGATTGAAACCCAAATCAAAGAGATGCTGCAGCAGGGTATCATTCGCCCTAGCTCTAGTGCTTTTTCATCCCCAGTGTTGTTAGTTCGAAAGAAAGATGGTACGTGGAGATTTTGTGTGGATTACCGGGCTTTGAATGCAATCACGGTTAAGGATCGCTTTCCTATTCCGGCAGTGGATGAGCTATTGGATGAGCTACACGAAACAACATTCTTCTCCAAACTAGACTTGCGTTCCGGATACCATCAAATCCGAATGCACTCAGGTGATATCCCAAAAACTGCCTTTAGAACTCATTTAGGACACTATGAATTTTTAGTAATGCCATTTGGTTTATGCAATGCACCTTCTACTTTTCAAGCTACCATGAATTGATTGTTTGAACCTTATTTACGCCAGTTTGTAATTGTTTTCTTTGATGACATATTGGTTTTTAGCAAATCCTTGAAAGATCATTTAGCCCATCTTGAGGAGCTTGTATTTGCTTTACTGTTGGAACACCAGTTTTTTCTTAAGCAATCCAAGTGTTCCTTCGGTCAATCATCTATTGTTTATTTAGGTCACATAGTATCTCACAATGGGGTTACACCAGACCCTGAGAAGATCTTGGTTATGACTAGTTGGCCTATTCCCACAAATCTGAAACAATTGCGTGGTTTTTTAGGACTAACTGGTTTTTATCGCAAGTTTGTGCACCATTATGCTTCTATTGCAGCTCCCTTAACTGAGTTACTGAAGAAGGACAGCTTTCATTGGTCCTCCATTGCTCAAACTGCTTTTGAAGCACTTAAGGAAGCTATGACAAAGACCCTTGTTCTACAACTGCCCAACTTTGAGCAGGAATTTGTTATTGATACAGATGCGTCTGGAGTAGGCATGGGTTCAGTGTTGTCCCAGAATGGTCACCCTATTTGCTATTTTAGCAAGAAATTCTGTCCTAAATTGTTGAGAGCTTCTACATATGTCGGAGAGTTGTGTGCTATTACCTCAGCAGTCAAGAAGTGGCGTACTTACCTTCTTGGCCGCAAATTCACCATCAATACGGATCAAAGAAGTTTACGTGAACTAATGACACAAGTTATACAAACACCAGAACAACAATTCTATCTTGCCAAGCTTTTGGGGTATTCATAAACCATTGTTTATAAGCCAGGTGCTCAGAATAAAGTTGCAGACGCCTTGTCAAGAATTCATGAACCTCAAGCTCAATGTCTCGGCCTTACCATTTCTCACAGTGAATTCTACAAAAAATTGGTAGCTTGTTGTCAACAAGATCAAGATTATGTGTTGCTTCGGTCTAAAATTCAAGATTCCCCTGCTTAGTTTCCTTCATTTCAACTCATCAACAACATGCTATTCTTCAAAGGAAAACTCTATATCCCCTCAATTCCTGCTCTCAAACTTGCCCTTTTGGAAGAATTTCACTCTTCTTTACTTGGTGGTCATAGTGGCGTCACTAAAACTCTTGGCAGATTACGGGAGAACGTTTACTGGGAGGGAATTCATAAGGATGTTTGAGTTTGTCAAAGCATGTCTCATATGTAAACAAAATAAAATTCCCATTCACTTACCATATGGCTTATTACAGCCCCTGTCCATCCCTGAAAACATTTGGGAAGACATCTCCTTAGACTTCATTGTGGGGATCCCTTCCTTCCAAAATAACACTGTGATATTGGTTGTTGTGGATCGTTTCTCTAAAGCCTCACATTTTGGCATGCTGCCTTCTAACTGTACTACAGTGAAAGTTGCTGAGTTGTTCGCCAAAATGGTCTGTTGTGTTCATGGTATGCCTAAAAGCATTGTCTCCGATCGTGACCCTATCTTTATGAGCAAGTTTTGGCAGGAGTTATTTCGCTTAAGTGGTACCAAACTTCGTATGTCATCAGCTTATCACCCTCAAAGCGATGGTCAAACGAAAATTGTTAACAAAGCTCTCCAACAATATCTTAGATGTTTTGCTAATCAAAGGCCTCACAACTGGGGAAAATTTCTGTATTGGGCTGAGTGGCACTATAACACCTCCATCCACAGTGCTACGGGCATGTCACCTTACCAAGTTGTCTTCGGGAAACCTCCTCCAACTCTGCAACAGTATCTTCCTGGATCCTCTAAACTGGAAGCATTGCAAACTGAGTTAACAACTAGAGATGATATTCTGCGTGCTCTCAAGAAAAAACTGTTGAAAGCTCAAGAGACTATGAAACTTTATGCTGATAAGAAACGCATTCCACATCCATTCAAAGAGGGTGACATGGTCTTTGTCAAATTAAGGCCACATCGCCAAGTATCAGTTGCTGGTCACAGAATTAACAAGTTAGCAAAGAGGTTTTATAGACTAGATAGTGCGCACCATTGGCGAGGTTACTTTTGAACTGGCACTACCTCCTGATAGTAAAATTCACCCCATATTCCATGCTTCACAACTTAAACCTTGCTTGGGTAACATTTCTGTTGCATCTGATGTGCTTGCTGATATTGTTGATAATCAACCTCTGTTACAACCTCTTGCTGTCTTGGCTCACAGAACTGTTGATAATCCACCACAAGTGCTCGTTCAATGGGTTGATACACCACCTGAGGATGCTACGTGGGAAAGTGTTGAGAATATGAAGCTGCAATACCCTCTCTTGAACCTTGAGGACAAGGTTCTTTCTAATGGGGATGGTGATGTCACGATTAGTGAAGAGGAACTTGAAGAGATACTGGACCAAGAAGAAGAAATGGATCTAGCTACCCCAGTGGGCCATCCAAAGAGAAACAAGACTAGGCCCAAATGGTTCAATGATCACATTATGCTCTAAATGTTATTACCGTTATTGCCCTACTTGTACTAGGATACTAGAATGCTCTAAAATTGAACAGCTGTAATTGTGCTACAATCTTCCTTATTTGATAGCTGTAATATTCCTTTGACAGCTGTAAACCTAGTACCAATCATTGGCTATTTATGGCCTCATGATGAATAATAAAGGCAAGCAAGAATTGAAGAATGTTAGATGTTAGCCTAGAATAACTCATTTACTCCTTTGCTATTGAATCCTGCTATAATCACTCACTTAAGTTCTACTGCTATCTTTCTCAAGAACTTACAGCTTCCCATCTCATTTGGGAGGGAGAAGAATAAAGCTATGCTTTTAGTGTTGTAAGTAGTGTGATTACAATTCATAGTTATTCATTTAACGGTTATTATGCTAGTGATAGGGTAAATAAGTCATTTGTTAGGCATTTATCGATACATTTACAACCTGAGGGCTTCTCCAGGTGGGGCCTACCACTAAAAATGGCGCCAACTTTCCCTCCCTCCCTCCCATTTGGCGCCAAAACCCCCTACCCCCCCTTTTTTTTCCTTCTCCAAACTCTCTCTCCCCTTTTTTTCCCTTTTTTTCCATTCATATTTTTATTCCTCTTTTCTCCTCTCTCTCTCTCTCTCCCTCTCTCATGTTTTATATTTTAGTGGTACTTTACGATTAAATAGAAAATTTAGTTGTTTAAATAGGCGAAATTTGCTCCTCCATAATCAAATTTTTGGAATCGAACATTAATTTCGTAACAAATTATATAAAGTGTAACACTATGCAGTGTACTTTTTGGGTACTTTAGTGTCTAAAAAATTTTAATTGTTTAAATATGCGAAGTTTATTCCTTAGTAACCAATTTTATTAAAAAAGAGTTAATTTTGTAACAAAATATAAAATTAATTTTGTGCCGAAATATGTAAAGTGTGACGCTAAGTAGTGTTTTCTGGGGTGACTTAGGATTCAGAAATGAATTTAGATTCTAGAAATATACGGACTTTGTTTCTAAGTACTTGGTTTGGTCAAACCAAAAAATAATTTCCTGTCAAAAAACGTAAAGTACGACATTAGGTAGTGTGCTCCAGGTTACTTTAGTGTTCGGAAAAATTGTAACTGTCCAAATATGTAAAGTTTGTTCCTCAATACCTGGTTTGCTGGAAAAAAAGTTTCATTACGAAATACATAAAGTGTAATGCTAAGTAGTGTGTTTTGAGTTACTTTAACATATTTGATTAAACGTGTCTATTCTATGATAATATTGTTTAATATGGGCTAACCATTTACTCTAACTTTAACTCAAATTATTTTTTGTTTGACAATTTGTTGTCCATTGTCCTTAAACTTTGACTTCGATTACTATTAATCTAATATTCCTCTTATAATTCTTCCGTAGAACCTAAAGTTTTCACCCTGTGCATCGCACGGGTCACGGCGCTAGTGTTAGATAATATTTGCTGATGTGTATTGCTGAGGTGTATGTTGATGTAGCACTGTAATGACAGCAGGTATATAATACTGCTGATGTAATAAGTGGCTCAGAGATTGAATAATATTTTTCTTTCTCACCAAACTCTCTCTTCATCTTTAGAACTATGTGTGTGTGTGTGTGTGCGTAACAGAATTCTGCTACAGTGAAGAAGATCAACATTGCTTCAAGATTAACCAACTGCCTCAACAAAATTGGTATCTAGAGCCTTATTTCTTCAAATGATCAGGGAAACACAAGCGATAGTGAGTAGTGTGCATGATTTCGATTTGCAATTCGCGTTGAATAGAACTTCGAAATCGAAAGGGATCGCAATTTCTTATTCCTAGGGTTGGGGCAAACACGAGCGTAGGTGAGATTGAGTGACACAGAGAAATGTTGAACGAAAATGGTGGAATCAACACACTTGCGGTGTTTGACGGCAAGAACTGGAATCGCTGGTCAATTCAAATGCGAGTGTTATTTGGAGCTCAAGATGTGCTTGAGATCGTTAACGGAGGTTACGAAGCGCTAGCGGAGAACGCAACTAAAGCGCAGAGAAACTCGCATCGTGAAGTGAAGAAGAAGGATCAGAAAGCTCTCTTCTACATTCATCAATGTGTCGATGCAAAGGCATTTGAGAAAATAGCTGAATCGACGACGTCCAAGGTTGCGTGGGACACTCTGGTTCGATGCTACGGTGGTGATGAGTCGGTGAAGAAAGTTAAGCTTCATGCGTTGCGAAAACAGTACGAAAACCTTGAGATGAAGAACGATGAAAAAATTGCAGACTACGTCTCAAGAGTAATTACTGTTACGAACCAAATGAAGACCTGTGGAGAGACGATTTGAGAACAAATGATTGTTGAAAAGGTACTCCGTTCATTAACTGCTCAGTTTGATTTCATTTAGTTGCCATTGAACAATCTAAGGATACAAGTACAATGAAAATAGAAGTGTTACAAGGAAGTTTAGAAGCACATGAAAATAGTGAACAAGCACTTCAGGCTCATACATTTAAGAAAAATGAATCTAAAAACAAAAACTGGAACAAGAACAAAGGAAACTATCAGTTTCAAAAGAAATAGTGGCTTGAAAGGAAGAATAAGAAGAATAGTGATAACAATGTTGACAAACCAGAATCATCTAATCAAGGGGGAAAGAAACATAAGAACTATAAAAAAGGAAAGGAGAAATTTGATAAGAGAAAAATTCAGTGTTTCAATTGTGATAAGTTTGGCCACTTTGCTGATGAATGTTGGTCAAACAAGGAGAACAAGAAACAAGAGGCTAATATAGCTCAAGGAGATTCTAATGAAGAGCTTGTGATCTTGATGGTGACTACAAATGATGATGGTGTGGTAATAGATCTGTGGTATATGGACACAGGCTTTTCTAACCACATGACTGGGAATAAGCAGTGGTTAATTAACTTATATTCCAGCAAAAGAACCAGAATCAGGTGTGTTGATGATAGGTACTTGATTGCTGAGGGAATGGGGAACATTCTAGTGAAGATGATGGATGGTTGAAATGTCCTAATTGAAGATGTGTGGTATGTGCCTGGCATGAAGAGTAACCTCGTGAGTGTAGGTCAACTACTAGAGAAAGGATACTCCGTGACAATGGAAGATGGCTTGTTGATGTTGTATGACAGTGAGAAGAGGCCGATTCTGAAGTCATCCTTGGAGAAGAACAGAACATTTAAGGTGAGCATCAAGGCAACTGAGACACACTGTTTTAGTGCCACTGTTGAAGACAGAAATAGTGCTTTATGGCACAAGAGGTATGGACATCTAAACTATAGAAGTTTAGGTCACTTAAAATCGAAGAGTCTTGTGGTGGGAGTTCCTGCAATAACTGTTACAGATAAATCTTGTGATATATGTATGAGAAGTAAACAAGCAAGGTTGCCATTCACATCAAAAGTACCACCAAGGGAATTACTCATGCTTTAGGTGTAGTATATTCTGATGTATGTGGTCCATTAGAAGTTCCTTCATTAGGAGGAAACAAAAATTTTGTATCATTTGTTGATGAATATACAAGAATGCTGTGGATATATTTGATCAAGGCCAAGAGTGATGTGCTTGATCAATTTAAGAAGTTCAAGAATTATGCTGAGAAGCAAAGTGGCTGCCAATTGAAAATTCTTAGAACTGATGGTTGTGGAGAGTACAATTTTGCAGAATTCAAGAAGTTTTGTGAAGATCAAGGGATTGATCATGAAGTAACAACTCCATATACCCCTCAGCATAATGGAGTTGTTGAGAGAAGGAATAGAATGATAATGGACATGGCAAGATGTATGCTGAAACAGATGAATTTGCAAAATAATCTTTGGGGTGAAGCTGTCTCAACTGCAGCTTACATCCTCAATAGATGTCCAACTATGAGGCTTAAGGAGATAGTTCCAATTGAAGTATGGTCTGGAAAGAAGCCAAGTGTAGGGCATTGGAGAGTTTTTGGTGCACTTTGCTACAAACATATTCCTGATGCCAAGAGGAGAAAACTAGATGATAAAAGCTGTCCAATGATCCTTGTAGGGTACCACTCCACAGGGGCATACAAACTGTATTGTCTTGTGAAAAATAAAAATGAATATAGTAAAGATGTGGTGGTGAAAGAGTCGGAAATGTGGGATTGGGATTCTGGTAGAGCAAAAACTGCTAGAATAGAAACTGTTCTGGTTGATGAAGCTAGTGAAGATGCACCAGTACAAGAGAATGAACCTGCTCCAACTGTGAATGAGGAGCAAGAACCACAACAGCATGATGACATTGATTCTGATTCTGATAATGAACAGCAAGTGCAAAACAGGCCACAGAGACGAAGAATGCCTCCAACCAGGCTAGCAGATTACGACTTGGTTACTGATAATCAAGTTGACAGTGATGGGGAATTGATCCTATTTGCTTTATTGGCTGATGTTGAACCACTCAGTCATGTGGAAGCTTTTAAGGAGAAGGTGTGGGTGGCTTCCATGAAAGAAGAACTCAGTTCAATTGAAAGAAACAAAAGTTGGGAATTGACTGTGTTACCAATGGGTAAGAAAGCAATTAGTGTGAAGTGGGTCTTCAAGGTGAAGTTGAAGCCTGATGGGTCAATTTCCAAGCACAAAGCAAGATTAGTAGCAAGGGGTTTTCTCCAAAAACCTGGTTTTGACTACTTTGAGGTCTATGCACCAGTGGCTAGACATGAAACTATTCGAATGGTAATTGCTCTAGCTTGTAACAAGAGTTGGACATTGTACCATTTAGATGTCAAATCAACTTTTCTGAGTGGTCCATTGGAGGAGGAGGTATATGTACTACAACCCCCTGGTTTTGATGTAAAAGGAAAGGAACAAATGGTATACAAGTTACATAAAACCTTGTATGGGCTTAAGCGAACTCCAAGGGCTTGGAACAAGAAGATAGACTCTTTCTTTGTTGAGCTTGGCTTTAAGAAATGTGCAGTGGAGTATGGGGTTTATGTAAATGACTCGAGACAGGGTGGAAAGATGCTGGTATGCCTCTATGTTGATGACATATTGATAACTTACAGTAGTGTTTCTTAGATTCAAAAATTTAAGAAAAAGTTGATGACTGAGTTCGAAATGCCAGATCTGGGAATAGTGACTTATTTCCTAGGTATGGAGTTCCACTACACGGCTAAGGAAATCATACTTAATCAGAGAAAGTATGCCATTGAAATCTTGAAGAGATTTCAAATGGAAAATAGCAACTCTGCTGTAACTCCTGTAGAACCCAATGTTAAATTAGAGGCTGATGTGCAGGGCAAAGATGTGGATCCTACATTGTTTAAACAATTAGTAGGCTCCTTGAGATACTTGTGTAACACAAGAACAGATATCAGCTACTCAGTTGGTGTAGTAAGTAGATTTATGAGCAAGCCAAAACTGTCCCACTTTCATGCTGCAAACAGAATACTCAGATATGTTAAATCTACTCTGAGTTATGGTGTATTATTTCCAGCAACTACTAAGCTGAACAGAGGTATTTTGTTGGGATTCTATGATGCTGACTGGTGTGGGGACAAGGTGGATAGAAGGAGTACAACTGGGTATGTGTTTATGTGGAATGGAGCTCCTATATCATGGTGTTCAAGGAAGCAAACAGTGGTTGCTCTATCATCCTGCAAAGCTGAGTACATAGCAGAAGTTGTCACTGCTTGTCAAGCAATCTGGCTCAGAGCATTGATGGATGAAGTGAAGATTGAAGTGAAGATGCCACTGAAATTGATGATAGATACTAAGTTTGCAATTAGCCTTGCCAAAAATCCTGTGTTACACGGTCATAGCAAGCATATTGAGACTAAATATCATTTTCTAAGAGATCAAGTGCAGGAGGGGATCATTGAGGTGTGCCATTGTTCTTCACAGCAACAACAAGCAGACATTTTAACAAAGAGTTTGAAAACAGATCAGTTCATTAAGATCAGAACTGAGATTGGTGTTATATCTTTTGATTCTATGAATTGAGGGAGGATGTTGTAAGTAGTGTGATACAATTCATAGTTCTTCATTTAACAGTTATTATACTAGTGATAGGGTAAAAAAGTCATTTGTTAGGCATTTATGTTAAATAATATTTGCTGATGTGTATTGCTGAGGTGTATGCTGATGTAGCACTGTAATGACAGCAGGTATATTATACTGCTGATGTAATAAGTGGCTCAGAGATTGAATAATATTTTTCTTTCTCACCAAACTCTCTCTTCATCTTTAGAACTCTGTGTGTGTGAGAGAGAGTAATGAATTTACTAATTAATATTTATAACATTTAGTAGAAAAAGTCTTTTATCACTTTATTGCCAACTACTCAATTAAATAAAAAGTTTATCTGGAATAATAACATTAGAGTGGTTATGGTCGGCCCAGGGCCTAAGCAAGGGCTTGATGCCTCAATAAAAGAAAATTTTTTATCAAAGAGAAAGGGTCTTCATTCCACCTTACATATCAATCAACTATACCTTTAATCAAAACAACCACTACCAAAAATACCAAACTACGCTATTCTAAAACCTACTTTTTATTCTATCTCACTTTTGTTTTATGGGTCCCACTTTCTAACATCAAATATACATCAATTAACTATACATATTAATGCTTATCAAAAAAACTATACATGTTAATCAACTATACATATATTTAATCAAAACATCCATTACCAAAAATAGCGAACTACCATTTTCTAAAACTTAGCTTTTATTCTACCTCACTTTTTATTTTTTGTGGGTCCCACTTCGCACATTGTTCGGTACCTAGGCTCCTGGTATGGGTGAGCCCGAGGTACAAGATTGGGTAGATGCGCTTCCAAGAGTTGAAGATTGAGCTCGAGATGTATGAGGTAGCTCACACGTCCACATTCGGTGGGGGGTACCTGCAAAACACTCCGACGCCCAAGTCAGTAAGAGAGAGAGAGAGAGAGAGATAAAGAGAAAGAGAATGATGCGAATGAATAAATGTTACCGCGATTGGAGGGCGGAACCTTTATTTATAGGCAAGACGCCGTACTTCGAATGTTGGATGAGGATGCCTGGTTCTTGACCGTTGGATACGGGTACCATGGATTTGAGTACACGCGGAATTACCTGGACTACGGGAATGGGCCAGGCCCAAATCTCTTGAGGTCTAGCCCAGTCTGGAACAGTGGCCCCACAAGTCGGGGACGAGAGAAGTATGAGGTCGGCCCCGACTTGATTCAACCGTTGCTTTGAGGTAGTGATTGCCATGTGTCATCCACAGAGAGGGGAGCAGGCATGCGACGCTTGGTGAGATCGAGGGGTGCCTTATGGTGCAACATTGAAAGGACGCATTGATGTGATGTGACGCTTTGTATCTCGCCCTCATATAAGGCGAGTTGAGGGTTCATTTGCTCACTTTTGCATTTTCTGAGAGATTGAGCTCTGCAAACTGAGATTCTTCCGACCACCGTTCGAGATCAACGCTGCCGTTTACCGCCGACGATTTTTGGGCCTTCGCCAAGACGAGATCAAAATTCAAGCCGATATCAAAAAGTACTTGCACAGAGGTTAGTTTTCCTTCCTGCATAGTTTAAGTGCTTTAGTTATAGTATGTTTTTCGACCGCGGAGGACATTGTCGTTCTGGCGACCGTCGCTGCCTGCCTAAGGGGGAGGAGGTGAACCGGCCTCAGGGTATCTGAGGCCAAGTTCAATACCGCTTTAGCCTTAATCTTTAGACAGATGAATAGGTTTAGATGGCTAGAATTAGATAGTGATAGTGCCATCCTCCCCTTGCAGATAATGGTCCGGTCCAAGAGTGAGGAAACAAAGCCCTTTATACCACCTGGTAAATCGATCTTAAGGAGGTCGGCTACTGGAGACCCAATACCGGCCCCCAGGGGAGCTCTGTCTCTGCTTTCTTCCACTTATGTAGACTCTCCTGCAATCTCGGGCGCTTCGGCTAGGGAGATCGTCAAGCAGGTTTCAGAAGGCACCATTGAAGAGATCACTGTAGAAAAGAATGCCGAGGTTGGTTCCCAAGCTCAGGATCCCGAGGTCGTTGTGGAGGAAGATGAGAAAACGGTTGAAGAAGCATACGACTGGGTGTCTAAGAGGATTTGCGAAATCTGCCCAAAGTTGAAGCCGAACAAACCGGTGCCTTGCTACGAACGTTTCATTGTTGCTCCAACCGACTAGAGATGGAAGCTGATGGCGGCTGATGGCATGCCGGTGTGCACTGAGGATGATGGAATGGGGTTTTTCTTCTATGGACCCGAACGTGGCCCCTTCCCAACTGCAGCCAAATGGCTGGGAATTTATGCGTGGGTTCGAGATGGTTATAGAGCACCTCGGAAGGATTCCTTCAGCAAAGGTCTTTTTCTACTTCTTCAATGTGTTCCACTCGCCGGAGCCGGGTTCAGGTGGCAGGAGACAATGACATGTCGGCCTGCGGGGTAATATAGAGCGGTCGTTCTTTGCTTCGGCAAATGATTCCAACAAGGATTTCAAACAATGCAGCCAAGCGTTCCACTGCTGATTATGAGGGGAAGGAGCCGACTAAGGTGCATTTCCCGTTGTCGTGGAGCCAGGAGTATTTTGTCTGTGATGGGCAAGAGATTGAGACCAAGTCCTACATCGTGAAGCCGAACTTGCTGGCCGAGGAGGACGCGGAGTTGTATAATGATAAACTCTAATTTAGTGTATTTTTAGATATGGTTTTAGATCATTTTTTAGAGGAATTATTATCAATTATTTAAATTACTAATTCAATTTGCTCTATGTTTAATAGGAATAAAAGAAAAGATAAAAAAAAAGGATGGAAGTTTAATTTGAAGGCAACAAAAAGGCCCAAAGCCTACGGTGAAGAAGAAAAGGACTCAGCCCATAAACCAATCTCAATTGATAGCAAAGCACGGATCCCGAGGCAAAAAATATAAAAAGAAAAAAACAACAAAAGCCATCATCACGTGATCAGCAAGAAAGCAATTGTGGGGCTTCACGCAACCCTAGAAGGAAGGAAAAAAGGGGGCAAAAAAACGGTCCCAGCCCAAAAAAAAAAAAAATTTCTAAAATAACACACTTTTTTTATTATTTACCAATTTAGCACACATTTTATTCAGTTGAGAAGTCGGTACCCCCCCAAACCGACTTCTCAACGTGATTTTTTAAAAAATTTGATTTTTTCAGTTGAGAAGTCGGTACCCCCAAACCGACTTCTCAACGTGATTTTTTTTAAAACAATTAAATATTAATAATAATACCAATTATAATTTATAATTTATTTTAATAATAATACCAATTTATATAAAATGAAAATTAATTAAAAATTTTGTATTTATTTTAATAATTTGCAACATATTTATTTATTAAAAAAATAAATATGTAACACTAAATATAATTGAAACATTTATTTTAATTGATCAAATAAACTCATTTATTAAATTATATATTACAAATGATTACGAGAGTTGTACAATTAAATTGAAAGACAAAGTTTTATTGTCCTAGATGGTGCCCAGTCCCACAACGTGGCGGTCGACGATTACGATGTGGACGTCGTGCTGGTATTTCTTGTTCAGTGGGGGCAGGTGCAGGGGCAGGTGGTTGTTCATATTGGTACCCTGTTGATGAACTAGGTCCTGCCTGGTCGGGCTTCCATGTTGGTCCAGATTCCAAAATAGATTAATAATATCTATATGGTTCCGGCGTATTATAATCGGGACTAAGCAAAGGACCTAAAAAATCCTGGTCGTAAGAAGCCGTAGAATACCTATGATGATCTTGGACTGGCGTGTATTCTACTGACTGGTTAGCCGCCTCATAATGTTGGTATGTTGGTGGGAAGGAGACGGAGTGGCGGTGAGGCATAGGCTCTTCGCTCTGTTCAAAAGTTGGCCGAGTAGGTGTTGCATGTCGACTACGGCTGCGATGTTGAGATTGACTTGTTTGCCTAGTTGGTGCTTCTTCTCGATCATTCACTGCACCACTACCACGTGGTTCCATTAGTTGTTGGTTGATGGAAAGATATAACCTAGAATTTGTTGTTAGCCACATCATATATTCTTGTGTTTTGATGGGCTTTCCCTGTAACGACTGGCCAATAATTGTGTGTTGGTGCTTCTTCTCGATCATTCACTGCACCACTACCACGTGGTTCCATTAGTTGTTGGTTGATGGAAAGATATAACCTAGAATTTGTTGTTAGCCACATCATATATTCTTGTGTGTTGATGGGCTTTCCCTGTAACGACTGGCCAATAAGAACTCCTTGTTCTTTATCATTCCAGGACTGAATAAATCGACCATGCCTTACTAGCCAGTTTTCATCCGCATTTCCTCTCATGTCGAGGTCATGCAATTTGTCCAAATTCTCGGGTCGAATGGGTATATCTTGCACGAGGCCAAACTGCATTTTCACTCTATCTGTTTGGTGCCATTCTACAATTTGAAAACAGACCAACGCCGTTTTTGCACTCCATATTGTACTGTCTTGGAATGCGGTTGATGGCAGATTGACTTGAATTTCCTGATACGGCAACCACTTAAACTGGAAAAAAATTGAGTAACGAGCTATTATGCATCGTTTACAAAATTTGACATAACGAAAATTAATTATACGTACCGCATCTAGTGTCATCTAGTCTATCATTGACCTGATGTCAACAAGGGTACATGGAGTATTGGTGAAGTTTAGACCCCTTTGAACCCATCTATAGAAACAATAAAACGTTATTCACTTAATTTTTACGGTAAAACTACTAAACACGTGTCAAAAAAATTTAAACTACGGTAAAAATACTAAACACGTGTCAAAAAAATTTAAACTACCCTAAAATACTAAACACGTGTCAAAAAAATTTAAACTACGGTAAAAATACTAAACACGTGTCAAAAATATTTAAACTACGGTAAAAATACTAAACACGTGTCAAAAAAATTTCAACCACGGTAAAAATACTAAACACGTGTCAAAAAAATTTAAACTACCTTAAAAATACTAAACACGTGTCAAAAAAATTTAAACTACCTTAAACATACTAAACACGTGTCAAAAAAATTTAAACTACAGTAAAAATACTAAATATGTGTCAAAAAAATTTAAACTACGGTAAAAATACTAAACACATGTAAAAAAATACTAAACACGTGTCAAAAAAATTTAAACTACCTTAAAAATACTAAACACGTGTCAAAAAAATTTAAACTACGGTAAAAATACTAAACACGTGTCAAAGAAATTTAAACTACCTTAAAAATACTAAACACGTGTCAAAAAAATTTAAACTACGGTAAAAATACTAAACACGTGTCAAAGAAATTTAAACTACCTTAAAAATGCTAAACACGTGTCAAAAAATTTAAACTACGGTAAAAATACTAAACACGTGTCAAAAAAATTTAAACTACGGTAAAAATACTAAACACGTGTCAAAAAAATTTAAACTACCTTAAAAATACTAAACACGTGTCAAAAAAATTTAAACTACCTTAAAAATACTAAACACGTGTCAAAAAAATTTAAACTACGATAAAAATACTAAACACGTGTCAAAGAAATTTAAACTACCTTAAAAATACTAATCACGTGTCAAAAAAATTTAAACTACGGTAAAAATACTAAACACGTGTCAAAGAAATTTAAACTACCTTAAAAATGATAAACACGTGTCAAAAAAATTTAAACTACGGTAAAAATACTAAACACGTGTCAAAAAAATTTAAACTACGGTAAAAATACTAAACACGTCTCAAAAAAATTTAAACTACCTTAAAAATACTAAACACGTGTCAAAAACATTTAAACTACGGTAAAAATACTAAACACGTGTCAAAAAAATTTAAACTACGGTAAAAATACTAAACACCTGTCAAAGAAATTTAAACTACCTTAAAAATACTAAACACGTGTCAAAAAAATTTAAACTACGGTAAAAATACTAAACACGTGTCAAAAAAATTTAAACTACCTTAAAAATGCTAAACACGTGTCAAAAAAATTTAAACTACGGTAAAAATACTAAACACGTGTCAAAAATTAAAATAGTTAGTATTCATAAAATTACCACAACACTTTGTTTACCTTTTTGCTAGTGGATACTCAACAACACGGCTTACTTGTGGGGCTAGAAACGGCATGCGATACCAAACCCATGATTGTAAAAGCAAAGTACATCCACCCATGGAATTTGAGGACGGTGCAGAAGCTCTACACATTTCTCTGTACAAGTTCGCTAGACATGCCGAACCCCAACTGTATTGTGAAACTTCTTCAATGTTTTCCAATAGGGGTAGGTACTTCAAGTGAACTCGATTTGATGATTTATCTGGGAGTATATACCCCCCAATCAACCGCAGCATGTACGCTCTGCAATGGGCTTCCACTACTTCTTTGTGAGCATGTTCGGGAATATCGGTAAATTCCTCCTCGAGCCACTTAAGCTTGACTTCGTTCCCCTTCCTTTGATCATTTGTCGGTGTTTTACCCAAGAGTTTCTCGCATAGCTCATCATATTCACGTTGTGTCCTTCCTAATCCCGAAACAGCGTATCCGTCTACGGTTAGACCCAATTGTAACGCTACATCCTGCAGAGTTATTGTGTACTCTCCTACTGGAAGATGAAACGTGTGTGTTTCTGGTCTCCAGCGCTCGACCATTGCCGTCACTAAGGAATGATCTATTTTGAATTTTCCAAGAGTTGCAACATTTAGAAACCCAGCTTCAATTAAGTAGTCCCTAATCTGCGGATGTGGAGTTTCAATGGTAAAATTTTGTGTGTTTTAATTGTATTATTAATGGGTTCGGAAGACCTGTGAATATGTTGTTTTCTCAACAAAGACATAAGGAATTTGTAAGAAAAATGATTTTTGTGAGAAGAAATATTGTTGAAGTGAAGTATTTGAAATTGATGAAGTGAAGTGAAATTTATGAAGTGAAGTGTTGTTGAAGAAGGCAGAGAAGTATTTGTAAGAAAAATGAAGTGAAGTGTTGTTGAAGAAGGCAGAAGAAATACTGCAAAGGATATATATATTATTATTAATTGTTTAGAATTATTATTATTATATTATTATTAGTGTGTGCATGTGTCACGAGTGTTAGTTTAGAATTATTATTATATTATTATTAGTGTGTGCGTGTGTCACGAGTGTTAGTTATTTAGAATTATTATTATTATATTATTATTAGTGTGTGCGTGTGTCACGAGGGTTGTTTAGTATTAGAATTATTATTGTTTTATAATAATATGCAGCATGTCCATCACTTACTATAGTTTCATGTGTTGAATTAGTACTTACGACTTTAAATTACACGTGTACAAGTAACGAAACAATGACTAAAAACAGTTTTTTCTAAGTCTAATAAATGACTTTTTAGCATGTTGAGATCAATTTTTAACATGTTTATTAAATTAAAAAAATTAAAAAAATTAAATGACATTATAGTAGAGTTATAGAACTACAGTTTCAAGTGTTGAATTAGTACTTACGACCTTAAATTACACGTGTACAAGAAACGAAACAATGACTAAAAACAGTTTTTTCTAAGTCTAATAAATGACTTTTTTAGCATGTTGAGATAAATTTTTAACATGTTTATTAAATTTAAAAAATTTAAAAAATTATGACATTATAGTAGAGTTATAGAACTACGGTTTCATGTGTTGAATTAGTACTTACGACCTTAAATTACACGTGTACAAGAAACGAAACAATGACTAAAAACAGTTTTTTCTAAGTCTAATAAATGACTTTTTTAGCATGTTGAGATCAATTTTTGAGGAGAAAAATAGAATATATTCAATTCTACTACTCTCTGTAAAACTGTCGGGGAAATTTGGGCCTTTAAAACTGTCGGTGCAATCTTGGCCTTTAAAATTGTCGGTGCAATCTGGGCCTTTAAAACTGTCGGTGCAATCTTGGCCTTTAGAATTGTCGGTGCAATCTGGGCCTTTAAAACTGTCGGTGCAATCTTGGCCTTTAAAATTGTCGTTGCAATCTTGGCCTTTAAAATTGTCAGTGGAATCTGGGCCTTGAACATGTGTATAAAAATGCATGGTACACCCTAGTAACTCACCAGTTTACCTTCTGCACACCTCTTCTACTCTTCATTCTTCAAACACCTCTTCTACTCCTCCTTCTTCAAACACCTCTTGTCATGGCTCCTGTTTTTATCACAGTCTATTACAATGGACATGTTGATAAAACAACCACAGAAGGTGTTGTCTTTAGATGTGATAACTCGTGCTTAGTCAAACTTCGGTCAAAATTCAAACTAGAGGAGCTAATACAAACAATCGAAAAAAAATTCTCTTCAGGTCATCCAAAGAAGGTGGTTAGACTTATATACCGTTACCCTACAACTCTTGCAGCTGGACATAAATTCTACGAGGAGTTGCATCTATGTTCCAATGATGATGTGGATATGATGTTAGGTGTGTTCAAGGAATGTAAACACCTAGGTCTCTCCACACCTGAAGTGTATGCAGATTTGATGGATGCTCCTTCTTATGAAACCCAAACACAAAATCCACTTTCAGAAAACAACATTTCTTACGAAACCCAAACACCAGCTTCATACCCTCAATTCATTCCATCATCTTTCCAAACCCACTTACCTTATGCTGAAGAAACGCCATATGTAAACACTCAATCCATTCCATCATCTTCAGTAAACCCCATTGACCTAAACATAAGTAACCCTCTAGACACCCAAACTGATACCCCACCTATTAGTATTATTGCAGGTGTTCATAATGAAGAGGTTGGGGAATTTAGTGAGGATGAAGATGATATTCTTGAGCGTCATGACGAGGAGGAACCTATTGTAGGAAACCCACATACGACCGTCTCTTTCCATGACCCTCCACCACACTTTCGCAACATCACACATGACAACATCCAACATCATGATGATGAGTTTGGCCATTCTATGGATAGGAACCGGGAGTGTACCATTGAAGACCCTATCAACCTCCAGAAGAAAATGAGATTCCCAACTAAAGAAATGGCACAACATTTTATCCAAACATACCACCTAAACCAGTGTCTAGACTTCAAAGTCGATTATTCCAATACAGAAAGATGGATGGTTAGTTGTGTGCACGTAAGCTGTCCATGGAAGTGTACAGTGAGGCTCGGCAAAAAATCTCAAGTATGGGAGATTACACAATTACAAGGGCCACACACATGCACATCAGGGATTCTTTCACAAGATCACCGTCAACTCACCGCGAATTTGATGTGTGACAGTATCATTCAACTCGTAAGATCTGATCCGACAATCTCAGTTTCAGTTTTGATTGCACACATAAGGGAAAAGTACACGTACACAAGTACTTACAGGAAGGCGTGGATTGCAAAACAGAAGGCCATCGAGAGGATTTACGGTAATTGGGAAGGGTCATACAACCAGGTAACAAAGTGGCTCCTAGCTTTAAGTTACTACATTCCAGATACTAAGATCGACTTTGAATGGTTACCTTTTATTGAGGCTGGCCAACAAGTTCCTGGTAAGGGTGTCTTCCACCGCATCTTTTGGAGTTTTGGGCCGTGCATCAATGGATTTCATTATTGTAAGCCTGTTGTGTCTGTTGATGGAACATGGTTGTATGGTAGGTACAAAGGAACCCTACTAATGGCAATCGCTCAAGATGGAAGAAGCAACTGCTTCCCAATGGCATATTCCGTTGTCGAGGGTGAGACAACTGATGCATGGTATTTCTTCCTATCTCGTTTAAGAGAGTGGGTCACACCCCAAGATGGTCTCTGTTTGATATCAGATAGACACGAGTCTATCAAAAGTGCGGTTAGACGTCTAAACAGCAATTGGAAGCATGTGTTTTGTATTCGACACATAGCTCAAAACTTCATGAGACATTTCAAAAATGCGACTGCCAGGAAACATGTGATCAACATGGGTGAGAATTTTTTAATATAATAAGTCTTAATATGACCTTCATTTTATATTAAGCCCTTAACCAAGTTAAATTTTGTTGCTTCAGGATACTCCATTAATGAATATAGCACCGAACTGTACAAGAGGAAAGTCCAGAGGGAAGCAGGTGAGGAGGCTGTGGCGTGGGTAGATGATATAGAAAAAGAACAGTGGCTACAATGGTGTGATGGAGGGCACCGTTGGGGCCACATGACAACAAACCTTGCCGAGTGCATCAACAAGGTCTTAAAGGGCCTGCGCAATCTCCCGATATGTTCGTTGGTAGAGTCAACCTATTATAGGTTGACTGAGACTTTTGTCCAAAGGGGGAGGGACGCAGAGGCAATGTTGCATTCTGGTCAAGTTTACTCAGAAAAATTATTGGAACATATCGAAAGAAACAGAGCAGTGTCTAACACACATAGCGTTTCAATTCACAATCGAGCACAAAGTATGTTCAGAGTCGAAGAACTTGTCCGACCTCAAAGCGGTAGACCTGCACAAACATTTAAGGTGGACTTCAGGTTACGCATTTGTGATTGTGGGGAATTTCAGGCGTTGCACTATCCTTGTTCACATGTCATTGCAGCATCTTCAAAAATCCATTATGACCACGTGATCTTTGTGCCTCCACAATACAAACTGGATTATGTTTTCAAAACATACTTTGTGGAGTTTCCAGCATTACCAATTGAGTTGTCCTGGCCAGATTTCAATTGAATTGAATTGCAACATGATCCAAATATGCGGAGAGAAAAAAAGGGTCGCCCAAAGTCTTCTCGTATTCGTACTGAGATGGATCAAACAGAAAGGAGTAATCGCACTAAGAGATGTGGTCTTTGTAGAAATGAGGGGCATAACCGAAACAATTGCCCTAACCGGAATGTAGATGAATGGGATAATTAAGTATTATATTCATACTGAGTTGTTGTAATGTTGTAATCTGGTCTTCAATCAATGTAAACAGTTTTTTAATCAATCAAAATAAATGTGTTTATTTTTTCTATATATATTTATGTTACAAATTTTAAAAATAAATAGCAATTCTTCAATTATTTTACAATTTACATAAATTAGTATTGTTATTAAAATAGAATATGCTGAAGAAAAAAATAACATGTTGGTAGGTATGGAATGGAAATTTGAGACTAATTAATTAAAAAAATGTTAAAGTGTGCATTGTGCAGAGTGCATAGTGCATAGTGCAGAGTGCACTATTACAGTGTGCATTGTGCAGAGTGCACTGTTAAAGTGTGGATTGTGCAGAGTGCATAGGTCTTAATTTCTTTAATGGCCTGGATTTTGCCGACACTATTTGACGGCCTAGATTTTGCCGACACTCTTTAACGGCCTAGATTTTGCCGAAACTAAACCCTAAAATCAATGGTTAAGATCATCCAAAATCAACGGCTTACATACGATCACCCCTATTATAAATACATTCTCACATTACACTCAAATTCACACCAACAGTTTACCCTCAACCTATATTTCTGATTAATCTTCTCTTCTCTGGTTCTTCCCAAACCGCTGAAATGGAATGGCAGTTGTGCCCAACCCAGTACTCAAATGACAAATTCCTAACAGCACTTCATCACAGTGGAACTGTAACCACCGATGAACATGGTGTTGTCTTTCATTGTCCTAATCATATCTTCTGTAGGATGAATAAGGACATCACATTCGCCCAACTCAAAGAGAAGGCTGAGAGGAAGATACGGCCAGAGGGAGGGTGGCGTAAAGACGTGGAGCGTATCCGTTACAGAAAGTACAATTGTGGAGATGACGGGACTTTCCGTTATTCTGTCATGGAGATCCAAAGCGACGACGACGTTCGCGCAATGATGGAAGCTCATGCTAACATTCCAATGGGACGTAGTGTCTTGGAGCTGTATGTGGACACAATACGCACTCCGGAAGAAATCATTCATCTTCTGAGACCACCCCCACCACAACAAGTCATACCGGAAAGAGTCATCAACCACTACTGTACACTTCACTGTCAGGCCACTGTTATGTACAGGGAAGAAGATGGTGTGTATTTTAGTGGTCCAAACACCATTTATTCCAGGCTTAAGAACAACATCACCTTCGCCGAACTGAATGAAAAACTAACGGAAAAGGCGCGGCTGGAGGGTGAGGAGCAAACGATCACTCGTATCGTTTATCGCTGCCCCCGGATCGGCGAAGGTAATCGTATTCGGTGGTGCGTAATGACTATCAAGACTGACAAACACGTTCGACAGATGTTTGAGCAGCATGAGATGTTTCAACCTCATACTCAGAGTCCTATCGAGTTGTGCGTCCAAACCACTATTTCCACCGATGAGATCATCCGTCGGGTTATCCCTCCAGGGGTCCAATGGCCACTACCAAAAAATGTTTGGTGGAAGTAGTTTCGATCATGTTTTCCTCTCGTTTCGTTTTTTATTTTCTATTCTTGTATTTCTGAAAATTTTGTTGTTTATTTCAGTCTTTTTTCAATCATTTTTATAAATTTATTTTAAATTTATTTAGGTATTTATATATTAATTTAGGTATTAATTTATTTAGGTATTTATATATAAATTAATTTTAAAATTATTTAGGTAATTAGTATATAATTGGTATTATTATTAATATTTAATTGTTTTAAAAAAAATCACGTTGAGAAGTCGGTTTGGGGGGGTACCGACTTCTCAACTGAAAAAATCAATTTTTTTTAAAAATCACGTTGAGAAGTCGGTTTGGGGGGTACCGACTTCTCAACTGAAAAAATCGAATTTTTTTAAAAATCACGTTGAGAAGTCGGTTTGGGGGTACCGACTTCTCAACTGAAAAAATCAAATTTTTTTAAAAATCACGTTGAGAAGTCGGTTTGGGGGGGTACCGACTTCTCAACCGAATAAAATGTGTGCTTGATTGATAAATAATAAAAAAAGTGTGTTATTTTAGATTTTTTTTTTTTTTTTTGGGCTGGGACCGTTTTTTTGCCAAAAAAGGGCACACACTTGGCAATATAAAAAGAAGAAACCAGCCTCTCAATTGGTTTTACGCAATAATTAAGAGAGAGCCGCATACAGACATTCACATAAAAAGAGAAGACGCGCACGCAAATCGAGGCAAAGGAATTCTAGTAATTTGAAGCACACAGACGCACAGTATGAGGAAAAAGGCACTGAAAACAGCACTTTGGGAGTTTCTGATACCCATTCTTGATACTGTGAGAGAGCTTTGGAGCAGAATACAGAGATTGAGATCAGAATTTACTCAATCTCCGGGTTATTTTCATATTATGTAATTCATGACTTTTAATTTTATTCTAATGTTCTTGAACACTATGGATAGCTAAATCCTCTTCTAGGGTCTTAAGTGGATCTTGCTTGATTAGAGACCTTTTTATGTTTTAATTTATATTTGAATTCCCAATTTTTATTCCAATTAATATCATCCTATTGTTTTATCACATAATTAGGATTGACAACCCTTTGCATGTTTATAATCAATTAGTTGATTAGCGACCGTATTACTAGTTGATTATGCATAAGCTTTGTCAATTGCTCTATCCCTATCTCGGTTGCGTACCTTGATCTCCTCATTGGCACCTCTGAGACAGTCTTGTACATCAAGAAGTTTTTTTATCACCGATGTTCAATCTTTCTTTATATTCAGTAATGCGCATTTCTTTGAGGGCATTCTTTTGCTGCAGGCTTCTTTTTTCCTGAAGTGCTTTTTCTAGTTTGTCTTGCAGCTCAGCCTTTTCTTGCTCAGATTTGGTCAGAGCAGCTTTGAGATCTTCTACTTCTTCATTAAGGATAGGAATCGGTGCAGGGGCTTCATGACCGACCGAAAGTGCAGGGTGAAAAGGCAGCCCAACATTTTGGACATTGAGTCTGATCCACTGAAGATAATTTTCCCCAGCGTCAATTCCTCTAGGACCCAGTTCACGTCCTTTTTTAACTATTCTGTCCTAAGCTCGACTGAATCTTCTTAGCATATCGAGATCTTTAGAGCCTCTTTCCTCTAGCACAATTTCAAACAGGAATTCTTTTGGAGGTGGATTTGTCATAGGGTAACCAAGTTGCCTCAGAGCAATGGAAGGATTGTAAGTGATGCAACCTTTGGTCCCAATGTGGGGGACATTTGGAAAATCCCCACACTGATAAACAATTTCCCCAATGTCCTGATCTCGAGAATACCAAGAGATATCCCTCCCTTTGAGGCTGGCGATGTATTGAGCCCATTCGGTCTTTCCTTTTACTTCTATGAGGTGATTCCTTTTGAAAATATGAGAATTGAACCAGCGATACAATACAAGCAAACAACATAGAATCAAGCCCGACTTTTTCTTATGGCGTTGGTGGAGAGCATAGTATGTGTCAGCAAGAATAACCGAAGCAGGATTTTGCCCTCAGAGCTTGAAGGCCAGGAAAACATCGATCGCAGTGTAGTCAACAAAGTCCTTGTCATTTGGAAAGAGAACAATTCTGTAGATGAGGAGAGCAAAGACATCCTTGAAGGTAGCCCAATCTTCTTTTTTGGCCAAGAACAAAGCTTTCTTCTCTAAGTATTTTCTAGTCAGACCTTCTACGCCATCTATTTCTACCACTGCTTTAGATAACTCTACTGCCGAAACTTTCAACACCTTAAATAAATTTTCGGGGGAGAGGGTAATGTTCCACGTACCGATAAGGCTCTTTATTTGTTGGAGGGAAACACAGTATATTTTCATATTCTTCCAGTGTCGGAGCTAGCTGATAATCTTGGAAACTGAAACACCGTAACGGTGGATCATAATATTGGCCCAGCACAGTGAGAGCCTCGGCTTGGACTTGGACATTTAGAAGACTGAGGAGGTTCCCGTACTTGACATTGAATGAATCACGGCGCCATGATGGCATTTAATCTCTTAGGTCCCGCAGACTTTTCCAATCTGGTTGCTTGACTTTCAAATGTACGGTTCTTTTTGTTTTTATGTTCTGATCCATTTTTCTTGTCGAAAAACTTTACAATTCCCTGGCGGTCATGGAAATGTATGCAAAATGAGATGCTTTATATATATTTTTTTTATGACATGCGAAAGAAAAACAAGAATGCATGAAACATTTTCTAGGAATAAATTGCAAATATATGACTTTTTCTTTTTTTTGGAAATTTTTTTGAAAGAATAAGTGTATTTGTTTTTTTTTTGACATATGGCAAAAGAAATAGGAAAAAAAAGGTTTTTTTTTTTGAATTTTTTGAAAAAGTGTATTAAGTTTGTTTGAATGCAGGGATACGAGGCTCCTTTGTGTCATAAGAGGATTCCTTTGAGAAATGATCTAAGGCTTTTTCTATTAAGTGGACCTTTCAAGGGTAGCTCTATAGGGTCCTAGAGCCAACGACCCCAGTTAAGAATATTAATCGCAACAATAGGCAAGCTATCAGAAGCGACAACACCCTTAAAAGGGACCAAACTCTAGGTGAGACCTTCGTAACCACCGAGCTGGACGAACATCCAGAAGGCCATTACTACGCGGTCTCGTTCTAACTTAGGTTATGCTCTAGTCCGGGTATAGGACTATTCTCACGTGTGTGCGGAAGTGTGGTAGTGGAGTGTGTGTAGGAGCAAAATGCCAAGTATACCCCCAGGCTGCAAAACAAACAAACACATATACAAAAATAGTCTTCTACCCTAAGGTGTACATATATATCGCATAAATATAATAAGCAACAAAAAATAAAAGACAAAAAGGGAAAGGTAAAAATAAACATTAAATTAAAAACTAATCATACAACTAATTAGACTAGGTTTGACTCTCTAAAATGTCCCTAGTGAAGTCACCAACTGTAGCAACCGAAAAATCCAGGTGAGGATTCCTCGAAGGTTCAAAAATGAAGCCGCTACCAATGTTTAATTATAAGGGCAAACATCTGTAAATCCCTTTTGAAATGGGTAAGGATCCTTGAGACCAGATTAGGGTTCGGGGGTCGGTTATGCATGGGGAAGGTGTTAGCACCCCACGACATCCCTCCTAAAGAAGGTTACCTGCTAATTAGTTGTAGAAAAGAAAGTTAATTTTGAAAACGTTTAATTTACCCTTTTTATTTTGAATAAAAGACTGAATAAAATTTTTAGTTTTTTGTGCTTGACAGGAGTGGGCCCCTGTTCCTACGTATCTCCAGGTGCGATGGAGAAATCAAAGCTACGTAGTTCTTGGTAGAAAAGGTTTGGTTGGTTCGTGTTTTTTATTTAGGGGTCCTGGGACTTTTGATCCGTAACGGTTCATTCGTCCTAGAACGCTGAGTAACCCGATCGTACAATCGACTTAATCCCCTATTTTGAAAAATTTGTATTCTTTGTTTGAGAGAAAGAGTTGTGTTTGTATTTTTATTTTTGAAATTGTTTGTTTCAAATAGGTATTTCAGGGCCTAATCCGTAACGGTTCATTTGCGGCCCTAAAAAGTTGACTAACCCGACTGTACAGTCGACTTAATCCCCTATTTGTTTTTTGGAGAAAATGTATCTATTTTTGTGAGGTTTTTTTTGTAAGAGAAATGCTTTTTGAAAGGAAATAAGTAAAAAACAAAAAAAGGGTATAATGGTAAAAATGCAGCCCAGTTCATTTTTGTGAACTGACCTGTGTTTACAAAAGGCTTGGCAGGGGTTTATATCATTAAAATGAGGGGTGTAATTATCAATCAGAATTAAAATTAAGATGAAGCAAAGTAAATAAATAAATAGAAGGATATATAAAAGGAAACAAATGGGATAAAACCCTAATTCATACCCTTCCACTTTCTCAGCGCCGTTTCAACAAAAAAAATGGGGAGAGAGGGAAACGAAATTTTTGGAGAGAGAGGGAGTGATTTTCGGAGAGAGAAAATCAGAGAGGGAAACAACGACGGTGGTGAGGGTGACGGTGGTCGTGGCTTTTTGGCGATGGTTCTGTGGGGTTTTTCCAGCGGTAGTTCGCGATAAAGTGCAGCGGTTGTGGCGTTTATGGTGGCGGTGACACAGCTTCGGTGGTGGTGTGTTTACGAAGGGGTGGTTGTTGGTGATTTTGATGGTGGTTGTTGGTAGTTTGAGGGGGTTTCTGTGAGATGGTGGAGACGGTGACGGTGAGGTTATATGGTGGCGACCACCATGGACGGCGGCCGGAGGATGGTTTTTTAGTCTCTTTTTACTCCTATCATCTCCTTTTCTCAGTTCTAAGACTTCTCTACTTCTACTGGTCTGCTTCCTATTTCTAAAATTTGGGATTTTTGACCCTAAATCTATTTTTCATACTCCTATTTATCTCGTTATTAAACCGTTTAAACGGCAACTTATTTTTTGCTAAAACACAAAACAAACCTTTGGCCTAGTTCTCCAAATAAACATCTCAGTGGCAGCAAGCAACAACTAGCAACGTTCTGCATTCTGTTTTTTTGTTTTTATATTTTTTGTATTTTTTCCTTTTATAAAGAGCTGATCTTTGTTTTGTATCTATTCTTCATCAATTTTATATTAGTTTTATCTATAGGGTTTGCTCCATGAGAGGGTCGTACCCTATCCCTCTTTCAAAAACAGGATTTGATCTCATATAAAAGAATATTTTGGAAGTTAAAATAACAATATTAATCAATTTAATACAAACAACTATAGTAGAGAATAATGGATTATGACTGTGTAACATGTGATTCATATAGCAGCAAGCACATTATTATTTTAGCTCAGGAGATACCATTTAAGGTTTGTGTTAACTAGGCATATTCTATACCTACAAGGCCACAACGGCATCCATATGCCTTTACATAGTCATAAACGCTTCACATATAAACAAAAAGGTTTTATTAACAACAAAAAGTTGAGTGAGTGCAAAAATGCAACACATGTATGGTTAGAACGAGAAAAATACTTGTAAGAAAATTCTGATTAATCCGGCGGACAAAATTAGGGTATAACACTTACTAACAGAGTCGCCACCGGGGCCGTGGCCGGCTTCAAGCGCTGCTTACAGATGGCCCTTCTTCTCGAGCCTACGCTAGACACTAGCTTTCTCCTGGTTGCTAACAAGGCAGAAGACAGGAAGATTGTCTGCAAAGGCCAGGTGTTGTATGATCCGGCCTCAGCCTCAGCCTCTTCCCCGGCGGAGAATCAAGTCGGCCCTGAGAGTGAAGTTGTTGAAGGGGTAGGGGACCCAGCTGCTGCCAACCCGAATGCTACCGGAGTAGAAGGAGAAAAGAATGTGGAGAATTTGGATTGATTTTGTTCTTTTTGTTTTATAATCTTTGTAGTTGGTCTCGGGCATGTCCGGGGCCAACTCTAATTTGTAAAGTATAGTGGGCGCCATCCCTTTTCCGGCTTTAATTACCATGTCAACTTCTTCAGCTTTAATTTCGCCTGTCTTTCTTTGAGTGCTTATGTTGTTGCATGTTTAATTTATTCTGATCGAATACTGAGTTTAGAAAATAGAAGTCCGACGCCGAGATGAGGTATGCGGAACCCAACGTAGGTATAATCAGTAGATCTCCGTAGTAACTGTAATGATAGAATTTTGATGTGGATGTGACGTAATAATGATCCCATGATAGGTGCAATGATAGTAATCCGGCGTTGAGAAACCGTAGATGGGAAGGCCGCTGCGGGCCCCCCTCTCCAGAATGGCTAAGTGCCAGAGATAGATCGGCCTCGGTCTTCACAGATGGGAAGGCCGGTGTGGGCCCCCCTCTCCAATGATTCCTCCAACGGAGGTCGCTGTGGACGCCCGCCCTTCTACCTCCGATGGAGCGCGAAGCTCGGGGACCAGAGGTTGGCTCACACGGGGCGAAATTGGGATACCTTCGGCCTCTGATGGAGCTCGTCAGCTCGGAGATCAGAGGGAAGGTGGGCTCGCACAGGGCGAAATTGGGAGGAAGTCGCTGTGGACTTCTTAATCTGTACCCTCTGATAGAGCCGGAGCTCGGAGATCAGAGAGCTGTTGAAGCCGATGTGGGCCAGCTGCAAGATAACTAGCTAAGAAAGAAATCCGAAGCCAGACTTAGGAATGCAAAGTAGAGATCTGATCCCTCAGGTAGATGGTAGAGAGTCCGTTGCCAGATGGGCTCAAGCCGTTCGGGATGCGAGCTATGAAAATCCAAGATGAGATGAAGATCCAAGGCGAAGACAAGATTAGACAGACTCAAGCCATTTTAGAGGCGAGTTATGAAATTCTGAGATAAGGCGAAGTCTCGAGACGGAGATCCGAGATCGGAAGGGCTCAAGTCGTTTTTGGAGGCGAGCTGAATTTGCAGATGATGTGAAGCAACAGTTATTGACTTAATGAGTGGAAGTCGGGGCTTACCTTTGGAGGAAGAAGCACATCGGGAAGAATTCGTATAGTACTGGAGATCTGAAGATAGAGAGTTGATGAAGTCCGGAAGCAAGCTGCCTTGCTCCCCAATGAAGTCGCCATTGTTCGGTACCTAGGCTCCTGGTACGGGTGAGCCCGGGGTACAAGATTGGGTAGATGCGCTTCCAAGAGTTGAAGATTGAGCTCGGGATGTCCGAGGTAGCTCACACGTCCACAGCGGGTGGGGGGTACCTGCAAAACACTCTGACGCCCAAGTCAGTAAGAGAGAGAGAGATAAAGAGAAAGAGAATGATGCGAATGAATAAATGTTACTGTGATTGGAGGGCGGAACCTCTATTTA
Organism: Astragalus glycyphyllos; assembly: GCA_963573325.1. NCBI lineage: Eukaryota > Viridiplantae > Streptophyta > Magnoliopsida > Fabales > Fabaceae > Astragalus > Astragalus glycyphyllos. The sequence continues at coordinate 40,866,098 of OY754312.1, forward strand.
TAGGCAAGACGCCGTACCTAGAATGTTGGATGAGGATGTCTGGTTCTTGACCGTTGGATACGGGTACCATGGATTTGAGTACACGCGGAATTACCTGGACTACGGGAATGGGCCAAGCCCAAATCTCTTGAGGTCTGGCCTAGTCCGGAACACACATCATCTCTTAACTTCAACTATATACATTAACTATCAACTATCAATCAACTATACATTAATCAATCAATAAAGTATAAACTATAAGCTAAACATTTAATCAAAACAACAAATACCAAACTACCCTTTTCTAAAACTCACTTTTGATTCCTTACGATGGAATGTTATACATTGTCGAAATTAATTTCTTTTAAATTTTGCCTGCATGAATACCTTAATTTTATAAGTGATTATTTTATTTTTGAGTCAAGATGAGAAAACATTAAGTATTTTTGAAAAAATTATTTTATATATTCTACTTTTGAATTACAATGGGGAAATACTACATGTTTTCGGCCCACAGGGGGTTGAAGAGGGCCTTAGGTTTTAGTGGAGGAGACTTGTGCAGATGTTGAGAGGGAATGAATGGTATGCTGAATGCACAGATTTATAAGATTATGGAGTTTTTCCAAAAAAAGTATCCACCACGTGAATATTCAGCATAACACTCCTTTCTATAAGAAGCTATATAGTGTGGTCTCGATAAACGCACTAAAGCCACGTGTTTCTTCTCTGGGTTTAACTAAAGCCATCCTCCATTTTTTTCCTACCCTACAAGTTACCTCTACCCCTACCCGTTCCTCTTAAGTGTAACCTTTCCAACCCTAGAGAAGTTTTTACCATAATCTTAAGTGTTCGCCCCTTTTGTTTTGAGGAGGATGAGTCTATTCCCCTTTTTTTTTCTGTGCAGGTGTTTGGGGTTAGTTTGGCTTCCTATTCAGAATTGGTCGGAGATGACGATTTCAAATATTCTAGTAGGAGTCAAGCATTTCTGGCCTCATGGCATGAAATTGGAATTGAAGAAGGCTTGTAGATTGAAGTTTTTGATATGGATGACTGTCACTTGGTGTATTTGGTTTCATCGGAACCATATTCTTTTCAGAGGTCAAGTTTTTAATACGTAGGTGGTTGTTAACCATGTTAAGTCGATAACATGGACTTGGTTCATAAGCATAGAAGGTCGCAATTCAACTCTTAAGATCTTTGATTGGTAGGGAAATCCTTTTGTCTGTATGAACTCGATGTAAATGACTTTTATGTCACATTCTTCTTGAGGTACACTTTTTCCTATTTAGGTCTTTTTCCCGTGGGGTTTTGGCCCAGAGAGGTTTTAATGAGGCTCCTTGTTTTTGTAACGGTTGGGGGTGCCTGTTTGCACTCCCTTTAATATAATTTTTGCTTATAAAAAAACTTGTTCTATAAAAATCGATTATTATTAAGTAATTAACCCTACTCAATTCTAAATTTTGATCGGCTTATTTTGTTGACCAGGACCCGTCTTTAAATTCAAAAACTTGACAAACTACACATCAATTTAATACCGGATCTAATTAAGACGGATCGGGTGGTCCAAAATATATTAATTTAACTTTTAAATAATGTTGGTACTACTTAAATTAAATATTTTATATTTGATAATGAATTTTAATAGTTACATTCACTAAAATATATTTAAACCCGATCCGTCTATTTTTTGGTTGTCTATTTTAGTGAATGTAACTATTTAACTGTGATATTTTTTGGTTGTCTATTTTAGTAAATGTAACTTAAATAGACAACCAACACAGTTTATATTTGAACTCAGATTTGTCCGACACAAAAAATAGACAACCAAAACTGTGGTACCCCAAAAGTCAGGGTACCACAGTTAAAATTCATTATCAAATATAAAATATTTAATTTATATTGAGTTGGGATGAATTAAATATATTTTAGTGAATGTAACTATTTAATAGTCGGGTACCACAGTTTTGGTTATCTATTTTTTGTGTGGGACAAATCTGAGTTCAACCAACAAACATTGAGTTGGGATGAATTTACACGTTGGAACCCTAGTTTTAAGTTCTTAAATTGAAAACTAGGGCTGGACAAAATTAATTATCCGCCCGAAAAACCAAGAAAATCGAGGTATATTAGCTGTTACGGGCGGGTTCATTCGGAAGTCGGGTGGGCGGGTGTTAAAAATCGGTTCCAAATAAGTCCAACCCATGCATATCCGAATCCACCCGTAATTAATTCCTCTTCTACTTTCGAGAACAATATTAAACATTTAAACTCAACAACAACTTTCACAAGGCTCGAGATCATCATTACTGGCTTCTGCAACATTCACATCAACCAATATTTTAATTTACTTTATCAAACTTTTAAATATTTTATTATTTTAACTACTTTTCAACTTCAGTTTTATTATTTTATTTTCTTAGAACCTTATCGTAACTTTTAGTCTTCTTCTCCCTACCATCTCATCCTCCATTTATGTTTTTCCTCATCTTTCTCCTCTTCGAACATTATTGTTATTCCTCTTCATTCTTATTTCTTGCTGTTTTCTTCTCCTTCTTCAACCCGTAAAAAACTACTCGTGAAACCCAAAACCGAATAAACTGTCGCTACAAATGGTCGGAAATGGGCTTAGATTTAGTCATTTCGGTTTTCACTGGATCTACAATTTGTAACCCGAAACCGTACGACCTGCCCGTTTGTCCACCCCTATTGAAAACTCACTAGAGTTATCAAAACCATGCAACATCATTGTATTCCCATTAAAAAGGTCTTTCTTTTGACTAAAAAGTCTATGAACCCCTACAGCTAGGACCCTCATATTTTGGCACAACATGCTGAGGAAAAACTCTAGTGTCAGCTAAAGTCTAGGATCTGGCCTCTGGTGTGACTTTACAATGTTAATTTCCTCCACATAATGAGTACGTCTAAATCATTAGGCAAATGCAGCCTTACCATATGCATAATTGCATATAATAAATGAGCAACTGTTTCATTTTCAATACTTCATCCGTTTCAAAATAATGGTCACTTTAGCAAAAAAAATTGTTTCAAAATGAATGTTGCTTTTGATTTCCAATGCAATATTAATTAATTCTTTTCAATTGTACCTTTTATGTATACTATTTCTAAAATACTATTTCTACTTTGCATTAATGATAGTAAAAAAGACACTAATAATTGATAAGAATAATTTGGTAAAATATCTATTCTCTTTCTTCTAATGATTACATTTCTTAATGTGTAAAAACTTTAAACGACAATTATTTTGATACGGAGGGAGTATTATTTTCTCCTCATCATATATAGATCCTAGAACCTAGTTATCATCATATGGAGGAAATGGTAAAAACACCCCGTGACAATCAATGATCGAGTATGAGGAAGGAATAAGAAAAAGGAGACAAGGATGGAGAAGTAGGTGAAATTCAAATTGGAATTAATCCCTCCCCTGCCCCGCACGGCACAATGACATGTTACAAACAAACTCTATCATCTATCAACTAAACTATCACATGAACTATTTGGCATTAAATTTACTCCAACTATAAGAGATAAATCCAACAATTTTCCATCAGCAACAAACAATTTAATAAATAACTTAACTAACCATACATTACAATTGCTATCTATATATCAACAGCCTCTTAGCAGCATAACAAAACAGCATAGGGCATAAATTGTAACACTTGAAACAATTATCAGATTAGCTTTTTTCTCTTTCTTGATCAGTACTGTCCACCTTGGACCACCTGTTAACACGATTACGAGCTACGATAACCTGCATAAAAATGATTTAATCATGTTTAACATGTATAATTATAATGTACTCTCATTTGGAATGTGGTAGATAGAACTTAGAAGCAACATAAATAAGTTAATTACCTGCTCATCCCAATTAGTTTTATAGGTGATTATAGTTAGAACTATAGTTTGAATCAATGTTCCAAACAACATTCCCATCCATATTCCCTACAAAAGTTGAATAAATTGTTGTTCAATTGACAAGGCAGCATAAAAAGGTGCAATTTCAAAACAAGAAGAGTTATTATATAGTTATAGCCTACCTTCACTTGCCAATTGATAACATTACCAAGTACAATTCCAACAGGAATACCTATGATGTAATAACAGCCTATGTTCACATATGCTACAATGCTTTGCCACCCTGCTCCAATAGCCACTCCTGTTCAAAAATCACATCTCTTTCATATTCATTCAAATATATATAACATGACACTTCAAATACTTCCATTTTCTCAAATTGAAGACGTGTCAACTCACAGAGAGGAAATGTTGTCATTAGTACCTGAAAGTACAGGTTGAACACTGTTTAGTAGTATAGAGATTGATAACAAAGGCGACAAATCGCCTACAGCAGCGGCCACTTCTTTATTCGAGGTGAATATATAAGCAAGTCTCTCTCTAAAGAATAAGAAAAATAAAAACAGAATGAATCCAATGGCCAATGATGTGAGCACTGTCACGACAATAGAGAACTTTGCTGCTTTTGCACTTCCTTTTCCTAGCTCATTTGCTACTCTAACACTGCAAAACAAGTAGTAAAAATGAAAATCAATATTCAAGTGTAAAAAACTTATACAACATGTAAATGAAACAAAGCAAAATGCAATGTTGATGACACAAATCCTGATATGATATTAGTACCTTGCAGCAGCCATGAAACCAAGTGATATCATCATTTCCCATCCATTAATGTTGAGACTGTCAATAGTTGAAAGAGAAAAATCCTTTTATACATCACAAGCCAATACAACCAATGACATAATGATTGAAACATAATACAGAAATTTTAATAAAAGGCTGTTAAGGTGTAAAAGGATTACCATATGGATAGAGCATCAATTTCAACCTCTGCATTCTTCATGTTACCTGTCAAAAGAACCAATATTGTGTTGTACCATAGCTCAAGACTGCAAAATATAAACAATTTCAAGTTTGTAAGGCATATATCTATTCACAAACATTCATAAGAAATAATATTAAAGCAATGTAGATAGCCAAAACTTCATTATCTACTCCAGTAAAAAATGAAATCCAAATCAATTTAGCAACTACAAAGCATCGACACAAACACAAAAATCAGACGCACATGACACTGGTTTTTATCTGAAAAATAGAAGTAATTGAAGTGTCAATGTCGGTGTTTGACACGATACATGTCGAACACCGAACACGTCTTCAACCAGAATTGTCAGCTGCAGAGTTTAGCAATCACTGAATTTGCAAAGAAATAATTGATAGAGAGAAAAAAGCTCACCACAACATGGCACCAGCAGAAAGCGAAAGTTTGACAACAGGCCAGAGATCTTTGAAAGCTAAAAATGAGAAACCTTTCCAAGTCTCAGAGCACCAACCACAAGTAACAAAAATAAGTTGACCAATATTGGGAATCCAATAAGCCAAACTAGTTGAAATCATTGCACCAGCAAGACCAAACTTGAATTTCATTGTCAAAAGCCAAGACAAAAATGCATGAATGATTATAGAAAAAGCTGCCAAGAATGCAATGATGGTGTTCTTGCTTTGTGATTGAAGGAATGTTTGACAAGTGAATGAGACAATAAAAGCAAACATAATAGGTATTGACCAAAGAGAAATTGTTCCTGCTACTTCTGCTATGCTTTCTTCTTGGCCTAAGAGTGTCAAAATTGGAGTTGTGAAGATGAATACTGGAAGAAGAACAAGTGCTGTTATGAATAAAACTAGCCATGATCTTTGTAGATATACTCCCATCATGCCATATTCTTTTGCACCGTAAGCTTGTCCACATAGGGTTGATAATGCACTTGCCATTCCCAACTACAATTGCCATTTCACAAACAATTACAATGGATTGTATATATTGTGATTGCATTTTCAATAAGACATCCATACATTTTTCATTGGATAAATTATTCGAATTTGGATTCAGTGGGAAGAGTGTGCAGTCATGCAGAGTCGGTAGAGTCAGAGCCGTCCGATCAAGATCAAACGGTTCAGATTTTAAGAGTATTTTTCAGTTTTTGGTTAATATAAAACTCGAATTTAAATTTTGGACCGTTCGATCTTTGATCTGACGGCTCCATACATACCGAATGTATAGAAAAAGCAGACACCTTTGAGGCCATGACACTGACACCTTGGTTAATGAAGTACAAAATTGCGGTTAAATGAGATACTTGAGTTTGGTTAACGATTGCAACATGATTGAGTAACTTGTTAACCATCTTCTGAACTTCATTAACCAAGATTAATTAACAAAGGTTAATTAACAAGTTGACCATGTAATAAACTTCATTAACCAAGGTTAATTAACAAAGATTAATGGATATATATATTTAGTAGATGAGTATTTGTTTAGAAGGCAACTTGGTTAGGAAACGTGCAAAACTTCTTGAAAAGTAGTGATTGAAAACGTGCAAAAGGTGCAACCTTTACATTATTTTCATTGTATTCTTTGAAGAATCTATGTTTCTCTAACAACCCTCTTTTAATTAATCTATAGAATCACTACTATAACACAAAAAGATTTATCCTTTAAACAAAACAAAACAAAAGTTTCGAAAAATCTAAACTTTATTTGATGAAACAGAGTAAACAGCCTATATAATATTCCTTTGATGCATAAAACCAAACATCTTCCTTTCAAGGCGACACAACAAACAGAAAAAGCTTTAAAATTTAAATAAAAAAGGGAAATGAGAGAAACTTACGAGAATGCCATTAGCAAATCGAATGAGAACAGTGAAAACAAGAGCAAAAGCAGCGAGTTGTTTAGAACCAATATGACCAACAAAAGCTTGACTAATAACTTGAATACCAAAAGTTGAGAATCTAGTGAATATTGCAGGTGCTGCTACAACCCACATCAGTTCACTTTCTTTCCACACTCTTTTCCATAGTGATAACCCTTCTTCTTCTTCTTCTTCTTCTTCTTCTTCTTGTACTGATTTTGTGAGTAGTTTTTGCTTTAGATCTCCTCCTCCCTCCATTTTTGGTATGAGAGGCTGCTTTTTTCTATGGCGCTGTTTGGAGTTTTGTAGTTGGAAAGAATCAGCAACGCATAAAAAGGGAAAAGAAGAGTGTATTTATAGAGTGGAATGGTTATGTTATGGTTATTATAAAGTATAAATAAACGTCATGCATTTGATGTAGTATTTTGTCTAGTAGTAGGAGTTGGTGGTAGTCATGCTCATGCAGTTCAAAGAACGAGTCTTTTGCAACAATATGATATATATTTGAGAAGGGATGGCAAATACTGGAGGAGTCTCAAGCTATCACATTTTAGTTTATGTATTTTAGATTATCTATTTTGATGTAATATTATTTTATATATTGTGATTACTCTAGCTTATGTATTTTGATACAATTAATCATATTTTTGTGTATTTTGATGTAATCAACGATATGACATTTTACTAAAAGGGCCAACGGTGTCAATGTTAGGTAACTCAAACGGCCTATTTGTTACAAAAAAAACTTAAAGGGCCAACGGTGTCAATGTTAGGTAACTCAAACGGCCTATTTGTTACAAAAAAAACTTAAAGGGCCAACTTCTTACAAATAAATAACTTAAAGGTCGTCTGGTATAATTTTCTCAAATTGTAAAGGTTTATCTTTGGATCATTTTTAAAGGGTCTTTATATTAGATGCATGAATAAACAATTATTTTAGTTTCTGAATGTGTGTGGTGTTGTCGTTATAGTTGATGAATATATCGAAATTGTTAATACATCTATAAGTGTTTCTTTAGTAAGTCAATTTAGTCTTCAAATGTGTTTTTTCTTAGTCACTTTGGTCATCATGTGTGATTTTTTCTAGTTAATTTAGTCCCTAAAATTATTAGCATGCATAAATAAAATCTTTTTTTAAGCAAAAGAAAGGATATGGAGTTTCGTAAAATCGATCAAAAAGGAAGAGCATTTATCGACATGTTGCCAATTTTAATGCATTCGAGAACTATAAGAGCATCCTCAATGGAGAAACCCAAATTGAGTACTTAAATGAGTCTCATTTGTACATATCACACTTTTATAATTTTTAATAGTAAAATATATATAAGAACTCTATCTCTCCAACCCAAAACCCCAACAAATTCTACTAAATTGGTCCCACTAACATTTTATCATTTTACATTTTAACAATAGTTTAATGAAAAGTAAATGTGTGGTCCATACATCAAAGGGGGGAGAGAGTCTCTTATTTAAGAGTTTTATCTCAATAGGTACTCATTTTTCAATCTCCACAATTGGGTACCTACTAGATTCCAACTATTAAGAAATAAGAACCCCCCATTGTAGATGCTCTAATGACATTGTCTTATTATTCAAAGACTAAAATGACTATTTATCTTTATTTAATATACAGACTCATTCATAATTTATTAAAAAAATATTATTTTTTTGTAAAAAATATATTAATTTCACACGAATCTCATAAATCAAAAACAAACTTAAAATTGTAGTTTCAACTCATTTATTTCATAAATTGGTTAACAATTGAGTCTAGTCTCGAACCATTTCAAATTACTTCAGTTCATTGTTTGGTGTGAAATAAGGGCTGGGTTGGAATGTTTTTTACTTTGACCAACTCAACTTTTTTACACGTTACAGTATAGTATTCATTTCCTAGTCTGTGACTCTGTGTGATGTAGAAGTTTTGTTTCTTATATTTTGCCAACATGTAGTACTACTACTACATACATTCCATATTCCCTAGCTTTTTAGGCAAACAAAATTGTCCCACTTTTTCTGATAGGCAAAAATTATTCAATATTACTTGATGTTTTATGATACCAATAAAACGTTATTTCCCTTCTACACCCTTAAAGTATTGATGTAGTTTTTTTTTTTCAAAATTTAATTATTAGGAGAAAGATAAAACAACAAGGAACATATTAGGAGAGTGTTCGGTACCGGAGTACGGAGTTGAGGCACCCGACAACGGATAAGGTCTGATCTCGGGGCTCAATTGCTTGAATGCTTCAAATAAGGCAGATCCTTGTGAACGAGTGCTGGACTTAGCTGGTAGAAGCTGGGGATAGATCCTGAGCCGTTAGGCACGTTTGGAAAACGGACTCGGTCGTCCTGAGATACGGAAGTGGGCCAGGCCCAAGCCAGGGAGAGGTTTGGCCCAGTCCAGAACAGGGAGTAAGAAATAATTATCATTAATTCTTGATCATTAATTGTTTTTCTTAGTCTCTATGCCTCAATTTTAAACGTTAAATAAAATGGGACAGAGGTAGTACTCCCTTCGTCCCATTTTGTTTGTTATTTTAACAAAATTGTTTCACATTTTTAATGAATTACTTAATATTTGTTTCACTCCTGTCCCTATTTATTTTGATTTTTGAGAATTTTATACGTTCAATAAAAAACTCATGTTCATCTAAATACATAGATGAGATGTTAAAAATAAATTATAATACTTTTTATAAAATTTAAACTACTACTATTCTGTTGCAAAATATAAGTAAAAATTGGTCAACACAAATTGATCTGGTCTAAATTTTGAACTAGATATATCAACTTTTGTTGACAAATTTTTACTTATATTCTATAACAAAGAGAGTAGTAATTAATTTTCCTAAATTTCCCAAAACATTAAATTGGAAAAAAATTGTGTTTGTTGGGGAGGAGTGAATGCGACAATGCATCTTTTTTCTTAAAGAAAAAGAAAAAAAGAAAAAGAAGAGCATGTGTGGTTAGTTATTGTGGCTGGCTGCATATTCATAATTAATGTCTTGCCAGTTGAGTTGATGTCAGGAATGACGATGTTTTTGACAACTCAGTCTCCACTTAACTTTTCATTGGCTGCTTTAATGCCTTCATTATTATCTTTCCCATCCATAATAACAGTAGTGGACATTTTTTTTTTGGTTACAATCGGTTTTCTCCATCATTAATATATGTCAAGGAACTTGATTGGCCATAAGTATCCGATTTTGTCGATAAGTGTGTTTTTCCCCTTTTAATACAATTTTTACTACACCCAAAATTCAAACCCAAAACTTTAGAACGGGATCCAAGTCCAGTTATCACTTGGATCAATCCTTGTCCGTAGAGCCGTGGACTTATTTGCTATAAGGAATGGCGGGTTACGTGGATCATTCAACTACCAATTCTTTTTTAGCTACCCGACTACCCATAGTAAGCAAAGAACAATATGCCATTCATCTCTCTCCTTGGCCAATTTTTCAAAATTCATTCTTTTTTTTTGGTATCGGACCCTCGCGATCGATTCACGCAGTGTCCCAACGCTGTCAACGAATGACTAATTTGTGCTCGCTACTTGGGGCTCTTAACCATTTCGCTGGCCAACTCCCAATTTGACGTGGCGGAAATCGAATCCGGGAGCAAACCGGATCGAGCGGTACCATTTTAAAATTCATTCATAATATTAAATTGAGTGGTACCATTTTATGCAAGATATATAATAAAACGTGGCTCCAAAGGCTATCTTTTGTCATATTCTAGCTTATAACAAATTTGACTAATGGATAATGATGAAAAAATTAAATGTGTTTGACAAATAGTAGCGGTTAGCGTTTTTGCGATGATTTATAGTGTTTTTTGAAACATCACTTTAAGTAGCATTTAAACTTATAACTTATAACGTCTTATCTTTTAATCATTTTTACCCTTATTAATTTTAGAATATTCCTTCTCAGTCCTTAGTAAGAGATGTTATAAGCTAGTTAAAAAACACTATAAACCAGCCACGTCAAACACCTATAATGAACTTATCTGCTATAAGCTAGCAGACTAGTTTTGCCCAAGTGTAAGCATCATTGCCTAAGTAGCGATTTCGGTGGTTTCTATGCTAATATATATGTATTAATGTATGTCAAATGGTGTATGGCATATCAGTGTTGACATTTCTTCTGATATGTTAAATTATGTCACACTCAAGGTGAGCCAATAGATCCATGCAATGTTGAATGATAGGTCCAATGGGTGCTCTCATAAGCTTCCCCATAATGCAACCACCACCACAACAACATCAGTCATAACAACTGGCTGAGGCATCTCATCCTTAGATAGACACCATCTTACTCCAATAGTTTCTGCAAGAATTGGATCTAGATCAACATTTTCAAGCCTGCATGCACCAAAAAATAGACCACCTAGCTGGTTTCTACCTGTCATTCTCCACCCAGTTTTGCCATTAGCAAAACACACAACATCAATCATAACTGAGTAGCCCAAATGGCTTCTGAGAATTGCTTGGACAATAATGTTTTGGGCCTGGTTGGATGGAGCTCGAGGATTGGGAGCATTAAAATCAGAGACATGGGCCATAGCAGACTCTGCAATATGAATTGGATTGGGCTTTTAATTCTTGAATACAAGCTGGTTTTTGGTTTTGAAAATTTCAAAAACTAAAACCGGTTTCAATTTTGAGTTTTAAAATTCAATTGAGATTTGAATTTCAGTTTTGAAATGATTTTCTGTTTTTTATACCACATTTTTTACCTTGCCTCACTATTGAGTCACCCAATATAAAATATACATTGACACAAAAGAATAATTTAAAATACAAAAGAATAATTAAGTCACCAAAAAATAATAATGGAACCGCAATAAATTTTGAAAAAAATAAATATTGACATAATTTTTTTAATAAAATTATAAAAACAATAAAAAGAATAATTATAAATTGTAGGAGCAACCACAATAACAACAACAAAAATAATAATTATATTGAGCAAAAAGTTCTCAATAGTAAATTGTAAAACCATAACGTTTTAAATAATATAAAATGTCATAATAGTTAATGATCTCTATAATAACTATAGTGTTACATTAGTTGCATTCCATAAGTGTTGAGCTAAATAATCTCGAAATTTTGTCATTCGTCGAGTATCTGCTGCTGTCACTATTGGTGGCACATGTTGCTCCGTTCCATTGTTACCATCCAAGTCTTCAACTTCTAATTCAACATTTTAAGTAGAGGATCACCTCGCGTCTCATTTTAATAAAATTATGAATAACACAACATGCAAGTGGTATATATTTTTTCCTTTTTAAGGCATATGTCAACATTGCTTTGAGAGGGAACAAGGAATATAGGAGAGGGAAGAAGAAAGGACATACCTTGGTGTGGAGCAGCTTGGAAGAAGAGCACATGGAAGAGCGAGAACGAGAGGTGAGCGAGAACGGTAGGTGAGCATGGAGCTTTCTAAAATTGAAACGTTAAACGTAAAACCTAGTTTTGCGGTTTTGAGATTTAGCCACACACTGTTTCAAAATAAAGTAAAAACCCAACTTAGCCCCAGTTACCCATACAAGTCTTTTTTTTGAAATTTAACTTTTAAAACAAAAAATCAAAAACTGGCAACTACCCCGAACATGCCCTAAGTCTTTGATGAATCTTGAACCCTACATAGTGTGAATTACTTCGAAAAAGTTCACGAAACTCGTGCCAATAGATTCACAAAATAGTTCGCTACAAAAGCCCTAGAATATCAAATTTTTATTTCATGTAAATCATTGTTTGAAATATCATATTAATGAAAATGTAAACTACCCAGAAAGGTTCATCAAATAGAACATAATATTAATCCATTTTTAGTAAATCATAAAACCACGATTGGTTGCAATCAACTAGTATGCATTTTCCCTCTTGTTGTCTAAACATTTAAACAAGAGGAGAGAGAAGTTAAGTTAGCCGCAGTCCAAGAAAAATAATTCTGAAGAGAGAGTGAAGTACCAAAGTATCTACCTATAAAGAAAGGGTCCCCTAGCAGAGGGTTTCAGTTTCTTTGAAAAAAGAAGAAAAGGTGTTTTCTGTCTTTATTGGAGGAACCTCTAGTTATTACATTTATCCATTTGTATATTACAAATATCCAGTGGGTCACTGTTTTATTCCGTTGTGTTATGTCCCAAACCAGCTTCATTTCCCTTGCTTTCTTCTAGGGTTTCTTGGTGCTTGGCTGCGTGAAATCCACAGATTGGTCTTCCTTTCTTTCTTTTGAAACAGAGATTGCTTCTATCTCTTTCATTGCTATGGCTGATCCATCTCAAATGGAGATACCTGAAGATGAAATAGAACCAGTTACTGAGAAACTTATTCCTGCAACAAAAAGCAACATTGAGTATTCGTTAAGAGCAGTTGTAGGAAAAATCATCTCTGATAGAGTCTTAAACAAGAAAGCGGTGAGAAATATAATGTTTAAGACTTGGGATGCTTATAAAGGAATGTATATTACTGATATGGGTGATAATAAGTTCTTATTCACCTTCCCTACGATTCATAATGCTGAAGAAGTGTTGGGAAAAGCACCATGGTTTGTTATAAACCAAGTTATTAGCCTTCAGCGGTGGAAAGAAGGTATTGCTTTTGAAGATATTAACTTTGATGAGGTTCCTTTCTGGTTACAGATCCATGGTCTACATAGAAATGATGTGAACCCTGTAAATGCTTCTATTTCACTAAACAAAGTTGGTAGGGTTTTGGAGGTTGATGATCCCTTAAAAGCTGGCACGGCTACTACCCATTATCTGCGAACAAGAGTTGCTGTCAATGTGATGAAGCCTCTGTGGTCTGGGTGTTGGCTCCAGAAGTCAGCTACTGAGAGAACTTGGGTGCATTTTAAGTATGAAAGGCTTCAAGGGGTATGCTATAAATGTGGCCTATTTGGTCATGAACAGAAAAATTGCTTTAGGAATCTTGTTATGGCAGCTTATAACAAAGAAATCCCTAAATATGGCCCATTCCTCAACGCCTCCAAACCTAGACTATTTCAAAGATTCCCTTTTGGCTCTGGGAAGGGAGCAGGTCATCCACTCATGGATCTAATGAAGGAGCTGCTAACACACATTCTGGACATGACACTCCTGCTGACGATGTTCCTATGCCTGAAGAGGAACCTGTGACTGAAGATTCTACTCCTGAGGAGAATGCTATTGTGTCTACCATTGTTGAAACCCCTGGTGGAGCTAGAGTGATCACTAGATTCCCGTGTAAGAAGTATAAACTTCTTGAAAGAACAACACCACCTTGATATTTTGTTGAATTTCCTCCTGAGGAAGAGGAAGCAAGCTCACAATCTGTCAATAGTATTCCTAATATGGTGGAGGAGGCTCTCAGTGATAAGTTTGCTGGTGACTTAAGCTTGAAATGTGGAAGAGAGAAACAGACTCTTTCGATATCTAATGGGGAAGAAATGGAGAATATTCAAGATGGAGTTAAGAGAGCAAGGCTTATTGCTGTCATTGATGGTCACATTATCACAGAATCTGTTGTTTTGGCTGAGGAGGCGGGCCTACCCATGCCCCCAATGCCCAAATGACTTATATAAGTTGGAATTGTCGTGGCTTGGCGGCGGCCACGACAAACAGGGAGCTGTATGATCTTGTTCATGATCATAAGCCGACCATTTTATTCCTTACGGAGAGCAGAACCCATAAGGAGAGAGTTAACAATGTAAAAAGAAGATTCAGATTTCAGAATTGGTTTTGTGTGGAAGCTAATGGAACTTGAGGGGGTTTGGCTCTATTTTGGAGTGACTACTATGAACTGCAAGTGATGTCTTCTTGTATGAATTTCATCCATGTTGGTGCTAGGAAAAGAATATCAGGTATTTTGTTTGAAATCACATTTGTGTATGGAAATCCAGTCACTGTTGATAGGAGAACTCTGTGGCCTAAGTTACTTGCTCTGAAACCCCTCCATAATGGCCCATGGTGTTGCTTAGGTGACTTCAATGAGATGCTTCATCAAATGGAGAAGGATGGAATTAGGCCTATTGATCAAAGTAGAATGGATAGGTTTAGGGAATTTCTAAATGACTCTGAGCTCATGGATATGGAACTTCAAGGTTGTAAGTTTACCTGGCTTAGTAACCCAAGGGATGGTTTTGTGACTAGAGAAAGAATAGACCGTGTGCTTGCTAGCTGGTCTTGGAGACAGCTTTTCCCTCATGCTATGGCTCTAGCGCTCCCTATTGTCAATTCTGACCATGCTCCAATTGTGTTAAAGCCGAGACCCCCTTTTCTCAGTGGCAAGTCCTTTAAGTATGAAGCAATGTGGGAAGATCATGAAGATATTAGAAAGGTTGTTGTGGAGGGGTGGAGGAGTAATAAGGAAGATTCTTGGGGTTGCTGGAATGAAAAAATCAAGACATGCAGAAACAAGTTAACTACATGGCAGAAGGCTACATTCAAAAATGCAGCAAAGGAGATCCATAAGCTCAAAGGCCAAATTCAGCAATGTATTAATCTACCAGCAGGTCAGGTTGATTGGAATCTGGTGAACTCTCTTAGGAAAGACATTGACAGTATGTGGAAGCAAGAGGAACAGTATTGGGGGCAGAGATCAAGGGTGAAGTGGCTCAATTTTGGGGATAAAAACACTAAATTCTTCCATGCTTCCACCGTGCAAAGAAGAGACAGGAACAAGCTCATGAGGATCAAAGGTTTAGATGGCTCTTGGCTTGAAGGGCAGGCAGAGGTTACTAATGATGATGCTATTATTTTCTCTAAAGATGTGCCTGAGGATCTCTACAAAATTGTTTCCATTCTCAACAATTTCACTAATGCATCTAGGCAAAAAATCAACACTGCTAAATCAGGAATTATTTGTGGCTCAAGGATCAATAGCTCTCTCAGAGGTAGGCTGACTAATATCACTTCTATCCCAATTTGGGAGAGAATTTTGGCAATTACTTGGGGATTCCAACTGATTGGGGTAGGTCAAAAATTAAGAGCCTTAAATAGGTCAAAGATAGGGTTCTAGCCAGAATGGAGGGGTGGAAAGGGTCTTTGTTAAACCAGGCAGGGAAAAAAGTTATGATAAAGGCTGTCATCCAAGCTATTCCAAGCTATGCGATGTCAATCTTAAATCTGCCTAAAACTTTTTGTGCTGATCTCACAGCAGCTGTGGCTAGATTTTGGTGGGCTAAATCATGAAGACATCGTGGAATTCATTGGAAAAGTGTGAGACTCATTTGTTCTCCCAAATCTCAAGGAGGGTTGGGGTTCAAGTATTTTACCAAAATGAACATTTCTTACCAGTCAAAGCAGGCTTGGAGAATCATCCATGATCCTCAGGCTTACTGGGCAACTACTTTGAAGAGCATCTACTTCTCCAAGACTTATGTGCTAAGGTGTTCTATGCCTTGTGGTTTATGTGGAAATCAAGGAACGAGGTGGTGTTTAATGCTAAGAAGCCTAATCCTATGTCTGTGGTTCTTCAAACACAGAGTCATGTAAGTGAATTTCTTCACTCGACAACAAAAGAATATAACACTATGATGAACTAGGCTCCAGTAAGAAGAGCTTGCCTCTGACACCCCCCACCCAATCATTACAAAATCAACTCAGATGCTGCCTACAGCCAGAGAACTAGAAAAGGAGCAATTGGTATTATTATTAGGGATGAGAGAGGTACTTGTATCTCTGCTTTTGCTAAGCCAATTTCAGCGTCTTCCCCTTTGATGGCTGAAGCCCTAGGTCTTCGGGAAGCTATGGTGCTTGCGAACAATCTCTTCCTTCCCTTTGTGATCTTTGAGTCTGATAACTTGAGCCTCATAGAAACAAGCAGAGGGAATTTGATTAGGGATGAGATCAAGAATATTATTACTGATATTACTCATTTGAAATCTCAATTTCAACGCTGTGGGTTTACCTGGACGGCGAGGGAATGTAATGGGGTCGCTCACTGCATCGCATCCATGGCGGAGGGTGGTGAGCTCTGTGGCAATTGGTTCGTGAATCCCCTTGATCGTCTTTGAAGATCCATCGTGGTTGATGCCCAAAATCTCAGAAGAGCTGCTTCGAATCCAAATGCCGAGTAGATCTGCATAATTGAAATAAGTTGTGGCAATGGAGGTGGGTAGGAATTGAAGATGGTTGTTGTGTGTTGGTGAAGGATGTTACTCATTCTGACTCCATTGCTGAATTAGGGTTGAAAACCCTTGCCTTGTTTTTTTCCTATTTTGGCTGTGTTCCATTTCTGGAAGTGTTTTAGTGGGGTGGTCCTGGGTCATGTAGTAGTGGTGCCCCGTTAGGCCTATGGCTTGCTTTGTCTTTTCGTTTTATTTCGTTGTGGGCTGGGGTTGGACCCACGCTATTTGTGTATTTGGATGGTGCAGTTGGTTTTGCTATGTACACCTCTGCCAAGTTCTATGTTGTAATGGTTTAGGCCTTGCCTAATTAACCAAATCATGTAACTTTGACAAAAAAAAAGAGGAGAGAGAAGTTTCTGTTTACATTTTTTTCATTTTTCTACTTCCAAATAGTTAAGAAAAAGTTATACTATTTAGTATTTGCTACTCTGTTTTGTTTGTGACACTTTCTTCCTTGTATTTTCTTATCCATGATTCCCTTGTTTTCAAAACCAAAACCTCTTTAGCTAGATATGCTTGGTCTACTGTTCGATTTGTCGTTTGTTTACACTATTTCGAGCAATCTCAACCTAAAACATCAATATGTAAATTTAAGTTACTACATTAAAAATGAAGATTAATTTCATTATGGTACACCATCATTAACTCAATTACCTGTTTGTCCCAATCAGTTTTCAATATAATGATGATAAGTATTACTCCCTCCGTTCCTGATCTTTGGTATTTTTG
Organism: Astragalus glycyphyllos; assembly: GCA_963573325.1. Classification (NCBI taxonomy): domain Eukaryota; kingdom Viridiplantae; phylum Streptophyta; class Magnoliopsida; order Fabales; family Fabaceae; genus Astragalus; species Astragalus glycyphyllos. The sequence goes on from OY754312.1 coordinate 40,883,652, forward strand.
GGAGGTTTCACACAGATTAAGAAACCATAAATTTGCATTACCTAAAGACTAAAGTACCCCTTTGTAGCATTAACACCCAATTTGTACATTTATTTTTTTGGAAATATTGTGATTATTGAAAAGAGAAAATTAGCTGCTAATAACTTGGAAAGAGAAATAAAGCTGCGCAGCTTTTATTCAACTGAATTGGAACCATTGTTATTCATTTATGTGCATTATGGTGATGTCACGTGAGAAGTGAATTGGAACCATTGCAACTAAAAAAATTTCCTCAACTGGATTGGAACCATTGTTAAACTCTTCATGATCCCGTATGTATTTCCCTCAAAAAAATTCCCATTATTCCCACCAAAAACACACACTTCTTTGCCTGAAATATTTTCTCACTCAAATGAAATTTTTAAACCTCCAAAACTTGCTTATAAAAATGAAGAGTTGCGTTCCATCATATCCATGTGAACGGTGGTAGTGCATAATGGTTTCTGGATGATAATGGATAATGGTCAAATGGATTCAACGATCGAGTAGAAGAATTTTGGTAAGTGGAGTGAAGTAATATGGACGGAGGGAGTGATTTAATATGGATGGAGTGAATTAATACCCACTCTCTTGGTAATGTAAATGAATGCTATTGAGATAATTAAATTTAAATTTGGAGCAAAAGGGTAAATCTGGAAAGCTAAGGTAAATTGTACATTGGTATGTTAAAAGTACCATTGTTTTGGAATAAAAAAAAGAGGCCAAAAGTACCAAAGATCAGGAACGGAGGGAGTACGGTTTGTACAAATACTCCGAATAACATTCCAATCCAAACACCCTGTAAAAGTAACACAGATTTAGCACTAGTTTCGTTTTAAAACATAATAGGAAAATACACTTGTCATTGACAAATTATTGTGTAAAGTTTTATCAAGTAATATTTACAAACTTTGCTGATTTAAAAGTAAAGTAAATTTTTTATATAAAATTTGTGTTTGTAAAATATTTTCCTTTGAGAAATATCAATAACATATATTCTCTAAGTTACTCTGTATTCTTCCAACATAAAATAAACTCGTATTGCTTGTTTATTTCAGATTTTGGCTCTTAAAACTGCATTTTTTCTTCGCGATTGAGAAAAATCACAAAGGTCCAACTTTCAAATTCCTCTGTTTTAGTGAATTTATACACTAAATTTTCCTTTTTGCAGTTAATAAATCCCGAGTTCTATTAAATATGCGGATCATATTCTCTATGTAGTAGATTTATTATACAACCCACATAAATTTCATTAAACAATAAATACTTTATTGAAATGAAAAAAATTGAGATTAAGTTGTTAATATTTCTCAATTCAATTTTGTTTTTACTCATCAGTTCAAAGTTGAGTAAAATAAATTTTTCATGCAAATAGTTAATTAATTACCTTAATTTGTAAATGGAAAATTTTACCAAGTACCACTCCAACAGGAATACCAATAAGGTAATAGCTACCGATATTTACGTATGCAACGACGCTTTGCCAGCCAGCTCCAACAGAAACGCCTAATAAAGTAGTTGTGTCTAGCCTCATGGTCATCAGAAGCAATCAGCTTCTTGGATGAAAGAAGTGTTTTTCTAAAAAATGTTCTAAGAAGTAATGGACGAGGGGTGGTGTACGGTGACTAGGAAGCGCAGGAGAACTAAAGTTGTAACAAGTGAAAGATGTCAAAAGATGGACATAGCAGGCACAGTGGTTGGAAGATCAAGTGTTAATCAAGTGTTAAGGTGGCTACATATTTCTTCACTCAGTTTCCGGGGAGCCATGGTGCAAAAGAGATGTTAAGGATTTTCTCATTGTATGGAAGAGCGATGGAGGTCGTGATACCTCCTAAGCGAGACAGATTTGGGCAGAGATTCGGTTTCGTCAGATTTTTGGAGGTCAAGGAACCGGAATTCTTTGCAACAAAGTTGGACAACATTATCATTGGAGCAACAAAGATGCATGTCAACATTCCAAAGTTCTCAAGGGAAGCTGAAAGAACAAGAGGGACACTACAACATTTAGACCCTACGGCAACGCCTAAAATTGCAACGCCAAAAAAAACCGTTGCCGTAGCTAACAATGACAATGATTTTTTGAACTCGTTGCTTATTCTTTTTTTTTTTTTTTTTATATTTTTATTGGCAACGGCTGAAAACCGTTCCCATAAAGTCTACGGCAACGGTTTTTTGTTTAAGCTTTAGCCAATGGTTGATAAACGTTGCCATAGGGATAATTATTAAAAAACCAAAAAAAATTAGGCGCTAAATAGTAGCGCGTTTTCTACTTCCCAAATTTTTTGGTGCAAAACCCAAAAATTTTCAACCCAAAAATAAACTCAAACAAAATAAATCGAAAACACTCAGAACCAAAAACACTGAGAACGCAAAAACACTTCGTTTCTCTCTCAGTTCTCATCCCTCTTCTCCCTCAAGCTCGTCCCTCAGTTCTCATCTCTCGTCTCCCTCAAGCTCGTTTCTCTCTCTCTCTCCCCCTCTCAACGGTTGCAGGTTCTTTTCTCTCTCTCTCCCTCCTGGTTTTCCTCCCTCGGGTTTGTCCCTCTTCAGGTTCGATTTTGTTATTTGCTCTTTTATAAATTTAGGGTTTTGTTTTTTTGGGTTTTGTTTACATCTATCTTCATCAATTTAGGGTTTTGTTTACATCTATCTTCTTTATCTTCAATTTAGGGTTTTGTTCTTTTGGGTTTGGGGGTTTTTGGCTCTCAGCAACCAACACATCCTGTTCTTCAAAATCTTTGTTCTTGTGGTGAACGTTGTCATGAATGTGTATTCTCTTATGGTGAAGGTTGTTATGAATGTTATTCTGAATGTTTCTGCACTGTAGAGATGTTGAAGGCTGTTCTCGTATTGTGTCTTGAGCTTGCTGCAATTGTGGGGTCTTCTTTCTTTAATTATTTCTGAATCTTTTCATTCTTTTTATCTGCTGATTTTTTATATATTTGGCAGCATATGTAAAAAGAATTTCATCATCTCATGCTTGTTTCTATTTATGTTATAGAATGAAAAGAACTTCTCATCTCATGCAGCATTTTGTTTCATTGATTAATTTATTCATTAACCTTGATATTTGTTTTTCTTTTCAGGTGGGTTTTGTGTATCTTTTTAATCATAGATTTTTAATCATAGATTTTTTAAACTAGTAATGTGTTCTCTGTGCTGGCTTCAAAACATATTTTGCTACGTCATTTATTTATTAATAGTCATTAATCATTAGTAAATAGAAAAGCTATAAGTTATTTCTTAACAGTCATTTATTTCCTAACAGTTATTTTTATTTTTGCTCTCTATACTTAAAGCATGATGAGAGCCAAACCCTTAATTCTCCATTCAAGTTACAAACTACAAAGAGTGTAGGAAAATGGACAAGGACAATGATTTTGATCTTGAACAACTTAAAGCTAAATCAAGTATGGAGTTGCTTCAAAAGTATAAAATCAAGGTGGAAAATGAGAAAGATTCAAAAAGAAGAAATGGAAGCAATTCAAATCAAGGAAAAAATCAGCATATTGGAAGCACTCAGTAGCAACCTATTTGCCTCGTAAGAAGTTATTTCCATGTTTTCTAATCTATTGGAAGCATTCTAACTTAAGAAGAAAGCACAGAACATGATAGTTTTTAAGATTTACAATGAATGCATGAATCTGTCCTATATGACATAGTTAATATATAGTAATGTATGGAACATTCTATTTACAATGAATCTGTCCTCTATAAAGTATGAATGTTTGAATCTGTCCTGAATGTTTGAATCTTTCCTATTTTCCAGTCCCAAACAATAGGCATTGATGAAGAAAGGATCCAAAAGGGTCTTGGTAAATCCACAAATAGGACTCAATCATTGACTATCGGAGGAGTTCCGATCCTAGTAAGAGGATCAACGGGGTCAATAGAAGCTCAAAACAAAAGGCAAGAGCAAATGAAATCTTCCTTGAACATTAAAGCAACAACCCAAGCAATAAAGACCACTCAAGTTTCTCACCAAAAAGACATTGCTAAATCCACAAGTAGGGCCCAATCATCGACCAATGAAGGAGTTTCAATCCAAGTAACAAGGTCCAAAAAAATGCAAGAAAAAATGCTAGATGCTATGAAGCCTTCATTGAACAATAGAGCTGCCACTAATATTGTTCAATCTGAACTCCCTATGAAGAGGCAGCTAAGGTCTACTGCTGGTGGAAATCAAAGTCAAGAAACAATGCTAGATGCTATGAAGCCTTCATTGAACAATAGAGCTGCCACTAATAATGTTCACTCTGAACTCCCTATGAAGAGGCAGGTAAGGTCTACCGCTGGTGGAAATCAAAGTCAAGGAACAACGATTGAAGAACAATCCTTGAAAAAAAAAAGTACATCCCAAAGTGTCCATCAATGTCAATTGGTGAATTTATTGAAAAAAATCAGCAACCACACCAAGTGGAGGAATCAGAAGAAGAAAGTGATCAAGAACAAGCAATTGAGGGGGATATCAACTATGGAAGTGAGGAAGTTGGGGAATTTAATGAAAATACAAGTAAAGGTATATCAATTTCTGTATTGACTCGTATTTTTTCTAATGGCTGTGTAGGTATCTTTTTACTCTTATTTTTACTAATTTCTGTATTGACTCGTTTGTGTTTTAATTAGGGGAAGCATCTAAAAGAACTCGAGGGAAAACATTATGTGTGAAAATTCATACACGTTCAGCTAATGATAGAGAAGAGATTATCTTGAATGAACTAGGACAACCCATTGGGCCAAATGCAAGCATACTTTCCCAATTCAGTAACTTTTTGGGAACCATTGCAAGGAGTTCAGATTTTTGTCCTCTTATTTACACCAATTGGAAGGCTGTACCGGATAAAGATAAGAATATATGGGCTTATGTCAATGTAATATAACTTATCTAGTTCTATTTGTATGTCCAGTTTACTTTAATAAATTAGAGCTTTCTAATTAAGCTTCTTTTTTGTAGGAAAAATACAATGTACCTGAGAAAGGAAAGAAGGTCGTGTATACTATTATAGATGAGGCATGGAGGCGATATAAGTGTATTATTAGAAAGAAGCATTTTACCAAATATACAACCTTGCGTGAGCGGTTGAAAAATCGTCCTGATGACATACCGGAGGAACACTTTAAAGCATTGATGGTATATTGGAGCCTTTCGCTCGTTCAAGTAAGAAATAGTGATATTTCTGTTTTTCCTTACATTTATTTCTCAAATTTACTAAATTGCAATGTCCATCCATTACTTAGGAAACATGCCAGCTAAATGCTCAAAATATAGCTCAACAAAAATGCAGACATCGAGTTGGTCCTGTAAGCTTTGCTCGCATAAGGGAGACAATGGTAAATAAATAATTCAGATTTTCATGTTTTCTCCTAGTAAATCAATAATTCAACTTATTTCATGTTTCCTCCTAGTAAATCAAAAATTCAGATTTTGACTTGTTTCTACTTTCTACACGTGGTTCTGTTTTAGACCTTACCTTTACTACTGTGTTAATGAGCTTATTATCTTGGTAGTGTGCAAGTAGTGAGGATGGAGAGCCTCCTACTCAAGTTGAGTTGTTCATCGAAACACGCCAAAGTAAGAAAGGAAAGCAATCAAACGAAGAAACAAATGATACAATTGTAAGTTTTATTTAATGAATTTATCATTTCAAATATAATAATGTATATCTTTAACTGTGATCGCTTTTTAAATATGCTAGACAAAACTTCAAAACTTGGTGAGTTCTGGGCAATCTTCTTCAAAAGCTTTTCAAAATGTGCTTGGTAAAGAAAAACCGGGGAGACAGCGCCTCCATGGAAGAGCGGTAACAGCTACTATGTTGAAGAGAAATGAAGAAGTTGCAGAAATGAAGAGAGCACATGCAAATGAGGTAGAACAACTAAGAGAAGAACATACCAATAAGATGAATGAACTTGAAGAGAAAGTACAAGAGAAACTACAAGAGAATGAGAAAGCGATGGAGAACAAGTTTCAGCTTCTAGTAAGGACCGTATTAGATCAAAATAACTCAGGGTTGAATTTGGAGGCTCTGGCAGCTTTGTTTTCAGCTCCGCCCGATGCTACTAGTGCTCCACGTTCTTCAACATCAACACATGCCCCGGAAGCTCATAGAGTAAGAGTCACTTTATTGGTATCTCTTTTGTTTGTCTTTAAACTTTGATTGCTAAGTTTGTCTTTCTGGGAAAGTGTTGGGTCTAAAAATACATATTGTGGTCTGATGTTGAAATCTGCATACTTTGATATTGACATCTCACTAGCTGTTAGATGAGGAGAATAATGATGTTAGATGTGGAGAAAATCTGTTATAGTTTTTAGGACGTGTCCTGTTTCACTATTGAGTAATGTGATAAGTTGTTTAATTACAGAGTTGATTGATAACAGAGTTGATTGATAACAGAGTTGTATTTTACCTAACTCCCATAATCCTATTAGCTTGTGGTTGTGGTTGTGGTTTACTATATGTGCTTGTGGTTTTCTATAACTCCCATAATCCTATTAACAGACTTTAGTTGATTGATAACAGAGTTGTATTTTACCTAACTATATATAGTGGTAGTTGAACTGAGCAATTCAATGTTTGATTGTTTTTGTATTGAAAAAAATGGTTGATTGTTTTTGTATTTAAAAAAATGGTTGAGAAACATCCTGGCAATTATGAGTACTTCTGCCATATGCTATAGTTAGTATTACTTTTTTTCATTAAACAAGGATTATGTCTACCCCAAATTATATCCTTTTCTTTTACAGCACTCATGTCATAATACACCAAAATTTAACCTCAACGATATTATCCTCTGCTTCAGTCAAAAAATAATGCAATCATACAATCAATAAACTAGAACAGGTGAGTTAAGATCGGATATTGTATATTGCATTAATCGAATTTTGTTACTTTTGTAGGAAAATGATGAAGGTATAGATCTTGGTCTTGATGGCTTGGATGATGAAGAGTTTGAAGACATGTGTTGAAGACTTGACAAGTTTTATTTTGGAAATGGAACATATTGCAATATAACTTTTGCAATGTTTTTTTGTACTTATTGAAGTAACAAATTATGTTGTTTAAGATACATTAATTATGAAGCAATATAACTTTTGCAATATAGATACATTATGTCTGTTAAATTGTTACATTTTAGGATACATTAATTAGGTACAACTTTAATTTTTCACCGGAAATGTAATGATTAAGAAGCTTGGATGATGAATATCGTTTATTGCGTTTGTCAGTAATAGCAACGTTTTTTAAACCGTTGTTAGTAAAATAAACAGGGAACGGTTTTTCCGTGTTGCCAATGACAGCAATGGTTATCCAGTGTTGCCATTAATGGCAACGGTTTCTACGTGTTGCCATAACTGGCAACGATTTCGAAGGGTCGCCAAAACTGGAGACGGTTTTCAACCGTTGCCATAACGAGGAAACAAAAACCGTTGCGTTTCATCTGGAAGTGGCAACGGTTTTCAATTTTCGTTGCCTTTGGTGACAAATAACCGTTGCCTATATCAAAGGCAACGCCGGCAGGAACAACGGTTTGAAAACGTTGCCATAGGGTCTTGGCAACGGTTTTTGGGCTTTATGGAACGCTTTTCGGACGTTGCCATAGGGTCTAAATGTTGTAGTGGGAAAGGCTTAGCAAAGGTTGACATGGAGGATAAAAAAGGAAAGAAGATCTTTGAGGAGAGGATATCCCCTGAAGTTGTGCATGAAGATCACAAGAGAGCCACAAGGAATGGGTCTCAAAGGAGAGATGCTCAACGGAAAGACTACTCCTATGCAGCAGCAGGCAATAGAACAACAATATCCCAAAGTCACAGAGGTGGGGGCAGAAGAATAAGAAAGCCAAAGGAAGCACATCGTGGTTTATTGTGCTGTGACGTTAGTGAAGAGGAGATGCAGAGATTCAGGAAAATGTATGTCAGATACGTTAACCAACCGGGAACGTCCTATAGAATCCAAGATTGGTTCAGTATGCGAGGTGTGTTCACGGTCAAGGCTACCCCTTTAGGTGCAAACCAAGTCCTGTTGGAGGAAGTTGAAGAAGGAGCGCTTGAGGATCTTGTCTGGGATGGGAGAGATTGGCTATACGAATGGTTTGATGATTTATGGAAATGGCAACCTTTCGTGTCGGATAATGAACGATTGGTGTGGGTAAGGTGTCACAGAATTCCCCCTCATGCTTGGGGTGAGGGCATATGCAAGTTGATGGCAAATACAATGGGCTCGTTTGTGGACGTTGATGAAGATACAAGGAAAAGAACATATCTAGATATTGCAAGAATTCTGATCAGAACTAGGTACTTCGGGGCAATCAACAGGGCTTTCCATGTAACCATCAATGGTGATGTTTTCCCAATCAAAATGATGGAAGAATGGTGTGGACCTCTAAGAGGGTCTGTAATTCAAAGAACAGTTCCGTCTTTGGATGGTTATTCTGATGACTCCGAGAGTGAGTTTGAAACAGGTCCTAATCTTTTCTCGCCGGATGATGCGGCGGAGATGGAGGATGAGGCGGAGGAAAACGAAGAGTTGCAGTGCAATAACGGGGCAGTTTTTTCGGTTGCAAAGGAGGTTGGAGATAGTGCACATTCAGAGCATGAGGCGGCAGAATTGCAAGATGCGAGGTTGGCATTACATGATTCAAAAAATGACAATCATGACTTGGGGGCGGCTGATGTGAGAGTTACGAGGTTAGAGAAGCAGAATAATCTGAATTGCCATGATGAAGTGGGGTCAGTTGAAAACATGTGTGTTCAGGAAGTCCAAGAGGCAGGAGGGGATAAGGGAAATGAAACTTTTGTACTCCAGGAGTACGATAGCAACAAAGGGGTGCAAAAAGTAAATGAGATGCTCAATGGGCTAAGTATTGGACCTGGTGGAAGTGTTAACCTTGACGGTGATGGATTAAAATTTCATAACGGGCCTATTGTACAAATTAATGGGCCTTGTTACAGCGAAAGTCACGACCCAGTGATTCAGCCCAGTCCTCTTGACCTGGAAGCATCTCAACCCGATTCTAGCAGGGTTCCAACTGGGTTGGGTCGCAGTAAACGGGTCAAATCAAAGAGTAAATCAAAACGTAAAGTTTCTAAAGACTCATCCATGGCAATCGGTGTAATTCGCAAATTTTCCTCAGCTCTTCCTTCTTCGATTCAATCATCATCAGGGTCTTCTAAGATGCAAGTCCCAAAACCCCATAGATCCTCTTCTTCAATAGCGCAACATGCTTCCAGGCGGTCAAATGACGAGTCCAACGACGCTCAGGGTAGCGAGGGCAAAGTGGTAGGGGGCGATTCCATTGGTGATTCTGATATCCAACGGTGCAATGAAAGAGCGCGGGTGGATCATCAGGTGTCTATTGCAAAAAAGGTATGGTCTTTTGCTAAATCTCAATTGGGGGTAGAGGGCTCTGAAGAAGACGCTAGTTATGTGAACAGAATTAGAGAAATGGAAAACCGTGATCAAGAGGCTAAGGTTCAGAGGGAGCTTAAAAAATGTGCTCAATGAAGATTGTAACATTTAATCTGAGGGGGTGGGGGACGTCGGAAAAGCGTAGGAGAGTGCGTGATTTCCTTAGCAAAGGTGATTTCGATTGTGTGTTTCTCCAGGAAACCAAACGTAGTTCTCTCTCTGATAGGTCAATAGTGGGTGTGTGGAGAAATGGAAACTGTGATTGGGCTGTGAAACATGCTGATGGGTTGTCAGGGGGCTTGCTGTGTATTTGGAAAGAGGGCTTGTTTGAGGTCCAATTTTCCTTCTCTGGGGATAGTTTCTTGGGGGTATGTGTGAAACAAAATGATAATCTAACTTACTTGGTGAATGTGTACTCTCCATGCAATATTGAAGGAAAAAGGAAATTGTGGGAAGACCTATTGAATGCAAAGAATAGTATGCAAGGTGGGGAGTGGTGCTTGTGTGGAGATTTCAATGCAGTGGTTTCAAGAAGGGAACAAAGGGGATCCACAACGTCCTCAAGTAGCACAGAGAGAAGGGAGTTCCTCCAATTCATTGATGCTATGGAGGTAGTTGATCCACCGGTGCTTGGGAAACAGTTCACATGGTTTAGTCCGAATGGACAGAGTATGAGTAGATTGGACAGAATTCTACTGAGTGAAAATTTGTTGCATCAATGGAAAGTGTCGACACAATGGATAGGGATGAGAGACATCTCCGATCATTGTCCGGTTTGGTTAATTGGAGCAGTCACAGATTGGGGTCCAAAACCGTTTAAGTTCAATAATTGTTGGCTGGAACATGAGGGATTCAAACAATTTGTAGAAGAGTGCTGGAATTCGAATCAGATCAATGGTTTAGGCTCTTATATAGTCAAAGAAAAGCTAAAAAAGTTGAAAGAAAAGCTCAAATGGTGGAATAGGGAGGTGTTTGGAATTATGGATCTAAATATAGAAGAAACGATCAAAAGTTGAATCAGATTGAGGACTTAGCAGCAAATGGTGGGAGTGTAAATACAGGTCGAATTAAATCTATTACAACAGATCTTTGGCAGCAACTGAAAAAGAAGGAAAGTCTTTTAGCCCAAAAATCAAGAGCGAAATGGATAGTGGAGGGCTATTCAAACACTAAATTCTTTCATATGTGTATAAAGAGCAACCGAAGGCGTAATCAGATCACAAAATTGAAGAAGGGGGCAGAATGGATAGATGATGTATTGGGAGTGAAGACGATGACAAAGGAGTTTTTTGAAGAAAGGTACAAAGAAGAGGATAAGAAAAGGCCAACTCTGGGTGGTGTACAATTCAGCAACATAACTGAAGCGGATAATCTTTTTTTAATATCCCCAATTACGGTGGAAGAAGTAAGGGAAGCAGTGATGGAGAGTGATGGAAACAAAAGCCCCAGGTCAGATGGTTTTAATCTTAACTTCTACAAGAGTCATTGGAGCCTTGTTGAAAAGGAAGTGATGGAATTTATTGGTGAATTCTGTGAGAGGGGAACAATGCCGAAAGCCATTAGTGCCTCTTTCATAGCGTTGATTCCTAAAATTGCAAATCCCCAAGAGTTGAATGAATACCGACCTATCTCACTAATCGGAAGCCTCTATAAAATATTAGCAAAAACACTTGCAGCAAGGTTCAAAAGGGTGTTGGGAAGTGTTATCTCAGAGGGACAAAATGCTTTTCTTCCTGGAAGATACATTCTTGATGGAGTCGTGGTTGTTAACGAGGTGCTGGATTATGCTAAGAGATCGAGGAAAAGATGTCTGGCGCTAAAAGTTGATTTTGAAAAGGCGTACGATACGGTAAGCTGGTCTTTTATCGATTATATGCTTATGAGGCTTGGTTTCAATCATGTATGGAGGAAATGGATGAGAGGATGCTATATGGCGAGCTCTATTTCAATTTTAGTTAATGGAAGCCCGACCAGTTAATTTACAGCCTCCCGGGGCCTAAAACAAGGAGATCCTCTCGCCCCCTTTCTTTTTATATTAGTGGCTGAAGGCCTGGCAGGTTTGACTCGAAAGGCAGTGGAGAATAATTGCTTCAGGGGCTTCTCTATCAATGAAAATTTGACAATCTCAATCCTTCAATTCGCGGATGATACAATGATTTTCAGTGAAGGTACGGAGGCAGATTTATGGTGCATCAAGGCTGTCCTGAGAAGTTTCGAGATGGTATCCGGGTTGAAGATCAACTATGTGAAAAGTAACGTCATGGGAATTAACATTGAGGAAAGAGTCCTAAGAGGGGCATCAATATTCTTATACCTGCACACAGGTTACGAAAATCTTCGCTATGATGGCATGACATTGTTCAGCTCGGGTCTGGTTATTTACAGGATCAGCTATGGTTTAGACAATTAACAAGACTGCAGGTTGGTTGTGGGGATAAGGCAAAGTTCTGGACTGAACCTTGGTGTGGACCTGATGTATTTGCTTCTCTATTTCCCTCATTATTTTCGGTCAGCACAGCTAAGAGTGCACCTATCAGTCAGTTTGGTAAATTTATAGATGGAAAATGGTTTTGAAGTTGGGAATGGTTTCAAAGCTCATCTGTTGAAGAAGCTGCAGAATTGGAAGAAATGAAATTAATACTTGGTGATATACAATTAAATGTTGGAAAAGAAGATAAATGGGTTTGGTTGATAAACACTAATAAAAACTTTACTGTGAAAACTTGTTATGGCTGGTTGGTGGATATTGTTGCAGGTCCCCTTGAATTGGAGAATGAAGATATTATGATTACTTGTTCAAAAATGTGGAAAAGCGACGTCCCCTCAAAGACGAGAGCACTAGCATGGAGAATTCTTATCAACAAACTGCCAACGAGAGATGCTTTAGCTCGCAGAGGTGTGGTGGTATCAGATCATGACAGAAATTGTGCTTGCTGTCTCGAAGAGGAAGAAAGCGTCCAACACCTATTCTTCAACTGTAGCAGAACCCAAGAGGTGTGGAAAGTCATTCTGAACTGGACAAGCATGAACATGTATCAGACGCAAGGTCCCAGCCAACATTTTCATCAATTCGGCCAACAGCTCAGGGGTCTTAAGCTGAAGAAGGTGAAGCATTTGGTATGGATAGCGACGGTGTGGGCAATTTGGAGCGCGCGAAATAAAATTCTCTTTGAAGGAACTGTGATGAATGTAAATTCCATTGTAAATCATATCAAATACGTATCTTGGGGGTGGTTTATATCTAGGAAGGGTAGGGGGTCGAAGCTAAATTATGATGATTGGCTGAAATGCCCTCTCGATTGCTTATTGACATTGTAATTAGGGGTACTCTTTTTTCTCTTTGGGTCTTTTTCCCAAATAGTTTTGGCCCTTGGAGGTTTTAATGAGGCCCCACCCACCCCTTGTAAGGGCGAGAGCGCCCCTTGTGCTCCGCAGTTCCAATATTATTGCTTATCAAAAAAAAAGAAACGCCTAATCATAATATAACATTATTAGTCATGAAGCTTTAATCTCACATAAAAATGTATATTCTTTTTCAAAGCTGTGAGCTGAAGAAAGTATCTTAAATACCTAGAGTTTGTGCCTAAGCTACACATGTTGCACACTGTAGTGTTTGGATACAACTTCAGTATTTCTGTGATTTTGAACTTTCTGTATGTCCAAAATTTTAAGATTTGTTTTTCTGGAAACCATACATAATTGCTATACTTTAGGCACTGGGTTTAAGAGATTTGGGTAAGTATGATGGGAGAATTTCTGGGTGCAAGTCGAGTCAAAAATCGGGGACTGATATGGGTATAGGTTCGGTGTTTTGCTCGTAGCGACTCCAGTAGGACTCCTTTTTGAATAATTTTTGTCTCATTGTAAACTAGACTCAATTTTCTTCAGTTGAACTTAAATTTTGGGTCATTTGATTGAGTCTTGGTATTTTAAAATGTGTCTCAAGTTGGGACACAAAAGCTGTCCCGTTTTAGAACACGTTAGTTTGTTTTGTAAAACTGTACTAAATGACTTATAATTTGGAAAAGGAAAGATAGTTTTCAGAAACTAGACATCATAAGCTTTCTCATGAGTGGTCATTTGTAATTTTTCGTTATCGATTGTTATGTCAAATGTTTCCTGGAAATCTAGGTAAAGTTGCTGTCATGTTTTTGGACCCCTATGTCTTATTTTGAAAAACTGTACTTTTTGGCTATGAAAACAAATAAATAAAAATTATATCCCGAAACTAGACACTCTAAGGTTTCAGATGAATATTTGTTTTCTTAATTTCGATATCGTTTGCTATGTTAAAGAAATTGTTGAAGTTTACGTATTACTTCTGAAAATTTTCTGCACCTAGAATGTCTATGGAAATGTTTGAATGACTATGTCTTGGCCATAGTTTCTCCATGATTATGAATGATATGATTAGAAATGATATGAGTTCATGATAGGTGACCATATATGATGCTTGAATTTGATAGCTGAATGGTCGGTGGTTCGAAATGTCGAGTATCGAGTGAGAATCCTCTTAAAGTACTTCCAAAGTGGATTATGAGTTTATGATAAAACAAGTGATTAGAAATTGTTAAAACTTGAACAAATTTTGAGGACAAAATTTTTCAAGTTGGGGTGTATTGTAACATCCCCCAATTTGAAAAATATTCCATTATTGACATTAGCAAGTGTTCTTTTCTATTAATACCTTATAATGGTGATTAATGATTCAATTGACCTTTAATTGATTGGTTTTAATTCATGTAATTGAGTGCCTTGTGATTATTGTGTGATTAAAATTGAGTAATTGATGAATTCTTAGAATAGGATTTCATTTGGTAGTATAAGGAGTAATTAGAGGGGTGTAAATAACCCAAGGGCAAACTAGTCATTCTCTTTATTAAGTTACCTTCAGCTCAAAAACACACACAAACACCCATACCACACACACATTCTCAAAAATCAGAATTTGAGAGTAGAGAGAGAGAGAGGACAACCCGAGAGAGAGGAGAAAAGAGAGGAAGAGAAAAATTCTCCAAAAATCTTCTCAACTTGATCAAACTACTCAAATCAGTACTTCTTTCTCCTTCTTATTCGAATTCCTCTTCATTGTAAAGTTAGAAACAGCCCCATTTCAACCACTTCATCCATTTCTTCTTCATCTTCACTTCTTGACATTTAGTTGCATGTTGATGAAGATGGGTCTAGGAGCCAAATAAGGGTTTGCATGTCAGTTATTGAAGTAGATTAGCAAGTTTTGGGAACCATATTGCATCTAGGAGCTGTTTGGAGAGTTGTAGCAGCTCCATTTCGTGGTTCATGGTGAAGGGAGTGGAAGATAACAACTTATAGCAAAATCTGCATCAAACCCGGTTTAGCAGTCTCTGGTAATTTCGATGAATCTCACTCCACAGACCTTAGTTGAAGTTAGTTTTTGCTTCTTTAGAAACTACACACAAAATGCTTCAAGATAGGCACAAGAACCACTTGATTTGAATGAATATTGAGGGAGAAAAATAAATTACAAGTTTCAGTTTTGTAACAGTAACGTTTTCGAACTAGTCTCCGTATTTTAGCCGTAACTCCCTGAATACTCATTGTATTAGTGTTGGAACTGAACCATAGTAAAATAGACAAAATTTTATACACAATAGGCACTGTTTTGGATGGTTTTGGATAATATTTGAATAAGTTATGCTCATTCCAAAACTGCTTACAGATGCTGTCCAAAAATAATCCGGTTTGGGTACAGCTTGATCGCGTCTTCCGTTGTTCGAATTGTTCGTCGCTCCGGGTGAGTGAACTCACCACGAATTTGTGTTCTATATGATTGCATGTGTGTTAATGTTGTGGTGTGATATTCGGTTCAAAAATAAATCGTGTTATTTTTCGAAATTCAAAACTTTACGGTTTTTCGGGTGTTTTTGCTTATACGAAAATTCTGATTATATGTGCATGTGAGATTGAGTTGATTGTAGATGTAAATTGCTTGAATTGGTTGTTAGTACATCTGTTTGTGTGGTGGAAATGGTTTGGGCAAGTATTGGAACGAACGGAATAGCCAATTTCGCGAAAACGGGACAAATTTTCAAAGTTGTCAAATGTGCATGATCGGGCCCAAACTTCTGTCCCCATTTTTAAAAATCACCTTAGGCTACTCCTTTTGATTCCAAATCTTTGCTAATCCATTCCTAAATACTTCCTAAGGTTTATTGACTTGAAATACCATGAATTTGAATTATGTTTATGTACGGTGGATGATAACTTGTCAATTGAATTCGTTAATTGAATTATGTGTTGATTGGAATGTCGTATAAACGAGTGGGAACCCATAAATGGTTTTAAATGGATTTTCTGAACATGTGTAATATTGTTCAGTGATTAATAATGTATTAACGGGGTGACGACTCCGAGTTAATTAGCATACTTGGTGGAGGGAAGTCATGAGCCTGGAAGCCAAGACCCCCGCATTATCCCTCATTGGTATGTTGGATTGGGGTTTCCGTGATCTCGTGAGATTTCGTTTCACGGATTGTGCTAAGCCAAAGAAAATGATTTATTAATATAACCGAATTGGAGTTTCTCAGATTAATGGGAGCTCCCGCATTATTCGGAATGGAAAGATAATGAATCTTAAAAGGAACGAATGAGAGGAACCGTAAGGGGTCTCGGAGTCACTCATTGAGATTTGTAATCTCATTGTTTATTGTTGATTGTTTTTCAGATCCACAGGTAAAGTCTAAGGATTGTTCAGGAAGTTCAGGACCCTAGCTGCTTGGGGATATCATGTTGAGGAAGTTCACGGGTCATGATGGGTACTCGGTATTAGATATCGGGTTATGACTGAGTTTAAGTTTAGGATTAATACACTTGGATTAGTGAGTTTTTGTAATGACTGGAATAATATGAATCTTTGTGGATTTGTTTATGTATCAAAATATAAAGTTTTAACGAAAATTGATAATTCCAGTTGTTCATAATTGATTTATCAATTATGAAATTTTGGAATCCGTAGAAGTGCATCTCTGAATGGCTAAAGGTAATATCTCGAATTTGTTTTTTGTCGACTACAAATTTGGGATGTTATAGTTGCACTCGAATTGAAGGATTGAGAGTTCTGGCTTCGTGAATTTGATCCATTTGTACGGTATGAAGTCATTGATGGAAGAATTGGGGTTCTGGTTCGTTTAGGGTTTCAGATTGGGAATTGGGGGTTTAAATGGAGAAGAAGACATTTTTGGGTATTTATTTAAATGTTAAATAAAATTAATATCCAAGTCAGCAACTTAACTAACACCTAAGCAATGTTAACGCCACCTCAACGTTTTTGGTACGTAAGTTCAGAAAAAGGTTAACGGTGTCAACGTTAGGTAACTTAAAGGTCTTGTTTGTTACAAAAAAAACTTAAAGGTCCTACATGTTACAAATAAATAAGTTAAAGGTCATCTGCTGTAATTTTGCTTAAAATTAAAAGTTAGACCTAACTTATAAATATTAACAACACCAACAAGACCTAGTCCCAGGAATGTAGCTCAGTTGACGAGCTAAGGGACATGAAGGAGTTGCAAGAAGGAGGTCCAGGGTTCAAACCCCGGAAACTAACATTCCCCCACCCCTACTAACATTTGCTTATAAAAAAAAACACCAACAAGAACTAAAAGTGAAGATAAAGAAATAGAACGAAGAAAACAGAATTAAGAAAGAAAGAAAGAAACAACAACAAGAATATAATGTAAAATTACCTGAGAGTACTGGTTGGACACTGTTCAACAACATGGAGATTGATAGCAAAGGTGAAAGATTCCCAACTTCTTTAGTCACCTCCCTATCTGGAGTGAAAATGTAAGCAAGTTTTTCCCTCAGAAATAGAAACACTAAAAATAACACAAACCCAATAGAAAATGATGTGAGGATTGTTATCAGAAAGGAGAATTCACTCCCTCTTCCAAGCTCGTTTGACACCCGAACACTGTAACAAAACAAAAGTATGTAACTCATCGTTCCGTTACTTTGTGAAGGTAATAATATCAATATCATGTTAAGTATTTTTTTAGTATAAAACGGGTGTCCTTTGCGCGCAACTGTAAAGACTAATCCCTCAAACCGGGTAGGACTACAATGGGCGGCAAAGTTTTTTCTTTTTTTTTTGACAATAATAGGTGGCAAAGCTGTCTCTCAAGAGATTTAACACTGCTACATGCCCAATGCTAAATTCGAATCGAAGATATTGATTAAGTTAGAAAAAACCCTTACCATCTCTTCCAAGTGCTCTTGGGGTAATCTCCTGGTAAGTATAATATTTAGAATATTATCTAGGCTGCAAATATCACCATAATCCATTACTCTCTGCAAAAAAAAAAACTTGTAAAACAAACATTGTAAATATTGAGTGTGTCGCTTGGGGTCTTAGGGAAAGGAAGTGCAAACACTCAGGGAAAGGAAGTGCAAACACTCAAAGATCTACAATCCTGTAATGAGGGGAGATTGGTCATCAACAATGGTGTGTCGCTTTGGGGTCTTAGGTTTATTGGGCACGCTCTCCCCTTCCAGAACCATTGAGCCTTTGGGTGGTTGAGTTTTCTTTGCTTGAACAATAGAGAAGAAGAAGAGCTTTAACAACATAAATAAATAAGAACTCGTTTAATATCACAAGTAAAGTGTTGGTTGAGTGGTAATTCCCGTTTTGTGTGAACTAGAGGTTGTGGGTTCAAGTCATTCCTTAGCCATTTTCAAGATTTATTTTGATTTAACAACACTGCTACGTGGTAGCCATCTACTGGTTGCTAATGTGGCGGTGATGACATGGCATTCTGTTAGCCACGTCAGCTTTTTTGGATGGAGAGTTAATCGAGGGGGTAACTAGAAACACTTAGGCTATGTTTGGGAGGGGAAGGGAATGGAGGACATATTTTTCAAATCTAAATTGTGGAAGCTATAGAATGTCTCTAAACATAAATCAAATGTGATTGAAAGTGTTATATTGATATCTATAAACTTGTTCTTTAAATTTTTTAAAATATCTAATACATATTAAAATATAGACAAATCTTTTTCAAGTCATCCCCTCCCATCCCCTCGCAAAACCCCCTCCCAAACATACCCTTAATATTTGCAATGTTTGTTTTAAAAGTTTTTTTTTTTTGCAGGGGAGTAAATGGATTATAGTGATATTTGCAAGTGGGTAAATGCTATTTAGACCTATTATCTAATCTTAAATTATTTGTCACTTTAAGATATCAAGCGAGGTTTATTGTTTTCCAATAATACACTTATATATTGGTATTTCAATTACGTATATATTGATTTATATTTTTACCTGATTCCTATTTTAATAAGAGTATTTTAGTCAAAATATTTTAGTTTATCTTAGTTAGAAATAGACATAACTAATTATTTTTTAAAGTTTGTATTATTTTAAATTACACTATAATAAACTGGACATTAAAGTTTAGCCTATCATTTTTTCTTGAAAATTACTCTTACTATTCCTTATTATTCGTTGATTTTTAAAAAGAAGATTTTTATTTATTATTTTGATAATTAAGTTTAAATTAATTATGTGTATCTTAATTATATCTTTAATTGTTTACTATAAAGAGAAATAAGTTTTTTACAAATCGGGTATCTTATATGTACAATTGCAGAGACTAATCCCACGAGCTGGATATGACCACAATGGGAGGCAAAACTCTCCCTCAAGAGATTTAGCACGACTGCATTTGTTAAGACTGAATTTTAACCTAAAATCTTAGTTACGTTGGAAAAGATACAAATCATCTAATCCAAGTGCTATTGGGTCGAGAGAAATAAGCTTAATAGGCAATAGTCAAGACTATTAATTATATGGACAACACTAATAAATTTATCAAAAACAACAAAATTTATTATTTTCTTAATTTGTGAAAAAGATTTTAAACAAAATAACAATGAAGTACCTAGCTGCAGCAAAGAAACCAAGGGCTATCATCATTTCCCACCCATTGATATTGAGGCTGCAAAAATACAATTTTGATTAAATCAATAGATTTTTTTTTCAATATGAAGATGCAGAAGCAAGTTGGTATGAAATTTAGAAGTAGAATCCCGCAAATTTCCTAGGATTGGTCTCGGAAATTTAGAAATGGACCACTCCCAAGAAGGTAGCTCAGTTGGTGAGTTAAGGAGCATGAAGGAGTTGCAAAATGCAAGAAGGAAGTCTTGGATTCAAACCCTGGAAACTAACATTCCCCCACCCCCACTAACATTTGCCTATAAAAAAATTTAGAAGTAAAATCAGAAGTAGAAAAGCGATTTATTATTATTATTATTACCATATAGCCAGTGCATTAATAGACACCTCAGCATTTTCCATACTCCCTGCTAGAAGAATCAAAACTGTCTTGTACCAAACCTGAAGACTGTAAAACGAACCATAGTTTTATGTTAGTCATATACCTCTTTTTATTACAACATTATATATTTTAAGTCTTTTGTTTCCAGCAATACAAAAGTAGTGATACAACTGCAGTATAAGAAGACCAAAAAATATATAGCTAATTATACAACACTTAATATTATTAGTAAGAAAAGATGACATTTGACCAAGATGGGATTCTCACCTACTTTGGCAATAGAACTAGTGTGTATTTGGTTTGACTATAGAGTTTATTAGGATTGATTTTGTCAAATGTCTAACGTGATTTCATACACAATTAAAGTTGATAAAAGCAGTCAAACATACAAACTCATTTTTAACTTTTAGTACATGCTTGGTTTCACTTTTGGAAGTGTCAAAAGTGATTCTAAATATATAAAATTGATTTTAATATGTTTGAGTGTTCTTGAGTAAAATTGATTTAATTTATTTCTAAGTATATATGTTTGGACTGATGATAATATTATAAACGCGTGATTAATATAAAGTCAGAAGGGATAGCTTGTGTCAAACCAATCTCTAAAGTAGATTCAAACATTCTTTAAAGTAGATTCAAAAAGCACGTGTGAATCTACAATAAGAAGGTTATGAAGTCACGTCTAGCCAAAAGCTACCTCGCTTAGCTTTCACGGTGAGCCACAATGGGACTTGAATTCACTGTGACTCCAAAGCACACACTAATTTGAGTTGATAGTTGAAAGTTATTCATTTAAGTTTGATTTTTATAGTCAAATCTAATATTCAACTCACTGTTACATGAATGTATCTACTATCCAAACACAAATCATGTTGTATTCAATTCATCTTTAAATAAAATAAATTTTAGACAATCAGTTCATTCAACACACTTAATACCAAATTTTACAAAATGAAGTTCATACAAAGTTACACTGCATCAGACAATCAATGAAACATAAGTTAAGTTATACATATATAATTTCATAAACTAGTTATGAACATTGCTCAAATTCTTACCATAACATAACGCCAGAAGACAATGAAAGCTTGATGACAGACCAGAGAGATCTTTGAAGGCCACAAATGAGAAACCCTTCCGAGTTTCAGGACACTTATGATAAACAAAAGCTGGCCAAAATTTGGTATCCAATATGTCAAAATGATTGATGTCATTGCACCATTGAGCCCAAACTTGTACTTAATAGTTAAAAGCCAAGATAGAAAAACATGAAATGAAATTGAAACAGCTGCTAGGTAAGCAATAATCTTGTTCCTACTTTGTGCCTGTAGAAACATTTGGCAGGTAAATGACACTACAAAAGCAAAAATGATACCTATTGACCAGATAGAAATGCTTCCCGGAATTTCTGCTGTGTTTTTCTTGTCCAAGAGCCACTAAAATGGGGGTGGTAAATATGTAAATTGGAAGAAGAAGGATTGAGGTCAAGAATAAAACTATCCATGATCTTTGAAGATACACTCCAAGCATCTCATATTGTTGTGCACCATATGCTTGCCCACATAGGGTTTGTAGTGCACTTGCCATTCCCATCTACAATTTTCAATATGCAACTAAATGAACAATATGTGTGAATGGTAGATTCCACATGCAAGATATAATAAATATTATTTTTAGCGGCAAAATTATGTATTATATATAGGAATAAGTTGTGTTTTAAGGAACACAAAAACTTTTATACACAAAATCAGCTCATTAAAAAGTTCACAACTCGGAAAGACAAAAATCAGGACAAAACCTCGGACGAAGCAGATAATCGACACACCCCAACAAAAGGTACTAAATATCCACAAACATATACCTTCCCACAGGGCCACACTCCACTCATGGAAGAGGCAATGACTTTACTTAGTCTTAGCTAAAAACTGGTTCCATGAATACATCTTAGCCAAAAAAAATGTCTCAAAAATAAGATGAACCAAGGTTTTTAAAAACTGTTTGCGAGCAATCGCGATTGTAGACGTGCCAAAGTTTTAAAAAAATATTTTTGATCATTAAGATTGCGTCAGCCACATTTGACCGTGATTCTCTCTAATATTATGTAATATTAATGATCGCGTTCATTACCATTTCTATACGACAACATTAGTCATATTTGACTGTACCGCGACCACTGCGATTTTGAAACCTCGAGTTAAAGTATTTATGAGGTAAAGAAAACTTTACTTACCAGTACACGTACCATTTGCAAACCTAATCAAGACTATATGAACAAGAGCATATGCAGCTAGTTCACTTGAACCAATATACCCAAAGAAGGATTGACTAACTACAATGATTCCAATTGCTGAAAACCTTGTTTTCTATCCATGCCCTTTGCCTTAGCATTCTTCCTCTGAAGTGTTTTGTGGCTGCAAATGATTCTCCTTTTGTTTCTTTCCATTTTCCACTACTTCTTTGGAGCTGAAAATGTTTTCCTTGTCTTTTTTTTGTTGAAATGTTTTTCATGTTTTCATGAATATACAATTCAGATATTTATATACTAATAGAGACAAAGCTCAAAATGAATAAATTACAACCTGATACTACAGGTAAACATAACTCAGAACAGAAGACAGAGTCACCTGCTTTCAAGGGTCAACCGGTTACAGAGTCACCTGCTTTCAAGGGTCAACCGGTTACAAAGTCACCTGCTAGGGTCAACCAGTTTAGTAAAGTTGCTGTATTTTAGGGTTAGTTAAATCAGTTTTGTATTAGTTAAAATACGGTTATCAATCTGTTGTAAATCTTGAAACAATTCTTGTAACTGAATCATAGCTCAACTATATAGAGCAAGGTAATTAAAACCGGACCGGACATTGAACCGGAAGAGGTAGCGGTTCAGGGGTTCTTGGGTTCAACCGGTTGAATCGGGGGTTGAACCGGAATTAATTAAATAGATTATTTAATATATTTTTTACAATATATAAAGGACAAAAAACAAAAAAGAATCATAATATGACATAATAAAACTATAATATTCAACAATCATAGATAATTAGATACTATAATGTAAATACTCTCATAGTAATATTAGTGTACACATTTGTTTTTTAATTATTTATTTATTTATTACATCAATTTAATTATAAAAAATGATAAAAAATATCTCATATACCAAAAATCAACATTATTTATCATTTTTTTTCCAAAAATCAACTTGTTATACCATTTTTTAAGGAAAATAAACCAAATCCGGTTTTCTGCACGGTTCCCCGGTTTTTGGCCGGTTTCCGGTCCGGTTCCCGGTTTTCAGCCGGTTATCCGGTTCAATTCCCGGTTTTCACCCCAGACGGTTCTGGGGTTCATTTGGACCAGATAGGGGTCCGGTTCCCGGTTCAACCGGTTGAACCGGCCGGTCCGGTCCGGTTTTTACAACCTTGATATAGAGTGCAAATGATTCATTACTCATTCATTCAGTTCAATAAAGAATATCAATTTCTCTGAATCAATCAATTATGGTATCAATCGCAGGCATGGTTTGAAACTCCAAAGGTTTTAGTAACCATAACTGAGCCCACTTCAGTAAAACAAGCTCTCAAAGACCCTGTCTGGACCAATGCAATGAAAGCAGAGTATGACACTCTGATTAACAATGGTACTTGGACATTGACTTCTCTGCCACCTCAAAGGCAAGCCATTGGCTGCAAATGGGTGTTCAGAGTAAAGCAAAATTCTGATGGCTCACTCAACAAATGCAAAGCACGCTTGGTGGCCAAGGGATTTCATCAAATCCATGGTAAAGATTATAGGGAAACCTTTTCCCCAGTTGTCAAGCCTGCTACTATCAGAATTGTCTTGACATTGGCTCTCACTCACAAATGGCAGATGCAACAAATTGACATCAACAATGCCTTTATCAATGGGCACCTCACTGAAGAAATATATATGCAGCAACCACCAGGCTTCACAAGCACTGACAAGAGCCAAGTATGAAAACTGAACAGAGCCCTTTATGGACTCAAACAGGCCCCTGCTTAACTCAAGCTCTACTAAAGTTTGGGTTCAAATCCAGCAAGTGTGATCCTTCCCTCTTTGTTTATGCCCATCAAGGAGTCACTCTATATGCTCTTGTACACGTTGATGATATAATCATCACTGGCTCCTCCAACAAGCTTATTTCTGATCTCATTCACAAGCTCAACAGTCAATTTGCTCTAAAAGAGCTAGGAAAGCCTGACTATTTCCTTGGTATTGAAGTAAAAACTCTCACTGATGGTTCTTTGTTGTTAACTCAGACTAGGTACATTCTGGATCTACTCCAAAGGGTGAATATGCTTGAGTGCAATGGCATGCCCACACCAATGCTTGCCAACCTAAAATTAAGCAAGCAAGGAACTGACACTCTCAAAGATCCCTTCCAGTACAGATCAGTGGTAGGTGCACTCCAATATATCACATTGACTAGACCAGAAATTGCCTTCACAGTGAACAAATTATGCCAATTTTTAGCTTCACCTCTTGAGTCACATTGGCATGCTGTCATAGATGATAGAAGATCAACAACTAGTCTGTGCATGTTTATAGGCCCAAATTTAATCTCCTGGGCAACCAAGAAACAAAGCCTAGTTGCACGATCCAGTGCAGATGTAGAATATAGAGGCATTGCTCAAGCTACTGCAGAGTTACTCTGGATTCAATCATTATTGACTGAGTTAAAAGTCCCTCATCAGCTACCCACAGTGCTTTGTGACAACCTATCAGTAGTTATGCTTGCTCATAACCCCATCCTCCACTCAAGAACAAAGCACATTGAGATGGATTTAGACTTTGTTAGGGAGAAGGTTGCAGCAAAGACACTTCTTATACAACATGTTCCTGCACCAGCACAACTGGCAGACATTCTTACTAAGTCCCTAGGCACAGCAGCCTTTGTCTCTTTAAGAAACAAACTCAAGGTTAAATCCCTCCTTGAGCTTGACAGGGGAGTAATAGAGACAAAGCTCAAAATGAATAAATTACAACCTACTACTACAAGTAAATATAACTCAGAACAGAAGACAGAGTCACCTACTATCAAGGGTCAATCGGTTACAAAGTCACCTGCTATCAAGGGTCAACCAGTTTAGTAAAGTTGTTGTATTTGAGGGTTAGTTAAATCAGTTTTGTATTAGTTAAAATACTGTTATCAATCTGTTGTAAATTTTGAAACAATTCTTGTAATTGAATCATAGCTCAACCATATAGAGTGAAAATGATTCATTACTCATTCATTCAATTCAATAAAGAATATCAATTTCTCTGAATCAATCAATTATATACAAATAATTTAACAGTTGGTTGTTCAAGACCTGGTTAAGGCCTCTGTTAATAAAAAGGAAGAAAACAATTGAGGGTTTAAATCTAATAACACTAGTAACAGAATATTATTATATATATCTAGATTAGAAGAAGAATATAAAATTTAAATGTCATCAATCAATAATCTATATAATACTTCTTAAGATATTTAAATTAATTATTCATATAATTATCTAATAAGGACATGGATTAAAAAATAGTTAGACTTTAAAATCCTATCATATCAGAGTTTTAAAATAAACATAAAAAAACTTGAAACATCAATGGTTTGTGAGCAGATAAATAAAAACAATTGGTAACTTTTACTTTGTTCTGTACCGTATCTCCGACCTTGGATGGAGATCTGAGATAGTAGGTAGGTTGAATCCTTTATTTGCGATGATCCGACCTGAGGTGGGGTGTTGTACCTGCAAAGACACTCTGACGCTCAAGTCAGGGAGGTGGTCAATCACAGGTATATTTATGAGAAAGATTGCTCACCATTAATGAGGCATTGAATGAGTATTTATAGAGTTTGGTGGTGTTGACCTAATAGATTCGGACCGTTGGATCAAGCAATTTGATCTTGGTCGTTGATGATTGGACTTACTCTCAATGTGGACCTTTTTGGTAATGGGCCTAGTTGTAAAAATGGAAAAAATGGGCCTTATCCATAACATACTTCAACGTTTTTCTTACAGTAGGGAATAGTTTTACATTAACATAGTTGTATTTTGTTGCTGATGTGGCACACAAATCAGTTTTTTCCCCCATTCCTATCCCTACACGTGTAACCTGTCAGTTGCTGCATAACTGAATACACCAGAATTAGTTAATTGGGTCAATTAGTTATGGTTTATGTTTGAGCTATCAGCAGGTATATAACTAACAGCATTCCTAATTCTGTGCGGTAATTTCATTCTCAGGGTTGTGAGAAGAGAGATACACGGGAATCTAGGGTTTCAGGGAAGTGAGGGGGTTCAATTTGGGGATAATCACAAATTGTAAACATTTCTGTGAAATTGATTCAATCAAGATGGACCTAAGCATTCGCTTAGTCCCCCAGATGTAGGAATCACATTGATTCTGAACTGGGTGAACAAATTGTGTGTGTGTGTGATCCTAACTTTGCAATTTACCTGTTATCCCGTGCGCATTTCTGTGCGAGAGAGAGTGAGCACTTGTTCTTCCAATTTCTTTGATCATTGAATCTCAATTGGTGTCGTTGTCGTGTGTGGAGTGTTCACTTTGCTTGGATTCTGGCAATCAACCAAGGTTGTAGCTCCACACTGTTCTTTCAAGGGTCTTCGTGTCTTTGGTGCATTCGCGAGTAATCTTGGTGTTCTGTTTCCAACAACTGGTATCATAGCTTCATTGGAGAAGAAGAAGTAACAATCAGTGGAGATGGCCAAGTTTAACATTGAAAAATTCAATGGCAAAAATGACTTTGGCCTGTGGCGAATGAAGATGCGTGTTGTTCTTGTGCAGCAAGGTCTTGAAGATGCGTTTGAAGGTGAGTACAAACTTTCTGATACACTATCTGCAAAGAAAAGAAAGAAATGTTGAATAAGGCATATAGTGCAATAATTCTTTGTTTAGGAGATAAAGTTCTTAGAGAAATCTCAAAAGAGAAATCCGCTGCTGCTGTCTGGTTGAAACTAGAAAGCCTATACATTACTAAAACTCTAGAAAATAGGCTCTATCTCAAACAAAAATTATACACCTTCAAGATGAGTTAAGGAACATCCATTGGAGACCATATTGATGAATTCAATAGACTGATTTTAGACCTTGAAAATATAGACATAAAAATAGAAGATGAATATGCCCTTCTGCTAATTAGATCCCTATCGAGTTCCTCTGATATCTTGGCTGATACTCTCATCTGTGGGAGAGAATCACTTAGTCTTGATGAAGTTCAAAGTGCTCTATTGTCAAAAGAACTATCCAAGAAGACTGATAATAAGGACACAGATCAAAGTGCAAAATTGATGGTGAGGGGGAGAACTAAAAAGAAAGAATGGAAGGGAAAGAATAGGTCTAGATCCAAATCTAAACCTAAGCATAACAGGTGTTACATTTGCAATAAATAAGGTCATTACAAAAGAAATTACCCTCACAAAGGCAACAAGAAGAAACAGAACAGTGATGATGCAGGAACTGCATCAATGGCATCTGATGGATATGACAGTTGTGAACTGTTGTTTGCTGCAGGGGAAGAACTCTATGAAGAACTGGGCACTGCCAGTGACACAGAAGATCAAACCTTGAGCACTGATAATGACAACAGTGCTGATGTTTTGGCTACTGTAGGAGAAGAATATTGTGAAGAACTGGGCACTGCCAGTGACACAGAAGATCTCACTTTGAGCACTGATGATGACAACAGTGCTGACACTTTTGTTGCTACAGATGATGAGAGAATTGAGTCAAATGTTGCTGCCTCAACCTCTGGGAATGATGACTGGGAGCTGGATTCTGGCTGTTCCTACCATATGTGTCCAAACAGGGACTGGTTTATTGACTACAAACCCTATAATGGAGGTCAAGTTATGATGGGAAACAACAAAGCATGTAAAGTCATTGGAATTGGAACTGTGAAGCTAATTTTGGCTGATGGTACAGTGAAGAACACTACAAGAATTTCAGTAATTTTCGGCGGAAAAAATCCGCCGGAAATTGGGCATTACCAGCGGATTTTTTCCGCTGGAAATCCACCGGTATTTAAGTCGCAGGTAATGGTTACCGGCGGAAATTCCGCCGGTAATGTGTGTTTCTGACGGATTTTTTTTAATATGTATTTTAATAAAAAGTAAGAAAAAATGAATGAGAATGTAGAAGTAGGAAGGAATGAAAGAGAATATGAAAAGAAAGAGAATAAGAATGAAGTGAGAAGAATGAAAGAGTGGGAATGAATGAGAATGAAAAAGAATGAAGAATGAAGGAGAGTATGAGAAGTATTAATATAGGAGAGAATGGGAAAAAGAAGTAAGAAGAAATAAGAATGAAGGAGTGAGAATGAATAAGAATGAATAAGAAAGGAGAAATATAGAAGAGAGATATCTAGATAAATGTATGGAGATTGGAGAGTATGAATAAGAAGAAGAAATATAAGATAGAGAAAATGTAGAAGAGAATGAGAAGGAAATAAATAGTGAAATGAGAGAGTGAGAAGACTGTAGGAGAAAGTTTTATTTACAGGTGGATTTTTGAAATTACCGGCGGATTTTTTTCCCTCCAAATTTTTCCAGCGGATTTTTCTTAAAAAAAGATAGTATTTTTTATTTTTCAAAAAAATCCGCCGGTAATTTCAAAATTCCGCCGGAAATGTTTCCGGCGGATTTTGTAAAAAAAATAATAAAATTTTACAAAATCCGTCGGAAATGTGAAAAATTCCGCCGGATACATTTCATATGGAATTTTGAAATTACCGGCGGATTTTTTAATATATATATATATATATATATATATAAAATCCGCCGAAAATGAACGGGCGGGAAAAAAGTCCGCCGGAAATGTACGGACGGAAAAAATCCGTCGGAAATACATGTTTTTCTTGTAGTGGAAATTGACTAATGTAAGGCATGTCCCTGACCTTAAAAGGTCACTGATATCCCTTGGCACTTTGGAAGCTGTAGGCTTCTCATTTAGAGGTGAAGACTCAATGCTGAAAGTCATGAAGGGCTCTAGGGTAGTTATGAAGGGCACTAGGGTTAAGAACAATCTGTATGTGTCGCTTGGCAGCACTTGGACAGGTGAAACTCATGTTGCAAGCTCCTCTAATGACAGAGCACTCATATGGCATCAAAGACTAGGCCATATGAGTGAAAAGGGTCTCAAGGAACTTGACAAGCAAGGCTTGCTATGTGGAGATAAAGTTTCTGTGCTTGGATTTTGTGAACACTGTTTTTGGGAAGGAAACCTGAGTCAAATTTGCCACAGGGGTACACAAAACAGAGGAGAAACTTGGTTACATACACTCAGATCTTTGCGGACTAACTCAGACACCTTCACATGGTGGAAAAAGGTACTTTATAACCCTCATTGATGACTATAGTAGGAAGGTTTGGATTTATTTGTTAAAAACAAAAGATGAGGCATTCAGTACATTTGTTGAATGGAAAAAGATAGTGGAAACACCAGATGGATTAAAGGTCGAGACACTTAGAACAGATAATGGTCTAAAATTTTGTAATGAGGAATTCAATAGATTTTGCAAGGAACATGGAATCTATAGAAATCTCACTGTGAGAGGCACTCCTCAACAAAATGGTTTGGCTGAAAGGTTGAATAGAACCCTATTGGAGAAAGTTAGATGTATGCTCTCATATTCAAAGCTGCCTAAGAGTTTCTGGGGTGAAGCAGTGCACACTGTTTGTCACCTTGTCAACAAGAGTCCTTCAACAGCTTTAAATTTCAAAACTCCACAAGAAATGTGGACTGGCAAGGCACCAAATCTCAAGCACCTAAGAGTATTTGGGTGTCCTGCATACTTTCATGTGAATGAGGGCAAGCTTTAACCAAGGTCTAAAAAGGGTCTGTTTATGGGTTATCCTAAAGGTGTGAAAGGGAACAGATTCTGGTCAATTGATGAAAAGAAAAGTATCATCAGTAGGGATGTTATCTTTCATGAGTAGTTGACAGAGAGAGAGAACAATGTAGTGAGGCACTTGAGAAAAGTGACTAGAACAAGGAATTCCAGCTTGAGGTGGAGTTGAAGAACAAATCAACAGGTGATGAAATAGTTGAAAATCAGGTTGATGAACAAGCAAGAGAAAGTGACACAAGTTCTGATTCTGAAAATGATGAACCAGAACATGAACACATGTTATGCAGAGACAGAGAAAGAAGATAGATCAAACCACCAAATAGGTTTGGTTATGAACCTGTCGCTGCACATGCTTTAAACAATGCAGAATCTCTAGTGAATGAAGAACCATGCACTTATCAAGAGGCCATAATAAGTGAACAGAGCAAGGAATGGCAGAAAGCTATGAATGAAGAGATAGATGCCCTGCACAAGAATAAAACATGGATTCTTGTGAAGAAACCTACTGGAGCCAAACTAGTAGGTTGCAAGTGGATTTATAAGAAGAAAGAGGGAAATTCAGAGAAGGATCCACCTAGATTCAGAGCAAGACTAGTTGCAAAAGGGCACACTCAAAGAGAGGGAGTTGATTTCAATGAAATCTTCTGTCCAGTGGTAAAACACACCTGTATCAGAGTGCTTTTGGCACTGGTTGCTCAATACAACATGTATCTAGAACAAAATGGATGTTAAGACAGCCTTCTTACATGGTGTGCTTGAAGAAAAGATCTACATGTCTCAACCTAAAGGGTTTGAAGAAGTAGAAAAAGGGGAACTTGTCTGTCTACTATAGAAATCCCTATATGGCCTAAAGCAATCCCCAAGGCAATGGTATAAAAGGTTTGACAACTACATGATGTATATCAAATACAAAAAAAAGCAACTATGATAGTTGTGTGTACTACAAGAAGTTGAATAATGGAGACTACATTTACCAACTCTTATATGTGGATGACATGCTCATAGCAAGCAAGAGCATGCAGGAAATTGACACACTTAAAAACCTTCTAGGAAAGGAATTTGAGATGAAAGATTTAAGACCAGCCATGAAAATCTTGGGAATGGAGATTCACAGGAAACAGAACTCTAGTGGTCTCCTAATAACACAGGAGAGTTACTCTAAGAAAGTCATACGCAGGTTCAACATGGCTGATGCAAAGACTACAAATATTCCTATTGGTTCTCAAATTAAGTTGTCTAAATCAAATTGTCCTAATTCTGAGGAGGAGCAAAAGCAAATGGAGAAGATCTCATATGCAAGTGCTGTTGGAAGTCTCATGTATGCTATGGTATGTACTAGACCTGATCATGCATATGCATTAAGTCTAGTTAGCATGTATTTGGCTAATCCAGGCCAACAACATTGGTTGGTAGTTAAACAGATCCTAAGGTACCTAAAGAGGAGTGTAAGGATGGGGCTTAACTACAACAAAGAGGATCAAGACTCAGATGGAGTCTTAGGGTATGTTGACTCTGATTTTGCTGGAGATCATGATAAGAGGAGGTCACTTACAGGTTATGTCTTTACCCTATATGGTAACACAGTGAGTTGGAAGGCATCGCTTCAGCATGTTGTAGCTCTATCTACTACAGAAGCAGAGTACATAGGAGCTACAGAAGCTTTAAAGGAAGCTCTATGGTTGAAAGGGCTTGTGAATGAGCTAGGGGTAGTTCAAGAGAATGTCAAGGTGTATTGTGACAACCAAAGTGCAATACACCTTTCCAAAAATCATTCATTTCATGAAAGAACCAAACATATAGACATAAGACTGCATTGGATTAAGGATATAGTTTCTGAAGGCAAAGTTCAGATACAGAAGGTGCATAGAGCTAATAATCCTGCAAATTTTATTACAAAGGTTGTTCCTCCAGCCAAGTTCAAGCACTGCTTGAACTTGCTAAATGTTGAGGTTGGTTAATGAAGAAGATGGACTAGGCAATGTTTGAGGTTCAGATTGAGTCACAAATTAGTGTGCCAAGGTGGAGATTGTTGCTAATGTGGCTCACAAATCAGTTTTTTCTCCTATTCCTATCCCTACACATGTAACCTATTAGTTGCTGCATAACTGAAAATACACCAGAATTAGTTAATTGGGTTAGTTAGTTATGGTTTCTATTTGAGCTATCAGCAGGTATATAACTAACAGCATTCCTAATTCTGTGTGGTAATTTCATTCTCAGGGTTGTGAGAAGAGAGATACACGGTAATATAGGGTTTCGGGGAATCACATTGATTCTGAACTGGGTGAACAAATTGTGTGTGTGTGTGTGTGATCCTAACTTTGCAATTTACCTGTTATCGCGTGCACATTTCTGTGCGAGAGAGAGTGAGCACTCGTTCTTCCAATTTCTTTGATCATTGAATCTCAATTGGTGTCGTTGTCGTGCGTGGAGTGTTCACCTTGTTTGGATTCTGGCAATCAACCAAGGTTGTAGCTCCACACTGTTCTTGCAAGGGTCTTCGTGTCTTTGGTGTATTCGCGAGTAGTCTTGGTGTTCTGTTTCCAACATATTTCTTTATTTCTCCCCTTTTCATTTTTTTTCTCTCTTTTTAAGCACATTCATAGAATTTCTCTAGTAAAATAAGTGGCAAGATTTTTAGGATTCAATTGTTAATGGGTTTTTCATTATTTTTATTCAAGTAAATGACTTTTTCCAATTCTCTATTTTTCACCTTTTTATAATTTTTTTTTCTCTTTTTTGGTTTTACACACATTCAATAAATTTGTCTCGAAATAAATGGTAAGATTATAAAACACGAAGGCTTTGTTTGGTGAAAAACAGTGAATAGCGGATAACGAATAAACCAGCGCATTGCAGATGAAGTAGCTGATAGCGGATAAATTAGCAGATTGAATTTAAAACATTTGGTAAAATTAATGGTTGAATTAACTTATAAACATAAAATTACATAAATGGACATTTATAATTGTTTTTGTATACAAAATGGGGGGTGATACAACCCTTAAGGAAACAACCTTATTAAGGGAGACCACTCAAGTATATAGAACTAGATATCCTTAATACAACAGTAGCATGTGCTATATACTAGTTAAAGGACCCTACGGTGTTCTACATTACATGGTATCACGTTATTGTCTGCCACCGGGGTAGTGGGATGACCACTAATTTAGTACGAGCCAATGGTCGCCTGCCACGTCCTCCACGTTAGTCTTCTAGTTGGACGTGTCCTGGTCTGTGCATGATCCGTAGGGCGGTGCATGCGATACGAATGTTCATTTTAATACTATCCACGCTTCCTCGCGTGTCCATTGCCTCCTCGGGTACCTCGTCTCGGTTAGCAGGGGTTCTTCCTTGGTCTTTAGGGCCCCCAAGTCGGCATTTCGAGGCACCCGCTACACAACCCTTCGAGCTTTGAGCCCTTCAGGGCGAAGATGCTCCAAGCTCTTTCGGGTGGCCAGTCCTTGGTGGTTTCTATGTTTTCAGTGCTTCATTATGCATTTATAGTTTGCTTGACCTAACACCTTTTTTTATTTATGGCGTTCACTCTAGCCTTCTAGTCAAAGCATTTATTGTTTCCCATTTCCCGTCACGTCTTTATTCCCCATTTTGTAGAAGCACAAACTCACTGGGTCTCTCCATTAACAAAAGTGTATAATGGAGAAGCATCAGGGTTTCTTTTTGCAATCGGGTGGGTAAGGCAACTGAGCCTCAAGGATGTCATTTTTGAGATGGATGCAAAGCTTGTTGTAGATGCTTTCAGAGAGACTTGAGTCCTACTTCTGAGTTTGGATGTATTATTTTGGATAGTAAGGACTTATTTTCTAGGAATGGCAACGAAACCCGACCCCACTGGTACCCACATGACCCCGACCTAAGTTTGACAAGGAAAATCTGCTTTGACCGAAGGCAGTTTTGGGGATGTTGATACCCACCCACCCCAAACTTGCTCGACTAAATATTAATTATTAGTTTTTACCTTATTTAATGCATATATAATTTATTCATTTTGGTGCATATACTTTGTTTATTTTAATTTTCATCCCTTTTCAATAAAAAAAATCTACTTTTGTGTTTTTAACTTTATTTTATCATTGTACAATAATTATGATTTTATTATATTAATTATAATTTTTGAATTTTTCAATAAATAGCTGCGGAATCGGGGACCCGTGGGAAAATCAGCAGACCCCAATTGGGATGGTGATGGGAAGGGCAAAACACGATCCCGCTAGAGATGAGGTTGGGGACGGGGGAGGCAAAACCCGCACCTTAGAAAATAGGAATCTCGTGAATGTTATTATATACTTTCAAGGGTGCATCTAATATGGACTCTTAAAAAATGGTCCAGCGGTGAATACTAGTAACTTTTTGTTCTATACACAATACAAGCAGACAATTACACAGGAAGCTGCATATACCTGATCCACTGTATTGCTTGCTATGAATTAAACTTTACCTTTTCCACCTTTGTAAAGGTTCTCCCTTTCCACTATATTTTATTCAGTAAAGAGTTGTAACATCTTTTTTAAAGGAAATAAAATGACTTTACAATAACATCTATTTTATTCTTTACATTTTATCCTTCTCTGGTTTTCAGATCATACAATATAGTATATATATGTACATTACTGATACAAGTAATCACCCCCTCAAGTTTATAGGCCCATACTTCGCACAACCCACCCTCTACTTGGTGGACACCCCTTTCCATTTTGAAATTACTAAAATACCCTCACTAAAATTCTAAAATTCCAATTTTATCCATCCTTCACACTCCTCCTCCAAAACACCCCCTAAACCTCCTAAACCTCACTACTCTCACTCTCATCACTCTCAATCCACACTCTTACATCAATTTAGCTGAAATCTTCCTCCTATTGTCATCAATATCACTGTTTGTACCTAATCTTCTCATCATTTACGCTTTTTTTGTGCATTTTCGTTGTGTTTCTTCTCTGGTTTTTCAGAAATCGAGCTTGGTTCGGTTGTACACTCACCGAACCGGTTCGGTCAACCGTGTGCCGAACCGGTTCGGCGTACGGTTCGGTCAACCATGCGCCAAACCGGTTCGGCTGGCCGTACGCCGAACCTGTTATGGGGGGGTTTCCTCTAGTGCTGGTTCAGCCAGCCGTGCTCCGAACTGGATCGGTTCCTGTGCTTCCGAACCTACCTGTTGAACAGATTGTGCAGACAACATGTTTTTTAACACTGTGTTTGATTTTATTTCGATTTGTTAGGTACTAATACGGATGAAAGTGGCGTTCTTGAGTCTGATGCCCTTGTTGTTGATTATACGAGTTCATTTGAGACGAACGAAGTATTTGCTACTCGCGATGACTTGCTTGTGAATGTTCGTTCCGTTGCGCGTACTCTTGGGATGGTTATTGTCATCAACCGATCGGACAACGGACAAAGGTCAGGGAAAATCTTCTGTGAACTGGTTTGTGAAAAGGCAGGAAAATACAAGCATGCGAAAATGGTTCCTACGGGGAACAGAAAATGTTGTTGCAAGTTTCGCCTAAAGGGAAAGTTTATCAAAAAACTTGATGGATGGATATTGAGCGTTATGTGTGGAACACATAACCATGCGTTAATGTCTTACGGCGAAGGTCATCCCCATAACAACAGATTAACGACAGAACAGAAGGAAGTTGTTAATAGAATGGCGAAGAACTTGATTCCACCTAATCGGATCTTTGCCGAACTAAGGTCTATGTACCCCGTAGACAGCCACTTGAATCTCAAACAAATACACAATGCGCGTTCAAGGTTACGATCAAATAATCGTTAGGGTAGGACTGAACTCCAACAGTTGATGACTTATTTGGAGCGTGATAAATATGTGTATTGGCATAGAGTTGAATATGGGACTGAGGTTATCACTGACATGTTTTGGGCACATCCAGACTCGATTGAGCTTCTGAATACACATTTCCCATTGTTTTGCTGATTGATTCCACCTACAAGACAAATCGGTACAAGTTTCCATTATGTGAGATTGTCGTGGTCACATCAACGGAGCATACTTTCTCTGTTGCCTTTGCTTATGTCAATTGGGAGAGGAAGAATAATTTTGTTTGGGTTCTTGAAAAACTGAGGTCATTGATTAGAAGACCGGAAGATGTGCCAAAGGTCATACTTACTGACTGTGACACACCTATTATGAATGCTTTGGCAATTGTTTTTCCGGAAACCGCAAACTTGTTGTGCCAATTCCACATAAAAAAGAATGTAAGGGCCAAGGCTAGGGTGTACATCCATCCCATGGCTGCTCAAGAGAGCGACGAAGAGCGTCCGATGGATAGAGTTGACGAAGTAATGGAAGCATTCCAAAAAGTTGTCCATGCGAAGACGGAGGAAGTGTATGAGTTGGCTATGGAGCAATTTGAGGCTATTTGTCAACCATTTGACAATCTTGTTGCCTATGTGAAGAAGCAGTGGACCACCCCCTATAAAGAGAGATTTGTAGAAGCGTGGATAAACCATCATATGCACCTCGGCAACACCACCACCAACCGAGTGGAGTCGGCGCACTCAAACTTAAAGAAGGTTTTGCATGACAGTAGGGGCGATTTGTGTAAGTGTTGGGATTCGGTTGATGAAATGCTAAGAGTACAACATGGTGAGCTTAAACTACATTTTGAGTTGAGCCTCAGCAGAGTCAAATATAGTCGTTGGAGCAAAATTTATGACAACCTAAAGGTTTTAGTTTCTTCAGCTGCGATGGACCATATTGGCAAAGAGTTGAAGCGTAGCTTCATTGGTATGGAGTCTTCCGAATGTGGATGCATCATAAGAACGACGCACGGTCTACCGTGTGCATGTGAGCTTGCTAGGTAATTCATTCATCTAACTACTTTAGTTTTATATAAATGATTTTAGATTATGTTTGTAATGTAAATTTCAACTATTTTGTAGCTACACAACGAACCTGACTCGCTTTCCATTGGATATAATTCATAATCACTGGAAGAGACTCAATTTCAAGGTTTCCTACAATGAAGATTCTTCCGAAATCCCAAATGATGAGTTGCATTTGAAGATTGAATTTGAGGCTATACAACGGAGGTTTGATGCTGCTGATCGTCTTGGTAGAGTAATGATAAAGCAAAAAACACGTGAGTTGGCATTCCTGGACACTACCTCCATGTGTCCACCTCCGGAACCAATTACTACCAAGGGGGCTCCTAAAAAGGAAAAAGGGAAGGGGAAGAAGAAGAAGAAGAAAGATGAGTTCTCAACAAAGCGAGAACCATCATACTGGGAACATGTGTGGATATCTTGTGTTGCAGGTTAAGTTTTGATGATGAAGTAATCTAAGACAAAGTTGCAAATGGAACTCCAAGGCACAACCAACTCAAGAAGTAAGTGTGTCAAGGGTAGTAGTCCCTAGGAAGTTGGGTCGTGTCTTAGGAATGAATTGTAAACTGCTTTTGAGGATCGGCTCAAATCACAAAACACAATATCACTCACACAAATGAACCTAACATATGGTTTCAATTGATAAATAGGTTAGGCACTTGTTGTTTTTAAATGAAATAGATTCATGGCCTAGTGTTTTTAAAAGAAATTGTTTTTGAAGTAAAGAAATCGATTTCATTCATATTGTTTAAGCCATCAATCGATTTCATTCTCATCATTTAAAGCCATCAATTGATTAAATTCATAAAGGACTTGTTTTTGGAAGCAATGAATCGATTCCTTACTTGTTTTGTAAAGCAAAGAATCGATTTTCTTATTCCTATTTTAAAGCTAGCAATCGATTATGGGCTTCCTAATTTTGTGAAACTTTCCTATTTTCAAGCAAACAATCGATTGTCTTATTTCCTAAAGCACCAAATCGATTCCCTACTTGCATTTGTAAAGCACATAATCGATTGAGTTCTTCTCCAAAACAAGCACATAATCGATTCCCAACTTTCTTTCTTTAAGCATATAATCGATTATTCACTTATGGAGCTATTCTTTCTAAAGCACACAATCGATTAACATACTATGTTTTTAAAGAAGATAATCGATTGTCCACTTATAACACAAATTGCTTCAACGGTCGTATTTTTCCAAACTCTATAAATAGGACCTAGGTTTTACGATCAAATAAAAACCTAAAATACGCAGAACGCGAAACTACTCACTGTCACAATCACTTTTTCACGTTATTCATCACTTTGAGCTGATCTCTCTCAAGGGTTAGGTTGGGGATCTTCACGTTGTCATATTCACCTTCTCAGAGGTATTTGTTATTTCATTGTTATTGTAATTTCTTGTAATATTGTATTGGGTTTTTACTAGAGAGTGGGGTATCTCTCTAGGGTTTCTGATTGTAACAAGGGTGGGGTATCTCTTGTTGTAATTGTTTTTAGGGCTCTTGCACAAGGTGGGGTATCCTTGGTGAAGAGTGCCTGTGTCTGTAAGGGTTTTAAAGCACCCGGTTGAAAGCTTTGTTTTGATAGTGAAAATCTCACAAAGGGTTGTCAGGACTGGACGTAGGTCACTGGGAGGTGACCGAACCAGTATAAATCTTGTGTGTGCTTTACTGTTCTATATTCTAATTCGTTCATTTCATAAACCTGCGCGAAAATTAATCTAAGTCGTTAGAAAGGGGAAATGTTTTTAAAGTCTCAATTCACCCCCCTCTTGAGACTGAAGCCACTTGGTAACAACATGTTGATCACATTTTTGACTCACAACAAGATAGCACATCCGCTGCTGCTCAGTCTCGCAAACGCCATACTCCCCTGGTATCAAAATCATCAACTCCAGGACAGAGTAGAAGCTCCACCCCAAGTACATTGCAGTTACCTAAAGGGAAAATGTCTAAAAGTGGAGCTCCTACACCCCCGTTACCAAAAAAGATCAATCCTACTCCATCACCAATCGAAAAACCAACCCAATCATACTCCACTATGCCAATAACTCAAATTCAAGGGCTTACACTAAACCCAACCCCTGATATCATTCGGTCAGAGTCATATAATGAATTCATAGGTTTTTTGCCTATAGAGATACATTGTTTTGTTGATGATATATTTAATGTGGAAGGTGACGGCAACTGTGGGATTCGGTGTGTAGCTGCACTTCTTGGAAGGGGTGAGGAAGATTGGTGGAGTGTGAGGAAAGACTTATTTGCAGAGGTTCAGCGAGACTACGACTTGTACTCCAACTTGTTTCATGGGATGGGCAAAGTCACCTATGTTATGAAGGCTTTGAT
Organism: Astragalus glycyphyllos; assembly: GCA_963573325.1. Taxonomy (NCBI): domain Eukaryota; kingdom Viridiplantae; phylum Streptophyta; class Magnoliopsida; order Fabales; family Fabaceae; genus Astragalus; species Astragalus glycyphyllos. Next base: position 40,922,469 of record OY754312.1, read on the forward strand.
GAAACAACATGTTGAAAAAAAACGGAAATGAGAATTGGATGACTCTACCAGAATGTGCTTATTTGATTGCAAATGCGTACAAGGTCGTGTTGGTTTGCTGGTCTCGTCATCTTTCCTTTTCGGTTTTTTCATTTCAAATTGCACCAATCAAGAATGCACCGGTGTACCACATATGCTTCACGGGGAACCACTTTGTATACATGATGATGAAGAGAGGTTGCCCGATGCCAGGAGTAAGTACCTATTGGACAAAATTCAGAAAAGACATAGCAAAGGATTGACCCAAGCCATTCACAGGACGCTTGCAACATGGAAAGCTTTAACCTTAGATACTTACGGTGCTCCTCCTTGTATTGACTTAGATAAAGATTAATGTTTAATTCAATTTGGTTGTAACTTTTGAGTTTGGTTAAGTACTATTAAGACACATCTATTGTTACAATATCATTATTTATGCTATTTGTCGAGTTTCAGTTAAATTGAAGTAGTTATTTTACAGGTAGAATTACAACAATTTTGGCCAAAATTTTTCAACAAGTTGCTGTCCAAAAACTTAATGTTTCTGTCTGGTAACAGATAGGTTCGGCGCATACAAGGCCGAACCAGTTCGGCTAACGGATGGCCGAACCTACCATAATAACAACTTCTCAGGCTCACACACCCCCTGGAAGGTTCGGTTGAGGTAAGCTCGAACCGGTTCGGATTTAGCAGGACCGAACCGAGTTTTTTAATTACTCGGTGGATATCCACCCGAACGGGTTCGGCCACCCGTGCGCCGAACCCTATGTTTTTAAAACGCCACCTGATTGCCACGTGAGGGCAATTTGGGGATAAACGAAAATTAGGGGTGTCTACCGAGTAGAGGGGGTTGTACGAAGTATGGGCCAGTTTATAAACCAGTCAAAAGAGTAGTTGGACCACTTGTTGTTGATAAACCTGGCCCAATTGATTGGTTAAGCAGTCTAGAACCTCATAGAGATATGATGTACTAAGTGTAATAAACTAAATAATTAAGAGAGCATGTGAAATATATATATTATTTGCTAATTTGGCTCCCTCAAAAACCTTTCCAACCTCTGTCACTAGGCTAGTTAGTGTTGAGACTGTATCACCTTTAGGCTCTAAGCTCTTCCATTTTCTGTTTGCATATCTTCTAAAAGGGATTTCTGTTTTATCAAAGTGCACATTGCAAATGATGAGTCAATCCGATAAACAAATCTCTCCTATATGTATGCAAATGATGAATAAATGAATGACACAAGCATAACATTAGAAATAATTTTAATTACTAGTGCTGAAAAGAGATTAAAAATTGGATAAATTAGACTTTTAGAGTCGGGTGCGAACCCGACTTCTATTATGGTGACTTAATATGTTGAAAATTTAAAGTCAGTTGAATGTCCAATTTAAAAAAGGCAACAAATGTCCATCTTTAATTATCTGTGTTTGTTATTGTTGGCCTTTGTATAACACTTTTAAAGTCGGTAACAAGTTTGACTTTGAAAGTCTTTTAAAGTCGGATTATCCTACCAATCGACTTTAAAGTAGTTTTTAAAAAAAAAATTGTTCTTCCCCCTATTCCCCAAATCCAAAACTCCAGACTACTTCCAAACTCGATCTCTTTCTCTTTCTCTGTTTCAATTTCGTGTATTTTTCCTAGGTAATATGCAAAAGTTGAAGATAAAAACACTAAAGATCAAGACTCACTTGATTACAAAGAGAGCATACTCACTCAAACAAATTTTCCATAATTCCCACCCAACAATAAATATCCAGCGAAGATACTACAAGTATGCTAACAATCTTGTGATGTGGCATGTGTTTTGTGGTTAAATCATTAATCTTTGTCTCATACCTCGTAGATATGTCCGAACTTCTAATGTTATGTTATATATTTTTATAGGCAAAGTGGTTGGTGTGTTAATTAGTTGTTAAAGGGGAGGGGGCGGTGTTCAAAGCTCGTACGCCTACATTTCTACCAATAATATCTCTTTTACTCAACCATGTGAGCTACCCTTCTGGCACTTAATGTACAATATACAAATCTACCCTACAACAACAAACAAAACTAAATAACTTACCCTTAATTGCAACTCTTATGTCCTTTCTTGGTGTCTTGCATTTAGAAGCTTCCTCTTTCATGACAAACAAACTTTCCTCATGTTTTTGTTGACACCCTTGTATTTCATGGTTTTTAAGCTCACATTGCATTTCAAGTGTCCTAGTCTATCCAAAGATATAAATTGTAACCATTTCAGAGGAAAAAAATCCAACTTTTAACATCGCGTCTTTGATTATCACTACACATTGTGATTTATTCAAGAATTCCTTTCTTGTTAACAAAAAAGTTCACGAAATTCGTGCTAGTCGAATCGTAAAATAGTTCACTTCAATTTAAAATTTCATTTGAATCATTGTTTGAGATCTCACTTATAATGAAAACGAACACAACCCAAAAACAGATCATCAAATGGATCATAATATTAAAGCATTTTAAGTAAATCGCAAAACCACAATTAATTGCAGTCCACAATAATAATTACAAAAATTATAATAATATTTTATTATTATTCAAAGATTCTTATATCATTTCACAAATATATGACTTTTCCTGTCATTTTCTACTTAAACAAGAAGGGAGAGAAGTTTTAGTTTACTTTGTTTTCATTTTTTTCTACTACTACATAGTTTAAAAAAAATATTATTTGCTATTCTATTTTGTTTGGGACACAATTTTCCTTTTGGTTTCAAACTTATGATCCCTTTCTTTTTATAACCAACCTTGGTGATACTCTTTAGCTAGATATGCTTGATCTGTTGTCTGATTCGTCCTTCTCCACTATAGCCCATTTGTTAACACGATTTCGAGCAATTTCAACCTATAACATCGATATGTAACATTAAGTTGGTTCCTTGATAATTGATAATGGAAATCAAATTCATTATCATAGACCATCATTAACTCAATTACCTGGTTGTCCCAATCAGTTTTAAATGTGATTATGATAAGTATTATGGTTTGTACAAATGTTCCGAACAACATTCCGATCCAAACGCCCTGCAAAAAGTCACAAAGATTTGACACTAGTTTCATTTTAAGATATAATAATATGGAAACACACTAGTAATTGAGAAAATTAGTGCGTATATGATAAATGTATAACTAGGGGCTCAATTTTAAAGATTTGAACATGATCTCTAAATTGTTTGAGACGGCCATGTGGATTATATTCTCTATTTCGTAGATTTATTATATTTGAAAATATGTTGCTAGTATTTTGTTTATTCTTTTTTTAAAAGAGTATTTCTTTATTCAGTGTTGCATAAAACAAGTTTGTCGTGCAAATGGTAAATTAATTACCTTAACTTGCAAATGGAGAAGATTACCAAGAACCACTCCAATAGGAATACCAATGAGGTAATAGCTGCCTATATTTACGTATGCTACAACGCTTTGCCAACCAGCTCCAACAGAAACACCTATTCATAATTCATAATGATGTTATTAGTTTAGTTATTTAAAAAATTGGCCATAATTTTGATTCTTACATCTGAATAATAGTATAAGAAATTAAAATATGTACTAGTTAGTGACAATTTAAAATTCATTTTTTACTTTTAATCCAATAACTTATCACACACAGTAAAATTAATTTGATATGAGGGTTTTATATCGGTCACTATGTTATGGTCATCCGGAAAAAAAAACTTCAATTAACCACAGTTAGTAAATTTTTTGAGTTTGAAAGAGGGCCTAAACTAAACCCAAAGGAAAACTATAACGAAACTAATCTTGGAGTAGAGACTCCCATAATATCAACTACCAACAAGGGCACAACTTGAATAGGCGAAATTTTCCCTCTATATGGAGAGGGAAAAGTGGTTCATTGTGTGTTTGTACTCCCAACATCCATACATCACTTTATTGTGATTTTCATTGTGTTCCGGGGACCAACTCTAGTTGCATCTAATTAACTTGCAATTATATCCATCATAAAAATAATTACAAATCTCAATAGAAACCACAATTGCAAATTAATTAGATGCTACTAGAGTTGAATTAGATGCAAATTCATCTCAATAGAAATATAACAAAAAATGTTCAAAATTGAATTAAAGTGTAATGCAACATATTAAAGATTTATATTTGATCATAACAAAAACATACAAATTATAAAAATACAAATTATAAAAGAGTAAACCATGCATGCACACTCACGAGGTAAACAACGGCAACAATATTGTAAAATTACCTGAGAGCACAGGTTGGACACTGTTCAACAACATGGAGATTGACAACAAAGGTGAAAGATCCCCCACTGCTTTAGCAACCTCTTTGTCTGGAGTGAAAAGGTAAGAAAGTTTTTCCTTAAGAAATAGAAACACCAAGAATAACACGAATCCAATGGAAAATGATGTGAGGACTGTTATGACGATGGAAAATTTTGCTGCCTTTGAACTCCCTCTTCCAAGCTCATTTGATACTCGAACACTGCAACAAATAAGACTTTGTGATAACAATGAAGTGCCTAGCTCATTTGATCAAAGTGCTGAAAAGAAAATTCTCAATAATTTATGAAACTGAAATTGTGATAACAATGAAGTACCTAGCTGCAGCAAAGAATCCAAGGGCTATCATCATTTCCCACCCATTGATGTTGAGGCTGCAAAAATATAGTTTGATTAAATCAATAGATTTTTTTTCAATATAAAGATGAATAACCTAGTGGATAAGCAAAAGTAAGAATGAGATATATTACCATATAGTCAGAGCATCAATGGCCACCTCAGCATTTTCCAGGTTCCCTGTTAGAAGAATCAAAACTGTGTTGTACCAGATCTCAAGACTGTAAAATGAACCATAGTTTTATATTAGTCACATACCTTTTTATTACAATAGTGTTTTCAATCTTTTAATTAAAATCAAAAACTACAAAACTTATATTTTCAGAATCACTTTTGGTTCACCAAAAATTAAATCCAACCATGCATTCAATCTTACAAAATGAAGTTCATTCAAAATTACACATTTAGCAAACACTCACTCAAACATACACCATATTAATTACAAGTCATACATAATTTCATAAGTTGGTTATGAAAATTGCTAAAATTCTTACCATAACATAGCTCCAGAAGACAAGGAAAGCTTGATAACAGGCCATAGATCTTTGAATGCAGCAAATGAGAAACCCTTCCAAGTTTCAGGACACTTATTCATGATAAACACAAGTTGGCCAATATTTGGTATCCAATGTGCCACAATGATTGATGCCATTGCACCATTGAGCCCAAACTTGTACTTAACAGTTAAAAGCCAAGATAGAAAAACATGAAATGAAATTGAAACTGCTGCTAGGTAAGCAATAATCTTGTTCTTGCTTTGTGCTTGTAGAAACATTTGGCAGGTGAAGGACACTGCAAAAGCAAAAATGATACCTATTGACCAAAAAGAAATGCTTCCAGCAACTTCTGCAGTGTTTCTATCTTGTCCAAGAGCCACTAAAATTGGGGTGGTAAATATGTAAATTGGAAGAATAAGGATTATTGTCAAGAATAAGACTAGCCAAGATCTTTGAAGATATATTCCAAGCATGTCATATTGTTTTGCACCATATGCTTGCCCACATAGAGTTTCCAGTGCACTTGCCATACCCAACTGCAATTTTTCAATTTGCAACCAAATTAACAAAATATAATTAGGTTGATCGAGATTTAAAAAATTTATTTGCAAAATACCGCAATTGTAGTCACAACAAAAAGATTTGTGATTGCAATTTAGGCAGCAGCATCATAGTTTTTATGTCGCTATCACCGCAATGCGGTGCAATTGAGATCGTGTCACCCACATTTTTTCGATAAGTAAAATATTTATTGAAAACAGACTAGCTTGAGCATCACTGTGCATCCACTCTACCCACGTTCTATGAAGGGTTGCAAATGACACGCTATCATTTGCTACAAAAGCTAGACGGAGATACAAGAAGAGTATTGATTACAATCCCCAATAGGAGTAAGGAGATCGTGTCACCCACATTTGATTATGATTCTATGTAATATTAAGGATCGTGATCATTACCACGGCCACAATTTGAACTATATATGACTTAGACATCATAGTTTTTTATGCTTACATAACGATCTCAGCCGTATTTGACTGTGATTCTTGTAAAAGCGATTTTGAAACGCCGAGTTGAATTGAAGTATTATAAGGTAAGGAAAACTTGACTTACCAGCAAACCATTTGCAAACCTGACCATGACTGTTTGAACAAGGGCATATGCAGCTAGTTCACCGGAACCAATATGCCCAATGAAGGATTGACTAACTACAATGATTCCAAATGTTGAGAACCTTGTGAATATGGCAGGGCCTGCTACCCTCCACATCTTCTTGCTTTCTATCCATGCCCTTTGCTTCAGTGATTCTTCTTCCTCTGAAATGTTTTGCTGCTGCAAAAGCTTTTCCTTTTGTTCCTCTCCCATTTTCCACTACTTCTATGCGGCCGCAAATGTTTTGATTGTATTCATGAAAGTAATTCATATATGTTACTCCAATGAGACAAATAAAAATTAAGCCTAATGAGACAACCTTTTACCTTTCATAGCTGTCTATGTTTATAAATATTTATTTGAGATAGAATATAATAATATCCAGATTAAAATAAGAAGATATTGTCATTAATCAATCTATATAATATTCTTGAAGTTATTTAAATTATTAATTTATTTTTTTGACTGGAAAAAGAAATAAATTATTTAAATACTTAAATAATAAATTAAATAAATTAAATTATTTATTTTTTATTTATTTCTATTATTGTCAAATAAGGATATGGATGAAAAAGTTATTTAGACCTTATATTCCTTAAATATCAAAGATTTTAAAATTTAAAAAGAAAAAACTAAAACATCAATAGTTTGTGAGAAGAAAATAAAATCGATTTGTAACTTTTACATTAGCATTTTTGTCTTTTGTTTGCAAATGTTATTAGTGCACAGTATTCACAATTTATGCCAAAAAACCTAGGCTGTCACGTGTATCTAATTTTGTTGGCCCGTGTTGTTCTCCTAAGATATGTCAATAAATTTTTTGCTACACGTAAGTCTCAGACTTAATACATTGAACTGAGATACAATTCATTTACGGCTCGAACCAAAGTTTAATTCATTAACTAATGCGTTTATGTACTGGAGTATTTGGCTCATTGATAGTAACTTTTTGCCCTACACAACCTCTTCTCCGTAATTGATGCACAAGTGGACAATCTTACACATGAATCTGCGTAGCTGATGCTACACTGTATATATTGCTATTTGCTATAAACTTTGGCTTTTCCACCTTTGTAAAGTTTGTCTTTTTCACAAGAGTCCACTTTTGCAAGAAATGTAAACATCAATCTTTTTTCAAAGGGTATCTTTAAAATAAATAAATAAATAAAATCCTTTTAAAATCTTTTCCTTAAGTGTCGCCATACATGTACGTGTTGCCATTCATTCATGACGTTTTGTCCTTTATTCTTGTTTGTCATATCATACACACATTGTGTTGCGTTAAACAATGTTCAATAGCCTTTTTAGGAATTCATAAATCGATTGAATTGAAGTTTGAAGATATGGACAACTAAAAGGATAAGTGCAATTGTACATGAAGAGGTTAGCTATTATAAATCTCATTGACGTCAATAAAAAAACAAAGCAAGCAATTAAGAAAGAACAGGAAAAAGAGTTAAAAAAGAACTTACACGGATGAATCGGGGAACCAGCTGAGAATGGCTTTGGATGAGAAATAACGTTATCTTAAGCTAGGTAGCTATAGGTAGTTGAAAGACAGGCACGTACACTGATGAAGAAGATCATAATGCTTTATGTCATCTAGTTTATCACTCATCATAAGTGAGTGGAGTTGGAATTGATTATTGGAATATATATGAAATGAAAGGTTAAAGATGTATCGGTTTAAAATGACGTGCTGCCGTTTGGAGTTGGAATTGGAATTGATTATTGGAATCATATCATAATCATAAGTAAATACAATCAAGAGTTTGTCCACATAGGCTTACAACTAGGACCAATCGAAATATATCTCAAAAATGAAGAATCAGGGGATTGAACCCCCATCCTCAGACCCACAATTTCCAACACTAACCATTTGAGCAACCACGTTTTATTATAACTGAAACGTATTATATAATATATACCCTTTTCTTGTCAAAAAAAAAATATATACCCTTTTTTTCCTTTTATTTCTAGCAAAACCTATTACCTACTAATTATATTTATTTATATGTATTTTAATGCTTATATATTACATTTATATATCATATTTATTTGACATCTAATATTTTGTATCACTTTCCATAGATTTTAGATTCTATATATTTATTAACTAGAATGTTATTAAATATGAATAATTTTATTCATTTTCAAATTTATTTTTTAATTCAAAATTATATATAAGTAAAAAATATTGACTTATAATATCTTACATTTTCTAATTCTCATACTAATTTAACGCCAAATTTAATGATATCGGGTCATGCGGGTCAATTAGCGACCCTCGGTTCGACCATTGACCCAATGACCTATTGACCTGCTCTGGTCGATCACCGGGTCAGTTTTAATAATATTGATTGCAGTTGGTTGTTTCAAAAAAAACAAAAACAAGTAATGAATACAATGCTAATTTTGTGGATCCAGTAATGAATACAATGCTAATTTTGTGGACTCAATCTCTCTCTCTCAACAATCTCTCTTCAATCAAATTTTCTCAAATATTTTGTATCACTTTCCATAGATTTTAGATTCTATATATTTATTAACTAAAATGTTATTAAATATGAGTAATTTTATTGATTTTCAAATTTGTTTTTAATTCAGGATTATATTAAATTTAAAAATATTGACTTATAATATCTTACATTTTCTAATTCTCATATTAATTTAATACCAAATTTATTGATATCGGGTAATGCGGGTCAATTAGTGACCCCTCGGTTCGACCATTGACCCAGTGACCTGCTCGGGTCGATCACCAGGTTGGTTTTAATAATATTGATTGCAGCTGACTGTTCCAAAAAAATAAAAACAGCAAGTAATAAATACAATGCTAATTTTGTAGATCCAATAAAGAATACAATGCTAATTTTGAAAATCCTTTCGGCCGGAACCATTATCGAGAGAAGATGGAGACTATCAGAATCACAAGAGCAACAAGGTAGCCGGGTTGTTACAACATAGGTGCTGAACCTGGTTTGGATTCTTTCCGTAAGTATTCTTATAATTGCATATTGGTTTTCCCCATTCTTTTCAACTTTAAATTTTTTATTTCATTTACCGATATTCTGTCTTTTGCATTGCTCTTTCATTTTAGTACATGTTGGGGTTGCAAAATATAAAACTAGAATTCAATTTTATTTTTCATTTGCACATGCATTCAACTTACTTTAAGTAGTAATTTTGGTTTCGTGTAAGTAACTACTAACCAATGATGGATATGATATGGATAGAGTGAATACAATTATTCAAATCCAAATATTAAAATTATCATAAATAGTAGTGCAATTAGGATATTGTGAAGCTGTCTGTCATATATAAATTTATCTCAGGTTATTGTGAGCTGTCTGTTATATATATGATATTGAATTTGCAACTTTTATTCTGTTTAATCACGATGCAGTGAGCCTGATTGAAAAGTCTTGCTCATAGCTTCTTGAATTCTCGGAGGAGCTTTTAGTGTTTTAAATAGGGATACTACTGAATATCCAACAATATCTAATACTTATTTATTGAATATAAATCCTATGGGTTTTCCTAGGAACATATCTGACCTCATTGGTAGGTTCTCTTCAAAGTTCATATGAGGGACTCATCGAGAATATATTTGAGAAAATATTTCATGTTTGAGGGATTATGATTGATTAGGACTTGCTTAAAAAGTTCAAAGATAAATCACTGGCGTTCATAGTTTTAAGCTAAGACTTTCCAACAAACCATAATCCATAACATTACTTACACTGTTAGAGACAATGTCTCGATCGTCAATGTAAGAGAATTTCGTGGATACAATTTCACAGCTTTCACCAAGAGAGAAACCCTAAGATAAAATAAAATTTGAACTAATGGTTCTTTTTTTGCACAGTCACTATATCCCACTAAATTTGAGACTTCTCTCAAACCCTATCGTGTGATGTGAAAAGCGGTGCTTCTCTGTATTCCTTTTGTTTGCTCTCAATCTTTTTTTTTATCATCACTCTCAATCTTATTCCTAATACTGAGTAATAATAATTAGATTGCAATATATCGTTCCATATTTAGTTTTTTTTACAAAATTAGATTAGTCGCTAACAAAGTCGTTGGATACTAACAATATGATGAAAAAAAACCTAATCTAATGCATCATTACGCTTTTATTGATTATTAAGTAAAATATTTACCATTCTCCAACTACTATTGTATATCTCACGTATGATAAAAAAATTTTAATCTAATGCATCATTATGTTTTTATTAATTATTAAGTAAAATATTTACCATTCTCCAACTATTAATTATTTTTGTCAAAAAAAAACTATTAATTATTCAGTCATAGATGTTACAATAGAATGAATATATAAGGTTTAATAAAATAAAAATATATATAATGTTCATATTAAAATAAAATATCATAAATTATTATCGATTAAAAAAAATTATACCTCATTAATTATGGAGCTTTATAGGCAATAAGATATGGGGAATAAGGCCCTTTTAAAAAAGAAAATATGGGGAATAAGCAATTCTAATATTGATACTCTAATTTCGTTTTGTATCTTGCTTTCAAACTTATAACATCAAATATTTTAGGTTTAATTACATTTTTGGTCCCCCTATATTAGTTCATTCACGATTTTGGTCTCCTAGCCAAAATTGGTCAAACTAATGGTTGAAGTGGTACTAAGATAAATGACGTGACATCCCATGTTTGAGTGCCACATGAAATTTTTAATTAAAACATAATATTTTAATATAACAATTTGTTTTTTGAATAAGTAATAATAAACATCCCAATATCTGGTAATAAAATATTTTTATTCTACTTTTTTCTAACTTACTGGCTCTCTTTCTCTGCGATGAAGGTTCGGAGATAGCAAAGTTTGATGTTACTCAAGGTGGAAGTTTGATGAAGATATATCATGAGGAAGATCTTAGAGTGACCAAATGATATTTGTTATGTATACTTATGGATTGATGTATTGTTTCATCCTTCCCTCACAGTCTCACACTCGACTAAACGAGTGCTTTCTACCTGTACGTGGGAATCTCGACGGGGACTTTTTCCATGTGGAGACGGGGACGAGAGAGATAATTCTCCCGCTGTCAACTCTGGGATGAGGTTGAGGATGGGGACGGGGATCATTCCGCTGTTTGAGTACATTATATGTATTTTTTAATTAAAAATATTTTTAATTAAAAATATTAATAAAAAATAAAAATGTGCTAACTGCTATCTTTTATTCTTAATTTTAATTTTTGAATATCAATAAATAAAAGGATGACTAAATTTTATATTAAAATATTAAACTATGATTTTTTAGTTTAACTATAATATTTTTTAGTATACAATCTAATCTAATAAACGTGTCGTACTAAAATTTGTCATGGTGGGTTTATTTTCTAAGGTGTCCAAAGTAGTCAATTTTTTGACATAATATACGTAAACATTCAACAAACTCTTTTTTAATCCCCAAACAACAATTTCAAAATTTAAGTTAAAAGGAAATTTATACCCGTGCTAGCACGGGTGATACATACTAGTATATATGAAATGAAAGGTTAAAGATGTATCGGTTTAAAATGACGTTCTGCCGTTTGGGGAGTATTAATGTGTGTGCCTTCATGTGAATATAAGCGACGATTTCTATGGACCATTTAACGGACAGATTGTCGGCAAATGAATAGATTCTAAGTGATATTGGTGGGGAGGGTACATATGCATTGACTGCCACTTAATAAGGAAAGACAAACATCCTTCTCTTTTCTTCTCTTCTCTTCTTCTATTTCTTTTTTTTATTCAATAATGCAACATTTCATTGATAACGGACAAAGGCCACTGAAACATTACACAAAATGTAAACTTGAAGCTTATAGAGAGAGTAACTTCAGATCCACGCAGGGACAACATCCAAATCAGGCATAATAGCTGGGACTACTAAGGTTAACAATACGCACATGAGCAGCAACAACACCTAAACCAACTAATTAAGATCCTATCGAACTAACTAACATAAAACATAACAGTCTTAGAACAATCAGAATCTACTGAGTTAATTAAAATAACAAAAGCATAACATACTAAACCCTAAGACATCCAGTAAGCACATTCACAACAAGAGCCTTCACCAAATCCAACGCACTAATAAGAGCCAGAAGCTTGTCCAAGCCAAAACCCTCAATCAGGCTCCACCACTGAGAAAGAATAGAAGCACCACATAGGAGAATCAAAAATCCCACTAAGTTGGTGTAGGGGGGGAGACGGAAAAGTCCAAACCTCGTTTCTATATCTTATCTTCCTTGGAATACCTGAATTCATGGGCCCAATTTGGAAAGAGAAGGAGGAGAGTGAGAAAGAGGGAAAATGGACCTAAAAATGTGAGAGATGGGCCCAAGAATGAAGGCCTTGGAGATTTGGAGAAGGCTCATACTTATTAAACACCCCTCTCTACTCACTGCACACCCCCAAATTCTCTCTATTCTTCGTTCTGGATTTGGGCATGGTTGGTACCGGACCGTTAAAAAAATTTGAAAAAACAAGGTCCGACACTATAGTACCGAACTAGTATGGTTATATAGTACTGTACCTTGTTTTTCCAAAAAAATTAAAAACAGGTCTGACACTATAGTACCGAAGAGTTGCTGGAAATGGTACTGTTTTAATTTCTTTTGGCATTAATATTGTTAAATCACTACTTTAGAGATGGCAAAGACTAGGGGTGGTTCTTTTTATCATGCACGGGAGCGAAAGGAGCGGTCTATTGCTTCCATACCATTGAGGAGGACGCATGGACGGGGCACCCGGACCGTCATGTATATTGAAGACACACCACTTGGAGAGCAACAACATGCTGATATTGCCGCTGATGTTGAGTATGATGTTGATATTCCTACTGATGACGCCTCAACATCAGCATCTACATACTCGTACTGGACGACAGGACTGTGTCAGGATATATTGTGAAATTATTGGGCCCAAGGATATGAGTGACAAGGGAAGTACAAAGTGAGTTAAGAATGTGGTTGAGGGTGAGTAATGTTGGTATGAGGAATGTAAGTACTGAAACAAGGTTTAGAGGGAATTTTGCTGCCAAATACTTGCTTCCATTAGAGAATAGTTGACTTATGTGTAGGCAAAAACGAGTATATATAATGGGGATGGGATGTTTATTGCGTATCTGATAAATATGGGTACACAGCTTTATGTTAATCTCAGTCAAGTATGTGTAAAAACGCCCCGAATGTAACAGACTGAAACATCCGTGCATTCTTTATATATGCTTATTCTACATATATAGATGGGGTATAGTTAGTGGAAAGTTTGGGAAAAGTGCGTAGGTTTTTGCATGTCTCATAGTTTGCCGCTTAAATTGCTGGAAAATGGACGTAAAAGTTTGCATGCTCAGATTGTTTCCCGCTTAGTTTTCAGAATCACAGGCTAGCGTTTAGAAGAAGAGATGGAACCATAACTGAATTCATGGGCCCATTTTGGGAAGAGAATGAGGGAAATGAGCCCAAGAATGAATGTCTTAGAGTTTTGGAGAATACAAGAATGGAAGGGGTGGCAGCAGAAGCATAGGGAAGTGGTATTTGAGGGGGAGATAACAGGGAAGGTGGGTATGGATAGCGATGACAAGTTAACTGCACGATTTATGGAACTACAAGCATCCAAGTCCTCATTCGCACTACGCATTTTTATATTAAGCTCTGGACAACTAATGGAAGTAAAAAAAAACTATCGGAAATCATCTTAAAAATGCCCTGGAGATCAAGCACCATTGCTTCTTGCTTAACCCATGATGTACAATACGATGAATAAATTATAACATTGTAAAACCTTAATTATAAAACACAGACTCATCCTCCTAATTCCAACGGGTGCCAAGCACGTGACCAATGGTAACTTACTCAGTGTCCCCTTTCAGAAACATGGGACCTCTGAAAATTTAGTCATCCCTACCAAAACCATGCAGGGACATAAAAATATGAAATCATAATTCAAAATCTCACAAGACTAGCTTCCTTAAAATGACGACACTTGGCTGGACTATTTCTTGAACAACTGTTACACCCATCATTGTGTTTCTGTAGATTAAACTGATAACTTATACAAAACTGAATCCAGGCAAAGTTATAGCCTTTCATGCAGACTCTGTTTCTGTGCTGCCAGCATTCTCTTTACTGTCCTGTGAAACTTCACTTGTGACTTGTTCTTCCTCTTGTTCAGACTTTGCAGGTCCAGGACCGGCTGATACCTTCACCATTGATGGACGCAAAAGCCGGTCACCAAGTTTAAAACCTTTTCTGAATTCTTGAAGTATGATGCCTTCTTCGAATTCATCTGAATCTTCACGCATAATCGCTTCATGTAGCTTTTACAAGTAAAGTGAAAATATAGTGTATCAGAAAAATGCTCATGATTATCAATCTCCTATACCTTAAGAAACCTCCTAAAAGATTTCACGAAAATAGACCAAGCATTTAGTGTTTCATTCAAGAGTACTGATAAATAGTAAGAGAAGAAGTGTGCGAAGGGTTTTAAGGAAACACGGGATGCATACATGAGGAAAATAATAAAAACTGGTGCCATGTCATCTTCTCACATATCGTTTCGTACCGAAAATCAATTTCCTTCATTCAAGGCTAATGCAAAATGTTTGGGTAAAATCATCTTACAAGCATCCAACTCAAAATAATTCTTTAACTAAGTTCAAGTGTTGAGATTCACATATGTATTCTGCTACAAAGCCTTTTTTCTTGGCTTTGTGACACAGATTTACACTCACCAAGTTGGCTCGAAACAATCAATAGTTGCTTAGGAGTTAAAAGTGTATCCAGGTCTTCAAGAAACCTGAACAAACTTGAAAAAGTTCATCAAGTACACGATTGAATTTCGAGCCAACTGGTTTGCGCCCCTGCATAAATCATAGTTGACAGCATTATGCCAAAAATAAAAAAACAAAAGAAGAGGTGGGGCAACATATCAAAACAAATTTAAGAGATTTTTCAGGGAAGGGAAAAGAGATTTAAATCCCAAACCAACAATGCAATAATTCAAAGATGACAAAGTATATTGTGGAAGGCAAATAGGAAGTGTAAAGTCTAAAGTGTCCACCAACAATGTTGACGATTATACTGGTTGATGTACAACAAAGAGAGAGAACTTATACTAAATATAATATAGAACGTTTAGCCCATGACGCCATAAAAAATTAAATTTTTGGTTTTCATTTAGGGATAAATCATTGTCACCTGCATGAGTATGAGCTTTTGTTTCTCTCTTGAAAGCCAGATACATCAGAATTTGACTATAAATTGAATTTGATGTTGAACTTACCAATGGATCAAAGGGTTTTCCAACTGTCTCCACTGATTCAACTCCGAGTGAGGTTAGAATTTCATTGAACTGTTTATATATGCTCTGATAGCTGTTGTTTATTTTCTCCTCTGCCTCTGTCTCCACCTTAATCTGAGCTTTTGCTCTCTCAAAATTATCCAATACAGACAAAAAACTCTCCACAACTTCCCCCTGAGCATTTGTGACCAGTGAAAGGCGGTCTCTCTCGGTCCTCTTCCGGAAATTGTCAAAATCCGCACTAATCCTTATAACCCGATCTCTTTCTATTGATAACTCTGCAGATAAAGAAGCTACTTTTCCTTCAAGGCCTGCTTTCTCATCTTCAATGGATTTTAAGGATGACTCCAACTCAGCAACTTTATCTTCATCATTATTAGCTAATAATGCTTCTTTGTAAGATTGCAGTAATACTAGCAAAGGTGATGCAGGTGTTTCACCAGCATCGCTTACCTCGTCATCACCGGTACTCTCCTCCACACCAACAGCACTGTCTGAAGAATCCTGTCAAATTGGTGTATAAGAAAGTCGAGGTCAACATGGAATTGATAATAAAACTTCAAATTCCTATTCCAAATGTCAAAACGTAAGTATTCCTTAAAGGTGAATACTGAAATCATACTCTGGAAAACGAGAACGGAATGGCAAGAAAAGGCGAACCAAATGAATAGAATATAAGATGTAGTGGTCACAGAAAGCTTCAACTAAGGCTTAATGCAATTTAAAATGTCTACAAAATTAGGAAGAACAATATATGCATTGCAGATAATGGCGATACTGCATATGCTAAAGAAATTAATAATATATGAAACACAATAAATATAATAAGAACAAAAATAGAAAAGAGAAACAGAGGCATAGAAATTAACAAAATATAGGGAAAAAAACAATAGGATACTTCCCTAAAAGGTTGTCAAAATAGAGAGTTTACATTAACTAATGGAGGGAGGGAGAGTAGTTGATATGGAGCGGTAAAAAACCGTCATTATCAATCATGAATAGCAGCGCGGAACAGCCAACCCCAAGCTAGAGCGGATAGCATGACGGCCGCTATTATATATGTATATATATATAAATGGCAAATGCTCAAAATTTGGGAAAATCACTCAACTTTCATAAACTATTCATAATTAATACTAAAACGTTATAATACTTGAGGAAAACATACAATTAGATAGCAGCAAAAGTCAAGGAAACAGACTAGTTAGAGCCTGGAATCCTCAAAATAGCTACATGTCATATCTAATATGCAACATCCCTTTTAAGGGTGCTTTAGGGTTTTCGAGACTCACTCCCCCGCACGCGTATCACCACTGTTGCGGCCGCTATAGGGGCACGCGCACCTTTAATCCACAACACTACGGCAGGCACGAGAATAGCAGCCAGCCGCCACTCTGCTCCGCTATTGACAACCATGGTATAAACAAATATAATTAAGAGAAGCAACTTTATAACATCAAAATATTTTATTTAACGTTTATGGCTTCAGTTTATGGGCCATATTTTAGGTCAGTATCATGTTGATTAAATGTTTTAGTACTTGGAAGGCCCAAAGGACACAAACACCTATTGGACTTGAATTGGTAATTGGTAATAAGTGTTAAAGATTACAATCACAATTTATGGGTTGCTTTTTTCTAATTAGATTTCTTTTAGGCTGTGCCAAAGAAGTTGTAGTATTATAATTTTAATTTGGAATTCTCGGGAGATTGGCCGCATTTTTGGATTATCTTATTTAGGAATTAATCATATATTGTTTTTGCAGCCTCCTGTGAGAACTTTTAAAACAATCAAAGCTTTTTCTCACTTTGTTGAGACAACAGAGAGTAAAATGAATCAAAGAATACATAATGTTCCGCCATCAGTGTTGGTAAAAAACCAACATGGTGGATTGCAGTGGTGATTTTTGAGCAATCTGCTATTTAATTTTTGTACTGTATGGCGGCACCATCCACAATATTGCGTGTTTAGGTGGCCGATTATGGCGGGGTTTTGGCACTCCGCTATGAGCTGCAATTCCGCTATCGACAACATGCGCTACATTGTTATCATAATTCATATATCATGCATAACGACAAACCACTTAAATTCAAATTCTTTTTAATGATTTTGCCTACATGTTTCACTTTGAAAAATAAAACCGTTTCTCCAAAAGTAAGCTGAAACTAGCATGCACTAGGTTGGAAGGTCGTGAAGTCTGAAAGGTTTTTGCTTCCACCATAAAAGTTGACTTGTCCTGTTTTCAGGTTCATTACACTGGGAGATACAACCATGAGCTGCTCAACTCATTCTCCACTCAATCCTTCTCTACTATTTGTTAGTAGCTAGTAACCCTACCTAGACTCTTTCTTAGTGTTGTCAAATTTCCTCCACAGTGGTATGGCATGGCGGAATTTGTGTCAGTCGCCATAGGCCGTAACACCTATTATATCCCCCATGTTTCCACCATAGGGCGCAACGCCGTGTTAGTATAGCGGATTTTTGGCCAGCCGCAATAATCCACCATCCACCATTAATAACACTGCCCTATCCCTACATCACTATTCACTTGTGCACCTAATTCAATAATTTAAACTCTGCCACGCTCTCAGACTCTTTACAACACAATACACAATGGCCAGTGCAAGAAAAATGAAACAATAAGAAAAGGCAAAGCAAACAATCAAAGAGATCATTCCACAATTTTTAGTCATATAACTAATATTTCCAAAGAAGAAGATGAATATAAGCGACTCAAAACAAAAACCTAATAGTTGATTCTGTAGTACGAACTACAGAACATCTTATCACAATGAAGGTGCTTCAAATTTCATCCACACACATCGAAATCCCTCTCAGCACACTACTTCGCACTAACAAACTATACACACTGAAAAATACTAATATTCAACTCAGGAGCAAACAATTAATAGAAGAAAAATTGATTGAGAAGAAGACTTACAAGAACCTCAACTTCTGGTGGTTCTTGAACTTGCGGGGCCTCGGTATCTCCGTCAAAAGCAAAGGGTACTAACTTGACGAAGCGTCGGGAGGGAATTGTAGAGAACCGGAGAGAACTAAGGGGAGACAGCTTCCTCCTTGAGGATGCGACGGCGATGGTTGAGGGCTTTAAGGATTTGGAAGAGGCGACAGTGGAGCAGGGTTTTGGCGGTGGCCGGAATGTGGGGGTTCTGAGGACGGTAGCCATCGCTAGAGCGGGTGGGTGTAGTGTAAGAGAGAGATAAGGGGCAAGTGGCGATTGGCGATTGGCGATTGAGCAATGTTTGGGAACTGGTGTGTAAAGTAAAGAAAAATGGTGGGAAAGGTGGATCCGTTTGATGGGTTTTATATCTGGTTTAATCCAACGGCTTTCGTTGTTCGCTGTTGATTTTGGTCAAAACTCAAAACCCTTGGGTGAGAAAGATCTGGAACAACCGGGAGTCGTTCTGTAACTCGCCTCGGCTTTTATTTTTATTTATTTATTTATTTATATTTATTTAAGTTGTGTTTGATGAATTTTTTTTGACAATAACAAACATAGGGCATTTCATTAATCAAAATAGTGTCAAATATACAGGATGAAATTTGATCTGTACCTTTGATCGCTTTGTAGTAAGCGACTGAGGTCCTAGTCTTCCGTCACTCGCTCTGATGGTCGTACTCTAAGGCGGTGAGAGCGGGCGGGTGTACCTGCGAATACACTCCAACGCCCAAGTCAGGAGCGAACGAGCAAAATGCGAATATGAGTGAATAGTGTGTGTACCTGACAATGACGCAGTGAATGCTTATATAGTGTTTGGAAGTTGCCTATGGCCGTTAGATCGTTGTACGGATCGATTAGAGCCATTCATTTCGGTCTATGCTTTTGTCATCCTTAATGGGCCTTTTTTGTGCATGGCCTGGACTGTCTTCGGCCCACTCTGAAACATGCCCCCCAGCCAAGATCGTGCTTGGACGAGCGTAGGCTTGTTAGGATTCTTGCGTTTTTACCCGTTGCGCGGGGATATTTTCTGACCGACCGTACCTTCTGAACACTTGGCGCCTGACATAAAGTGACGTTTCTTGGTTCCCGGAAAACTCATTAATGGTGCCTCGAATCTCGAAAAGTGGCTGCTTTTGTCATGATGACGTTTCGATTTTCGAGGCGCGTGCAGGTGAATCATTGTATTGTTTTGTTTTCCTTCCTTCAGGTCTTATAAATATGCTACCCTCTGATTTTGATTTTTCTTCCTTTTGGATTTACCTTTCCCAAGGCGAGCAATTTACATTTCTGCGTGTTATACCACAATTTTGTCCGCCATCTCTTATTACAATCAATTTTAGTAGTTTAGTCCACATGTCAATAGATGCCACCTCATAAGTTAGGCCGATATCTATATTTTGCTTGTTTGGGTTGAAATGCGCTTAGTGTCCAAATTGAGCGTGCGTTTGCGTGATTGGGCCTACCATGACAATTAGTCCTAATTTTGTTTATCGTTGTAGTTTCCTTTGCAATTGGAGTTATTTTCTTCTAATTGGGCCTGTTTTGACGCATTTTTTGGATTGGGCCGGATTTTTTGTTTTGGTCTTGGTCCAACTCCTTATCTTCATGTTTACTTAACTAAAAATAATAAAACTACATATCACAAAGTTTTTTATATATAATCAGTTTTTACAACATAGTCCACAGTCCAAAATATACAAAAAAATAATATTCAGAATTTACAAAAAATATAAAATACAAAAATACAAAAAAAATAGTAAAAAGGTCGCTACAGCTGGCGACTTCACTGGGGACCATTAAAGAGAGTCAAGCCTAATTAATTAAATGTGTAATTATTTGTTAATTTAATATCTTGTTTTTACTTTTATGTTTGTTTTTACTTTTATCTCTGCTTTTTATTCTGTTGAACCCTAGGGTAGACAACTCTCTCTTGTTATGTATATGTTTTCTGTAGGTTGGGTAGTCTAAGTATTTTGCCCTTGTCACACACGTTCACTTACACTATTGCACATACTTCTGAGTGGGGCCCTATACCCGGGTCTGTGTGAAACTTAGGACGAGTGGAGACAATTAGTGACAGTCATTCTGGATTTATCTGTCTGACTCTCATGAAAGTCTCAACCAGAGTGCGCCTATTTATGATATCCCACACCTGGTAGGCATCTATCGTTGTGGATGATATTGTAAAGGGGACTTAAACTCTGGAAGCCTTTGTGAGGAAGTGATTAGAACCACCCGGGAGGATGATCACAAAAATGACCTTAGACCGTGATATCTCTAGGTTTCAACGTGACGTACCTAGGACACAAGGGCACCATACTTACACCAACATAATTAATCCTTTTTTTTAAATAAAAAAAAACAATAAAAAAAAAACTTTTTCTCACGCTCTTTTTTCTTTTATATCATTCATCATACAAAATTCTCATTTTCAAAAAATTAAAAAATAAAAGTCCCTACATGCATGTTCTTCATTTCATTAGGCGTGTCGGGAATCGTAAGAGCTTGAAAGTTGTCACAAATCAGGACAATATGGGATCAAACAGCGAAGCAACTCGGATTCCGGGCTACCCCACTGTCAAACAGGCTAACCTTTGGAGCTTGAGAAGATGTGCAGATTCATTAACAACCATTCAACGTGGGTCCTTCAATCAAACTTATGGGAATATCATCAAGTTACTACATTTGGAAGTGCAAACAGAAGCCATTGCTGCCTTGAGCCATTTTTATGACTCTTCTCTCAGGTGTTTTTCCTTTAAGGACTTCCAGTTGTCACCTACATTGGAGGAATATGCGCGAATTCTGGGTTTTTCCTCTCTAGACGTCAGGCCCTACCAGTACTCGGGGCATCATTATAAAGAAGAGAAACTTGCTTCACTCCTACAGATTAAGAAGGAAGATTTAATGAGGAATAAGCAAAATAGGAATCGAATTGAAGGGTTCTCGCAAAAGTATCTAGAAGAAAAAATGCGACTCTTTGCTGAAACCAGGAATTGGGGGCCCTATAAAGAAGTTTTAGCTCTCACTATCTTCGGCATCGTACTTTTCCCATTCATTGAGGGATATGTAGACTCAACGGCTATTAATGTCTTCCTAGCTTTCAGGGATGAGACAAGCCCAGCTAATCCAGTTCCAGCTATTCTTGCAGATACCTATTCCACTTTCACCCACTATAGTGAAAGGAATGGAAGGAAAATATTTTGTTGTTTGCCTGTACTCTATGTTTGGTTTTTAACTCACGCGTTCGTCATCAAGCCAATAGCTAAATGTCCCATACAAAACGCTAAATGGTGTGAAGTAAATATCATGAATGTCCAAGAGTGGGTGCAAGTTTTGGCTAAACTCACTGAACGCCAAGTCTGTTGGTTCCCTTCATGGTGGTCAGAGAAACCTAAAATAATTATTCAATGTGGAGGTTTCAAAAATGTGCCGCTCATGGGGACTAGAGGGTACATAAACTATAACCCCTCTTTATCCCTGAGGCAGTTGGGGTACCCAATGAGAAATTCGCCCACTAAGGATATGCTAACCCGCTTCTACTTTTATGAAGGGGACTATAAAAATGTCGCTATGCTTCGAAGGATTTCCCTAGCTTGGAATAATGTAATCTGCGGAGGACGAGAGCTTATAAAGGGGATTGGCGATAAGGAAACCACCTTTCGCCAATGGCTCCAAGAAAGAATCCAAAACACTCAGTTGCCTTACCAGAGTGCAATCTGGGTTGAAGAAGAGATACCTGAGCCTCCTCTCCCTACAAGTGAAGAATTGGGAGAACTCCAGAATGCGTTGTCAAGAGCTGAAGAGGAAAAGAAAAAACTCCAAGAAGAATTAGAGAAAGTACTCCTAGAAAACCAAAACTTGAAAGAGGAAAATGTGCTTAAGGAGAAAGAAATTGAAAGCCGCAATAAAAGACTCAGGATAGAAGAGGAGAGTAAAAGAGACGTGCAAGTCTACCTAAAAAATGCAAAAGATGAGCTGAAGCGATGCAACTGGAAAATAAGTCAAGCCACCGACGATGCACGCAAATGGGAGAAGAAGTGGGAAGAGTCTATAATTGCTGAAAAAAACACATTCAGCTTCCTGCAAAAGTCAAAGCGAGAGTCCCGTATAATAATAGCTGAGTTTGAAGATCAAGTGCAGAGTATAAAGCAAGAAAAAGAAAAAATAGAAGAAATACTTAAGGAATATCAGCAGGCCTTGAGAGAAGAACAGGAGAGGTCTGACGGTCTGAAAAATCATATTGATTATCAAGAAGCAGTTTATCGCTAGCTAGAGACTGAGAGTGCACATTGGGAAGCCCGCTATAAAGAGTTAGTTCACAAAGTGGAAAATCACCAAGTTTTCACTGAGCTGAAAGAGGAAGGCTTGTACTGGAAGGATAGATTCTCAAAATTGGCATGGCTAGCTAACCAAGCTGTCATAGGCCTCCCAAAGCGTCTGAAGGAAGTTGATGCATCTATGCACCCACTGAACACTCCGATTGAAGTCTTCAATTTTGTGGAATTCTGCAAGATCCTGATTACAGAGCTTAGAGAAGAAATCGGTCGTCCAGCTAAGAAGAAGAGAGAGGAGAGTGGAAAGTTTAAAGCCATATGTATTTGAATTCGATTTGAGCATTGTCATTTCCCTTCGAGCTTTTATTTAGACGTTGTAATTTCCCTTTTAGTTTGATTTAAACATTGCAATTTCCCTTCCTGTTTGACTTTTCCGTTAATGAAATTGAGTTGTTTTGCTGGTTGATCTCATTTGTCGCTCTATTATCAAAATATTCGAAATATTGACGCAGTAAAGCTACACTTGCGATTCCCGGCTCGAAGCATAGAACGTACGCGCATTCATTTATACATCCGCCTAGTCATTCATTCATTTAAGATACTCATAATATATATTCTACTAACAGAACAAAAAGGCAAACTGGTTCGCCAACATCGCTATTGGACGCGCCTTCAAGCAAGAAACATGACTACGGAAGACAACCAAGCATTAAGGGATGACATTGCCAAACTCAAAGAGCAGATGAGCCAGATGGTACTGTTAAAAGATCAAATGTCCGATCTTGTGAAGCTCCTCGAGAAAAGGAACGCAGATGAAAGCACCTCGGCCGAAAATGGTGAAAGCAATGCTACAAGTCTTCTTCCTCCTCATAACTCTGGAGTTAATGATCAGAACCACCAATGGCCCCCTTATGGACTCCCCGCCGGTTACACACCTCCTACAATGGACGCCACTTTAGAAGGCAGCCCTACGGTGGTCTTAGGTGTGAATCACAACATGCCTCATGAAACACCACAAGTCCAAATCCCCATCCCTACCACTACACCACAGGTCGTGTCACAAGGCTACACTCTACCACTAGTGACAAGCCATCCGATTCCTCTGCACAATCTCGGGAACTCCTCCTCCTCGTATATTCCAAATGTGAGCTCGACTGTAGTTCCTACGGTCCCTTATAACTACTTGACAGGAGACCCCCAATCCAAGGACAAATATCAGATGCTCGAGGAACGATTAAGGGCCGTAGAGGGGTTTAATACTGGGGCAAGGGACGCCTATGATCTGTGCCTCGTTCCCAATGTGGTTATCCCTCCCAAATTCAAAGTACCGGACTTCGACAAGTATAGGGGAGCAACCTGTCCTGTCAGCCATCTAACCATGTACTGTAGGAAGATGGCGGCATTTGCGCATGACGATAAGTTGCTCATACACTATTTCCAGGATAGTTTAGCTGGGGCTGCCTCGAACTGGTACATGCAGTTAGAACGCACTCATATTAGATGTTGGAAAGATCTGGCCGATGCATTCTTGAAGCACTACAAGTACAATGTCGATATGGCTCCTGATAGGACGCAGCTACAAAACATGGTAAAAAGAGACAATGAATCATTTAAAGAGTATGCCCAACGCTGGAGAGGATTGGCAGCGCAGGTAGCACCACCCCTACTAGAGAAGGAGATGGTGTCTATGTTTATGGACACTCTGCAGTCACCTTTCTACGAAAGATTAATTGGGAGTGTGTCTTCAAACTTCTCAGATATGGTCATCATAGGTGAAAGACTAGAAAGTGGAATGAGGAGTGGAAAAATTACTCATGGACCAGCTGGACCCAGTAACCTGAAGAAACCTTTCTCCGGATTTCCTAAAAAGAAAGAAGGAGAAACCAATGCAATAACAAGATCCGGAAAAGCCTCATACCCTAATCCATCTCACATCGTCCAAACACCACCTACCCCACCTACTCAAAACAGCCAAGGCTATAGACCACCAAATTACCCAGACAGAAAGCCTGTCCAGTTTGACCCAATTCCTATGTCATATTCTGACTTATTCAACCATCTGCTCAGCCATAACCTAATCACTCCCCGCCCCATGAGACAGATTTATCCCCCTTTTCCCAGAGGTTTTGACCCAAACGTTACATGTGAATTCCATTCGGGGACAGCTGGTCATTCCACAGAAAACTGTAAGGCACTGAAGTATGTGGTCCAAGATCTGATTGCCTCCGGATGGCTAAATTTTAAAGAAGATAGTCCTAATGTGGCTACCAACCCATTACCAGGACATGGAAGGCCCTCCGTTAATGCAGTTGAGGATTTTGAAGAGCAGTCCCTAATCAGCATGGTAGAATACATCCAGACACCCCTGGAAGTAATTCACGCTGAACTATGTCACTTTGGGATCATTGAGAAAGAATGCACTGGAAAGAATTCATGCAATGACGTTCACTGCGTTGGAAACTGTGAGGCGTTCAAACAAGTTCTCCAAGACTTGTTAGACCGACATATAATCCAGGTAGGTTCCCTAAAGAAAGAAGGGGACATATCAACTATACAAGCAGACAGTAACAATAAGGCGGATGCCCGGAGGCCGTTGGAGATTCGCTATACCAAAGACCCAAAGATGGCCATTGCTACACCAAAAGCAATAACCATCCAGATGCCAGCTCCGTTCCCCTTTAAAGATGTCAATGCAGTTCCATGGAATTACAATCCGAAAATTCAGAGTAATCCAGATGTCACCAACATTTCAGGAAATAGTCGAATGACTCGGAGCGGGCGCATCTATACCCCTGAAAGATTTGGTGGTGGAAAGTCAAATGAAGAAGAAAGGATTGATAAAAGGAAAAGCATAGAGGAAGAGCCCTCAAACAAGAACGTGGGCAAGAGCACATTATCTGAGCAAGAGGCTTGTGAATTTTTGAAACTTATGAGGCAGAGTGAGTATAAAGTGGTTGATCAGCTGAACCAAACCCCGGCTAAGATATCCCTGTTGTCCTTATTGCTCAATTCTGAAGCCCATCGCGCAGCATTAATGAAGGTATTGAATGAGGCCCATGTAACCCACGATATCACAGTTGGACAGTTTGATGGGATCGTTGGAAATCTTGTCGCGAGCAATTACCTCACCTTCACAGATGATGAGATTCCAAATGAAGGAAGGGGGCACAACAAAGCTTTGCACATCTCTGTAAAATGTGGAGAGTACTCACTCGCTCGGGTGCTCATTGACAACGGTTCGTCTTTGAATGTGCTACCTAAAACAATTATGAACAAGCTAGACGTAGATTGTTCATACATGAAGCCCAGTTCTACACTGGTCAGGGAATTTGACGGGTCCAAAAGAGAAGTCATCGGAGAAATGGAGTTACCTGTACAGGTAGGTCCAGAAGTCTTCATAGTGAACTTCCAAGTAATGGATATTACTCCGTCCTACAGTTGTCTTCTGGGAAGGCCTTGGATCCATTCTGCAGGGGCTGTCCCCTCCTCTTTACATCAAAAGCTCAAGTTCATAGTAAATAACAAGCTGGTGGTCATTTTCGGAGAAGAGGAAATACTGGTAAACAAGCCGCCTTCTGCTCGCTATATTGAGGCTGCAGAGGAGTCTTTTGAGACTGCCTTCCAAGCATTAGAAATCGCAAATGCTACCTTTGTAGGGGAGGGAATCCCGTTACCAAAGCCTAAGTTGTCCAAAGCTGCTATGATGATTGCTAAGGTCATGGTAGGAAAAGGTTATCAAGCTGGAAATGGTTTGGGGAAAACTGAACAAGGGATCCTGGCACCAATACAGTTGCAAGAGAACAAAGATAGACGTGGCATAGGGTACTGGCCTGATCGCGCTAACAAAGGAAGAATCGCCAAAGAAAAGAAAGAGCGGAGGATGGCTAGACTTGAGGGCAGAGAGCCAAATATGAAGAATGTTATCATCTGTGACATTAAGAGAAGCTTTCGGAGCGCGGGAATGCTGAATCCCAACCAGATTGCGGCTGTGGAAAATGATCCAAATGCTGAAAATGGCGTCACCAGCCTTGTGCGCCCTTGTCCTGCAAATGAAAGACTCAAGAATTGGGAGATTGTTGATTTTCCTGTAGTTTTTAGTTCAAAGTAATTTTCTGTAATGCAATCCTATGGCTCTGCCCAAGGCCTTAGGACATTTCATTAGGGCACGCATTGTTTTCATTTCAGTATCACTATCAATGAAGTATCGTTTTTGATTCCTCCATTAAATTTCACTTTTTCTTATTTGCCTTGCCTTTTCCTCTTCCGTTTTTCATTCCGCCAATTTCCGCTAATGCAGATCTAAAAATATCGTCTTTGAAAATAACAACGCCAATAACTCGTACTGCAACTTTGATCACCCCATTAATCAAACTGAGGAAGATGTTGAAGATAACTGGGAAACTCCTCCAGAATTAATGAGAATGATGGAACAAGAGGATAAAGTAATCCAACCACACGAGGAATCAACCGAAACGGTTAACTTGGGCACAGAAGAAGATAAAAAAGAGGTTAAAATCGGAACCACGATGAAAGATAGTGAACGAGAGAAATTGGTTCAGCTCTTATATGACTATGCTGATGTCTTCGCATGGACTTACCAAGACATGCCTGGACTTGACCCTCACATAGTTGAGCATAAGTTGCCAGTAAAACCCGAATGCCCACCAGTGAAGCAGAAACTAAGAAGGATGAAGCCCGATATGTCGCTCAAAATCAGAGATGAAGTTAAGAAGCAATTGGATGCTGGGTTCTTAGCGATAGCCAAATACCCCCAATGGGTAGCTAATATTGTCCCAGTTCCCAAGAAAGACGGGAAGGTTCGGATGTGTGTCGATTATCGAGACTTGAACAGGGCTAGCCCTAAGGATGACTTCCCATTGCCTCACATTGATATCCTGGTAGATAGCACGGTGCAACACTCTCTATTCTCCTTCATGGATGGATATTCTGGATACAACCAAATTAAGATGGCCTCTAAAGACATGGAGAAAACCACCTTCATCACTCTCTGGGGAACCTTCTGTTACAGAGTAATGCCCTTTGGGTTGAAGAATGCTGGTGCAACGTACCAAAGGGCAATGTCGCACTGTATGATGCATAAAGAAATTGAGGTTTATGTGGATGACATGATTGCAAAATCCAAGACTGACGAAGAGCATATTGTCAATCTACAAAAACTCTTCGAACGTCTACAGAAGTTTAAACTCAGATTAAACCCTGCTAAATGCACTTTCGGTGTAAGATCAGGGAAGCTGTTAGGGTTCATAATCAGCCAGAGGGGAATAGAAGTAGATCCAGCCAAAGTACGAGCAATTCTTGAAATGCCAACGCCTAAAACTGAGAAAGAAGTTCGTGGGTTCCTGGGGAGGTTGAACTACATTTCCAGATTCATGTCCCAGCTAACATCTACCTGTGAGCCTATCTTCAAATTATTGTGCAAGAACCAAGAAACCAAGTGGAACGACAACTGCCAAGAAGCATTTGAAAAAATCAAGGGATACCTTCAAAATCCACCGATTCTGATGCCACCTGCACCAGGCAGACCTCTCATCTTGTATTTGACAGTGTTAGACAAATCGATGGGTTGTGTGCTGGGGCAACATGACGAAGCCGGAAAGAAAGAACATGCCATCTACTACTTAAGCAAGAAGTTCACTGAGTGCGAGACAAGATACTCATTGTTGGAAAAAACGTGTTGTGCTTTGGCCTGGGCTGCACACCGGCTGAGGCAGTATATGCTAAGCCACACAACTTGGTTGGTGTCTAAAATGGATCCAATCAAGTACATCTTTGAAAAACCCGCACTCACGGGGAGGATTGCTCGTTGGCAAATGCTACTATCCGAATATGACATTTTGTATGTTACTCAGAAAGCAATCAAAGGCAGTGCATTGGCTGAATACTTAGCGCACCAACCCATTGAGGATTACCAATCAATGCAATGTGATTTCCCAAATGAAGATATAATGGCTCTGTTTGAAGAAGGGAAGTCTCCAGACGATGAAAGATGGAAAATGTCATTTGATGGCGCATCCAATTTGTGGGGGCATGGGGTTGGAGCTGTATTGATTTCCCCAGATAATCGCTTCATACCATTTACTGCTAGATTGAGTTTCTATTGCACCAACAACATCGCAGAGTATGAAGCGTGCGTTCTGGGTATCAAAGCGGCCCTTGAATGGAAAGTTAAAAGACTAGATGTATACGGGGACTCAGCTTTGGTCATCCATCAGATAAGTGGTGATTGGGAAACAAGAGACTCCAAATTAATCCCCTATCACGATCACATCCAAAAGATGATTGAACGGTTTGATGAGATCACTTTCCATCACCTCCCTCGTGAAGAAAATCAGTTGGTCGACGCCCTAGTGACTCTGTCATCAATGTTTAATATCAATAACAACAAAAGTCTGACACTCATTAGAATCCAGCATCGGGACCTACCAGCACATCTTTGTATGGCAATTGAAGAAGAGCCTGATAGTAAACCTTGGTATTACGATATCAAGCACTACATCATAAATAGAGAGTACCCTCCAGGCGCCACAGAAAATGATAAGAGAACATTAAGGAGATTATCGATGGGTTTCTTCCTAAACGGGGAGGTGCTTTACAAAAGAAATCATGACATGGTTCTCCTCAGATGTGTTGCAAAAGAAGAAGCAGAAAGAATTATGAAATATGTTCACGAAGGCTCATTCGGAACTCACTCTAATGGGCATACCATGGCAAGAAAAATCCTGAGGACTGGCTATTACTGGTTGTCAATGGAGACCGACTGTTTTAACTATGTGAGGAAATGTCACAAGTGTCAAGTCTACGCTGATAACATTCATGTGCCGCCCGCTTTTTTGAATGTCTTAGCAGCACCATGGCCATTCTCGATGTGGGGGATGGATGTCATTGGTCCCATCGAACCTAAGGCATCAAACGGGCATCGCTTCATTTTGGTTGCCATCGATTATTTCACCAAGTGGGTTGAGGCTGCTTCTTATGCCAGTGTAACCAAGTCCGTAGTGGTCAGGTTCATAAAAAGAGATTTGGTTTGTCGTTACGGCCTCCCAAATAAGATCATCACGGATAATGGGACCAACTTGAACAACAAAATGATGAAAGAACTGTGTGATGACTTCAAAATACAGCACCACAACTCTTCCCCGTACCGTCCAAAGATGAATGGGGCAGTCGAAGCGGCAAACAAGAATATAAAGAAGATTGTGCAGAAAATGGTGGTGATCTTCAAAGACTGGCATGAAATGCTCCCTTTCGCGTTGCATGGATATCGGACCTCAGTTCGCACATCTACCGGGGCAACCCCGTTCTCACTAGTATACGGGATGGAAGCAGTCCTTCCCATCGAAGTGGAGATACCCTCTCTGCGGGTGCTAATGGAAACAAAATTAGAAGAGGCAGAATGGGTTCGAGCTCGTTTGGATCAGCTCAATCTCATCGAAGAAAAGAGAATAGTTGCTCTGTGCCATGGGCAGCTATATCAACAAAGAATGAAGAGGGCTTATGAGAAGAAAGTTCGCCCTCGACAGTTTCAAGAAGGAGATCTGATGCTCAAGAAAATATTACCTATCCAAAAGGATTCCCGCGGGAAATGGACCCCTAATTATGAAGGGCCTTATGTGGTAAAGAAGGCATTCTCTTGAGGACCTCTAATTCTCACAAAAATGGATGGTGAAGACCTCCAACTCCCAGTGAACTCAGATGCAGTTAAGAAGTACTATGCCTAAAGAAATATATGGAAAAAAGAGAAAGATGAGCCAAGCAAAAATAAGCTCGCTAGGTTGAAAACCCGAAAGGGCAGCCTAGGCAAAATTAGAGCGACCCGGTGGATTGAAAACTCTAAAGAGTGATCCAGGCAAAAATTAGGGTCAGAGAGTTGGACTTTGAACAAATACTGAGGCAATCGACACTTCTGAAAGTAGGGTGATGAGTGGTCAAGGTTATGTGTACGGGTGATTGACACCGTTACTTCGAAGATACAAACAATCAAAAGATCTGTTCTTTCATTTTTCTCGTTTTCTTAGTTTAAATTCTCAATGTAATTTTCAGTCGGTGTGACCTTCTGCACACTCGGTTTCCATTTGAATATTAAACACTTTCTTTCTCCTATTTGTTTTCCCTTTTTTCTTTGAAATGATGTTCTATGATAAGTGATACTGGATTGTGAAACATGTGCATGATTAAAGTCATTACAATCATTACGAAATTTCTAAGAATCACAGAAAGGAGACGTTCTCTCATAAATAAATTTGCTAGGAGGACACATACAGGCATGACCACTTCAATGACAAATCGTAATAACCCGCGCTTCGAGGTACCACTGCTCGGGACAACTCTCGTGTCTTACGCCAAGGACCCTGCAAGTTGGCGAGACCAGTAAAAAAAAAGCAAAAAAGCAAAAAGAGAAGAGCAAAAGAGCAAAAATGAAAAAGCAAACAAAAAGAGAAAAGTTCATTCATTACATTCCATCCATCATCTCACTCAAATCACTCACTACATATGCATATCATCTGTTGTTTTACAATCGACTTCCTGTGTCGACCTATATCTACTTCCAATTCTTAAGTCAACCAGACGAGCGTTGAATTCCATATCACACACCAGATCGCAGTGTTAGCACAGAGCCTAGTATAGATCCATCAGACCAAATCGGTCCTTCAGTTCAGTTCGATTTAACACGTCAAAAGGACGGCTTCGAACTCTACCTTCAGATCATAACGTCGCCACTGAGCGCGGCGGATCCTTCAGACCCCCAGTGGTCCTTCAGATTAGCTGTGTCTGCCTAAGACGTAGCGTAAATCCTTCGTGGTCAACATATCAGTTCTAGATCTGATCTTGACCCTCACGACCGCACCGACGTAGGTCACCCTCAGACTGTTTTATCAATACCATAGCTAGTTGCAGTCCATCAGACCATCTTGGTCCATCAGGCCCAGGCAGCCCTTCAGACCTATCGGTCCTTCAGTTTAATTCGAGTCAATGCGCCAAGTATCGACTAAGGATTAAACCTTCAGACTTATCAGTCCTTCAGAGCCCTAGTGCTCCTTCAGACCCCTAGTGGTCCTTCAGATCCACAGTGATCCTTCTTTATTGCTTTCTCATTAACGCAGCAAGTGTTAAATGCTTAATTGTAAATTCTCAAATCCCCCAATTTTCCTTTCCAGCGGACAAAATTAGTGTTTGTCTTGTCTTTATTTCTATTCTTACTAAGAAACTTGAAAACCCCTCATTTTCTCTAGCAGAATATAAATAAAGAGGGGCAGCTGTTATACCACAATTTTGTCCGCCATCTCTTATTACAATCAATTTAAGTAGTTTAGTCCACATGTCAATAGATGCCACCTCATAAGTTAGACCGATATCTATATTTTGTTTGTTTGGGTTGAAATGTGCTTAGTGTCCAAATTGAGCGTGCGTTTGCATGATTGGGCCTACCATGACAATTAGTCCTAATTTTGTTTATCGTTGTAGTTTCCTTTGCAATTGGAGTTATTTTCTTCTAATTGGGCCTGTTTTGACACATTTTTTGGATTGGGCCGGATTTTTTGTTTTGGTCTTGGCCCAACTCCTTATCTTCATGTTTACTTAACTAAAAATAATAAAACTACATATCACAAAGTTTTTTATATATAATCAGTTTTTACAACATAGTCCACAGTCCAAAATATACAAAAAAAATAATATTCAGAATTTACAAAAAATATAAAATACGAAAATACAAAAAAAATAGTAAAAAGGTCGCTACACTGCGGACGAGCAAAGTTTCTCCTTGTGATCGACCTAATTCCTCAATATTCTCCATCAAGGTACGTCTTCATACTTTTAATCGCTTTTAAGTCTTTGTAAACTCTCTTAGGGCGAGGAGGGGGGTGTCAGGCTCGGGGTCGACCTTGTCGCCCCTTTCTGAGTATCATCGATCTTGGTGATCCTGACCTTCCCTCCCCTTTCAGGTTTCGCGCTGGCGTGAACTAAAAAAACCGCTAGGATCTCCGGCCGTCTTCTTCAAATATGGCCGAGTGTGCTGCTCGTTCGGAAGATCTTTCTAGAACCTGCTCTTCCTCTTCAAACTCGTCTCTATCCGGCTTTTCCTCTTCTACTGATTCTGAGACCTTGCAGTCTCCTCGTGCAGACGCTCCTCCGTCTGAGAGGCGTTCTAATCCGCCGCCTCCACCCGTTCCTCAAAACGCATCCCTGCCCGAAGAGTACAACTAAAGGGGTATATATGGGGAAGATCGCTCCTGGATTTCAAACTTTATTCTGTCAACATCATCGACCTTCCCTCTCGGTGATGACATCACTCGCTATTTTGATGAGTTGGTCGGCTATGGCGACCAAGAGTGGCGAACCGAGGGAGTATACCAATGTCCTTCGGGATTTGAGGGTGCGCCCTCCCTTTACTTTCTTTCAACGTCGTATTCTAAGGGCTCTTGGGGTCGCCCCTTCCCAACTCCATTTTAACGCATGGGCCCTTATAAGGGCGTTTGAGAACGTGATGGGCGCCATTGGTCGTGACATCAACTACTGACTGTTCTTTTCCTTGTTTGATGTTAACCGCACTGTGGAGTTAAAGAGCGGGCCCCGTCGATGGGGGCAGGTGTTGTTGAAGTGTCGCAAGGACACGGTCGAATTATTCAAGCCCTTTCGTGAGCCTGTCAAGCCTTGGAGACATGCATTCCTCTGGGTCGTTCCCATTAATGATAAAGCTCGTGATATGGTTGGGGCTTCGGACTCTCAAGGAAATGTCATTTCGGTGAAATTTCCCATCGGGTGGTCACATTCCCACTATGACCGTGAATCCATACACTATAGATATCAGAGGTCGCTCAGCGAATATGATATTGAGAGCGTTGAGATTTTAGAAGCGTTAGTTAGTTAGATGCCTAAGCGAGTTATTCCCTGTAACCCGTTTGCTCGTGCTCGAACGGTTACCCAAGTACAAAATAAGCTCGGTGATCGTCTTTCCTGATTTTCTCTTTTGATTGCTTGCTTTTTATAGTTCCTTTTCAGGTTCTGAGCGTTATCCTTTCCCTTTATGCAGCCAAGATGGCGGGTCCCTCATGCACAAGATCAAAGCGAGGAAAGCCAAGAAAGTTACGTTCCCCGATCCTCCTTCTGAGCCCGCTCATATCGATGGTGGCCAGAAGTCTCCCGTTCGTGAGAATGATTCGAGCTCAAACTCAAAGAAGCGTGATCGGGTGCCCTCTTCAGATGAGCCCGTACAGATTGACCTTGATTCCCCAAATTTCAAGAGGCCCAAAGAGGTCCCAAAGAAGCCCGTTTTAAATCTTGACGCTCTTGGTGAATTAGATTTTGCCCGCTTACGTGAAGACCCCCTTTTGTTCGCGGCTGAGATTGCCAAGGCCGCTTCTGTCAAACTTGCTCGTTTTAAGAGCGAGGAGGCTGAACTCCAAGCAGGTATTCGACTTGCACATCGTAATTTATGGTTGGAGGGCGACCTCCAAGATAGAATTGATAAATATAACTCTGCCCTTGGTCATTTTGCAGATCTGCCAAGGCAAAACTTAAGAAAGCTGAGGTCGCCCTTCAACCCACCAGAGAGAAACTTGGCACGGTCACTTCTGAACGTGATGCGGCCATAAAAGCCAAAGCGAACGTTGAGACCAAGTTGGCCACCGAAACTACCAACTTGACCGAGATGACAGCTAAGGTTACTAACTTGGAGGAGCAGGTTGATGGTTTGAAAGGCGATCTCAAAACTGCGACGGACGAGCGAGATCAGAAGGCTGTTGAGCTGGAATCCCTAGAGGACAAAACCCTTCAAATTTCCCAAGGGCGTTTTGATGAAGTTGTTGCTCAAATTCAGTATTGTTATCCTAACTTGGAGATCAATCCTGCAATTGTGAGTAACGATCACTTCCTTCGGGACGGGCAGATTGTTCGCCTTGCGGAGACGGATGAAAATGGTAACATTGTTCGAGATGAGGAAATCATCTACCGCCGTCAGGAGTGATCAACTTCAAGCGTTTTTCGCTTTTATGCTTTCGTTGAACGTGTTTTATTCTCTTTCCTTTGGGGACTTTCATGTCGCCCTTATTTTGTAATGAAATTTAATGGAGCCCGGCCTTCTCCGGGTGGATATGTTTAATTCGTATTTTTCCATGAATTTCTAATATCTTAAAGTATAACTCGATCTAAATTTCTATATCGTAGAAGTCTTTGAGACGAGTTTTGCGTATGTGAACAGCTTACCAAGTTTCTGCTTTGGATTTAGCTTGTTTCCCATACACGACCAAATCTTTTGATCGTTGGCTTTATTCTTAAGCTCGTTTCATTTTCTTAGTAGTTTATCAAACTCGGTTTGAATTGAACTCACTAAAAGTGTGGCCCGTTTCTTGGGACGATCGATAACTTAAATAAGTAATTCCATAAACTAGGAAATGCAAGGTATCTTTATTGAAAGACGAGCAGGCCTCATTAAAAAACCTCGTAGGAAAAAGAGTGCCCTGTCCGTTCTTAACGTTTAATTCCTTAACATGATATTCTTTCATATTTATAAAGCTTCTAGGTGAAGTATCTTCTGAGGTTCGTAGCATTCCAAGTGTTGGAGATCGTTCCACCATTCATCGTTTGTAGAATGTACGCCCCTTTGCCCGTTCTAGCTGCGACTCTGTAGGGCCCCTCCCAGTTGGGTGCGAGCTTCCCTTGTGCCGCCTTTCTTTGACCGATGTTGGCCTTTCGTAGGACGAGCTTCCCAACTTCGAATACACGGGAAACAACCTTAGTGTTATGCTTGGTCGCCACGCTTTGTTTAACCAGTGCTTCCCTCAAAGGCGCTTTGTTTCTCAATTCTTCGACCAAGTCCAGCTCTTCCCTAGTCGTTCTCCAGGTTAATTCCCCTATTTCAATAGGAATTAATGCATCCGTCCCATATACCATCCTAAATGGTGACTCTCCAGTGGTTGAGTGGGGCGTGGTTCTGCACGCCCATAGTACCGAGGGTAATTCTTCTGCCTATTTCCCCTTGGCTTCATCCAGTCTCCTTTTCAGCCCCCTTAAGATGACTCTGTTGGCCGCTTCTGCTTGTCCATTTGTTTGCGGGTGTTCCACCGACGTGAAATGTTGTTTCACTCCTAGCTCGGCCAGAGTTACTTGGAAGTTCTTATCGGTGAACTAAGTGCCATTATCCGACACTAAGACTTCGGGTATTCCAAATCGTACCAGTATATTCTTTTTTACAAACCTGAGACAATTCTTTGAAGTGATGGTTGCCAATGGTTCTGCCTCGATCCACTTGGTGAAGTAGTCCACTACGGCGATCAAGAATTTAAGCTGTCCGGGAGCGAGCGTGAATGGACCTAGGAGGTCTATCCCCCACTAAGCAAATGGCCAGGGGGCGGTTAAACTATTGAGCTCGGTAGGAGGAGCTATGTGGACGTCTGCGTGCCTTTGGCACTTGTCGCATTTCTTTACCATTTCTGCCGCATCTGTATCCATGGTCGACCAGTAATAACCCGCTCTTAAGGCTTTCTTGGCCAATGCTCTTGCTCCCATGTGATTACCGCAAATGCCTTCGTGAATTTCTCTTAGTACATAGTCAGCCTCGTCTGGTAAGAGACATCTGAGTAACGGCATGGTGAAACCTCTTCTATACAGCTGGTCGTTGATAATAGCGTAAGAGGTTGCTCGTTTTCGAACGAGCGCCGCTTCATTCGAGTTTTCAGGTTCTTCTCCTTCTTTAATGTACTTGACAATTGGGTCGATCCAGGTGGGTCTCTGATCTACCTCGCCCACATCTACTCTCATGGAAGTTTCTAGCCTCACGCTCGGTTGAGACAGGACCTTTTGTATCACGCTTCTATGATTGCCGGAGTTCTTCGTGCTCGCAAGTTTGGATAGTATGTCCGCCCTGATGTTCTCTGTTCTAGGGACGTGCTTAACTTTGGCGTGCTCGAATTTCTACATTAGCTCTTTTACTCTTGCTTAGTACCTTTGCAACACCTCATCCTTGGCTGAGAACACATCGTTGATTTGAGAGACAGCGAGCAACGAATCTGATCGTATTTCCACCTTTTTTACATTGAACTCTAGAGCGAGCAATAGTTCGGCTACGCAGGCCTCATACTCAGCCTGGTTGTTCGAAGTAGGGAAGGAGAAAGCCAATGAGACCTCTATGGTCGTTCCATCCCCGTTCTCTAGAATTATACCCGCTCCACTGCCTTTTCCATTGGAGGATCCATCTACATGTAAGGTCCATGTTCCTTCATCTGGGGTTCAGCCCCTGGTGTCATTTTCGCAATAAAATCGGCCAAGACTTGGGCTTTGGCGGACGATCTAGGCTCATACTTGATTCCAAATTCCGAGAGTTCCACCGCCCACTTGATCATTCTTCCAGCTAAATATGGTCTATGCAGGATCTGCCTGATCGGTTGGTCCGTTCGTAGTGCGATCTAATGTGCCACAAAATACAGGCGCAATCTCCTAGCTGCGACTACCAAAGCTAATGCCAATTTCTCGATCTTTTGGTATCTGAGCTCGGGTCCTTGCAGTACTTTGCTAACGAAATATACCAGATTCTGCTGAGCTCTTTTTTCTCGTACCAACACGGCGGCCAGCGCCTCGTCCGTGATGGTTAAGTATAGGTATAAAGTCTCCCCGGGCTCTGGAGTGGTCAGGAGGGGCGGTTCTGCCAAAGCAGTCTTTAATTGTTCAAGTGCTTGGTCTCACTCGGGCGTCCATTCGAAAGCGGTCTCTTTCTTCAATAGTCTGAATAAGGGCAAGGACTTGTTCGCAGCCTTCGAGATGAACCGAGAAAGGGCGGCCACCATTCCATTGTGCTTTTGGATTTCTTTTTTGGTCGTGGGCGGCCTCATTTGTGTGACTGCTCGGTATTTATTTGGATTGGCTTCTATTCCCCTTTCTGTGAGGTAAAAACCCAAGAACTTGCCCGCTCTTACACCGAAGGTGCATGTTTCTGGATTGAACCGTAGGGAATTTTTTCCGGCTTCTTCGAAAACTTCTCTTAGGTCGTCAATGTGAGCAGGATCGTGTTTACTTTTAACGATCATGTCATCCAGATAGACCTCCACTACCTTTCCTATCTGATTCCGGAAAACGTGGTTCATCATGCGTTGGTAGGTTGCCCCAGCGTTCTTTAATCTAAAGGGCATGACTGTATAACAAAAGTTACCTTTGTCCGTCATGAAGGACGTTTTCTCTTGATCGGGCGGGTGCATGGCAATTTGGTTGTAACCGAAGTAAGCGTCCAAAAAGGACAGAACCCTGAATCTGCTCGCACTGTCGACCAAGCGGTCGACGCTCGAAACTAGGAATGCATCTTTGGGACAGGCTCGGTTGAGATCTGTATAATCCACACACATCCTCCATTTTCCACTCGCCTTTTTGACTAGGACGACGTTCGAGAGCCATGTAGTGTACTTGATCTCCTTAATAAATCCTGCATCGAGCAGATCTTCAACAGCCTTGGATGCTGCTCGTGCCTTCTCTTTTTTCTGGACTCTTCTCCTTTGGGCGACCCATTTTGCTCTTGGATCCACGGCCAAATGGTGACAAGCGACTTCTGGTGGGATCCCAGGCATATCTGCCGCACTCTAGGCGAACAGGTCAGCATACTCTCTTAAACATTGAACGAGCTTGTCATGCACTTCTGGTGGAAGATCGTTCCCTATTTTGATCGTTTTCTCTGGGTCATCTCCTAATTGCACTTGGCAAAACTCTCCATCTGGCTCTGGTCGTTTGATTCTCTTTTTGAGTTCTCTGGTTAATAGGTCATCCTCTTCTTCTTCCTCGCTATCTGGATCATAGCGGGCATCTAGGTCTGTCGTATTCACTTGCTTCCCGCCCTTCATTAAGGCGTTCACAGCTTCCTCATCTGCTTCCTTTAGAACCCTTTTCCTGAGTCCCAGGAGGTGAGCCCGCCTTGCTGATATAAGATCAACCCGAATAGTAGCGACTTCTCCATCTTCAGTGTAGAACGTCATTTTAAGGTGAACCGTGGACGATACGGCCTCGAGGCGAGCTAGAGTAGGTCGGCCAATAATACATTGGTAGACTGACTTGCAAGGTAGTACGATGAAGTCTGTTCTCACAGTCCTACAAAGTCGTCTCTTAGCAACGTCGTCTTCAAAGGTCACCATCAACTCGATTCGTCCTATTGGGGTTGTCGAGGCTTCCGTTAAAACCAGTCAAGACCGTCCCTCTGAAGGGTCTCAGGTCGTCTTTGGTGACTCTCAACGCATCTAACAGGTCCTCAAAGATGATATCTGTCGAGCTTCCTTGTTCGATCAAAATTCGCCTGACTTCCATGTTCACTATCACCGCAGCTACCACCAGCGGTACTTCGTAATTAGGTGTTCAGTCGATCAGGTCTTCGTTTCCAAATAAGATAGCAGGTCGCTGATGGGAGGGTGTTGGTGCCGCTTTAGAGGCAATACTTGCGATCTCACCCCACCTTCTTTTGATACATCGGTTGGTTGTTGCGTCCGCGGACGTGCCTCCGGAGATAACCATGATTCGCCGCGTATGGTGTTTTTAGTGGTGGTGGAAAGCGCGCGGGCTCCCACTGTGGTCGCCAATTGATCTGTACCTTTGATCGCTTTGTAGTAAGCGGCTGAGGTCCTAGTCTTCCGTCACTCGCTCTGATGGTCGTGCTCCAAGGTGGTGAGAGCGGGCGGGTGTACCTGCGAATACACTCCAACGCCCAAGTCAAGAGCGAACGAGCAAAATGCGAATATGAGTGAATAGTGTGTGTACCTGACAATGACGCGGTGAATGCTTATATAGTGTTTGGAAGTTGCCTATGGCCGTTAGATCGTTGTACGGATCGATTAGAGCCATTCATTTCGGTCTATGCTTTTGTCATCCTTAATGGGCCTTTTTTGTGCATGGTCTGGACTGGTCTTTGGCCCACTCTGGAACAAAATCAAATCAAAAACATGAGAGCTAGTATATAGTGACACCCTTGCTAGAGTGTGAGCTGCAAGATTTGCTTGTCTTCGAATAAAGCTAACTTGAAAGCTTGTAAAATTAGATAAAAATGTCCTACACTTAAACTTGGTATTTGGTAAAGGGTCCGCCATCAAGCCACTTACAACTGGATGACAATCCAGTTCTATGGAAACAGAAGTCAGCCCCAATCCTCCAACAAGAGTAAGGTTTGCTAGAGCCCCATAGCCTCCGCCTCTTGTGGTGTAGGAATACCTGTGAACCACATTGTCTTGCTTTTGTAGAAACTGCCGGTAGAGGACCAGATACACACGCTTATGCCATATTTGTTTCAGATGCAAAAAGTGTTGCATCTACATTACATTTGAGAGTACCATGACACGGTGGTTGCAAACGAGTTCCATTTGCATGATGCTGCCTAGTTGCTCTGCTTGCTGTATCGTTCTTCGCTCGCGCCCAGCTCCGCTCATGGAAGTGATCCATCGCTTTGCTTACGACATGTGCAACCGGGTGCCAGACCCCCTCCCAGACTTTATCATTACGCCTACGCCATATAGCGTCATGACAAATTTGATCCTTTTATCCTCGGTAAGTACCTGCATAAGAAAAAAGAAACAGCTCCTAAAATCAAGAGCATTAGTCATTGCAGATCGGATTTCATTAAGCAATCCACAATGGTTCCAAATTGGTTCTGTATGAGAGCAATTAAGGAAAGCATGCCACTCTGACTCGGGCTCATCTTCGCACAGCGGGTAATGATCTTCACAATCAACATGTCGCTGTAATAAGTTGTTATGGGTTGGAAGGCTCCCCCTAGCAAATCTCCATAAAAACAATCTAACCTTCGGTGAAATACGACTCTTCCAAATAGACATCCAATCACCCTTTATACGCAAGTTTGAGCTATTTCTATAATCTTCCATGAATGCGTAATATGTTGACCGAACGGAAAAGAAACCATTCCGACTACGACACCAACATAACCTGTCCTCTTCATCCACATGAAAACATGGCATAATTTTGATCAAATTCGCCTCTTCTGCATTAAACAACTGATCAATGTAGTTATAATTCCAACTCATAGTATTATTACACCAACATAACGTGTCCTCTTCATCCACCTGAAAACATGGCATAGTTTTGATCAAATTCGCCTCTTCTGCATTAAACAACTGATCAATGTAGTTATAATTCCAGCTCCTAGTATTATTACACCAAAGATTCTTCACACGAAGCCCCTCTGTGCCCTGGACAATAGGAGATCTCACAAAACTGTCTCGTCGACCCTTCAACCAAGGATCATGCCACACCGAAATAGATTCCCCATTTCCACTCTTCCACTCGGATCCCAAGTTGACCACTACCCGAAAAGTAAAGATACTACGCCAAACATAACTGGGATTATGGCCCAAGTGAGCCCCCATGAAATCACTATTTGGAAAATATTTTGCCTTGAATACTCTACTAACAATAGTATTTGCATGAGTTGCAATATTTCACGCCTGCTTCCCTAGCATTGTCAAATTGAAGCCATGAAAATGACGGAAACTCATACCTCCAAACTCGTTCCTGATAGTAAGCTTATCCCAAGTCAACCAGTGAATTCCTCTCCTTGTGCCCTGGTTCGATCTCCACCAAAAAATAATCAAGCATCCTCTCAAGCTCCTCACCAAGAGTGGTAGGAAGCATGAAATAACTCATACAATAAATGGGAATGGATTGAGCCACAGACTTTAATAAAACTTCCCTTCTTGCTTTTGAAAGATGTTTCCGCGACCAATGTTGAATTCTCTTCCAAATTCTTTCCCGGAGATAACTAAAAATTTGCTTCTTATTTCTCCCTATCATAGATGGAAGTCCCAAATATTTATCCATGCGCAGGCATTCAGTGACACCTAAGATGGTTGTCACTTCCTCTCTAGTAGCCTGTGATGTATT
The DNA here is from genome assembly GCA_963573325.1 of Astragalus glycyphyllos. NCBI lineage: Eukaryota > Viridiplantae > Streptophyta > Magnoliopsida > Fabales > Fabaceae > Astragalus > Astragalus glycyphyllos. Next base: position 40,964,183 of record OY754312.1, read on the forward strand.
CCGGCTGAAATAAATTTCTCACTTCTGAATGTTTTTAAAAGAGACAAAATTACACCAAAGATCTTTTAAGTTTTTTCGTACAAACTTAGTCTTTTAAGTTGCCAAATATGTTCATCGTTGATCTTTTTTCAAATTTCAGTTCCAAAAACACATATGTGGCGTTAACGTCGTTGACTTGGTCATTACGTTGCGCACATGGATTAAATCTCCTGTCCTGGCCGTTAATTTGTTAAAAACAAATAAAAAACCTATAACTAATTAAAAAATTAACAATTAAAATAAAAACTGAGAAAGAAAGAAATAAAGAAAGAAGTAAGAAGTCAGAATACGAATACACATATCTCACCATTTAATCCCAATGTTAGAAAGTTAGGGTTCGTTGAAGGTAAGAACAAACAAATCGACATTGAAGCAGGAATGTAGTGCCTTTGAAGGATTCACATGTTCGATTGAAGGTGTTGTGCGATTGAGGAAGATTGAGGAATGTATTTCGTTATTTCGTTTTTTGTGGTGCAATGGAAGAAGATAGATGTGGTGTTATTTTTTGTTTTTTGTAGTTCTCATTTTCTGTGGGTAGTGGTAGGATAGTGAAGGATTACTTTAATGTTGATTGTTTTATGTTTAGGGTTTTATTTGTCGTCCTTGATTTGTTTATTCTATAATGCATGAACCTATGTGCTTGTTTGTGTGGTCCCTATTTCTTTATTCTGATAATGGTGGGTATGAAGTCTTAAAGTATTCCTGATAATGGTGGGGTGGGGTATGGAGTCTTAAAGTATAATGTTGAATCTGGTTGTTTGTGTGGTCCCTATTTTTTGTTTTTAGTGTGATGGGCATCACTACAAGAATTTCGGTAATTTTCGGCTGACAAAATTCGCCGGTAATAGACAAAATCCGCCGGAAATTGGGGATTACCGGCGGATTTTTTCTGCCGGCATTTAAGTCGCAGGTAATGGTTACCGGCGGAAATTCCGCCGGTAAATACCTGGGGATTTTTTACATTACCGGCGGATTTTTCCGTCCATAATTACAGGCGGATTTTTCACATTACCGGCGGATTTATTAAAAAAAAATTTTAAAATAAAATTAAACCTTTTTTTTTCAATTTTTCCAAATTTTCAAATTTAATATGTATTTTAATAAAAAGTAAGAAAAAATGAAAATGAATGAGAATGTAGAAGTAGGAAGGAATGAAAGAGAATATGAGAAGAAAGAGAATATATGAGAATAAGAATGAAGTGAGAAGAATGAACGAGTGAGAATGAAGTGAGAAGAATGAAGAATGAAGGAGAGTATGAGAAATATTAAAATTGGAGAGAATCGGAAAAAAGAAGAAGAAATAAGAATGAATGAGTGAGAATGTAGAAGAAAAGAGAGATATATAGAGAAATTTATGGAGATTGGAGAGTATGAGAAAGAAGAAGAAATATAAGATAGAGAAAATGTAGAGGAGAATGAGAAGGAAATAAAGAGTGAAATGAGAGAATGAGAGGAGTGTAGGAGAAAGTTTTATTTATAGGTGGATTTTTTAAATTACCGGCGGATTTTTTTTCCTCCGAATTTTTCCGGCGGATTTTTGAAATTACCGGCGGATTTTGAAAAATAATAATAATAAAATCCGCCGGAAACATACCGGCGGATTTTTGAAATTACCGGCGAATTTTGTAAAAATAAAAATTAAAAAATCCGCCGAAAATTCATGTTTTTCTTGCAGTGGATGTTGTTGAATTAAACAAGACAAAAAATGGATGTTTTATATGTTGACTTCTATCATGGGGGAAGTTGAACCTTCGGAGTGTGGGGTATAAAGATATAGTTGGAATGTGGTATGAATTTGCTGGTAATTTAAATTTGTTTGAAAATGACTTTGGTGCCATAGTGTTGATAAATTGGGCCAAGAGTAAAGGAAAGGGACACCTATACTTAGTCCACCCTATTACCCAATCTGATGTTATTGAATTACCTAGGCCCTAATCATAAACTGACAAAATGGCAACACTGTGCAAACTAACCAAAAATGCCCACACTAAGCAAACTGACCAAAATTAGCACACTGAGAAAACTGACCAAAATGGCCACACTAAGCAAAATGACCAAAATTCCCCAACAGATCATCATGTCCAAATTCCCCAACAGATCATCATGTCCAAATTCCCCAAACTGAGCAAGTTGAGCTTCCTGACCAGAATACCCAAAACGGTGATGGTAGTGATCATAGTGCATTAAAGTAAATGTTTAATGACTCAGATAATGAGGTATTAAATGATAGATTTGTGAGGTGTCAGCTGGAGTTGGAGGTTTTGTAGCTGGCCAAAATGAGCAATCAATGGATGAACTAGATGTTGATGAAACCCCTCAAGATAAAAGGAGGAACAAGGGTGGGAAACCCAAGAAGAAGAAGAGCAAAGGAAGACCCAAAAGAGCAAGAGTGGATGAAGAAAGAATGCGCCTGCATTCTTTATTTTTGTAACTTTTTTGTAATGCTTTTTTAATTTTGTATTCATTTTTGTAATTTTGGTTTTTGTAGCTTTTGTATGTACTTGCTTGTATTTTAGTTTTGTGATAACTTGTACCTTAGAAGAAAGAACGAAAATACTTTATTTTTTTATAAGCATTGATTCATTGAAACTCAAGCACTAGATATGCTCATAAAACACAAATTACAAATTGTTTAAGCACAAATGAGACATTAAGCCATCGGGATGAGGCAGAAAAATTTGAAAATCTACCCATCCCATAGATGAACCAACTCTAAGACAGACATTTAACATATGAAATAATAGAGTCTACCACAGGCACATCTTCTATAAAAGCTGATTTATTCCTAGCAAACCAAATACAACAACAAATTGCTAACCAAATAATATATTTTGACTTGTTCACCTTCTTTCTTGAGAAAGCTGCTCCGAAAAAAAAAAATGAAAATGATCCACAACACTATTACAATGTTGAAGTTGCACACACCTCTTTAGCCAATACACAGTGAAAGAACAAATGCATTATAGTCTCACACCCCTGCATACACAAAGGATAGTCTGCTTATTCAACCGAATCAATAACTTGATGGGCTAATAAAATACTTTGTTTTGTTTTTTTATTTTTGATTTGTTTTGTCTAAGTTAAGTCCACAACATTATAACACCTCATGCTTACAATTTTTGTGTGTTGGATTTATTAAAATGAGCCACTTAGGTGCTTGTTTTGATGAGCCACTCTTTTAACTCTTATTATCTTGCCACTCAAAAAGTATGTATCTTTGTCATCCTTTTTTAATTCGCCACATGGACAAGTATATGCATGACACCTAAAAGAGACGGCCACCTCATGCTTGTTTAGCATGCATGGACAATGAAATTTTCACTATAAATAGCTAGTTCATTTCTTTGGCTTTCCATCATTAAAAACACAAACTCACTCCTTTCCTCTTTTTGAAAAACCTTTGACCATCTATATATATATATATATATATATATATATATATATATATATATATATATATATATATATATATATATATATATATATACTTTTTCTTTGAACCTTCTTTATTTTAAAGGTTTATCACCTAAAAAACACTTAAACCAAGTCTAGCCGGTCATACCGTTGAGTTCATAGTTTCATAGCGGTGTTGGTGCTTGAGTACGTGTTGGCATTATCAGATCAAGTATTTTGTTCGTGAATATTTCAAGTGGGGGCAAGATACCGTATTCGTCGGGGTGGTTAGCGTAAAGTTTTAATTTAAATATGTGTAGAGTGACTCAAGCTCTACTAGAGTTAAATAGTTAGCGATACTTAGATATCATTTGACTGCTCTTCGGAGTTAAGGTTAAATGAAGATTAGGCCGTCGATGACCGGTTAATGCATAGGAAAGTTCTATGTTATTATTTGATTGATTTATTGCTTGAGATATTGTGATTGATTGCTTTGATTGTTTTAAATGTTATGAAATGCTTATGTGCTATTTGTGATTATTTGTTGAGTTGCTAATGTCTTATTTTATAATTATGTTGAGAAGCATGACTTCCCTTCATGATAGAAATAAGATAAACAAGTATAATATGGAAAATAAAATAAGATTGTATAATCAACTGGTATAAGAACTGATTCGTCGTTAGATCGGAAAGGGCTACATACGGAGGGGTTGGCCGTAAGACCGAGTTAAGCATCGTATAGTGCAGCCACCGAAATGTCAACTCTCAAGTGGATCGGAAAGGGCTTTATACGGAGGGGTTGACCGTACGACCGAGTTAAGTGTCATAGAGTGCAGCCGACGAAGATTGTCGGTGGATCGGAAAGGGATACATACGGAGGGGCTGACCGTAAGACCGAGTTAAGCATCGTAGCGTGCTGCTGCCGAAATATTGACTCTCAGAGAATCATATAGATAGAGTATGAAAAATAATATATTAGTAAAGAATAGACGATAAGAATTTGATTTAATTTACTTTAATGCACCTGTAACATGTATAAAGTGAACTTTACCTTATCTTCCCATTTTTTTCCTAACTTATACATGTATCTTAGCCTTACGTGTTTTTCTTTTGTATATTGTTGTATCATTTAGAGCCAGTTGAGGAGTCGCCTGCAGCAGAAGGAGATACTCTTCCTTCCACGATGGACGTTGAAGGCACTGAGGATGCTGGTGCGATATGATGGAGCAGACAGGTGTCTCATTAAGAGAACCTAAGTTTTGTTTAGCCAGTGTGTTAGTCTTTTGTGTCTTTTTTAAGTCATTTGGCTTAACTACTTTTGTGAGTTTACTTTTGATCTTCGAAATCCACCTCTGAGCTTTTCGAGGACCTCCTATGTACTTTTCGAAAATGTGCCCTCATGCGTGTATCAGCCTTTAACTTTGAGATTGGCTACCAAAGTCTCTCCGTGAGTAAATCTAGACCCTCAAGCATTATTTACCTTGACCATTCATGAATTCTCCTTTTCTAATGTTACGCTGACGTGTCTTAAATAAATTTTTTAGGATTAACAGATATTTTTTAGGATGAATGATTGTGCAACTAAATAGATAATTTCCTTAAACTACGGGAATAGAGGGGTACCTTAGGATTAACGGATAATTCCTAAGGTACCCCTTCTACTCCCTTAAATAAATTTGTTTATCTAAAATATAAATAACACAAAATACCAACTAAATAGCATTAACAGATATTTTTTAGGATGAGTGATTGTGTGTAGTGCATTAGAGTGGTGCAAAACTAGGACTTTGGTGCAAAACTAAGGACTTGAGGGCAAAAAATATTTTTCAGAGTGTGCAACAATATTTTTTCCTAAGGTATCGGTGCTAATTTTATTTTTCAGGGGGTTCAAGTGAACCCCCTGAATTGTATGTAGATCCGCCACTGAGAGAATGAAGTGGGAATTAGGCGGTGAAGTTGAGAAAATAACAAATGAATCTTCTATCTATATATGTAAAGTAAACCCCAAAGGAAGCTCCATAATTTTTCTCCAGATTTTTATTTATTAAAATATTAAATTATAATTTTGACATAAGGAATACTTAAATGTTAATGAAAGTAGTTAATTGTCATTAACGTATTAAATGATTCTCTTAGTGGAATATTAATTAACTATTTCTATATTTATTTGAAAATGATATTTTCTTATTAAAATATAGAAGTTTATTTTTTTTGGTGAGAAGAATATAGAAGTTTATAATAAAACTATAACAATATATTTCAGTATTTTTTTATCACAATATGTTTAAGTATAATATAATATAATATATTTTTTTGGCAAGATAATTAATATATTTAATAGACCAAAAATATAATATAATATAATCACTTTTTAATTATTAAAAAGATTTTAACGCTAAATCACTACCTTTATGTATCTGTATTAATATTAATTTGTTTTACACAACAGTATTAATGTTAATACAAATAATATATGTCCAAATGAGACAAAAGAATCATACGGCATTAACTTAAAAAGTCACGCACGAGTAGAAATAATAACTTATTATATATTATATTATTATTCATTAGCCATATAATTATTTTGTATTAAAACAATGACTCCTGGTCATGATCTCCACCATTTTAATCAATAGTTATATAATGCGGGAGGGGGTTTCACCTTAATTATTTAATTGACAATATACTCATAAATTAATAAAATATGAGTGGAAGAGGTTCAAACATTTTACTATTTAAAATCGTTTTGTTTTCTCGCTGAATAAATTTAAACTTATGAAAATCATGTAAATAGGGATTTAAGTAAATTAATTAATTAATTGCATCTGTAACAGAATTCAATTAATTTCAAGACAAAAAAGAAAATAAATGATTACAAACTATAATAAACGAAGACATAAAAATTAAAAAGATCATGTAAAATTGTGTTTACTACTATGATGTTGTTGATTATAAAATAATTATTATATGAAACATATATTTTGAGTAGAGTTTGAAATATCACATAAATATAGTTTTAAAGTAATTAGATCAGTTACAAAGATTTTGTTGATGGTTATTATTCCTATTTAATATAACGTTGTCAACCTTTGGTTACCCAATTTAATTACACTAATTAATCATTATTTTATAGTTTAACAAAAAAATTAATTGATGCCTATATAAGCTTTTTCCAAGAGGTCATGAGAGAAGAGAGAGTCTTAATTGTAATCACTATATAGTTATGGAGAAGTTTGGTTGATTATTTCTGATTATTTTTTAAACAGATAAGAATCAAACTAATCCATCAATTTTTTCCGCCTATGTCCATCCGGACTCTATGATAACAAAGTGCTACAAATTTACTATAGATGTGATGTCATTGTTGATCATTTCATGGGGTGTTAAAAGCTAGCTAGGTTAGAGAAAGGCAACTACTTAAGATCAAAATCATTGATCATAGAGTATGTAGTACAAAAAGAGAAAATAAAGTTATTGGTTGAACTTCTTTAGTTTTTTTCATATGTTCTTATGTCTTATCTTAACTTATAGTGTTGTATGTTTGATGATAATAAGAATGATTGTTTATATATTGATGAGAATCCTTTTATCTCTGTTTTAAGATTTTCGAGAAGATTTTGTTCAACATCATTTACTTAATATTATCCAATTGTGTTATTAATGACTATTATTTTTTTCCTCATCACTTATACAAGTCTTTCATTCTCCATTAGAAGTTGGATACAAAGTGTCTTGATGCATAAAGGTATTCTGTTGGAAATTCTTTCCACATGCCACTTAGATTGCACGGTTCTCAAAAATGTATATATTGAGGATGTTTCATTAGGAGGCGATGTTTGGTCACTATATTTCAGTTGCAAATTGATCATTCAACTTCTATTAAACTTCATGAAGAAATGTTGGCTATAAGCTTTTATCATATTAGACGGTCGAATATTTTTTCTTTTTTTATTAATATTTTGTTATAACTACTTTGTAAAATTGGAGCGTCCTAAAAACTATGATATATAATGCTAAAGATGTACATGTTTATACCTAATGCTCTTCAGGCTACTACCCTTTTAATTACAAATAAAGCGTAAAAGTATATGCATATTATTTTTTTTGACAAGAGTATATGCATATTATTGTCAAATATTTTTTAAAAATTTACGAATGAGAATATATTTGTTTACAAATAAAAATATATTTAATATACTACTATAAAATAGTTCATATGAAAGGCTAAGAATATTCATAAAAATAAATAACTAAAAAGATAAGTTGTATGTGCGTGTTTGTCAGACATCCGTTCATTACATATTTTATTTAGCACATAATACATTAACTTTACATGAAAGTTATTTTGGAATTAAATATTATGACATGATTGTTTTAATAATTTTATTTTAATAAAAAATATAAACATTGAAATATAATTAAATTAAAAGGAAGTTATTAGTACAACTGGAAACATAAACTTATATATGAAGTAAAAAAACAAGATTCTAATGTTAGGAACTTACTTCTAAATATATGTTGTAATAATTAAACGTTATCTTAACATTATTGAATAAATTTGCTAACCATTTTTACACACAATTTGCACACCACAGTTATACTAAGATTATAAACTAAAATATTTCAAAAAAAAATATTATCAAATAATACCAATTCTTCAAAATTTACAATTTAACCATTTAATGTCAATGTTTCAAAAAATTTAATATAAAATAAAATGATAATATGGGTTGACAATTTTCATAATCAATCTCACCAAAAGGGTTGACAATATATCATTGATGAGTATAATGAAAATCAGATACAATATATACTAATGAAATGCAAAATTTCTCTAAGGTTCTCTTTGTGGTTAAGATATGATGAAATACTAGATCCATCGGATGTTATCTTCGTGAATAAAGTATGCAAATGCATATAGGTGGATCTTAGCTAATCAGGTCTAGATGTTCTCTTCTTGGGTAATGTATGCACATGAATAGAGGTGATGGATCTTGGCTAATGTTAAGTCGAGTTATAGTCTCTTTAATAGATAATGTGTTGACCCTTAATTTGGAGTTTCTCTCGCAAACATTGGCAAACCTAAGATCTAAGGTCAGAAGTTGGAAAAAATTTGTTATCCAAATTATTGGTTGATGGGATTTTTAAAAATTTCTTTTTCAAATATCGTTATTTGAGTATTCAAAATAACTAAAACAAATTATTTAACCCTAAATTTATTTTAGAATCATCAATTTAGTTTCTTAGTCCTAAATATATTAAAATAATTAGCAGTCCCAAAAGATAGTGATGTTCGTTGAATTACTTTCGTAGTTTTATTAATTGTCCCTTATTAAAAATAATGAGAGAAATTTCGTAAAACTTAGAGACTGGTGACTTATTTATTTTCACTAAATACAATGAAAAATAGTATTAAATTTCCCATTAATAAATATAATAAAAATATTATACTACTCTAAAAAATTAGATAAAAAAATTAACAAATTTTTAAATAATAAAGTATTCAATCAATTTTTTAATATTCATTTCACTTTAATAAAACTTTACTTTCAACAATTAACTTTATAAAAATATGGGCAGTTATCTTAATTATACTAAACCATGAATAATGACACGTCACATTTTCGAGCTGCTGACACCATTATGACGTCAATTCCACGTCAACACATAACGCTTTGATGCATGACACATAGGATTCGCACATTACACGGACGGTGGAGATTGGAACGGCATTTCACATATACAAAACCAACGGTCTACAAGCCTTAAAATTGCGGCTGATATTTGGACGGTTCTGATCAAAACGTTTAAAACATAAAATGGACAGAGAAGGCAACTAATTAAAACAAATAAATGTTATGAATTAGCACCTAATTCAGAATGCTATAAACCTGCCAATTTCGAATTCTTTCATTTATCACCTAGGCAAACTAATAAATACAATCCCAAAAAATGTGGGATTGTGCTTTGCATCTTGAATTCCCTTTTGCTGTCATTTAATCTCTTCCCATGACATTTTTACCTCTTCACATAATGAGTTCAAACGTTTACTATTTGTAATACTTTTGCATCTTCAAACGTTTATTTAAAGAGAATATTAATTTTATAACCTAACTTTGTCATTCAAATATAAATAAAAAGGAGTGTGTTGTTTTTACTATAAAAATCTAACAAAACAATAATCGAGAAACACATATCAATATCTAACCTTTTTTGGTGTGGATATAAATAACAATCTTACATCTACGACTAATGTGATGTGAGATTTTTCCACAATAAAAGTTTGACAAGTTATTCTTTCTTATCAAAGGCTCCATTATATGATTATCCAAACTGTATAATGACTTACCCGGGCTGGACTCCAAACATGCAGAAATTAGTAAAATCGGAATGGTCCACAATTCGGAGTCAATATGTTTTAAGCTAAATGACTGCATATAACCAAATGGGGTTTGGCCTAGTGGAAGCATGCTAGGTCCGTTGGGCATTGAGTGTCTACAGGGATACTCCACAAGGAGGTCTCTGGCTCGATCCCCTCCGAAAAGTATCCCCTTTGGGAGGGGGTGTACCCATGTTGCTCTCACCCCCGGGGCTGTGAAGTTCCCCTCCACAGTTTTAATCTCAAAAAAAAAAAATGACTGCATATAATTCCGTAGTTACCCCTAATAAAAGTATTTCAAGCTAAATGACTTCATATAATTAAATTTTGTTTTTATTTTTCGTAAATTACATATTGTTTCGGTTGCCCAATATACGTAAGTTGAATTAAAAATCCATCGACTAATGTATTCGACGTTACTAATTTATGGCATTACTAATCTTTCAAAATATCAATTTTTTTAAAATAAACAAATGTCGATTGTCTTCCTAAGTTGTGAACTCAAATACGTATTTAATTTAATTTTTACTTTTATCCCTCACTTGACACGGGAAATGAATCGTCGTTGTCTTTACCATTTAATTGCAATACTAAAATATATTCTATTTCACATATTTTAGAGGTTAAATCGTCGGTTTTAACAATGGCAAAACATCATGTATGATTGGCCAGACAGGTTCTCCGGCGTAGATTAGTCACCGGCAAAGCCGGTAGAAACTACGCACCAATGACATGGTAACAAAAAAAAACATCATGAATGATGTTTAGAAAATCTAAAATTTCACATTTCTCACCCATCTCAAACATCGCGAACGATGTGCAAAAAAACTAACATTTACAAAACAAAAATTACATATATCGTCGCCTCATATTGTAGGAAAACCAAATTTGAATAACTTATTAACTGAGGTTTTTGACTGCTGCACAAGAATTAAAATATACACATATACTTCAACCCGTGCATCGCACGGGTCCACCATACTAGTTTATATTAAAAACACATACACTATATAAGAATATTGTCTAAAACATAATTTTTTAATATACAAATGCAACAACATATTTATATGATATTATATTTTTATATATTTTTATAATAACAAATTATATATTTTTATATAAAAGCTCCATAAAATTTTGAAAAGAAAATATTATAAAAGCTCCATAAGTAATTTGTTATAATAAAACTTTTTAATATACAAATGCATTCCCCTAGTATTTTTGTATTATCCTATTAGAGGGGAGAGGTAGGAAAAGAGTGAAGTAATAATGTGTAAACCCTAAAAGAAATTCCCCAACTAAAATTGTCGAAACCACCAAAAAGTAATAAGTTCGCTAACTGTAATTTTCATTACCCAGAAGCGGTAATACCACTACGCGCAAAATACTCCGGAAAAAGTAAAAGAAGGAACAAAAAAACCAGCTGCAAAGAAGTTTCTTGTGTTAAAAACTTAAGATTGAACACAGAAGTGAGAGAAGTCCAGCAAGAAGGAAATATCAATGGAAATGAATCGCTGAAACAAACTCACAAAAAAGTGAGGGGAAAATCGACTCGAAGAGTAAAAATGGAATCAAGCGTTTTGGAAAGAATAGGCGTGGAGATAATCGGAGTAATGTCACCAGTATCAATTTGCATGTTCCTAGTGGTTCTCCTTGTCTACTCCGTCTCCACGTCATCATCACCGTACACCACAATTCGCACCGCCGCAAATCTCGTCTACGACGAAAGCCCTTCCGACACAACGACACAAAAACTCGAAGGCGCTCTTCTCAACGCCGTCGTTTTCGTCATCCTAATCGCCATCGTCACTTTCCTTCTCGTCCTCCTCTACTACTACAACTGCACCGCCTTCCTCCGTCACTATGTCCGCTTCTCTACTTTCTTTGTTCTTGCTACTATGGGCGGATCCATCTTCCTTTCACTCATTCAACGCTTTAACATCCCGTTAGATTCCATTACTTGCTTCATTTTTCTCTTCAATTTCACTATCGTCGGTGTTCTTTCCGTTTTCACTGCCGCTATTCCGATTATCCTCCGTCAGTGTTATACGGTTTGTTTAGGGATTGTCGTCGCCGCGTGGTTCACTAAACTTCCTGAATGGACCACGTGGATGCTTTTGATCGCGCTGGCGTTGTACGATCTCGTCGCCGTTTTGGCTCCCGGTGGTCCGTTGAAGCTTCTCGTCGATTTGGCTTCTAGTCGGAACGAGGAGCTTCCTGCGCTTATCTATGAGGCTCGCCCTACCGTTGCCCCTGCTGGTAGGGCTGCTACATTAGGGCTTTTTGTCGCCGGTGTTTCCCAATCGGAATCACCATCGATTGAGCTTCAGGTGGTCCCCACTGTTAATCAGAATGTGAATGAGAGTGAAATTCATGGTGTTGGTGTTGGTGGTGATTCTGTTGCACATGTTAGGGTTGAGGAAATTCGAAATGAAGAGGAAAGATCTCTATTGGTTGGAAATAGAGATGAGGAGAGGTCACCACTTGTTGAGATGAGGAATGAGGGAGAAATGGAGATGAGGAGGGAGGAGGAAAGGGAAATCGTTGAGGATGGGATTAAGCTTGGACTTGGGGACTTTGTGTTCTACAGTGTTCTTGTGGGTAGAGCTGCAATGTATGATCTTATGACAGTTTATGCTTGTTACCTTGCAATTATATCAGGACTAGGCTGCACTCTTATTTTGTTGTCTGTGTATCGCCAAGCTCTGCCGGCTCTCCCCATTTCGATTGCCTTGGGTGTTATTTTCTATTTCTTGACTAGATTGCTAATGGAACCTTTTATTGTTGGGACTGCCACAAATTTGATGATGTTTTGATTCTTTTGAAGTGCCAGTGTCAAGGAATTTGATGATGTTTTTTCGGAAATAGAAGCTAGAGTTTAGATTTTTACTAATGCTTTTGTTGACAAGGAATTTGTACATGGAATGAAGGGATAGAATTCCCTTGTAGTAACAACTTGTTCTCATCATGTTATTATTTTGAACATACAGTGTAGCAACTAATTGTCATCACATATCAGACTGAAAATTTGAAATGAAATCTCTTCCATGCCAATTGCTGTTGTGCAGAGTCTGTAAATTTTAAGCTAAATTAGAATTTTATTATATTGATCTAAATGTTTTACTTAGCTTTTTGATAAACACGAGGTGTGTAGAGAAGAGTAGTGGCTAAGACTAAATTAGATTTCTCAGATTTCTCTTATAACTTGCAGTATTCGACCTTTTCCCCTTTCATACTTTTCAATGTTGGATTATTCCCTTGTTGACACATATTTGCAAATGCAACCCAGAAAACCATTAAGAAGATTGTTTCGTCTGTGTTCTGCATTGTTAACTTGAACGATGAAGGTAGTGTTGTTGGTTGATGTGAGTTTATGTATCATATGTACCTTTAGATGGCGCGAACAGAGTGATCTGCATATTAATGCTTATACTTTTCTGCATACAATACAAGTAGTATACATGATGTTCACTATCTGCATATTAATGCTTATACTGTTCTGCATACAATACAAGTACACATCATGTTAAGTGTATGCTGTGCAACATCGCACACATGCATTCCTATCTATTTGTGCTTTGCAGGTCATAAACAAAACTTTGTTTACAAGAATGTGATTGATATAACTCTGGCTTCAGCAAACAAAGGTTCCCTTCTAATGCCATTGATTCGTCAGTGTTGCCTATTTTTAGTACCGAATACTTTACTTTGATAGAATATGAACCTGATATTCATGTATTGTTATTAATCATAGGGTTGATTAATTATGACAAAGGTTTAGGGGTTGGTTGAGGCATTTGAGTTTGATGCAATTGAAATTATATGATAAAGGTGTAGTGATTGTTTGAGGCATTTGGGTTTGATGCAATTGAAGTTAGTTGTGGGAATTGAATGCAATCATGCATCGTAGAGGAAACCACTGTTATTCACTTGCAATTCTCTTACAAATTATACCCACCTATTTTTTTAGAATTTAATTTGTTGTTTGTTGTTTACATAAGTAATTTATCTGTGTGTCTGTGTGCGCGTGCGTGTGAGTTGCATCTTCATTTATGTTGGATGTTTCAAGTGGTGAATGGCAACGATTATAAGACGTCACTCGTCTTCTTGTCAGACCAATAGAGTGCAAAGTACCGTTCTCATTTTCCATGAGCTATCATCTATACTTGTGATAAATACATTGACCATCCAAATATGCAAATATTTGTAAATGTATATGGTCAGATTCACATTAGCTGCCACTGCGATTGTAAATATTCATATGTCGATATCATATTATATTTGGGTGTCTGAGAGTCTGATAAAATAATACTAAATTTTAGAAATTTTAGTCATTGTAAATTATCTGCTGCTAGAAAATATTATAGAAACCAAATGGTAAGCTATTGAGATGGAGGAAGGTTGATCAGATAGAGGATAGTCAAATAATTAGAGGTTAAAAAAATTATAAGATAAACAACTAAGAAAAATTTAGAGATGAATGATCTATTTTCAAACTGAATACATGTATGGACTATGGTCCATTTAGCCTATCCTATTTAGTAGGAAAACACTTGGCTGTTATTTTACTAGTTTTGTGACCCGTGCAACGCACGGGGAGAAATCAGTTGAAAATTTATTTTGTTTGATATCAAATAATTTTGATAATGCATTGCAATATGAAAAGGAACCTGCATTGAGATACTTTTTTCAATTGCAAGGGGAATAAATTCTTGTAATAGGTAACCATTTCTATTCACTTTCAATTGCCGATTCCTATATTAATTAATATTTTTTTTTTGAGATTACACTACAAAAAAATAGGCTAATTACGGCAATTTTAATATGGCGGTTGTTTTAAACTGCCATTAATTACAGTATATTACGTTAGTTTTGGAACCCCCATTATATGCAATTATAATATGTTACTTAAACTTGCCATAATTCTCTCCAATTTCCCCCACAATTCTAAAACAAAGTATTTTTATGCAAGTCATGAATTATCTCATATAAAGTTTAAAATTCCCTAAAATCAAATCCTTCATAATCTCATCTTTGTAAAAAAAATCTTCATAATTAATGTCAACCAAAAATAGATCATGAAGGATTTTTTATTATGAAGATAATATATAGTGAAGATAAAAATCCTTTTCTTTTATTTCTTTTGGCTATAATAATGATGAAGGATTTTTTTGCCACCATTTCTCTCATTAAGCGAAGGATTTTTTCTTTCAACCAAAAATAGTTCAGCGCTTCTTTCTTTTTTCTCATAAAAAAGAATTTCAGCGTTTATTATTCTGAAAAAACAAAAAAACTCCAGCGCTTCATCTTCTTTTCAGTCTCTCGCGCGAGCATAGCACTGTGATACGACAAAAAATCCAGCGCTTCTCTCTGCCGGATAATCTGAAAACGACACTGAGCACCATGAATTTCATTTCAGTTTCTCCCTATAGCTTCTCTCCGACGGAAAATCCTGCGCTTCTTTTCGGGTTTGTTTTCTCCCTATAGCTTCTCTTTTTGTTTTGATTTGGAAGATTGGAGAGGAGAATTTCATTTCTGGTTATGTTTCTTGGAGAATACGGGAGTTAAAATTATATATATATATATATATATATATATATATATATATATATATATATATATAGACACACACTATGGCGGTGAATTACGGGAGTTAAAATTGCCATTTTAACAAATATGTTGTTGTAAATTGTGGCAGTTAAAACCTCGTCTACAATTATTTTGGGTCAAATTGGAGAATACAAAAAGAAATACCCTAAAGTTTCAATCTAATATACCTAATTTTTTTTTTAGGTCGTCATGGACAGTTTTTTTGTGTCATAATGAAGAATATTAAGTTTGTCTGCCTGGATTTGATATATTTTTATTTTGGTCGATGGATTTATTATCTTTAGACACAATTTTATTTTGTCCAAATCTTTACACATAAACATGTTTGTTGTTTGATATTATATGGGTTAAATTCCACATAAAATTCATGTATTTTGCATTCAATTAGTGGTCCGTAAAATAACAGTTTGTAAGATAGAGACTTGTATGTTGTGGAAATGTTGCACCTATTTGTTAGACCCAATTTGATTATTTGATTTAGACAAATAAAAAAGTAAATAGTAGTGAATCTCTTAAGTAGACTTTCATGAAAGGACTATAGTATATATACTTAAGTTGTAGTCTAAGTTTACTAAAACATACTTATAGTGAATAATATTTTTATAATATAATATAACTTTTAGTATTTTGATATAGATGCATCAGTTGTATCAAAACTTTAAGTTAAGGTCATAAGTTAAACATAGCATAAGAGTACAAATATGTAAATTGTGTTACTGAAACTAAAAGCGCCCTTGGTCATTAACTTATGCACTCTTGGTCCTTTTTTTGTTTATCTAACAACAGTAAAACACTAATAGATAATAAATACGATTTGTTACAACATCATTACAACACATGTAAAACCACTATCTAACTTCGTAATTTTAATAGAAAAGAATGCTCAAATTGCTTTGGTCACAATCCCAGTTTCCACCACTAAACTCCTATGTTGAACCCAATCCCAAGGTTTAGACAACATACTTAGAACTCTATGATAGCGTTTAATAGCTGCTATATTCAAATCAAAAGTTGTGCTACCACTTGTTCCCTTACCAAACGAAATTTAAATAGTACACAGATTTGTTTTCAACCATATTAGAATCTGAAAAATTTAACAGTTTAGCCAAAATCAAGTGGATCGTTCATAAAAAAAAACCCAGCTATAGAAATAGTTTTGAAATGTCATTATAAAATATTACCTTGTAACATGGTTTTGCAGCTTTGTTGGGTTATTGGTGGATAAAGTGGGCTGAGAAAGAAGGGGGTAGAGAGATTTGTTTGGTTTGGAGACGTGAATGATTTGGTGGAGGCGTGGTGCTGGATGCGGGCAGGTTGTACAGTGGAAGACATGAAACAAAGAAGAGAGATGAGAGAAAAGGTTTTTGGGAGGAAGTGTGTTTGTGTCTCTATTTTTATTTTTAACGTGTTGGTTCTTTTGAAATGGTTTCCCCCTTTTTTTTCATTCAAATTCAAATGAAATTATTTCCCTCTATATTGCTTTGTAGTGTATGTGTTTCAATTTAGGTATGTTTCTAATAATAAAAAATTGTGATGTGGCAAAACATATGTTAGAATGTGACATGTGTAAAAAAGACCTTAAAAAGTGTGCTTTGAATGTATATTATAAAGATAAAGATAAAGATAAAGATGCAATTGATATGGCGGATCAAATGTGTTAAAAGTAAAAAGAATAAGACTAATTTAAAGTTTACAACTGCATTTAAAGATTCTGGTACTAGCACTGCTGCTGTGGATGCCCTTAATCAAGGATTACAACTACATAATCTTCCATCAGCTGAAGGTCGATTTTTGGATACAGGAGGTTTGAGGTACCAGTCTATGTAGTGTGTTACCATGCTAGTCTGTATGGTTTTTAAAATGATGGTAATTTTCAGGATGTTTTTCTTTTATCAGGAGTGCAGTGAAGATGGGATGCAAGGCAATTCCCTGTTGGTGGGTTTGACTGGCATGACCTCTCATCACATTTTGTTAGTGGCTCGTATCCTGATCCTCCATATGTATTTCTTGAGTGGTTTGTTGTTTCAGATTGCTTTAGATTTCTGCTATTGAAAGTGGCATTTCTGTTTTTGATTTTGTTGCTTGCTTGTTTATATTCTCCCAGTTATGTTGTTTTTTCTTTCAAAGAGAGGTTCAACAAAAATGAAATCAACCGTAAATCAGCTAATCCACATTATTGTCCCTATCATTCTGATGTTGAGCACCATGATATCTGTTAATCAGAAATTGATTATACATATTCCAGAGCCTATCTTGTGAAAATCAACCCCATGGCCTCATGATTCCTCCAATCTTAACCTTGAAATTTCAGTCTTGTATTAGGCATTTCTATCCTGTTTATGAGTTTTAATTTCTGATTTGTAGACAGATCCTTGTTTATGTTCTGATTCCCATTAAAAAATTTTGCGAACCCCACAACACAGCTTCAAAAACCCAAAGGATTTTATTGTGTATATTTTCTGGAAGATCTTTTTTCTTTTTGTTTTATTGTTAAAAACATAAACATTTTTGTACATTTTCTGCTTAGTCAGTTGTCACAATTAGAAGAAATGGAGACCAGCTAATAATATTGGGAGGGGAAAACCTTCACTTAGTTCAAGTTGTCGTGTCCTTGGCTATTAAATACTATGGGAGTAGTACTAGTACTGGTAGCTTCATATAGATTCCTTGCTATTAATTTTGAAAGGAAGGAAAGTTGGCCTTTCTGTGGTCCTCTGTAAACTTCTTCATCAAGCAAGTGACGTGACATCTTTGTTTGTTCCTGCGCATTACATACGTATGGTAAGATATAAACCAATCCGGTAAAAAATGCTGGTTCCTGCGCAAAGGTCGTGCTCTGCTAGGGCTTTTGCCCTTGTGCAGAGACGGCGGCGCCTCTCCTCCCTTTGTGGAGGTTCTCGCCCCTCCCATGGGCCATGGTGGAGGTTGTTTCTCCCCTTCTTTGGGGTCTTCTCTCACTCTCTGTGAGCCTTTCTCCCCTTCCCTTTGTTCTACCTTCCCATGTTCCCACAGTAAACCAACCACCACCTCCGCTGCGAACCCACACATTCTCGCTCCTGAGTTGATCCCGTGTACTGGTTTTGGCCCTAGATCGCTGCTCTCCTCGTCAACCCCTTTGTGTGGACTCCGTTTGGTCCTCAAGGAGCTTCACTTTTCAGATCCGACGAGTGGATTCGCCGTTCGCGCCCTTTCTAAGGCCACGCTCCAGCTCTCTGCTCATGGCTCTGTCGCCTCCCAAGGTAACCTCTCGATCCCCCTTCCTCTCACTCCCAAATCTGGATCTACTCTATGGAATCGTCCTCCTCCTGAACCCCCACCGCGCCCTAGAAATGAACACTCTCTGGGCATGACTGAGATGCCGTGTTCTGTTTCTGTTCCGATTCGGCCACCACCAAAACCCACTTGGTTCGATTCTGTCTCTGTTTCGGGTGCTCTTGGCTGACTTTTTTCCGTTGCTTTTGGTCTAATGAAATGTTCAGGTTGGTCTTACCATTTTTGGGTTCATGTTGTCTCTGTGGAAGCCGCTGTTCTGGACATATCATCTTTGGTTTCGAGTTTTAGCAAGTTTTCTGCAGGTACATTGGTGGTCATCAACGCTTTCAGCTTCCTCTCTTACCGTCAAGTTGTATTCGCTCTTGTGGATTGGTTGGACCATCGTGAGACCACACATAGTCGAACCGTGCATATCTTAGCTAAAGAAATGATCCGTAACTAGATAGACTCAAAGACTGTGGATTCTCCTCCAATTATGGCCATCTACCATGGACGAATGTTGTTTGCTTGGTTGTTAGGTATAGCTATTTGCTTTGATGTTGGACCAATGTGGCCAACATTCTACTTGTGTATTGTTATCAAAGAATTGTATGTCCTAACTATTAGGAGCAACTCGATTACGTGTTTAGGGTATGCCCTAAAATCGTTGATCATCCTGAATGTATTGTTTTCTCTCAATTAATGAAATGAGATATGTTTCCCGTAAAAAAAAAACAATGAAAGGGTTGTGCACTGGCCCTTTGGGTTCCACTCAATAGACGTGCATTGTGATGATATATTATAGGCTAAATACCACTTTTGGTCCTTTATGTTTGCGCGAAGTTTCACTTTTGTCCCTTATCTTTTTTTTGGTCCGTTTTGGTCCTTTATGTTTCATTTTCGTTTCACTTTCGTCCCTGCCGTCAGTTTAAACTAACGGACGTCACGCTGTCAGTTAACTGCTGACGTGGCGTCTTAAATGTCATGTTTGACGTGGCAAATCATTAATTGAGGTGGCAAATAAATACATTATTTAATTCAATATCATTTTACACATGCATTTCAATTTTTTAAATTTAAAAAACACAAAACACAAAAAACAAAAAACATTAGAGAAAAACCCAAATCTGATAGAAACCCAGATCTAGAACATTTAACCAGATTTGGTCTTCATCTTCGATTTGGTCATTCAAACACAAACCCAGTGTATTGCATAAACCATTTGGTCATTCAAACCCAATGTATTGCAGAAACCCAAGAAACCCATGAACACAAACCAGTTTTGATTTTGTTTTCAAATTTTGTTTCTAAATTTGAGAAAAAACGTTTCTTAAAAATCGAATCTGAGTAAATTCATTTCTAGGAAAAAACGAATTTGAGGAGAATGAAAACGATTAAAACTGAGAAAAATCGAATTTTAGGAGAATAAAATCGAATCCGAATGAAATCGAATATGAACAAAAATCGAATTTGAACAAAATCGTTCTTGCATTTTTCCAGATCTGAACGAAATCGACGCTTGCGTTTTTCCACATCTGAACGAAATCAATCTTTGCATTTTTCCAGTTCTGAACGAAATTGATTCTGCTTTTTCTTGCAAGTTCCTTATGAACGACATTGATTCCTGCAAATTCCTGTGTCTTCGTTTTACGTTTAATGATGGTGATGGACTGCATCTTTGGGTTTGTGTTTGCTGGATTTTTTGCTTTTTGGGTTTTCAAATTCATAACAAAACCAAGAACACATTTTTTCCTGGGTTGATTGGAGCATGGTGAACAGATGAGGATTGGAGCATGTTTGCTGGGTTTTTAAACGTTGAAGAAACAATGGAAGAAAGGAGATGAGAAAGATGATGATGATGATGATGATGATGAAGAGATAAAACATAAACCCAGATTTTGTATTTCTTGTATTATTAATGTTTGGTTTATTATTAATGATGATGATGATGATGAACAGATAAAACATAAACCCAACTTTGATTCTGGTGTTTCAAATTTGTTTTATTCTTTTGTTTTTAGAAAATGTTTTATGTTTTATTAATGTTTGATTTAATAATTTAGTTTTTCCAAATTGTTTTAATTTTAATAACTGATGTGTAAAAGCCACCTGTGCTAATTTTGGCACGTCAATTAATGAAAATGGACGCCACGTCAGCAGTTAACTGTCAGCGTGGCGTCCGTTAAACTGACGGCAGGGACGAAAGTGAAACGAAAATGAAACATAAAGGACCAAAATGGACCAAAAAAAAAGATTAAAGACGAAAGTGAAACTTCGCGCAAACATAAAGGACTAAAAGTGGTATTTAGCCTATATTATAAAGTTGGGAACTCAAGAACCCGAAGAAAATAAAAGTCAAAACTATACTTGTAAATCTACCCCTAAGTAATTTACTTTTTTTAGAAAAATGTATTTAAATTTATGTTATTCAGTAGTAATACAATAAGCTACTTTATTATGGAACTAGATTTACATCATGGAGGTAGGAATAGGATAGGAGTAATTCTTTTATAAACTTAGTCTACACATTTTTTGTACTGAACATAGGATGAAACCACCCTAAAAAAAAGTTTGATCCGTCAATTTCTAACACTATTGTGTCATTTCATCTGTTTTTTGGAAAGAATGTTTGATGTATCTGGTCACGGAGGAAGTATAGGTATAGGTATAGGTATTGACCACATATGAAAGTTGGCCTTGTGGTAGACCTCCTGTGTAAACTTCTTCATCAAGCGGGTGAAGCGGCACCATGTCACCATCTTTATACTGGTCCATTTGGTTCAGCTTTAATAGGCGTGCGCATTTGTGAATCTATTCCCCAAGTAATTCTTTTATCACAATATTTTAAAATTATGTTGTCGAATAGTTGTACAGAAAGCTACTTTAATACTAGGAACTAGATTACAACATCGAAGTAAATAGGAGCAATTATTTTATAAACTTAATCTACACATCTTTTTGTTTACTGTCATGTCATGGGATAGTCTATTCTATAAGTTTGATTAAGAAATTTTCAACGGTATGTTCCTTTCTGTTTATCCTTCTTTGGAGCATGTTTATTGACTTGGACCAGTTGATTCTTTCTGGGGCAATAATCCCATGGCATAAGATTACACAGTAGATTGTGAAATCAGTCACAGTAGAAGTATATGGATAGCCGGTCTAAATAATTACTCATGAGATTGATGCTTTTATTTTTATCATATTAATATGCTGCCCATTACCTTCACAGCAAGGAAGGCCTTCCAATTCATAATCCACGTCATCTACATATCTATATCTAGAGCTGTCGATGGGTTGGGCCCGGCCCGGCCCATAGGGCCAAACAATATTTGTGGGCTCGGTTGGGTCGGCCCAATATTCTAATGGGCTGTATATTTTATAACCCGGCCCGGTCCGACATCAGCCCATGGGCCAATGGGCCAACCCAATGAGCCACAAATCATTGAATTTTTAGAATTTTGATCATAGTTTTTTCCTACAAATGAGCAACATACATAAAGACAATATTTTGAGAGTAACATAGTGTATACATAAGATAAATAAATGTGTTTTGGCTCAAAAAAAGTCAATTTAAATCTGTTTTGACTTTAAAAACCACCATAAATGATTAACGTTTCATCCATCAGCTCACGGGCTAGCCCGACCCAGCCCATATATATGATCGGGCCCATTGGGCTGGGCCAAAAACTTAGCGTTGTTTTTTGGCCTCTATTTTTAAAGTCCGGCCCAACCAAATAATCGAGCCACTGGGCCGACCCGTTGGGCTGGGCCAAAATTGACAGCTCTATCTATATCTATATCTATATATTAAACATTTGAGAATGCATCTCAATAAATGCTATTCCACATGTCATTTTCTCGTGAGTTTTCTATTTAATTCTATATTCTATTTATTAAACATTTGTGAATTCATCTCAATAAATGCTATTTCTCATGTCATGATTCTTCTATTTAATTCTATTTTCTTGCCCCACATCAATGAAATCCGATTTTGAACAATAGGTCTCCAAAATAGAAAAATGATATATGGTCCCATAATAATAATAATAATAATAATAATAATAATAATAATTTTATACGAATTATCTTTGCAAAGAATGTTTACAAGTTCATTTATCTCTTAATTTTGTTCAATAATTTTTTACAGATCTAATTTCGTTGTTATTGCACGAATTGGTAAAATCATTGCTCATCAATAGCGGTACACGCAATGCATGTGTACGAAACATTTTGCTCATCTTTCATGCTCATTAATCAAAATTCTATAAACATAGTTTTTACTTTATATAGGGATCACATTCAGCTGATGAGTATAAAGGGTAATTTGTTTATTTACTACTATATACATTCACTTTGTGTTACTAGGTTCTCATCATCATATCATCGTAATATATATTTCTAATATGTTACTTTTTTTTCTGATTAATAACACTTGTTTTTATCTTTTTAATTATTGAATACTTATTTTAAATCATAAACATTTCTTTATTCTTTTCATCCCAAGAATATAATATTCTTTTGATGTCCAAATAAAATATTTTATAATAATTTAGCTATCCTTATGTAATGCTATTCTTTTGATGTTTTATTGATGCAAATTTGTATTTTTCAATCATCACTATATGAAGTACCGATTTTCGGTTTGAAATGTTATTTCAATTAATCAATACAAAGTTTATGCATAAAGATAATAAATCAATACAAAGTTTCAATAGTTTAAAATCAATACAAAGTTTCAATACAAAGGATGATGTAGTTTATGCATAAAGATAATAAATCAATACAAAGTTTCAATAGTTTAAAATTTAATATTCAAATTATACAAATTACTAATCATTAGTTACTTATTTAAAAAAAAGTTACTTGGGCAATAAAAAAAGTTACTTAATATTCAATATAATATTAAATTGCAAAATATAAATTACTATAATGATTTTTCAATCACATAACTATACCCGTGCATGGCACGGGTCAACTATTCTAGTCGGTCTTACATTTGTAATTTTGTCATCGAAGTCGTTAAAATTCTTGATGTTTAGTGCTCTTGCAATTAATGAATGTGATTAAATTCACTGATTGAGACTTTTGAGGGTATCATTGTTTACAATGGTGAAATATAGAGAGAAAAATAAAATGGGAGGAGAGAGCAAAGAGAAGAGAGACTCTCTTAAAGTGTTACAAATCAGAACAACAAAATCAATAATACAAGAACAAAAAATATATATACTAGAGACTGAAAAGATTAAACTATCCTAACATAGTTACAACACAACTTTATAACAAATAACTCTATAGCTTATAACTTTGAAACTTATAACTAACGATCGACATTTTCTTTGTAACTGGAAATAGGTTTGTACATGGGTCGAGTTGCACCTAATTCTTATCTAACTCATAAAAATTAGTCCATTTGGGTTGAGCGTGTAAACTAGTTTTGTTTTGTGCAACACGACACAAAGTTTATACAACATAGCAACAATATGTGTGGGTGGGGCCTGGGGGGAGGATGCAGCTTGTAACAATATGTGTGACTTCCTCACCCCCTTTCACTTTTGTTCCAGCTAATGGCCCGTTTGGATAAACAGCTTAATTAACAGCTTATGACATAAGCGTTTATCGTATAAATGTTTATGCATAAGCTGTTTATATAATAAACAATAAAATAATGTTAAAACTATTTTTCTATAAGCTGTTTTCATAAGCTATCTCGATGAGCTTATGGAAATTAGCTGAAAACAGCTTATGAACAAGCCATAAGCTGTTTCCATAAGCTCTCCCAAACAGTTTCATAAGTGCTTATAGCAGTAGATAAGCCCAAATAAGCCGATCCAAAGAGGCCCAATATGTATTTGTTGATGCTGATTCAACTTGTGGGTGAATTTTTAAGCATTAGGCTTTATTCAATTTAATTACTAGAATTTTATGATTTTTGAATACAAGTGTATTCATTAAATTTACTTTTTAATTAAATTTGTAAAATTATATTTTATAAGACCCGCAAACCCAACCCAACCACATTGTTGATCGGGTTGGTTTGGTTCGGTGTTAGTGTTAAAAGTATGGCTTTGGACAAATTCAACCCAACTCAACCCAACCTGCAAAGGCTCTAATTATAGCAACATAAAGATATATTATAATGATTACTAGTATTTATGTATCACCAGCACGGATATACATTTATTTTTAATTTAAATTTTGAAATTGTTGTTTGGGGATTAAAAAAGAGCCAGTTGAATGTTTTCGTATATTATGTCAAAAAAATTGACTACTTTAGAAGATAAACCCACCATAACAAATTTTAGTAGGACACGTTTATTAGATTAGATTGTATACTAAAAAATATTATAGTTAAACTAAAAAATCATAGTTTAATATTTTAATATAAAATTTAGTTCTCCTTTTATTTATTGATATCCAAAAAATAAAATTAAGAATAAAATATAGCAGTTAGCACATTTTTATTTTTTATTAATATTTTTAATTAAAAAACACATATAATGTACTCGGACAGCGGAATGGTCCCCGTCCCCATTCTCATCCCAGAGTTGACAGTGTGGGAATTATCTCTCTCGTCCCCGTCTCCACATGAAAAAATTCCCCATTCACGCTCCACTATGGACAGTCCCCATCGAGATTCCACGTACAGGTAGAAAGCGCTTGTTTAGTCGAGTGTGAGACTGAGGGAAGAATGAAACAATACATCCATCCATAAGTATACATAACAAAGATCATTTGGTCACTCTAAGATCTTCCTCATGATCTTCATCAAACTTCCACCTTGAGTAACACCAAGCTTTGCTATCTCCGAACCTTCATCGCAGAGAAAGAGAGTCAGTAAGTTGGAAAAAAGTAGATTAAAAAATACTTTATTACTAGATATTGGGATGTTGATTATTACTTATTTAAAAAACAAATTGTTATATTAAAATATTATATTTTAATTAAAAATTTCATGTGGCACTCAAACATGGGATGCCACGTCATTTAACTTAGTACCACTTCAACCATTAGTTTGACTAATTTCGGCTGGGGGACCAAAATCGTGAATTAACTATTATAGGGGGACCAAAAATGTAATTAAACCTAAAATATTTGATGTTATAAGTTTGAAAACAAGATACAAAAAGAAATTAGAATATCAATATTAGTATTGCTTATTCCCCATATCTTCTTTTTTAAAAAGGACTTATTCCCCATATCTTATTTGCCTATAAAGCTCCATAATTAATGAGGTATAAAAAATTTCTAGAATTGACAATAATTTATGATATTTTATTTTAATATGAACATTATATATATATATATATATTTTATTAAACCTTATATATTCATTCTATTGTAACATCTATGACTGAATAATTAATAGTTTTTTTTGACAAAAATAATTAATAGTTGGAGAATGGTAAATATTTTACTTAATAATTAATAAAAACATAATGATGCATTAGATTAGAATTTTTTATCATACGTGCGATATACAATATTAGTTGGAGAATGGTAAATATTTTACTTAATAATCAATAAAAGCATAATGATGCATTAGATTAGGTTTTTTTTTATCATATTGTTAGTATCCAACGACTAATCTAATTTTGAAAAAAAAACTAAATATGGAACGATCTATTGCAATATAATTAGTATTACTCACTATTAGGAATAAGATTGAGAGTGATGATAAAAAAAGATTGAGAGCAAACAAAAGGAATACAGAGCAGCACCGCTTTTCACATCACTCGATAGGGTTTGAGAGAAGTCCCAAATTTAGTGGGATATAATGACTGTGCGAAGAATGAACCATTAGTTCAAATTTTATTTTATCTTAGGGTTTCTCTCTTGGTGAAAGCTGTGAAATTGTATCCACGAAACCCTCTTGCACTGACGATCGAGACATTGTCTCTAACAGTGTAAGTAATTTTATGGATTATGGTTTGTTGGAAATTCTTAGCTTAAAACTATGAACGCTATTGAAAATTAAGATTTACGCTTCACCTTAACATTTGATTTATCTTTGAACTTTTTAAGCAAGTCCTAATCAATCATAATCCCTCAAACATGAAATGTTTTCTCAAATATATTCTCGATGAGTCCCTCACATGAACTTTGAAGAGAACCTACCAATGAGGTCAGATATGTTCCTAGGAAAACTTATAGGATTTATATTCAACATTATTCAATAAATAAGTATTAGATATTGTTGGATATTCAGTAGTATCCCTATTTAAAACACTAAAAGCTCCTCCGAGAATTTAAGGAAGCTCTGAGCAAGACTTTTCAATCAGGCTCACTGCATCGTGATTAAACAAAACAAAAGTTGCAAATTCAATATCATATATATGACACACAACTTCACAATAACCTGAGATAAATTTATATATGACACACAGCTTCACAATATCCTAATTGCACTACTATTTATGATAATTTTAATATTTGGATTTGAATAATTGTATTCACTCTATCCACATCATATCAATCATTGCTTAGTAGTTACTTACACGAACCCAAAATTACTACTTAAAGTAAGTTGAATGCCATGTGAGCACAAATGAAACATAAAATTGAATTCTAGTTTTATATTTTGCAACCCCAACATGTACTAAAATGAAAGTGCAATGCAAAAGACAGAATATTGGTAAACGGAATAAAAAATTTAAAGTTGAAAAGAATGGGGAAAACCAATATGCAGTTATAAGAATACTTACGGAATGAACCCAAAACAGGTTCAGCACCTATGTTGTAACAACCCGGCTACCTTGTTGCTCTTGTGCTTCTGATAGTCTCCATCTTCTCTTGATAGTGGTTCCGACCGAAAGGATTTTCAAAGCTACAACAGTGATCAAAACAGGGAAAAAAAACCATATTGTTATAAGGGTGACAATAACACTTCCGTAACCGGACAACCATAGGTTTACCTTCATCGCCGCATCAACACATTTTTGTTACTATTACAGCAATATCTCACTATTTTCTACATCTGCTATTCTGGGTCTGATTATATATATTGGGGAGTATACCTGTATACAATACAAATGTAAGAACAACTATATCCTTAATTTCTCACTATGGAGGTTGACTATATTGTAGGCACAGTCTTCAATCTATTTATTGAAATGAGATGATTGCAAAATTGATAAACTTAGGAAGTACTCCAAAACACTGTTATGATTTCAAAAGCTGAATCTTTTTAGCCATAAAGATACTGCACTGCCAAAATTCCTCTAAAGCTTTATGATCACAGAATCCGAAGGGGAAAAAAACCATTTGAACATGATTGAAGAAAATTTCAAAAACTTCAAAGAATAAAAATATTACCAAGCAAAAGCAAAGAAAACCCATTTAGTTTGACATGATAAAAAGACAAACTTTACAACAGGAGAAATAGAATCAAAAACAAATCACGGTAAGATGCTGAAGAAGTTGTGGTGGTTTAGAACGTCGGCGTCAAGTGGCGAATATCGTTTTTGATCCTTCACACAGTATCGTGGCCAACTTTGTTATGCTGCTAACGAAGGAAATTCTTCAGAAATTTAGGGAAAAACGAAACCCTAACGAAGGAAGATAGAAGGAGTGATGGTCGATGGAGAGAGAGAGAAATGCAGTGCTCTGTTTCTTCTGATTTTCTTCTTTCGTTGCTTTGCGTTTTGAGTTGATCAAGATGAAAGAAGAGATGATGGACAAACTTTTCTAGTTCATCAAAAAAAGATTGAAATTTTGTGATAGAAAATGAGAGAAAAAGAAGGAAGAGGGATGTGCGAATGAGAGATGAAGAGAGATTGTCGAGAGAGAGATTGGATCTACAAAATTAACATTGTATTCATTACTGGATCCACAAAATTAGCATCGTATTCATTACTTGTTTTTGTTTTTTTGAAACCGTCAGCTCCAATCAATGTTATTAAAACCGACCCGGTGATCGACCCGAGCCGGTCATTGGGTCAATGGTCGAACCGAGGGGTCACTAATTGACCCGCATGACCCGATATCAATAAATTTGGTATTAAATTAATATGAGAAGTAGAAAAATGTAAGATATTATAAGTCAATATTTTTAAATTTAATATAATTTTGAATTAAAAACAAATTTGAAAATCAATAAAATTACTCATATTTAATAACATTCTAGTTAATAAATATATAGAATCTAAAATCTATGGAAAGTGATACAAAATATTAAATGTCAAATAAATATGATATATAAATGTAATATATAAGGTGGGGGTGTGTGTGAGGTGGATGCCACGTATTTATTTGGAGATGTGTGTGACTTTTTCTGATTGGTCCTAGTTGTAAGCGCAACTTTTTTTTTATTCAAATCATTGCTCACTACTCACGGAGTGTCCCAACGCTTACAACGAAGGACTAACTTTCGCTCATGCTAAAGAATCGAACTCGAGAGCAGGTCAACCCCCACATCACGAGATAGATTAAGCCACAGGGCCAACGGCGTTGATTTAGCAACTTTCTTATTTGGTCGATGATAATGATTATTAAAGAGAAATTGAATAAAAGGACAACAAATGAGTCTAAAATATGTGATACATGCATTTGAGTTTTAGATAGAAAAGGGCAAAAAATCCTTTAAGGGGCTCCCAATCCAAAGCACTTCCTCCCACTGGATAAACTCCAAACAAATGATGATGTTAACAGTCCACCACTCCTTCTTGGCTGTTCACTCACAACACTCTATATATACCAATTTCTCTAAACCCGTGACTCCACATTCACTACATTTTCCTCTATAAAAAAACATGAATATGGCAGGTTTCAATACCCTTTGGGTTGTTTTCTGTGTTGGACTTTGTTCCATTATTATAAACTCAAAAGCAGTAGGTGGTGGTAGTTCAAGGAGGGATTGTAATTTCCCTGCAATCTTCAACTTTGGTGACTCAAATTCAGACACTGGAGGTCTTTCTGCTGCTTTTGGACAAGCTGGTCCTCCTGCTGGAGAGTCCTTCTTCCATCATCCAGCTGGTCGCTATTGTGATGGTCGTCTTGTTATTGATTTCATTGGTACTCCTCTCCTCTCATAATCCTTTTTCTACTCTTTCTCACTGCTTTTTTCTCATTTGTGTTTTGCATTTGGATCGGTTTATTTGGGCTTATTTACTATTATAAGCACTTATGAAACTGTTTGGGAGAACTTATTTTGAGAGAGCTTATGGAAACAGCTTATGACTTATTGATAAGCTGTTTTCAGTTAATTTCCCTAAGCTCCTCAAAATAGCTTATGAAAATAGTTTATAGCTTATAGAAAAATAGTTTTCACATTATTTTATTATTTATTATATAAACAGCTTATGCATAATCACTTATACGATAAGAGCTTATACCATAAACTGTTAATTAAGTTGTTTATCTAAGTGGGCCTAAATAATATCCACCGACAGTGTCCATTGACTAAAGTAACAAGTAATGAAAAATACTATAGTTTAATTATTATATAATAAAGTTTGTTTTGCATAATACGGATTTGGTCCTTTCTTCACACATGATGATGACATGAGACAATCTGTTCTTTAAAATATTCTTGTTCATATATTCACTTGAAAATCAAATAAAATAGTATTAATTAGAGTGTTAATTGTTTTTCATGTCATGGATTAAAAAGCTGAGAAGCTGGGCCATCCATATTTGAGTGCATACCTTGATGCAGTTGGGTCAAATTTTAGGCATGGAGCCAATTTTGCAACTGCAGGATCAACCATTAGACCCCAGAACACTACCCTTCATCAAACTGGTGGTTTCAGCCCTTTCTCTTTAGATGTTCAATTCAATCAATTCAATGATTTTCAACGTAGGGCTCAAATTTTTCGCAACAAAGGTGGAATATATAAAACACTGTTACCAAAATCAGAGGATTTTTCTCAAGCTTTATATACATTTGATATTGGTCAGAATGACTTAACATCTGGTTATTTCCACAACATGTCCATAGAACAAGTCAAAGCATATGTTCCCGATGTGGTAGCTCAATTCAAGACTGTAGTCAAGGTAATATTCAATTTTTTGGTTACTGTGTTATTGGTGCGACAGTATTCACTAGCTTTGTCTGTGACTAAACTACGCTGGAGATTGAGGAACCTGATTGGCCACGTGTATCTAGCTTTGCCAATTCGTGTGGTTCTCCCCTCCTAGCAGAGTTTTTGCCACACCCAAAATTCGAATCTGAGACCTTGGGTTGGGATCCAAGTTCAGCTACCATTCAGACCAATCCTTGTTGGTTAATTTTGATGCAATTGCTAATAAAGGAATTTTACTACTAGCAAATATATAACATAATTAACATGCATGTTTGTTTGTTTTTTCAATTGATTTAGTATGTGTATGATCATGGAGGAAGATCATTTTGGGTTCACAATACTGGTCCTGTTGGTTGTTTACCATACATCATGGAACTTCATCCTATAAAAGCAGGTGATGTGGACAAAGTAGGATGTGCAATCCCTTATAATGAAGTGGCTCAATTCTTCAATCATGAACTGAAAGAAGCTGTTGTTCAACTGAGAAGGAAACTTCCTTTGGCTGCTATCACATATGTTGATGTTTACTCTGTCAAGTACTCTCTCATTAGTCATGCAAAGAAACACGGTAATTCACTAAATCTTATGTTGTAGGGTTTCTTTGGTAGATGAAAATGTTTTTGGCAAATTCCACCTGAATCGATACTTTAAAAATGTCAGTAATTTTACTACAATTGGCGATGCCTATCAAAAGTAGAAGCTCACGGTCCTCCATGTTCTCAGGGCTAAGGCGGTGACCTAATCTGTATCGTTTCGACAAAACCAAATTGAGACAAATATGAGTGTCTCAAAACTCAACATATATTTGTTTTCTCTTGTTTTTTGTCAAATAGACACTAATTAGGTTACTGTGTCAACCGTGAGGATGAGGAAAACCGTAAGCTTCTGTTCCTAAGGAACGACATTGGTTGTCAAATTTTTGACGACGATCGATGCTGCACGACAGTAGAAGCTTATGGTTCTCCACGTTCTCAAGGCTAAGGAAGTGACCTGATCAGAGCCGTTTCGACAAAAAACGAGTAGGAATGAATGAGTGCCTCAAAACCCAATTTATAATTGCTTTTCCTTATTTCTTGTCGAATCTGCACCGATTAGGTTATCGTCTCAGGAGTGAGGACGAGGAGAGTCGTGAATTTTTGTTTCGAGAAATGCCATTTGTTTTTGTTTGAGTTTTGGAAGATTTTTTTAAGTACTTATCCATGTGTATTATCTATCAAGGTGCTCCACAAAAGAAACCACATTTTTTTATGGTTGAAAATATTTGATAAATGCAGGTTTTGAGGAACCATTGAGAGCATGTTGTGGACATGGTGGGAAATACAACTACAATCTACACATTGGATGTGGAACAAAGATTAAGGTTCATGGAAAAGAGATTCTATTGGGAAAACCATGCAAGGATCCATCTGTTGTGGTTAATTGGGATGGTGTTCATTACACTCAAGCTGCTAATAAATGGGTCTTTGATCAAATTGTGAATGGTTCATTTTCTGATCCACCTCTTCCTTTGAACATGGCTTGTCATAAACACCCTTAATTGAATGGTTGATTCCCAAAAAATGTAACACACTATTAATTGAAAGAAACCTCTTTCTTAATTTGATTGGATTTTATTGGAGGAATTTAATTGAGGGTAGAGGATTTTGAGTTCTGCATAATGTTAACTGAATGTTGGATCTTTTTTTTCCTCCTTATTTAACAATTAGACTTGAGCTATGAGCTTAAGCCTGTTTCTTCAATATTTTTTCTGTCATGAAAAAAATTAAACGAGTGGAGATCAATTTATTGTGGTTTTATACTTGTTCATCAATTACACTTATATAAAGCAAGAATTACCTTGTAGTGGGATAAGTTTTCTAATCAGAATCTGGAAAACCAGAAAGTTTTAAGGCAAAAAATGCAGAATGAAAAAACCTTAACATGAAAGCTTTTCATGTACTGTAAAGTTCTGATGACAGGCTGATAATGAATTTGCTAATGTTTGGAACATAAATGGCTTAATTGTTAAGTAAAGAAGTCTTCTTATGAGTCTTATATATTGTGATTTATCATCATAAAGAGGAGAATAAGAATCATAAGGAATGAGAAAGATTTAACAACCAGTTACCAGATGGTCATCGTCTTCCAAAAGTTTTAGAGTATACCATTGTCTATTTGCGTGCTTTAGGCCAAAAATGGCTTTATGAACTTTACATACCTTAGTAGATCATGTGTCTGAATTAACAAACCTGAACCCTAGAAGATAAGGACATACAAACCTCATCATGGAAATCTTCATCTAAAAAAACATTATTCTCATCAAGTTGTTCAAGAAACCAACATTTAATGGCAAGTAAAGTTCTAACAGTGGGTGACTTAGCAACAGGGTAAAAAGCATAAAGAATCAAAACAGATAGTGATTCTCTGAAGTCACTATACTCTATCTCTCTAAAATTACTTTTTCTTTATTTTTTAAAATAAAAAAAAATGACAACCAAGGTCTCTCCACCTAATTTTCAAATCTGAGATATTTTTTTTGAAAATTATCAACCATCTATATATTCATAATTTCTAATTGTAATATATATATATATAAATAAATAAAAGAGAGGTGATGACATTAAAAAACATAAAAAATACATATATATATATATATATACATATATTGTTTTTTTGTCGAGACCAGGGTATCCACCGCCGAACGCAGTGATTAATCCCCTCGCTGAATTGGAGGCACCTCGAAGGGTGGGACAACTGATCCAGGGATTTAAAATTGCTCCATACCCAGGGTGGGACGGATGACCCAGGGATTTAAAGCTTTGATCCAAATTTTAGTTTGGTCTTTTATCTTTCTTTTCCCACTTTGGTGCTTTATCTTTCAAATCTATGTCTAAGTGGTCCTCTTTTAAGATTTTTGTCCACTGTGTTGACATGTCGGATTTCATTAAACTACATCGCATTTCATTTTTTATTAAAACAAAAAACATAGAAAAATGAAGAATACTATGAATGTGTTTAAGAACACCAAGAACACTTCAATTTTTGGTTTCTTGAATAACTCATGCAATATATGACCTAATTGAATGAAATTAGACTCTAAGTTGAATAAAATTTCGCAAGGAATTCAATAGAACCAAAATTAAGCTCATAAAGGGCTTATGCACAAAATCACTTATGGAACCAGAATCGTGTTTCTATTTTTCACATCATTTTTGCTTTTCGTTGCGTTTCCGTGTAATATCTTGCTTTAGTCTTGTTTCTGCACTCATTTCGAATCTATTGCAACAATTTCAGGGTAATTTGGTTGAGATTTAAGCACTTTAGAGCCAAAGCATGATTTCACGATCTACTTCTGAATATCGCATTGTGTTTAAGTTGTAGGAAAGTTTTGACAAATCTATTGTCAAATCTCGATTTTTTGCTCAATGTTGTTAGACTCAGTCCCAAATTTTGTTCAATTTGGTGTTGTTTTGACTGAGTTGCCATTGAAAGTAAATGTGTCAATTTTGGTCTAATCCAACGGCTGCCCTAGTGGCCCAGTGTTCAAGGTTGGGTTGAGCTCGCTAATTAGAGGTACAAAAAAGATTTGGGCAATTTGAGCCGATCCATTAACATAGTGTTTGAGGTTGGGCTACAAATATGCAATCCAATAGACAATTAGACCACCCAGCCAACTTTTGTATTTTGGCTCAATGGGCCAAGTCAGTTGGGCGGCCCAATTTGACAGCTCTAGTTGCTAGATAGGAAGAGAGAAAGAGAGGAAGTTTGTGGTAGGGGTATTTTGGGAAGGAGATGAAGTGAGGCTGTTGTTGGAAAAAGTAAGGGGTGGAGGAATAAACCTTGACGACTAAAAACATTAGGGGTTTTTTTTTGTACCCCCACCCATTGACTCCATACCCCCCACGAAAAGGCGAAAAGTCGAAAATACCCCTAAAAAATTTACAAATTTACATAACAATTACCATTTGTCACTTACATACGATTTGACCAGTCAAATTTCAGAGCGTATTGTATTTACCTCGTAGGAGATACATACGATTTCCACCCAAATTTCTCATCGTATTTACCTATATACGATTTCCTCCAGAACCTGCAAAAACAAGTAAATCGTATTTACCTTTTTACAAATAAATACGATTTCCTCAAATATTTCGCATCGTATTTACCTCTTCTTAGGGTAAATACGATTTCAATTTTTTGGTAACTAACCTGTTTTTTTTCCGGTGTCTTCTTATCGACGGACTTACCAGGCGTCGTCGTCTTCCGCTCTCAGCACACACACCCGCCGGAGAGTTGCGGGACACGCCTCCACTAGGCGTAGGCGCGCTGAGGTCAGACAGCCCCCACAGCCAGAGTCACTAGAGTTTGAGTACGAGTCGGGCCAGCAGCACCACCCGTATGAAGAAGAGGACCAGCATATGGGCGAGCCTCAGCAGCAGTTCTATCAGGCCCAGGACCAACATATGGGCGAGCCTCAGCAGCAGTTCCACCACGATCAGGAGGAGCATTCTCTATTCACTAGGCTGGAGTGTCATGTCTGCTACCGTGTTCAGCTTAACCCGGTTAGTGAAATTTATTTTTTTACATTGTGTTTGTATTTAAATTCATCTTTTTTTACATAGCATAATTTTTTTTAAAAACAGATCTATGAGCGTAAAGTGAAGGCTACGAACCACGGTAACAAGCTAGCTAAGAGACTCCTGGTCTATTCTCAGAACCACTAGTTTTGGGAGAGGTTCACAGCTTCAAGTTTGGGCCCCCTCATATTGACAGGACATACTACTGTGGACCACGAGCTGCTGTCCGCTTTTGTTGAGAGGTGGCATCAGGAGACCTCGTCATTTCACCTACCATTCGGTGAAATGACCATTACTTTAGATGACATCTCCTGTTTGCTGCACCTTCCGCTCTCAGACAGATACTACAGAGCACCGCCCACTAGTGTCACCGCTGATCAGGCAGTTCAGCTTGTTGTGGCATATCTCGGGGTTATTGAGGAGGAGGCCCGTCTTGAGTGTCGACTTGGTCAGGGGCCGTATTACCGTTTTAGCTGGCTCCTGGACATAGTTGCTACATCGTCCATGTCTGCTGACATGTCTCCTGCTGTCAGGGCGATGATCCTTCTGGTTCTGAGTTGGAGCATCTTCACAGTGAAGACGTATGAGAGGGCTGAGGCCAAGTGGCTGCTGTTGCTTGAGGACCTTACTGTTGATGGTGCTGGATCATATGCATGGGGTGTGGCTACACTTGCTCATATGTACGACCAGCTGAACAATGGATCGTTGGACTAGGCTAAACATTTAACTGGCTACCCCTCCATGTTACAGGTAAATAATTATAATTTTAATTTAAATAATTATGTTTTTAAATTAAATAATTATGTTTTTAATTTAAATAACTCAGTTATTTATCTTTGCATTTCAGAGCTGGATTTTATGGTACGTTCCTCATCTGGTGGAGAGGCAGCCATCTGATGTGCACACACCACTCTATGGGGTTTGGAAGAGGAAGAAGACAGATGCACTGAAGTTGGTCGATTACAAGCGGAGGATTGACGACCTCACTGCTGATGATGTATGTTGGCGACCATTTGAGGGTCATCGGGATGTTAGACCCTTCGAGCATGTTGCACTCTACAGGGGTTTCCTCAGCTGGGGAGACATCACCATTCCCTACATGCCAGATAGATGCCTCCGCCAGTTTGGGTACGTCCAGGTCATCCCACATCCCCCTCTCACCGTTCGTCCTAGCCATGATACCTGCATCTTCAAGATTTCAAACTTTTTGCCCAGTGTGCACGAGGTGCTTCAGACGACTAGGCCTGCTCGGGATTTGGCTGAGGTTGCTGCGGACTACTTAGAGTGGTACGGCAGAGTATCTATTCCCAGGCTATTGCCGGTTGCACCACCACCACCAGAGTAGGCAGCTGCACCACCACCCCCACAGCGCGATCCAGTTTGGGTACAGAGTGTGATAGAGGCGGTACAGGAGGGGCTTCGTCGCGGGCATATTCGTATGGCCACTCCGACGTACGCTCGTCTCTACCAGTTGATGCAGATGCTAGATATAGAGACCGATGATTAGGGCCTTTTATATTATTACTTTTATTTTATGTTTGTACTTTCTGGATTTATTTTTGAACTCTTTTATTTTATATCAGTTGATTACTGTTTATTACGAGTTTACTTAAAATTTCTATTTCATTCATTTCATTGATTCGATAAAACAAAGTTACATAAAAGATAAAACATAACAAACTAAACCCTAATATTTCGGATCTCGCAAACGACGTAAAATCTCATTCACGCTCCGTTGTGTTTCCACGTACAGCTCCAAAGGCTTATACCCCATAAGCCTGTCGTGAATGTCGAACATGGTCGCCACGTCTTCGTCGGTCTTGATAGACATCGACGAGTAGGAAATGCAGTCATAATCTCCACGATCGGGTTTCCGATAAGTGATACCGGTGATGTCACGGTCGTCCCCAATCACTTGAACTTTCGACCACACTTTATCCTTCAAACCATCAAACTCCATGGCGCGGTGGATTCGGCATAACTCCGGCTTCGGACTCCAAAAGTAGACCCCATCTTCTCTCATCGTGATGTTGCCCCCATAATGTATAGCGCAGAGCCTATTCTTAGCAGACCGTTGTGTTAGGCAAATCTGCATTTTGGATGTGTGAGAAATGTATTTGAGAGTGAAATTTTGGTGTGAAATGAATGAGGGTGGGGGTGGGTATTTATAGAATTCGTGAATGAATTTCAACCGTTGATACTATCTGTGCAATCTACACCGTTGAATAAATAGCTGTTAGGCCAGCGGAGTAAATCTGGCCGTCGATTAAAATACAAATCGTATTTACCTATGGTTAAGGGTAAATACGATTTCTACTTTAACAAATCGTATTTACCTTGGGTGAGGGTACATACGATTCATATTTTATAAAGCGTATGTACCCCTACCCATCGGTAAATACGGTTTGTATTTTGTCTGAATTGTATTTACCTCACCCCAAGGTAAATAGGCTTTGTTTTTTTACTTCTATCGTATTTACCTCAGCCTAGGTAAATACGATTGGAAATTTTTCAGGCTAATCGTATGTATCTACCAATACGTACATACGATTTGTAAAAAACAAATCGTATTTATGTCTTCAAAACCTAAATCCGATTGAGGCAAAAAAAAAAAACAGGGGTATTTTCGTCCAAAAAACATGTGGGGGTATATAGGCAATGGGTGGGGGTACAAAAAAAAACCCAAACATTAGTTAAATCCATGAGGCCCATTAGCCCGCATTTCTAATAAGGGTTTTGATGAATCTCTCTCGATTGGGGTAATAAGAAAACCAAATATACATTCTCCTTCATTTCTCTAGAGCCGCAGCCGCATCTTCAAACTCGAAAAGCTTCAGTTTACTGCTCGTACCATTCGAGCAGTTTCTTCCTTCGCTAATTCAACATGGTTCGTACATTATTCTTCCTAATCCTTTTAATTTCGATGCTATTTCACTCTCAATCTCTCGATCTTTGTTTATTTCGCATTTTACTCGAATTCGATATCTGATCTTTGTTAAATTGTTGATATTAATCCACTTTCTACTACATTTGAACTCAAAGTTTGATGCTTTAGAATCCCTCTGTTACTATCTGTTTAGATTTTAGATCATCTGTGTCAAATCACTGTGTCGCTATCCGGTTTTACTTTGCTTAAGATGTATTGTAAATGTTTTGTACTTAATTGGAGGAAACTTGGAATTTGAACCTATGGTTTTTTTAGGGTTTGTTAGAAAGTTTATTGGTAGTTTAAGACTCGATTTAATTTGACTATGTTTTATTTCATGTGATGACATGATGTTGAATCTGTTGTTCATATTGTTTTTGTTAATTTGTATTTGAGGTTTGAAGTTTGATGCTTATGACTATGTCTGTGACAGGCTAGAGGATTGAAGAAGCATTTGAAGAGGCTCAATGCCCCAAAGCATTGGATGCTTGACAAATTGGGTGGTGCATTTGTAAGTGAAAGTTTCATTATCTTTTGTTTTGATTAGGTTTTAAGGGTGTATTTCAATTGTTGTTGTTTGTTCTTTTTCTGCTGTATAGGCTCCAAAGCCCTCATCTGGACCACACAAATCTAGGGAATGTCTCCCTCTCATCCTCATTTTGCGAAACAGGCTGAAGTATGCTTTGACATACCGTGAAGTCATTGCTATTCTTATGCAGCGTCATGTCCTTGTTGATGGCAAAGTTAGGACTGACAAGACTTATCCAGCTGGTTTCATGGGTATGTATGTAGCATTTTTAATTTCCTAAATAGTTGCTCACTTTATGTTGTGAAGTCAATATGCATACAGATTTAACCGTGTCCCAAAGATTTATCCCAATTGGTCAGTTTCTTTTACTTGTGTGACAATATATTGCCACGATTAACCAGTATTGCAAAAATTGTTAAATATCTTGTGGTTTTATTATGAGAAATTTGAGCTACAGTTTGTATAAAATAAATTTCATAGTCTTCCACCTGTTTTTTTCTTCTCCCTCCCCCCTCCCCTCTAGAGTTGTATGATTGTATTGATTGACTGGAAGCATGATATACTTTTTGTTATTAACCGAAATTTATGTCTCCTCACAGATGTTGTGTCAATCCCTAAAACAAATGAGAACTTTCGTCTCCTTTATGACACAAAAGGTCGATTCAGGCTCCACTCAGTCAGGGATGATGAGGCAAAGGTACTTTCATTTGTTTACTGATATTTTTCATTCATCCATCCCCTAGGTACAATAATACTAGTAGTATATATCGTGTGTGACTTCTATTGTTTTAAGTTGTATATGTAGGGCAACAAACTAGTTTTGATGTTAGTTAACCTTGTAATGACATCAATTTCAGGATTTTGTGTACTTAATTGTATGGACTTGCATAGTTATTGTTTCACATTGTTTTCCTGGTATGCTGTGTTTTTGGCAGTTTAAGCTCTGCAAGGTTCGGTCAGTCCAGTTTGGGCAAAAGGGTATTCCATACTTGAACACCTATGATGGCCGCACCATCCGCTACCCTGACCCTGTCATTAGGGCTAATGACACCATCAAGCTGGATCTGGAAGAAAACAAGATTGTTGATTTTATCAAATTTGATGTTGGGAATGTGGTCATGGTCACTGGTGGAAGGAACAGAGGGCGTGTTGGAGTGATCAAGAACAGAGAGAAGCATAAGGGAACCTTTGAGACAATCCATGTTCAGGATGCCACTGGGCATGAATTTGCCACCCGTTTGGGTAATGTGTTCACTATTGGTAAGGGAACTAAACCATGGGTGTCTCTTCCAAAGGGTAAGGGTATCAAGCTATCAGTCATTGAGGAAGCTAGGAAAAGGATTGCAGCCCAACAAGCAACTGCTGCTTAATCTTAGGGTTAAAAGTGCTTGGTAGTTTTATTCAATGCTTTTGGTTTCTAGTTTCTTTTGTCTGGGAATGTTATCAGTTGAGTTTTGACTTTTGCACTATGCAACTTCTATTTTGCCTATTGTATTACTGAACAAATCTTTTCATTTTCTAGTTTTGATTTACTTTAGTCACTGAATGTTCCAGTTGAATATGGTTATTTGAGTTTTAAATGATTCCCAAGGAGTTCAGTAAACCTGTTTTCCAGACGCTGGTTTTGAGCTTGATAATTTCTTCTAAATACTGCTTTTGCTGGAATATTCATATGAATTTCATGGTGTTTTGTGATGCTCTTCATTTGCTATTCCTCAATAGTTTGAATTTAATTTCAACTTAAATTATGTAGTTTGTTAAAAATCATGTTTTTTTGTGGGATTGAGCATAATTAGAATTTCAGATCTTATATCACATTAAAACTCAACCTCTTTTACTCAAATGGAATTTTCACTTTTTGATCTTAACTAGGTCCCGCAATTGACCTCAATTATCGTTTATATTTATTTTCATTTTTTTATTTTTTCAACTTAAAAATCTAAATTAATACTTAGTTAAATTTTGAAATAATAAATATGCAAAAGAATATATTTAAAATATTACAAATGTTTGTAAAAGAAATCTTGCAAAT
This sequence comes from Astragalus glycyphyllos, assembly GCA_963573325.1. NCBI lineage: Eukaryota > Viridiplantae > Streptophyta > Magnoliopsida > Fabales > Fabaceae > Astragalus > Astragalus glycyphyllos. The sequence continues at coordinate 41,004,922 of OY754312.1, forward strand.
CTTCTTATATATACTACTTATCACAAAAGTTAAAATGTTGGGAAATATATAAAAATGATGAGAAATACATAAAGATTATAAGTACATAACATTATCATGAAATTAGTTTTCGTTCTTCGTGTATGAAATATTTCTAAATATCCTGCTCTAAGTTTTCTTCTAGAAGTTTTGTAAAAAAAAGCCATCTTGAAGTTGCCAATGATTTTGTTTTTAATGAAGATGTGCAATTTGTTGTATGTATGTTGTAAATTGGGACAAAGCTCTTTAGATACTTCAGCTGCTAAGGTCATTATCTACACGATCATAATCAAACTTACCATTATATGTGTGCCGTTCGTCTTCATCGATCATGTTATACAATATGGTTAAGGGACCTATGCGTTACAAAAGAAAGTTAAGGGACCTATTCATTACAAATAAATAAGTTAAAGGACTTATCCATTACAAAAAAAAGTTGAGGGACCTATTCATTACAAATAAATAAGTTAAGGGACCTAGAGAGATATTTTGCCTTATATTTATGTATCGAGCACACGCTAGACCACATACAATCGCAAATCCAGATTGGAGGACTCCAAACGCATGTCCAACGTTATTGCCTTTTGATTCTTGTTGTTGGATAAGTAGTTTTCATTTTTCTCCTAATGACATTGAGATGGTCTTAATAAATGTAACTCATTTATAGCACATTATTGTCAAATGTTTGAACCCACAGTGCTAAAAATATGCATACTAAATTCACAAGTATTGTGAAGCCATTGCTAAAATATGTCTGTTTTTTTTTTTTTTTGGTTGAGACCAAAGTATCTATCACCAAGTATCTATCACCAAACACAGTGACTAATTCAAACATGTCTGTTGATTTGGCATGATAAACACCTTTCCATGCAAGGGGACAATTCTTCCACTCTTATTCATACAATCAATAGAACCCAGGATACCTAGAAAGATGTGTGCATCCCCATTTGTAATAGGCATGTGATATCTTCATTGTGAAGTCATTTCAGAGGGACATTCCCTAATACTACATATGTTGCCTTTACAAATCTTTTTAAACACTCCATTGTAGTGTTTTCGTCAATTTGAGCATAATCGTCAACATTATCAGCGGTGGATTGACTATTTGGAGGTCATCTAAACAGGGTCATCATGAATGTTCTTCATGGACTAAATCTGAGTTGATCCTCAAATTCAGTGGCAGACCCAAGACCCTGAGTTTAGGGGTGTCAAATTTTTTAAATACACAATTTGCTAAAAATATAATTAGAAACAATTATAATATATTTAAATAAATAAATTATACATTTCATAATTATCCTCTACGTGATTTCATATTCTGAAATCGTTGAATAATAAGCTCAGTCAATTTTATTGAATACATCACTCTCAATGTATGTCACCAAACAGTCGTTCATCCATCTATCCCCTATCCGGTTACGCAACCTATTCTTCACAATATTCATAGCAGAGAAAGCTCTTTCTACAGTTGCTGTTGCAACAGGCAAAACTAATGTCAGCTTTAAAAGAAGACTTTATCAGGTTCAACTTGTGTTGCACTAGACTAACACAAATTAAATAGCACTAATAAGTTCCTAAATACAAATTAAAAAGCACATAAAAAATCAATATATTCAAAAAATACAAAACAAATTCAAATTCAAATTCAAATTAAATACACTTTTTTTTGTTAACGTATTACTGGTGCGCAGTATCCACCGGCTTTTTCGGTGACTATTCTAGTTTGGGGGACCTGGCTGGCCATCGGTATACCCGGCTTTGCCCGTCTATGTGGTGCTCCCCTCCCAATTGAGTTTTTGCCACACCCAAAATTCGAACCTGAGACATTGCGATGGGTTCCAAGTTACCACTCAGATCAACTGTTGTTGGTAAAAAATTCAAAATAAATTAAAGGCTTAAATACTTGTCACCCTCCTGCAAATATACCTGATATCCAGTTACCCCCTGCAATTTTTTTTTTTTGCAAAACAAACCTTGCAAAATCTAATAGTATCCAGTTACCCCCCTCCCGTTAGTTTTGGTTAACGGTGTTAATTAATTGCTGACGTGGCTACCTAGCTGGATCACATAGGTGGCTGCCACGTCAGCAACCAATGAATTACTGCCACGTGGCAGCTTGTGTGGCAATGTGGTGCATAGTGTGTTACTAAAAAATTTAAAGTTTTGGCTTTCATAGGATTCGAACCTTTGACCCTGAACTAATGCGAACTAAATATTACCACTGAGCCACTTGCTTACTTGTGAATATAATGCCAGCAAAAATTATATATTACATAATTAAGCTTTATTTTCAACAGATCTTCATTTTCATCATCATCAACAACAGATTTTCGTTCAAAAAAAAACAACAACAGTGTTGTGTTTCTAAAATCAACAGATTTGTGTTTCTCAAATATAAAAACGAAATCGAAATTGAAGGTTTTCAATTGGGATTTAGGGTTCGAAGGTTTTCAATTGAGGTTCTCTAATTCTTCTTCTTATTTTCAATTTGGGTTTTCAAATTGTTGATCCAATGTTAGTTAGGAGTGGAAACGTTTAATCTAGAAACGTTTTTATTGTTGATTTTAGAAACGAATTTGGAAACAATAAAATGGAAAATAGAATTGGGAAATGAATCTGGATGAGGAATTGGGAAATAGAATTGGAAAATGTTTTGTTGTTGTTGATGCATATCTGTTGTAGTTAGAACTAGGGGAATATCCGTGCGTTGCACGGGTTGTTATATAATACTGTTTTAAAATTTTTATAGAACTTTAGTAGAAAGATATATAAGTTGTTGATATAAACTATGTATTTAAAAAAATATAGTATTACATAAGTATATTTTTTTCATTTTCATATATATATTCACAATATGAAACAAATGATTTATTTTAATAAATTTAAATTTTTATACAATTTATAATGTAAATAATCTAAAATGAAGAGAAAATATATAATATCTGTAAACGAACTGCAACATATAAATCTTAAAATGTATCAAATTAGAATGTTGCAGCATATTTTTATGGAAATGTATCAAATTATTTCTTTTTGGATAATTTGTACGAAAATTTTGCTCCATATTAAAGACAACTTTAATTTCCGAGATATAAAAAATCATTTCTTTTAGGATAATTTGTATGGAAACTATAATTCATATTAGCGACTAATTCTAATTACATATGATATATGTTCCAATTTATTTGTTGTGTTTTTTATTGTAAATATATTTTGTAAACAATAAATATTTTTTAGCGGTAGCAATTTGAATTTTTCATGTATAGAATTTCATAATTAAATATATTTATCTGTTTGATTTTTATAAGTTCTTTTGTTAAATTTTTGGTATGATGAATTGTATGTTAATGTCTACCTCTAAAAACTATCGGTTTTATATAAGATAAACGTTACTTATTCATTGCTAGATTTATATTGATTATTAGTGTATCTTCTATAGTTTTTTCATATTCAACGTCATTATGAATTGAAATGCAGTTGATATTCCATTACATAGATGACCTGACAACTTTTCCTTTTTTTTTGGTAAATAACTTTTCCTATCCTCTCTATATTCAACTTTTTCTACATGATTTATGCTCTTTATTCATTAGTTTTATCGTTTTTTACCTTATCAATTTTCCATTCTTTAATTATTTCATATGTTCTTATTCTTTTTTGGGTGAATGTATTCCATGGGTTTTAAATTTATAACAATTTCATAGAGTAAGATAATTTTTTTGTCTAAACCTCTCCCCCTCAGCATCCAAAATTCTCTCCTTTAAATAGTCATTTTTGCTATAGCTGACTAAAACTCCACCTCTTCCATTCATATTCTACTAACTTATGAGTTCATTCTTTTTCAATGCACAATTGATATATAAATAAGAATTTTTAAGGTCAACTAATTACTTCTTGTTTGAAAAATATATTAATTTTGATTAAAAAGGGAAATACATGTGTAGTGTAATAATTTGAATACATCTAAATTATTATAATTGGTAAATATATTTATTCAATTGATTTTGATTTTTACCAATTCAAATAATAATATAGTTTCTTTGTAAATAAATATTCAATAGTAATTGATATAAACAATAAAATTGATTTTAAAATTAATAAATAACTTATCTCATAAGTGATGATGAAATAATAATGTAGGTTTATTTTTTCTTAATCATACTCAAATAGGTTCAAAACAATGAATTCCATAGTTAAAATTTAATCCCACTTACAAAGAAATAAAATAAGAAAGAATGAGGATCAAGTAAAAGAAATAATAATTATTTACCAAAAAAAAGAAATAATAATTAAAAATTAGTTAACAAAATCGAAAATAAACAAAAATTTAAAATAGATCTTATGAATTTAGAATGGACATGAATTATAATGGAAAAATGTTGATATTTAGTACAAATACAAATTTTTAAAATTAAGAAACATTTTATAGGCTTAGAATGGACAATAATTTTGTAACAAATAAAAAATGGACATCAATTATATATGCAAATATAAATATAGATAGATAATATATATATATATATATATATATATATATATATATATATATATGTTTAAAAAGACATTAATATATAAACTCAATGTATATATAATCCAAATGGTAACAATAAATAAAAAATCTTGCTATAAATTTAGAATGAATCTCTTTAGAATAAAGCATGTAAATAGTGGTAAACTATACATTTTGTAAAATTAATATGTAATAAAGCAAGTATAGTGGTAAGGTTTTGTTTTTTGGGTTACAAAGAGAAATAGTAATAAGAGGTAGAAATTCATAATTTAAAATTAATATGAAATTTGTATTATTAATTGTGATAAATTCAGAATAAATAATAATGGAAATAAACATAATAATCTTTTTATTGATAAAGAGAGAAAAATAACAGGAAAATCAATATTAAATTATATACATTTAAAGCTATATATATATATATATATATATATATTGAGGAGCGTGCTAGAGGTTCCATTAGAACTTCCTTTCGAGATAGATGAAATTCACCACAACATCTCAATTACAGTTTCATGATTCAACTAATAAGATTACAAATAATAGTTGAAGATATACTCAAACCCAAGAAGAGATTGGTGCTTCTATTTACATACTATAAAATTATGATGAATACACGACACTTGAAACCTATCGAAATTACTGTACTACTTAATCAACAATCAATAAAAACTTACAAATAAAAGACAATTTTACATTCAAAATTTTTGGAACTCCAGTGTCCTTCTTCAAGCTTAAATATGAGTGATGTAAAAACCAGAGAAATTACATAAGTGATATAACAACCAAACAAAAGGGATGTAAAAAAGGAAAAAGTAAGTGGTGACCTCTCTTCTTTATTTTTTAGGTATTTATAGTATATCATAAAGAAGACTTGAAGTTATAGAAAATGAAAAGATTGTAACCACTCTATATTAAAAACTAACTATAGTACTAATTATAATAATAATTTAGAGACACCAAAAGGCAACCAAAATCAAAGCATCAAATAAAGAATTAAGAATAATCAATAAGGGAGAAAGTTTTTAAAATAATTAGCTTAATTTCAATGAGAATATATATATACATATTGATGTACTATAATTTTCTACTGTTATATTTATCAAGTATGATTATTATTATTCTATGGCGTATATAGTGAGTTTATATATATAAATAATAAAAGTTATAATATCATAATTTATTTATTAATTAAAAAAATTTAATATGTTTTTCAAACATTTTACGTCAAATGAAATTGTATATAAATTTATTCAATATATAAAAATTTGAAGTCAATGTTATTCATTTACCAATATTTGATTAGAAAAATGCATAGCATAAAGAAACATAAGATATTAATATTTATTTACAAAATAAGCATTAATAAGTAAAGTATATAGCACCTGAAAACAAAATAAATTTCGCAAGCATAAGAAGATGAAGAAAATTTTCTCATTATTTGTTAGAACAAAAATGCCACTCATTTTTAAAATAAATTCCTAAAGTAATAATATTTTTAAAAGATTAAAATAATCAATTATTATTAAACTGAAAATTTAACACTTATGATTGCACATTATTGTAAAAAAAAACTAAAAGAATAAGAAAGGTTTTGGATGAGTTAGAATATAAAAACAGTCAGTTAATATTCCACTAAGAGAATTATTAAATAAATTAGGGGCAATTAATTTGTTTCATTGAAATTAAACTTCTCTTCATGTCTAAATTATAAATAAATATTTTAATACACAAAAATCTTGAGATTCATTGTGGAGGCTCCATAGGGGTTTGCTTTACATATATAGATTTTTATAGAACATTTGTTAAGTTTTAAAGAAAATTTTATGAGGGTAGGGAGTTGTTACATTCTTTGGAGATAGTTAGCCTTCCATGTAGTTTTAACTATATTATTCTTTCTAAAATTACGGATAAATGTTTTAAGTTAAAGTTGATATTTAATAAAAATACAAAAAACCAAGAAGCTTTCTAGAGGCTCATTTGGAGATTCCTTTACATATAGATAAATATATATATATATATATATATATATATATATATATATATATATATAGATATATAGAAATAGATAAAATTTTCAGCAACATCTCAATTACAGTTCCACCAAACAATAAAAAAGATAACGATTAATAGTTGAAGATATACTTCAATCCAAGAAGAGATAGTTGCTTCTATTTACACACTATAAAAATGTGATGAATACATTAAAGTTGAAATCTATAACAAACTGAATACTAAACTAACAATCAATAAAAGCTTACAAATAAAAGGCAAAATTATACCAAAAAATTTTGGAACTCCAACTACAACAATGACTACTTTCTTCAAGCGTGAATATTAGTGATGTATGAACCAAACAAAAGTGCTGTAAAAAATGAAAATATAAGTGGTGACCTCACTTCATAGGTATTTATAGTATTTTTGAAAAAATACTTAAAGTGAAAGAAAATGAAAAGATTGTAACTAATCTCTATTAAAAACCAAATATAATAAATAGTACTTATCATAATAATAAATTAGAGACAACATGCTTCCCAAATCAAAATATCACAAGTGATGAATTAAGAGTAATCAATAAGGAAAAAGTTTTTCAAATAAAAATAAGAAAGGGAGAAAAACTCAGAATTCAAGTGTCAAATTTTTAAGTTATATATATTTAATAAGTTATGTAACTAGTGGATGGTGGAATATAAACCTTTTGGATGACAACGTACGGTTACTATCTGAATGCAATTTTTTATTGTGTGAATGACCATATTGAACAATTAATTGATCATGACCCATAAGAATTTTATAGGTCAAATTGATGAACGCAGTAAAAAAAAAGGTTAACATTAGGTCAATAAAGGTATACCAATAGACACACTATTTAATATATGGCAATAAAATCCATTTTATTTAGTAAGTTACTTTTATTTTTTTTACGACAAATACATTTTTTTTTATGCAATCACATGTATAGATTAGTTAATGGTAACATGAAAAAACACAACGGTAAAACATGATATTGGCTGACAAATAAAAAAATGACCATTTAGTTATACGTTGATGTTTTTTTTTTGGCTTATAATACTTAATATCTGTTTTTATGCAATCAAATGGCAAATAATAATGTTTCTGTAAAAAAAAAAGCCAAGTAATGATATTATTTTATTGCATGATTTTAATTTTTTCTATTTTTTGATTTGTATAAAATTATTTTTATAAAATGTTCAATTTAAAAAAAATTAAGGATTTGTTGGATGGATTTAAAATCAAGAAAATGAAAAGGTTGTAACCAATATTTATTAAAAACCAACTAAACCAATTTGTATTAATCATAATAATTTAGAGACACCAAAAGACAAGCAAAAATTAGTATTAGTCATAAATAATTATGAGTAATCAATAAGAGAAAAAAATTAAAAGTAAAAAAAAGAGAGAGAAAAGCTCACAAACGATAAAGCCTACTTTACAATTTAAATGTTTTTAAATTATATATTGAGAAAATATAGATATAGATAGATTATATTATATTATATTATATTATATTATATTATATTATATTATATTGTTCTTAAACACATTGTTGGTTATCGTGATCAATTTCTATATTTTCATACAAATAGTTAATTATTATATTATAAGTTAGCGGCAATTATTAGCTTTCATTAAAATCAAAGTCTTCATGCCTAAATTATAAGTAGATTTTTAGTACACAAAAATATTGGGATTCATTGTGGATTTTTTTTTTATGAATATATATATATATATTGTTTTTAAAATATTATTTAATATGATTTTTTGTTTTTGTAATTTAACAAAGAAATTGAAAAGGTAGAATGTGTTATATATTGACCTAGTCACATTTTATACGTAGAGATATTTAATAGATAAAATGGAAGAGCCGTGGATAACAATATTTTGGAAAGTTTATTGTCATTTGTCATTTATATATATGTATGTATGTAGAATTTTAAAAAAATGTTCTAATAACGATGGAGATTCGTTATGAAAATGAGAGAATAAATTTGGTTTACAAAACTTCACATTATAGGCAAGGGATTTCGTTTTGTAGGTAGAAAAGGAATGAATTATATGGAAAATGTAGTAGTTAACACCTTTTTAAAAAATTTAATATTTTAATATTTGTAATTTAATATAATATTTAGTGGGTCTGAAAAATGAATTGAAAAAATATTGTCATATTTAATAATTATTAGTAAAGTGATTTTTTATTTTAAATATTGGATGTCATATTGGTTGAGTGGACTGTAGGGATGTCAACGGGGCGGGGCGGACACGGATAACAACTACCCGCTACCCGCCCCGTTTAGTGTAAATGGGACCCGGACCCGCACGGGTACCCGCTTAGCGGGTCTTAAATGGGTACTGTTTCTTAACGAGTACCCGTGGGTACCCGTTTATTAATAAAAATCTTCTTTTAAATTAAGGAAATGGTTGTGGTTGGTCGCTGGTGAGAGGCTGAGTTGGTGAAAGAATCAAGTGAAAAGGGAAAGAAAATCAATCACTCTCTCTGAAGCTGTAGTTGATAATTGTGGTTTTGTTTAGGAACAAATTTAGGAACGAATAAAAACAAACAATGCTAACCGTGTTGTGTTTGATAATTGATAAAATCCAAAGTGAGAGTGAGAGTCTGACGGCTGAGTGGTGTGAGTGACTGTGAGGGAAAATTTTAGAGTTTCTATTACTAGCTATATATATATATATATATATATATATATATGAGGGTATTTAGGTATATTTTGTCACGGGTCCGAGTACCCGCGGGTACGGGTACCTCGCTACCCGCCCCGCCCCGTTTACTAACGGGTAGTTTGACTATCTGTTTATTGGACCCGTGGGTACCCATTTGACTACCCGCCCCGGACTCGTCGCGGGTTTTACCGCGGGTCCGGGTTTTTTTGCCATCCCTAAGTGGACATTAATTAAAATAAAAAGGAATGTTGAGATATAAGTTGAAAATTAAATAAAGATGATGTGGAGCATCCTAGAGCCTCCAAAAGAGCTTCCTTTAATAATTTATATAGATATAGATTGGGAAATAAAATTTGGGTTTCTCATATCTGTTGTTGTTGATGATGAAGAAGATGAGGATTTGTTGAAAATAAAGCTTAATTATGTAATATATATTTGTTGCTGGCCTTATTGTTCACAAATGTGCAAGTCGCTCAGTGGTAATATTTAGTTTGCATCAATTCAAGGTTAAAGCTTCCAATCTCTTGGAAGCCAAAACTTTAATTTTTTCAGTAACACATTGCCACACAAGCTGCCACGTGGCAGCAATTCATTGGTTGTTGACGTGGCAGCCACCTATGTGATCCATGATACTATTAGATTTTGCAAGGTTTGTTTTCAGAGCCTAAATTAAATAGCACTAACACAAAATACAAATTAATTAAATAGCACTAACACAAATTACCAATTAAATAGTACTAACAGATTCAAAATTAGGATAATAAGAACAAGAACAGATCCAAGGAGATAGAGAAACTATTTTAAATTAAAATATAAGAGTGTGAGTGTGGTGCATTAGAGTAGTGCAAAATTAGGAACTTTGGTGCAAAACTAAGAACTTGGGTGCAAAATATATTTTTCAAGGATGCAAAAACATTTTTCCCTAAGGTATCGATGCTTATTTTATTTTTTCAGGGGGTTCAAGTGAACCCCTCAAAGATACGTAGGTCCGCCAATGTCCTCAATCAAAATAAATCTGACCTGATGTTTGAGATTTAGGAGCTTCATTTGTTTTAAAGATTTTCATATTGACACAATTAATTTTGGACTGCTATCAAAGTTTCCCACTTCGTTGGTAGACAAATAAAAAACTTAACGCCATCACCATTACATTATTTTACGGGTGCGCAGAATGCATCTCAACCCGCAAATCCGTCCCAATCCGATGGTTTCAGATTTAAAGTTATCAAATGATGTGACAATTTGATCCTGCCTTAATATATTAAACAATGTTACTTTTATTGAAAGTTTATCAAATGATGTGATAATTTGATCCCGCTTTAATTAGACTCAGTCCTAAATTGACTCATAACTTTTGGAGTTTGATAGAATTTAAAGACGATTTAGAGTCCATCGAAAGACCCACTCAAAACTTAGCACTAAATCAAAATTGTACCCTTTAATTTAGGCTAGACCAAGGTGAAGGTAGGTAAGTATAGGCAAATATCAATTTAGAGAATCTAAATCATAGTACAAGATAGACGATAACTTCTTGGATTATTTCCCTCAATTTAACATTGGAGCTGGGTGTTTTCGGCCTCCGCGCAACATCCTGAATTTCCAAAAATGTCCTCTCTTCCAGACGATGTATGAAGGTGAATTTTGGAAATGGGAGTAAGAGTAAGGGGTTTAACGTATAAGGACCTCTGCCGCATCGCCATGACATGCCAGCAACTTAACTGTCTCCCTTCCGAAGACTCTCTTTGGACCACCCTTATATCTTCCGGCTTCTCTCCCTATCTTCCGCCACCACATTTTTATTTACCTTTTTTTGGTTGAGGTTTGAGTTTATGAAGGCAATGAGAATAGCATAGCTGTTCATAGGAGGTCTCTATTGAGAACAAGGTAATCAAAACCGGACCGGACATTGAACCGGAAGAGGTGGCGGTTCAGGGATTCTTGGGTTCAACCGGTTGAATCGGGGGTTGAACCGGAATTAATTAAATAGATTATTTAATATATTTTTTACAATATATAAAGGATAAAAAACAAAAAGAAGTGGGAGCCACATTACTGTTCTGTTCCAAAAGGCTTACCAAAGCAACACAAACAGCTACTCAAATGTACTTCAATTCACTCATCTAATTATTGTTAAATAATCTTTTTCCATTCATGCACAGAAATAGTTTAACTTGAATGCTATGCTATCTTTTTGTTCGTATGTGGTTTTGCATGATGGAAAGATATAATTACTTTTGCTTAAATAAACTGTGTTGAATCCTGCAAGCCAATGTATTATTTTAGTTCTTAATCTGTAGTTTTGCTTCTTCTTGTGTTTGCTATAGGCCTATTGCATTCAGTTATTAAATTTAGTAATGTAACTCAAGAGTTATGTAGCACTGACACTTCTGATGGAAGACGTGTCCAGTATTCGATACGTGTCGATACTAATACTATCACTTCAATTACTTGTATTTTTCAAATTAAAATTGATGTAAACGTGTTTGTGTGTGTTCATGTGTCGGGGTTTCATAGCTCAAGTTTGCTCTTTTTTCATGTGATAGATCTAAGTAGGCTTTTTGAAGAATATATTTATGACAAAGCACAATGGTGTTATTTGATTCAATGTAACCTACCATACCAAAGAGAGACTTTCACTCTCATTGTATTTTTCTTTATTAATGATAGTTACCTTGCCTAGTTGGTATTATACAACTGGTTGATAACAAACCTTAATTCCTTTATTATGTGCTTTCAATATTGGAACCTGTAGGCACAAATTGTCTGTTTTATATAAGTGTTTGTTTAAGTATTTGTGAGTGTAGTGGTTCCCTTTAGCCAATGTATTATTTGAGTTTTTAATCTGTAGGTTTTGCTGTATGAAGCACAAACTCGAACACGGATACCAAACATGATACACACAACGGACACTAAGACATTGCTTCGTCGTTGATGTGCCGCAATATAGTCTTTTTTGCTCTTTTCTCGTGTGATAGAACTAAGTAGCCTCTTTGAAGAATTTATTCATGACAGCACAATGGTGTTTTATGGGCTTGGTTTAAGTTACTAAGCTTTTTCCTTAGTATCCTATACTAAGTTAATATCAGCCGTTTGATCCATATTTTTTTAATTAAATTCGATCCAAAGGTTGTGAATTAAAGAGGGTACTAATGTAATTTTACATACACCAACCATCCATTAATAAAAAACATTTTTATTTATTAATTATATATATACATATAAATATATTATATATAATATAAATATATATGTGGTGGTTGCAAGTGGCGGCCAGCGGCGGAGCTACGGCGGCCGGCGGCGGAGCTCTGGTGACCGGCAGCGGAGCTCCTGCGACCGACACGGCGGCTGATGGTGGAGCTCTGGTGACCGGCGGCAAAGCTCCGGCGACCGACGGCGGTTGGTGGTGGCGGCCATGGTGGTGCCATTAACCATAAATATGAGTCTGTGGTTAGTGGCCACTAACCATAGACTTCATATTTGTGGTTAATGGCATCCAACTAGTGTTTTGGATTCCACTAACCACAAATATGAAGTCTGTGGTTAGTGGCCACTGGTTACCGATTCCACTAACCACAAATATGAAGTCTGTGGTTAGTGGCCACTAACCACAAATAGGAAGTTGTTCTTACTTCCTTGCATGAAACCCTCACTGCACAAGTTCTCATATCATTGCATTTGCCGGAGATGATGTACATCAGTACATGGCTATGTATACTAAATACTGTATAGTATGCACTACAAAAAAATTGGATATTAGCGAGGGAAATTTCCCTCGCAAAATGACCAAAATCCCTCGCTAATGGTCATTTGCGAGGGAATTAGCGAGGGACCAGTTCCCTCGCTAAATCCCTCCTCGCTAATGTGAGTTTTAGCGAGGGAATCACATTCCCTCGCTAAAGTCAGTTTTAGCGAGGGAATGTTATTCCCTCGCTAATGTCCCTCGCAAATAAGTGTTTTTTTTGTAGTGATGGTCTAAACAAGTTTTGGTTCATGACAGAACAAAATGGTGACAAAGAGTTGGTCTGTCAATAGCTAAAACTCATTTCAACCATGTCATCCTCGTCGTGGAAACATTGTGTAAGAATTTAGATGAAAGCAGGAAAAGAGGAGAGTGTACATCTACTATAGTGTCTTTTGGTCAACACTGTCTCCTTACAAGTAGGAGCGGCGGATTGGTCAAATGCAAAATACCAATTTGGTCCTCCCATATTGGATTATTGGTCGAATAGACATTTTAGTCCCCTTAGAAACTTGTTTGATTAATGTTTGAGTTTTTTAATGGTCAAGTTAGTGATTTTCATTTCTTAAGGAACAAATAGGTCCATGTGTTTTTGTTAAATATATTTTTGAGTACTTACTTCTGAAAACCAAAATCCTTAGGACTTGTTTGGAAGTTTGGAGGGGAAGGGGAGAGCTTAAAAAATAATTAGAAGGATGAAAGACAATGCAAGGAACGATGTCCCATCAACTTCAATGAGGACTTTATTTTTCTTCGTGAAACAAAATCCCCCAATTTGGAGGAACTTAAAAAATGTTTGGAGGAAGATTTTGGAGGGTTTTGGAGGGTTTAGACAAACTCTTCAAATCATTTAATTCTTTTATATTAGTCCTAAAATTAAAATTATATTAATCATAAGCATTTTTTTATCATCATTGTCTACAAAACTACTCTCTAAATTAAAGTAAAATATTTCTATAGTTTTCTCCCTCTTCCACTCCCCCCCAAAGTCCTCCCCTCCCCTCCAAACTCCCAAACAAGCTCTTAAGCTTTTCATTGTGTGTATTTAGTGAGGAAAGAGGCCGAAATAATAAAACTTAAAAAGAATTAAAAAATAAAATTAGTACTAATTATTCTCTCTCATATCTCTTATAATTTTACATTTATTTAAAATACAATTAATTGGTGGTGGCAACTCCTCTTTTTTAAGAAGACAACGTTTTTCATTAAATAAACATGGGTAAAATGTTTTTATTGGGGTAGTTACTCCCTCACCTCTATGAATGGATCTGCCACTCTTTTGAGGAGACAATAATTTTCGAAGAAAAGTGCATCTTTTACTAAAATATCTTAGGTGTTGTGCGGCACTATGACTTGGGCTGGAGGTGGTTCGGGTTCATATTTGTGAGTGTCCCAGGGTGGACTATGGAATTGAAACCCACTCTCTATTCGAGTAAGTGGTCGCAATTTTGCGTGTCTTTGTTTGCAAAGGCGACATATCAAAGGTTAGAGGTGGTTGCCCACGATGCAACACAAGGGTTTTGATAACGACAGAGAAGGATCTCAACGCCATTTTCGCCCATTTCATACGCACTGGTTTTGTTTCTTTCTCTGTTCGCATGATTGTCGTTCTATGCTCTAAGGCGGTCTTTGTACGACGTCCATGTCTCCCTCACTTTAAAAGGGATATCCTAGCAATCACAATCTCTGAAGAAGACCATCGAGCTGGAGTTGTAGGGTGCAAAAATGTGCTTTACAGGCACATTGTTATGCCCTAAAGGAGATCAACCATTCAAGATCAAGGATTTGCAAGCGAAGCTTTCAATTCATAGTAAGATTTCCAATAGTGGGTCTAAGATTTGTCTAGGTAAGAGGTTCTTTGAATTCTACTTCTCCACATCTGATGATGTTAGGCGTGTTTGGTTTCATGGCGCACGTAACCTCAACCCGGGTGTATTTCGTATTACGCCTTGAACACTAGTTTTTGGCCCTTTCACTGTGGAGAAAATCAATGTTCAATAGTTTTTAAGGCTAACCAAACGTCGTTAGACTGGGCATTTTCTATGGTTAGCCGAGTTCGAACCCGAGATGTCCATTTTGCAACTGCAAGTCACCTGTGGTGCTTGGCACTCTCTGTAGACAAAAAAACAATAGACTTTCGCAATATTAGAGAGTAAGGGAACTTTGATTGTTCCATTGTCCCTAATGAAGACATCAATTGTCTTCATGATCTAAAAGCAGTAACGATGTAGTACGTTTCAGAATTTTTTGTAGAAGATAAAATGCTTTGATCGTTAAAACCCTAGTTCCCAGTTCTTAATTCTTGGTTTGTTTTTGAGAACACTACCTGTCAGATTTTTTTAATAAAAATTAAATTAAAAATTACATGGATTAATACTAAACAAGCCACATACACATAGTCACAATACATCAACACCATAACAGTCACATAGAGATTGTGTTAAATATAATGTGTAAAAAAAGGTCAATGTTACTAACATTTTGAAACTTAAAAGATTAATTTAGAAAAAAAGATAACTGACTAAATTGTTACATGAAATTAAGCTAAATAACCCGGGAGCAATTTAGACTAAAAAAAGGATTTGTGATTTTTTGTTTGTTCATAACAAATTAACAATTACAAAATTAAATAAAATATAGGTTTAAATATATGTTTAGTTGATGCAAATATACATTTTATCCAATTTAGTCCCTGTAAAAATAAAACTTTGTGTTTAGCCTTCGCAAAAATAAGTTTGATCCAGTTTAGTAGTGTAAAATTAAAACTTACAACGACTAAACATATATTTAAGGCTAAAATATTTTTTTTTTTTTTGACAAAGGCTAAAATATATTTAAACATGTAGGAAATTTAACGCCGGAGCTTGGCGGTGCGGGTGAAGTAGAAAAGGGGAAGGTCTGACCGGTATGGTACAAACGGCAACTTATTTAATTCCCGAAAATGTCCTCTCTCCCAGACGAACTATGGAGGCGAATTCTCGAAATCGGAATCGGAATGCACAGTTTAACCTACAAAGACCTCTGCTGCATCTCCATCTCATGCCGCCGCCTTCACCGCCTCTCCTCCGAACACTCTCTTTGGAACCACCTTCTATCCTCCGACTTCTCTCCCCTTCCACATCCTCATTCCTCTTCCGCTTCTTCTTCCTCTTCTAAATCCCTTTATAAATTCAGGTTCCATTTCAATTCTCGCTTTCATCAATTTAGTCTTTCAAATTTGTAGCTTGGAAATTAGGTTGAGGAATACAAATTTTAGGAATTCAAATTCAAATTATTGAGTTATAAATTTGAGGGTTTATTGTTTTATTTATTTGTTTAATATGATTTTTGGTGGTGAGGTTTGAGAGAGACAAAGAGAGAAGATTAGCAGCTCATAGAAGGGTTCTACTGAGAAAGGAGAGCCAGATTGTTGAACATTCTAGAAGGCTCAGAGATATTGAGACACGTGTCGCTCGAGAGACAACCAAAGCTAGAGAAACTGCTACTGAGTTGTCCAATATGCATAGGATCAGGTACTTCACTCATCTAACTCTTGCTTAGCATCCTTTTTTCCATTCATGCACAAAAGTTATTTCTTTTTCGTTTTGTCCTATCAGTTTATGTTGAAATTCATGCTCTATTTTTGTTTCTTTGTCATGGTTATCAAATCGCGAGACGTATCCCGAATAAGAATATACCTATTTTTTGAATTGTTAATCGAATCTTTTTATGAGCTGTGAGATATATAATGAGTAACAATATGACATTGGTTAGTATAGATAAGAGAAATAGGCTAAAAAATATAAGCTGATATATTTTATATGAACTTCAAAGTAATTCAATATATTCAAATCATAAATCAAAGAGCAAAAAACCGAGAATAACAGAGAAGAAGAGAGAGTGTAAAACACTGTTGGCAGAAAGATTTAAAAAAATCACATTTTAAAAGACAAGAATCATAGTGTGCTAGGGTTGTTTGTTAGTCAAATCTGACTTGGGGTATTTAGTAGGATTGTTTTGTTTAATTATATCCCATTTAAGAAAAAATTGCAAAAAAAACTTAAACGGGAATTTTTAGCGGAGCAAATTTGTATCATACGATTTGGAAAAATTCATGATTTATGAGATTTAGCAAAGCGAATTAGGATTCTTGATGAGATTCAGGTGCAAACGAGATTCACACTCCAACATGTATTGATTTTGTTTGATTTTGTATCAAAATGAGATACGAACCACATGAATCGTAAGATTCTAATAATTATTGCTCTGTGTACTTGAATTTTTTTTTGGGTCATGTAACTTTTGTGGATTCAATATAGGGCTTCGTAAGTTGCTGACTGTATTGCTTATTTTGGCATAAACAAACTGTGTTAGACCCTGAAACCATTGCATTATATCATTTTTTAATATGCAGTTTTTGCTCCCTATTATGTTTGCTATAGGCCTATTTCATTTGTTAGCCTTGATAACTTCAGTATGTATTCTCATGATGGGATTTTTGGAATTTGTTTATTGTAGACAAGCCTCAGTGGCTTTGAATGTGTGGCAACCCGAGGTTGTTCGGGGTAGGCAAAAACAGATAGTGGAACAATCTGTTGTGCCTGCTGAATCTCGGATACACGCGCTTGAGATGGAACTAAGGCTTTGTAAGCAACAGATTATGGGGTTGGAGAAGTCCTATGTAAGTGTTGATGTTCGGATATGATATGATATGTATAAAGGATCAAGGGTTGTTGTTACTTACACAAAATTGTACCCCAGAGAGATGAAAAGCGTAGGCTTGATACTGCAAAGGAAGAGTTAGTATCTATGAAGTATCACCCTCTGCAGGAGCGTAAGCGTGTGAGTGGAAGGGAGAATGAACACAACATCAAGGGAAAGAAGTTGAAAAGCAGCAATAGTACTTGTGAGACTCCTTACATTAAGTTCTTCAATATTTGAATAAAAAATCAAAATTATTGGTTCTCTATGAAAAACTCTATTTTTATCCCGGTTTTTGGCTCAAGACTCGTGTGAACTTTTCTTTGAAGATAAACCTTCATTGATTCTACATTTGCAGTTATTGTTATGGTAATTGGTGTCCATGTTGTTTGAATGCAAAACTTTTGCTCATTTGCTTCTACATCCCTGCCCTTTTGGTCGTTTGTCTTATTATTCAGTTTGAATGCAAAAGTAGTATTAAAGCGCGCTCTTTGATTGTGCAGTGAAAGAAAAAACAATACAAAACACCATAAATGGACATACATCTCGCAAGAAGTAGATGATCACCTCATTCTCCAGAGGTAGGAGAACGCATTAGTGTTCTTATTGTTCTGTTGCAAATTGATTAGGTGCCTAAAAACAATTATTGCACATTCATGTTAGAAATATTCTTGCCTATTCCTTACATATTAAAAATCATGTTTACTTGCCTTGCTTACTTTATTTATGTTTAAGGACTACATCAGTGCCACAGCGAAGGGCTAAATCAGTGATGACATGGCAGTGATGACGTGGCAGTTACTTTATTTATTTATTTCTCAGGAAAGGTTCTTCTATTGATTAGCCTTGTAATAGTAGCTAATATGGGGTTTCGTTGTGAGGCTTGAGTGTCATTCACATGTGCCTGGCCTGACACTGCAGTATCATTTTCCACTATTGATTAGCCTTGCGTAATCCGTTATGCATTACTCTAAATTTAATATTTTTGATGCAACACAACATATATCCTATTCTATTTTCTTGATTGATAGATCTAAACGGCCACTTTGAAGAATTGATTTTTGAGAAAACACAATGGTATTATTAGATTCATTTAAATGACCACATTTAGTGAAGAAACATTTTGCTTGTTATTGTCCTTTTTGAGATTGATGATAGTAGCCAAGTTAGTAGGTATTATATAATTGGTTGATAACAAAATTTGATTTCTTATTCATGTGCATTTAATATTGGAAATTAGACGCACTTGAATTGTCTGTCTTTTATTTCGGAAAATGCAAGTACATACTTATATGTTTTTGGCAGGCAAAAGTTTCATGGAGTGAAGGGTGAGTGATGTTCCATGGAGATAAAGTTAGCTGGTCTTTCATTCACTGGAACCGGAAGTTGTTTCTATGGAGCTTAACTTCAGATCATTGCATTTGATGGAGATGTTGTAAAAACGAAAACGGATTATAAACCTGAGGAACCAATAACCTAACGACAAAATGGATTTGGATTACATGCAGTCATTGCTGCATGCAATAATGCAGTCAGACGAATATTGACCATCTGATCCAAATCAATCAGTCTATAATTTAAGTTTTATTGAAAGTGTGATTTATTATTATATAGTTAAAATACAGCCCATTTGATTTTTGATTGGACGGTCTAGATGAGCTGACTGCATGATTGGATGCAATCATGATTGCTCCTAAGCCAACTCCAAACAAAAGGGTATTGGAATTGGAAACAGTGTGTGTAACTTCATTCTTCAGATGGCCACTTTGTTGTAGCATATGTACTAGAAGGAAGCAGGATAACAGTAAATCTGTATAATCATTATAACTTTCTCTGTTTTGTATCTTTATTTTTTGCTTACCTGAATTAAATTCTTCACAATGGTTTTTCTGTTTTTTTTTTTATAAGGTGCTTCATGCATAAGCAAAAATGCATTCAAATGTGTTGCTAGTTATTAGTTGGAGTAGTAATAATCATGTTTCTTACTCTGTGTACATCGTTTTGTACCTATTCTGCTTCTACTTAAGCGTACAAGTCTAATGTTGTTGAGAAGCTTTATCATATGTTTCATATTTAACATATGGTTGGGAAGTTTTTATGTTACAGCTATGTTGCACGAGTTGTTAGGTGAACTGATTGTTCTGTCTGTCTCTCATGTTACATAGTACTGCTAATGCTGGTGATGTATAGTACAGTTATATGAGCAGAGTAGTATTATTCTAGAATGCAATTGGGTAGTTTTCAAACTCTCCATTGCCATGGACCACTTAACATTGTTCGGTTTGCATGCACAGTGGCCCCTTTTTCCTTGGAAATATCAATTTTTGCTGATCTTGGATCTTTATTTTTGAAAACTAATTCAATGTTGGAGTTCCATACTTCGATTATTCTGGGTAAGAGAGGAATAGATTTAAGACCCCACAAAACATAAATTTCTTATCGTTAGACTAATAGTCGTTGTAACGAAAAAAGAGTAGAATGACTTGAAACAACAGATTGGAAAGCTATTTCATTTACATATTGTTAGTTTCCCAAAAACATTCACTTGAAATTTATTTTACTGCTCGATTTTCATATTGTTACTTTGGACAGTGTTTCATCCTTATAGCCTTTATCTTCACAATTCTTAGTCAACCATCGTTGCTTATTAGGCTACTCTCAGTGATTATGCCCTCAATTCCTAAATTATGAGCATTCATAACTTACTCGCCAGTTGGTGCACCTTTGGGGTGTTTGGTGAGGCCTGACCTCCTATGAATGGGCCTTTTGGGCTATACTCAACTTACCCTATTCGTATGTTATTTTAGCTTAGGCCATTTGAACCTTTTTTTTTTGGATAAATAAAATTGCATTAAGAAATTCTAGTTTGACCATCACCTTGACTCTGTTTGGCTAAAAGTAGTGAATAACCGATAAACTAATTGAGCTTGTAACAAATATTGAAGGCACAATTAAAATACAGAAACTAATTACAAATTATTTTACCCAGTTACAAATACTTTTCATTGGTCTATTTCAAAATTCTCAAAGTTCAAAAACCGTGTTTTTTAAGTGCATAGAAATTTCTTGTCAAAAAAAAAGTGCATAGAAATTAAACTATGTTTTATAATTTAAGAAAGTTTAATTATTAAGTAGCGATAGTGTAAAAATGCTATACAGAAGTATTCAATTATATATCACCATACAAATATTGATTGAGATATATTAGCGAGTAACATAATAGAGGGAAATTAAAATGAGATATGATTTGATCATTGTCTAACTTGTTACTATGCTTAAAGTGAGATACTAGCCGCCTGACTCGTGCTACGCACGGGGTTGATTAATTTTTAGTTAGCAAAATTAAAGTTGTTATGGTAATGTTTCTATATGCTATTAACACCCCTAAAAGGCCCATTTTCTCACTGGCCCAACCTCTAAGGTGAGCCCATAATTCAACGCTTCAGATGCAGCCAACACATCCAACGGTTCATGATCATTAGGTCAACACCATTCAAAGCCTATAAATACCACATTCAATGCTCATTAATGGTAAGCTATTCTACTCATAACATACTCTGCTTGACTAACTTACTGACTTGATCGTCGGAGTGTCATTGCAGGACCAACAACCCAACCTCGACCGGAACATTGAAGATCAAGGATCACACCTACCAACTACCTCAAGTCGACCTCTAAGGTCAGGAGTACAGTACAGAACATTGGCGACCTCAGTGGGAGGGTCAGTACTCAGACCTCGTCCTTTTACCTTGATCGACAATGGCTCCGGTCCTACGTCTGAAGGCCACTAACCTGGCAGTCGAGCCTGTGGCCGACCCTGGTCAGCTAGTACTACCAGAGACCGTCCCTCAGGAAACTCCAGAGGGACATGTGCAAGACGTCCCGAATTCAACTCAAGCTCAGCTTCGACATCCGAACAACAACTTCGTGCTGAGCCCTGCAAGTTCGGTAAGGAACCGGCTTTCGCCCCCTCCTCCGGTCCCGGCCCCGCCAGCGCTCTCCGTTCCAGCCGACGCAGTCCAGCAGCTCGTGCGACTATTGGCTCGGCAGGAGTTGGCCAATCAGGCTAGAAGTTTCCGTTTCACTGAACTTGAAGCAGAGGTGGCTGAACTTCTGGCCCGGGGGATCGCCGACCAAGGCTCCTCAGAACCGGACTCTCCTGAAAGAAGGAACCCGGCTCGTAGGAGGAACTGATCTCCATCAAGAAGAAGGAATAACGGATCCCCATCCCTAAACGATCAGTTACGACATCGCTCGCCCCGACCGCATTCATCCTGGGCGTCGTCGTCCCCACGTAGGCGGTCGAGGAGTAGGGAAATTCACCCAAGGAACAGGCACGACGCGTCGACCCTCATCGTCGTCATCGAACCCCTCCACGAGCACAAACATCCAAGCGAAAGGGACCTTTTTCGGAGGATATCGACAGCTACCGAGTCCCTCGGCACCTAGAAAAACCACCTGAAGGATTGAAGACCTACGACGGGACTGATGACCCAGACAGACATGTCGATCAGTTTGACCATATCATGCAATATAGGAACGTCCCAGCTGAAATGAAATGCCGGATCTTTCCCTTAACACTCGACAAATTAGCGTCGGAGTGGTTCCGATCCCTGAAGCCAAACTCCATTTCAACTTGGGATCAGCTGACAAAGATGTTCAGCGTTCACTTTAACTTCGCCAAAAGTAAGCCCAAAAA
Source organism: Astragalus glycyphyllos (assembly GCA_963573325.1). Classification (NCBI taxonomy): domain Eukaryota; kingdom Viridiplantae; phylum Streptophyta; class Magnoliopsida; order Fabales; family Fabaceae; genus Astragalus; species Astragalus glycyphyllos. The sequence continues at coordinate 41,027,266 of OY754312.1, forward strand.
CAAGATCGTACTAATGTCCGTGGTGCAAGGGGAGAACGAACCTCTGAGAGATTACATTGAAAGATTCAATAGAGAAGCCTCCCAAGTCCGCAACCTGGACGACGCGTTCCGGATATTTTTCATGACCCAAGGGCTGCTCCCCAGAAGTCCGTTCAAGAAGCACACCCTCAGGTGGGAACCCAGTACCTTGCAAGAGTTTCTCGAAATATCGCAATGCTTCATCAACGAAGAAGAAAGCGGCAAGACCAGGAAAATCCTAACACCAGTCGGGCCTTCGATCTCCGGATATAGTGCTTCGAAGGGCTGACGTCGGACTAAAGAACGCCGGTCAAGGGAAACTCGCGCAAAACTGGGAAGGACCCTACCGTGTCAAATCCAAGACCGACAACGGAGCTTTCTCACTTGAGACCCTCAGTGGAAAGCCGATTGAGCGAACTTGGAACGCAACCAAGCTGAAGAAATACTATGTTCAAGAACTCCTTTGCATCTATTTAAAAGTCCTTTTCTCGAAAGGCAATTTTCTCCCTAAAGACGCCACCTCTTGGCGTGCCAACCCGCTGTAATGATTCACTCATCAATTAAAGTGACACCCATGCCTGCGTTCATAACATCTTCATTTTTTCAAATAAGATAAATCGAACAGGGACCGATCTTACGATCTCCCGGCAACCATGTTAAGGTCGCAACTCCATGCCTGCGTTCATAACATCTTCATTTTTTCAAATAAGATAAATCGAACAGGGACCGATCTTACGATCTCCCCGCAACCATGTTAAGGTCGCAACTCCATGCCTGCGTTCATAACATCTTCATTTTTTCAAATAAGATAAATCGAACAGGGACCGATCTTACGATCTCCCCGCAACCATGCTAAGGTCGCGACTCCATGCCTGCGTTCATAACATCTTCATTTTTTCAAATAAGATAAATCGAACAAGGACCGATCTTACGATCTCCCCGCGACCATGTTAAGGTAGCGACTCTTTAAAACTAGTTAGATCCGAGCCGAGTCTCGGTAAACCGTTTTAACGAGAGTTGGTTTTCAGGAACCAAGGTTTCCAGAACGACCATTGGCCACAGATGCCAAGATCCCAAAAGGGCGAGTTAAATCTGGGCTGAGTCTCGGTAAACTGCCCTGAGGACGACGCACGTGATTTGCAAATTTAAATGCATTCATTAAACGATGTTGAATATCAAGCAAGCATACAACGACAAAAAACGAAGATCGGGCAACGATGAAGCTCGGGCGCTTCTAATTCGATCACACCAAGGTCACAATACAGCCACGAGTCATGCAAGTCAAGGTCGACTATCAAACGACCAGACTTGGGGGGCAACTGTTACGGTAATGTTTCTATATGCTATTAACACCCCTAAAAGGCCCATTTTCTCACTGGCCCAACCTCTAAGGTGAGCCCATAATTCAACGCTTCAGATGCAGCCAACACATCCAACAGTTCATGATCATTAGGTCAACACCATTCAAAGCCTATAAATACCACATTCAATGCTCATTAATGGTAAGCTATTCTACTCATAACATACTCTGCTTGACTAACTTACTGACTTGATCGTCGGAGTGTCATTGCAGGACCAACAACCCAACCTCGACCGGAACATTGAAGATCAAGGATCACACCTACCAACTACCTCAAGTCGACCTCTAAGGTCAGGAGTACGGTACAGAACAAAAGTAAAACCGGAAGGGGAAAACCTCTTTAATAAACCAATCATTCAAGACAACAGTTTTCTGTCCACTGCAGGAATCAAACTCGGGAGCACTAAGTCGACCCCGTGTCCCAGGGTAGCTTATGCCAGTGGACCAATGATGTTGGTTTGTAAAATATATAGTCAAATAATTGTGGATTGAAATTAATTTATAGCTATAAATTAAATAAGAAGATTATAAAATTTAAAAAGAATATTGACAAAAAATGTTGAAATTAAATATCCATAGATAATGAGAAGAAAATGTCTAAAACTTTTAATAACATAATCCATATTTATCAAATGTAAATATAAAAACTTAGCCCATAATAAGAAAGAAAAGAAGACAACACAATTAAAAACTAAAACACGTGGGTATCATGCATGGTTGTATGAAAACTCATGATAAAATAGGAGCAATTATACAAAGTTGTAAGAAGATGGTGGAGGTTGTATTATAAATGTGGCTGAAGTTCCCGTTGAAAGAAGATAAAAATTTAAACACCAGTTAAAATATGTTTTTAATACCGTTTGATGCGAAAAGACAAAAATAAAGAAGACAACACAAATAGAAAGTGAAACATGCGGGTATCGTGCAGGGTTAGATGAAAACCACAAATAAAATAGAATCACCTATAGAAAGTTGAAAGAGGGCGATGAGGGGATCTATTGTAAACGTGGCCGAAATTCCAGTAAATAAAAATTAAATTAAAAAACTATAAATTAAATAAAAATATTATCAAATTAAAAAGAAACATTAACAAAGACATTGAAATTCAACATCCACAGATAATAAGAAAAAAAACGTAAAGAATATTAATAACAACAAATACATTGAAATTGAACATCCATAGACAATTAGAAGAAAAAGTTTAAAAAAGTTTAATAACGTTATCTAGATTTATCAAATGTAAATATAAAAACTTAACATATAATTAAAGAGAAAATAAGATAACATAATTAGAAAGTGAAACACGTACGTATAGGTATCGTGCAAAGTTTGATTTAAAACCACCAATAAAATAGAAGCACATATACAAAGTTGAAACTATTTTTGAAGAAAGAAGTTCGCATATTTGAATAAAATAGAAGCACATAGAAACACTATTTAGTATCGCACTACATATTTTGTCACAAATTTTTTCCACCAAACGGGTTTTTGAGGAATGAGCTTTGTGTATCCGAACATGTAAAAAAATTTGAATCCAAAAGTACCTCAACAAATTGTTTGGCATCACATTTTACGTATTTTGTCACGTATTTTTTTTATTTTTCGTCAAACAGGTTGTTGAGGAACAAACTTCACGTATCTGAACATATAAAATTTGTTCTGGACCCTAAAGTACCCCAAAATTCAATGTTGGCATCACACTTTACCTATTGTGTCACAAAGCTATTTTTTTTTACCAAACCAGTTATTGAGGAAAAAACTTCGGGTGTTTGAACAACTAATTTTTTTCTGAATCCTAAAGTGCATCAACACACACGGGTTAACATCGTACTTTACGTATTTTGTTAAAAAAATATTTTTTCACCATCAAGTATACCAAAGCACACTGTTTAGCATATCATTTTATGTATTTTGTCATGAAATTAAATCTTTTTTTCACCAAATCGATAATTGAAAAACAAAATTCGCATATTTAAACATCTAAATTTTTTCGAGACCCTAGAGTACTCGTTAAAATATTAAAAAGGAAAAAATGGAAAACATTAAAATAAAAAAGAGGACAAAACAAAAAAAGAAAAAGAAAAAAAACTAAACTTAAAAAAAAAAGTGCGGCAATTCCCGCACGGGGTTGGCTAAATTCTATCATACTAATATCTGATTGTGCTTGAATACAAATTTTGCACTGGTCAACACTGAGTTTGTCAACTGTGAGAATCAAAATCTGGATCACGGGATCAACTACCAGGCCCCAGGGTAACCTGTGCCATTGGGCAGATGGTGTTAGTCTGCAAAATATAAAACTAATAACTGTGAATAAAAATTAAATTATAAATATAAATTTTAATCAAAAGATTATAAATTTTAAAAAGAAGATTAACCTTTGATAAAATAAGAAGAAAAAGTCTAAAAAAATTTAATAACATAATCCACATTCATCAAATGTAAATAAAAAAAATTAACCCATAATTAGAAAGAAAAAAAAGACAATACAATTAAAAAGTGAAACACACTGGATATCAAGCATGGTTGAAGGAAACTCATGATAAAATAGGTGTAGTTATACAAAATTGGAAAAGATTTTGGAGATTTTATTGTAAATGCGACTGAAGTTCCCGTTGAAAGAAGATCATGAAGATTGTATTGTAAATGTGGCTGAAGTTCCCACAGGAGTCAATGCAGCAATGTTGTACTCGAATTTTAAATAAAGATAAAAATATAAACACCAACTAACGAATGGTTTAAATACCCGTTGGTACGAAATGACCAAAACATAGAAGAAATCACAAATAGAAAGTGAATTATGTGGTATCGTGTAGTGTTGGATGGAAATTACAAATAAAATAGAAGCACCTATAGAAAGTTGAAAGAGTACGATTGAGGGACCTATTGTAAATGTGACTAAAGTTTATGTAAATAAATATTTTTGAGACTTAAATATTTACGTAGATATTTATTTACGTAAAAATTTGTATATTTAAACATTTAAAATTTTTGAGACCGTAAAGCAGCTCTTAAAATATAAAAAAAGAAAAGAGGAAGAAAAAACTGAAGTAAAATCCAAAGTAAAAACCAAAGGGTGCTTTTAGGTTGAGGGAGCAAATTAAATCTCTCATCGATAACCACTAAAATTGATCGTAGGATATTGTGTAAAATGCTATGAGCGGTTAAGATTGAATCAATTTGTATTAAATCTCAACCGTTAATGAATTTTTATACTACATCCTACAGTCATATTTAATGGTTCTGAGGAATTTGATTTGTTCCCTCACTCTAAAAGCACTCAAAAACGAAAAAGGAAAAAAAGTAAATGAAAAAAGGAAGAAGATAAAAAAAGTGAGGTAATATAAAAGAAGAAAAAAACAAATAAAAAAACAAAAAGGAAAACAAAAAAAAGGAAGAATAAAAAAAAAAAAAACTGAAGTTTGGCGGGCTTTGGTGACAAGCCGCATAAGATATAAGATATTAGGAGTCATATTCATTAATTTTTTTTTTACACGGTTTAGTGTTTTTTGAAACAAAATAATATTTGCTTATAGATTTTTTTCAAATTAAAGAAGTCATTTAAAGAGGTAAGCATAATATCTAAAAGTAGAGATACTATTCATGCAAGTTATTTAGACTTGTCAGAAGTTGATATTGATATAACTTAGAAGAAACAAAGAACAACTACTAATGCCAGTTGGCTGAATGTCAGAGAATTTAAAATATAAAACAAAAAATTGTATGGAAAATGTATTAGGATGGAAATCATGTTTATCCTTCATTTAATTCTAAATTTGATCGATAAATTATTAGATCCAAACTCAATCTTAAGTCCATTACCAAGTTTCAGATTTTGTGGATGCCAGCTCTGTATTATGAGTTGTACATTGTAACTCGATTTCAAATGTTTTAGAGGACAATTTGTCTCAAAAAGGTGCTCAGTTGGTAGTGGCGGATTTTAGGTGAGGGGGTCAAAATCTTTCAGACACACACATCGCTAAAAGTGTAATAAAAGTAAGACTTTAACAGGTTCACAACTTTTGTTGTAGTGAAGAAATTTTTTGTTTTGAATGGAAAGGAAAAGAGAGGAGAGCTCGTCGAATGGTACAATGAAGAAAGGAAGAGGAGAAGCGATATGGTTTCACGTTTAAGTAACAATGAAGAATAAAGAAGAAAGAAGAGTTGTTAGAGTAGTGGTAGACGCGCGTTTGCTAACTCTTATAATGCAACTATAGTCCAGGGTTCAATCCTCCTGGGAGACATATATTAATTTTAGAATAGGGTTCAACCCACTACAGATACTTTAGTTAATCATTGTAAATAAATTGATATATTACCGCTCATTTTGATAGCAAACCATCGCACAATTTTTTTCCGCCCCATCGTTTAATAATTAGTATACCAAGTTTAAAGTTGTATTGAGATGTCATTTAAAATTTAAATAAAGTAGTTTAAGGTTTTGGTGATAAATTTGATAAAAGTATAATTAGGGCCCAATTTTTAAAATTTGAATAAGGCCCCTCAATTGTTTGGGACGACCGTGCTTGGTAGCACAAATTAAACTTGTTTCACGGGGTTGGTTATCTTTGAAGGAAAATAGGAAAACTAGATATAGTTTCTCGGATTGGTACCCTAATCCAACGGTTTGTACGGGCACAATGTAATCTTCTCATCTTTGCCTATAGCGTAATGGGTTGGAGTAACATTTGTACTCCTTTTTAATAATATTTTGCTTATAAAAAAACTAAATCAAATAATTCAAAGGTTGAATTTATGGATTTTGAATTATATAAAATGAAATTATTTAGTGTGTATACTATTAATGTTTGCCTAATCCACATTTTGTGTTGGTTCTTCAAACAAACCAACTCTAAATGTTGTGCATAAACTTGCAAATTTCAACGTAATATCAAATTATCACCGTGTCCACATTGGAAGAATCAGTTGTTTATATAACCTACTCCAAATGATCCTTAATATCAATTTTGCATACACTCAATTTTTTTTCCATAATATGCGCGGAATTCACAACTTGCTAAACAATTCTTTTTAGAAACCAAAAAGTTGTGTGTGAAAATCAAAAACTTGTGAAAGTACACAAAATATATGGTACAAAGTGAAAGATGTTTTTGAGGATATGGATGACTAAATGGGTTACGTACAAACTCTATGAAGTAGTAGATATTTTACAAGAAGGTCAATTTCATGTGGGGTATATAATTTTGATGACTGACATGAAAACTCGGTTATCTCTAGTAGACGGTGGAAGCCATTTCAAACCTTGTTTTAAATGCTTATTATTTTTTTTGTCTTAAATGCTTATTATATTTGGTATACTTAGTCGATTGTGATACTAAAATTTTACCAAAATCTTATACTAATATATATGGACATGTTCATTTATATTATTTTTATGGTCAATTCCATTTCCAAAATAATGTGTGATTTTTTTATCATTACTTGAATTAAATCCAATACAATAGTGCCAGGCAAAACAAATTAATCAAAGTGAAATATATGGAAATGACAAAAGATACTAACAGAATATTTCAATACAAAGCATATATAGTTTTTTTTTCCTCGATAAGCATATATAGGTTTAATTCTCATTATTTGATTACTTTTTTTTCTTCCGGATAAGCACTATTTGATTACTTATTATTATTACTTTGCCAGCTATCTTCATTCTTGCTCTTAATCCATTCTGCCCAAAAAAGCCAAAAGACTAACATAATTAAGAGTCTGAATTTTGATGTTTACAAAAAAAATAATGGAAATTAAATACATTACTCCTTATGGAACTTGATAAAATAGTTGCTTCCACAACAACTCCATCCAAAAAGTCCCACCTTAATGGAAATTGAAAGCTGACACATATCAATTAGAACACTATGGGTAACGCTATCCAACCCTCTACCATAACGAATTCTTAGTGCCTCCTCTAGGCAACCCCCAGTAAAAAATTCCTCAAATCTCCATACTGGTGTGAGAGAAGCTACCACCAACTAGCACTATTATCATTGGTGCATCTCCACTTTTATTGGGTCAGAAGAGCCAAATTGAAAGCTTCCAGATTCTTCACCCTCAAACCATTGTCCCTCTTGGGTCTGCATACGTTGTCTCAAGAAACCCAATAAACAGGACGACCTTCTCTATTACCCTCTAGGAAGTCCATCTGAATCTTAACAAGCTCTTGGAAAACAATCTTGGGGGCTTTAAAGAAAGAGAATATATAAAGCAGAATACTATTGAGGATTGAGTTATGAGAGTCATTCTTCCCCCGATAGACAAGAAACGTCCACTCCACGACGAAAGTCTATTTCTCACTTTAGCAATAGTCGAAACCCAAATATATCTTTTTCTAGCATTTGCTCCTATACCAGAATACCCGAAAATTTAAACGAAATAATAGCGGTACTGCAAGATAAGAAAGTAGCAGCCGCCTCCAGAAAACCATCTTTCAAATTAATGTCATATAGACAACTCTTGTGGAAATTCACCTTCAACCCCGAGAGAAGTTCAAAGATTCTGAAAATAGCCTTAATACACCATAAATTATCCCATGAGCCCTTGCCAACCAAAATAGTGTCATTCGCGAATTGGAGCAACGAACAGTTGAGACTGGTATGAACCTGAAACTTAGAAAAACAACCTTCACGCATCGCTTTTTGAACCATCCCGGTTAAGTCCTCAGCAACAATGAGAAAAAGGAAATGAGATAAGGGATCCCCTTGTTTAAAACCCCTATGCATATGAAAATCCTCGTTTGGACTCTCTTTGACAAGTACAAACATCGTATAGTTGTGTAAACAAAATCTAATTCAATTAAACCACATCGAACAAAAACCCATCCGACCCATTATGTATTCAAGAAAGCCCCGAGAAATAGAATCATAAGCCTTTTCAAAATCGACTTCAAATATCACATATTCTTCCTTTCTTTTCGTCGGATCTACCAATTCATTGACCACCAACACCCCATTAAAAATCTGTCAACCCGAAATAAACACCGATTGAAAAGGAGAAATAACCTTAGGTACAACCTTTTTAAATCTGTTGCCTAGCACTTTAGCTAAAATTTTAAAGATGCGCCCAATGAGACAAATCAGGCGATACTCCTTTAGATCTTGAGGGTTCTTCTTTTTGGGAATAAGAGCAAGAAAAGAAGTCAAAATGGCTTTGAGCATCAATGCATTAGCGTGGAAATCTCCTAAGAAATCCAAGATGCCCTCCTTCACCACTTCCCAGCGGTTTTTGATGAAATTAAGTTTGAAGCCATCAGGCCTCAGATTTTTATTCCCACCGCAGCCGCATATATACTTCATCTTTCACCTCCTCCTCCGTGAAAGGCAGTGGCGGACCTATATGTGTCAAGGCGGTCAACTGCACATCCTGAAAAAAATATTATTAGTATCAATACTCCTATTAAAAATAATATTAGCACCAATATCATATTAAAAAAATAATTTGCACACCTTGAAAATATTTGTTTGTATTGAAATTCCTAGTTTTGCACGTATCTAATACATCGTTCTCACACAATTACTGACACTCTTACACATTTCTAATTTTATGTCTGCCTACGTTTTCTCACTGTCGAGCATGTTCTTCTTCCTTCTCTTCCTCCTATATTATATTTATTGCAATGCGTGTGTTTAAAAAAAAATTTCACCCTAACCCAAGGTCCTAGATACACCACTGGTGAAAGGGGTAACGAGATGACGGTGTTTTTCCCTAACCGATCTTACCAAACTCAATACCACTTATAAGAATATATCTCTAGAAATGCGACTCGACATAGCTAGCTTCAATTTTTTTTTTCACTTTCTACTTCACCTCCTCCAACTTCGTCCCGTCCCTATTTAGAGTAACGATATGGTTTGCTCTACTACAATTCTGAATGCAAGCGTGAAAAGACTTAGTGTTGTGATCCCCTTCTCTAATCCAATCGGCTATAGATTTTTGTTTAATCATACTATTTTCGATATGTAACTGATTCCAAAAAGACGAAGACACTTCTTTCAACTTAGTAACATCTTCCTCTAAAATAACCTAGTCAAGATCATTCATCTCAAACAAAATTACTAATACTAAGATCCATCCGACCAAACACCTTTTTATTCCAGACCTTGAGCTTAATTTTCATCAATTTGATTTTTTCTTTATCATGTACCCTTTTTTGCTCTTAACCGAAAACCCCTTCCACCACTGCTCCATTAAGCTTTTGAAATCATAATGCTCTAACCAACTGTTGAACAAACGAAAAAGCCTCAGACCCCAATCCTTAGTTGATACACGTACTAGAACATACGTAGCCAATAAGATATCTAAAATAAAAGTTAGTGGTGAAGTTAACAAAATCATTTCCAAAGAAAAATAATTAAACAATTTTTACCATTTTCAAAATTTATTGTTTGTCGCACTAGTCTCCACTTCAGATATCATACTAGTATTTTTGATTATGTGTGTATTAGTTTTTGTATGAACTAGAAAACGTACAGAAATATAAAAAAAAAAATACTCCTGGCAGTACCGCACATTCAAAAGAAATATAAACAAGGTTTTTTTTGGGTGAAAAAGAAAATAAACAAGTTAGGGCCTTAGTATCCTTGTAATATTTTCGTCTCTCCTATGAGAAAACTTCAGTTATTATAGTGTTAGCAGAACTCTAAATCCTGGCAGTACCGCACATTCAATTATTGATTTAATTTGCATAGCTGGGAAAGGAAAAGATAAATCAAAATAAATTTCAATTTGTTGGAAAATAATGTCATAATTAAATTGCTTTCAATTTTATATATGTTTGGTTTGACACTTCAATTTTAATAAATCAAAAGAATTTTCCAGAAAAAGTATATTTATACTTTATAGCCACAATTTATTAGAAATTTAATAGATCTCTACCAAATTTTTGTATAAATTTAATACAAAGCTTACCAAAATTACTTTAGCTGAAATCTCTCTGTTTTTTCTTTGGTTACAAGCTCAAATCTGTTAAGCAAAGTCTCAATTTCGAGTTACGGATTGAAAAAATATAATTGGGGAGGGAAATCGCAAATGACGCTAAGCAATTCATCCACAAATTAATAAGGATGAACAACTTTAGTCACCATTACTAATCTCATGAATACCTCACAACTATGATTGGTAAACAATTATTTTTAAAATGTGTGGTATAAGGACAACGAAGGAATTTATTTCATGTTATGAATAACAAAGTTTAGTGGATGTCCATATATGCTTAATCTTCCATTTTCTACTAATCTCATTATTGAGTGAGTTATTAGTGACCCTTAATTTTGATCATTCACTAACTTTTTGTGTCCTATAAATAGGACTCCTATCTTAGATTCTTAGTGTAAAGTGACACTTGTGAATAGCAAAATGTAAAGACTCTCCCATTTTCTTACTCTCTCCTTTTCATCTCTGTTCTCTTGTATGATGTCGTGCATTTGTTCTTGTCCTAGTTTTGGATGTTTTTATATCATTTCAAATCGTAAAAGGGGTAGGTGTTAATTATTACTGATCAGTTTCTTAATTTTGGTGAAAAGCCAGGGTAATCACACTAATGTAATTGGAGTTTTCAAAGTTGGATAAAATGAGATTTTTGAGGCGATTGTTTAGGTGATTTAGATTCCTAGGTGATAAAATATGGTTACAATTCGAAATTGGTTACACGACGGATGTAAAAAGCATATTTTAAATCAGTTTTGTTATAACAGATTCGAAGATAATTGTTTAACACAAAGGGAGTTTTAAAACATTGATTTTGGCCTTATTGAAAGGGTTTTCAAATCAGTTGCTCAAACAACATGTTTAGAAATTAAATTTTATCTATAACTCGCTCGCTCTAAAAGCTGATTTAAAAAGCCTTTTTAAAAAAATGCTTTTCAAATCGGTTATTGGCTCTCTAGATCTAAGTAAATTATAAAATCACATGAGTTTTTCAAATTAAGTTGCATCCAATTCTTTGAAAAGTCTTCTGGCCACCTCCATATACCATATGGCAATAGTTTTGACGACATCATGTACTCGAAGCAACTTTGTACAAAACAAAATCGTTGATGATTCAGGTGATCTGTGGTTTTCATTCTTGTCGTAGCATATCACCGTTAATTGTATCTTACTTTTCAGTGGTACTTTTGCATCGAAATTCCACTGAAAATAAGATACAATTGATGGTGATATGCTACAAGAAGAATGGAAAACAAACGACTCAAATCAAGTTGTGACTAACAACCTGAATAGACAATGTTTTGCCATTGAAAGCAAGCAGCATTAGCTCTCGTAATGTTATCTAGTCCAGTTCGAGATTGCCTTCAATGCGAGCATTTTGAACAAGTGAGACACCTACATCATAAAGAAACACATACATGTTAAACTTTGACGTTATCTAATTCACCTATGAACCTTCTAGAAAATTATTACCACAACACATCGAAGGAGATTGTCGAACTATCCTTCACCATTTACGAGTTGCTTTCGAATTCGATCTTTTCTAGCTACATTCACCAAAATCTCGAATCAATCCAACCGCCAATCACAAACAAATAAAAATAAACGAATGTGACATAACAGGCAAACCGTGGCATAACCAAAGAAAAATGTCGTACCTTTTATGAATGAGAACAACTCATGAGTATTCTCGGAGAAAAAAAATCCCAACAACATATGTAACAAACCAACTTTGGAGACAAACGTAACTAAATGAAAAAAAGTTTGAATAATGCATTAGGGAAGAGCAACGAGGTGACCAGTGTCGACATTGGCACATTTAAAAATCTATGACAAATATTTCACACATCATCGTACTTTCTTTTTCTAAGCAATTGAGTTGTACAAAATAAGCCCCTCTTTTAAGCACTTTTTAACGGCTTTGGTTTAGGATATTAAGGATTTTCTTAGTTTTTTATACTAAATTAGTATCAGTCATTAAATCTGTATTTTTTTAATTAAATCTGATCCAAAGACTGTCAATTAAAGAGGGTACTAATGTAATTTTACACATCCCAACCATACATTAATAAAAAAAACATTTTTATTTATTAATTTTGTATATTTATATATATATATATATACATAAATATATTATATATAATATAAATATATATGTGGCTTGTTGCAGGTGGTGGCTGGCAGAAGAAATAAGAAATAAACAGTAGAATGAGTATTTTCAAATTGGTTAGCATTAAAGATCGGTTTTAAAAGGGTTTACATTGGCTGTCTTCTCAATCGAAGTAAAATCTTTTAAATTGGTTGTTAGATAACTGATTCCAAAACTTAACTACAAGTATTTACAAAGTTGTCTCGAAATCCAACTTTAGTTCAGTTATCCATACATGCAATTTACAATCGTCTTATTTCACTTCAATTATTTACAAAAGTGCCACAATGTCTCATTTTTAAATCAACTATATATGCGTATAACCGATTTATAAAATCATGTATTTTTTTCTTCCATTTTCACACTAATTGCGTATGACTCACAAAGGAAAAGAGAAACAAAAAATTGCTGAAACTCGCTGACATTGGTTTTCTACATTGACTACACAATAATAAAGCTAATAAAAGAGTTAGGTGACTCAGCAAGGTAGATATGAATGAGATTTTAATTAAAAATAAAGGGACTTTATTTTCTTCAAAGTCATGAAGTATATAAAGCAGTCAGTCACATGCATTGGTACTATTTGAAAGCTATCTCTCTCAAGTTTAGCCTAAAGAAAAAAAGGGTGAGTGAGTAGTAGTGAGAGAGAGCTTTGAGAGAGTGATCCTCATCAAAAGTATCCATGGGGAGACCTCCTTGCTGTGACAAAGTTGGCATCAAAAAAGGTCCATGGACACCTGAAGAAGATATCATCCTTGTTTCTTACATCCAAGAACATGGTCCTGGAAATTGGAGATCAGTCCCTACTAATACAGGTAACTAAATAATTCTACTTTTTCCTATAATATATTCAAATTCATTTCTTTTAATCTACACTTAGTCTATTTAGGATTTCAATATGTATATTATATATATGATATATAATAATGACTTCTTTTGATCTTCTTTCAATATGTATATATGTTTTTTGTTTTGAAACAATTAATTTGAATCAAAGTGATATAATTTAATAATTAAACTTTTAATTAATTTATTTCCATGGATAAAAAGGGTTGTCAAGGTGCAGCAAAAGTTGCAGGCTTAGATGGACAAATTATCTGAGGCCAGGAATCAAGAGAGGAAACTTCACTCCTCATGAAGAAGGAATGATTATTCATTTGCAAGCTCTTCTGGGTAACAAGTAATTTTCACATATCATAATTATTCTCTTTACTGATCTCAAAAAACAAATAAAAAAAATGAACAAAAATAGATCAACCTTGCCATTTCTTCCCAATCATTCTACTATGTAATAGATAAAATGATACAACAAAAATTCAGCCACATATAATATAATAGAGACATAAAGCTTATGTCCTTGTTATTATTAATATTGATTGGAAATTACACAAAACAACTACTTTTCTTCTTATATTTATTATTTTACAATATATGAAAATGATATATATGTTACATTAAATTCTTGAACAGATGGGCAGCCATAGCTTCTTACCTTCCACAAAGAACAGACAATGATATAAAGAATTATTGGAACACACATCTAAAGAAGAAGCTGAAGAAATTCCAAGCAGCTTTAGAGCCTCATCAATTGGCATCAAACTCAACAACAATAACAAAGAGTTTTAGTGACAGAAGTTTAGATATAAGCAACAATCATGCTTCATCTCTTAGAATTAGTAATTCTCAGTCTTCTCAATCCTCAACATATGCTTCAAGCACTGAGAATATTTCAAGACTTTTAGAAGGTTGGATGAGAACATCTCCAAAGGAAATTATCAAAGGAAATGATGAAAAAGGTGGAGATATTGTGTCTCATGAAGAGTTTGATTCTATGTTGTCTTTTGAGAATCTTAATAACCATGCTTCTGCTTGGGATAATAAGTCAACTGGTGATTCTATACCTGAAAAGTGTTCTGAAGCTTCTGTTGCTGTTTCTGTTTCTGACAAGAATAATAATACTAATAATATTAATAGGCAAAAAGTTGAGAATGAGAATTCAAGTGCTCCTCCATTGTCTTTTCTTGAGAAGTGGCTTTTGGATGAAAATGTTGGTCATGTTGAGGAGATGATGGAATTATCTCCAATGTTCTAACTTATATGATAGTTTTTATTTAAATGACAATATGATAAGTGAGAGAGAAGAAGAAAAATCTCTCATAAGATTAGGGTTTAATCCTTATATTTCATGAGTTGAAGTGGGATCTCTTTCAACTTGTAACTTTGAAGTTTATAGTATGTTGTTTAGTTTAATTGTTTCGAGTCCTAAGCTTTTAGTGTATTGTTGCTCTTTTTCTTGTAGAAAAGCTACAAATGTTAACTTTTGAGCCCAAATAATAAATACAGTAACAATTATATATCAAAATATTTGACAATTTTTTTTGTTGTCCCTCAAATAATTATAACAATATTACGATGTTTCGAATGGAATTGAGTTATCATGATTTAAGTCTTGGAGATGAAAAAAAGTGATTTAGAGAAGAGACTCCACTAACGTGATCAACTAATTTATCCGCTGAAAGAAATTAGTCATTGACAAAATTAAAAGATTCTTCACATAAGTAACAAAAAAAATAAAAATTCTTCTAATTAGTTTTTTTAAAGGAGAATTCCAATGTATTTTGATAAAGGAAAACTTTTTAAGCCTACTTTATGCTTCTTCTCTTTTTACCATTTCTGATTTGGTTGAGGATAGAGAGTTTTATATTGATTCCCATGAAAAGGGAAAATGGAAGATAACAATGAAGGAGAATGCATCATATAGTATTAATTAGCATATGAATATCAGCCAAGTGTCAATAATTGATGTTGAAAGGATAATATGATGTGACAAAGGTGTCCAAGTGTACAAGTTAATGCACACAAAGAAGAGTTCTTTGATATTGCCGCCAGTAAACTTTATTGGCTTAATTAACGTTTTGTACTTCTAGCGCTTCTACACGGGATAAAAACTCTAGTTAATATAAAATTATTGCAGGGTAAAATTTGTTTCTTAAATTGCAACATGATAAAACATTGTTTAAAATGAAGGTAAGTATGAATTAAAAATAATGTAATAAAAAATTCGATTCCAAACTTAAAACTAAAATAGAGTGTGTACCTATTTGTCACGAAATTATTATTTTTCACCATATCGGTTATCGGTTATTGAGGAATAAACTCGGAGTATGTAAACGGTTAAAAACATGTTGTTTAGTATCACACTTTACATATTTTGTCACGAAATTATATATTTTTCACAAAATCGGTTATTTGAGGCACGGATTTTGCATATTTGAATACTGGTTTTTTTTTTGCGAACACTAAAGCATCAAAAAATACACTATTGCGATCGCTAAAGCATCCAAGACACACTTTTGTCATGAAAATTTTCTCTTCAGCAAACAGGTACTAAGGAACAAACTATGCGTATTTGAATAGTTAATTTTTTTTCGACCGCTTACGTACCCCCAAAACACACTGTTTTGCATTGCACTTTACGTATTTTATTACAAAATTACTATTTTTTAGCAACAAACCATTTGTTGAGGAACAAACTTTGGGTATATGAACAACTAAATTTTTTCGAGACTCTAAAGTACCTCAAAACACGCATGCTAGCATTACACTTTAGATAATTTATCACGGAATTAATTTTCATTTTTCACCAATTCGATTATCGGTGAACAAACTCAAGTATTTATAGATCCATTTTTTTTCCTAAATTTGAATATACTCTTCAATATGAAAATAAAGAAAATGAGGGGAAAGGGGAGGAGGTGGGAGTTTTGGAGGGAAAGGGGAGTTGGAGACTCCCTAATTTATATTCTTAAGATTAGGCAAAATCGTAGTAATTGAATTATTAACTATTACTAAATCAGTCAAATATAATGAAAAGAATAATATGCCATTTGTTAATAATTCATTGCTTATTTTTACTATCAATAATTTAGATAAATTAAGGTCATTTTAATTTAAGTCATAATAAAAGATGCATAGGCAATATTAGCAAACTTTTTTTAAAAAGAGGAGTAATTAATAATATGCCAGTGCTATTCAATTTGGACTCTGAGACTCATTAAACTACTTATAATTAAAGTCCAAGAACCACTATTTATTTTTTTAATTTATTTTGCTAATATAAGCATATATAAAATGAGTTATTCAGAAAATAGGAAGAATAGCCATAAGTGAGTGAAACAAAATGCTGTCACGAAAGTCTTGCTAGCAAATAGGTGCCTGAAACTCCTTTCTTTTTGGAAATTTTTTGTATGGGAAGCATGTGAACTTCTTTTCACCTTTCGGTGTGTGAAGCTGGCCACCATTGCTATAATATATCATGTCTGCCATATATGTATAATATAACTTTCACAGGATATATGCAACGAATAGGGATGGACTCTTTTGCTGCTTGTGCATGCAATCATCAATTATTAGTAAATGCTAGTTGGACCAATCTTATTGTGCCACGATGATTATCTCAATTAAAATCATTATACATTATATTATACAAAGAAATCATAGCAATATACACAAAAATATGCTATTGCAAGGGTTGGAATATCCTTTATACTCCTTTTACAGGTCATATATATTTTAACTAAAAATAATGTAAAAGTCACTTATAAAAGAATCACATAAAAATTTACATAACTTAAGTAATTTTAATTATAGAAAAGTATATAACTATGTAATATGTTATCAAGTAAAAAAATTATACATAAAGAGGGTCATAGTAATAACAATTAATGATGTGTTTTCAGTAAAATGTGCTTATATTCTTTTTAACAGTTTTGAAGTTGGAGTGGAAGGGCTTCACACACCAACTAGGGTTTTGGTTTTTTGATGGGCGCGATAGGGTCCCAACTAGGATAAACCTTAATTATGTTTAAAATTGTGTTAGTTAAATTATGTATAACAATTAGTAGTAAGATTGTCAAAAAAAACAATTAGTAGTAAGAATGTAAAGTGATTTATATTTTGAGGAAGAATTAAGCTGATCAAAATGATCATATATCATATTAATGCTGATAAACAATGAATTTAAAGTGATTCAGAACAATAATAACAGCCTCTAACAGCAATAATTTGATGTTAAAGTTGTGGATAGCCTACCTTGACTTTAAGACTATATTTATTGCAGCGCCTCTCAGACTAGATACGGCATGTTGTCATTGGCAGTAGACAACTAAAGATGAGGTGCATCATTTAATAGTGTGTGTCTATATATATATATATATATATATATATATATATATATATATATATATATATATATATATATATATATATATATATATAACCCCCTTGGAGTTTTATTTTTGCAATAGTACTTCCTCCATACTACAATATGTAAGCAAAAAGTGCTTAGATTTATTTTCTAAGAAAATTATATGTTTTCCATGATTAATGATATATAGTTTAAGAAGTGAATTTCATTTTTTCTTTGAAATCAAGAAAATGAAATGAATTTAACATACATTCTTAGTGAGTGTTCAATTAGATATTTATACTTATATATGAGTATCGAGAGGTAGTAACATTTTCTTTCCTTCTAATTCTATATATATGGTATCACATTTTTTCAATATATTAGTAAGACACTTCAATGCATAAAAAACAAGACATGACTTCACAACAAACCAATCACAATAATTAACACTACTACAAAAATAGAATTAATAATCAAAATTATAGAGTTAAGAATAAAATTCTTCACTACTTGCATAAATTTAGTGACAAAATTATAGACATATTTATATTTTTTTCTCAAATTGTTTGTTGTTATCTTCTTCTCCAAAAAAAATTAATTTCTCTCTCTCTCTCAAAAATTATTCAATCTTTTTGGTGGTTACATTATATTAGACTCTTATTTTAGCAAAAATGTAGCATATATAGGAAAGAAAACTTGAGTATCCTGTGAATATATATGATAAAAAGAGAGAGCATGTGAGTAATGTGAGCTATAACTAAAAAGTTAAAAAGTGAAAACTCAAAGTAATAACGGCAAATAAATGAATATGTAGGGTTGTGGTGGAAGAGTGTTGGATCATTTATGTTGTTGTGATGAATAGGCCACACCTTTTTTCTATTGCCAACTTTTCTGGGTAATAAAAAATAGTGGGGTTCCCTAATTTGCTGCCTTAATAAAATGTTGTTCTTGTCTATATTGATGTTAAATTTCCTTCATCTCCTATGTGGTGGTATATTTATTTATTCTGACTTATTCTGCTCTAAACATTAATATTATAAGGTTGCCAATTCACAATATTGACGGTGACATTGAAGACATTTCACCATCTCTATTTTGGTTCATTTACCGTATATATAATTGTGTGTATCAATGATTCAATGCCAATGTGAATCTAGTACGGTCGATCGAAGAGAGTGTGCAGTAGTTAGAAAATCGGAGCCGTCCGATTCAAGATTGAACTGTAGTTTTTGATATTTTTTTTGGTAATGGCAGTTTTTGATTTTTACTTAATATAAAAATTGAAATTTAGACTATCCGATATTTCTCGGGCGACTCTAAGCTTATCGAATGCATGACTACACACTCTCTCGGAACAATGCTCTCTTATTCATGAAGGAAGGTGAGGTTTTTGGTTTTTTGAATGATCTCAACTCGATTAAAGACCTATCGTTTTCTAATGTATTTTTTTTAAATGGACTGCAAGACGGTGGTTGATGATGTCAATTCACATTATCACATATGCCTTAGGATATGGATTCCTCATCACACATATTGTAGTAGGAACCTTCAAAAAATTTCTCAATTTAGCAAAGTTGTTTATGTCAAGAGACATGCTAATATGATCGCTTATTCCCTTGCAAGGGTATCCATAGTAGAGTCTTGTTCTTAATTAGTTATTTGTTTCAAATCCGGATTGTATTGCAACTATGATTTTTAATGAAATGGCATAGTCATTTTTCAGTCAAAAAAGAATAACTATATTTTTATAATGTTTTGTATTTTACTTTTATGATTAATAACTGATTAGCTTAGAACTAAACATATAATCTTGTGGAAAACACCAAGGTTCATGCATGAATCAACATTACATTGGCCCAAGTCGAATGAGACTCATATCTCATAATATTTAATTTGGATTCAAACTTATGAATTGAAAAAATATGATTGGGAGAGGAGATTTCAGTAAAAGTAATCAGTTAAGTTCCCCCACAAAAGTTAGTTATTGGCAAAGTTGATAAATAAATAAAAAAGATAAATACTTCACCACCTATATAAAGCCCGTTTCTTTAAACTTTTTTTAGAAAAAATCATTTTTTTTATAAAAATCGATCTTTAATTTCCATCCGTTTGCTACAACATTAATTTTTAAAACAATGAGAATCTAAAATTAATTTAGAAACTACTTTAAATGAGAATATGTTTTGAGTAGCTTATTATAAAAATTATTTTTTGTAGAATGACTATTTTTAAAAGTAATTTTCACTATGTTGCACAAACACTAAACAACTGCTATATTTCTTAAAAATATCTAAAAATTAATCTCGAAATTATTTAATAACAATCACTTATTTTTTAATCTATAATAAAAGAGCCAATAATGCAATAAAAAAAGAAAATTATTTTGGTCAATGTGTATGCAAAGGGCACCTTCAAAGGAATAAACTCCTTTGGGTCGCATCATTATGTCAAAAAGGGGATTTGGAGGCAAGTTATGGTGTATGTGGGTGATCTCAACTTTGTTTGTTCTAATATAGAAAGAAGAGTGGTTAGTGTACAAGAGTAGATCAAAGAGAACTCAGACGAGGGAATTTGTGCATTTTCTGGAGGACAAACAAATGACTAATCTTTAGTTGTTGGGGGGAGAAAACTCACGCGGATGAAACCTAACGACTATATGAGCCATCTTTGATCATCCCCTACTTGTTCTTAGGTACAACTCTTTTGGGTCCTTAACTTTTTAGATTTATTAACCATTTTCTTCACCATTCAAGGTTTAGGGAAATCGTGAAGTGTCGATCCTCTTCTGTGTTTTCAGGTTAGATGCGCTTTGGCTGGAGGAAAAACTTGAGGTTGTAAAAGGAAAGCTTAAATTCTAAAATGGGGAGGTCTTTGGTGACGATGGCCTCAAATTCTATTGTTGGTTGAAGAAACTAAGGAGGTTGATCTTAAAGAGGAAGGTATTTATTATGTTTTTTTAATTCTTCTACCTAGTTGCTGTAATTTGGTTTAAAGTTGTAATTTGGGCAAAGCCCTAAAAGCTACCGTAGAAAGAAAATTAGTGTTTCGACAAAATAGAGGTCAAATGACAGTTGTAAAATTAGGTTTTTTTAGAAAAGTAAAAGGAAGTTAGAAATCTGTTTAGAAACAATTTAGTAAGACTGTTAGGGTTGTTAGAGAGTTAGCTCTAACAACCTAGAAACCTTTGTATAAATACATTCGCATGCAATCAGAAATAGATACAGTGAAAGTAATACAGAAAAAAGAAATTTACAGAAAGAGAACGAAGTTCCCCTGTTATTGTTTCCTTGTGATTATTCTTTCCCTTCCGCTCCTTCGCGTTCTCGCTTCTACGTTCATCATCTCGCACAACAACAGTTGCTGGTTCTCACACGAACACCAGCAACTCCTCACCATCGTCTTCCTCTCGTCTTGCAATGCTTTCTATTTGGTCCTTTGAGGACTTGAGCACCTGCAAATCATTTGAAATAGAAGATTAGGGTTCACCATTTTAAAGAGAAGGGAGAGGAAAGCGAAGTAGAAAGAAAGATAGAGAGAAGGGATTTTTACCTCTGAGGCGCATTGGGATATGGTTCGTGACTTAACCCTAGTTGTGTTTTCTTACACTTGGACCGGGTCAGCATTCTTGGGCCTTTAGTGCACAATACCTACACATAAGACGAATTGGGGTTAGTTTCTTTAATCGCATCTTGGGCCTATTTTTCACTATTTGCACCACCGTAATTTCAGTTTAACACCAATAGTATTGGCTTCTTCATGGGATGTGAAGTCGAGGAGGAAACACCTCTCAAACTTTTGGACCTTATTCATGAGTAAGGACAACCCTATGTTTCAACGTTGCATGTCTTGACGACTAACGGAAGGGAATGCAAACTTTGGAAAGCCGAGACCCTAAAGGTCGTCGGTGTTTAGGTTGAGGATGTGATGGGAGTAAGGAGAGAGGTATCACAATCCCAAGATGAAAAGAGTGGCCTTCCCCTTAAATGTCTCCCTCGCGTATTGCATACACGGGTTATTGCCTATCTTGTGTATTAGTGACCTCAGTGGAGTTCTTTATCGGAAATAGTTATTGGGGGTAATTGCTCAGGTAGACGTTTCCATATGGCAGGATAAGCCATTGGATAAACATCCAACGATCCAAATGGTCTCCCAGATTTTAGAGGGACACACTATATGGTCACTAGACTGGGCCCTTTGGACCTTTTCTCTTCTGGGTCGTTGAGGCTAAAATCAATCTCAAATACTACATTATAACATAGTCGAAACATTTTTTTCTTTTTTGAGGAGATGCATCAAGCATCTAATTAAGGCTAAAGTAATAACATATTCAATTGTTATTTAGAGATCTCTTATGCTTTTCTAGGTTAAAAAGAAACCAAATATTTTAACCTATGGACCGCTTATGGTTTATCAAATGTTCAAACAGTTTTAGTTACAAAAGCTTTATGTTACTATTCTTACCAAGTGAATCACCAATTTAGTGTTGTAATTGTACAACGTCATCATTTTAGTCTCTCAAAATAATTAAATTTCAAAATGATCTTTGAAGTGCAACATTTTCAATCCCAATAGTCTCTAATAGACAATATTAGCGATTAAATTGACTAACCCTAAAGGGTTCTATGTGATAAAAAAATCAATTTGATGAATTATTTTGAAATATTAATAATCATGTATATGTGTGTTTTTGATTATGATAGAAATGATTTTGAAGAATTGATTTAAAAAAAAATTGATTATAAAAAAGTAAATTCTTTTGGCAATGGTCTCCCAGATTTTAAAGGGTTTTAAAACACTACAACATTTTGGGCATTCAACAACACCTAACTTTTCCATGTCTAATAACTGTTCTCCTATAACACTAATAAGCGGTTGTGTAACATCACTCTTGATTCCTTAAAAGGTTATAGAAAAAGTTGTTGTCATAAGTTCTAATTTGCCCAAAATCATATTTAGCACTATTCATTTATTCTCCCCGTGAATTGCCATTTGCGAAAAACAATACCAAGCCTCAAAAATCAAAATACTACGAACCCTAGCATTTGCTTCTGGAAAATACTACACGATGCTCTTGTCGCTTCACCGCACTGCTCTCCTTTATGTCTTTGTTTCTTTTGGAGAGTACTTTGATTAGTGTTATTAACTATTATATTTTGCTGGAAGTTCAAAAGGAATGAAGTGGCAAAGCACAATAGTCTCAAGGTGTTTAGTTGCAATTGGTTTCTTCAAGAGCATAATGGTTATTCAAATGGTTTTGTTGCAATTGTAAACTTTTAGATTTACCGAGCCCCTTACTAAACATTGATATGATAAATTTTAAATAAACATTAGAGTTTGTTTAAGGTAGGAATCTAGTGTGGGTAGGTTTTTAAAATACATGTATTTATTGGTTTGTGTAATTAAATTTGTATGATTATACCTATTTTTTTTTGGTTCTCTTGCATATGGATAAAGTGGTTTTATAAAGATACATTAATATATATTTTTTAATATCTATGGCAACGGTTTTAAAGCGTAGTATATGATGTGAACAGACACAGTTTTATATCAGACATTGGTTGAGAACCTTTTCCATTGACTGCAATAGTTTTAAATCATTTTCAGAGAATATTTAAAAAACTGTTGCCTGTGTTCTATCAATGGCAACAGTTTAGTGATTGTGTTTCCTTTGCTAGCAAAACAATGTTGCCTAAAGATTAGGCAACACCTGCGAATACAATGGTTTCAAAACGTTGCCGAAAGATACAGAAACAGTTTTTTTTGACTTCAAACAACGGTTTTTAGGGGTTGCTGATGCCTTAAAATGTTGTAGTAAGCTGGTTTAAAATGTATTCGTTTGGATAGTAAAAATAGAAACACATTTAATATTTAAATATAAAGAATTTTGTGGGTCTCATACTCGGTTGATTTTATTCAATGCAAAAGCTCAAAGTTATTGCTTCCGTCATAATCAATTCTACTCACCCCATAATCAAATTTTCCGACTGTGATTTTATCACCCCGAACACAAGAATGGTGATTTTCAACTACATTAACCTTGTTTTTGCTCGAAAAATTGATTCTAGACTGCCCAAAATCTAAAACAAATAGACACTTGATACCACCCTTCAATATAACTATATTTAATCCTTACTTATCTAACCATTTTGAGTTCCTTATAAGTTATAAGCAACCTTCTTACATCATCAGTATTCACTAGTCCCCGACAATGGTGTGGAATAGATTGTCAACATTTATCTACCAAAGACAAGAATATCACCTCATATTAATCCAAAATCTCAGCTCAAATCACGTCATTACCTAATTACTTGAACTTTCTCCATAACATTATATATACTATTCTACATTTTATAGAGAAATAGAGTTGAAATACGATTTTAACTTTGAGTTATTCTACCAATAATAGAGAGTGGAATCGTGTAAAATTTTACACCATTAAATCATTTTGCTACATTGATATTATAATTTGTACCTAACATAGCATGGCTGTCATGTGAGAAAAAAAGAGCCTTCAATTGCTATGATCCTCATGACTATGCATTCCCTTTTAAGCAAATACACACATGAACCCACCACAAGATGCTTTGTGAAGCTCCATAACCTCATATTGCACATGTTTAAACATATCTTTATGTGGCACTTTTTCAATAAGACTATATGAAAAATCTAGCACTGATTTTCTCTATATGTAATTGAATCTAAGATAGAAACAAGTCATCTATACAAGAATCTAAGGCAATAACCAACATCGTTGGCTTAGGCTTTTTGAGCTATCCTGAGACACAGAGTCGACCCGGTGTTTTTAGAAGGAAATGTATCTTTTTTAGTTACCGTGTTATTGGTGCGTAGTATCCACCGACTTTGCCGGTAAGTAATCTAGTTAGGGGAATCTGACTAACTAGGTGTATACTTGGCTTTGTTGGTCTGTGTGGTTCTCTCCTCCCAACAGAGTTTTTGTCACACCCAATATTCGAACCCGAGACCTTAGAGTGAGATTCAAGTCAGTTGCTGCTCAGACCAACCCTTGTTGGTAAAAAGAAAAAGAATCTAAGACAATGGTGTGTGAAGAGTGAAGACTAAAATGGAACAACCTACTAAATAATGTTTATTGCACAATTACTTAGTGATCCCACTGCCTTCAATGCACTTTAAGTTTTGTCCTGTTCCTAATATGAAAAATTAGTCCCTTCATTTCTTTCAATTGTAAATCAACATCTTTGCTATAATGTGGAAAATGAAGTGATTTGATAACTGCAAGTCCACAGCATTTAATTGGCCTTCAAATTAGGCTAAGCATATGGGCCAGTCATGGCAGAAAAGGAGTGACAATTTCTTAAAAACATGAAAGGGATCATTTTATGGAACCAGCCTAAGGGAAATGAATGTAAGTTTCAGCAATAACATCGATTCCGTTAGTGTTAACCTTTTACTACACTTGCAGTGTGGCCAAAACAAAAAACTCACTCCAATTGGAGAGACACTCAAACGGGAATTAAACAAGTATACCTGGCCGTGCGATGCACGGGGAACAATTACAGTTACATTGGTCATTAAGAAAATATAATTTATTAAGTTATTAATTTACTCATCCACACATAAATATGTAGTATCCACACATAAATATGTAGTAGTGGTTATTTGATATATGTAGGTGTGGGAATAGGCTAGGCCGAGCTAGGCTTTGCATGGACTAGGCCTGACCTGCGTTGAAAGTGTCAGGCCTGAGGCTGGCCTGTGGCCTGTTGTAGGCTCATTTTTTAGGCCTGGCATGACCTTTCTGAAAGCGTAAATAGGCTTTTTAAAAAGTCTTGATCTCCTGCGATGCACGGGAAACATTTCAAGTACATTGGTCATAAAAAAACAATTTACTATTAAAAAATTATAAATTCTTAAATGTCCCCCCCCCCCCAGACACACACAGATATCTAGCATTGTTTAATTGATTTATGTTTGTCAAATAGATTAAAGGCATTTTTTACCAAGAATGTGTGAGGAGTCGGATTATATAGTTCATTAATGTATCAATATTATAAACACTTTTTTGTTTTTATCTTTTGACGTTAGTACAATACATCGTTTCACATTTTACGGTTATTAATATAGTCATTTATACCTTATTGGTTAATAACAGTAATTATGTATTTGTAGTATGTAATATATATTAACCAACACTCCTAGCCCAGTGGTTCAGGCTCTTGCTGGGACGTGGTGGGGGTCGATCCAGTTTGCTCCCGAATTTGATTCCCGCCTACGTCAAATAGGGTGTTGGCCAGCGAAATGATTAAGAGCCCCAAGTAGCGAGCGCAGATTAGTCCTTCGTTGACAGCGTTGGGATACTGCGTGGGTCGCCCGCGAGGGTCTGATACCAAAAAAAAAAGTATGTAATATATATTTGTTTGAATATATATATATTACATAATAATTATTCAAGATATTAAGTAACCGTGCGATGCACGGGAGAATTGATGTTTGAAAATGTCAATTTTTTAAAATAATTAAGTTATTTTATTAATATGGATAGTTATGGAATTGAAAATAATAAAATCTAAACTAATGATCGCACGGGAGTAGCTCACAACATAGACCCATGAGTAAATTTGGTGAACAAATTTTTTGGGTATTTTATTTAAAGCTTAGGCAAACTGTAAAATTAATTATTAGATTTAAATAAATGTAAATTATATTTTCATAATCAAATAACTCTAATAGTTACCTAAGTAATGAATAAAAAATATAACGATTTTTCTAAAACTATTAATATTTAAATTGTTATTTTTGAGTTTGCATTGAAAGACAAAAAAAACAAACAGAAAATAATTCAATATAGACCATAGTTTAATTAATCAAGTAAGTACAATTATTATTCTTCAATATAAAAATTCATCACCTTTTAAAACATTGCATTTTAAAATTACTCACATGAGCCAAACCCGGATTTCTTCGACTATTCCTTAGGATGTCAATGGGGAGGAGTTGAGGTGGGGAATACTCCCCCACTCCCCGTCCCCGCCACCCAAACTATCACTCATGCCCCTCCCCAATCCTCATCTGGGGGGTTCCTCTCTCATCCCCTTCCCTACAGATTCCCACGGTCTCTGTGGAGATGCCATAAATTTATTAAGAATTAGCAAAAATATGAATTGAAATATAATCAAATGGAAAAAAAATATAAAAGTAAGACTAAAAAAATTAAAAGTTTCGCATTCTAATATAAAAAATATAAAAGTTACTCCTACTTTGATATTAATTTTTGTTACAAAAGAAAAAAATTCTTGCTTTAATATTTTAATATTTAAAAAGCATAACCGTAAGAATAAAAAAATAAAATTCACACAACTAAAATATTTATTAATAATTTTAATTAAAAACATATGTAAAAAGACTAAAAAATCAATTACTTATAATAAAATATATATCTATAATAAGAATATTTATGTAATATATTCAGGGCACGAACATGGTCCCTGTCCCCAACCCCAAATTGATTGTGGGGGGATTTTCTCCCCGTCCTCGTACCCATGGGAAAAAAATCCCCCACCTGTAGGGCTCCTAATAGTGCAATTAATCCCCATAGGGATCCCACTAATAATACTTTAAAATTAATAATTATATTTAAATAAATGTAAATTATATTTTCATACTCAAATAAATTTAATAGTTAGCCAGGTTCCCCGGCGTAGATTAGTCACCGACAAAGCCGGTGGAAACTACGCACCAATGACATGGTAACCAAAAAAAATCTAATAGTTACCTTAGTAATTCATTAAAAAATAATGATTTTCCTAAAACTATTAATATTGAAATTTTTATGTTTGTGTTTGCATGAAAAGACAAAAACAAACAGGAAACAATTCAATATTGACCATAATTTAATTAATTAAGTACAATTAATATTCTTTAATATAAAAATTTATCACTTTTTACACTATGGCATTTCAAAAGGAATCAAATGAACCAAACTCAGATTTCTGTGATTATTCATTGGGATGACAATGAGGAGGGGGGGTCCTCCCTCATCCTCTTCCCTACAGACTTGCGGAGATGCCTGAATTTTTATTCTAAAATTACAAAAAATATGAATTGAAATACAATAAAATGGGAAAGAATATAAAAGTAAGACTAAAAAAGATTAAAAGTTTTACTTTTTATATAGAAAATATAGAAGTTACTCCTACTTTGATATTAAAATATTTAAAAAGTATAAAAGTAAAAAATATAAAATTAGCACAGCTCAATATTTTATTAATATTTTTAATTAAAAATACATATAAATAACTAAAAAATTAATTACTTATAATATAAAATATATCTATAATAAGACTTTTATGTAATAACTTCAGAGCGAGGATATGATCCATGTCCCCATCGCCAAATTTAGGGGTGCAAAAAAACCCACACCCGCGGGGGTAAAATCTGTGACGGGCACGGGACGGGTCTCTTAACGGGTACCCGCGGGCAAAATAAAAGGGAAATAAAAATACCCGTCAATAAACGGGGCGGGGGCGGGTAATGAGGTACCCGTACCCGTTACATATATACCTAATTACCCTTTTATTTATAGACACACATACATATATATATATATATATAGACACACACCTAGTTTAAAATAGAAACTTGTGGTTGTATCTTTTATCATAATATTTTGAATAATTAGTGAGTTCTTATTTTCAAAGTTTCCTATTATTGTAATTCTAGTATTTTTTATCTCCATTTGTTAATGATTATAACTCAGTAAATACCCGCTACGTGGGTACCCGCGCGGGTACGAGGCTGGCACGGGTCTCATTTCTATCTCGTGGGCGGGGTAGCAGGTAGTTGGTATCCGTGCCCGCCCCGCCCCGTTTACATCCCTAGCCAAATTGATTGTGTGGGGATTTTCACCCAACGCCATATAGTATGCCTGTACATATTGAATGTTTAAAATTTTAGCTGATTTTCTTAGGAGTGGCCTCCAATTTTCATGATTTAAGAGTGCAAGAAGGAGGTCCCGGGTTCAATCCCCGGAAACTGGAAACTAACATTTCCCCCACCCCCACTAACATTGCCTATAAAAAAAATGATTTAATATTTCATGATTTAATTTCTTATTTAATTTGGATTGGGAGAATAGCCGTATAAAATAGGATTTTGATGTCTTTTGATTATGAATTGAAAAACATCTTCACTTATTCTGTAAATGTGGTTCAAGATGTCTAGTTTTTCTAATAATGGCATCAAGATCGGCTTGTATATTACTAGCATATAAGCTTTTGGAAGTTTTAAGTTTCAAACTCATGATCATAGGTTCAACGCATCAAATCCCGAGTAAAATTACAATCGACCTTACTATTAAAAAGTAACTAAAAGAGATAAAATATGTCATAAAAAAAATTAACCTCAACATAAGAATTTTTACATGCGCGCCATTAACATCAACTCCAATTTTGAATTTTTAAATCTAATTGGACACCTACATTACAATATAAGCCTTTAACCAAATAAAAGTAATAAATCGATTATTATACTATTAGCTTTCACGTTACATTTCTTTTTGATAATCAATATAAAAGGTATAATATAAATGTTACTTAAAGGTAATAAAGGTATAATAAAACCGTTACTTATATGTAATAAAAATATTAGTTGTAATAAAGGTAACCACCAATATTAGCTATAATAAAACCGTTACTTATATGTGCCTTAAATATTAGCTATAGTATAAACGTTACTTATATGATATGATGAACGTTTAAATAAAATATAATTAATAATTACATCAAGAATATGATATTTTGTAAAGCGTTACAAAATGTAATCAATAATTATAAATTATAACGTTTTTATTAAAATTATGTATTTAGACACAGACAATTATTAACATTTAGTAACGTTAAATTACAGTATAAGTAACTGTTTATATTATAGTGCAATAATTTTAATCACACTATTTTGTAACGTTATAATGCAATAATTACAGTATAAGTAACGGTTGATATAATTAATTTTAATCAACATTATATTTTGTAACGCTTTATTAATTCAATATTTAATCACACTATTTTGTAACGTTATAATAAATATAATAAATATTTATATCAAAAAGATGTTATTTTGTAACGTTTTATTGTAACGTTAAAACATCTTTGCAGTTGAATTGTGCTTAGCATAATTTAACTAATCTATATTATAGCATTAAACCTATTAGCATTTTGTAACAACTTTTGTTCTAATTTGATTTTCTATTTTTTTTGGTTGAATTGATATTAATATGAATTAATATGAATCATTATGCAATTCACTACTTTTATTCTAATTTGAATTAATGTTTTTTTATTTTACATGATTGATATTAATATGAATCATTGTTCTAATTTGAATTACTACTTTTATTCTTGTTTTAATTATTAAATTGAATAGTGGATATTTATCTAATTTGAATTGGTAGTGTTATATTACTATAGTATCTTATATTTTTTTCTCGTGGAGACTTATACTGAAAAATAGGACAACAAAAAGTTGAAACAAAATCAATGTGAACTCCTGCAACCACCAATGGGGTAAATTATGGAGTAGCATCATATTCGTATGTTGATTATCATGCTTCAAATTTGGTTAGATACGTTGTTTAACAGTACTTATGTTCTAGTTGGATTCCACCATATAAACAAACATGGATGTAATACAAAAACATTTGATCTGGTGATTTACATTACATGAGTCACCAAAAGATTAAACAAAATATACATATTATGGAAAACCTAATTGACATGGCGAAAAATCATTATCAAATAGCAATAAGATGATTTTCAGAAACAACAATTTGTTCCCGAGTTACATACTCGACCAAATTTTTTCTCTACACTCTATCTGAATCTTGAAAACCATTACATTCAAGGGCAAGTAAAATATGTGATTCAACCGAACACCTAACATTCACTGAATATGCAATAGTATTCAACTACTTAAACATCCAATTTCCAAAATGTGATGTGCATATTGCATTTGATATGGTGATTTACATTTCACGAGAGACAAAAAGCTTGAACAAAATATACATAATATGGAAAACCTAATTGACAACATGTCAAATCATAATCTAATAGCAAAAAAATGAATTTAAAAAATACCCATTTATTCCCCAAGTTTTCTACTATACTCAATCTGAATCTTCAAAACCCTTATATAGACTTTTAAATCACCAATGTATCTCATAGGTGAATCAACCAAACACCCAATGTTCACGTGCAATAGTATTCACCTCCTTCTACATGAAATTTCCAAATGGTGAAGAATAACTCTCGAAGAAAAGTGAAACGAACGGTGATGAACAAATGATGCTTAGTAAAATGAAGTGATGGTGTGGAGAGTGGCTCAACCTATCACCCAACCTTGGATATTTATAGCCATAGTTTTTTGGAGAGTTTCAACTAAAAATAAAACGTTTTTTTTCATAAAATCTCATAAGTATTTTGGAACGTTACAAATTAAAAAACCGTTACTATTATTTATTCAAATTAGCAAGACTAACATATTTATAAAATAATATAAATATAATAAATAAATATTTTTGGGTTGATTTGGATAAAGCATTTATTGCGAAAATTATATTAGAGTGATATGTGTTATAATAATTAATGAGGTTATTTGCAAATGTTATGTATATAGATTTTCACTCAATCAAATAAAGTATATTGGTTGTAGGTCGCTGGTTTCTCTATTTTGAGACCTAAAATCATCAAGGCAAGGTTAAATTATTTACTTCAATTAATAGATTAATATAAAATAATAAATTAGAAAATTCTTTATATTCTTAATTAAAGTACTTGACTAATTTGTTACATTTTTTTACATAAAACGGGGCAATGAGCCCAAAAGCGATTACACAAGAATTAAACGAGGAGTAGAGACTCCAATAATATCATCAGCAAGATACTACTTAACACATGGGGATTGTCCTCCCCCGTAGTGATTTTTAAAATTTTTTTAATAACAATCGTGGGTTGATAGTTATTAAAAATGTTATTGAGGAAGTCATTTTGGTTGTGTAAATATTACACTAAGGATTAAATATGAATTTTTGACTAGAATTAAATATATTTTTAATCCCTATAAAATATAGAGTTTTTATTCTTAGTCGTCCCTAACAAACTTTTCTTCACTGATAAAAAAAAAATAACAAACTTTTCTTCAACTTTTAAGTTAATTTTCACTTTTGGAATACAGAGTTTTTACTTTTAAGAATACAGAGTTTTTATTCTTAGTCGTACCTATAAAATACATTAAGGATTAAATATGATTGTCCTCCCCCTTATATCTTTGTTTTCACTTTTGGTCCCTAACATTAAGTTAATTTTCACTTAGCTACAAATTTTTACATGATCCTTTATAATGACTATGATGCAAATCACATTTCTTTGACGTTAAGTTGATACCCAAATAGCTAATGGACTGCCACATGGACACTTGCTACATCACACTTTTCAATGCCTAGAATGTCAAATCACCGACCATATTAGATATTTTGATATCCTAGTCATTAAAGTGTGATGTGACAAATGCTAGTGTGACATTTTGTTTGCCAAGAGTGCACACTAAGATATAACTAGGGACCAAAAGTACAAACTTAAATGAGTACCAAAAGTTGAAGAAAAATGTATTGATTACCAAAAATGAAAACTCCATATTTAATATGGACTCCAACATATTTATATAGTATTTAGCTCAGCGTCATTAACACATACTCACCCGCCTTCTATGAAAGGATTGAAATAACACTCAATTTCTACTGCTAAAATAAAGAAGCAATAACCAAGTTTGAAATGGTGGGTTCAACTTTGCAATGTACCTACGCCTTTACACCTTTAGAAACCAAAAGAAAACTAAGAGAGGGTATACAATGGGCGAAAAGTAATTGACACCCCTCACCAAAAGCGACAATACTATTAAAAGTACGCATTTTTTTATGCGCATCATTTTTACTCTCTTCACATCCGTAAAACACTCAGAATCAAGATACGAGTGTGTTAAGGATGAGAATAGAGTGGGAGGGAGTGTGCGAAAAGAAAACCCCTTAAAAGTATAACTAGGCAGAATACACCTTATTTCTGAAACTTCTTTCCTCCCCGGGTGATACTTCGTACAACCCCCTCCCTACTCGATGGACACCCCCTACCATCCATTATTCCCATTTTACCCCTACCGTCCAAATTTTTTTTTTTATAAACACCTCCCACACACCCCCCTTCACACACACCCTCTACTCTCCTCTCACACACACACCCTCTATTTTCTCCTCCTCCTCGTTGTCGTCGCTCCTCCTCTCCGTCTCAGAAGGTAACTCTCCCTCTCCCCTTCTCTCTGTTTCGTTAATTCCTATTTTTTTTTCACTGTTTTCGACTGGTTCGGCGTAACAGAGGACGAACTGGTTCGGCGTTGTAGAGGCCGAACCAGTTCGGTCATCCGTGCGCCGAACCCAGTTCGGATCACCCAGGGCTGAACCGTCCTGAAACCTCTCTGTTTGTTTTTGCAGATATGGACCACTTCCAGACCACTGTTTTACGCGATGCTATGTTTATTCAGCTACCCAACTACATGCGAATCCTACTCCTGCCTTCAGACGTATTCTTCTACATGGAGGTGGGCATTGTGTTGCCCGGTGCCCTTCGCGATGACTACATCGCGACTAATACCCGTCGTTTCTGTGACGCGTACGGGGTCCACGATAGTGTCGCCGTGAACATTCAGTACACCCAACAGGGGCGCTTCATTGTCGTCCAGACGCCGGACTCCCCCGAGATGGGAGCGACGCTGGATCCTCCAACTCCACTGATCACGATGGGAGCAACGCTGGATCCTCCGAATCTGATGTGATTGACTAGTAGTTTTTGTATTATCAATAACGACTAATTGTAATTATATTTATTAATGAAAAGAAAGTTAGTAATGAACACAAAATTGAGAACTATTTAAATTGCTCGACAATTTTATTATTTAAAAATAGAAATACTACAATAAATACTCGAAATACACGATAAGAAACGAAATAAGAAAATTAAACGAAACTACTTATTTTTGGGGAGCGTGCTCTCCATAATATAAATGATCTCTTCCGAAGTGCGCATAGTTTCAATAAACAGCTCAATGAGCTGACGTCCGAATGGGGTGTTACGGTGATGTTCCATCATTGCGCGAACATCGTCGTCGCTCCGGATATCCATAGCTTCATAGCGGAGAGTGCCGTCTTGTAGGTATACGCACTTGCGGTAACGTATACGAGATATGTCTTTGCCCCACTCTCCTTCTTGGCGAACCTTCCTCTCCGCCTTTTCCTTCAACTAGCTGAACGTTATATTTTTGTCCAACCTACAGAAGTAGTTGTCGCGAGACATAAAAAAAACACCATCAGCCCTGTTCTCGATTGTTCCGGGGCGATGGAGGACAGTTAGAAATTTTTCTGCAGATCTCTGTGTTGGGCACAACTGCCATTCATTAAGATCTTCCATTTTAGCAGGTTCGGGTTAGGGTGTTTGTGTGAATATCAGTGAAGAGTGACAGCCTATTTATAATAGGTGTGATCAAGCGTGAGTCGTTGATTTAAAACGATTGGAACCGTTAAAATTATAACCGTTGGGCACAATTTCCAATGTTATTATTATCTGTTGATTTCCAATGGGGCACAGTTTCCAACTTTATTTTTATCCGTTGATTTCCAATTGGGGTGCAATTTTCAAATTTCTGTCAATCAAAGGACCAGTTCGGCGCACGACTAGCCGAACGAGTTCGGTGCACCGTGCGCCGAACCATGTAAAAAAATGATAGGGGGTGTCTGTGAAAATTTAATATACTCGATGCATCCAAATCCGAACTGGTTCGGCCAAACTTGCGCTGAACCGTAATAAATTTTTTAAAAAAATAGAATTCACAGATTTCATTAAGGGCAAATTGGTCTTTTCACCCCTTTATGGGGTGTCTACTGAGTTGTCCTAGGGTTGTACAAAGTATGGGCCTCCTCCCCCTCCCTAATTGATCACATTATATTGGGCTAATGATGTGGGTAGCTCATGATGGGCTGAACTACCCATTTGGATGTATATAAAACCCTAATTTTCATTCTAACACCCCCTTGCCTTATTATTACTATTCCCAAAAATACCTCTATCCATTCCCAATAGGCGCACACCCCTTGCAACATTTCAAAATTTTGATTTTCGAACAAATATATTTGCATATAAATGCCTGGAAGCTAAATTTCGAAATATCCATTCACCTTGGTTAGCATATTCTATAAACCCAAGTTTCTAAAACTTGTATGCAATTTTGTCCATCAAAAACCGAGTTTCTGGAATGTCTTAACATGGTAATTACACTTTATACTTCTCACATTCCAACCTCGTCAACCACCTTATGGTAGGAAAAATAAACACATTTTTGAGGTTGCTAGATCCCTATTAATAAGTGGTTCTATTCTATCTGGTTTTTGGGGAGAGGCTTTAAGTTCTAAGGTTTGCATGATTAACAACACCATCTAATGGGCTCAACTTCAAAAGGAAAAATATCAATAAATGTGAGATTAGTTGTGCATTTGTTATTCCTTTAATAGAGGGGAGATCAACCTGTGTATATATGTTGTTAAATTTGTAAATGAAATCATCAGAATTAGATGAATTATTTCTCTTTGAAGCTTTTTAACACCATCATCAGTCTGTAATGCTTCCATGGGAGTATTTTTCATCATCGATGACTGGGGAAGGAGAGTTGAGGAATAATGAAAAGAATAGAATTTAAGGCAATGCTAGATTAACATCACCAAAAATTGAGATAAAAAAAATACACTATACATCAAGTCAATCCCCTTTTGCATGCTGTTGATCTTGGCTCCAAGAACCGTGCCTTTCCAAATGGATGCATCTGATGCAAATCTTCCAAAGAATAAAAAAATTACAGCAGACCAGTTGTCTTTCGATTCTGATTTTGAACTAACATTCTGTGTGATGATACCTATATAAAGCACAAAGCAGCTGCTTTCTTTTTTTTGGTCAAGAAGTAGCCACTTTCTTGAATGGTGCCATGAGAGCAGCTCCAATCTCCACGTTAAGGGAAAATATAACTGTTACATTTTCTGAATCTCTTCATAGATAGAATTGAAGAGGGGAGTAGAAATGTACCTCTCACCAAAACTAGGAAAAATAACCTTCAAATAAGAGGAAGAGGAAGTATCAGCATTAGGAAACATTATGAGTGCAGCTTCTCAAGGGAAGTAATAAAACAGAATATCTATCTAAAAGACTAGATGACCAAAAAAAATAAGCATGTTCAATCAATAGCATAACCTAACCTACACTAGACCCAAGATGACAATCTGAGAGCAAAACGAACTATTGAGCTCAACATTCAAGTACACTTGGTACGAAACGAACTATCAATGTCGAATTGTTATTTGTCAATTCGACAAATAACAGAGAGTCAAAATATTTCAATAAATAAACTCACCGCTATAAGTTTTCCGGAATTCTCAGGCCGTCTTGCCAAACTTACGGCAGCAGCTGCTGCAGCTCCCGAAGAAATCCCAACCTAAGTAGAAAGTTGAAATAATTATGATAAAACTTATTCTAAAAGTAAAAACCTAATTGTTGTGTAGCATATAGTAATATTGCAATACCTAGCAATACAAAGCAAAAGATGAAAGTGTAAACCCATAACTAAATTGAATTTGCATCCACAATATGTACACATTAAAAAGACCTAACAAAGCTAAATGCAGATCATCAACTTCAGTTTATATGCAAAACCTAAAAGTTTATAATGCAAAGTATTGCAAATCTTGGCCCATAAATAGCATTAAAGTACGAAATACAAAACCGATTATATAATTAAAAATATTTTAAATTATAACATACCAGTAAACCTTCCTCCAATGCTAATCTCCTTGCCATTTCAATAGCTTCAGCATTGGTAATCTGTAATCTCATGTGTCAAGATGATTTATTATCAAATTTATTATCAAATAATCCATATACGCAGATGATAGGATCAAAACAACAAATGAACTGCATAACAGTTCTGCTAACTCAGCAGAACAATGTATTTGATTAATGTGAGTGAAATGTAGTAGAATCAGCGATGATTCTACACAATTACAAGTATGAAACTGGAAAAAAGGAATAAAACAGTAAACAGGCTCTATAGAGGCCTCAACTCTCCCAATTGCCTAAGCCAAATCCAGTCTGATTAACTACTAACTAATTCTGATACTATATTCCCTCCTTTTCTCTCTCATCACACCTTCTAGCTGTGCCACGTCAGCATACGTGCACGCACTCCCCTATTCTCCCAATGATTAGTTAGTTAAGAGAGCCCTGCTCCCCTGCACCACTAGCATCATGCCTCACCGTGGACCTCCTTTTCCTTATGTAGACTTTTCCCTTCCCAAACTTATCAATACCTTCCCCTTCAAGACTCTCCTTGTCCTCAAGGAGGAATTCTGGAAACTCTTTCTTCAATTTCTCAGCCAATTCCCATGAGTTCTCAAATTCAGGAAGACCCTTCCACTGCACCAGGACCTCCCACTCCCCTTGATCATTCTTCCTGTGCTCTTTGATTAGCTCAGGTTCTGGCTCCAGTAACCATCTTCATTCATACAAGCTGGTAGAGGTTGGAAGTTTGCAGTTGGAGCTACAGATTTCTTCAGCAGAGAAGCATGAAAAACAGGGTGAACCTTGCTGTCAGCTAGAAGTTTCAGCTTGTATGCCACTGCTCCTATTTTTTCTTCAATCTCATAAGGCCCATAATATCTAGGACTCAGTTTCTGATTCATTCTTTTAGCCAAACTCTTCATTTTATAAGGTTGGATCTTCAAGTAGACACTGTCTCCTACTTGATATTCCACCTCTCTTCTGTGCTTGTTGGCCTGGATTCTCATTCTGTCTTGAGCCTTCACCAATTGCTCCTATAATTCTTTGATCATATCATTTCTCTCAGCAGTTAGTCTACTCACTTCTTCTACTGCTGCATGATGTGCATCTCCTCTCACTAACACTGGTGGGGCTCTTCCATACAAAGCTTCAAAAGGTGTAGTCTTCAATGATGATTGGTAATTGGTATTATACCAATATTCAGCCCAACTGATCCACTTAGGCCACTGCCTAGGTTTGCTTCCAGTCAAGCATCTCAAATAAGCTTCTAGACATCTATTCACAACCTCTGTTTGCCCATCACTTTGAGGGTGATAAGCACTGTTGTATTTCAGTTTAGTACCAGCTATTTTAAACAATTCAGCCCAAAAAGCACTCAAAAATACCTCGTCTCTATCAGACACAATGGACTCAGGAAATCCATGAAGTTTCACCACTTCTCTAGAGAAAATCTCAGCAATGTCTTTGGCAGAATAAGGATGCCCCACAGGAATGAAGTGGGCATACTTTGTCAATCTATCTACCACCACCAACACTGTATCAACTCCCATGGCTCTAGGAAGGCCACCAATGAAGTCCATGGATATGTCACTCCATACTTTAGAAGGTATGGGAAGTGGCTGCAGCAATCCACCAGGGCTCAGTGTCTGATATTTATTCCGTTGGCATACCTCACAAGCTTGCACATATTCCTGAATCTCCCTTCTCATTCCCTCCCAATACACCAATCCTGAGATTCTTTTGTAGGTTCTAAAAAACCCTGAATGTCCTCCCACTGCAGAGTCATGCAGTTCATGCAACAACCAAGATATTCTAGGTGAATTCCTTGGTATTACAATTCTGTTATCCTTGTAGAGCCTTCCCTTCTTCAACTGAGAGCCTGGATGACTGGCAGAATCACCCAACGAGTCTTGCACAATGCTTCTCAGTCTCTCATCTCCCTGTACTTCATCTTCCAAACCATCCCATACTTCACAGTGAATAGTTGTGATATTTGCATACAGCATCTGTCTGGATAATGCATCTGCAACTCTGTTATCCTTGCCAGGTTTATATTTTATGTCAAAATCGTAGCCCATAAGTTTAGAGACCCACTTTTGTTGCTCTTCTCCCATAGTTCTTTGCTCAGTAAGGAACTTCAGACTTTTCTGGTTAGTCAACACCTGAAAATGCCTTCCCAGTAAATATGGTCTCCATTTTTGAATGGCCAACACAATGGCCATTAACTCTCTCTCATAGACAGATTAATTTTGAGCTCTGTCAGAGAGAGTTTGGCTCATATAAGCCATTGGTCTACCTTCTTGCATCAACACAGCTCCTATCCCCTTCCCTGAAGCATCTGTCTCAACAATAAATTCTTTCTCAAAATTAGGAATGGCTAGCACTGGCAAGGTAGTCATGGCCTGCTTCAACTGATCAAAGGCTTTCTGAGCATCCTCACTCCACTGAAAACAATCTTTCTTCAGTAATTGAGTTAATGGCCAAGCCATTTTACCATAATTCTGCACAAATTTCCTGTAATAACCTGTCAGTCCAAGGAATCCTCTCAACCCCTTCAATTCCTTTGGTTCTGGCCACTTCAACATGTCATGTATTTTCTTAGGATCTGCAGATACTCCATCTCCAGAAATTAAATGTCCTAAGTACTCAATTTGTTGCTTACCAATAGAGCATTTCTTCTTATTAGCATACAATTTATTTTCCCTCAACACTTGTAGTATATTACTCAAGTGTTCTCTGTGTTCCTCAATGTCTCCACTGTAAATGAGTATATCATCAAAAAAAAACTAGTACATACCTCCTCAAATAAGGCTTCAGAACCTGGTTCATCAAAGCCTGGAAGGTTGAAGGAGCATTAGTGAGCCCAAAGGGCATGACTAGGTACTCATAATGACCTTCATGAGTCCTGAATGCAGTCTTGGGAATATCCTCCTCTTTCATTCGGATTTGATGATAACCAGACTTCAAATCCAGCTTTGAGAACACCTTAGCACCACCCAATTCATCAAGTAATTCATCTATGACTGGGATAGGAAACTTATTAGGTACAGTGACCTTGTTCAAGACCCTGTAATCATTGCAGAAACGCCAGCCACCATCCTTCTTTTTCACTAATATCACTGGGCTAGAAAAGGGACTTGTACTAGGTCTCACAATCCCTGTTTGTAACATTTCCTTCACTATCTTTTCTATCTCATTTTTCTGATAGTGTGGGTACCTGTATGGTCTAATATGAGGAATATCTGAGCCTTCTTTCAACACAATAGCATGGTCTTGTTCACGAGCTGGTGGTAGCCCTTGAGGCATTTGGAACACATCCTCAAACTCTGTCACAATACCAGACAACTCCTGTGTCCACTCATCATCTGTCTCTGAGAATTTTTCTGTATCATCTCCTTGTACCAGGAAGCCAACACCTTCATCATTCAAAGCTTTGACCATTGCTTTCCATGAAGCCTCACCTGTGCATAAAGCTGGGTCCCCAACAATCTTATATCTCTGACCATCTTGCTTCCATTTGAGACACAAATTCCTGAAGTTTGCTTCTATGTTACCAAGACTAGCCAACCAATCAAGCCCTAGCACCATCTCTGTCCCTCCTAACTCCATAATAAAAAAACTCTGCTCAAACTCCACTTCTTGCACCACAAATTTCACATTTCTACAGACACCACTGTTCTGTACCTTCTCTCCTGTTCCAACCTCAACAATGTAAATTGGGGTGTTCTCTACTTCCATTCTCAGCTTCTGTATCAAGCTTGGAGAGATGAAGTTGCTTGTGGCTCCACAGTCAATCAAAGCCATCACTCTCACCCCTTGGATCAACACCCACACCTTGAAGGACTTGCTAGAAGTCAAGCCTTCCCTACTTTGAAGGGACAGTTGTAAGGTTTTGAGTTCACCTAACTCCTCTGGTCCTCCTTCTGCTTCCTCCTCTTCATCATCACTCCCTTCTCCTTCACACAACATCAACCTCATATGCTTCATTTTGCAAAAGTGTCCCTTCCCCCACCTGTCACCACATTTAAAACATAACCCCTTCTTAGCTCTCTCCTCTAACTCCACTTGACTTAGCCTCCTTCCTTTGAATCCTTCTCCTGCCTTCTCATCCACCTTAACAGTATTAGGGGACCCTGCCACAAGATTATCCTTCTTCTCAGAGTTCGTGTTCCAGGAACCACGAAATTTAGAGCCATAACTCCTCTCCTTCGAATCTCCTCTATCCTTCACTCCTCCAATCTTCCCATTCAAGGCCAGATTCTTCTCTTCGATCAACAGGGCACGATCCATCAATTCATCTAAATCGTCGAGGTCATACATCTTCAACTCCACTTGAATCTCTTCCTTGAGGCCATTGAGGAAGATACTACTGAGCATCATGCGTTCTTCAGGCTTCAACGACGTCGCTTGCTTCTCAAATTGATCACGAAAAGCCATGACGGTGCTTTCTTGTCTCAATTTCAACAATGGACCCATCGGGTTATGTAGCGAACCCGGATTGAATCTACGAATCACTGCACTCTGGAAATCAGGCCATGTTCTCAATGGTGCTTGCACTTCCCACCACTGAAACCAGTTAAGAGCACGATCTTCCAACGCGATCACCACCGCGTTGAGCTTCTCCGATTCCTTCACTTCGTTGACCCGGAAGTAGCGCTCTACCCGGATCAACCATCCTTGCACGTCATCGCCGTTGAA
Organism: Astragalus glycyphyllos; assembly: GCA_963573325.1. Classification (NCBI taxonomy): domain Eukaryota; kingdom Viridiplantae; phylum Streptophyta; class Magnoliopsida; order Fabales; family Fabaceae; genus Astragalus; species Astragalus glycyphyllos. The sequence continues at coordinate 41,068,509 of OY754312.1, forward strand.
CACGGGAATCTCTAGCTTGCGTCGTCCCACTCTGTGATGATGAGCGTAATCACCATGAACATCTTTTGGAGTCATCACAATGTTCCGTTCAGCAGAGAAATTCCCGTCACCGTCACCCACGGGTTGCTTCTGCTTCGTAAGATCACGCAGAGTTACGTGAATGGCTTCCAACTGTTCCAGCACCTTCGTCATCGTCCCTTCCAATCCTCCTACCCTCAACTCCACAGCATCCATCCGGTTCTCCATCGTGCTTCTCGTCGCCACCATTCAAGGCACCAGAATCGGTGCTTTGATACCAATTGATAGGATCAAAACAACAAATGAACTGAATAATAGTTCTGCTAACTCAGCAGAACAATGTATTTGATTAATGTGAGTGAAATGTAGTAGAATCAGTGATGATTCTACACAATTACAAGTATGAAACTGGAAAAAAGGAATAAAACAGTAAACAGGCTCTATAGAGGCCTCAACTCTCCCAATTGCCTAAGCCAAATCCAGTCTGATTCACTACTAACTAATTCTGATACTATATTCCCTCCTTTTCTCTCTCATCACACCTTCTAGCTGTGCCACGTCAGCATACCTGCACGCACTCCCCTATTCTCCCAATGATTAGTTTGTTAAGAGAGCCCTACTCCCCTGCACCACTAGCATCATGCCTCACCGTGGACCTCCTTTTCCTTATGTAGACTTTTCCCTTCCCAAACTTATCAGCAGATTATGAAGACAATAGCAATAGCACTGCACAAAGAGAGAAAAAGCTACGACACTAGTGCAACAACTAAAAAGCTTAAAACTCACATCATATGTAGATGACTGAAGAATTTAATTCTGTCACCAAAAATTATGATAAGCATAATGCATGTTCTTTTAATATAGAAAAGCCAAAAAGAAAGAGAATAACCCCATGCAAGTTGCTCTGGCCAGAAATAAAATTATAAGTATACAACAGAAGGAGAACCAATTTTTTTGTTTACCTTGATAACCTCATCAAGCAATTTGACATCCAAAATGCTTGGCATGAAACCTGCAACCAACGCTCAAATACAGTCAACAATTGACACGGAAATCTATTTAGGTGGATGTTGAGTTTGAATCTAATACAAGGGGGAAAAACAAGACAAAGAAAAAGAAATTATTTGTTAATTTCGTAAATGATTCATACCAGAATTGTCTCCTGAGATTACACTTCTGTCTGCTGGTTCCACCCCAACCACCTAAGTAAGACAATATATATGGCGCAATTTAATGCTAGATTGCTTGGTGGAAGCGAGTAAAATAGAAAAAGAATCACTTGCACTTAAAATGAAATTAAAAGCATACAGCAATAATTTTCCATCAAAACTACAATCAGGGATATCGCACAATTCAAGTCTAACTCGAAAATGTTGGTCAATATTTATGGTTTATTTATATGTATGCTAATTGCTAGAGTCTATTATAATCGTATTATGCCTTCCTTCTAGATCATTTTTCCTCCTTTCATTTCTCCAACGGGTCACAACTCGAGAACACAAACACAGAGCCAAGTCCGTAAAGAACTAAAATACGGGAAATATAATATATCAGTCATCATCACACTGATTCTTTAACAATTACACATGATTTTTTTAATATCGATAACACGAGTTATGGAATTTGAATTCAGGACCGATATATTTAATAGTGAAATTCAGTGCCACAAGACAAATAAGTTTTTCATTCAATTTAAAATAACAAAATGCATATCAAAGGAAAAATCGAACCTGTATTTTTTTGTTCATCGTTTTCAGATAATGTCCGGTGCCTGTAACAGTGCCACCAGTTCCGATACCCGCAACCAATACATCAACATTACCGAGGGTGTCCTCCCATATCTCTGGCCCTGTAGTTTCGAAGTGGATCTGTAATTTGTGTATATAAGTTTTAATATGTATCTTAATACATGTTATAGCTTCTAATTTTTCACTGATGCGCCATATAATTCAAAATATAGTGATTAATAAGGTGAAGGTCTCTTATGAGATGGATTAAGACATACCTTTGTATTATTCATGTTATCAAACTGTCGGAACATGTAAGCATTGGGTGTGCCATAAACAATTTCTTCAGCTTTATCAACTGCCCCTTTTAGCCCCTTCTCTGCATCAGTCAAAACAACCTCTGCACCAAATGCTCGTAAAAGGATTCTCCTCTCGATATTAACAGAAGCAGGCATTGTGACTACAACTTTGTACCCCTTCGTTGCTGCAACAAAAGCAAGGCCAAGTCCAGTATTTCCAGTTGTTGGTTCAACTAAAATAGACTGCACATATACAAAATCAGGAATTTAAAGAAAATATAAGATTCAATACATCAGATTTGAATAAGGCATTACATTATAGTACAAAAAGTTTAAAGATAGCTAGAGTAGCAAAGACCGCATTGATCTATACCCCAAAAAATCTTCATAACATACCTTCCCCGGAGAAATTGCTCCATTCTCTTCGGCATCAGATAACATGCTATAGCCAATCCTGACATTTTAAACAAGAACATGTTAAAACAAAATGTTTCTCCAGTTTGAGGTTCAAACTCAAGAGGCAAATTGCAAAGTGCACTTTATGAAATGCTGTTAGGTAAAAAAACAGCATTCAATTTGATCAAAAAGCAAAATAAATGGATAAATTAGTACAGCGAAATCTGTATAAATTTCTTGTGAGACGAGTCATATACAATCCTTTCCTTTAGCTCAACATATGACAGTAACAATCATCAACAAAACTAAACAGTAGTATCGTAACACACATTCTCGCAAACATACTCGATTTGTTCCTTCCTTTTAAGTCTAGTTCCAGAAAAACTGACGAATTCTTACTATTTACCATCTTATAAAAATCAAAATATTTGATTACTATCAATTATGTCATTATTTTCATCAAATCAATTGTTGAAATCAATAATTGTGAAGAAATAATAAATATTATAATATAAATTATAGAGATAATTAAGATACTAAGAATACATAATATAAATTAAAGAGATAAAGGAGCATACTAAGTAATCAGATAACAATTTCAATAAATAATTAACCTGTCCTTGACACTTCGACAGGGCTCCATAGACTCAAGTTTTGCAGCAATATTTGCGACACATCCTTGTGTAACTTTATTCAGATATACCATTGGTGTATTTCCAATCAACTGCATCAATTCATAACAATCATTCAAAATACAATAAAATAAAATATCTATCATTATTACTGTAGTTGTTCTCGTAGTAAGTAAAAGTAGCACAAAAATAAAGCAATTAAAACAAAACTGAACAACTTTAGTGTAATTTAGGTTTAATTCGCATGGCATTGAAGGTAGGGAATATTAGAAATGATGAATTATTGAAATTGATTAGAGGAATGTAATAGGAACCTGTGTGACATCTTCGGCAATGTTAACGGTGTCAAGTCCTTCTCTGGTGATAGAGTGGAGTAACGGTGTGGAAGCTGTAACGGAGATAGCGGTAACGGCGCGGCGAAGAGAGGGATAGGGTTTGAGATTGCGTTGGAATTTGGTAATTAAGAAGGAACGATGAGGAGGAGGAAGAAGTGAAGGGGGAGAGAAGCATGAAGATGATGATAGCGCCATTTTCTCGGTCTAGGAGGGAGGGAAGAAGGTTTACATGGTTTTGGAGATTTAACAAGGGTTTTAAAAATAATTATTCCATTATCTACTTCACATAATGGCGTACGTGGCAGTGGGATAGGCTTTGGGCTTCAAAGTTGGGCTTCTTTTGAACTTACTATTTGCTAGAATTGCTTCCAGCACCCCTTTTTTGCTAATAGAACCCCTACCCACCACATTTCCTAAAAATACTCCTACCCCTCCTTTCTTTCTCTTCCTTGTCTATCTTTGCCCCTCTCCTTATCCTACGCTCACTCCAATTGACAGATCTAAGTCATTTGATGAAGAATCCTAATGAGGATTTCATAATTTCAACAACCATTTGTTTTTTTATTAATGGCTAAGGCAATAATTTTTTATTGTACCAAATCATTTTCAACAGGGAGAAAACTTACTTAGGTATATATGAGTATTGTTTTGTGATTAGAAAATAACACCAACTGCACTAAAGAAGGTATACCTAAGTTTTCTCCTTCAGAGAATTAGGTAGTTGAATCCTAATTGTTTGGATTAAGCAGTTTAAAATTTTTGGAGACCTCCGCTCCAACCACCACTTCAGTCATTGGCGACCACCACTCTGACTACCGTCAACTACCATTTTGATACCACTTTTATATTTATGTTTTAAACTATAGTTTGATTTTTGAAAGTTTCTTAACTCAAAACTGAATTTGGTTTTGGTTTCTGAAATTTTTAAAATTCAACACAGAAACTAGTTTTGGTTGTTGAAAATTTTAAAACAGAAAACCTCCCCAAATAGGGCCTAAGTATTCAAATGCTTCAATTGAATTTCCTTCGTATATAATATTTTTATTTAGATAGATTAATTGCTTATATTTATTTAAAGTTTGTGTCATTTCATATTTTTGAAAAACTTTGGGTAAAATCTATAGGGACCAATCTATAAAATATAGAAATTTAGAGGGATCAGCTTGTAAAACCTGAAAGCTAGTAGGACCAAACTACAAATTTTGTAAATTTATAGGAAAACGAGTGCAAATTTTGATACATATAAGGGTAATTTGAAAAAATTATAAGACAATTTTAAGATTCACAGGTAAAGAGATAATTTCAAATTCTTAACTTTTAAGTGGTATTTTAAATTACCTCTAACTTTAACAAAATACCTCGTGAGGAAATACTCAAAAAAGAACTAGCAAGTGGATGATGATAATATGTTGATATTAGAAACGGTTTAAATCAAATGAACAACAAAAAGAACTCATTATATACCCCTCAAGTTCAATCAATAGTAAAACTACCTTTCCTAAATCCTCTTTCCTATCAAGTGTAACAATCACTATCAAAATCACAACTAAATATATAAATATTCTTGCATTTCTAAATTCAACAAAACCTATAGTCATTCCATATATACCACATCACCAAAAATTACCTGGTGCAGGTATTGATTTATGTCCCATATCTATCTTTACCATAAACAGACCTAAAAAACCTTCTAGACCTATTAGTTTTCAACTTCATAAAAGGAGCTTTACGTGAAACAGCTTGCCAAATCATTTGAACAGCATCACCATCTTTGGAAGGAAACTGAAATTCAAAGAAACTTTGAACTTCTTTCAACTTGTTCCACATTCGTGTCCATTCATCTTTGCCAATACTCCTAATGAAATTTATTAAAAACTTCTTTTTGAGAGCATCCCTTGTACGAACAAATACACAGAATTCTGAGTAGTCAAGAACATCTTCATATGGAAGTTCAATTTGGTCACTGATTATGACTGGAACACAGTGACTCGCAATGGCGTCGAATAAACGGTTTGATGATGGTGTGTCTCCTGCTATGTTGAGACAGAATTTTGATGATCTCATTCCTTCTGTTGATTTTTTCACTCCTCCTTTTTGTACACTACCAAATGAAAAATGTACATCTTTTTCTTCTTTTAATAGATAGAATAGTTCATGTCTAGCATAGCCTCCCTGTGCAAGAAGAAAAACTCAAGTTGAGCACAATTGATAATTTTCTGAGCCAAAAATATGTTAGATGGACAAAATTTATAATCTCAACTCACAAATGGAAATGAAACTCAACTCACTATACCAAATATATGATGATACAATAACTTATAAAGACAGACTCAGACTCTGTTTGGATAAACAGTTTAGTTAAACATGTATTTATAAGCTATTTCTATTGTAAACATGTCAGAAGATATTTTCATAACTTCTAAACAGTCATAAGTAAATCAGTCCAAACAGATCATGATCATGCCTAACACAAAGTGCTATGTAACTTACGAATTCGGGATATAAAAATGTAAAAGACCTATATAGCACCGACACTTTAGGTTAAAGACGTGTCTGGTGTCTTGTCGGACACAGACACTTGAGTTACGTTCAATTTTCAAATTATTACTGGTGTCTACGTGTTAGTGTCAGTTTCGTGTCTGTGTCGGTGTTTCATAGGTAAAGACTGAATTCTCTCAAAAGCCTAAAAAACAAGCAAATCAAAGAGAGAGAGAGAGGAGAGGAGAGGAGAACATACATCTTTTCTGTAAATGGCTCCTTGAAAGTACATCAAAGTCTTACGACTATCAAAGCTAGAACTATCATCAACATAGGTAGCAACAACATGTTTATAAGGTGCAATAACATCTTTCTCAACATTAGCAATATTAGGAGGATACCTTCCAAAATCAGAAAGTATAAAAGTAGCAGGCCAAAGTTTCATTCTAGCATCCAACATACTATTAGGATGATGAGCCATTATCACGTGATCTCTTCCTCCTGACCTTTTCCATTCCTCTTGACCCATCAAATACCTAACCAACTTCTCTTGTAACACCTTGTTCTTGCTCTTTTTCTCATGTGGACCAGTTTTTGAATGTCTATTGTAACTCAAAGATGAGAAAAATGGTACAAATATAACATCAGATTCACTTGAGTTTCTTACTCTAATTACATTACTAGTTGTTGCTTTGTTGTTTGATTCTGAAGCTAGAATCTCCAATGTAAGCCAATACTCTATACTATGTTGTAAATTTAACCCCCCGGGGTAGTGTGGTACTTTCACTTTCATATCTGGCCAAACACTCTTTCCTTCTGGTTTCCAATCTAATAACCCAAAATGAAACTCTGCTGGCAAATCATACATGAAAACTTTCAAAACCCTTGATGAACTGCTGCTACTAGTGCTACATTTCTCAGTTTCAGGATTTTGTGTTTGTGTTTGGTTGACAACAACATCGTCATGTGTTGTTGTTATTGGAACAACGTTGTTTTCATTGTTGTTTACAAGTATTGCTCGGTTGGAAAAAAAGGATTCAACGTTGTTGTTGTTTTGGGAATTTGTATCGTCAAAGGATGAGAGAATTTGTGAAAGAGTGTCGAAGGTGGTTTGGGAACGTGTGGAACGGAGAACAAAAAGCCAAGACGTGATGAAAAACAACGTTGTCATTGTGAAAAAACAACATAATGATTTTCTAGAAACAACCTTAGCAACAGGTAGATTTCTTTCCACCATTGTTCTTAGTAATAATCAATAGGTGATACAAAAACAACCTTGCTGTTTGTTATTGATTGAAATAAACATCAACATGATGGGCATAAAAAAAAATTAGAAAAAAGAAAAAGAAAATGGATGCATGAAGAAATTAAATGGAAGAAGAATAAGGGAGCGTGGGAATAGGGTCTAACTGTGGAAGCGTTCTCTTTTCCTCTAGCTTAGAGGTCACTATGGTTTTGTGTACAACTGAATTTAACTATGCTTCCTGGATTTTAGTGTGTGACACATTTTATATATATTTTCAAACGTGGAATTTGGTGCTAATTATTAGTACTACTACTACGTGTTTAGCACCTTGGAACTCAGCGTGCATTGTAAGGACATTTTCCGGGAAAGGTACGTTACAATTTACAAATCAATTAATGAATGCGTTCTGGTTCCCTTACCCACTCCATATTCCATTTGAATTCTATTCTATATTTTCCAGTGTTTAGAGAATCGGGCTGAACCGACCGATCAACCGGTTAGACCGAGAACCGATTAAGAACCAGCTAAATCGGCCCTGGATTGTGAGAACCTACCAAACCGGCGCTCAGAGTCGGTCAGTTTTTAAAAAAATTAAAAATTCTATTTTAAATTCAAAAAAAAAATTTGGGTAAATAAAAGGCTAATATCAAGTTATCAAATTACATATATATATATATATATATCATATTTTTTTATTATTTTGATTAATATTTAGTCATATGATATATATATATATATATATATATATATAATATAATAATTATTTATCTTAGTTTATAATTTAGTTATATATGAAATTTATCGGTTAATATCCTATATAATCAGTGTCTTCATCAGTCTAATGACCGAACCGGTTCAAGCACGGTTGAACTCATGAACCTTGAACCAGTGCTTTCACTGATTCAATTTCTGGTCCGACTTTCTAAACATTGATATTTCTAACGATTGAATTGTCTTTCGAAAGTGTACGACTCTTTATAGTTTCATAAAGGAAATAGTGAAAATAACTTATTTATCATTTTATCTTTTAAAAAGAAATACAATATAAATAAGGTAGTGCTTATAAAAAACAAAATGAATAAGGTTGTATTTTTAAATTAAAATAACAAACAATAGAAAGTATATATAAGGTCATAGGTTCGAATCCAGCCTTAAAGATGCAGCAATGTGAAATCTCTTGAGGGAGAGCTTTGCCGCTCATTATGGTCCTACCCGGCTCGAGGGATTACTCTCTGTAGTTGAGCACAGAAGATACCCGATTTATAAAAAAAAAAAATGAAGCATGTCCTTATTACTGAAGATGCTTCAATAAATAGTGGAGTGTTATGTATGAAATATAAATATGATGCACTTTCCCTTATCAAGTACTTCCGTGAACTGGTCCTAAATCAATGCAGTAGTACCAAAGAAAATATGAAGGTTGTGGAAAAAAGACCCTCATCTTGTTTTCGTCAATTCAACTGCCACAATCCATGTTTTGAAAATTGTTTGAAAAATAGTAAAATACTCAGATATGACAATATTACAGTCTAGCAAATGTAATTCATATTTTGCTCTTCTAGCACATGGTCGATGAATCAATGTCTTATTATCATATGAGAAGCAATTATTTCAGACTTTAACTCTGAAGAAAGTTGTGAAACTAAATGCACCTAGATTCAATGTTTCCCAGATTCATAGCCAGAAAAAAATTGCTATTTGTTCTTTAACTGCGAAGGCCACGAAATCCAATGTTAAGCACTGCAATGAAGACAATCAGAACTGGAACTGCATCTCAGGAGCATATCCAAGGGCCTCGAGGTGAGCAGCCATGGCCTTGTTCATTGGTGGTGGGCCACATCTCAATATCTGAAAATCATCAAGAACATATCTAATCAGTTATCTTCTCTTTTACAAGACAATAAGCAAATCAAAACATAACATTTCTGAGGAGGCAGCTTCTATGGTGAAATTTCCAACAGATGTTTCCCCCCAGAAAGCAGAAGCTCAAGGGATTTCTCTTCCTAACGACTGAGATGATGACGTCAATGGTGCCAGTTCGGCAAAAAGCAAGCAAAAGGAATATTAGTGCCTCAAAATACAACTTATATTTGTTTTCTCTTGTCTTTGTCGAGTCAACAGCAATCAAGTCACTATCTTAACTGTGAGGGTGAGGATGCGGATGACCGCAAGCTTCTACTTATGGGAAGCAACATCAGTCATTATTGAAATTTCAAGCAATTGTTAAGTATCGGTCCACCGTAGACTATATGGGATAGTTTCCACCCTGGCAATCGATTTTCGAGGAATTGGCAAAATTATAATATGAACAATTACCTTAATATCTGGTGCTGGAGCAGGGCAATGGGTTTCAATCATCTCCTTCGAAACGAACCCAACACCGCCATTCCATACCTCAGGAGGCTAGACAGATTGCATAATTCAAGGAAAGAATGATTAGTCATATATCATAACTAACTATTAGTGAAGAAGGAAAGAGAGAAAGATTACGGAAGAAAATCAGCTGAAAATAGTGATGATAGATGTGATGTGATACAATACTTTAATCTAACGTTTTTTATGCTAATATTTAGGTTCACGCTCAAGCCACTAACAAGACTAATAGCAGGAAATATAACAAAATCAGGAAACAAGAAAATTGTATTCTCAATTAGATAACTAATAATTGATTCAATCATATCCTAAAGATATTACAAAATAATCAGTAGATACCAACACTGATTAGCCAAAGAGGTGACATGCTAGTCAGGAAACACAGTGCTCAAGTTCTATTAATTTCTTCCAAAATTCTAATGAAGTTTTTCCCTGTTAATTACCATAGTATTTCTATAGAATTTCTGAACAAAATATTGATGTGTTGGCAGTATTTTTCAAATCAAGGTTTGCTGGCACATTGTTATTTGATGATATCAAGACAATATTTCGTATCAATGGCCAATCAACAAAGCAAAAGCAACAAATGCAAAACAACAAGAAAATAAAAGTTCAGCATGCCATGGCAACTAACCTGATTCAACACATAGTATATTTTGAAACGATCTGGATAGTTAGTAGCAAGACCCTCAAGTTCTTCCTGCACATGCATATAAGTAGATTTCCATTAGGCATTGGCTAGTAAGAGGAAATTGTCAGCAATGACATAAGAAAACAAACCAAGGATGACAGAAATGATAACGAGGATAGTATACCTTGCCACTACCAAGAAACGGTTTTCGAATTCATTTACATTAAAATTTTGAAGAATAGATTTCAATAAATGCTCATTACCTTCAGAAGAATGTCGTCGGAAGTAACATTGGCATAGATAAGATGCACCTTGGTCTTGTCTTTTGGGTTTTCTAATATAGCTCTAGCAACCTTAAGTGACAACAAACAAACAAACAAATTAAATAGAAGTAATTTTCCTCTTAATGATGAACAAAAGAACAGTATGATCTTAATGATATACTTGGAACATTGGAGTGATTCCAGAACCTCCAGCAAGCATCCCAAATGCTCTAACTTCACCTGGTTGATACTTGAAACGTCCCTGGAAGCAATCATGTCTTAGAGGCCAACTATCGAAATTACAAGTCTTTATTTGATATAAACATACCATGAATTCAAAATGCATATTACTGCAATTAACAATGAAACAAAAGAGGGAAACTAAAACATGGCCGTCATAAAGGAAAGAAGAATCGAAAATGATTAATTGCAAAGAAAATGGGAAACCCTGAAAACTCTGAACAAGTGAGTAAACAAGATTTACCTTTGGTCCTCTCACAGCAAGATAGTCACCAACACGCATCTCACGGAAATGGTGTGACATCCTTCCTTGTGGGTACATCTAATAAAGGCATATTTTAGAAAGGACCACATAATTAAGGGGGGAAATGAAGAATAATGCACAAAAGTAAGAAAAATGCACAAGTATAAAGTCAATCATTTCTGAGTATACCTTAATAACTAGTTCGAAATGCCCAACATCAGAATCCAAAGTTGTAGGGGTATATGGTTTGATAACCTCATCACCTTGAGCATCCTTACCCCTGTTTAAAAAGTAGATTGTTTACACTTTATAATGACAACAAAAACATTGGCAGAGAAAGTAGCTAAAGGAATAACTCCCCTCATCCAGAATTCGGATAATATATTAAGCATATATTATATTTAAACAGAAAAATATGTTTAACTAATTAAGATGGCAAGGACAATAGGCATGGAAAAAAAAGGACATCGGCACCTGCAACTTATGTGTTGCCCAATTGGAAGACCCAAAACAGAAGTAGGTGTTGGAAGTCCAAAGGTGAACTTCGCTACATTATGGCTCAGCTGCACTTTCTTGACAAGTTTAAACTCCTTGAAATTCTCTGGGTCCAAGACACCTACAAGAAATAGATGATAAGAATGAACAGTTAAACTAGATACAATAACAACAAAATTCGACAAAACAACTTAACCAGAAAACCAAGTACAACAAACATAATCACCAAATAATGAGTGCAATGAGTTTTACAATATCTCAGGTTGCCATCAAGCTTCACTTCGGTTTCATTATCAAAGATTTTCACACTCACTTGTGTAATTAAGATTCCATATAGTGATAAAATCCATTGTCAAGAATTCATGCACCATGTGAAGGGAAAAGGATAGTCAAAGATGTGCTTATGAGTGTTACACTATGAAACACCGACAAAGACAAAACTCCCAACACGCCACTGACGCAGACACATAGACATCGATAGTAATTTGAGAAAATGGAAGTAATAAAAGTGTCAGAATGGGAGTAAGCTGAGACCGAACATATTTTCAATCTGAAGCGTCTGTGCTACATTACCACATGAAATATACCATTAACCAACCTTAAAATACAACTGCCAACTTTATAACAGAATCTACAATTCTACTGATCTACTCCGAAGACACTGAGAAAATATGGAACCCTACCAAGAAGAAACTCCATTATTATGGAATAAACCTGAACAAGCAAGCAGAGCTAAGTTTTCAAGTAACAAGATAAAAACTGAAAAATCTCCAGATAGTTCCAAAGTGTTAATATCCAAGAATTCCTAGTGAGGGAAAAATTAAAATCCCTCGTTTACATCAGAATCTCATAAACAATCAACAAAGCTAAGTTGGGTCTTCTATTACTTATATAACTAACTGACCCATATGCATAAATCAAAGCAGAAGCAAAGAAATTGAATTGGGCAAAACATGAATTAGAAAAAGATTAAACCTTTGGGCTTTTTAGATGAAAAGAGATAAACAGCAGCAACCCCAATTGCTACAACAGCTACGGCCACACCTACAAGTATCTGATTCTCTGGTGTTTGTAAGAAATCCATGATTTCTACAATGGCTGAAGAGGAAAACGGGCTTGTGAGTGAATGGGATAGAGAATCTGGCAACGAATGAAGGAAATGGGAAATTTAAGTGAAAGGGTATAAAGGGTAGGTGGAGAGAGTGAGCTAATGGGATCTGGTGCAACTACCAATTTCAGTTAATTTTCAAAATAAAATAAATCCGGTTTATAATTTTTAGTTTTTCTTTTAATTTATAGTCCTTGAAAGTTTGAAACCTTTTTATTTTTTGAGTTGAATATGTTTATTATCTCTTCAAGATTTTTAAAAAATAAACTCACTTTTAGTTTCAACATTATCCTCTCTTATTGTTTTTATTGTTTTTAGTCTCTCAGAACTTTTAATAGCGCTATTAAAAACTCAAAAGGATATAAAAGAAATGAAAGACTAAAAACATTGAGAGGAAAAAATACGGTAAGGATGATAATTCTATGGGCAGTGTAATATAGAGTCTGTACCTGAGCCTGCACGTGCATGGCCAACAACTTTAATGTCAGCCCACAACATTCATTGGGCATCTAAATGCACGTACCCGCACTTTAACTAAAAAATAAAAAATAAGTAGCACAGAAATCATTATAATTCAATTAAAAAAGCAATTGATTTTTATTTTCAAATCTATTTATTAAAATACTATAAGTGATAGTATTTAGCAAAATAAAAACTTACAAAATATTAGTAGTTAGGTATATGTTTAACGAAATTATTTTTTTAATGTTGAATATACTTAAAATTGTAATAATAATAACTAGTAATAAATGATTATATATACTAAAAATATAAGTATTTATAAGTATATGAGGGTGCGGGCCGGGTGGGTACGAGAGTGCCACGCTCATTTGTGCAAGTAATCATCGTCTCTTTATGGGTAATTTTTGTGAGTGACCAATGGGTGTAAGTTAACTTACTATTCCTAAAATATAAAGACTAAAAGTGTGTAGATTTCTTATAGGCACTAAAAATAAAATTCGTAAAATTTAGGGAAAAAACATATTTAACCCGTTTTTTTAGAGATTAAAGTTCGTAAATATTTTAATTTTTTTTATGATAGCTCTGGGCTTGGCCCATTTCTTTCATAAAAAAAGGATTATATTATTTTATTAATCCAATAATGATTGTCCCTATTCCTGACCAAATTCATTTGTCTGTTGATAGTTTGCATTTCCTTTTCGAAAATGAGAGATAAACTTGTGTTGTAGACTTGTAGTCAAAGGAATGGATATAATTTTTCGGTCAAAAAAGGAGCAAAACTGAATGATTGTTTGAGTGAAAACTGAATGCTTGTAATTGTAATGTTTTTATGAGAACAAATAAATTATTTTATTTGAAATTTTTGTATGCATATATTAGAATCTTATATTTCCCATACTGACCAATAACAACTGGTATTTGCCTATAAAAAAACATAACTTTTATTAATTTTCAAAATTTCATAGATGTGTGTCCGAAAGAGAGTTGCTATATTATATATTTTTTAAGCAAACTATATTATATTATTATTACAATTTATTATTATTATTACAATACAATTACAATTACACTGGTTGGTTGGTAGGTAGATGTGTGAGCGATATGAACAAACAAAAACTGGATATAGAGCAAACAGGCAACAGCAAAAACTTCAAAACCATTTGCGGGAAAAGCTGTAAAAAAGAAACCACGTGCAAACACCTAAAAAACCACGTGCGAGATAACCTCAAATTTCTACAAAAGTTCAATTTAGTCCTTAATATTAATAATGCTATTATGTGTCAAAAAAATTAATAATGCTATTAATTAGTACTTAATATTTACATCCTCGATTCCATTTTATATGCAATTTAAGATTTTGACACATGCCTTAAAAAATATTAGTAGTCTAAATATTTTAAAAAGTGTTATCTAATTTATCGTTTAACCCGTTATCTCTGAAAAAGTGTTGTCTTACTAATGCTACGAGCACTTATGGTATTCTGTTTATTGTTACTTGTTGGATGCTTTGGAGGTCTAGGAATGAATAAATTTTTTTAACATCAAATGGGAAACTTGGCGAGTGGTTAGTTGTATTCGTCCTTTATTGGATGCTAGAACTAAAGCCTTTTTTAGCACGACTTTGCACAAGGAACCCCGCCTTGTCACTTGGATGTCTCTGCCGACAAACTTTATCAAGCTCAATGTTGATGGTAGCTCATTTGGTAACCTTGGTCGCTCCGGCTATGGAGGGCTCTTTCGGGACCACAACGGTAACTGGATTATTGGATTCTCTGGTGGTTGTGGCTACACAAACAACATGAATGCTGAATTGCAGGCCATTACTCACGGACTTAATATTGCTCAACAAAATGGATTTTTTGCGAGACTGACTCATTGACGATGCTGAAGTTCATCAACGGGGGAGTACCTACTTATCATCCTCATGCTCCTATTATTGATCACATTCGCTCCTTTATGGAACGTGGTTGCCAGCTTAACTTTCAACATTTTCTTCGGGAGGGTAACTCTTGCGCGGACTGGTTGGCAAAACAAGACTCATCTATGGAGCAAAGAGTTCATTTGTGGAATAATTGCTCACCAGCTATTTCTTCATCTCTGCATGCAGATGTTTTAGTAATTGCTAGATTAAGACCCTAATTGGGTTGTTTCTGTCGCTTTTTATTTTCTTATTGATCAAAAAAACCCTTATCTCTACATAGATAAACGTATATCATTTATATAAAAAGTTCTCATAATAAAGAGAGGTATGAATGAAAATGAATATTAAATAATTATTAAAAATGTAAAACAATAATCAATTTGAGACAAATTGATTTTGCTACAGCAACAAATAAAATGAGACGGAGGGAGTATATATAATACACAGTGAGCTTAATTATACTTTTGGTCTCCTATTATGACCAACTCGCGATTTTAGTCCCCTGATTTTCCCAATTTCTAAATTCATTGCCCCTCTCTTTTTTGTCAAACATTTTTCTTACTTGTCACTCACTAATCCTACCTAGAATAACATGTAACACCTAAATCACTTGTCATACATTCCAAGTAAGATTAGTGAGTGAAAACTGAAAAGTCAGTAAAATATTTGACATTAGGGAAGGGCAATGATTTTAGAAATTGGGAAAATGGGAGACTAAATTCGTGGAAAAAAATGTGAAGACTAAAATCGTGGTTGTGTCATAATAGTTAATAGGGAAACCAAAAGTGTAATTAAACCTACATAGTGTTGTCCTACACCAAGATTAATCGGCCATGGAAGTGATTCTTATATAATTGGAGCCCATTTGATATTCTTATACCAAAATTGGAATAGAAATTTCATCTCCCTCAATGCAAGGTTTCAACAATTACCTGCGCAGAATACCATAAACGTTACTTAAACCATGTGTGAAGTTTTTCCTTTGAGGAGAGGAAGGAGTTGAAGTGTGGACCAGACAGGGCGATGAGGAAGATGAAGGAACAAAACCAAGAACATCCAAGAGAAAAATTGCCTTTTTCGGCAATGCAACCCTAGCTAGGTTCTTGATCCACTCCTAGACTATTCTGTTGCGCAACAATTGGTTTGGTAACAAAATCAAAAAGTTACTATCACGGATTTGTACCACTACCAAAAAAATTTCGGCTGTTTTTTTTCACACAAAAAAAAATCATTCATTAACCACAGATTTGTACCACAATGGTTAGATGTCACTAACCACAAATGTGCATAGCAATGATTAGTGGCCACTAACCACATATATGCATAATTGTGGTTAGATGTCACTAACCACACATGTGCATAGCAATGGTTAGTGGCCAATAACCATAGATATGGCTAACTGTGGTTAGATGCAAATGGTTAGATGTCACTAACTACAAATGCGCATAGCAATGGTTAGTGGCCAATAACCACATATATGCATAACTGTGGTTAGATACCAATGGTTAGATGTCACTAATCTAACCACACATGTGTATGGCAACGGTTAGTGGCCACTAACCACGGATATGCATAATTATGGTTAGATGCCAAAACTAACCACAGTTTTGCATAATAATGGTTAAGTGCAGCAAAATCAGCCTAGAAACGAGAAGAAGAAGAAGAAAAAGAAGAAGAAATCAACCTGCATAATGAGACATCAATGGCGTAAAGGAAGAGCGTGCTTCAATGGTGTGATTCAACGGTGTCTGTTTTTTCATCAACGGTGTGCGCTGTGACCTATTTCCTTGTGTGAGTGCGTTTTTGCGACTTCCTTTGCGTGATGCAATGGCGTGCGAAGAAGAAGAACGTGGAAAAGAGAAGAAGAACGTGAAGAATAAGAACGTGAAAAAAAAAACGAAAATAAAAAGAGGAAACGTGAAAGAGAAGAACGTGGAAACAAATTCTGATTTAGTTTTGTAACTTCCCTAAAAAATTGGGTCTGATTTAATGGTTAATTTAATTTAGTTAAAACAAATAATAACTGTGACAACAATGTCCTTATTCAATACTAACCATTAAATTAAATTTCATCAAAAGTTTGAGAATCCAATGACTATTATTTGTTTAGTAAGAATTACTAAGGAAAAGGCTTAGTAACATAAGCCAAAGCCTTTTTTTTTTTTGGTAGAAAACGGGGGGGCTTAGCCCCAGGAGGAAAAAAGATCACCTAAAAATACGACGAGGAACTACAGTTCCCAAACAATCAGGGTGCACAAGAGATTCCACACATCGGTTACCTTCACGAAAGATATGCCCAATCTTCACCGCCCACTAATAATCCAAGAGATTGCGAATTTCTCTAACCACCCCAAAGCCAGCTAGACGGCCAGTATCTGCACCAAGAATAACTTTTGTTGCCACCTCAGAATCCACTTGGACTAAGATAGAATTCCCTGCTTTACTCTTGCAAATCCCGAGCCCCTCGAGGATACCCCATAATCACGCTTCCAAAATTGAGTAAATGCCTATAAACTTTGAAAAACCACAATGTCACGGACCCGAAGAATCCCTAATAAGACCACCACAGCCAGCTCTAGTCCCAGCATCTTGAAATGAACCATCTGTATTGAGGCAAACGCAACCCATAGGAGAAGGAGACCACTTGACATCAATCCAACCTGCGCTCCTCATCTAGGCCGAAGACTGAAAAGAGCAAATAGTAGCATACTCTCTAGCGAAACGGTCCACCACGGCCCAAGGGTGAATGGGTCTAATAAATTGAGCATCATGCACTTCTTTAGGGATTTTTTTTTGTACCCCCACGTTTTCCCTCAATACCCCCACAAAAAATGAAAATCCAAAAATACCCCTATGAAATTTTACTTAATCGTATTTACCTATATAAGAGGTAAATACGATTTAGAAAAAAAGAGAAGCGTATAAACCTAAATACGATGCGAAAATAAAACGCAAATCGTATATATCTCGTTAGTAGGTACATACGATTTGTTAATTATACAAATCGTATGTACCTTGAATGCAGGTAGATACGATTTGTATAGTTAACTTAACAAATCGTATTTACCCCGTATTAAGGTAAATACGATTTACAAAATAATTAAAAAAATAAATAACTGATAACATATATATATATATATATATACATATACACAAAAATACGGATAAATAATTAAAAAACGTGGAACAAAAATAAATATAACAAATGTCAGGCAGTCAGTCAACGACTAAAATAGTAAACACGTGTTAAAAAAATTTAATCAACGACTAAAATAATAAACACGTGTTAAAAACATTTTAATCAACGATAAAAATAGTAAACACATGTTAAAAAAATTTAATCAACGACTAAAATACTAAACACGTACTTGTTTAAAAAATACTAAACAACGATTAAAATACTAAAAGCGATAAATTGAAACTATAAGCCAAAATATTGTTCATGGTCTGATTCCCAAAGTGTGGGATATGATTAGTCCATGCCAAGATAAATTTCTCCTTATCCGGTTTCAACCAAGTATCTTGCACATATTTAATAAGAGCGGGAAGATCAACGCACGAGTCCTCAAAAATCTTCAATCGAGATGAGTACTCTGACTCGTCAGCTGAGTCAATAACATCGTGCCAAAGAGAGAGAACTTCCGCTTGCCTATCCGCATGTATCATCTCTTTAATTTTTGCCTTGACATTTTTTGTGACATGCCAATAACACAACAAATTCGTAGAAGAAGGAAACACACTAAGAATACCCGACATTAGACCAAGATCTCGGTCTGTCAAGAATATCTGTGGTTGAAGCCCATGCAAGTCGAATAAATCTTTTAGCTGCTGTAATGCCCAAGTAAAATGATTTCCTAGCTCATGTGCAATGTAGGCAAAAGCAACCGAGAAAGTTAATTCCGTAGACGTCACCCCGACAATCTCCAATAAAGGTAGATTGTATTTATTCGTCTTGTAGGTTGTGTCGAGAATGAGAACTTTGTGAAACAACCGAAATAATTTTATAGAAGTGGGATGCGCCCACATGATGTCCGAAACCACGTCAGAATCCCCAAGCTTCCTGCTCCAACATAAATAATTTTCAGATTCAATTAATCGCAGCCGTTCTAGGACCCCTCCTAGAAGACCGATAGGCGTAACGCTGCCTATATATTTGTAGAAGAGAAGTGACATTCCCCGGAAAGTTTTTCTTCAAAGCAATCAGACTGTCCTTCGGGGCAACGTTCAAAGAAGTATGCTCATCAATAATAGCCTTCTGCGGCTTAGTCAAACGCCCAAAAGCTGTGGACCCGACTTGAACAAACACCTTCTTCTTTTCGATCCGATAAATCTAGAATTATTACAAAAATCCCATTGCTTGTCACAGCCAAAAATGATTTTATCTCGAGTCCCTCTTTTACCTCCACCTGAGTCAAATTTGACAATAATAACAACTACCCCGATACATCTCCCAACGGCTTTCGCCCACTCAACAACATCATCCCGTGTAGAAAATATCTACAAAATAAAAAATTGTTACGTGGTTAAAAAAAATGTCTATCAAAATTAATTAAAAATTTAGTACTCAAACATTATACCTAGTCCGTCTTGAATGACTATGTAGTATCTACAACGACAGGAACCAGCTGCGACTCTGACTGCGAATCGATATCTGTTTCGAAAATAGAACAAAAATAACAATTAGGAAAAAAATACAAATCGTATTTAGGGGTTACGTAAATACGATTTCCACTCGTATTTAGGTAAATACACACTGACTAAATTTCCTTTTTTGAGATATTTTACATTGTCAAATCGTATTTATCTATTTATAGGTAAATACGATTTGACTCTGCGTGACTTATTTAATGCGTATTAAATGCTAATCGGATTTACCTTCCATAGTGGTAAATCCAATTAGAGATATTGTGGGCCCCAGAGAATAACTGAAAAGTGAATTTTTGGAAGATTATGGGAGGGGTAAACTCTGATCGCCCAAAAAACTCTGATCTCCCACTAAATCACCACTAAAAAACTCTGATCTCCCACAAGAAATTATCACACATACCCTCGTCTCTCATAGACATGGTTGGGCAACTCTCCATATGACCATCCATTGTTGAGGATGTATCACCTTTTGATATGATCACCCAAGTTAGGGATGCATCACCTTTTCATATGATCAAAAATTATCCCTCATCCTCAATTCAACCAGCGGTTATTTAACTTCTCATTGGCGTTTTCTTCTTCTTTTTTTCTTATTATCAATTCATCTTATAGATCAACTAAACTCAATAAAAAAAGTGAAAAAACGGACAGGGTAGTGCTCGTCTTTGCGCTAAATGTAAATTATGTTGTAATCTATCTCATTCTATTTCATTTGTCATTCAACACATCTCTAAAGGCAAAACAGGAAGAAAAACAAATCATGTCTCCTAGTCACCTAAAATAAAATATCATGTTTGACCACTGAAATTACATTTTTTTTTCAATTGCAAGATGTCCATGTATGCTCTAGGCTATGTACAAATTCCTTCAATCTGTCAAATATCACAGATCCATGGTCTGAATTTGGAATTATGTTAATTTCAGCATTTGGAGCCTTCAGCTTGAAGTTACTGCTGCACTCAATTGGAACAAGCTCATCTCTATCACCTTGAGTAACACTTATTCTAACTCCACTTTTGGTTAAAATTTTCAAGTAACTATCCATGTACTTTGCTCCCCCACAAACCACATTATGCATAGACCTCCAAGCTGATTGATGAGTATGCCTAGTCATATCTGTGATCAAGAAATGAAGATCCCTGAAAAAGGTAAAAAAGAAAGGCATGTTACCATCTCTGTGTCCTTAGAAACGAAGTCATAAAATTGGTCCTCTATTTTATCTGAAACGGGATTTTAGTCCTCTCATTACAAAATTTGGTTTTTTGGCCCCCAGTTTTACACATTGTTGCAATTTTTGTCCTAACTAGATTTTTGACCCGCCAAATTTCGTGATTTTTGGCCCCATTAGAGAAAATGCAAAAATAAAAGTATCGCTTTTGTGGCCAAAATTACCACTTTTTGGTTCAAAATTTTGGCTTAGGACCAAAATCGCAAAAAATGTGTAAATTGGAGACAAAAAAACCCGGGTTTTGAAATAGGAAGACTAAAATCCTATTGCAGGTAAAATAAAAGGGACCAAAATTACATTTAAGCCTAATTGTAATCTGGGCCACAACATCATGGTTTTTGACGTCGCTACAATCTCAATTTGACTGCAATTGAGGTCGCACTAGTCACATTTGGTCATAATTCTTCACAACAATAAAAAATGTGATGCAACTAGCGATATACAGGTGCATACGCACGGTTAGCGTAGTGTGCAACCACAATTTAAAACCTTGCTTAGAAATATAAGAAAGTAACTAGAAAGATTGGTGCTATTACACTATAGTTCTTTCAATAAAAATTTGTTACCTCTTGCAAGTAATGAATTTGAGAATCTTCTCCCAAATCCTGTGATTTCTACAATAGATAAGGCAGACAGTTCGACCCAAATGCTCATACCATGACATAAATGCAGTACCAACTGATATCATAGGCCACAATTTCTTTCCAGCAAATATTGCAAGTGCATTTAAACAAGCATCATTTCCCTCAGAAGAAGAGTATGGCTGCCACCAAAACCATAAAAATGTTCCAGTTTTTTTTTCAATTTAGTCCTTAGCAGTTCAATTCTTAAAACTTGAAAGCAATAATATGATGTTTTGGTGTAAGGTACTTACAGGTGCAACAAGAGTGATTGATTTGACACAGTTGGGGTACTTAGCAGCCAATGCCAATGCAATTAAACAACCCATAGAGTGTGCAACCAAATGGAAAGTACCTAACTCCAATGGTTGAATCACAGATTTCTCAATCATTTCTACATGATCTTTCAATGTGTACAAACAATCTCTTGGTTTTGGGCTTTTGCCAAATCCTAGCAGGTCTATGGCAATCAACCTGTAGTTCTGAATTACATTATCAGAAAATTTTGGGAACACTGTTTGAGTCCAAAATGAAGAAGAACTCATGAATCCATGCAAGAATATTACATTCTCTAAAGGGTAATTTTCCCTGTAGTTCTCACCAGTGGCTGTTAAACATAAATTGGACACAATATCAGCAACAAAGTAGAATGCATAGACACACAAAAAAAATCACCAAACAAAATGAATCAAACTAGGACCCAGAATTCTTGCTGTAGAAAAGATCGAATTTTCACTTATTCACGTATCTTGGGCAGTCCAATATTTATCGAATCAAAAGACTCATATTCAATCTACCGCAAATTGAGTTTTAAATACGTGGTTGGAACATGAGCCGTCCGATCTTGATCAAATGGCACAAGATCCGTGATTGTGTGAAATTTTGACCTTCTCCACTCCGTGGAAGCCTGCGTAAGACTGACACTTCAAATTGAAGATGCGTCTGTCTGGTTGTCTGGTGTCCGATGGGTGGAGTGTCAGATACTTCCCTTTTCTCTGATCACTAGCATTCTCTATGTGTTCGTGTTAGTGTTGTGTACGGTGTTCATGTCGATGCTTATATTTGTGATTATGTGAAGTTTCGACCTTTTTCACTATGTGGAAGTCTATGTAGCAGTGACACTTCAAATTGAGGACGAGTATTGTGTCTGACACATCTTGTGCCAGATATGGACACTTCAATTACTTCTTTTTTCTCAAATAATTAGCGTTGCCTATATATCCGTGTCAGTGTCGTGTATAATGTTTGTGTCTGTGTCCGTGCTTCATAGGTGAAAGCAATAAAAATCCATCAAACTAGTAAAATTAGCATACCCATTAAAGGTTCCTTGACAACAAAATGAAGTTTATAGTCACCACCAGCAGCATTCACCCATGAAAGGCAAGATTCACAGCCACAATCAGACCAACTATTCACTTTCCTTCTTCTTCTTCCAATGGAATCTTCCCTCTTTCTCCCAGATTGAAGGAAACCCATTTCTCTAAACATGTTTTTCCTCTCATACAAACTTTCTGATATACCATAATCTTCATCATTTTTCTTCTGACTCTCCAATTTAGAGCAGCCACAAGGTGAGACTTCACCATCAAAGAGCACATCAAGGTATCTATATATAAAACAGAAAACAGTATCAAGAAGATCAAATAAGAGGAAAAGTAGGTAACATATGAATGAGTTGAGTAGTTTAGCACAATTTGTGAGCCATTTTGGTGAGGAAACTCCTAGAGACATGGAAAGAAAACGAGAATTGACAACAAAATTGTTACAGTATAGTGGACTTATGTTATGCAAGTTGCTTAGTCAAAAACAAAAAGTGCATAAGGAAGAGGAAGAGATTGAACAACTGGAATTGCGTTTGTGGATTGAGAATAGAGTATATATGAAATGGTGATTGAGGTTCCGCCACGTGGAACCACATTGACGGTTAAACGTTACGCGAGATATAGTCAACTAAATATAGTTATTTTTAGTCAACACTTGTGATGGTTGTTTATTTCTGTTGTCTTGTCGTTTATTCTTGGATTCCTGTCTAGGCTATTTCAATTATTTGTTTGTTGTTCACGAGTTAATTTTTTTTATTTCTAAAAGTTTAGGTGAGTTGGGCTGTAGGAGGATTAGGATAGGTCTCACAGCTCTTTGAGAGGTTATCGAGATACTTATAGATAATCTTACCAACTGAACCAAAGGGTCAATTGCTTCTTTTTAGTAAACCTTCGTAAATTATCGCTTTCTCTTCAATTTTGTGTATAATCTTACGCGAGAGATAGGCAACTAAATATAGTTATATTTTTGGTCAACACTTGTGATGGTTGTTTGTTTCTGTTGCCTTGTCGTTTATTTTTGGATGCTCTCACTCACCTGTCTCGGCCATTTCAATTATTTGTTTGTTGTTTACGACAACTTGTCATTTTTTTTAATAAGTTTAGGTGAGTTTGGCTGCAGGAGGATCAGGAGAGGCCTCACGACTCTGGGAGGTTATCGAAGTACTTACGGATAACCTTACCAACTGAACCAAAGGGTCAATTGCTTTTTTTAGTAAACCTTCGGAAATTATCACTTGTATAAACTATAAAAACATATTAAACAATCCTAAAAATTTCTCTACATCCATCAATTTAGTCATTGAAATTTGTTGATTGGAGACTAAATTGATGCAATAAAATCATTTTAGAGACTATTTAATAGATAATCATATTTTAGGAATTAAACTGAGGATTTATTTTACATCAAATTTAGTCGTAATTTTGTTCTAACTTGTCTATTTTTTTTGGTTGATACAAGTAAAAAAAGGAAAAAGCAACAGCAGGAAAAAAAAACTAGATGCCCGAGGCATCAGCTACCAAGAACAAATTCAAATCACTAAAAGGGAGTTTCAAAAGCTAATCACCTGACATTCTTATTCGCAAGTTTAGCCAAACAATATATTTTAACTAGTCTATTTAATTAATGTTTCTCGAGTTTGGATGGATTATTAAATTAATAATTTATTTTCATAAAAAAATTTGGTGTGATATCACCTCAAAAGTTACTTTATTTCATATTTAAGTATTTAGCTTTCTTGACTATACCTAAATATGTGAGACTTTTTCCCACAAAAAATGTAGGACTTCTTCTAAGCTTCTACTTGGTTCCAGAAGAACGAAAAATAAAAGTTAAACATCAAGATTATTTTAAATTTTGTATTTGTATAAATAAAATATGAGAAAAATAACCCATCTAATTGTTTAAAATATATATAAAAATATGAAATGGGCAACTGAGTTTTATTCAAAAAAATATCTCCTTTAATGACATGAATTGGTTTCAGTTTTTTACAAAATATTGTATTTCTTCCCATTATTACAGTTTCGGAAATATAAATTTGATAGTGTAACATTAGATGAAAATTCCTATACAACAACCCCCCACCCCCCAAAAAAAAAATCCCAAAATCATAGTGATGTAGAGGTTCCAATTCCCACTAAAGTGGGTTCAAGAATGGTGGCAATTCAAATAGAGATTGCTTTCAGTAATCCCAAGTAGGTAGCTCAGTTGGCGAACTAAGAGATACCGAAGGAGTGCACCAAAAGAGTGCAAAAAGAGATTGCTTTCAGTAGGAGCTTAATAATAAACATTAATTAAAATTATCATCATAACTCACTTGGAACTATTCAAAAATCACCCAAATCCTGTCTACAATAAATTATAATTCATAATATTTGCTCTCTGAAATTTGACATGCTAGCCCCTTACATGAAGCACGGTCGCCTCAACAGAGATAGATAGATTATCAATGTCAAAATTCTTTTACAGGTGACAACAGAAGGTTTGACTAGTAATGTTCCCATCATCTTCATCTTCATCTTCATTTTCCTATCGTATATTTGCCATTCAAATTTTCACATCCCCTAGAAAAATAAATCGAACGGACAATAACAATACTAATCTTTAGCTACCTTCATTCTCTCTTTTAAAAGGATCTGAGCTCACAGTTGGAAGATTTTTTCTGTACTGCTGAGATGTCAATCTCCTTTCTAGTGGTGTTTTTCTCTTGCTAACAACAAATCTATTCACGCCTTTGCGCATTGGCATTATTGAAGGAAAATCTTCATCTGGAATCTGACTGAGCTCAGAGATATCTTTAATCTGAGCAACACGGCGGAACCACCTCTCTGCTTTCGCCTCCTCTGACATGTCCAAAGGATCCGGTTCCCTCACGGCCGACCCTTCTAAACTCTTTCCTGTCCATTCTGTTTTAACATTTCGGTTATCGGTTGCTGAGCCTGAGGATGGACTCAATGTCGAATGTGGCACATGATCTTGATTGAAGCTCGGGCTTGAATTTCCACTGCTTGTAGCTCCATAAGTAGAACCCACATTATTGTTGTTATTTGAGCTCTGTTCAGGTCTAGTTCTGTTATCACTTGACATCTCTGCCACTTCAGATACTAAAGATGATTGAACATTGGAATTATCTGTTGAATCTGTTTGTTGGTTGTCCTTTTTGGCAAAATAATCTGGGGGGAATGGTACAAAGGGAACAAAGTTATTATTGCCAGATTGTTCCATGGCCTGACGTCTCTTGTATGCCGGTGTTGTCAAGGAGCGATCTTTTTTCTTGCTAACAACAAATTGATTTTCTCCTTTACGCATCGGCATTATTTCAGGGAAATCATCATCAGATATTGCACTTGTTATATCTGGAACATCATTCAGCTCAGCAACCTTTCTAAACCACCTCTCAGATTTTTCAGCTTGCTCTTTATCCTCCTTACCCTTGATGACATTTTCATTGGTAGAACTATTATAAAACTGTGGATTGATACTAGAATCGGCATATCTAACGTCAGAATTTTGGGAAGGCGTATCTGCAGACAATGGATAGGGAGGAAGAGTACCAGTGTTGCTCCCTTTCACATCTTTGAAATGTGAAGTACTGCTAGCAAATGAAGGCGGGCTTTCTCTATTGGTATTTTGTTGAGTAACAATGTTTTTATCGTCAGATTGAGGAAACCCAGCTGAACGACCTAGAATATCATCCACAGTATCATGGGACTCAGTTAGCTCTCCAGCTTTAAAATCCTCAACCCCAGAAGTGCCATTATTTCCCAAGTTTCTCTTGTATTGAGCATTGGCCAACCTCCTCTCCAGTGGAGTTTTCCTTGTGCTCACAACAAATCTATTAACTCCTTTTCTTAATGGCATTATTTCTGGAAAATCTTCATCTGCTATCACACTATTAATATCAGCATTGTTGTCTAGTTGAGAAACCTTGTTAAACCAACGTTGTGCCTTCTCTTCATTAGCAGCTAACCTAGCATCAACATCTGAAGTATTAGAATTGTTGCCACTTCCGTATGCCATTTGTGACATGGT
Source organism: Astragalus glycyphyllos (assembly GCA_963573325.1). Lineage (NCBI taxonomy): Eukaryota > Viridiplantae > Streptophyta > Magnoliopsida > Fabales > Fabaceae > Astragalus > Astragalus glycyphyllos. The sequence continues at coordinate 41,095,227 of OY754312.1, forward strand.
ATTGGTGGCACCAGAATTGTTTCCACTTCCATATGCGGTTTGTGACATGGTATTGGTGGTACCCAAAGATATTTGTCCGGGTCGCTTGCAATCACACCTTAAGCAAGCTACATTCCTCCCATAGTTATGGAAATCACACCTTGAAAATGAAAAGCCTGTTAATTGGATGTCTAAGTCAAAGGTTAGGGGGAAAGAGATTCAGAGGGGGGGATATACTCACTGAGGACATTCCCACTCTCCTCCAGTCAGCAGTCTTTTTGGCCTTGCTTCCTCACATTCAAGACATTTAGTATTTCTTGCAAAATTCATGAAATTACACCTGCTCAATATTAGAAAATGGGTATCCTAACACATAAGTATGTCATATAATACTTATTGAAACAAAGCATGGATTTCCAAGTATTACACAATAAAGCATATCTCATTTGGACTCAGTAAAAAATTAAAAATAACTTAAAAAATTACCTTGGGCAAATCCAATCACCCCTTTTCATTTCAATATTTTGTCCAGGAGGCATTGCTTGTCCAAATCGACCAGGCATTTGATTTTGCACTGAATCGAAAGAGTTAGGTCCAGGTGCATTATAACTTAGTTTGAAAAGTTCACCAAACAGGTTTCTGATTGATGATTCAACAAGATCTCTGTTATAGAAATTGTTCCTTTCTGAAGAAACACTTGCGTAACTCAGCATATATTTCATTAGATCAACCATATTTGCTTTATCAGCATCCAATGCCTGTTAGAAACATATCAATGCAGTGGTCAACATTTGGCATTAAGTGTTAAAACATGAAAGGAGATATGTACGATACAGTACGTATGTTCTCTCTCAAACATTTTGGAATTAATTAGATGACAAGGTTACATTGTCAGAATGTCTGACCACCAAATGATTATGATAGGAAACCCCTTAGTTTTTTTTACCAGAAAAACTAGTGCATTTCATTCAAAATAAAGGACTGAATACATGCTGGGATATCAGAATAAAACTGAAGATTAGCTGTAAATACGACCATCTTAGCTAGCCTGTTAAGGAGTTGAAGCTTCCAATCCAATAAATGTTAAACACACATGTGATGTCAAACGTGCTAGAGATCCCAGTACATGACACTATACACAACATCTAATTACTATTAAACATATTCAAAACAGCAAGTTAACATATTTATACAGATTTTTTGCAGGCCCCAACAGGCCAACACCAAGAAAATACTAGTTGCACCGCAACAGCATTTAGGACAGGGTAATTCTTGTCATCCGCAGACCGCAGTCATCCATAACAGCAACCATTTGCGTAGGGACGTGGTACAATTGAAATTTCTATCTATTTACTTCGTTTCAAAAACAATAACCCACCTTACATGATACAATTGCACCTTATTCAAAAACAAAAAGCATAAACTCAAATAGAAACTATCACTAACTCCAAAATTCAAAAGGCAAGAAGAAACGTATAAAAAAATAATTGAAATGGATTACACAAGTGTATTGTTGTAAAGCATGAACTTCAAATGAGATAAAATAGGCATGTTGGCAAAATAGAATAACATGGAAGTTAGTAACACTAACAGTGGAGTCACCGTTGGATACAAAAGATTTCATCTTCTTCATAGCTTCGGCGTCTGGGAACAAAAAAGGAGCGCCGTGTTCAATTACAACCGCAACGTCTCTCATCGAAAGTAACCTACAACCATTCAATTTTCAATTCAATTCAATTCAATTCAATGACAACCAAATTAATATGGAGAAACGAACCTAAGAAGGTTGGCTCTATCGCGAGCAAAGGCCAAGCATGCATTTGCCTCGCTCTGTGACAAGTCCCCGGTGGCGGCGAAGGCGTCGGCGGTGGGAGGAGTGGAAGCGTAGCCGGCGGAGGAGATGTGAGCGAGAAATCGGGAACACTCGGGCCAGGGGTGGGTCCCAGGGAGGGAGGAGGAAGGCTGGGTGTGGAGTTGTTGTTGTTGTTGTTGTTGTTGTTGTTGGTGTTGGGAGGCTTTGAGTTTGGGTGTGAGAGAAGGAGAAAGAGAAAAGAGTGAAGAAGAGGAAGAGAAGAGGCGGCGGTGGAAATGGGAGGAGAAAGAGGGAGATAGGAGGCGGAGGTTATGGCGGAGGAGAGGGAGGAGGAAGAGGAACCTTGGGGCGGCGCTGCCCATTTTTTAGTTCTCTGGATGCTTCTTTCTCCTACTCTTTTTTTTTTTGACGTGTTCTTTCTCCTACTCTACTCAAACTCAATCACACCCATCTGCGTCTTGCAAACAATCCAGGTGGACCACATTAGCTTAGCTTAATAGCTTATGAACATTAATTTTTTTTTTTACAGATATCTTGTGAAAAATAATAAATAATATTTGAAATTCAGGTAACCTAAAAAAAAACCAACAAATAGTTATTTTAGTTTTTAAATGTGTAGAGCAATGTCTTTTATAGTCTCTGAATGTATATTACACAACTTCATCCAAATGTGTGTGGATTTACATCTTCTTAGAATGAGATAATGGAAGTTTGAAGGAGTTCTCGGATATCATTATCTTACCTTAAAATTTTCAATATAAAAAAAAAAACCTTCAATTTATGATCAAAAGTAAAAATTTGATGTACCAACAAATTGAAACTTAGGTGAATCATTATGACTTGTCTTGGTTAGATTATCTTTTTGACAATTGTTTGCATGAGAAAAATAGATACATAAAGTAACGTCCTTCTAAAATTGATCTCGTCTAATCAATAATCACAAGCACATAGCTAGATTTTTAGGTTTTCATGTAGTATGCGCAAACAAGAAAGAGAACAAAGTGACAGAACCAGCGAGAGCAATGCTCAAGTCTATGAAGCACGGACACAAACATCCAACTGACACAGACACGTAGACACCGTTAATAATTTGAAAACGCCATAAGATATTAACAACAATGTCCCTTCAGATCAGCAAACTGGTTCAATATTCAATATATTCCCACATGAATTCTATATATAGCTGATTATTTAGAAGATACAACCCACTTCATGACTGTGAAAGAACTTGTATAATTTATAATTTAAAGGTGGCAAAGGGATATAACAAAAAATGCTTAAAGTACATCTGAACGCCAAAGGCTCATCAATATTAGGCTACGCCTTCTCAACAGCTTAGGAAAGAACAATAGGTTTGCCACACAGTTGTTCCAACTCGCCTTCTAAAAGTTTACACAAGTTTGCTTTTTTCCGCCTATAAATCCAAGCTTTTGTATCCGGATCCCAATCAAACCTAGAAGGACCACTGCAAAAGAGATAGTATCTTTTATACGGTGTAAGAGCATATAAAACAAATAGAGAGAGATAGATAATATCAATATAAAAGTCATATTCATTACTATATCTATTTCAGCCTATGTCAATGTCGAAGGCAATCCAGTTTAAACAAAGCAGATTAAGAAGACAACAAACAGAAGCACAATATTATTCCAGCAAAATATGCAAGTCAAGAGAATCAAACTGTATTCTGCTGCAAAAAAATAGAACTACAATTGAAGCCTCAGAACCATACACAGGCTTCTGAGGGTCTATGTTCGTCTTTGATATCAAAGGCTATCGAGTTCAAGCAAAGAAGAATAAGAAGACAAGCAGAAGAAATAGCAGAACATTATTCCAGCAAAAGAGATTCACGTCAAGAGGACCAAACTGTATAGCACTTAAAGAATCAGAACCATGCAAAGGATCCAAAAGGAACGAACAAATTGACGTAGCTACAATCAATCATTAGGTCACTAATCACTTAAGGCTGAATGTGTCCTACTTCTTTATTGAGCAGATGTAGCAGGGAAGGAAGATACAATGACTATAAGATACCCCCTCATCAGTTAAAGACGGATTAGATTGGTCTGAATAGAATCTAGCTATATAAGATGGTAGCACTCCCTGTGCAAAAGACTAAACCTATATCTTAATAGAATTGCAAATATTAAATTAACAATGATACTCCTCCATGGTCTCAGAGTTGGTTTACACAAGGGGTTGTGAGTACTTTCTCCCTGACGGTGTTTGGATGGAGCATTTTTAGGAGGTAATGTAATTTTTGAGGGGAATTCAAATATTTTAGTTCAAAGTTTTTGAATTCCCCTCAAAAACTACATTACTTCCTAAAAATGCTCCATCCAAACATACACTGAGGGAAGAGAAACATGTAAATGAACCCTGGAATGAAATGTTGGACATGCCTCCACACTATTAGTGAACAATATAGGAGGTAATGTAATTTTTGAGGGGAATTCAAATATTTTAGTTCAAAGTTTTTGAATTCCCCTCAAAAATTACATTACTTTCTAAAAATGCTCCATCCAAACATACACTGAGGGAAGAGAAACATGTAAATGAACCCTGGAATGAAATGTTGGACATGCCTCCACACTATTAGTGAACAATTTAAACTAAGAAATTAAACCAACGGTAGACTATCTAGAACTAGAACTACCCAACCCTTGCTTCATTCTTTTCCTGTACCCTTTATTTCTCAAAAGATAGTGCTACATTGTTATGGTTTTGGGTTTATAAAGGCCTAATATACGTCACCACTTCAAGAAATATGTGCCTATATACACCCAAAACCGTAGCAATGGAGCTCTCCATTTCTGGAGAAGTTTCTTCCCGTTCTTCTCCAACAAACAAGAGACAAGAGATGGGTCAATATGCAAAAGGATTCAATTAAACAGAGTTGCCTCAATAAATACACCACCATTAACACTTAAGATAGCATGATTGATAAAAAGATACTGTTTTTAACACCAATAACAAATTTGGTTCGTTATATCCAATTATTGACTTTTCTCCAGTTCATTCTTACACTGTCATACATAAAGAAATTCAAAGAAATATAAACTAAGAATGGCAATCATAGTTTTCTATCAAGTATTCACATGCCATGAATATGAACAAATTCATGGCCACAATGTAAAGCAAGGATAAGGCGATAAGCAAATAACCCACGGAGACAATTAGTTACCTCACTGGCGAAGAAAGCCAAAGTTGTCTATTTGGTGTCTGTTTGTTCAATACATATGTGCCTAAGTCCCCAAGTTTTACAGTCAAGACATCATTCTGAAAAGGAAAGCCATGTAATAACAATTAATAATCTCCCATAGAGGGAAGCCACTTTTTAAAACTTTAAAATAATAAAAAGAAATTAATCAAAATCATAAAAGTAAAAAAATAATAATAAATCTTTTTATTTCAAAAAGACCAAGAAACTAAAGTGAGTTTCATCTAGAAAAGGTCATCAAGTTATAAATGTGATATTTGCAATAATCAGTCACAACAAGATAGCTTCATTTTTGTTTTCTAAAACACATAAGTTGTAGGATACTTCTTTGATAAATAACTGTTGCTACCAATCTTTTATAATATACTCCTGAAAAAATCATTCTCACCCCATAGTCTATATCAAGGCCATCAATGTCAATAGAGTCTCCATAGTCCTGCGAAGCAATGAGTAAACCAAAATAATAACCAATACAGATTAAACTCTCAATAATATGAAATATGCACATTGACACTGTCAAATTCCCATCGCAGATAAGGTTATATTTGAATGGAATCGATTTGATTTTAAGTTTAATCTTATCACAAGTGCATATTTGCCAAACAATGTCAGTGACTGCTAAATCAAAATTTGCGGTGGATGTGAAGAGTTGAGAATCATATCACACAAATTTAAATTGGTGCAAAACACAAAACAACGCTAGAGATACCTCCAATTTCTCTTGTAGGCTGTGTATTGTGGAATCAGCCAGTTTGTGGAATTCACCCTCCTGCAGTAGAGAACTGCATCCACATTAATCATTAGCAAATTCATCTCCGCCCATTTAAAAGAACAAACCAAATAAAACACGGCAACAATTTCAAATTAAGACAGAATTATACAGCCTCTACGGCTTTAGCAATTGTGACCGACATTTGAATTCTCAGAAATATTCTTCCAACATTTACAAATACAAACCTCAATGTTAAACCTACCCCAGAAATGCTATGAACTTCAAAATTTAATAAAAACAGTAATTCAAAATCCAAAACTATAAAACAAAAGATAATATTTTCCTTGCGAAAAATGGTTATACATGTTCAATGTTTTCCATGATTGAAGTAAGAACATAGGAACGCAAAAGTTATAGCATACATACTGGTAATCGATAGGTGTGGGGACTTGAGATTCATCAAGAATGGACTTCTGAGAGCAAAAGCTTCTAGAAAAAGTTGAGAGACCCAAAATATCTGATGCTTTCACAGAAAGGAATGCAGCCTCGTGAATGGAAAAAGAAGAATAGGAGTGTAATGAGGGTGCTGACAGTTGCAAGAACCTGAAGAGCCTCCTATGCAAAAGCAGCTTGGAGGCCATTCCCTCAGCTGTGAATGTTATTCCAAACAAGTAAAGGAGTAAATATAAAAACCAATTCCCTTCCTAGACACAACAAACACCTTGAAAGGAAACAAAACAGAGGCAACAATATCACCAATTTTATAATTCGAAAAGCAAATCTATAATGTGCGCAACCAATTATGCGTATGTCAGTTCAAATCCACAGGTATGCCCAATAACTGTCAAACAAAAATTCATATGAAATCACAAAGTTAAGATTTTTCCCATTCGGTTTGCTATTAAACAAAGGTTTTTTACCTTCTTTTCACAAATCAAACTGTTATTTCAACTATGCACAAATATCTCTTCACAAGTTCAAATAGTATCTTAATTTATAAGATTTCAAGATCATCCCACAACAAATATTATATTACATGCACAAAAATCAAAATTGTTATCTCAGCAACTGGGTGATCTGCGGTTACTGACTTTGGGGCTTCAGAGGAATCACTTCTGAAATTAGAATAAACAAAAATATAAATGACTAAAATCCTTTACATGAAATGGAAACAAGCAATAAAGTTGCCGTGGAGTTCTTGCCTTTGGCTAGAAGAACTTCTAGGTGTTTGTGGCGCTGGCTAGGGTTCCTCATGGATAGGTTTTGTGGAAAACCAATCCATAACCTCACAAAAACCATTCACGGTTGGATTTTAAAACCCATTCATCGCTTTTTTCCATAACCAGTTACAATTTTACAAAACCGGTTACGAGGTTGCAAAACTGGTTACAAAACCGGCCATATCAATAATTGGTTATAAAACCGCATAAGTCGCTAAAAGTGGACATGGACGTAAAACTTGGGTTTTTTAAAACCAAATTTTATGCTTCAAACTGGTTTTGGAATTTAAAAACACACTATACTCACAAACTGTTTTTTGATTTTCAAAAAATATTTTATGCTTACAAAACTGTTTACGCCTTTAAAACCCGGCTTTTTATAATAAAAAATATCAATTGTGTGCATAAAATCTTATGTTGTTTTAATTTCATGGAAATAAAGGCCTTATTTTATGATTTGTTATCAAAAATTATTTTAGTTACTGAACAAAAGTGTGGCCAAACAACAACACAGATTATAAGGGCATATCAAAAATCCATACTGACAACCTGTTAAAAATATTCGTGATGACAAATTTAGAAGTTTAAGGATTGTAACCCAATAATGTAAGTGCAATAACATATATGTTTTTAACTATTTAATTAAACCCTCAATTAAAATGATCCATTATATAACTAAGATGTAGCCTTAATTTGACGACGAATAGCCCAAAAGGGTCATCAAACAACATCAAAGATCATGGTTGCCAATTGTAAAAAATAATCAATCTCTTATGGTGTTTATGACATTCAACAAGTAACAATTTTCCCTTTTCAAGCGCCAAGGTATTAGAGCTGTAACCTGCTGAGCTGGCACACGAGCTGTGCAGCTTAACTAACTAAAAAAATTATACAAGCTAAACCTCTAATACAAGGACCTCGCTCCAAAATATTCAAGGACATCAATCTTGCCTTCCTCTAGAGAAATGTGATGAAATGAGTTGGGAATTACATTATAAGTAACTATAGATAATGAATACGTAAAACATATACAATGGATGCTGCTGCTGTTTATCATCAAATCATCAAATCAAGGCAAAACATCACAAAACTTCACGATATTGATAAAACATAGATACACTTAACACAGTATTTGAGAAAACATCATAGTTGAATGGCTGATAGACATTACGCTTTAGATAAATTTTTAACATGGATCCAAAATTACAAACCTCTAAATATGTGAAGGATGTTTGCTTAGGAGAGATCAGAATCACTTCAATATTATCACCACCAAATACCTTTACCCTACCATCCCTACAAGAGTGAAGGAAATACATCAAGTTGTAAAGCCAATAACAATCTCCATTGGAAGGACAAAATTTTAAATAGTTTATTTTTTTAAAAAAAATTTAATAAAAATACAATTTCAAAGGCACATAAACTTGAGAAAAAAATTCTTCTGATAACAAAAAAATACTTAACGCGCTATGAGCTAGTTCCAAAACATGAATCTCACTTGCATTGCACAACAAACATGTACATTATTGAGCGAACTTAAAAATACAATTTTTCTGACTGGCGAATACTCCATTTTTCTTTTGGTGTCAATGGGAATGGAAAATTCTATTGAAGAATAAAAATATGGAAAGAACGGGATGTTTCAACACAAGGCTAATAACAAGCAATCACAGGCAATAAATACCTCAAAAATAATTTCTATATAGGAAAAGAAAGACATGTAAAAATTATGAAAGATATAAATGTTTACTAGCAAGTAGCAACTCAAAAATGTCTACAACTAACTCTGAGAGTGTTTTGCTGTGAAGTGTATGTGGTAATGGTAGGTAAATGCAAAAGCACTAAAAAGTTCAACACCTCAAGTGCAAAATCAACAAGACTTATATTCAAAAAATGCAGATCATTCAAAGTATATAGGTTTACGATTAATATATTAACAAATTTTATACTCAATGAACTAACTAACATGAGAAATTTTGAAAATAAAATAATATATTGTGTAATAAGCAAGGCAGGTCATATCTGCAAGAAAAGAAACAATAATATATATTGTGTGATATGCAAGGCAGGTCATATATGCAAGGCTGTGAAGGACATCAATCTTAGGCTGTTGGGGTCATCACAATGACCATTCGGATTAAATGGTCAAGGAAATGTTGCAAAGGACAAACTAATTTTCACCGAAACTAGTAATAGGCTTCATAATCAAACACATGTAGAGGGAATCACACTCCAAACAAACACAGTAGTAGTGGTTTATCTCAAGTGTCCTAACAACGACATGTGAAATCCTAAATTTTGTAATTTTAACGAGAATGTTGCTTACAAATTATCAATAGAGATAATTGTTAATTACAATATTCAAGTTGGGAACTAACAGAACTGTTAAGTAAACAAAATCAGTACTGTCAAAAAAAAATGGAAGCAGCATTGTCAAAAAGAAAAAATTGGAAGCAGCAGGAAGATGAGAAATTCACAGGCAACAAGAATTGAGATTAACAAAATTGGTAGAAATCATCTTCTCCAAGGGTATATTTCGAAGGCATTAACAGAATTGATAGAAGCCAATTTCACAGATTCAACATTACGGATTTAGGGTTTTGGGGGGAAAGTCAGTTTCTCACCCAAAAGCAACCAACAATGGCAGATTCGCAGGAGGGAGGAGGAAGCAGCGCTGCGTCGGTCACGGAGGGACGACGTTTCACCGGTCACTGAGGGAGGAGCGTCGTCGAACTCTCGAACGGAAGGAAGGCAGCTCACGGAATCGCGAACGAAGGAAAAACTGGAGAAGACGAGCTCGCGGTGGGAAGAGGTGGACGAAGGGAAGAGAAGAGAATAGGCTGACGACGGAGGGAAGTGGCAGATTGGGTTGAGAATTTCAGTGCTTCACTGCTTGAGTTTGCAGAGGAAGAAGATGACAGAAACGGGAGCTAGAGAGAAATGTGTGGGGAAAACGAGTGATCGCATGAGTTTGGTGCACCGTAGGAGTGGTGTAAAAAAGGGTTTGGGTAACAAAAATATTTAGGATGAGTAAAAAAAATTCCATGGTGCACCCTCATAGCCCTAAAGAAGAGAGTTTAAGGACGAAAGACGACTAGACCAATACTCTTATCAAGAAGCAAGAAAAGAAAATGTCCCTAAAAATGGAAATATGAGTGACCTAACTTGTTACGGCTAAAGTCATCCAAAACAAAATTAGGTAGTAAATTCCACTCGTTGAAATTGTGACAATCAATCCATAGTTAGCTAACTTATTACTAGCTCAATTGCTAGTCCTCTCGCATTCCAATAAAATATATTCATATCAAAAAGGGACGAAGGCAGAACCTACACTATAACAGGTATTATAGCCTTCAAATTTTGAAACCAATTTTTGTTTCTGTTGAATTTTCTTCTTCTTGGACTTGGAATAGAATTTGCGCAATCTTAGACTTGGACTTAGAACAGAGATGAAGGAGCTAATGAGGATGATAGAATCTGAAATGTAATTGTGTTGGAATAGAAAACATGGAAAGGCAGATGCTGTTTGCAACATACTTTGGACGCATCCAGATTCTGTCATATTGTTGAACATGTTTCCTACCGTTTTGATCATGAAGAACACGTACAAAAGCAATTGGTACAGACTGTCGTTCTTGAGATTGTCGATGTGACTTTGACAGGCTTGACATTCTCTATGGTCTTTGCTTACTTGGCTGTTGTGCGGCTAGGTAACTTTTCATTGGAATTGAAAGTTGTATGTCACATATAGCTTACTTCCTCAAGTGTTCGTGACTGACGAAGACTTTGATCTAAGGAATGCTATATATTTTTCCATTTGTTGTTAATTTGCTATGTCGATTTCACATGAAGAAAAATGTTGGTTTCAGGTGTAAGCAACAATGAAATGAAGGTAAGACACAAGTCTGTGTTGTAGCCGTGAAATAATATTATTGATTCATTAGACGAGGTGGAGTATGAGCAGCGAATTATGAAATGAAGGTAAGACACAAGTCTATGTATGTATGTCTGCGAATTATGTGATTCTGCAACCGCTCTGTGCGCCGTTTTAATGCCTCTTGAGATTTCGCAACCGCTCCCAATCCATCGCTCTCTCTCCTCAACCTCTATATTTGTCGATCTCTCTCCTCTTTCTCCCTCGACATCCAACTTCTCTACTTCATCGTCGAGCTCACACTTCTCTCTCTCCCTGCTGCCACTTTTGCTCTGTCCCCATCTCCCCCTTCGCCCCTCTCTCACGAATGGACAATGGTTTGCATGTGGGATATGTTTGCCTATCTGTGAAAATTACGTGCTTGACGTTAGGTAAGAAATGGACCAAATACAATGTAATTACAAATTGACACCATAAAGCAAACGCGACAAGAAAAGAAAACCATGTGGTTGACAATCCACTACAAAACACAAAAAGAGAAGAAAGAGGAAACCAATTAACCTGATGAATGGATCTGAGGTGAAAAAAGAAAGACATGCGGCAGCAGCGAAGTGGCGGGAGAGCATAGCTGGAGCGCTGAGCTGGAGGTTGGCCAAGATTTATATATAAAGATTTGATTGTATGTGATTTACAGAGGCTAACGAGTTTAAATCAACGATGGCGAACACGATAGCTATCCAAATGACAAACACTATCATCATTGTTGACACTTCCACCCACCTTCAATGAAAGATTGCAAATGACAAACACTATCATTTGCTGAATAGCTAGACAAAGTAATTACATTTTTTCCGGGTATAATCAATACACACAACCTTATGAGGTTATCCACAAGACTACAACCCCTAATCAGGAAACATATTAGTAAAACAGTCAAACATCAAATCAGTAGACATCGTCATTAGCTAGTAAGATAATTTGAATTAAGAAAATGACACAGCTGTGCAGCAGGTTTCATATGCCCAACAACACGCTTTGGTTATTTGCTTTTTCGCATCAGTAAGCATAGTGACACCACAAGGAACAGAAAAGGTAGCTCTTCACCATCTGTTATCCTCCTAATCGTCCTTCTCACACAGTTCAAGATCAGCCATCAACTCCTCCAAAGGAATAAAAGGTAGCTCTTCGCCATCCGTTATGGATGCCACCTATGATGGTTAGAGACTATTTTAACAAATCCATGTTGAATACTGAACACCCTAACCTGCATAAATGAAGTACTAAACCTAATATGAAATTAAGCATGAAAAGAAAAAATAATCAACATAAGGCCAACACTTTTGAAGGAATTATACTTCCAGAACTCTTTGAACACTAAATAATGAAAATATAATATCACTACAAGAAAAACCCGTATTTCCAGCGGATTTTTTCCCCCTGAAAATTTTCAGCGGAAAAAACAGTATTACTGGTGGATTTTTTCGTCCGTACATTTCTGGCGGAATTTTTAATTTTTTTTTTAAACAAAAATCCGCTGGAAAAATTTGGAGGGAAAAAATCCGTCGGAAAATTCAAAAATCTGTTGGAAAAAATTGGAGGGAAAAAAATCCGTCGGTAATTTCAAAAATCCGCTGGAAAAATTTGGAGGAAAAAAATTTCGTATATAAATATAACTTTCTCCTACACTCCTTCCCATTCTCTTTTACATTTTCTCTATCTTATCTCTCTTCTTCTTTCTCATACTCTCTAATCCCCAAAAAATTTCTCTATAGATCTCTCTTCTATAACTCTCCTTTCTTCTTAATTCTTATTCATTCTCACTTCTTCATTCTTATTTCTTCTTCATTCTCACTCCTTCATTCTTATTTCTTCATACTTCTTCATTCTTATTCTCTCCTATATTATTTCTTCTCATATCTCTTTCATTCCTTCCAACTTCAACATTGTCATAAAAAACGGTTTTGGCGTTGGTATACAGCTGGTAGCAAACGGTTTCCGACGGATTTTGCCATCCGAAAAATCTCATTTTTCTTGTAGTGTATATTGAAAAATAAATGACAGTAAAGGCAAATCTGTTACTGTGATCATAAAAAAACATGTTACTGTGGTCATAATAATCTTTTCATAATAAGTGTACGAATCATTTTTATAAGGGGGAATCTCAAAAAGCTCATTTCTGAAAAATAAGAGGGTCAGAAAAGATATTGTAGCCACTAAAACAATAGAAAAATTCAAATAGTCCTTGCTCACTTTCATTGTGTCACCTAATTTACATGATCTCCAAGAATTAAACTCTGTTGTCTATAATAAAACAATAGAAAAATTGTGTCACCTGATTTACATGATCTCTAAAAAAAGTTTCCATTTTCGATAATCTATGATGGAGCCTAACTGGTATAAGACCAAAAACTAATCATTTTTGGTAAGAGATATCCAAGGCATTGTGTAACCTTACACTTTAATGCTTGCATGTAGGATCAAGTGCCTTTTCTCTTTAAACTGTCGTCTGAGTACCAAAATCAGATGAAGAAGCTCTCAATTCCTCATTTCAAGACCAATAGGCATAACCTGCTGTTGATTCAGGACTTGGTTTGATCAGTAGTCAATAACAAAATCAAACCAGATTCTGTGAAACCAATAAACCATCTTCAAGGCAAGCAAAATGAGTTGATCAATTAAACAAGACCATAGATCTAGCATAAGCTTGCCGGCATATCTAAGTAGCATTGAATTAAAACTAACAATTTGAAGATATCTAATCAAAGTACAACCTAATGCTAAATTGGAAGAGCTTAGCTAGTCTACTGTTATTTTCCTGGACATCCAGTAGCCTTGTTTCCAATCCGGGCACATCTAGAATTGTTGCACTCCAGCTCAGTTTTTTGGGTACTGTGGATCCACCTGGTAGCATTTTCGCCATCATTTTCCTTGATGTTTAGTCTAGATGCCTAACTAGATGCCTTATGACAATTGTATTTCAATTGTATTTCGTGAGCATGAGAGTGAGGAATTGAAATTCTCTCTAATTAGTTGGTATTTCAATTGCATCATTTTTAAGTGTAAGAAAATGGCACAGGTTTCATTTTCCCAACAGTGAGCTATCCATACTTTAGTGAACACCATTTGATGGGTTATTTGTTTTTTTGCATCAGTAAGCATCAGCTGCTAAACATTTCTTATGCCCAGTGACACCACAAGGACTAATATCATGCTGGTTGCTAAACATTGTTGGTCCAAACTGTACAAATGGCTTTGAGTATTTTATTTAAGTGCTTTGACTTTAAAATATATTTTTGATAAATCAAGCAAACTTGACCATAAAAATGACTTTTTTTTAACAAAATAACTAGTTATATTATATGTATTATTACCATATCCTGAAAAATAACCATCTCAATGTTCTTGAAATAAACAAAACAACAACAGAAGTTGCAAATGAACATAACATAAATGAAAAGAAAAAAAAGAACCCTTAAATTAAACAAAACCAACTTTCCTTCAATTTCTATATCAGGCAGGATACAAGTTTTTTGTTTATTCCACCATGTTATCCTCCTCACCGTCCTTCTCACCCAGATCAAGATCAGCCATCAACTCCTCCAAAGGAACAAAAGGTAGCTCTTCACCATCCATTACAGATGCCACCTTTGATGATTGGTAGTCTCTATCCCGGTACAATGATATGTTGAACCTCAGCTCAGGGTTTTCTTCTAGGTCTCTCAAGAACTGTTCATATTCTGAGATCACTGTATCTTGATCAACTCTATCCCTATCATCAACCTCTATCTGAAGTGATTTAAGCTTCCACAAACGAGGCTTCCCACCTCTTTGCCGGTGTTTCTCTTCATAACTCTTCTTTACTAAGATTGCTTCAGGAAGGACAAGTCCTCTGTAGTTATCCCATTCAATGTCATTACTGTTAGCCCTATACAAATCATAACCAAGTCACCAGGATTCAAAAGATGACCCAAATGAGTCCTGATATTTAATATTGTGTCATTCTTTCCAAAATCCGACACACGAGGCACTTGAGCATCGGCTAAAACATATTTGGTACCACCAACCATAACCTCGGACGAAACAACATCCAAATCCAACACAATATACTCAACTAATTGTCTGCTAGTAAGCAATGACTGGAAGGGTGCCCTCCAATATTGATCAGCATCTAAGAAACTATGCCTCAAGGTATGAGGATCAAGCAAAGAAAGGCTGTTGGTAACCTTAGTGCAGACCACAATAGGACCAAGATTCCCCAAATTTGCGGCAACCCTAGGAGGAAGACGAATCAAATCCTCGCGACAAATGGGACTAATTTCAACAGGAAAATTAAATTTATAATTGTAATTGTTACTCTTTGGATCATGAGAAACAAGTTGCTTATCGTGACGACTCCTAACAGGAGCTACTTTCCCTATAAAGTCAACAAACTTAACACCATGGCTTCGATTAGAGAAAAAGAAGTCAATACTTTGATCCATTTGTTTAATCCTAATAGCAGTAGCAGCAGCACCATGTTTAAGAATCAACTGCTCCAAGTAAAAGAAAATACGCCTATGCGAAACATGTTGCCTTAATTGCACACAAGCAACCCATTGATCGGGATTAGCTTGAACTTTAGAACAAGACGTACACATTTTATCTTGTTGAACATACTCAACAAGGTAAGATTGTTCAAGAATTGCACCATTTAGAACCTCTTTTTGAACCCTAACATTGACTTTTACCCTTTTGGAATGAGGTTCAGAGCAAATGAATTCAGCATGTACCAATCTCACTTTATTGGCATTCATATTCTTTTGGAGTCTTTTGAGGCAAAAGGTTAAGAGTTCCTTTGATTCTAATTGGAGTTTAACCCAAGTCTGCGGTGGTTGTAGGTAGCTTTCGCATTCGGGACAGTGAACGAGAACATCGCGCTTGAGTAAACCTTCTGTGATGTCAATTTCGGAATGTAAACACTTGATACACATGTTTGCAGCGTTTGGTTGCATCAGAATACCACATTTGCAACATAAAACACTGCCTATTGTTTGGTGAACCATGAACATACCAGCTTCTTGTGCCATGAATCCTGATAATAGAACAATGCAGGGTCATAAAAATGACTTAATATATACGGAACCAGTACCACACAAAATCAACACTAAGTTATAGCAATATTGTGGTAATCACAAGATAGTAGAATCCCTATTAAACTCCTTTTCAGGTAGAAGAGACAGAGTGCAATATGACAATGACAATGACAAGTGCGATTAGGTTGATGCATGCAATCTCACACTATCCTTTTTTTCATATTAAAAACGCAATTAAGATTAAGTTCCAATATCTCCATATATGTGTTATAAACTGAGAGCTTTCATCTATATGTTATAAACATCAATGCATATATATATATATATATATATATATATATATATATAGCTTACAATATCTCCTCGATTTTGATTTAAGAATCAGTTTGGATGATCAAAATCCTAAAACCAACGTAAAAACTGAAATTCAAACGAGTGAAGAGCAGAATAACAAATGCACGCACACCGACTCAGAAACGTAACTGCCGACGTCGTCGTGGGAACCGCAAACGCAAAACGCACAGAAAGGTCCCGAGGGAACCACATACAAAGAGTGAACAGTTGCACGGCACAGCAAATGACGCATAGAACCGTCGTTGCATAAAATCATGAGGGAAACAAACACCATACAAGAGAGGGAACTAGAAGGAACAGACGAGAGGAAGAAGAAAAGACGTACCTTGTTCTGCAGCAGCTTGAGAGGAGAGCGCAGTGGGCCAGAGAACAAAACAATCAGCGCATCCTATTTCTTTCTTCTTTTTTTTTGAGATTAATAGGGGCTTAAAGCCCAAAACGAGATTACAAAGGAACTAGTCTAGGAGTAGAGAGACTCTCATAATATCAGCATCTACCAGCAACTTAATATTAGGGGGTGGATCATGCAAGACAACAAGACCCTCATCCCTAGAACAACCCAAATTGGCTAGACCATCCCCAAAAATATGAGCAAACCGGACGTGAACAAAACTCGATAAAAGCCTTTTAATCTTCACCACGAGATTTCGACCTGCGATACTTCCCACAGTGTCATTCTTGAGACAGTTGATGACAACCACTGAGTCCATCTAGAGCTCTATGCAAGGGATCCCAAGGCTATGAGCAAGCCGAACAGCCTCATAAGCTCCCCACAACTCAGCCAAGTAAGCATTTGTCACAAACAACTGCTTAACAAACCCACTCAACCAACTGCCCGTATGAGTGCGAAGTGTCCCACCATAAGCAGCCACACCACTACTGGTTTTAATCGCACCGTCAGAATTAATAGCCACCCATCCAAATTGAGGGGGGGTCCAAGAGACATGAAGAAGCCTCCTCTCGGGTGTCGTCGCGACATGAGAAAGCTGGGATCCTTGCTTATAAAAAGATACAAACTTACAAACATCATTTGAAGGGTGAAGAGGTCTAACAAAACCACTCTCATGCACATGCTTGTTTCTCAACACCCAGAGGTAATGACAAGCAGCAGCCCAGTAGTTCTTCCAACGGATACCATATATCTGCAAGTCCACTTGTAAATTAAACCGGACCCAATCATTAATGTCCAACCCGTAGAAATCTGGTTTAATACTAGCCGGAACAAGAGGAAGCCACAAGTGCATGGCTAGGGGACATTCACGTAAGACATGGAGAATTGTCTCGACTGAGTTTTGACAATGATGGCAGCTCAAATCCCCATCAGTCCATCTCCCACAATAATACTTTGTAGCAAGTCTATCATGAGCAATCTGCAAAGAGAAATATCTCACTCTCTCTGGGACCTCCAACCGCCAAATATGTCTCCAAATATCATCCAATAAGCCCACATCAACACCGGCCAGTAGCTTATAAGAACTTGCAACGGAGAATCTACAGAACTATCACCAGGCCAATACGGAACATCGGAACCATCAGTCACCAAGGGAGGAGGATAATTGCGCACAAGAAGGAGCCAACTATCAGGGAGAAAATTTTGAAGCAAATCAAGCCTCCAATTGCCATGATCATCGACTACATCATTAACCTTCCAGGCAGCAGCAGTAGAAGGGATCGGATGTTGCACCATCTCTTGAAGCCTCGTCACACCATCAAGCCATTTATCTTCCCAAAAGCTCACAGAGGATCCATCTCCCAGCGACCACGCTTGGTTGATTTTGATAAAATGATTACAATCACATATAGCCTTCCAAATAAAGGAATCGGTAACCTTCACTTGAGACTCACCTATAAGAGGACTCCCTCTACCATACTTACCAGCAAGGACTTGATACCATAGCTTGGTTTGGTCAAAATTGAAATTCCAAGCTAGCTTCATCATGCACGCCTTGTTCATCAAGCTCAAGTCTTTGATACCGAGACCATCACACTGTTTGGGCAGAGTTAAGGTGTCCCACTTGATCAAATGCATTCATTTCCTCTCCTCTGAGTCGCCCCAAATAAATTGACGCTGAAGCCGTTGAATCTCATGAAGACAACGCTTAGGGATAGGCATTGTCATCATTGAATAAATAGGAATAGCTTGAATAATTGACTTTGTTAAAGTAACTCGCCCAACAAAGGAAAGATGATTAGACTTCCAACCCGAGAGCTTATCTTTCACTTTCTGAATAATATAATTAAAATATTGCTGTCTAGGAGTTTTCCCAAGGAGAGAGACTCCTAAATAACGCCCCATCGAATCAGACACCTTAAAGCCAGAGATCCTAGCAAGAGAAGTCCTGGTGGAATGACTAACATTCTTAGAGAAGAAAATAGTGGTTTTATCAATACTAACCATGTGACCTGAGATGTTGCAAAATGTATCAAGAGTGCGCATAACACAAGCCATATTAGCCTCTGTAGCTTTCCCGAACAATAAGAGATCATCAGCAAACATTAAATGAGAAATTTCTGGGCCATTCCTCCCAGCTCTAATAGGATGCCATCTCTTCTTATCCACCTCCTCCGCAATCAAGTGAGTCAACCTGTCCATACAAAGAACAAACAAGTAAGGAGATATGGGGTCTCCTTGCCGGATTCCCCGCTGAGGAAAGAAAAAATCTGATTTGCTCCTATTCCACATCACATTTGTCTTGACAGTAGAAATAGCATGCATAATAATATCAATAAGATTGTCGGGCAGGCCAACGTCCCTGAGAACATCATGAATAAAACTCCACCGGATACGATCATAAGCCTTAGCCAGGTCCACCTTAATCACAAAGAAGCCATTCTTCCCTCGCATCTTTCGCATGCTGTGGAGGAGCTCTTGAGCAACTATAATATTTTCATGAATGCTCCTAGTTGGGATAAAACCTGTCTGAAAAGGAGAAACAATATCAGCAATTAAGGGCTTCAATCTGCTCCCAATTACTTTGGTAATCACTTTGTAACAAACATTACAAAGGGAAATGGGCCTAAACTGCGTAACGAATTCCGGCTTATTAGTCTTGGGGATAAGACAAATATCAGTATCATTAACCTTGCAAATAGAGCTGGGATTCTACCAAATAGAATTAGCAAAACTACAGAAATCATTCACAATCATATGCCAATTAGACTGAAAGAAACCGACTTGGAAGCCATCAGGACCAGGAGCTTTCCAAGCCTTCATGGAGAAAATGGCCTTATCAACCTCATCATTCTCAATACGATGCCCCAAACTTCTGGCGGTATCACCAGCCAACTTAGCAAACCCATAACGCAAATTGGGACGCTCACAAACCCCATCGGGCTCAGTGAAAAGGCCTCTAAAGAAATTTGTGACATGAGACTTAGTTTTATCTTCATTTTCTAGCCATCGCCCTTGATCATTACGAAGGATATGAATACGGTTCTTCTTCTTCTTCCTGTTTGCAGCTTTAATTTGATAATACTTAGTATTGCGATCCCCATCCTGCATCCAAATTGTTCTAGACCTTTGGAACCACATAAGCTCCTCCTGAAGTAAAATAGAATCCAACTCTCTCTGCAAATTCTTCTCTAGATGATACAAATGACGATTAGCAAAACCTGCATGAAACTTCTTTTGGATGCCACCAATTCGCGCAAGCAAGACCCTCTTCTTTTCTTTCACACAACCAAAAGTAGAGTGCCTCCAATTAACAAGTTCACTCTCAGTTCTTTTTAGCTTAGAAACCAGATCACTATCAATTCGCTACCAACCTGTAACATCCTTCTTGAAATCAGGATGAGTCAACCACGCACTTTTAAATTGAAATGGTCTCGACCTCCTATCATTGTTATTACCATGGAGGTTTATTAAAAGGGGATGATGATCAGAGAAGTCCACCCGAGGCAAAACTTTAACGAAGGCGTTGGGAAAAGCCACTCTCCATCTATCATTACATAAAGCTCTATCCAAACGAACAAACACTCTATCAAGGAGACCAACCCTTTGGCCCTTCCACGTGAATCTTGGTCCAACCGACCCAAGATCCAATAACTTGCACTTCTGAATACGGTCCTTGAAAAGCTGACACTTGCGAGTATTAACTTGGCCACCACCTTTCCTCTCACTAGCATCCACAATGTCATTTAAATCTCCTGCAATAAGCCATTGACCAGTCAAATGCCTGCTCATATTGTAGAAAGTCTCCCATAACTCACGTCTCAAGTCGTCAACAGGGCTAGCATAAGTAGGAGTGAATAACCAAGACCAACCCTCCTGCATGGTGATCTTAAAATGGATGAACTGGAAATTATTTTCAATTTCTTCAACACTCACAGTAGCAGTTTTCCAACCAACAGCGATACCGCCGGCAAAACCTCTATTCTCAGCAAAGGTGAAACCATCAAATCCCAACATAAGGAAGGTACGCTTCAGACGAGCTGGATTAGAGCGAGTTTCCATCAAAACAAAAATCTCAGGGTGATGAATATCAACATACTGTTTACAATTCTGAAACAAGTCCGGGCTAGCTGCTCCACGACAATTCCAAAGCATAATTTGTTGTGTATTCATTAATAAACACAAAATATGCAAGGAGCCAAAACCAAAATAAATCACAGAGTAGCAGAGGATGGAGTCTCCATAACGACCTCCATCCCAGACTCTTCCCCTAATAAGCTGCCTTGCTCTTGAGCATCAACAAATCCCTCCACGTCCACCATGCCAGTATCAACAATAGTAATATTAGGCTCATGGGGGGTGTGAGTAACAACCATGCTATTGTTATCAGGTGGGCGAGTAGAATGGAAGTTCACAAGCCCACCACGGCCCAAATCCACTTGCTTTCCAACGATGTCACGTGGTAAAGTAATGGTCACACGCGCTTCATCATGCGACGTGCTTGCAGGACTGAGATGAGGCTGAAAGACCACGTGATTGACACCCTGCGACGTGGCTTGCTGACTTAACCTTGGTACTTGAATTGCGGCGGCCTTTTCAGAATCCCGTGGGTCCACTGGTTGACTTTTGCTTCCTGCAGTAACTTCCACATTTTGCACTTCATTCACACCTTTTTTCCTTCCACGTGTAGCCAAATTAGTGGTAAAATATTGTCTGAATTTAGTATTTGGCCCAATATTCTCTGACCCAAATATTGTCTCCTGCTACAACTTCTGTAAAATGGGGCGGCCGGAGGGTGTGTCGCCGGAGGAAGAGGATCTTCGGATGCGAAGTACCAAGAAGGTTAAAGGAGGAGAGCAATCTTTTTCTAGCAACTCCACCTTGCCCACCTCTTATGCTGATGTGGCAGACGGGGGCAACACTGGAGGATCAAAAACTATGACTTATAAAGAATCTGTGCTTGGCCAGCGAGAGGACGTGCCTTCAGATGATGCCGGTGAGGTTCATGGTGTTGGAGTTGATGGTTTTGGGAACGAGAAGGATAGCGAGGCAGAGCCCAACTATCCGTCTATGAAGTTAACTGTCGTTGAGAAGAAACATGGAGGCTACGATTGTCCTGAGATCGTGATTCCACCAGCTGAAGAACATAGGTTGTGTCGTCTGTGGAGGAAAGGTTTGATTGTGAAGCTATTGGGTCGCAAAATAGGGTTTCTAGCTCTTGAAAACAAGCTACAACAGATGTGGGTGAGGAAGGGTGCGCTAAACCTGGTGGATCTTGGTAATGACTACTTTCTGGTCTATTTGACACATGAAGAGGATCGAGCAAAGGCTCTTACTGACGGTCCATGGTTGATTTATGATCATTACCTTACTGTTCGGGAATGGGTTCCTAATTTTCGACCGGAGAGGGGGACGATTGACAAGGTTGCTGTATAGGTGAGGCTTAAAGAACTGCCCATTGAGTACTATGATCCCCACTTCCTACACTTTGTGGGTAATAGGATTGGGAGGACAATCAAAGTAGACCAGAATACCATGAAAATTGAACGAGGTAAGTATGCGAGGCTCTGTGTAGAAGTGGACCTTGATGCTCCTCTGTTGCCAATGTTTGAAGTTAAAGGCCATGTGTACCGAGTGGAGTATGAAGGACTGCATTTCTTATGTAGATCGTGCGGGAAATTTGGCACTACAAGGAAGGTTGTCCGGTGAAGGATACTGGCGGAGATAGGGGTGTTAATCCTGATCAACAGAGTGCAAATGAGGGAGAAACGGGACCAGTGACTAGTGACGATGGACCATGGACAGTGGTTCAGAAGTCGAAGTGGCAAAAAAAAGCAAAAGAAAACCCCCCAGTGATTGTCGCCGGCGGTGGTCGTATTCTCCCGGCGTCGTTAAAGGCCGGTGAGGCAGCGTCGGGAAGTCGTTTTGATATTTTAGGAAGCACGCCGCAAAATCGGGAGATAGTTAACAATAATAATGATGGGGCTGCAAAAAATTCGGAGATGCAAAGGAATAATCAGGGGGTAATTATTGCTAATAATTTGGTTGGAGGATCTACCACTAATTTGGTCTAGAACTGAAAGGTTAAACGTAAAACCTATATTTTGTGGATTTTTTTTTTGTCGAGCTCAGGTATCTACCGCCGACCGCAATGACTGATCCCCTCTCGAAGGGTGAGACAATTGGCCTAGAGATTTAAAGCTGCTCCATACCCAATACGAGGATCGGACCCTCGACACTTGGTTAAGGAAGAATGAGTCCAACCGCTCGACCACACCCTCTGGGTTTATATTTTGTGGATTTGAGATTTTGCTAAAAAGTAAAAAGGGTTTCAAAATCAAGGAAAAAACCTACCATTTTAACCCTATTTTATAGCTAAAATTCTCCTGGTTCCCTTAACTTAATTAAAGATAACTGATTTAGTCTTTTAATTTTGGTTAAATTATAGTTTTGGTCCCCCTATTTTGAAAAATTCGAACATTTAGTCCCCTATTTTAAAACTCAGAGATTTAGTCCCTCTATTTAAAAAATTCAGCAAATTTAGTCCCAATAGGGATTTTTCATTTTTTTTGCTGAGTTAGCTTTCTAACAAAAAAAAAACACTGACATGGCTCTCATTAAATGACGTGGCAGCTGACTCAGCTTGCACACATCATTTAATGATGCCACATGTGTATTGCCACATCAGCTTATAATATTTATAATAACTAAAGTTATTTAAATAATATTCATAATAAGTATAATCATTTAAAACAAAAATAAAAAACAGAAAATCAGATCTGAAGTGATTCACGCTAAGAACCCTAATCCCAGTTTCGTCATCTCTTCTCTCTCATTCTTCTTCCTCTCACCTTCTTCTCCCATGCTCCTTCGTCCCCAAATCAACGTTCAGCAACTTCGACTCTTGCATCTTGTTGTTGTTGTGGTTTAAGTTGGCATTTAGTGTCGTCGGAACTAATAGTGCCTCCGTCGCCGCCATGGCGGTGAGACTGGAACTCTCGTTGCTTGTATGAGAGTTTGACTTATGCGCTGGTGTCAGTGCGGTTGTAAGCAAAGCAGAAATTTCTGATGAGGAGGTGTTTTTAGGCTTGTTAGAGCGCTTGGATTTGCGGCAACCGCCACCACCGACGGGGACGTTACAGAGGACGCCGCCTTTAGTCCAATAACAACAACAGTTTTTGTAGAAGTGGCGAGGCTGAGAAAGGTTGGAGCTGTTGTAGTAACTGAACTTGGTGTTGAGGGAGTCATAGAGGGGGGGTGGGGGTACTTCAAGGCTTGGTTGTTTTGGTGGGGCCGAAGAACTTACTACCTCCTCCACCTCCGATGGAATATATTTCCTGCATTAGGGCGAGGGAAATTTGTGGAAGGTTGCGTTTAGGGATGGGAAACGAGGAAGAAGGAAAGAAGGATCCATTATCTTTACTAATCAGATTAAAGATTGCTTAAAAAAAACTAATCAGATTAGAAGATAAAGCAGAAGGAAAGAAGAAGGATCAGTGATGATATCTTCGCGTGAATCCCCATCTGATCTGATTTTCTGTTTTCTTTTTTTTTTGTTTTAAATGATTGTAGTTATTATAAATATTATTTAAATGATTTTAGTTATTATAAATATTACAATCTGATGTGGCAATACACATGTGACCTCATTAAATGATGCGTGCAAGCTGAGTCAGCTGCCACGTCATTTAATGAGAGCCATGTCAGTGTTTTTTTTTGTTAGAAAGCCAACTCAGCAAAAAAAATGAAAAATCCCTCTTTGGACTAAATCTGCTGAATTTTTTAAAATAGCGGAATTAAATCTGAGTTTTAAAATAGGGGGACCAAATGTCCGGATTTTTCAAAATAGGGGGACCAAAATTATAATTTAGCATTTAATTTTTTATCCTAAATAAGTCTTTTATCTTTCATAAATGGGTTTGAAAACATGTGCGCGTGATTTTGAAATTTCGAGTCTGAATCCTCATTTCATAGATGGGTTTCAAGGAAATAATGTCTCAAACCATGATATAAAAAAAACGACGCTGTTTTATAGATGGGTTTCAAGGCGGTTTCATAGATGCAGTGAATTCTGCTATAAACCCCAACCTGTTATGAAGGGTTTCAATAGATCTGAAAATCTGAAACCCAGAGACACAGATAAGGACTTCGATGAAACGAAGATGAAAAACCCAGAAGGTCTTTTTTAATAAAAAATAATTTTTTATTTAGAAATCTATTTTGACTTGACACGTCAGCACCGTTGTATCCCCATCAGCGTCATATCAGCCACGTGTGCTTTTTCTAACGGAGTTTGACAGGATCTGGCGGAAAATGATTTATATTCTTAAATTTTAAAACACAGAACACTTATTTTGGGACAAAAAAATAAGATAAATGACTAAATCGTTACCTAAAATTAAGTTAGGGGCCCCTGAGAACATTTTAGGCCTATTTTATCTAAACGGGTTTTGCTTTTAAATTAGACTTTGAAAAAAAAAAACTAGAAACTTACAACCACCCCAAACATGCCTTAATTTACTAACGGCTTTAAAATCATATCAAAACAGAAAATTCGACATAATATAAGATAAACATATATAAAGTATAATATATAAAGTATATTGTTGTTACACATTTATGATGATTGTAATTTACAAGAGTTATGCGCTACAAATAGGACTCCTGTAACATTGTAAAATACACTTTCAAGAAAATGCAAATGCACTATTCTTCTGTCATTCTCTTCTTCTCTTTGTCTATTTCTTCTTCATCTATAATGGTTATATTTTAGTCTTAATTTGGTTAATTTCATAACAATATTGTATTTTTTAAAACTAAAATTAGCTTATTTTTGGCCTATACTGAAACTGCTTTTTTATGCAGTATCAGATAGGTTCAGAAGTTTGATACCAAATAGGTTCAGTATGTAGAACCATGCACGTGTTTGTGCCTGCACACCCCATATAATAGACACAGTGTTTAAGTAACGAACCGGTCTAAAATTTCAGTACGGAACATATGTTATTTTTGCCACAGTAGTTAACTATTGAACATGCTCGGCAATCTACTACCGTACCTGTGATCAGTTCAGCATATGTGGGTTCCATGCGTATTCCATGTGAGGGTAGTTTTGAAATTTTAAAAAATTGGAGATATCCAGTAAGTTAGGGGTTGTAGGAAGCATGGGCCTAAATTTTTTTCTTTTGGCCCACACCCTTCCTCAATTCCACTGGACTGCATTTGCAACACAACCCAAAACCAAAGCTTTCACACAGCAAGGTAGCAACCCTTCCTTCGCGCAGTCGCACAACACAACATCACCCTCCCTCGCCCTCAGACGCGGCGGCGACGACGACGACTAGACCAGTCCATCACCGGCGGCCACCACCCTTCAAGCAATTCGCAACCCTCACCCTCCCTCTTCATCTCTTCACTAGTTCAACGACCCTTCCTACCTCTGTCTTTCCTTGCGACGGCGACAGGCGACCGCTACCGACCCACCACCTTTGATCTGTGTCACCTTCTTCCTCAGTTGAGTCAGTTCCTAAATCCTTTGTAATCTGTAAGTTGATTTCTACAATTTTTGGTTGGTATATAGATTCTCAAAATTAAAATACGATATCAATACTTGAGTTGAGAGTTGATAGTTGCTTTCCTTGCTTCTGTGAATTGTGATACTGACAGTGGCGTGTATGAGGATGGAGTTGTTTTCACTGTATTCACAGCACCAATCAGTGACTACAGCAGCAAGGAAAGCAATGTCCTAACAAATAGTTTACCAAGGATTTAGGAACAGGGACGAGGTTCAGTCGTTTTCTTCAGTCTTCGTATTTTTAAAAAATTAATACTTAGTTCTATAGTTTCTTGTGAATTTATGTGTCTTGGCAATGCTCTTCGATTGATGTGGATTTAAACTGACATATAATCTGCACAACACGATTTTGATGGAATATATATTATTAGGTTGGATTAGTGTGCCTTCAAGCTGTTTGTTATATTGTCTGACAGACCATTTAGTATTTTTCTTTTATGAAATAGGCCATTCAGCATTCTCTTTGCTAGTTTTTGAATGTTTTGTATTAATATCCCTTTGGAGTTGCATATTTGCTTTTAAAAGTTATGGTTATTCCAAATGACATATGATTATAGTTTGTTATTGTTTCTATATTCTATTAGTCTCTTGTGGTCATTATTTTCAGGAATGTATCATGTTCGAACATATATATGCTTGTGTATCTTGTTAATGATCACCTATGAAGTTGTCCGTTTTTAGATGGTGCATTTATGTTCCCTTTTTTTTAACAGTTACGAATTGATGCGAGGTGCTTCATGATGCATCCTTTGACTGGATTAATTTCTTGACACTATAGCACCTGTCTATCCCTCTCTTGAAGAGTGTAGTTTTGTTGTTTCTTTTAGTCCCTTGAATCACAACTACTTTACATTTGCTGGCAATATCACTGCCATAGTTGTTTATTTTGCTTAAACCATTCTCATAACCTCGGCATTTTTTTCATCACCACCAACTACACACAATATTGAGCTATACAAAGATTTGTGAATTTTTATTTGTATCAAGATTGCCATGGAACTCCAACAAGTTATTTCTGGGTTTTGTCCAAAATCATCATCAGTGCGATCAATTCCAATTGCCAACCAAATGTTCTCTTTAAAATTTCCTACATTACCTCCTTCTTCTTCATACTCTTTTATTCAGTGGCAGAACCTTGGTGCTCCCAGTGGAGCTTTTCACCCTATTAGCATTATACCTGTGACCAAAGAAGTATATTCTAGTTCCAGGAGGAGAATATGGTGTAGCAGTACTAGCAGTAGTACTGCAGAATCAAATGAGGGGCATGTGGTGAGAGGTGTGAGAAGGAAAAAGCTTGCTGTTTTTGTGTCTGGTGGTGGATCAAACTTCAGATCAATTCATGAGGCATCCAAAAGTGGATCACTTAATGGAGATGTTCTTGTATTGGTTACAAATAAAAGAGGTAATTTTCTAACTAACTACCTCTTTACTTTCATGCTCTTTTGCATAATATAATTTTTATTGTTTTGTATTATCGTTTAGTTTAGCTACATTCTAGCTTGGGCTCAAGTTATAGTACTTTATATCCTTTGGGCATATTCTCTTTAATTTTAAATGATAATAGTCACTAGCTTAAGATGGCATGCTCCAAAGATTGTTTATGTTTGTTACACCTGTAGCAAGAAGATGGTAACTTCTATGTATTTATGTTGTTTGTCGCATTGGGTCTGTGTTTTGATTTTCTTTTATTTTGAGTCTTGGGCTCTTGGCTCCTAAAATTTTCATATTGTTTCTTAATTTGCTGATAATAGAGTGTGGAGGTGCTGAGTATGCAAAAAATAATGGTATCCCAGTTATATTGTTCCCTAAAGCAAAGGATGGATCTGATGGATTATCTCCAAGTGACCTTGTTGATACATTGAGGTCAGATGCTTTATTTAATTTCTTGCATTGCATTTAACATTAGAGTTTAGTATTTTAATGAATCTGATGTGTGGATGCTTTACTTTGCAAATGAAAAATCAGTTTAACCACTAAGATTGGAAAACGGGGCAAAAAGAATGCTGATATGCTACATAGAGATGTGGTTATATTATTAATGTAAAATACATTTTTTCATCAGGGGATTTGAGATTGATTTTATTCTTTTGGCTGGATACCTCAAGCTTATACCAGTGGAATTGATCCAAGCTTATGAAAGATCTATATTTAACATTCATCCATCCCTTCTTCCGGCTTTTGGTGGAAAGGGCTACTATGGTATGAAGGTGCATAAAGCTGTGATTGCATCTGGAGCAAGGTTATACTTTTCTCAGAATACGCGAATCCATGACTATGTTGTTGAAATACTGTTTTAATTTATTCCTGTCTACTTATCTGTGTATCATTTTTTTGTGTTAATTAGATTTTCAGGTCCTACTATTCATTTTGTCGATCAACACTATGACACAGGGCGTATCCTTGCCCAGCGTGTTGTCCCTGTGCTTGCTAATGATACTGCAGAAGAGTTGGCTGCAAGGGTTCTTAGGGAGGTAATGGCAGTTTACATCATTATTATTCATTAATAATCAGATCCCAAAAAATGGTGGCATTTTAAATCATTGAACAACTTCAAACATATATGAAATTCAGTAAACATATTTCTCATGAAAAGCATTAGCATTGACTAAAAGGATAGCAATTTGGCATATTGACAAGATGGATTCCAATTAATTTTTCTTTGTTTGTATTTCCAAATTTAGGAGCACCAACTATATGTGGAGGTTGTAGAGGCTTTATGTGAAGATCGTGTGGTTTGGAGGAAAGATGGTGTTCCTCTCATCCGAAGCAAAGAAAAGCCCAATGAGTTTCATTGATTATCTTTGAAATGGTTTAAGATTCATATCCAAATTCCTTTTTTTATGTCATTTTCGTATTATAATATGTTTATATATTCTACTCCATTTCTTCATCATATTATTACTTCAATGCCTTATATCTGATGGGACTCTGTTCCTATGGCAGGGGATTTCGTTTGGAGATTTGCTTATGAAACTTCACATTTACACCAAATAAGTAGCTAAGTATTGCAGTGTTACCTCCCATGTAAGTGGGTTTTTAAAGGACTTTTGGGGTTCCCCAGCAGAGGGGGGGACAGAGGAAGCAAAATAAGTTATATTAGATGTTAAACTCTTGACCAGGTACTTACAAACAAATGTTCTAATTTAAGTTATTTATGCTCGCAAGACATGTTTATGGGAAACTTAACAAAATTTTTTGGTTTAATTTTTTTAAATATACATGCAACTGAACCTTGAGTTTATGGAGGAGTCTTTTATAATTTATTATTCTTATTTATTGTAGACAAAACAATTTTTTCATTTACTAAAAGATTTAAACAATATAGCACATATAAGGACTTTTTTGGATTTTTGTTTGGTACCTATAGACTTGGATCATTCTCTGATAATGTCTTGAAATCATATTGCAAACATCTTGAAACTTACTCAAAACAAGATTAGTCTTATGATCTTGATTGGTAAAATTCTATTTGATTAATTGAAACTCGTTAGAGATGTTTTAATCATTGAATCAAAATCAAGCTATATAAAATTGAGTTCCTTTAAAAAAAATTAGTTGTTTTTCTAATGCATGCACGTTGTGCAGAATTATATTAACTATCCATGTTTCTGTTGCAACTACTGAAAGAAAGTTTTTTAAAATGAATTTGTTAAAATTTTATTTGCGATCTACTAAGAGCATCTCTGATTGGAGTACTTAAAGGGTACTTACCCACTAAGAAGTGATACCAATTAAGTACCCTTGTTGTAGGAAAAATTAAAATGAGTACCGGTATGGTACCTCTACAAACATTTTCTCTCTTCTCTTATAGTGGTTTCATGTGTCAGTTTTTAATATTAAAAACAGACGTGTAGTTATTAGTGAGACCCATTTTCTCTCACAATCCCACTTCTTACTTTACTCAGCAAAGCATACTCCAAACCTGAGACCAAATGTTGAAAGTTAACTTTGGGTTGTTTTCTTAATCAATTACTACTTGTTGATTAGAGCATATGGGAATGAACCTAGTTTGTCAAACAAATGTTTTTGTTTTCTGGAAGGTAAGCACAAATTTTGAAGGTCAAGTGTTTATTTTATCCACTTAGCAGCAAATCTTCTATTCTCATCTGTTGTTTCTAACATGATGAAACTTGGATTTTGTGAACATAGAAACTAGTTGAGCCATTTCATTACATGTTGAAAATCTTTTATTCAACAAGTAAATGATATACCTAAAATGCATTTTGAGCAGTCCAACATAGGATCTTTTTTTTGATGTTTTTTTGCGGATAATGATCCAACATAAGATGAAGATATGGAATGAATGTTGTTTTATTTGAAGTCATGGGATAGCAGGAAATATGGGACAGAATTCCAACATGTATAAAATGACTGCAAAACCAAAACTGAACTGAACACCCTAGTCATGTAGTCATTTGCGTATTATGTTCATACATATTTTTCTGTTGAGTTATGGTTCAACTGTTTTAAACCGCTCAAACTGGAATGGAACAGCGGAATAACAGAATTGTAGATGGTGTTGGTTCATGTATTAACCGGTTGAGCCTTCAATTTTGAAAACACGGGCCTCACAATTTTTCACCCTACAGCAAAGTAGAGGCTCATTCAATTAGGCCCATCAGTAACACTCCCTCCAATCTCGTATATAAGCAAAACAAACTGCTTCACACTTCTTAAGAAAGATAGCGGATATCATTTAATTTTTTCAAAATAACCAAAAAAAGCAAGTTTTCCAAATTGCCCCTCATGGGGAACTTGTTCAATAAGAATATAAGGGTTATTGGAAAATAAAATCTAGCTAATTGAAGGGGTTATCCAAGACTAATAACATGTTAGAAATAGTCTACATATGCTTATGTTTTAAATCATGAAACATATATTTTTTTTTTGCTTATATTGCACACAATAGGTAGTATATTAAATGGATATTGATTCATCGATTGCAATGCCACTGTACTATAAGCACGCACATCCAAAATCATTTTTGACCATGAGAAATGAAAAAGAGGGCCGCTTTGTTATAGTTTTTTTTAAAAAAATTAAAAAATAATCACCTTTTTTTATAAAAATAATTAATTTTAGAGGTTTTCCATCCGTTTGTTATAGCTTTTTTAAAAAATGAGAATCTAAAAATAATCTAAAAACTAGTATTTTACCTGTGTATCGCACGGGTGATACTGTATTTGTTCTAATTTGCTATGAAATTACAATCTATTGAAAGTTACAAAATGTAATAAAATAAAACGGAAAAACTTGATAAAAAACTATATTTTCAAATTTACTAAAATAGTTGTGTTTGAAAAAGATTAAAAAAGTCGGTATCTTCTTTAATGATATTAATAATGGAGTAAAAACGAAGAAAAAGGAAAATGAGATTTTAGGTAAAATATGCACCCCAATTTGGCGCTCTCGTTGGCACTCTGTTAGCCCTCCCGTTGGCGCTCCCGTTGCCGATTCCATTGGCGCTCTCGTTGCCACTCCTGTTGACACTCTCCTTGCCGCTTATAATAATATTAATAATGGAATAAAAATGAAGAAAAGGGAAAACTAGATTTAAGGTAAAGTGTGCACCCACGTTGGCGCTCCCGTTGATGCTCTCGTTTCCTCTCTCGTTACCACTCCCATTGGTCAATAAGATTTACAATAAATTATTTTTATCCTTCACCATATTTTTCCCGTAATTTTTTGTGTTGATAGTAGGATAGAGAGTAGATTTATAGTAAGTAGTCTTTAAAAATTATCATTAGGATTGACAAATATTGCTCCCGTAAATTTACAGTAGTCTTCTAAAATTATAACTATCAATGAAAAATATTGATCCCATGTATTTTTTTATATATTAGCGACAGTTATTTATCATTTTGTGTATTTTTAGTTTGAACCTTTTTGCTAGTAGATTTACAATAGTCTTTTAAAATTATAATTATTAATGACAAATACTTATCTTGTTTTTTTATATATGATAGTTATTTATCTTTTTTAGGTATCAGTGAGAAATTATTTTTTTCCCTTTCATTTTGTCTCTCACTTTATTTTTCCCTCACACATTCTCTCTCTTTTTTCTTTCTCCACCTTTCATTTATTTCTAAGTCACTTTTGCTTTTCGAAAAAAGTTGGTATCTTTTAGTCACTTACCAATTTACCCTTTAAATGATGTTTTGTTGTTATGGGTATTTTAGTAGTTAAAAGATAGATAGTAGATTTACAATAGTCTTCTAAAATTATAATTATTAATGACAAATATTTATCCTGTTTTTTATATATGATAGTTATTTATCTTTTTTAGGTATCAGTGAGAAATTATTTTTTCCCTTTCATTTTATCTCTCACTTTATTTTTCCCTTACACATTCTCTCTCTTTTTTCTCTCTCCACCTTTCATTTATTTATATGTCACTTCTGCTTTTTGAAAAAAGTTGGTATCTTTTTTGTCACTTACCAATTTACCTTTTAAATGATGTTTTGTTGTTATGGGTATTTTAGTAAATTCGGCGGTGGTTTGATTTCCTATATTGATATTGATGATAGTAGATTTCCTATATTGATAGTAGATAGTAGACTATTTCAAATGAGAACCTGTTTTGAGTATCTTATCATAAAAAACTTTATTTAGAGAATTTTTTTAAACAATAATTTTCATTATGCTACACAACACAACAGCTTGTCATTTTTTAAAAAAATCTCTAAAACTAATTTGTAAATTATTTATTAATAAAATTACATATTTTTTAAACCGCAACAAACAAGCCCAAAATAAGCTAGGCAAAGTTGTTAATGACTGGTTCCAACTAATACATCCACCCCAAAGACAAGGTAGTGCGGTATCCAGAAGGTCAAGTGACACAGTGTCATCTTGTGCTGCAACTAATAAAGAGTGCGACACTTATGATTCTGGAAAAAACTTTTGGTCACAATTAAAACAAGCTCATTTTTCTTCATTTAACCATTCTAGTTCTAGTATTTATCTGGTTAAATTGCAATCGAGGAGTGAACAATGGAAGAAAGGGAGGGAGAAGCTTTGTAAGAAGTGGGAATTGAGGCAATGAAAACATATGAGTGGCCGACTGAGGCTCCGTTGTGACGTCTTCTTAGAAAAACTACATGCTTGAAGTCATTCAATATTGCGCGCTATCTACATCTTCCAAATTACTCATGAGCTTCTTTTTTCCTAGAAATTTAGTTGGATATGCAATTTCGACCCAACTTCTAGGATTTGCATCCCATTTACTATACATGTTTTTAGCATTTATTTTTTACACTCTCTTTGTCAACCCTCATGAATATGGTTTTAAAGGGGGCTTTCATATCTGAAAGCCTCGACTACCAAGCCCTCTTGTGGCTCGAAACTATTTCCCTGCTGAGGCTCATAAGCCTCCTCTAAGGGTAGGGTGAACGAGGGCCTAACATGTTCAACTCGTGTTAGTATGACTTGAAGGGTGAGGAAGGGAGGGAGAAGCTTTGTAAGAGGTGGGAATTGAGGCAATGAAAACATATGAGTGGCCGACTGAGGCTCCGTTGTGACGTCTTCTTAGAAAAACTACATGCTTGAGGTCATTCAATATTGCGCGCTATCTACATCTTCCAAATTACTCATGAGCTTCTTTTTTCCTAGAAATTTAGTTGGATATGCAATCTCGACCTAACTTCTAGGATTTGCGTCCCATTTACTATACATGTTTTTGACATTTATTTTTTACACTCTCTTTGTCAACCCTCATGAATATGGTTTTAAAGGGGGCTTTCATATTTGAAAGCCTCGACTACCAAGCCCTCTTGTGGCTTGAAACTTTTTCCCTGCTGAGGCTCATAAGCCTCCTCTAAGGGTAGGGTGAACGAGGGCCTAACATGTTCAACTCGTGTTAGTATGACTTGAAGGGTGATGAAAATTTTGAGTATCTCGACAAAGATGTGCATGTTGTGTGGCTTGTCGTGACCTTTTACCTAATCAAGGGAGATGGTCGTGCTAAGCAGCCTGCCATCCCTTAAGCGTGACTTATACGACACAACTAGTGACTTGACACATTTCTTAAATCTAAAAGTGCAATTTGTCTCCTATGTCTTATACTTTGTGGATCTCCCAAGAATCGGCCTTTTAAGTGCTATTAAGTTTTACCCGTGGGCCAATAATGATATCAAATCCACACCACATTATAGTAGTTTAAGCCCATTATGTAATTATGCCACATCACTCATAATTTCAAACTAATTATTTTAAAAATTGAGCTAAACGTACTCCTCCAAGAGTCCATTTATTATTTAGATTTGAAGTCAAATACTATAGATTAACTATAGAGCACATGAAAGTTGAAATGGAGATCAACCCAAAGGGATGGGACATAACTCATAAGTGCATGTCATACTCACACACATTGGTTAATGAGATAAATGGGTAATCATATCTCTACGACTCTACCATATATGTCCACCGCCCAAGGCTGACCTTATGTGCCACCATTGTGACCATCTTGCGTGACTCATTTCTCTTGTTAGGTCTTGCATCAATTATAAAGCTTCCCAAGATTCAGTCTATTGTTCACTTATTCGTTTTTAAAAGCATATATACAATCAATCAATAAATGTCCGCTTATCAAAAATATATAAATCAATAAGGGTCTGTTTGGTTGAAGAGAAAGAAGGAAGAAAGAATTTTTTCTCTCTTCTCTCTTTCTATTGTTTGGTACACTCTCTTCTATCTTTCTCTCTTCCCTTTTTCACCTCAAACATACACACTTCTAGTGCAATAAAAAGTCATAATCTCTCCTCTCTTTCTCTCTTCCCTTTCTCTCTCGTTTCAAACAAACAATAGCAGGTCATTCTCTCTTCTCTCTTCCCTTTCTCTTTCGCTCCAACCAAACGGACCCTAAATGTCCATATTTCACAACCATACATGTAACCCAAACTCAATCTGTGGTGCAGAATTAGCCCTTCATGAATTTGAGGTGGTGCATGTCTTAAAGCTACCAAGTCACGATGGTTATCAAATGATATGTTTGTCTCAAGTTATGTAAATTTACTCTCAAGAATAACATTTTTAGGAATAAAATGGATACCGTTTTATTTACACTTGATGTGCTAGCTCAGTGGTAAGAGTTTAGCTTTGTGCAAAGGTGGGCTCCTTGAAAAAATAATTGTTTAATTTTTAAACATTTTCAGGAAGGTAGCTATAAAAATTAAAATAACTTTTATATTTTTTTTGGTCAAAAAATAACTTTTATATTTAACTTTCATCTCATTTTCATGTGATATCTTTAATTATAGGAATCTTTATAATTATAGGAATCTTTATATTCGGGGGGTAGTATTTTTCAAACTTGTAACAAACATGGGAATACTCATTTTCGACGCGTGAATTCTTAAAACTGTTAATCTTAGACTTGAAACGAACACCCCAAAAAGAAAGCAAGTTGGAAACGAGCCACAGAGTGATAGTGACCCACTATCTAGATGATAATAATAATTGTAGAGTAAATCTTTAATTTGGTCCCTAAACTCTCTCTCTCTCTCTCTCTCTCTCTCTCTCTCTCTCTCTCTCTCTCTCTCTCTCTTTCTCTCTCCAATATTTGACCCCTAAAATATAAAAATATCATAATAGTCCCTAAGCTATTCTAGATCCATCAATTTAGTCCCTCAATTGCTTTCTAAATATGAGAGAAGGTGATAGTTTCGACTAGTTTGATGGATTTACAATAGTTTAAGTCTCATTCACACATTTAGATGCTTTAGAGGTTTTGTTGCAATGAGTGAGCAGGAGGGGTAAAGGTATTGCAACAAAAGAAGAGCTTTGTTGCCCTCCCATCGTAGTCCTACTCGACTCGAGAGATTAGTTTCTACAATTGCGTGCAGATGATACTCGATTTACAAAAAAAAGTATACTCCAAGAGTCTAAGTCTTCTTATACAAATGGGAGTTGTAAATAAATATACAAAGAAAACCTGCCTTTAATTGCTCTTATAAATATCTATTTTCAATTTAATTGCATACATACATCTTTTATAATTGCCATGTACTATATTTATCTTTGTTACTTTTTTAAAACTTGTCACATTCATATTTGTAATTTCGAGTTAGGATCCTCTGAATTACTTGTTGAATAGGAAAGATAGTGTGACACATACAATAAAATAATAAATACAATAAATGGTATTATCTTTTTGTGTGTCACTCTTTCTCCTTGACATTGCAAGTACTTGAGAGGAACCTAACTTTGTAATCTCATACCCAAAGGCAATTTTGATCCAAATTTTCCCACAAAATGATGAATTATTAAAATCAATTTTTCCTTAAATGTATCCAAACACAAATTATTTTAGGTTCACTCACTTTTTAACAAAATAAAATTTTGAAAACAATTCAATGAAAATCAGTTTTTTTGTTAAACCAAGATAACCTCCTGACGATCCTTCGAGATATCAGAGATCCATTTATAGATGTTGACCTCTCTCCAACAACGTTTTTCCATACGCACCAGCTAGAGATCAAACCCAGGACATAATGGTTAAGAAACTCAAGTATCTACCACTTGTGCCACATTATGAAAGTTAGTTTTCCTCACCACATAATCAAACACCTATAGGTCATAAACTACATCCAACCATAAAGAAAGTATCGGTACGAAAGTGATAAAGAAAATGTTGTTACTAGTTCTCGTTACTAAATTTAGAGTAGCCACGTGACGGAACATTGTAGCATAAGGACCGACAAGTGTAAACAGGCTCACAAAATTTGTTAATGTTTTTACCATAAGAAATTATAAGTGTGTAACTTTAAGTTGACTTTGAAACAATTAAACATAAGCTGTTATGTAATATTAAAATCAATAATTACTCTGTCTTCAGATATTTATATATATAAGCAGCAATCTCCACCACAAGGGATTCACTCTAATCCATTATTTCCTCAGCTTCATTTTGTTCAACATCATAATGTCCAAATCTCCTCTCCAATTTCTCACAATCCTTCTTCTGATTTTCTCACTTGTTCTCTCTTCTAATGCTGTCCCCACAACTAGTAAGCATATGGAACTTCTCCAATAATTATTTTCAAGCATTCCTATCTTTTCTTTTTTTATTTCATTAATTATATTTTACGGTATATTAAACCTTAATTTTTTGCAGGAAGCCTTTTGATAAACTGGAAAAAATCATCCATACAAACTACACAAAATAATAAGGTGATTGCTTAATCCTTGCCCTTCAATATTCTGAAACACCAAAGTTTTTTTTATTCTGTTTGGGGTTTAATTAATTTTATCATTTTTTCTTTCTGTAGTTGGAGGGTGCTCAAGAATTAACTATTGGAGAAGAGAATTTTGATGAAATGGAAAAAGAGTTCATGGTAGAGGGAAGGATTGATTTGGAAAGTAATGATTATCCAGGAACAGGAGCAAACAACCGTCATGTACCACCAAAGACACCAGGAAGAGCTTAAATTAATGAATATATATGAATTTGTATAGATTTAAGGCCTGAGAGGATGCTAGAAAATTAATGAATATATATGAATTTGCATTTGGAATATTCCTTTATCAAACATTTGGTACTACCGGTGAAAGTGTGCATTTGTCTGTAGCAGAGTTATTGAGCAAGTTTGATGTAAATCTTTGGGGGTGATTAGTGAAGCTCTTTTCGCTTGATTAAAATTATTATCATATATATATATATATATATATATATATATATATATATATATATATATATATATATACTTCTAACTAGTTTTATGTATATAGACTCATTCATTTTTTTCATACATTCTGTTCCTTTTTCAATAGAAAAATATAGTTTAATAATCATGATTTTATTATATTAATTATTGTAGCGACCGAAAAATCTGGGTGAGGATTCCTTGAAGGTTCAAAAGATGAAGCCGCCACCAAATTTTAGTTTAACGGCAAATATTGGAAAATCCATTCTTTCTAGTAGGCTACCCCGGCACTGCACATCATGACCTTCTCTACCCCCCATGTAGAGTTTTTGCCTTTCGTGGGAATCGAACCTTGTACTCTGGGGCTTAAGTACAAGTTCAATGCATTCCCACTACCAATTGAACTACCAGATTTGGGTTCGGGAGTCGGTTATGCATGGGGAAGGTGTTAGCACCCCACGGCATCCTTCATAAGGAAGGTTACCTGCTAATCAGTTGTAGGAGAGAAAGTTAATTTTGAAACGTTTATTTTACCCCTTTTTATTGTGAATTAAAAGAAAAGACTTAATAAAAATTTTAGTTTATTGTGCTTGACGGGAGTGGGCCCCCGCTCTTACGTATCTCCAGGTGCGATAGAGAAATCAAAGCTACGTAGTTTTTGGTAGAAAAAAAGTTTGTTGGTTGGTATTTTTTAGTATAGGGATTTTAGGATTATTTAGCTGTACAAATCACTCATCCTAGAACGATGGCTAACCCGAATGTACATTCGACTTAGCCCCCTATTTTCTGAAAATAGTTTTCTTGTAGCTTGAAAAGAAACAGGTTTGATGTGTGGTTGTTTGATTTTATTAGGATAGGTATTTTAGGACTATTGAGCCGTACGACTCATTCATCCTAGAACGATGGCTAACCCGAATGTACATTCGACTTAGTCCCCTATTCGTTTTTTGGGAAAAAGGGTTTATTTATTAATGCAATTGACAGAAGTCGGCCGCCCTCTGCTCCTACGTATCTCCTAGTAGAGAATCAAATCACACGTAGTTCTTGGTAGAAAAAAAAATTGTGTGTTGATTTTTTTTTATTATTTGAATGTTTTTTAAATTTGGAGGGTATTTGTAATGACTAACTTTCCTTTTTTAAAAAAAGAATTTGGCTTTGAAAATATTTAGTTTACATTGAGAAAATAGTAAATAAATAGAGTGAATAATAAAACAAGAGGATAATAGAAATAATAAAGAAAATAGTGAAAAGGAAAGGGGATACGGGCATCACAGGGGATGTGAGACGCACAGTACATGATGAGGATAGTAATGGAGTTATTAAGAACTATTAAGAGTAAATGATAAAACAATAAAAGAGGATAATCACTAAATAAATAAAAGAAAAGAATATCGAAAGATGCTGATAATGAGGATGAGAAAAAAAGAAGTAATAAACAAATGAAAAGGAAATGACAAAGAGGGGTTAAACTAATACTAACACAATAGGGGTGTTTACAAATAAGTGGGGTGTATGTAGCTGTACCTATAACTAGCTTATGATTGATTTAAATCAAAATAAAAACAAAACAAACAAAAGGACTAATAATAACAAGGGTAACATTTGTTAGTTTTTGATTTTTTTTAAAAAAAAGAAAGTTAAAAGTAAGTGAAGGAAAAAACAAAACATTGTTGGGCTTGACATTAACAGGTTCACCTACTGTGAACCCTAAATATCACTTGCTGCTCAACGCAGCTCATGAGGGAAAGGGAATGAAGTTTGCGGCAGCAACAAGGAAAGAGAGAAGGAGCGTGAAGACAATGGAGGTACTCGCCGGAGTAGTTGGTGACCGACATGGAGGTTATGGAGGTTGAAAGTTATGGTGGGTTTTCATGTGTTTCTTCTCTCTTCCTCTTCTGAAATCGTTTTTTTTCTACTGTTGCTGCTAAATGGTATTTATAGGCAAATTATATGTGGTATATGTGAGGTGCCGATGTAGAGGAGCAAAGATGTTGGAGACCAAGCAGCAAAGGGTGCGCTGCAAAGGTGCTTATCAAAGCAATAGGGTTGGGACTAAAAAGGCAGCAAGCCAAGTAACAAGAAAAAAGAGTCTTTGGCTTAAATCCCCAAATGTATCCGTTGTAGCAGGGGTACAGGGTAGTGCCTGAAAAGCATTTTGCTCTCAACCAAAATGGAGAAGAAAACAAAGAACAAGGAGAAAGAGGCTCAAAATACTCAATGCTCATGCCATCTCTTCTTTGAAATTTTTTTTGTAATTTTAAAATCTGATGTACATACTTTTTTGTATTTTTAGTTAGTGATTTGAAACAATAATAATAGTTAAAGCTAAATGTTAATAAAAGATTTTTTTTAATTCTTTTTTGCAATAAAAAGTAATTAAGTTCTTCTAATAATAATAATAATAATAATGTTAAATCGCTAACGAGTATCAAATGACACGTGTCAACGGTTAAAATCACAAAATCCAAAGCAAGTAATATTTTTGATATTTTCTAAGAGAATTTGAATTAGTCGAACAAAATTAGGATATAACAATTATCAATTATAAATTTTGAACTTTTCTATAAATAGTGGCGAAATCGAGTACTCGTGGAGCGGCCGACCCCTAAAAGGCTATTGCGGTGTAGCGGGATGACCGCTACGCCGAAGTCTAGGGAAACAGATTTGCCAACCCCAGCCACATTAGCAACATCTGCCCAA
Organism: Astragalus glycyphyllos; assembly: GCA_963573325.1. Classification (NCBI taxonomy): domain Eukaryota; kingdom Viridiplantae; phylum Streptophyta; class Magnoliopsida; order Fabales; family Fabaceae; genus Astragalus; species Astragalus glycyphyllos. Next base: position 41,135,778 of record OY754312.1, read on the forward strand.
ATTAGTGAATCATCATCAAACACCAAATCATTTCCAGCTCCAACCGCTTCATCTTCAACCAATTCTCCCATTAACCACTCATTGCAAACATCAAAGTCCTTTAAGACAATCGGATCAATTAAGTCCCGACTGTCAAAGCCTTCCTTAAGTGTTTGGTTATACTTGACAAAAACCAAATCTGCCAACTTTTGATGGTTTCTTGGAATGTATCTATTTTATAGTTTTTAGAAAACTGAGTGTTAGCTTCTACAATCACTATGTTTTCAGCAAATTAAACTTACATACATCTACTTACTTGCTCAAAAGTACTCCAATTATGTTTGCAAGCTTGGAATATGATGCCCATAAGTCCTCCACCACTCAGCTGTAATAACCAACCAGAATTATCAATTTACTAATCAAAACAGAATTATTAATCAAAACAGAATTATTAATCAAAACATTTACCGGGAGCCATAGCAGTTCTGTTTCTTATTGCAGCCTTCAGACCTCCTATAATATGCAAGCTCAGCAGTAGCTTTATCCTCTTCTTCAGGAGTGGCACTTAGCTTCTCAATGCATTTAAGTAGCCCCTCATTAACTTCATCATTTGAATCAACATCTGGATTACCATAGTAGAATTGAGGATTAAGACAATGGCCAGCTGCATGACATTCCCATCTTTTATCAATGATGGCAAATACATCTTTGTACTAGTCTTCATTTCCGTTAAAAGAAGTCATCATGGTTTCCTTTGCCCTATCCATAGCCTCATAAATGTAACCCATAGCAGCTTTTTTCTCATTATCAACAAGCCTTAACACTTCCACAAGGGGTCCCATGACCTTAAGACTGAAGAACACATCATTCCAAAAGGAAGGCATTAGTACAATCTCCATACCCTTTTTCCCTTTAGGCTCCTTAGATACACTTAAACTAGACCAATCTTCTGAAACGAACAAAAGACGAAGGTTGTTTTCTTGTTTATGCAACCTTTGTAGTGTGAGGAAATGAGTAGCAAATCGGGTAACTCCAGCCCTTATCAATTCAGTCCTTTTTGTGAATTTCCTCATTGTATTTAAAACCATGGTATGGTCGTATATGAAGCTTACAAGAGTGACTCCTCTTTGGCATGCCTTTTTGACTCTCGGAAGTTTCCCAATGTCTTCGAACATTAAATCTATGCAATGGGCAGCACACGGTGTCCAAAAGAGTCTTTTTCTTCTCGCTTCTAATTTTCTACCTACAATGTGGTTGCAACATTGCTTTAGTGAGCTCCAATTCTTTTTTCAATAAAGGGACACGCAATTCATGATAGCTCAGGAGCTTTAAGTTCGGACCATAGTTGCCAACAGCTTCCATCATAAGCTTGAAGGATTTGTCTCGCATCGCATTGATAGGAATTCCACACTTATAAAACCAACGAGCAATATATTGAACTGTCCTTGATCGTGCTTCCTTATCGTGAATGCTTGTTTGCTTTGATTTTGATGCTGCCCCCGGTGGTGGAGCTCTAGAATAAACCAAATCCAAAGGCCCTTTCACAGATTTGCCTCTCTTGGCAGTAGGGGCATCATGAGAAGCTGGTTCTTTTCCAGCTCGAATGTTGTGAATTTCTTGCAGCTCATTTTGCTCATCATCATTCTCATTCACCTCAAATAAATGTGCTTCACTTACAGCCTTTTTCTTCTTATAGGTTTCTTTAATCCTTAACTTTATATCTTGGGGAATTTTTCTGCCAGCACCAACATTGCCCTTCTATCCCATTTGGTGATACTTTGCTCTGGTTATGCCACCAGTAGTTACTTTCAAACAAAAATCGCATGTAACACTCTTCCTATTGTTAATGTCTTTAAGACTATTCCATTGCCATGCTTCATCAATGTTATCCCCTGTGAGTTTAACCAATCCACTAGGAGTTGTGTTGTTCACAGGTGCTGCTTGAGGTTGAGATGATGATGCCATGATAAAGGAATAAAAGAGTTGATGCAGAAAATAGAGAGAAGATGGAGAACAGTCTCTGTTTTGTCACTTTTGTGGCTCTGGGACGCAGAAGGTTTTATAGAAGAAGGAGAAGAAGTGTGAGTATTGTCTCTGTTTTATAGAAGATGGAGAAGAAGTGTGAATATTGTCTCTGTTTTATAGAAGAAAAAGAAGGAGAAGCAGTGAAATAAGTCTCTGTTTTTTAGAAGAGAAATGAATGGGTGGGTGCGTGCGTGTACTGTGTACTTCCCAAAATAAACTCAGTAAATTGCATTAAAATAGTAACTGGAAAGGTTAATAGTCTGAGAAAAGACAAAAAACCTTTTAAAAAAGAGGGAAACAGTTAATATTCTGAGGGTAAATAGCTCTTTTTGCATTTTAAAATTAGGATTATCGAAAAAAACCCAGTCCCTTCATCTTCACCTGCGAACGACCCGCGACGACCCGTGAACTTCGCCGCAATTGCAGCCGCGACGCTCGCACCCGTAAACTGCTCCGCCACCACCGTTTGCGTCGCCCTAGACCGGCACACCGCCTCGCACCGCCACTATGGATTGGACAAAGTCCATCCCGCCAAAGACGAGGGCGGGGACGGCTAACAGGGATGCCAAACCCACCCCCATTCAGCCAATTGCCATCCCTAGTTTAGATAGACTATCATTTTTGGGCATTAATAATAGATATACTATATGTATTCAAACCAGAGGTAGAGCTTTGCATGGGTTGGGTAGGGTTACAGTTCGCCCAAAAAATTCATGTGAAATTACTGCAATACCCTTGTTTTTTGAAAGAAAACAACTACTAAAATATATAATATTTGCGGATTTATAAAAGTAAGATGATGTAGTGTAGTGGTTGAGGATTTACCCATCCACTGAAGGATTCCGTGTCATTTATCTGTTGGATAACTTTGCAACTAGACTTACTTACCAATAGACTATAGTCAAAGTCATGCATCGGATTAGTGATTTGTTTGCCAAATTCCCATATAATAATTATTATATTTGTTCACATTTTTAATATTATATAATATCATTGTTTTTTAATATCTTATATTAGAATTAGAAATTATGAATCAATGGTTGCTAATTTTTTAAAAAAAACTATTTTCAACATTTAAAATCAAAATCAACTTAATTTAAAATTATCTTTTTACAAACAACTTCAATTGAGTCTCTATGTGAAATCAAAATTACTTTTTTAGTAATTTAATTTTGTTTATAAGTAATTATTAATATATATTTATCTATTTTAATTGTATTTTTCTTAAGCTTCACCATTGTTCTTACGCACGCGTACCCTTTTTCTTCCTCTCAACTTCTCTCACGCCCCCTTCCTCATCGTCGCCGATCTTTACTTCGTCGTTCCTCCATGTCTCTTTCATTGGCAGCTCATCCGAACTTTTTAGTGAAGTTCTGATTCAAACCTCTTTTTTCCATAGTTCGAAGACCTTTAGAAAAAAGTCTTAGAATTCGTTTGTTACTATATTCCAGAAGTTAACTTCTAAACTTTTTATATGTTTCCAACGTTTGACTCTTATCTCTATAAAATATACAATGTTAACCACATTCACAAGCCTTTAGATGTTACCATTCAAAATGCATAGTTTATATATTTCAGTGCGTTTAGGGTGGTTTTTTGTTTTGAGTTTTAAAAAAACCAAAACTATATTCAGTTTTGAGTTAACAACTTTTCAAAAATCAAAATCAAATTCAAATATAAGTATAAAAATAAATATTCATCATAAACTTATCTTAATTAAAATAATATATAACATTAGGTAACTGATAAAAAAACATTAGGAATTTGAATTTTTTTTTATAATATTACAGATATATAATGTATTGATTTAGTAATAATTTTAATAGTAGAGGTTGAAAGTAGTATTGTCGACAAACGCCTACCGAAGTGGTAATTGGTGGTCCTCAGAGTGGTGGTGGTCAAAGTGTTAGTCAATGGTGTTGACCAGTGGTGGTCAGAGTGGTGATTTCCAGTGGTGGAGTACGTAGTGGTTGGAGTGGCAATTGTTGTTGGTGAACGATATTGTTTAAACTGGTGGTTTCTGGTGGTCAGGGTGGTGGTCAGTGGGGGGTCAGATTGGTTATCATAGGAGGATGGAGTGTGATCAGTGGGGGGTCAGATTGGTTATCATAGGTGGATGGAGTGGTGATCAGTGGTGGTTAAAGTGGTGGTTGGTGGTGGTCAAAGTAGTGGTTGACGATGGTCGCAGTGGTGGTCACAATGCTAGTCGGTGGTAGTTAGATTGGAGATCGAAGGTGGATAAAGTGGTGATTTGAGGTGGTCATAGTGGCGGTCGGCAGTAGTCAAAGTGATAGGCAGAGTGGTTATTGTGGCGGTCAAAATGGTGGTTGACAGTAATCGACGATGGCCGGTAGTTGTAAATGTGGTTGAGGATTTACCCATCCACCGAAGGATTCCGTGTTCATTTATCTGTTGGGATAACTTTGCAACTAGACGTACTTACCAATAGACTATAGTCATAGTCATGCATTGGATCAATGATAAGAAGTTAATATATAATAATTATTATATTTGTTCACATTTTTAATACTATATAATATCATTGTTTTTTAATCTCTTATATTAGAATTAGAAATAATGAATCAATGGTTGCTAATTTAAAAAAAAAGACTATTTTCAACATTTAAAATCAAAATCAACTTAATTTAAAATTATCTTTTTACAAACAACTTTAATTGAGTCTCTATGTGAAATCAAAATTACTTTTTTAGTCATTTAATTTTGTCTATAAATAATTATTAATGTATATTTATCTATTTTAATTGAATTTTTCTTAAGTTTCACCATTGTTCTTACGCATGCGTGCCCTTTTTCTTCCTCTCAACTTCTCTAACGCCCCTTCCTCATCGTCGCCGACCTTTACTTCGTCATTCCTCCATGTCTCTTTCATTGGCGGCTTATCCGAGCTTTTTAATGAAGCTCTGATTCAAACTTTTTTTTTTCCATAGTTCGAAGACCTTTAGAAAAAAAGTCTTAGAATTCGTTTGTTACTATATTCCAGAAGTTAACTTCTAAACTTTTTATATGTTTCCAACGTTTGACTCTAAAATCTATAAAATATACAATGTTAACCACATTCACAAGCCTTTAGATGTTACCATTCAAAATGCATAGTTTATATATTTCAGTGCGTTTAGGGTGGTTTTTGTTTTGAGTTTTAGAAAAACATAAACTATATTCAGTTTTGAGTTAACAAATTTTCAAAAATCAAAATCAACTTCAAACATAAGTATAAAAATAAATATTCATCATAAAGTTATCTTAATTAAAATAATATATAACATTAGATAACTAATAAAAAACACTAGGAATTTGGAAAAAAATTTATAATATTATAAATATATAATGTATTGATTTACAAATATATATAATTTTAAACCCAAGAGGTACGGTTGAGCGGTTGGGGCTCGTCCTCCCTTAACCAAGAGTCGAGGGTTCGATCCTTGCCTTGGGTACGGAGCAGCTTTAAATCCTCGGGCCAGCTGTCCCACCCTTCGAGGTGCCCCCGATCCAGCGAGGGGATTAGTCATTGCGTTCGGCGGTGGATACCATGGTCTAGTGGTTGGAGTCGCAGTTGTTGTTGGTGAACGATATTGTTTAAACTGGTGGTTTCTGGTGGTCAGAGTGGTGGTCAGGGTGGGTGGTAGTCAGTGGGGGTCAGATTGGTTATCATAGGTGGATGGAGTGTGATCAGTGGGGGGTCAGATTGATTATCATAGGTGGATGGAGTGGTGATCAATGGTGGTTAAAGTGGTGGTCGACGGTGGTCAAAGTAGTGGTTGACGATCACAGTGGTGGTCATAATGCTAGTCGGTGGTACAGATTGGAGATCGAAGGTGGATAAAGTGGTGATTTGAGGTTGTCATAGTGGTGGTCGGCAGTGGTCGAAGTGATGGTCAGGGCGGTCAAAGTGGTGGTTGACAGTGATCGACGATGGCCGGTAGTGGTAAAAGTGGTGACTGGTGGTGGCTGGTGGTGGTCAGATTGATGATCATGTGTGGTCATAGTGGTGATCGATAGTAATCGAGATGATGGTCAAAATAGTGGTTGACAATGACCAAAGTGGTGGTCGGTCGTGACTTGAGTAGTAATTAGTGGTGGTGGTTGGAGGTGGTTAGCATGGTTGTAGTTGTTGGTTAAATTGATGATTAGAGGTGGTCGACAGTGCTCAGAGTGGTGGCTGGCAGTGGTCAAAGTCGTGGTCGGCGATGGCCAAAATGGTGGTCGGCGGTGATCGGTATGGTGGGTGAGGATGATCAGAGTGGTAGTTGGCAGTCCCAAGAAGGTAGCTCAGTTGGCGAGCTAAAGGACATGAAGGAGTTGCAAGAAGGATGTCCAGGGTTGAATCCCTGGAAACTAAAGAGTGGTAGTTGGCGACCATTGATGATGTCGTGTTAGCGTTAAAATAAAAACATAAATTATAAACCTATTTTTTGTTTTCTTTTGAGTTTTGATGGAAAACGGTTTTTTGAAAATAAAAAAAATCAACTCAACCTCATTTTACCTACATGTTTTGGTTTTGAAATTGACTTACAAAACCAGAAACTCACAAGTATCTTGAACACCCTTCGTAAGTTTGAACGTAGAATGTGTAAACAATTCAAAAATTGAATTCCGCAAGACAAGTTAAAAAAATATATGTTCCAGAATTAAACTTTGGATCTTCACAAGGAAAAAGGAACTAAACTTTGGATAGGAATATTTTGGAGGAGAACCATTTTAGAGTGGATGGAGGTGTATTGGAAAATCAAGTGCAAAATAGTATTATTATAACACCTTAATTGATCTCAGGTACAAAAATAGCCTAATTAATGGGCCAATAGGGCCTTTAGGCCCTTACGTCTACAAAACAATTTCGGATATTGATTTTTATACCCCTCAGTTGGCTCTTGTACCCCCATAAAAATCATTTATCTCCATTTTACCCCATGAGCTTTAACTATACAAATTTACCTATTTAGTAGATGAATCCGTAGCTAAAAAATTGAAAAACAGATTATCAATTAAACAGATAAATTTGTAGTTAAAAAATTAAATTACAGATTTATCTATTTGATTGATAAATCCGTAATTGATTTTATAACTGTGGATTGATCTATTTAATAGATAAATCTGTAACTTTTTTTTTGGTTACACAAATTTAGGGTGAGGGGATGGTGCCCCAATTCAAGGCAGGGAAGACCTTCGGGGTCTTTGACCACTTACGAAGGTAAATTACATTTACAGATAAATCTGTAGATGACTTTTCTAATTACATTTCCATAGTTGTGTTTTTTAATCCATAGTTGTTTTTTTTTGTAATTTGATTGTGGTGCCCAAACAAGAGGTACAAATGGAAAAATTATCCCGCGCTTTCATTGAGGAACATCTGGTAAATAGATATAGATACCGGTGATATTTTGGTTATTAGACACATTCATGACGATAGAATATCCGATAAAAGGGGGGCGGAGAACAATCACTAAAATCATAAAAAGTTTATAAAAACACCACGAAAAATCCATAAAAGAATCAAGACTAATCTAAAAATATTAAAAACACCGCTAAAAATCTAATAAAATCAAAAGAATGTTAGACAATTTTTTGGAGATTATGAAAAATTCAAAAGATTAATAAAAAAATGGTAAACAAAGGAATTTGGGATTTTGAGTCTCGTAGTCCTAATATAGTCCCTTCTTGGGAATCCCAATCTCTGATTTGTTTCGGATTTAATGGTTGTTGTTTCGGGATAATTGGAGAAGGTTGCTCGAAAACCTATTTTTTTGCCTAGATTGTTTAACAAATTAAAGTGGACCGTTAATTAAAATTGTCGATGAGATCTTGACCGTCAATATTATGTTGTTGATGAAGTGTGACAAAACATAGAAAAAACCAATTAGATAAAGCAATTAAAAGTTTAATATAACTACGAATTTATCTATTAAATAGATAAATCCGCAATTGATTTTATAACTGCGGATGTAATAGATAAATCTGAAATTCAATTTTTTTAACTACGAAATTATCTATTAAATAGGTAAATCTGCATATGATAAATCATCTTTATTATACTAAACCATGGATAAGTCCATGGAGACGTCCACGTCAGAAAATCCAAATAATGACATCAGTTTTTTCGAATTCCACGTCAGCTAAAACCCACGAGTCAGCCTACACGTCAACGTTTAACATATATCTAACGGCTAAGATAATTCAGCCAAAACAGACGCACAAAATCAACGATTCATGTTCCTTAAAATTGCGGCTGGGAAAAGGACGATTACGATTTGATGATTAAATAACAAGTTTCAGAATCAACGGTTACAAAAAAGGAAATCACTAAATGCACTCTTATGGATTGTTGTATACGTTTCTCATTAAATGTAATTAAAAACAAGCCATTATAATACAATAGAAGAAATCACAACCAAAAATATCAATCTTGGCAATTATAACCATGACTCAGCAAATTGAATGTAATAATTAAATAAAGGGAATCAATACCTACCAAATTCCATGGCATTTAAGTCAAACATTATAATAGCCCCTGCAAAGGTAATATAATTAAGGTTTAAATATGCGTTTCGCCCTGCAAATACACGCACAATCCAAACAGGCCCCTGTAAAAAAAAACTTTGAAATAGCCCCTGCAAAATATAAATTGTTTACGGTTAGGCCCCTCAGTCAGTTTTCCATAAAAAAAACATTAAAATAAAAATAATTGCCACGTGTCACTGAACGCCACGTCATCAACCCACGTCACCATGGACACATGGCACTGACAAGTGCCACGTCAGCAACCAATAGTTGGCTGCCACGTGGCAGTGTTGTTACACTCAAAATAAATCTTGATAATGGCTTGAGAGAGACTTGAACCCACAACCACCTATTCCATCAAAGAGAAATTACCGCTGAACCAAATACTTCACTAGAGTTATTAAACCAATTCCATTATATTTGTGTTGTAACACATATTGATTTTAAAAAAAAATCTGGAAAGGATTTCACTCTCTTCATCATCATCATCATCATCATGAAGAACCGAAGTGCAGATATATGATGAACATCTCAATTCATTTTCGTTTTCCAGATTTATTTCCATCTTCCATCTCTCTCTCAAAACCATCTTCCATTTCATTTTCGTTTTCCAGATTTGCTCATGAATGTTTTTCGTTTTCCATCTCCATTTATGTTTTCATAACTTCAGATCTGCTCATTGCTTCACTGTTTTTGCGTTCTATTTCAATTTCGTAAACCCAATTTCGAAAACCCCATTGAAGATCTTCATCTTCCTACTTCGAAACAGATTTAATGGCATTCCGATAACAACAACAGATTTAATGGAAAACAAAAATGGACGATAAGCTACAAGCTACCTGAAAATTGTACAAGCTTGCAGAAGAAAAATAATGGAAGACAAAAACATTTTCCAGCATTTTCAAGTGAAGGCATTTTCCAGATTTAATGGAAGACAAAAGCTTGCAGATAATATGCGTTTAATAGAAGTAGTTGGCCAAATAATCACAAATGGTGATGTAGCCTAGTGGTATTTGGTTGTTTCTTCAACAAGGGGGTCACGGGTTCAATACCCATGTTCCCCCAAAATCTTTAATTTTTTAGTAACACACTATTTTCCACTTTGCCATGTATGCACCACGTGGCAGCCAACTATTGGTTGCTGACGTGGCACTTGTCAGTGCCATGTGTCCATGGTGACATGGGTTGATGACGTGGCGTTCAGTGACACGTGGCATAATGGTCCAATGAGATGATGACATGTGGCAATTATTTTTATTTTAATGTTTTTTTTATGGAAAACTGACCGAGGGGCCTAACCATAAACAATTTATATTTTGCAGGGTCTATTTTAAAGTTTTTTTTTACAGGGTCCTGTTTGGATTGTGCGTGTATTTGCAGGGGCCAAACGTATATTTAAACCTATAATTAAATATAGCAAAAATTCAAATCTCACGTTCATGTTTGCCAAGAAATGCTCCCAATGTTGGAAACCTTTTCAAATGATTATAGAATTTATTTTAAGGACAAAATATTCATGTATATGGTAAATAATAATATTTGATTTTGTTGTAATATTTGATTTGTTAAAAATAGGAATAGGAATTGAATGTGGAAAACGCATTTGACTTTATAATTCAAAACCTCCTAATAACAATACAAACGAAGGCTCATTTTTTTATCTCTCTGAAAAACCTCCGACTTCTTCCCTCTCCCAAAAATAGCCTCCTATCTCCCAAATAGCCTTCTCCATTGTTTGATGATGAAACCCGAAATTTGGCGTCTTGAAGCATACAACTCATGTATTGAGGACTTTAATTTGTCGAGTAGCCACAATCACTGCATTTGATGCGTCAAGAAAGGTGAATGTGATGTTACTATACTACCTCTCATGTTTCGATCTTCACATACTGAATTCGTTTCAACATTAGGTTTTGATAAAAAAATTCTTTTCATTGGACTTGCAGGTGTCGAAGTCACACATATTTGAAGATTCAAGCTTTGGTGGTTATAGGGGATCTTATACCCAAAAGAGCAGGAAAAATGATCACTTATTTCCTATTTTATAATTGGTAGTCTGCCTATTTTATTTTTGGTTTCTGCCTCTTTTCAATTGCAGATTTTGGAGTCTTAGTTTTCACTTTCGTTGTCCGTAATTCAATTCCAGGTACATTCATTTTCTTTTTGTCAATCTGCATACTTCATTTTCTTTTTGCCGATATTTTTGTTTCACCAAATTATAATACAAAAGTTATATGCTTCCTTCTTTTAGGTAAGGATTAGTAAGTTCATTGTATTTAAGATTCATGATCCATACCATCATTTTATTATTTTAAAATCATCTAGGTGTTTCATATATATATATATATATATATATATATATATATAAACGTGTGTTTTGTTAAGGCCTCATTGATTTTCAATTAAATGCCAATGAATTTGCGTGCTATTATGTTTGTAGGATCCATGGATACATGGTCACAGCTTTTGAAATTTGCAAAGGTAAGACAATAAATTTTTAACCATTAGAATCATAACTATTAGCATGTTCTATCAATGTTGCAGAAAAAGGAAAAGCAAGATATTGAAAGGGAAGTTCTATGTAGTCATAATACAATCATTGCGAAGTAATAGGATTTTTTTGGCCGTGGAAGTTGATTTCAACAAAATTAATTATTCATAACATTTTCTGATATAAGCCCAAAACAATTTCCAATGAGTTTCCTTGAACTAAAGTTTATCAAGGATGGAGGAATGGCCAAAGGAGTCAACTTTTGTGATACAAAATCCTGGGATTGAAAAGAAATGTAGCTCTTTGTTTACTGATATGCTGTGTAACATTGAAAGGAAAATTATATCCATAAAGTGAGTCTTTTAAAGATAACAAAAATATAAAGGCAGAGCTTTAATGGAGCATGCAACACTTTAACAAAGTTGGATTTGTTGTGTATCTATCATACATTTATGGATATGTTTATAATGTGCAAAATTTTGTGATCGTGCCACTGCTCTATATTATTTAATAACTACACCAAGCAAAAGTAAAAGTAAAGAAACGCTTTCTCTCACACATCTAATATGTTTCTCTTGCTTCATCCCCTTAATGATGAAGAAATTTCCTCTTGATTTGTTGCAGGGTGCTTGATGATTTCAAACCACCAGAAACAGATTAGCTCAAGACTATATCAACTTTCAACAGTCCCCATTTGTCATACTATTTAATTTATTGTGTTCCTAATGTTAAGTCAAGTTTGCTTTGTTGATCATGCTATTATTTTGTTTATACTTTTTCCCAAATTTTTCAAAGGGGGCACCTTTGTTTATCATACATACTATTTGTTTTTCCAATATATAGGATTTTTCTTTTGGTGGTTTACCAAACATGATGTGGGTTATTAAACAATTTATTTGAAGTTGTCCATGTATTGATGAGAATCTAATTGATTCCATGATAGATTATGGATCTAACCAAGTGATTTCTTTAATTAAAGATAACAAATAGGATAAAAAGATAAAGGGAAAAGAAACATACAAACGGATTAGGCAAGAAGATGAAGAAATCGCCACATCCACGAGGATGATAAGATCAAGGTAGAATCACCACAAGAGTAAGAGGCTCTTGATAAGACTCAAATTTGGTTCTAAGAAGAACCCTAGAGAAACACTCTCTATTCTCACAATTCTATTTCGTCCAAAAGTTCCTTCCAACTTACAAAACCACACCTATTTATAGGGAATAGATTGTGGACTTACTAAAGTGACAAACATAAACCTAAAATCCCAAATTCAAGCCCAAACTAGGCCTTACACAATTAGGCATCTAAGAATGAGAAATAACACGCCTAAAAATGTTTGGCTTATTCCAATTATAAAATTCATACGAAATCTTAATTATAAAGCTATTTAAAAGACAATGAACAATTTTAGATTATTTGCTATCATTAAGCAAATTAATCATTTGAGCTTCCAATTGTTCTTGTTCTTTAATCTTCTTTGCTCTTCCTCTTTTAATTGGTCCAAGTGCCATGTCTTGAATCTTCATGCTCTTTGTGTCCATAACATTTCTTAATGCTCTTGCGGTCGCCATCATTCCCTCTTTCTTGAAGAAATTCGACCTCGAATTTGATCTCCATTGTATCCCTCTTCTTATAACGGCATCTCCATTGTATGTTACATAAAGAAATAACTCAAATCAATACCAACTTACCTCCCGGGTCAAATGGAAATTGGGAAGAATCAATATATTTAACAAATATAACCAACACCCAACACCATAAAAAAGTAAATTTCGAAACACGAACATGACAATTTTTTTCCGAATTACCAGATACAGATTCATTCACTGTAAATGTCTTGGTATTGTCAAACCCTTTTAAAATTTCAACACATTGACCTTGTATCAAAGATGGAATTAGAAAATCAATATCACAATGGTTATAGAGAGCACACAAGTAACGACTTGGAGACATCATATTTTGAAAATTTTCTTCTCCCATTTGAAACATAGGCAAAAAATACAAGTTAAACGTTTCCATCATCAAATTTGTAAACTTTTCAATCACGTGAGAAAACTTAAGCAATGCAATAAACAAGTCATCAAACATGAATTTAGAAAACTTAATTGATTTGACACTTTTGTAAGGAATCAAATCAAAAGAAACTTCCCTTTAATCAACTTCTTCAAGAAAATGGACTTCCTTGGAAACTTGCAAGTTGGGAGTAGCACCATAAGGCACCAAACCACGGGGAACCTCTCTTGAATAGACATCCCTATGCATGCTCAAAAATCGATCAACAACACTAGGGGGATTGTTAGCATAAGAAAACAAATAATGAAATAAAGCTTCAAGTTTAAGCATAGGCCTTACCAACAATGCTCTGTTGACCTCAATCTCCCTTTTTAAGAGATTTTTATTACCATTTCTTTCTTTTCATTGTTTTTCTCTCTCTCTTTCCTCTCTTTTGCCACACTTATTTTCATTTTCTTTCAACTCTTCTTTCTCTTTTTCTATTTTAAGTTTCAAAGCCAACATGTCTTCTTTAGCCTTCTTTGGACTAAGAGGGAGAAGAGTAAATTTAATTTTATTGTGAACAAAAGTGTATTTATTGGACTCACCATCATGAAAAACTTTCCTATCAAATTGCCAAGGTCTCCCTAGCAATATGTGGCTAGCCTCCATGGGTGCTACATCACATATAACCTCATCACAATATTTTTCAATGGAGAATGATATCTTGACTTGTCTATTTATCTCTAGTTCTCCATGATCACTTAACCATTGCACTTTATATGGACTAGGGTGTGGAGTAGTTTCAAGATTAAGCTTTGACACTAACCTAGTGCTAGCAACATTTGCACAACTACCTCCATCAACTATCAAAGAACATATATTTCCTAGAATAAGACACCTAGTTTGGAAAATATTAGTTCTTTGTGAATCATTCTCATTTTGCTCATAGCTTCAACAAACTTACTAACCATGAGCAAATCTCCCTTTTGAGACTTTTCCTTACATTCACTCTCATGTGAACCAACACAACCATTTTTCCTTAAGACCAAAAGTCTTTTAGTTGGACAATTTAATGCAATGTGCCCATACTCCAAACATTTAAAACATTTCATGTTCTTTAACTTAGGGTTTAAAGAAGAAGAGTTAGAAATTGTACCTTTACCCTTGGAGGTTGCAACATCAGGTCTTTTGGGTGGAGACCCCTCCTTCTTGGAATTGTTCTTCCAACTTGAAAAGTAGTAATTTGAAGGGGATTTCTTATAGGCCTTTTTTATTTGCAATTGTCTTTCCACCTTAATGGCTTGGTGGACAAGATCTTCAATTGTTACAAAATGGTGACGCTCAACTTGCTTCATTATATCTTCATTTAGACCATCAAGAAAACTATTCATGGTATTCTCCAAATTCTCCTTCACGTTAGCTCTAGTCATAGCCATCTCTATCTTCTCAAAGTACTCACTAACACTTTTAGTTCCTTGAGTAAGCCTATGCAATTTGTCACGCAACTCCTTTTGGGTATGAGAAGGAACATGTCTCCTCCTCATCATGGCCTTCAAATCTTTCCATTTTTCAATCGGCTCAAGTTCACAATTCCTCCTAAGCTTTTTTCTTGATCCCACCAAGTAAGTGCATAACTTCTAAACTCCAACACAACAAGCTTCAACATTTGTTCTTCACTAACATCACAACAAGAGAAAACTTGTTCTACCTTAAGCTCCCAATCAAGATACGCTTCGGGGTCACTCTTCCCATGAAAGTTTGGAACACTCACTTTTTCTTTCATCTCATTTTCTCTCAAATAATCTCCATATTTTCTCTCTTTTTCTCTGTCTCTCCTCTCATAACTCCTTTCTTTTTTATACTTTCTATCTTTTTCTGTCACATTCTCTTCATACCTCTCATGCATCTTTTGGAGCAAATCTCCAACCTTATACTTCTTAAGACTTTTTGCAACACATTCTCTATTATAGTCAAAACCTCTATTCATCATTCCAACGACAAGATAACAAGTACCAAATGATCAAGCAAAGTAACAAGAAAGAACAATAGTCCTCACCACTCGCTAAGTGTTTACACTCAAGAAATGTATCACTCGTGTATGTCGCTCAATTATGGCTTTTTCTATAATGTTCACTCTAGCCTTTTTCCACTCCCTAATGCAACTCTTCAAGTTCTTAAAACAAACCAAACAAGTCTCAATCAAGTTTGTGGAAAACCTCTACACAATTGTGGCAAAACACACATGAAAGTTATCATTCAAGAGGCCAACAAAGACAAGACAAACTTCTAAGACAAAACCAAGGAATTTAAAAGACACGAAAGAAAGAAAAGCAAAGGAAGACACACTCAAATAGATAACCAAGGAGACGACTTAAAAAAAAGAACAAAACTAATTGACTAAGTGGTTCAAATATGTGGAAGGTAAGATACTAAAATAAACTTGCAATGTTTGATAGAAGCAACAAATATGCAAAAATGATTGATGTATCAAAATGAACAATTCTGGACTTTTTTTTTGTAAATGCCCTTTTTTTTTTTTCTTTTCTATAAGCGCTTTTGTATAGAATCACTCTTTTTCAGCACTTATCTTTTCAGTTTTTTTTCTTTGCATATTTGAATTACTCTTTTTTTTTTTAATCAATTTAGGCTTTTGAATTTCCAGAATCGGACATATATGAAAGAAATAACATCAAAAACAAGTTTGCATATGATATTTTGGATCAAATAATTGCAAATAGAGTAGAATGTTAAACTCCAACGAGATCCCTGCAAGATGACAAGAGCCACTCCTCATACTAAAAACAAAAACACGTTCAGATCTTCAAATTTGTAAAAAAAAGGAACGTGAAACCCTTCCCCAAATTAACCAATGAAATTGCTTGAATTTGAATTTATCTTCCAATAACTTAATTCACGTTGAACATGAATTGGCAAGATCCAAATGTTAATTCACGAAGAACACACAAGCATATTTCGACCAGGAACACAAAACCCACGCAAAATAGCAAAATCAAAAGGCAACTGAAGCACACGCATACTAGGTCAAAGACAACAAGCAGAAGAACACGAATGCAAATTATTTTTTTATAGTTTTTTTTTCAATTTGTTTTTGATTTAAGAATATAATGACACTTGGTAAAGGCTCTGATACCACTTGATGAGAATCTAATTGATTCCATGATAGATTATGGATCTAACCAAGTGATTTCTTTAATCAAAGATAACAAATAGGATAAAAAGAGAAAGGGAAAAGAAACATACAAACGGATTAGGCAAGAAGATGAAGAAATCGCCACATCCACAAGGATGATAAGATCAAGGTAGAATCACCACAAGAGTAAGAGGCTCTTGATAAGACTCAAATTTGGTTCTAAGAAGAACCCTAGAGAAACACTCTCTATTCTCACAATTCTATTTCGTCCAAAAGTTCCTTCCAACTTACAAAACCACACCTATTTATAGGGAATAGATTGTGGACTCACTAAAGTGACAAACATAAACCTAAAAGCCCAAATTCAAGCCCAAACTAGGCCTTACACAATTAGGCATCTAAGAATGAGAAATAACGCGCCTAAAAATGTTTGGCTTATTCAAATTATAAAATTCATACGAAATCTTAATTATAAAGCTATTTAAAAGACAATGAACAATTTTAGATTATTTGCTATCATTAAGCAAATTAATCATTTGAGCTTCCAATTGTTCTTGTTCTTTAATCTTCTTTGCTCTTCCTCTTTTAATTGGTCCAAGTGCCATGTCTTGAATCTTCATGCTCTTTGTGTCCATAACATTTCTTAATGCTCTTGCGGTCGCCATCAATGTATATATATACATACTATTTTATTAATATATGCATATATATATATATATATATACACTATTTTATTAGTAGAGTACTTCTAAATTGAATTGCAAAAAGAAGATGTATACCTGTGCAACACACGGGTCATACATACTAGTATAGAGTAAAATGAGAATTTCACAGTGTAAGTAGGGGTTTAAGAGCCAAGAGGGTGGGTTGGGGGCGGGGTGTTAATAAAAATTAATATCCAACAATTTCCTTTCAGCATTGGACCAAACCCTTTGACCAAAAATGAGAAAAGGATCCAAAGAACATCGGCTAATTGGTTCCGGAAATTTTGGTTCAACCTTAATTAATAATAATGTTTCCAAATTTTTGGTTCTGGAAATGAGAATGTTTGAAAACTTCAAGCTTAATGATAGTTTTTGGTTCTAACAATTTTGTTTGGATATTTTGTAGTTCCGAAAATTGAAGACTGCAAAATGGGTTAATTTTTTTGAGGAGTGTAGGGTCTAAATGAAGGAGTTCCAAGTTTAACAACCACAAAATAAGGATGGATTGGTGGTAAGGGCTACAAAATTTGGACCAAAAAAAAACAAAGACACAAGGAAGATTATACCCTGCCTTGGGAATTTTTGTTGTTTTAGTTTTCTTAAAGTGATGCTGACACAATGTGTGTAGGAGTCATGTTTTCTGCTTCCCACATTTTTTCCTCAGGTTGATCATTTGTTGGGGCTAGATTATAGTCACAATATGCAAAGTGGTGGATCCAGAACTTGGGATCAGGGATTCCAAAATTGTGTCTTAGGTGTAATTGGGTGTAAATTTATGGGTACTAGTGCAAATTTAAAATTTCAATATGTTCAAAAAACAAATTATATAAAGGGAAAAATATAATTTTTTTCAAAGGGTTCAAGTGAACCCCTCACCTCAACGTAGGTACGCCACCGAGTACATAGGTTTCCTCTGTGGCATGTTACAAGTGTTAATCCTCTGAGTAAAGCTTATTTTTCTGTTTTTGATTCCTGATATATTGCGAATAGAAAAAGAAAGAAGGTCTCTGCTATATGTGTCAGTTACATGCTGCTATTACAGCCTCAATGTTATGTGGTGAGGCATGGTGTTGATACTATACAACACTATTAGAAGTGTTGATTTTCCTTCCTTTCTATTTCAACGTTCTATAATGTGTTACTACTTACTAATGAAAACTTGGGTGTATGGCTAATGTTATGGCTCTTGAGAATTGTAAGACACGGAAGTAAGTTTTGTTAGTTATGAAGCACCGACACTGCAGATACAAATATTAGACACGATATCGAATTAGATACATAGACACTAATTTGTAATTTTTTTTTGAACAACAGATGTGAGTGGAGCGAGAGTGCAGTTCTTGACCTATAGGCTCACCCGATTTGTGAAGTCATGAAAGTAAAGGGAAAGAAGAAGGCAATATCAAAATAGAAAAAAGGGAAAAACACTGCCTTGTATAACGGTTCTCTAAAGGACTCAGATAATGATATCTGAGAAGCAAGGAACACTTGGGAGATATCGGTAAACAGTTGGGCTTATATGCAGATATGGAGGAGGAAGTGATCTGGAACCTCCGTAGAAGCTCTAGGAGAATGACCACACCAAGGCGATATAAATAAGCTTTCTTATATTCGAACCAACCCTCATCACACAACTTTGGTGCTTTTTTCTAAGGGATCGTCAAGAGATGTAACTTGAATATCGGGTGTCACAAGTGCTTTTGATAATTTTAGAGTGGCATTATTAAAGAAGACCGTCTTTGGCATGACATGTTTGTATCTCAAATCAAAATTTATAGAGTGTCATATAGCTTACAATATAGGGCGTGATTGGAGTGACTTTATTAGAGATATTTTTTAGACTCGCCTAAAATTAAATGTGTTATCTTCAGAGTATCTATCTTTGCGATCTATATGAGGAGTAGTTGGTGTATTAGGTAGCTTAGGTGTGAGCATGGCTTACAATGTTTGTTTTTGTTCTCTCGCTAACTTTTGGGTTAGTCCATATCAATAAACTCCTAGTTATCAAAAAAATATTGAAGTGTCAGTGTTAGTGTCTAATACGACACGTGTCAGACGCCGAACACATCTTCAACCTTAAATATCAGTGCTACAAAGGTTAGATGTTTTAAATACTCTTCCGTAATGAGAACATGAAGTAATCTATTTGGTTCTCATTAAGCTTTGCTAACAAAGGATTGTGTGTGCTCTCTTCAACCTTTCATAGAAGATAAGTAAGTAGTGTTTTGCATAGGATGATCCTGAAGCTATACCACATATATATTAATGAAATTTACTTTTCAAAAAGAATAGCTTCACACGTCACATTTAGTAAATTTCATGAGAGAAATTCTTGGTTTTAGCATTATTCTTTAATATATTATACATGCATGATGTCTAGTTATTTCATGTCATTGTCTTAAGCATATATTACATAATTAGAATAGGTTAGCAATGATCTTAGTAATATACTTAATGATAAGTTGATTGGGACTCTTTGACATATAACTACCCATTACAGAAACTTTTCAACCTAACATATTTATTAAATGATTTGATAAGAAACAGTTAATATACCATCAACTTGTCAAAGATTATAACGTACGTTTAGTTTAGAAATCATCGTTAAGGACAAAAATAGTGACAAAAAGGAACACAATTTGCGGCTTTACTCTGTTTACAATCACTTTTTAATTTGCAATTTTGTACACGAATTCACTCGACCCCTATTGTTTATCTATTCTAATTCGAATATGACATGAAATCAAGCTAAGAATCATTATAAAATCTTTATGGATAGGCATGACTATAACATCTTTGCGCATGTCCTGAAAGCTTCCACAGAAATGTCATAGCTACTATTTGAAATCATTTGTTATATGAATATTGGAAAAGTGATGAAAAACAGTAACTATGGTATGGATATATATGTAGCATATACGCAGGGCCGACCCTGAGGGTAGGCCAGGGTTGCGACCGCCTAGGACCCACGTTTTTAGGAGACTCTAAAATGTTTTATACTAAGCCTAAATTTTACTAGTACAAATTGATTTTATACTAAGCCTAAATTATACTAGTATAAAAAAGAATTTAAATAAAAAAAAAGCCCAAATTATCTCTACAAATTCTGAAATATCCTCGCTCGCACTCCACATAATAATTAGTCCTCATGATTCCATTCAATTCCTTCTTTCCAACACACCTCATTCATTTCTCTATTATAAAACCTACTTGAAATCTTCAATATCACAAGAGAGATTGAATGGTTTGACAACTTTGTCAATCAAGAATGATATGTTGGAGAACAATGATGCTGATGAGATTATAAATGATTTTGCATCTCAAAATGCTCGAAGAAACCGCTTCTTATGGCTTTCCAAGAAAAGAGAAAACTTTTGATATTTTGTAAAACCATTATTATGTATTAAGACGTATTATTTTAATTGAAATAAGTTGTTATTTTGTCTTCTATTGAAATATTTTCAAATTAAAAAATAGTTATGCAAGGGGGGTCCATTTCTCACAAATTGCCTAGGGCCCATAAAATGTCAGGAACGGGACTGCATATATGATGTTGTATGAATAAAGTTCATTCCAGAATATAAAGTAACCAAAAAGTTGATTTACACCCTGTGATATATTTATATTTTATCCTCTCTTTTTCTTCTAAAAAATAATAGGAGGGTTCAAGTTACTCCAAGGGTAACTTTTATTAAGTCACGCTACATCCTAGCTTTTGATTTGGATCTAATCTAATGATCACAAAAAAATGTGATTACGTTAACAATTCTGATTGCCTTGAGATTCTTAATATTACAGAAAATCGCGACCAAATATAGTTAGAACCCGTTTGGTTTGACTTATTTGGGTTTATCTACGGACATAACCACTTAAGAGGTTGTTTAGATTGACTTATTTCAGCTAACTTTTGTAAGCTCCTTAGGATAGCTTATGAAAACAACTTATAGCTTACAAAAAAATAACTTATACATTATTTTATCCTTTATTATATAAACAGCTTATGCATAAGTACTTATATGATAAGTGCTCATGTCATAACTGCTTAATTAAGTTGTTTATTGAAACATGACCTTTATACGGCCTCAAAGACAAATTATCCCTAAAAATCACATTATTCCCCAAAAAAATGGTTTAATTCCTCCAAGAAATTACATTACTCCTAAAAATGTTTCATCATCCAAGAAGCAAGGAAAACGTGGGAGCTTAGTAAACAATTAGGCTTATACGCGGGCATGGAGGAGAAAGTCATCATGAACCTCACAACCCTTCATAGAAGCTCCCAAAAGAGAAGCACATTGGAGGTTTTAGGTGAAAATTTTATTTTGGTCTTTAGCCCAGGTGTCAAGAGACGCGTGGCGTGGGTTTTGGGTGCCAGCGGTTTTAGGCGTGTTAGCTCTAGAATAGTCGGTGTATCGAGAAAAAAAATCCAAACATAGGGTTGGTGTAGAAACTTAGATCATGGATGGTGAAATTTTTTGTGTTGCTTATGGATGGGGATTTGTGAACAAATACATTGTTCCTCTTTGGCATACCACATCATGGAAGTTGAAAATTTTACCATAGCTTTGAGGTCCAAGTGTGTGTTATCATAATAACGAGAAATTCTTACCCTCCTTTTTTGTTCTTTTATCCTTTCTTCTTTATTGTTAAGGGTACTAAGAAATAACTAACATTAAAATGGTAAATGTGATTATGATGTCCACTAACAAAATTGAGGTCCAAAATGGAATGTCATGAAGATCACTAAGTCAAAAAAATTTATGTTCCTTTTTTGTTTGTTGTGCTTGGTTCACTCTCCTTTGGTGAATCAAAACATAAAGTCAATAATTACAGCGAGTGATCATGCTTGCATAAGTAAAAAAGACTAAAGAAAAAAAGGAGAAGAAAGGAAAACAAAAGAACCAAACTTCGAAATAGAATTAGATGTGACATTTAGAGCCATTTTTTGTTATTGTGCAATGTAGCGGCAATTATTGGTAAGAAAGCAGATGATTAAGCTATGCTACTATGGTTCATTATGATGGTTTTTTATGAAATGGTAGAAAAAGAAAGCAAAGGAGAGGAGTGTAAGTCAATGATTGATATCTAAAGTAGCAATGTTAACTTATTTACTTGGACAAATCAGGAAAACCGTTTAGGTTTCTTTCACAAGGAAACTAGACATGAGAGATTAAGGAGTAAAGTTAGGCTTTTGGAAAATGAACTTTGGGTTGATTTGTTGAAACTCAATGAATGATATAATTAACATAATAGTTTTGTTTATAATTTAACTTGGTCACATATGTACTAATATTTTGTCGGGAGAGTTAGAAACCACTTCAAAAAAATCAGTCATTAGCGAGGGAAATTTCCCTCGCAAAATGACCAAAATCCCTCGCTAGTGGTCATTTGCGAGGGAATTAACGAGGGACCAGTTCCCTCGCTAAATCCCTCCTCGCTAATGGGATTAGCGAGGGAATTTGAATCCCTCGCTAATTAGCGAGGGAAATTTCCCTCGCCAATTCCCTCGCTAATGTCTGCCTCAAAATTTGTGCAGTTTTTCAAATTTGGGCAATTTATATATTTATTATTTGGGCAGTTTTTATTTATTATTTTTTTATATATTATATTGTTAATTTTGTGGTTGTGGTGGTGGTTGTGTGGAAGGTGGAGAGAAAGAGGAAATAAATTTGTACGTGGTGGTGGTGGTTGTGTGGTGGTGGTGTGGTGGAAGAAGGTGGAGAGAAGAAGAGGGAAAGGGAAAATCAAGAGAGAGAGAGAGGAGAGGAAGAGGAGCTCCGGTGGTGGTGGTGGTGGTGTCATGGGTGGTGGTTGTTGTGTGGTGGTGGTGGTGGTTGTGTGGTGGTGAGTTAGAGTTTGTAGGTGAGAGAGAGAAAGAGTAGAGGAAGAGGAAGGGGAGAGTAGATAGTAGAGGAAGAGGAAGGGGAGAGTAGGTTGGTTGTGTGGTGGTGGTGGTGGTTGTATGGTGGTGGAGATTAGAGGAAGAGGAAGGGAAGAGGAAGGGTGAAGAGGAGAGAAGAGTGAGTGAGAAAGAAGAGCGCAAACAGATTTAAGTAAAAAAAAGTAAAAAAAATTGCGAGGGAATTACATTTCCGTCGCTAATTATCACTTTAGTTTGCGAGGGATTTTAATTCCCGTCGCTAATTTCCTTGATTCGCGTGAATTTGACTGAATTTTCCCTCCAAACAATTAGCGACGGAAATTTCCGTCGCTAATGGCAGGTTTTTGCGACAGATTCAAATTCCGACGCAAATCCCTTCAAATCTGTCGCTAAATCAGGTTTTTGCGAGGGACCGTTTTTCCCTCGCTAATAACTGATTTTCTTGTAGTGAACGTGACTCTCCCTAGAGAAAATGAACTCGAATTTTATTTTCGGCTCATGGGAAGGTAGCTCAACTGTGTGTAAAATGTCTGAATGTCCTACTTTCGATCGACTTGATGATTCGTAGGATGCTCACAAGGGGTCAAAGATTCTAGTTATGGAGAGTTAGAAGAAAAAACTTAGTCATATGTAACTAGACTATCAGTTTGAATAAGTAAAAATTACGCAAAGTTGTTTCGGTTCCTTTAAGTCAATTTAAATTTCGGATTCATTGACATTTATATTTTTTTCTTATTCAAGTTCTTTATGTTTATGTTTACATTTGAGATTGGTCATTTATGTTTAAAGTTTTTCCTCCATGTTGGTTTCAAATATAATTGTTTCTATTTTAAACTGGTCTTCATAAACGAAAGACATGGATGACCAGTTTGAAACATAAACAGAAACATTGAGGATCGATTTGACAACAGAAACATTAAAGATTTGCATGACAAAAAAAATTTAAATGACGAATCCCAATTTTACATAAACTAGGGGTGTATAGAATTAGGATTTAAAAAAAAGGGATTTTATAAGACAATTTTGACTTTATAGGAATGTAATGATTTCATAAAACTTCAAAAAGGATTTTGTAGTTGAGATTTTATTGGATTTATGTCATTGAAAATTCTCATAGATTTTGTAGTTAGGATTTTAGTGGATTTATTTGATAAGATTTTAAACGAGTTTGATTTGTGTCCCCCAACTTTCTCAGTTTGACGATTTTGGTCCCTCTATGTTTTTAGCAATTTTGATTTCTCTATTTTTCTCTATCTGACAATTTTCTTCCTAAGTTTTTTTATTGCATTTTTGGTCCTCTAAGTTTTTAGATTATGTGCTATTGCTTTCCCACTTTCCTAAATTCAAGATTTTTATGGACCGAAAATGCAAAAAGAAAAAAAATCACGATTTTGAAGCACAAAAAAGTACAATTAAAAATTATGATTACCAAAACTACAATATTTAAAAAATTAGAGGACCAAAATCAACATAATCACCAAAAAGTGTAAAACTAAGAAATGTGGTGGACTAAAAATGCAATTAACCTAATATATAATCTCAATTTAACATATAAGTATGTTTTTTACTGGAAAATATATAAGTATTATACAATATAGAATATACATGAAGTTTTGAGAATATAATTTATATTATATAAATATAAACGATATATATATATATATATATATATATATATATATATATATATATATATATATATATATATATATATATAGAGAGAGAGAGAGAGAGAGAGAGAGAGAGAGAGAGAGAGAGAATTGAAAAATCTCACATGAGATGCTGAAATTTTGTTTTTGCTAAAAAACCACTGGAAAGTCCACCAAAATCCATTAAAATCTGGAATGAACTAGATGTTGGTCTCGGTCTGAGATGCTACCAAGCTGAAAAGTCGAAGATGCTCCAAATTCAATTCAGAAGTGAGCTCTTTCGCGTTGATCCGGCAAGGTGGTGGTACATGCACACACTCTGATGCTTAAGTCAATAAAGGGAAAAGGTGCATGGCAGGTAGAAATAAATGTGTACCTGATGCATCGATATGAGCACGTATTTATAGGTGGACGCGCCTATGAATACCGTTTGATTTCTAGTCGTTGGATTGGGAGAGATTTGATCCCTGACACTTGTTTAGTTGGCCTAGTATCGTGGATTGTGATATTGGGCCTTTTTCCTCGACGGGTCTCGGCCCAATCTAGAACAAAATCCATTTTATAACACAATCTGTCAAGATAAAATATTAGTTCCCTCACCGCTAGGGTTTAGTTAGAGCGGTGTCTTCCCTTTTCCCCAAGACTTGGTGTGGCGGCGACTTCTCTCTTTGTTGCCGTCTATGACTTCTGGTACTGCTCTACAGCAGTTTCCTGTTCAGATGAGAAGTGCAAAGGTGTTCCTCCATGCTTATCCTACTAAGCGCAGTCGGTGCTCCATCCACACTTCCTTCGGTTTGACAATGAAACTATCTCCTCCGTCGCATCCTCCACCACACCCTCCAGATCCGAACATGGGCTCCACCTCAGTTTCGGTTCGCTCTCGTCCTCCCCCTCAACCACCGGACCCCCTGACCTGCCAGATCTACTTTCACAGACTCTCCGTTTTCGCTCTCTGTTCCTAGCGACGCCATGGTTATGCTTTCAACTCACTCTCACGGCGGCTTCCACTGTTTCGCCTTCTATTCTTAATCCTTCTCATAACTTTGAGCAATCTGTTCATTTCAACATTCAAACAGTGTCATACCTTATCTTCACAGGCCCTCAGACTCAGATCTCTAGATCCCGGGGCCATTTGGCCTTCAAATACGGGGAAAGTCTGGACTTTCCGTCTCTCCCCCTACAACAACTTCGTGAGTCTTATGCTTTTAATCGGAGGTGCCTCTATTCTCTCTCTGTGGTGGAGCTTGTCAAAAGGATTGGATTGGACAAGTTCCTGCAGGTTTTGTTTAGGTGGTGGAATCAGAGAAGGTTTCTAGCTGCGATGGTGATTCCCGACTGTCTTAGGGTCCATTATGTTTCTGATTATGCCTGTTCTTATTTCAGCAGTTTTATGTTTTTAAATTTATTAGTTCATTAGGATCTGAGTTGTTTCAGGCAGTGTTGTTCAACCCGGACCGACCCGGTCGGTCGGACCGTGACCCGGTACCCCACCCGATTCGAGCCAGCAATTGGATCGCACATGTAGTTGGCTCGGTATGACCCGGTGTGACCCAGTTGGGTTGGTGGTTGGCCCGGTGACCCGAACCGATGTACAACCCACGGGTCAAAGACAGTCCATGTGATTTTTTTGAAAAGCCAAAAATGGGAATCATGGGAATGGAACTCATGACCACTAGTTGAAATCTTGGGTGCTTTACCACTACACCACTTGTGATTTTGAAGTAATAGCTTCCAAAACTGATTTATATATTATTCTTTACTTGCAAATTTGAACTAATGTCTTACAATTCTTTATTTGCAAAACAGATTTTTTTAACACTCCCTTATTAATATGAAGTTTACAAATCTGAAATATATACTAATATACTAATATACTATATAAACCTATAAATACTTAAATGGTTTATTAAAAAATATATTTGTAATTCCTAATATGTTATATTAAAATATATTTTAAAACTCATGTCTAAATGTGTATCTTAGACTATAAAATCAAAAATAAAATTAAAGATATTTTTTTTTGCATATGTGAGGAGTGAATTTATACATAGTATGTTTATTTTTATCAATTTTTAGTAGCGTCACGGGTCATGCGGGCCAACTAGTGACCCTTCGGTCCGACCATTGACCCAATGACCTAGTGACTTGACCAGGTCGAGCACCGGGTCGGTTTTAATAACATTGGTTTTAGGTGCTGCTCTTGTGTTTAGTGTTTATCCTAGGACTCTCAGCTTTATGCCTGATTTGGTTGTTATCCCTTTGAGGATCTGATGTTGCTCTATGTAAGCTTCAAGCTTACACTCTGTGTGTAATATTTCGGTGGCCTTTGCCCGATATCAATGAATGTTGCATGATTGACAAAAAAAACACAATATGTTGAAATCCGAAAGTTTTTGAATTAATAACACAAGATTTTTTGTATCTTGTAAAATGTCTTGATTGAATACCACAAGATTTGGATTCCCATTTAAAAAAATTCTGAAAGTCTTAATTAAATACTACAATTTTTTAATATTACTTAAAATTCTTAATCCAATCAAGACTTGTTAATCATAAAAAAATCTTTTAAAATTTCTATCCAATACACCCCTAATTTAAAGAACTTCAAATGCAATTTTATCAAAAAATTATCACTGTGCTCTTATATGTATCAGTAGGTTACTCAGCTTAAGGGAAGAAATAAATAAATTCCATCGGATCTTTATCTACTAGCTAGTACTACAACATAAAATGGAAAAACAATTTTTTTCATTTCTCATGTACCAAAGAATAGCAGCCCTCTTCATTAAACACTATTTTAGATATATACCAAAAAAGAAAATACTATTTTAGATTTTTTTTTGGTAAGCAACGGGGGCTAAGCCCCAACAAAACAAAACAAACTATGACACAATAACACGAGGAGTAGAGACTGCAAGTCTATCAGCGAGCAATAAGTGACTCATCGAAATGGGGCACTGCTCATAATACATCAACTGCTCAGATTGGTAGCCAAAAAATCAGCACACTTGTTGGCCTCTCGATACACATGCAGAAACCGAACCTCTCCCAACTGATGCAGTAATCTTCTAATCTCCCGAATCAAGCTCCAACCAGCAACACAAGTCTCAACTTGATCTCTAAGAATACGAACAACCACCTCGGCGTCTAGCTGAACAACAACCATAGACCGTTGATTGTCCTTACAAAGCTTCGACCCCTCAAAAACTCCCCATAATTCTGCTATCATCGCGCTGCAATGTCCCACAAATTTAGAAAATCCACGCAACCAGTTTCCATCATGATCTCAAATCAGTCCACCACAACCTGCACGTTGAGACGAAGCCTTGAGAGCACCATCCGTGTTCAAACAAAACCAGCCATTCGACGGAGGCAACCATCGCACATCCACTTGGACACTCTCGCGAGCAAAAGGGAATCTCGCAACAGAGGTGGCCTGCTTGTACTCAGCAACGAGCTTTAAAACATGTCGCCATGGTCTCACAAGGCGCACAAAGTGTATCTCATGCGCTTCCTTGTTCTTCCAAGACCAAAGCAAGTGGCAAGCCGTGGCCCAAATACAATCCCAAGATAGCTCTTCAATGACCCACTTCTCTTGATGCAAATTGAAGTTAAGCCAATGAGCCAAATCCCCCCCAAAAAAATCACTTCTTTTATTAGTTTTGACAATAGAAATCCATAGAGAAGAAGCTAGTGGGCAATCACGAAGGGCGTGTAAAACACTTTCAGCAACATTTCCACAATGCGAGCAATATGAGTCCCCCAATCCCATCTGAGCTTTCCTATAATTTGTAAGGAGTCTATCATGAGCCATTAACCACATAAAACTACGAACTCTCTCTGGAACTTGCAACTTCCAGATCTTTTTCCCATCTGAGCTTTCCTATATTTTAGATTATTAGTGTTTATAGGCACACGCTTACATGAAGATATGTTTGGATTTTGCTTTCAGTATATGGAACTTTATCAACTGACAAACTATTTGATTTTAACTTGTGGAGACAAATAATCAATATAAAATCGTTTCAACTGTTTTTCTCTTTCATAAGAAGATATTGAAAAATTTATCCAAATCAGCTCTTAATTTTAGTCTTTTAAAGATCACAACTGTAGTTTTGACGAAAACGGAAAAAAGTTAGTAAAAGAGAAATGAATGTCACCATCATAAAGCACACGAGAGAGCTAGTTGATGAAGGGGATGACAATGATTTCACCAATTACATTCACGTGCATAATTGGCTATGGGTCCCATAATTAGAGACATATAGTTAGTTAAAACCTAATTATGCCACATTTGTTCAGTGGATCTTTATTGTTTGGGAAAATTTTGTCACTTGGTTAGGTCCCATTGTCACGCTGGAAAAGCACATACATATAAAATACACACTCAAAAAAGTGCGGACAATGTTCTCTTTAACACTTTCCCACTAACACTTTATGGTTGAGTAAAATTCATATAATTTTAACAAGTATGGAATTGAGATTTATTAATTTAATGAGATCCACATGAATTTCACTCATTCATGAAGTAAGTTTAAGTTTTGATATAAGAGTGTGAGAGAGTATTACTTTTGGTATAGGAAAGTTTAGGTGAATTTGGTTTGGAGGCTCACAAGATCAGGACAAGCCTTACAGCTCTTTGAGCTCTTAGAGAGATACTTACAGATCACTCGCCACAATAGGTCATTATGCCGACAATGAGAGTTGAATCCACACTCTTGTGGGGAATGTACCCACTCCTTACTAACTAAGCGGATTTTTATTGGCTGTCAGAGAGTATTCCTAAAGCTTCTCATAAACAAATAAATAAATAAATAATAAATAAATAAATGCAGAAACAAAATATTATTGCAATCTACTACAACATAAAGCAGAAATGGCGGTGGCACAATTGTCCAACTGATGTCAATAAAGACTGCGCTTCATGTTCCTTTTTCACAAAACACAAGAATCAAACTTTAACTGATCTCAAAAAGTTGTCACAAGCACCCACAAAGACCATTTGTCTAGTCTAGTATTGAAATGAGGGGATTTTAGATTTGGTAGAATGGGTATTTAATTTGTCATGAAAGTTAGGTATGCATATCTGGCAAGATCTTAAACAAATAATGGTCACACAAAATACATTCATCAAAAAGATAGATGGGAAGAAGCTATGATCATGGTGAACAATATCAAGATGAGTATGAGTTGCTTGTAGGCTTAGCAGAGTACTATGCTTAAAACTTGTAATGAAATAGTTGGTAGTGGGGGTACTCTTTTTCCTCTTCCGGGTTTTTTCCTATTGGATTTTAGCTCTGAAAGGTTTTAACGAGACCCCAATTTTCTTCTCTTTGCTACCTATGTAATGGGTTGTGGCACTCCTTGTGCCCCATTAATATATCCTTTCGCTTATCTTAAAAAAGTGGAGAACAAGATGAATGATCTAATTTGAAAATATGTGTGAGTTTATGATTCTCTTTCAACTCTACATTTGTTGGTGACACTTCTATTTCAATACCGAAAAAGCGCTACTTACCCACGGAAAAAATCATCTTTAATAGCAAAATTCTGTTGGTAATGAGTGGTTTTCGACGGATTAATTTCTGACCGAAAAAATCCGTTGGTAAATACGTGGTCGATATTGATTTCCGACTGAATTTCCCTTCGATAACAAAGTCCGTAGAGAATTCCATCAGAACTGACGTGACGGTTATTAGTGACCTAGTTCTCTGTCAGTAACAAATTCTGTCGGAAAATCCATTGATAGTTATTAGCAGTTCATTACATACTGATTTTTCGACGAATTTTCCATTGATAATGTTAGTTATTAAGAGAGAAATCTATAGCCATTTTGGGAGAGTGTTGTTGTAGATGAGGGGAAATGAATGTTTATGATTAATATATTTTTAATTTTAATAATACTACAAAAAGATGCAAAAGATTAAAAAAAAACATTTGTTATGCCCTCTAAATCCCTCCAAAGTCCTTTTTGAGCTCCTCATATTATGAGGTTTTTGTGTTATGAAGAAAAATTAACCTATCTATCCAGGACTATCCTTCCTTTTCCAATTTGTTATTCCTTTTTCTCCAAAGTGATCTCCTTCTTCCTAAATTCTCTAATTAAGCCCTAGAGTCGGGTAAATGTAATCTTTCATAGATATTCAAAAAAGTTTGAAAGTTTTAAGATGCATAGACTATAAGGCCCGTTTGGATCGGCTTATTTAGGTTTATCTATTGGCATAAGCATTTGTGAAACTGTTTGGGAAAGCTTATGGAAACAGCTTATAACTTGTTTATAAGCTGTTTTCAGCTAATTTCCGTAAGCTCCTCGAGATAACTTATGTCTTATAGAAAATTAGTTTTAACATTAATTTACTTTTTGTTATATAAATAAATTATGCGTAAGCACTTATACAATAAACGTTTATACCATAAGCACTTAATTAAGCGGCCCTAAGTATCTTTTCTTTACCCTAAATTTTTTATCATAAAAAATTAGGAACTTAGGACGGAATTAAGTTGGTGGGACAATATTACAGAAGTACAATTTGGTCCCTAAACAACGCGAATTATTTTATACAATAATTTTCAAAAACGGTGAGGTTAAGTTGTGATGGTGGTGATTGTTTAAAACAAAAAACATGTGATTGTGATACGGTTAAATTAGTACGTTTTTAAAGTACCTATATCTACGTTGGTCTTGTGCTTAGAGTTTGTCGTTCTTGTTTATGGGAATGTACGTTTGTCTAGCTACTTTATTTGAACCTAGCTACTTTGAAAATTAAGACCAATGATGCTTTGAACTTGTCCGTTAATCCAAAAGAGTTAGTTTTGTATGATGAAGTATGAGTTAATTAATCCATGGGAACGTAATTAGAATCTGCAGTATTGAGAATAGAGATTAAAATGACACCCTCTAGACAATGTATTATAGTGTCCGCCCTCATACCTGCGTCTTAAAAAAGTGTTCGTATATAAATTAGAGGGGTCGTTTGCACTTATCTCCCTATAAAAAATTATATTGAGTATTGTCTCTCCTCAATTTTAAAGTTTGCACTTAGATCCCTAAGTTTATTTTGCCTTGACATTCTTGGACTATATACATCACTCAACTTACATGAACGAACGATTGTATAGTGACTAAAACCGAGAGAGATGTACTCCCTCCAGTCACTATTATAAGCAAAAAAAACTCCAGTTTTTTGTCTAAAAAGACTTCAATAATACCAAGGGATTGATCCCTAGTGGATCATGACAGGAGCTGCATCTGAGGGGTCCCGAGTTCAACTCCCCACTTATCTCATTGGGGTGAGGTAAATGTAATTACCTTTGTAAGTACTCAAAAAGCTCGAAGGTCTTCTCTGTCTTGGACTGAGGCGTCATCCCCTTACCCTAAATTTCTATCTCAAAAAAAAGACTTCAATTCTTTATCACTATTTATGAGCAAAAGTTGACAACTTTGCCACGTTTAATGTTATTATTTTAGATAAACCAGAATATATGTTTCTAGTAAGTATTACAAAGGTCACCTTAGTAAATGGATTTAACTTTTACATGAAATGTAAACATTTAATTGCACTGAAACGGTTTTCTTAATCATTGCTAAAGTAGTTGTTTTTCCTGAGAATGTCAAGCACTTTGCCTAGCTTATCATGCATGGAAGTTTATCTACAAACTCTTTCAGATTTACGAGACATAAAACCCAAGATCTTTCACACTCTTAGAGATTGCAACAGAGTTCATCAGATTTGGTGCCTCTTTGGTTACACTACTTTGGAGGACTTCAAAACCGAGGATTATTGTCTATGGTTTCACACCAATGCAATAGGAAAATATATTTACCTTGAGTTGTTGGATTATTTGGAAGGCTAGGAATGAAGAGGTCTTCGATGACACTAGATGGGATAATTAGAAAGTTGTTAGCCATATCCGCTCCCTCTTGGATGTTACGGTTAAGGCCTTCTATGCTTATGTTTCTCAGAAGGACCCTCGTCTTGTTACTTGGGTACCTCCCAGGAGAATTTGATCAAATTGAATGTTGATGGTAGCTCATTTGGAAATCTTGGTTGTTTTGGATTTGGAGGTCTCTTTAGAGATTATAATGGAAATTGGATTACTAGTTTTTTAGGAGGACATTGGTTCACTACTAACATTAATGTTGAATTGCAAGCCATCGCTTTGGGTCTAACTATTGCTTCTCAAAATGGTTGTCAGAACCTTGTTTGTGAATCTGACTCCAAGACAGTATTGGACTTTATCAATGACAGTGTCCCTTTCGTCCATCCTTATGCTTCTATTTGTTGACTCTATTAGCGCCTCCTTGGCGCGTGACATGCAATTATCCTTCACCCACTCCCGCTGTGAGGGAAACTCGCATGCAGACTGACTTGCTAAACTTGGTTCATCTATGAGGTCCATAGGGGTTGTTAGATTAAGACTTTAGCCATTTTTTCTTGTTGCTTTTTATTTTCTTGTTAATCAAAAAAACAATAGAGTCTAGAATAAATATTCAATATAGTGAATTCATTATTCAACAATTAATTAACATGAAATTAAGTAGATAATAATTAATAGGTTTGTAACTTATTTAATTTAATATATTAGAGATTCAATTTCATGACATTTTTTGCAATGCACAAGTTTACAAATTTTTGCACTCCTAGATTTGCCACTATGTACCAAAGTTTCTATCTGAATGGGCAACAACTTTTGTATCGATCTTATATGAAAATCATAATCATTTGTCATAAAAACAATAAACAATTTCCTTCATCGAAGCCTTTGTGTGAAAACAAGTTTGATGAACACACAGGTAGAGAACTCCAATCCCAGGTATTTCACTATATCAAAGAATAATTACAACATTTCTTTTCACTCTTGAAACCCTCAAATTATAAAATATAGTGTTTCCCGTAAGACCCACTCCTACTCAAAATTGTAAACTAAAAATATTTAGAAATACTTGAGATGATACATACTCATGTGCATTTTTTCCCCACACTCTCAAGATTTACTCAAACTTTCTATTTTTCTCTCAATATATATTGTTCTTTACTTTTTGCCTTGTTTTTCCTTTGTTCTCCATTTCCTCTATTTATAGAAAGAATTCAAAGTGTGAATATGATTCTATAAAACTCAAACATTACAAAACTGAATATCTTCAAAAGAAAAATAGATGGATATGTTATAAAATTGACCAAAACTAGCATTTGCATTTTACTCTTGAAGGTGTCTTTTACATTGCCATATAAGTCCTATTTATAGGATATAAATCTTGTAACTTACAAACACAAAGTTGAGAGCAATAAGAATGAGTGAAAGCTCTTTACTCATGGGAATTATAGAATATCCTAGATAAGATGAAATGACTAAGAAGAGATAGACACATCCACCAAATATTCATAACATTCCCCCTTGGATGTCCATTGAGGATATGCCTCATTAAAACCTTACTAAAAAAAACCCAATGGGAAAAATTCTTAGTGAAGGAAAAAGAGTACACTATCCTTTATGTGGGAACTGCCTCATTAAAAACCTTTCTAGGAAAACCCAATGGGACAAAACCATTAAGAAGGAAAAAAGAGTACAGTTTTCTCCCCCTGTTCAAAGAATCCGTTAAGAATATAAATTCCAACATTTGAATTTTCTCCCCCTGATGCATATGGAGCAACATACTTCATGATATATCTTCCTTTCAATTGAGCTTCACAATCAGTATTGTCTTCAGGACTTCTTCCATGAATTGTTGGCATTTGAGCATGATATGAGGAAGTGATAACTATAGATTTCTATGTAGATATTGATAATGCCTCAATGCCACCATATGTAAATAATCAGATATTTCAGAACTGACTTGATCTGGATAAGAAAATTATCTCATATCTGCATGGTTAATTTGATGAACATATATTCAGAAAATAATTGGTTCAATTCTATCGTGAAAATATAAAATAAATATATCTCATTTTGTTCTAATGCATTTTTGTTGGTGATAAATTCTATCTCACTAATAAGTATAATATTATCACATCAATCGATGTGACATTTAGTAATGTGCGCACTCTAATTAGCTAATTGATTTAATTATCTAATTGATCGATCTATAGGTCGAGACAAAACTTTGTTTCGCAAAAATATTTATTTAAGATATTTCTCTATATCTTTAATCCTTCTAGGATTTTCTAGGTGGAGATGAATCTAAGGAGGTTCAACGTCTCAATTCATCAAATATAATTTGAAGTCATTCTTCTAGAATTCTTTCTTTGAGCAAGCTATAGTTTTTGAAAGCTTTTCAGGAGTTCCAATAATAGCAAATTTGTTTCTAGATCTTTTCATAAAACTATATGGACAAATGATATCATTTTTACACCACTCTTTTAGAATACGCATTGAGACGATTATACCACACGCATTCAAATTATATTATCTCATGGAAAGACTAATTAAATTTGAGTAGTCATCTCGAGAGTCCGAACAATATGTCTTGGAAAATTAAATCCTTTAGGGATCTTCATATAATTATCACTATCAAGTGAGTCATACAAATAAATAGTAACACATCCATCATTAGTAAATTAGCCATTCATGTGTTACTAGACTAAATAAGTATTAAAAATTACTTTCATGTGAATTTATCTTCAAAATCAGTGTTAGGTTTGTGCGAATACTCTTGAACAATAAGCCTAACTAGCTTTACATCTTCAAGTGTACAGACTACGAGTCAAAAAACTTTTTGCTTTACAAAGCGAGCTTAATTTCTCTTCATTTGCGTTTTTCTATTTTGCCTGATCATTGTTTTGTCTAAATTTTTATTAGACTTTGGTTCATGATCATCTTCATCACTTATCACATTTAGCGCTATATTATATTCACACAAAATTATCAACGTTGACTTTATTTCGGTTTCAACGCATTTCATTTTTGACATAAGTTATTGAGATCTCATTTCCACAAATTTCAGGTACCTGATTAGTTCTTCTGGAACTTGGAAAACAATTATGTCAAATTACTCGTTTGGAGTTTCCATATCCTCTGTTGGGTCATCTTGCTTTTAAGCTCATTTTCGTATTCGAGGATTTTTATTCTTTGGAACCGACTAAACTACACGCTTCATGTGTGGTTAAGATTCATTTGCAACGTTTGAGTATCTATCAAGGACATCAATTTTTATTTGCGTATTGCAGCTGGTGAATAATCTACAACATTTTGCAAATGAATTATTCTTTGAACTTCTAGTTCACATTGGTTTATAAGAGGATCAAGATAAGATAATAATAACTTACTTCAAATAATACTAATTTCCAACTGCTTACCTCTCCCCTTAATGTTGAGAAAACTAATTCATCAAAATGATAATTAGCTGACTAAGCTATAAAAACATCTCTGGTTGTTGGCTCAACATATGAATGGAGATTCATATACTCATATATTCCCAACATTCTTTAAGGATCCATCTTATTACGTTGTGATGGATTCATTAGTATGCACAACACATCAAAAATATCTATGATGGAGAATATTAGGTCATTGACCAAAAATCAAATTTAAAGGGGAGAACTTACAGATATATGTTAACTTATTGGCTTGATGCGTATCAATGTGCCAGTCTGCAAGATTGCATGTTCCCAAGTAGAAATTGAAAGTTCCATCTCATAAGTATTGGTCATATAATTAACTTTAGATGTCTAATGAATGGTTCTTCAAGACCATTTTATGAATGAACATATCCTATGTAATGTTCAATATAAATTCTAATAATCATAAAATACTTATCAAATGCTTTCAAGATAATTCACATAATTAGCTTTTACTCGAATTAGTTGAGCAAACAATCTAACAAACTTCTGGTTGTGAGTTGATGACAATTATATATATATGTAGCCATTTAGTTGATGCATAAATTAACACTAAAAGAAAAACTGGTTTTTTCGGCGACCAAAATCCGCCGGAAACGACCAAAATCCGCCGAAATTTTGGACTTTCCGGCGGATTTTATCCGCCGGTAAAACCGTGGTAACAAACGGTTTCCGGCAGATTTTAACCCTCGGAGATTTTCGAGGGATAATCCGCCAGAATTTTCTGAGGGATAATCCGCCGGAAAAGCACCTAAACCTGCCGGAAATACCAAAGTCAAAAAAACGAAATTCAAAAAATCCGCCGGAAAGTCCTCAAAATTCGCTGGAAATTAATTTTTCTTTTAAAAAAAATAAAGAAATCCACCAGAAAATTAAATAAATCCGCCGGATTTTTTTATTAAAAAAATAAATCTGCCGGAAATTTTTTTTTTTTTAGAAAAATAAAAAATCCGCCAGAAAATCACCTAAATCCGCTGGAAAAACCAAAGTCAAAAAACCGAAATTCAAAAAAATTCGCCGGAATGTCCTCAAAACCGGCCGGAAATTTTTCTTTTTTTTAAAAAAGAAAAAAGCCGACGGAAATTAAATATTTAAAAAAAAAAAGAAATCCGCCGGAAAATTAAATAAATCGGCTGGAAATTAATTTTATTTTTTTTAAAAAAAATCGCCGGAAATTATCTTTTTTTTTAAAAAAATACAAAATTCGCCGGAAATATATTTAAATCCGCCGGAAATATTTCGAATTTTTTATTAAAAAAACGGAAATCTCTTTAATAAATAAATATTATTCATTTAATATAATATATTTTTTTAAAAATTATTAATAAAAATATTAGATATACGAATTTATTAAACAATTAAATACAGTTTATTTAATAATATATTTTTTATTAATAAAATTGATTAATAAAAATATTAAATATATTTAGTAAAATATATTATTAAAACGATTCAAAATAATAAATATATTTAGTAAAATATTATTGATTAATAAATAATTCAATTAATTATTGATTGATTAGTAAAATATATTTAGTAATATTAATTATTGATTATTATTAAATATATTAATTAATTATTGATTAATTATTAAATATATTAATTATTCATTAGTAATTTTTTTTGCTAAATATTAAATATATTTAGTAAAATATATTATTGATTAATTAATAATTAAATTAAAATAATAAATTTAAAATACGATTCAAAATCAATACATATTCTTAAAACGATATATTATTCAAACAAATGAAACTAAAAGATCCTAACAAAGTCTGGCTTGATGCTAATCCCACCCTCCTTCGAACAAAACAGACAACGAACCAAACCCAAACAACTCCTAAACAATCAACACCATAGTTAGTAACTAAACAATACATAAACTAAAACTATTAAATCATCATGTTATAAAGATATTTTATATTAAAGAAATGTGTCAGAGAGCAAGAGATTTTGTAGAGAGAAATTTCGGATTTGAAGAAGTGAAGAAGTTGTGAAGGGAAGATGTGAATATATATAGAAATTTGAAATCCGCCGAAAAATGTATTACTGGCGGATTTTGTCCTTTCCGGCGGATTTGGATCCCACAAAAATTCGGGTTTCCGGCGGATTCTATTGGTCGTAGTATTTCCGGCGGATTTCGTGGTATTTCCGGCGGATTAGGATCCCCACAAAGGCGGATTTCCGGTGGATCCTATTGGTAGAAGAATTTCCGGCGGATTTAGTGGTATTTCCGGCGGATTTATTAGTTTTCCGGCGGAATTATTTCCGGCGGATTTGGGATTTCCGATGGATCCGGATCCCCCGCAAATACGCATTTCCGGCGGATCCAATTGGTCATGGAATTTCCGGCGGATTTAGTGGCATTTCCGGCGGATTTAGTGGTTTTCCGGCGAATTTTGGTCAAAAAGTTAAAATCCGCCGCAAATACTAATTACCGGCGGATTTGAGATTTCCGGCGGATTCCATTGGTCATGGGGTTTCCGGCGGATCCTATGTAATTTCCGGCGGATTTAGAAATTTAATTTTCTCGCTTTTTTCGTAAATCCGCCGGAAATGACGGTACCGGCGGATTTTTTTTATTTTTTTAATAATTTTTTTTGGGTGAATAAATCCGCCGGAAATTAGTATAAATCCGCCGAAAAGTTATCGGGGAATAAAAATCCGCCGGAAATTCGATAGAATCCGCCGGAAACGTTTCGTGGGACTAAATCTGCCGGAAACCTCTAAAATCCGCCGGAAACTTTTTGACGGATTAAAATCCGCCGGAACGGCATAGCCAGTAAATCCACTTATTCTTGTAGTGTAAAATAATAAAATATCTAAATGGTCTACGTGATTATTGATTTATAAATATCACCTTATATATATTTTAGAGATGTATGAGACTTATTCCCTCACATTGTCAACTTCCTTTGGGAACTAGTAATAACAAAGATTAATGGATTGAAGAATCACCGAGATCTTCAATACATGTTTACATAAAACTTTTAACTATTTTTCTTCGCATCATAATAGACCCGAGATGGCCCAACCGGTCTTGCCAACAACAAACTTATTATGATCCATAAACTTCGGGTTTAAGGCAAGTCTCATGATATACAAACATTAAATATTTTTTTCATTTATTATTCAATTTGGTATATCCACTTAGATGAGTATCCTTGAAACTTAATTAGTTTCTAGGAGACTTGAGAGAATATAATACAATAACAATGTGTCATTTTGTTTTCTTTAAGTAACAATACAATAACTCTTCTAGAGTCCTCTATTATATTTGGAAACTTCTGGTTGCAAGTAGGAAATAAGTACACAAGCTACTATATATATATATATGTGTGTGTGTGTGTGTGTGTGTGTGTTTATATGGAATTCCAAACATGAGAAAGAAAATAAGTATCATATTTCCATAATGCCAAAATACTAAAGCATTATTAGGAATACCAAAGATCATAACCACAAATTATACTAATGACCTTTAAATATGATAATGATAACCTTTACTACATCAATAATCATAACCACAACTTTTGTTGTCCCCAAAATTTTAATATAAATCATTCACTTCTAGGAATGAAGTTCACTTTACCATATATGACTTTTCTTTTAATTTCCTTCAAAAAAAAATACTAAGATAGAATAGATCTAATGAATTACATTCAGAATGTAAATGTCTAGTTCTTCAAGAACTCACCATAAAACTTGGATAAAGGATTATCAAAGAAAATCATATTTTATGATCATATGTTCTTCAAGAACTAGATCTCATATCTAAACGATGACCAACGAAAAAACCATCATTTAAGCAATCCTATAATGGAATAAAGTTTTGACCATTATGTAATTTATTCACTTCTGGGAATAAAGTTTAATCCATTAGGTGATCTTTCATTTTAATCATTCATAAGTCTTTTGTTCAATCACAATTGTGACTAAATTTTCAAAATATTCTAAAAATATTTTCTCACTTTTGCTACTTCAGGAGCATATTCGAGAAGGATAAAGGAATATATTCTGCCTTATTTTCCTTTGTTTCAAGTTAAACTAAGATCAAATAGATCTTTTAAATTACAATCATGGTCTAAAGGTTTAGTTCTTCAAGAACCTGACCACAAATATTTCATTAGTGATGATCAAGAAAAATCATACTTTCTAACTATTTGGCCTTCAAGAATTATACCACGAGTTTATACGATTACCATCATTCTTTGAACAATCCTCCATTGATGGTTGAATATTAACAGTTTTTTTTTTTAAAGTTCTTCAAAAACTATCACAAATCTTTACATTTTAATCCTACAGGGATACTCGAATATTAATTTTTTTCCCAGTTCTTCGAGAACTATATAACAAATCATCACAAACAATGATAAAGAAAAAAATTCTTTAAGCAATCTTACAGGGATTCTTGAATATTTTTTTTCTAGTTCTTCAAGAACTATATTACAAACTTTCAAACTTGGAGCAATCCTATAGGATGCTTCAATATTCAATTATTTGTACAATCCTTCTGAGATGCTTGAATGATGAATTCTTCTGAAATTCATCAAGAATATAGACAAACACGATATACTTCGATACTACGTTCTTTGTGCAATCCTTTAAGGATGCCTAAATGATGAATTCTTCTAGGATACAAATCTTGTAACTTACAAGCACAAAGTTAAGAGCAATAAAAATGAGTGAAAGCTCTTTACTCACGGGAGTTACAGAATACTCTAAGTAAGATGAAAGGACTAAGGAGACAGAGATTACTCACGGGAGTTATAGAATACTCTAAGCGTGGAAGATAAACAAGTCGAAATAATTGCATATCTCTGTCTCCTTAGTCCTCAGCAATAAGAATGAGTGAAAGCTCTTTACTCACGGGAGTTATAGAATACTCTAAGAATATTCCACGCAATAAGAATAAGTGAAAGCTCTAAGCTCCCCCTCAGCAATAAGAATGAGTGAAAGCTCTTTACTCATGGGAGTTATAGAATACTCTAAGAATATTCCACCCTTGTTTATTCAGTTTATATATATTGGGTTTCGACATTGTGATGCACGAAATATGCTCATTTGGCACATTGTTCTCTAGGTCATCTGGGACTTGAGAAACTATTGTATTCACTGGCGATAGTTTCAATAAAGGGGTAACTCTCCTTCTTGTTTGTACTATATAGGTTTGTTGGTCCTATTGATTGTATATCTTGGAGGTAATTTCTTTTTGTGTGGCCCTTCTGTCTGTGGGATCTGATATTCTTTGATTGTATTTGGGTTGAGTTACCCTCTTGCTAGACTAATTATACATATTATTATGTTTGTCTCTCAAAAAACAAATTCCTCCAGCATTGCTTTTAGTGCCCCGTTGCTTATAATAATGCTTTTTTTGATCTTTTAGAGCGCTTCTAAGTATTATTTAAAGTCATAAGTAGATAAAGGCATTGTCGAAGGAAAATATGGGACTAAAAGTGAGCGAAATTTATTAAGAACTAAATTAAAAATTCACAAATATTTTAGGGACCAAAAATGTAGTAAACCTTAAAATATTACACATGATAGTATTTAGTGAATTAAAAAACAACAAAATATTTGTAATTTGGATATATTTTAAAGTTGGATATACTTACAATTGTAATAATAGTAACTATATATATATATATATATATATATATATATATATATATATATTATGTATGTATGTATAGACACCCACACACTAGCAGTATACCCGTGAATATGCACGAGTACTATCGTGTTCTTTATATGAATTAACTGAAATGAAAATTAATTGTGACGAACATATGAATTTAAATTATTATATTTCAGATTAATTTTATAGTTAACTTCAACCCCAAGAACAAAATAAATATACTTAAAGAAAAAATTATTATTATTTTACAACAAAAAATACTTTTTTTGGAAGTCAAAAGAAATATAATGATTCATAAAATATTAAAATACTATTTAAGAAGATAAAATTTAAAAAATAGTTATAGCTAAAATATATAGTATTTTCACGCTGGAACTCAATAGCCAAAATATTATTTTTTTATGAGAAACAAAATAATCATTTATAAAAAAAATACATATAAAAATAAAAAAAATATAATAATATAATTTTCTTCCCTCATTAGAACTCAAAAACAAAATACATATTTATAAAAATAAATACAAGAGAAGATATTGTCATGTTGAGATTCCAAAGTAGAATAATGTTTATAAAATTAGTCTGTAATGCTAAATCTTATTAAATTGTTAGTGTTCAATTAATTTTATTGTCAAAATAATCCCAACACTTAAATACATGTTTCTCCGTCGAAGACTTTGATAATATGTCGACAAACTTGGTGAAAACCATAATATTATATTCTCCACCGAGACTCGAAAGTAAAATAATCGCAGGTTATTTCGCTCATTGAATTTTCATTGTTTTTTATTTTTGAGTGACAAAAATTTATCGTGTGTTTTTTTTATAAATTAGTGACAAACATTTGTCTCGTCCATGAGTATTATAATTTTTTTTGTCGTGTTTATAATTTGTACAAAAAATTATGATTATCAATGACAAAGTCTCGTGTTTTTTATGTGTCAATAACAACTATTTGTCCTTTTTCCAGGTATTCGTGATAAATATTTGTCACGTACTTTTTTAATCTTTATCAGTAGTTTGAATGTTCATTAAGGCTTCTTGTTTTTTTTAAAAGACTAAAAAAGCTATCCTTTAGGGTTAAAAATATTTTAAGTCTCTATAAGCATAGGTGGTGATTAGTATTATTATAATAGAAGAAGGTAGATAGTAGATTCATAGCAAGAGAGAGAGAGAGAGGGTAAAATGGAAAAACTGAGAAAGATTTGAAAAAGTGTACGATAGAGTGGAAAATTAAAGTTAAACAATGAGAAAATTTTGGATTTTTTTTTTGACACTTACAAATTTATCCTCTTTAGTGAGAGAGAGAGAGTAAAATGGAAATGGTGATAAATGTTTGAAAAAGTGAGAGAGAGTGAAAAAAGTGAGAAGGGTTTGAAAGAGTGATTTTTTTGTCTTTTGTGAGACTTTTACAATTTTATCATCGTTAATGGTGATGTGAAAAAATTAGAGGAGTGGGCAAATTTGGATTTTTGCTAATGGGTTGTTTAATTATAAGTAAGTACATATGTATAGTAGAGTAGATATAGGTGTGGGCTCGGGACGGGGTGGGCATCATAGTGCTTGTACATGAGCTCGCACTCATTTGTGTATATAATTACTCGCCGTCATCAGTAATTTTTGCAGGTGCTTAATGCATATGGACTGAATTGCACATGAAATCGCAATCAAATCACTCAAAAAACTAAACCAGAAATAATGTTGGGTAATGATTTAACCGGTAAGCCGTTTGGTTGATTTGGTTTTTAAAACACGTAAATACAAATGTGTCCTAAAGAAAAGAATCCTTACAAACAAGAAAAACCTGACAGCAATTTTTCCTCACTCATGGTTGCACACGTACAAACGTACACTCCATTTACACAACAAAAAACACAAACAACTTGTACTTTACACGTGTGTGGCTATGATCCAACTGCACGTGTAACGGGTGCTTTCATCATGCTCCTGAAGAATCAAACCATTTCCCAAAGACCCAAATCGTAACAAGAAAATTATATTCTTTTGGAAACAAAGCATGCACTTGTTTTTTTTAAGAAGCATAATAATTCATTGGTGTAGGCATATAAGATGGACCTTCCCAAAATACACACAAATTACTAGTTAGGATATTACGAGTTTGGATTCTGATAAGTTTTTGTTGTGTTAATTAGGCGAGATAGTGATTCATACAAAAGATAATAATATTTATTGTATTTATTATTATATTGTATGTGTCATTTTCCCTACTATTTGACATAACATATACTAGTGACAATACAAATTTGAATATTACTATATACTTGAAAAACTATAAAAAAATCTAACCATACTTTAAACACCTCATAACAGACAAAATACATCCATTTAATTTTATTTTGACCACCCACACTACCAGGGAAAACGACGTTGTTTTGCAGTAAGAAATAAAAAAATGCAAACATTTCTCGAGTCGAACAAGTTCGACAATAAGATCGATCGGGTCATACCGAGTCAATGACATATCAAGTTCAACTATTTGCTTGGACCGATCATACCACCAACCCTAAGTTGGACGGTTAGTTCGATCTGAGTTTTATTTGCCTAGAGTGGCAACCATCACCCATAAATTCACATACGCAGCGTCGAGATCTTGGGTGCGAACTTGGTAACAAAATCAACTTTATCAGTTGTGCTAGGTCTGACTCGATCCGAATTTAATAACATACCTTAATTTTACATTATTATAAATACATTGTTAAGCTCACTAAAACCAGATTTAATAAAAAGCATTAATGAAGCATCCTGAGTAGACTAATGGCATTCAAACAAACCTCAAGTTGAAACTGAACTGAAACCGTTCTCTGTCACAAAGTTTCCCTTTCCTCATAATAAATATGATACCTCACGCGTGTGCCCTGCAACAAAACCAAACCTAACCAAATTTGTGTTACCTCGTTTGTCCATATCTGCTTCTGTAATCTTTTATTTTTTTTTTTGCTTTGGTTGAAATTTCAAAGGGTAACGGTAAATATTTAAAGCATTTGATTT
Source organism: Astragalus glycyphyllos (assembly GCA_963573325.1). NCBI lineage: Eukaryota > Viridiplantae > Streptophyta > Magnoliopsida > Fabales > Fabaceae > Astragalus > Astragalus glycyphyllos. The sequence continues at coordinate 41,180,150 of OY754312.1, forward strand.
TTTGGTGGACTCTCTGAACTGTGCTTTCTCTTTCTCTCTCTGTTCTGTTTCTGAGATTCACCCGAATGAAAACCAGATCTCTCTTTTTCTGATAGGATCTTTTCTCTGTTATCACCTTGCCCCCAACTTTCTTTTTCACTTACTTTAATTTCTTTTTACTTTGTTTCTTTCCATTGAATGATAATAGTCATTTGGATACACTTACCCCAAAATAGCCACTTCATCATAGGACTATAAATTAAGTTTCTTTCTCGTATCTGGTCTTTCAATTCAAATTACCTTTTTTGCCATCATAATATCAATTAAGATTAAATAATTTTATAGGTCAAGAATTTTCCATGCATGTACACTACTATTAATTAATTGATTAATTAAAGGTGTAAAAAAGTTTTACATAGACAACAAGTTATATTTTATATTATTTAGTATGTGTAGTAAATAAGTGAGTTAATTTACTTAATAATAATAATAATAATAATAATAATAATATAGCATGATACATAGAGTTTACTTAGGCATCCTAAAATGGATTCATTATTATATATGCTCCAAAAAATTGTATAATAATAAACTGACATCACAATTTGATCCAAATTAAGCCTAAAGTTTTTTTACCTTTCCAATAGACATAGACATTAAACATTTTTATTTGTGTTTATTTTTATATCTATGAAAAAATGTTATTTTTGTAGCGAAAGTGTTTGGTCTAGTGAAAGCGTACAAGTTTCATAAGGTGCAGGGTGTGTACATATGGAGATTCAGTTTGTGTGTAGGCAGAGAGAATGTGCAGTCATGCATTTGGTCCGCTTGGAGCCGTCCGATTAAGATCGATAGTCTAGATTTCAAATTTGAATTTTATGCTAAATAAGAATAAAAAACTACGCTTAAAATCTATATTGTTCAATCTTTATCGAACGACTCCAATTTTCCTAATGTATTACTGCGTACTCTCTTCGACTGCACTAAGTCCAAATTCCAAATGGGGTTCATGGCTCGAATCTCTACAAAAATATTTATCCATGTGTGCTTTTTTTTTTACTGAAAACGTATCCATGTTGCTCCCACCTCTTGTTGTGAAGTCCCCCTCCACAATTTTAATATAAAAAAAAATGCTTTTTTGTACCATAATAGTCTATTTAAAGCTATATTCGCATAAGGATTTATGCATTGAGTTGTTATATTCACCTTCGTACAATTCTTTCAATTTTTTTTATAAACTGGGTATCTTCTGCGCGCAACTGTAGCGACAAACCCCTCGAGCCAGATAAGACCATAATGGGCGGCAAAGCTCTCCGCCAAGAGATTTAACATTGCTGCATTCCCAAGGCTAGATTCGCGAACACAAAACCTTAGTTAAGCTAAAAGAGACCCAAATCATCTCGTCCAAATGCTTTGAGTAATTCTTTGAATATATAGTTACACCAACCTATATTGTATATTTTATTTTCGTTGATGTATTTATAGTTACAAAAAATCAGTAGCAAGTGTCAATTGAAGATGTGGAAATATAATCATTGCACTACACCGGTAGAGAACGAAAGGTACAAAGCAAACGACAATTCAAAACCGATTCTTGACAGATGATAATATTTGTTGTACGTACGTAATATGTTCAAACCAAAAGACTAAAGAGCGTACATGATTAACTTTAGTAATGTCGAGCATATCAATATTATTACCGTCGAATATTATACCAACAATAATATAGGGAACTCCGCAGTTAAGTGTGATTGAACGAAAGTATTACTAAAATATGTGACCTCATAGGAATTCCTCGCGTTATGCACCTCTTTTAAAATACCTCAAACAAAGAAGATCTAAGTTCTAGTAGCAACACTCTTTTTAACATTCTTTCAATAATTGGATGAACTCGTGGGAGCTTTATCACTTTAGAAAATGGGACCTACTAAATTATCACCCTTGCAAAGACACATATTTTTTACAGGCAATGTGGTCAGTAATTAACGTGTTAGTACTTATTTATTAGAGAGGAGGGGGGACCGAAGTTCGAACCCCATACACTAACGTTTTTTCACCAATAATATCTCGTTCATTAAACCAAGTGAGCTATTCTTTTGAGACGCAAACACAGGTGCATGGCATGGTGGGGTTGGGAAGTGATGAGAGTGTGGTTATGAAATGAGTGGCATGTCACGTGCGATAATTTGGCCATTAGCAAAGAAATAGAAGGAATCTTTGAAGTGATAGGGTTGTGGCAGGGTCATCTAAACAGAACACGAAAACAAGAAATGCGTGTGATTGAGGATATGCAAGTGCAAAACAAAGCAAGGAAGAATTAGGTAACAAGTGGTGTTAATGTCTCCCACACGAGATGCAATAATCTCTTTTCTGGTCAAAGAAGTAAAACCCATCATTTCGTACTTTCTTTTTTTACCTCTGAAATTTTCCTTTGAACATGACCCGTGTCCGTGTGAGTATGGGTGTTTGAGTCTCGTGCATTTGGTGTCATGGTGTGTGAGGCCATCCAACTACTTCTGTCTCATACAATTCTTAGCTGTATTGTTATCTCACATGTAACGGATCTTTGTGTACAATATTGACTAAGTAAATTCTATTTGTATTTATGAGACAAAAATTTAGAGAGAAAATATATTTGAAATGTTTCTAGTAGTCACTTATAATTTACTCCCTCCGTCCCAAATTGTTTGCAGTTTAAGGTTTTGGCACACCTTTTAAGGAAAATAATTAGGAGTCTAGATTTTTTAAAAAGTGTTATCAAATTTATCAATTAACCTTTTATCTCTCTACATACAAAAATGTGAATCTTTTATTAAATGAAAAAAGTTATCATCATTAATAGGAGTACAAATGGAAAAGAATATTAAAAGTTACATTGAAATTCTAAAACAACAATCAATTTGGGACAAATTGATTTTGCTAAAACTGTAAACAATTTGGGACGGATGGAGTACTAACTAAGGATTTAATGATGAATTTCACTTTTTCCTCTATAAAATTTCAGTGTAAAATGTTTTTTAAAAGGCAAAATTTTATTAGTATTGATCATAAGAGAACCTAAACCCATTACTTCGAATAACACATCGAAACAAAAGCCAATGATATAATGCACAAAAGACTCCAATGGGATGTTGGGGTCATCCATAAGATATCATATAACATACCTCCTATCTCCCGGAGATACATTCCAAGAAGTTTGCTGTGAAGCTTTATAATATTTTCCTTGAAAAAATGAAGTTGTTCGTTAATCAACCTAGGTATGATAGGATGGGTGCTGAGACTTCTTATAAGAAGCAAGCCTCTGGTAAGGTGGCGAATGAGCCTAAGATGGTGCAACCCACGTCGCAGGTGTAGATTGCCAAGAAACAAAGGAGTGACTCTGATAAAGCTGTAGAGGTTGGGCCTAGTGTTAGCAATAATATTGCAGCAGACAGCCGAGTGGTTGTTAACTTTTCCCCTTCGACTGAGACTATTTTGAATCTGGGTGCAGCTATGGTCGGAGTAGTTTTGCACCCGGGTAAAACCTATTTTATTCAAGATGAGTTTTTTAGACAAGGTGTTTTTCACTATGAAGGTTACACCTCTTGGGGCAAATTTGGCCCTTCTGGAAGGCAGGGAAGATGGAGATCTCCAAGCTCTTGTTGAGGAGGTGTGAGGTTGGATGGCTCAATGGTTTGAAGAGATTAGGCCGTGGCAGCCTAGGGAGCTTGATAAAGAGCGTAATGTGGGTTCAGTGTTTTGGCATTCCGGTTCATGCTTGGTCGTTAGATTTTTTCTCCTCATTAGTTGAGCCTTTTGGTACTTATGTGTATTCTGATGATAATACGAAAAATAAAAAGGCCATGGATGTTGCCCGCATTTTGGTTAGGACGGAATCTTTTGAGGCAGCTATTAGTGTTCTTAAGGTCAAGATCAATGAGGATGTCTTTGAGATAAGGTGGTGGAGGATTGGAGCGGACCCATGCAGTGGAGTTTACCGATTGCGTCTAAGGTTCCTGTGTCTAGTTCGGAGGATGAGGATTCAGAGATCGGTGATCGTTGGCCAGAGCTCCCTTCGGAGGATGAGCAGGGGTTCCCTTCTGGGAAAATGCAAGATGAAGGTTTTTCTAATGATGGGGGTAATGTGGATCAAGTTTCTAAGAATCTACCTAAGGTTGAGTTGGAGGCTAATGATTCTTTATCTCATGTTAGTGATTCTGTTATCCCCAGGGGGTCGGTTCAGAGAGTGAGAGGGCGGGAAAAAGTTATCCGACGTAAAGGTGTCGTCATTAGCTCTAACTACTCTGAAAATGTTAATCAAAGGGGTATCGAGTCGAATGGGGACCTAGGGTGTGGTAATAATTCCATCCCTTTTTCATCTCCGAGCAAGGGTTTGAAGGACGTTGGTATTTCGAGTCTGGGTCTAGCTCTTTCAGTTAGGCCATTTGATCTCCCTTCAATCCCAAAGTCTAGGAGTGTAGCATGCGTCCTTCATTCTGATTCAGGTGTGAATCAGTATGTCGGTAGCCATGATGGTGTGGCTGGATCTTCGATGTCTGCTTCTTTTCATAAGGTTAGGCGCATGGAGGTGGCTCATGCTGCGTATTCAAATTGATCTGTGGAGGGGCCTAAGGGTCAAAACCAATCTCAAGAATCGTCCAAGAGTGGTGAGGGTTCTGTTTGGAGTGGTAGTTCCTTAGGAGATTCAGGTAATCAAGCTGGTAATAATCGCTTCTGGGGTCTTCATCAAAAAGCTACAGCGTAGAAGGTGTGGGATTCTGCTTCCGCTTTAGGGGCGGAGGGGGTAAGCCCTGACTCTGTTTATATTGACTTAACCATCTTATCTCTGAGATGAATGATCTTGATCAGGTTATCTTAGAGGGGGGTGCGATGGAAGATGTGGCTAAATTGAAGGAGGTGTCTTCGTCCTTTTGGAAGCAGCTTCCTATCAAAGAGAGTATGATCAAACAAAAATCTAGATCTAACTGGATCAGAGAAGGAGACCTCAATACTAAGTTTTTCTATGCCTGCATTAAGAATCGTAGAAGAGCTAATCAGATCATGTCTCTGAAGAGTGATGTGGTGAGGTTGGAGGAGGTGGGGGAGGTGAAACAAGAAGTGAAGAGTTTCTTTGAAACCAGTTATGTGGAACCGATTTTGCAGCGCCCTATTCTCAGCTGCATGGAGTTTGACAAGATCAGTGAAGAGGAGTATCAACATCTTACTGCACCGTTTACGGAGGACGAGGTGAAAGAAGAAGTGTGGAATTGCGATGGGAATAAAAGTCCTGGACATGATGGCTACAATCTTAACTTCATTAAAAATTGTTGGGAGGTTGTAAAGGAGGATGTTATGGGTTTCTTTGAGGAATTTCATGTTAATGCGGTGTTGCCTAAAGCCATTTCGACTTCTTTCTTGGCTCTTATTTCCAAAAAGGAGAACCCGCAAGAGTTAAGGGGCTATCGACCGATTTGTCTCATTGGGTGTATCTATAAAATATTGACTAAAGTGTTAGCTAGCAGATTGAGGAAGGTGTTACCCAGGATCATCTTCCTTGCCAGTTGGCATTCCTTTCGGGTCGTCAAATTCTGGATGGGGTGCTGGTGGTTAATGTGCTGGTTGATCTGGCTAAAAGAAGGAAGGATGAATGCATGCTATTTAAGGTTGACTTTGAGAAGACTTATGATTCAGTCTCTTGGGGGTTTCTTGAGTATATGTTGGGTCGAATGGGTTTTGGCGCAGTGTGGATTAATTGGATCAGATCTTGCTTACATAACTCTTCGATGTCTGGTCTTGTCAATGTGAGTCTTACTGAGGACTTTCAGATTCACAGGGGTCTTAAGCAAGGAGATCCGTTATCTCCTTTTCTCTTTCTCATTGTTGCCGAGGGTTTAATTGGAATGGGTTATTCTCAGAGTTTAAGGTTGATAATGGCCTGAGCTTTTCACTGCCTCAATTTGCAGATGATACGATTTTGGTCGAAAAGGGTTCGTGGGATAATTTTTTGTGGAGTATAAAGTCTATTTTCAGAATTTTTGAGATTGTTTCGGGTTTGAAGGTGAATTTCCACAAAAGCTGTTTGTATGGCATTAACTTGAACGATGATTTTCTTGAAGCAGGTGCTACTTTTCTGTCTTGTAATAGTGCTGCTATTCCTTTTAAATTTCTTGGTATTCCGGTGGGAGCCAATCCTAGAAGAAGACATACTTGGGCTTCGATTATTGATACGGTGAGAAAGAGACTTTCGTTGTGGAGTGGGCATTTTTTATCAATTGGAGGTAGAGTGACTCTCATAAACTCGGTCCTCAATAGTATTTCTCTTTATATGTTCTCTTTCTTCAAGGCTCCCAAGATTGTTATCCAAGAGCTTGTTAAGATCCAGAGAAACTTCTTGTGGGGTGGCAATAGAGCAGGTCGTCCTGTTTATTGGGTGTCTTGGGACAAAGATTGTAGACCTAAGAAGGATGGCAGTTTGGGGGTGAAAAATCTGGAAGATTTCAATTTGGCTCTTCTGAGCAAGTGGAAATGGAGGTGTATAAATGATACTAATGCTAGTTGGCGGCAACTTACTTCTCATCGTTATGGAGATTTGAGGTTTATTTTCACGGGGGTGATTTCTTCTAGAGGCGGCACCAAGGATTCTTTATGGTGGAGAGACTTATTACTTTTGGAAGATGGTATGCCTTCATGGCAGGAAGTCTTTGTTTCTGGTCTTAGGCCGGTTGTGGGAAGGGGGGATTTGATCTCCTTTTGGTCGCATAAGTGGGCTAGCGATGATACTTTTAAGGAATTGTTTCCTAGTCTCTTTCTTCTGGATAAGTTTAAAAATGGTTGTATCCGGGATCATGGGTACTGGGTTGAAAACACTTGGCATTGGAGTTTCATTTGTGATCGTGTTTTGACTGCTGAGGAGAGGGCTGATTCTGATATGCTTTTCGACATTTTAAATTCTTTACATCCCGATGATTCCGAGTAAGATAAATGGCAGTGGAGGCTTGATAATTTTCACGTGTTTACAGTGAAATCTTGTTATGCCTTGTTGTTGAATTTGTTGAATCAGGATAGGTTGGATAGTGAAACTCAAAGTGCTTTAGACGATATGTGGAAGCTTTCGATTCCAACCAAGGTGGGGGTTTTCGGGTGGAGATTGTTGTTGGGAAAGCTTTCAACTCGGGATGCTCTTATTTCTAAGAGTATCATTAAGGACCCTCATGGGTCATGTTGTCCTTTTTGCTTTGAACAGGATGAGTCTATTTTTCACTTATTTTTCGTGTGCAAGTGCTCTCGATCAGTTTGGAATTCTATTTATGATTGGATAGGCAGTGTGCATATGGATTCTCTGGTTGGAGTGGCACATTTTAAGGCCCATGGTATCAGGATGGAGTCTAAGAAAGCTGGGAGATTGAAGTCTTTGATTTGGATGGCAGTCACGTGGTGTCTTTGGATTCATCGAAATCAAATTCTTTTTAAGGATCAAGTCTTCAACTCTCAAGTGGTAGTCAATCATGTTAAAGCTATATCTTGGAGTTGGTTCATTAGCATTGAAGGTCGCAACACAACTTTGAAGATTTCAGATTGGTGGGGAAACCCTATAAGTTGTATGAACTCGGTTTAATCTGGCATTTTACCTCACTCTTCTTGGGGTACTCTTTCCTCTTTGAGTCTTTTTCCCATAGGGTTTTGGCCCAATGAGGTTTTAATGAGGCCCCTTGTATCTGTAACGGTTGGGTGCTCGTTTGCATTCCCTTTAATATAATTTTTGCTTATCAGGGAAAAAAAACACTCCAAGAAGTTCACATGCTATTCATAAACGAAGGACTAATTGGAATTAGACTTAACCAGGAGTCATTTTCATGAATATTGTTTAATCACAATAAAAGTCTATGAGATGTCTAAGATTTTATTCAAGAAAATTTCTCATTCTCGCTTAAGAACAACATGTCAAATCATATTCAATCTTTTTTATTTTGAGTCGGAAGCTCACCATTAAATAAGATGGAGAACATGGTAGGGAGATCATACAGTAGCACTAGTATCACCACAAGTTAGTTAAACACTAATTACCATAATTCAATCGAAAAGTCATATCTAACAAATAAGTGTCTCCCCATCTCCCGGTGCGTGTGCCCCGTAAAGGACAGCTTCCGACCATGTTTTGTAATTGGTTAGCACGACATAAGAGTCTATTCACGAGAAGACACCAACTTCGAGAACAGCAATTCAACGTGGTCAGTCATGGAATATCATGTAAGTAGGCTCCTTCGATTTTCCCCTACTATTTAGACCAAGGTATTTGAAAGGCACAATATCCATTCTAGTACAACGAAGGAAACCCACTGCTATAGTAGTGAAGGTATTTGGTAACACTTTTTTGTGATGTGTTACTTCCATTCTAATATAGAGCAACATGCTATTGTATTAAGTATCGTATCCACAAAGACAAATTGGTGATATTTATTAGCTATTCAACAAATTCTTTAAATCTTTAAGCGGTTTAAAAAGAAGTTTGTTTTGAATTGTGTTTAGCATTTAATAGTAATAAAGAATACATAACAAATCAAGATAAAAGTATTGATATTTGATTTCACTAACTTTGCTTATTTGTATCTACTTGATTTATCCAACAATGTTAATTTCTTAGATAAAGTGAAATCTTTAGTTATGTTACTAAAACAATTATCCCTCAATTATCTCAGTAGATAACATCATTAATTAGTTTAGATTCAAGGTTAATTTCTCAATTAAACTTAACATAAAAATAACCTTAAAACAAGAATAAATCACTAAACTTAATATAAAAATGACATATATATAATTAAATAAAAAGATAAATGAAAGTATTGTTACACCAAATCTCAACTAAGAGTATTTACCAACTCATTGTTATGAACACTTGAATACAAGTAAAACAAGTAAGAAAAACCTTTGGAGGAGCAACAAAATCTGATCCCCTAGGAACCTCCAAGAACCTTTCAAGAGTTAAGAGTATTTCTTCCTTTCTTTTAACATTGAACCCTAATTCTCTCTATTTTCACTCTAACATAAGAATATTAGTCTAGAATTGATTCTTGAAAGTAGAAATGCTTATGCGTTGAGTGAAATGCTTCAGCCTTACTCACTAACTAAACTTGGTTTTCCTTCTTTATGAAGAAACATTTTTGTCTGGTGCGTAAGACAGTGTAAGTTTTAGTTGTTCTCGCTAAGCACTTGTTACTCGCTTAGCGATTTTCCTGTTGCTTGTCTTTGAATAGAGCTGTCTGATTGGTTATTGGAAGAGAGATTCAAAAAATATCTTTATATCTTCAGATTTATATGCACTTTGGTGCTTCTAATTTCTTCAAAATAGTTTCTTCATCTAATAAAAGGCAGATTGAAGTATTGCTATATTTTTCATTATATACAAAAATAGCATAGTTTAAGGTAAAAAGTGTATTATTTCCAGAAGATAAGTTAGATAAGTACTAAGCACGAGAGTGTAACTAGTGGATTGTCCATCGAAAAGTTTGAAAACTGATTTGATGACACATTAGTTCTGATTAGTCCACCAAGACCCTTAACCACTAATAGAACAATAAAGGGGGAATTAAATAGGTCTCTTTTAGACCTCTCTGGATACTAATTCCTCCATCGGTGAGACAATAACCAAGATTGAGAGACTCCCAGTAAACACACACGCTCTTATCCAAGCCTTCCACATATCACAAAACCCAAATCTCCCCAACATATATTTTTTAGGAATCCCTAGTTGATTGAATTTGTTTTCATAGCAAAGTCCATCAATTTATAGCCACTCCATCAACAAAAATACCTACTTCAAATAAAAGCCGGCCGATTTTATGCCTCAATGCCATCCATAACACTTCCCAATCTAGATGCCAGGACCATGCCCACCAATTTATAAAGCATCCTAACATTGCAGATATTTCAAAACTCCCTAACAAACATAGGGCACTCCAACACTGGTACACAAGTAAAAAAGTAGGAGGTAAAACTCTTCGGAATCTTACCATTAGAGTATGTTTAGGAGGGAGTTTTGCGGGGGGGAGGATTTGACAAGGAAGAAGTTAAATCAATCTGACTTCATACGCTTATTCACATCACATGAGTGAATTGTAAGTTGTAGTTTTCTAGGGTTCACATGCAAAACTATATAAGTAGGATCTTAGAATTCATGATTCTCACATAGTAAGAGGCACTAACCTTTGTCCATGGTAAATGCAATTCTTCAACACTTGGAATGACTTGAATAGTAATCTTTTCTATCTCCTTCCCTTACTTTCTTATGACTCTTTTTATTGATGGGTGGTAGAATCATACTATTATAGGTAGAGATAGGGAATGTTTAATTCCTTCATTATATATATATATATATATATATTGTTTCCATCAAACAATATATCTCTTCACCAAACAGTATGTACCCTTTCATAAATAACTTCTCTAACTGTCATATTTATTCATTTAAATATAAACCAATAAGTCCTTTCAATTAATTATTAAACCACAATATAATTTATCACACCATAAAATTTCTTACATTCTCCCACTTGGCTCGTGTGATAAAATGCCACTTTTCGGTTTAATAAATTATCAATCATAATGCGCATAAAGAAGGACATACATTGGCAACACCATAAGTCATAGTTAAGGACAAAATTAATAAGAGTCATGGCGGTTGTGTATTATTAAATCAATACACTTCCTTCCATGTACTACTATATTAGCATTATTCCTAACATGATCATAAATGAGAAGTCCATAATGAGTTCAAACATAATGTCATTATTAATAATATAATTTGTTTTCAATATCACAAATTGCATGCATATACATAATTAGAAAACACAATTCAGAAACAAATACATCAATGAGCTCAGAGTGTCTAACATAAAATAAACATCATAATTTAACATTCTCTAGCAGTCATAATGCCCATACTCTTTACATGGCCAGCAAATACTTTAGGCGGTAACCCTTTCGTCAAAGGGTCGGCAACCATAAGATTTGTGCTAATATGTTGAATAGACACTCTACGTTTCTGAACTTCTTCTTTAACGGCAAAGTATTTCAATTCCATATGTTTAGCACCTTTGGAATACTTGTCGTTCTTTGAGAAGAAAACTGCTGCAGAATTATCACAATAAATTTTCAGCGGCCTGACAATACTGTCGACTATTCCAAGCCCTGAAATAAAGTTCCGCAACCAATTACCCTGAACTGTGGCCTCAAAGCATGCCACAAATTCAGCCTCCATAGTGGATGCAGCAATGACCGATTGCTTCGCACTCTTCCATGATATCGCTCCTCCAGCTAATAGATACAAATATCCAAATGTGGATTTTCTTGTATCTACACAGCCAGCAAAATCTGAGTCTGAATATCCAATCACTTCAAGTTGATCCGTTCTTCTGTAAGTAAGCATGTGATCCTTCGTCCCTTGCAAATATCTTAATACTTTCTTTGCAGCTTTCCAATGATCCATTCTTGGGTTACTCTGGTATCTACCTAACATTCCAACTGCAAAGCTAATATCTGGCCTCGTACATGTTTGAGCATACATCAAACTCCCAACAATAGATGCATAAGGAACACTTTCCATCTGTTTACGTTCCAATTCATTCTTTGGACATTGCATGAGACTAAATTTGTCTCCTTTCTGTATTGGAACGGGAGTTGCTAAACATTTCTCCATTTTGAATCTCTCTAAAACTTTGTTAATGTATGCTTTCTGAGACAAGCCTAACAGTCCTTGTGATCTGTCACGGAATATCTCTATTCCAATCACATAACCTGCCTCACCCATATCTTTCATTTCAAAGTTGTTAGAGAGAAATTTCTTAGTCTCACTTAATAGACCAAAATCATTAGTTGCAAGCAAGATATCGTCAACATACAGAACTAAAATAATAAACTTACTCCCACTGACCTTCAGATATATACACCGATCAACGATGTTTTCCTTAAATCCAAAGGACACAATGATATCATTGAACTTGAGATACCATTGTCGGGAAGCCTGCTTAAGTCCGTATATTGATTTCTTAAGTTTACACACCATGTGTTCCTTTCCCTTTTCTACGAACCCTACTGGTTGATCCATATAGACATCTTCCTCTAAATTCCCATTCAGAAAAGCAGTCTTTGCATCCATTTGATGTGACTCAAGGTCATAATGAGCTACAAGTGCCATGATAATTCTGAAGGAATCTTTCTTGGAAACTGGTGAAAAGGTTTCTTTATAGTCAATACCATCTTTTTGAGTAAAACCTTTAGCAACAAGTCGGGCCTTGTAACGTTCGATATTGCCATGAGAGTCACGCTTAGTCTTAAAGACCTATTTAGACCCAACTCTCTTACATCCTTCAGGCAATTCCACAAGGTCCCACACGCAATTCTGTTCCATAGATTTAAGCTCATTTTTCATGGCATCTAACCATTTATCAGAATTATCACCATTGACGGCTTCTGAATATGAAACTGGATCATTATCAATTTCTAAGTCATTTTCTGACTCTTGTAGATAAACCAAATAATCATCCGAAATAGCAGACCTCCGTTCTCTTTGGGATCTTCTTAATGCTATTTCTTGTGGTTGTTCTACTACGGGTTCATTGTCACTTTCGGGATCATTAAATTGTTGTTCTTCCTGATCATTGTGCAATTGAGCACAAGGAACAACAATTGATGAAGTAGGAGTACTACTTAAAGGAACTTGTACTCTAACTTCCTTAATCTCCACATTTTGTGGAGCTTCACTCCCACTACTTTCACCATTTTCAATGAACCTAGCATTCCCAGTTTCAACAATTCTTGTACTATGGGTAGGGCAGTAAAATCTATACCCTTTGGATTTTTCTGAATAGCCAATGAAATATCCACTGATTGTTCTTGCATCCAATTTCTTTTCTTGTGGGTTATATATCCTTATTTCTGCTTGACAACCCCAAACATGCAGGTGTCTTAAACTGGGTTTCCTTCCAGTCCACAATTCAAAAGGTGTTCTTTGAACTGCCTTACTAGGAACCCTGTTTAACAAATACATGGCAGTTTTCAAGGCATACATCCACAACGATACAGGTAAAGATGAATTACTTAACATACTCCTAACCATACCCATTAAGGTTCGATTACGCCTTTCCGACACACCATTTTGTTGTGGTGTTCCTGGCATTGTGTATTGAGCACAAATACCACGCTTTTCAAGGAATCTAGCAAATGGACCAGGGTGTTGTCCTGATTTGTCATATCTTCCATAATATTCACCACCTCTATCTGACCTAACGATTTTCACCTTTCTGTCTAATTGCTTTTCAACTTCATTTATGTAAATTTCCAAGGCATTTACTGCTTCAGATTTCTCATGAAGTAAATAGACATAACCATAACGTGAAAAATCATCAATAAAGGTGATAAAGTATTTTTCTTTATTGAAAGAATTGACATCGAAAGGTCCACAAATATCTGTGTGTATAATTTCAAGAAGCTGAGTACTTCTTGTGGCTCCTTTCTTTGTGTGTTTTGTTTGTTTCCCTTTAATACAATCCACACAAATATTTAAATCAGTAAAATCTAAATCCAGAAGGATTTCATTCTTTACCAATCGTTTCATTCTTTCTTGGGAGATGTGTCCCAATCGCTTATGCCACAAGTAAGCAGAGCGTTCATTCACTAAACCACGTTTAGTACCAACATTATGATGCAGTGTCATAAGTGTTTCAGCATATAAATTATCAAGATTCAATTTATATAAACCATCACAAAGTATACCAGAACCAATCATAAAGGTATTCTTATACAAGCTGAAACAACCATTACCAAAACTATAAGTGTATCCAGCAACATCAAGTCTAGAAGTTGAAACTTAATTCCTAGAAATATTAGGTACATACAAAGTTTCAAATAAATCTAGATGATATCCAGTGTCCAAGATCAAACGGTAAGTCCCGACACCTTCCACTGGAACCTTCTGTCTATTCCCCACTAAGACAAATCTTTCATTTTGCTTTATAGTTTGGATCGTAAGGAATCCCTGCATCGTATTAGAAACATGAATTGTACATCCAGAATCAACCCACCAAGTATTATGGGGAGCTTCAGTTAAATTTGATTCAAAACATACATAAGCAACAATCTCACCTTTCTTTTCGAACCAAGCCTTACGCTTTGGGCAATCCTTCTGGAAATGACCAGATTTCCCACAGAAATGGCATTTGTTGCTTTTTGATTCTTTCTTCTGAATGTTGACAGAGGACTCAGCCATCTTTAATGGTCCTTTGCCCTTTCCATGCTTCTTTTGATATTTCTTTCCAGTTCCTTGATGATTCACTAGATGAATGGAGTGATTTCCCTGATTCTTGAGTCGAGTTTCCTCTTGAACTAGCATACCGTGCAGTTCATGCACATTCCACTTATCCTTTATAGTGTTATAGTTCATTTGGAAAGGCCCATACTCAAACGGTAATGAACTCAATATGAATTGCACAAGGAAACCATCATCAACTGCCATTCCTAGTGATCTAATTCTTGCTGCAATATTTGTCATTTCAGTGACATGTTCATGCATGGTACGAGAACCATCAAACTTCATGGTGGTTAAAGTACTCATTAATGTCCCTGCAAGAGACTTGTCAGCAGTTTGAGAGCATTCTTCCACAGATTTCATAAAATCCTTAGCACATTCAGTTTTGGGAAGACTTGACTTCATGTTATTTGCTATGCTCATTCGCATAAACATCAAACTTAGTCTGTTTGACTTTTCCCAAGCCTTATAATGGATTTTCTCTTCATTGCTACTATCATCATTAATAGCAGCGGGTCTTTCAACTTGAAGAGCGAGATCAAGATCCAATACACCAAGGTGAAATTGAATTTGTTCACTCCATTCAGAAAAATTCAATCCATTAAAGACCGGAACAGCCATAGCTTGAGAATGCAAAGAAATAGGGACAAATACTGCAATTAATACATGCTCAACATTAATACTTTGAGTTATAAATAAACATAAGATTCAGACAGATACACATTCTATGTATACCAATGTTCTCCTTTGGGAGATACATCAATACACAAAACAAACATAATGATGCTATTAACTTCAACATTTATTTGGCATGACATATGCACTAATCAGAAATATTTACTATCTTTGGATATATAAATAAAACTAATAATACACACACATTACCACTATAATGTCCATTAGTTATAAGAACAATTAATCAACCTTTGGGTGATCTAGAAATGCCTTATAACAATGAACTTCAATTTACCCATACATAAACAATTATAAAATTTAGCATCCATACTATGGGTAATTGAAATAATAATTTCATTAACTTGGAATCAAATAAGCATATAAGTTTGACCACTTTGGTGATTAACAAACTTAACATAATTCTAATCCCAAAATTTAATTAAACACGTGAATGTATATTAGTGGCACACCCGTGCTAAGGAACACGGGTTGGCCGTGGTTCTTTCTGCCAGAAGCTATAATTGGCATTGAACCCACATCACCAACATTTAGTTGAATGCCATCTGAGAATTTCACTTTCTATTTTAAAACCATGAAATGAAGACTTCAAGTAGTCAAATAATTTTCTATATAAACAAAGCCTTTAACGTACGTGGAATGATCTGATTCTTTACCATAATCATGATAATATTATAATATTGTAATGATCAATTTGATTCAAATTGTAAACTGAAAGCACACAATGGTACATAAAATATGTGCAGGTTTTCATTCACATGATTAACGTAACAGTGGCATTCTGCAATAGATATAACAACATATGCAGGGAATTTGAAAATTAAAACACAAACTCATAACAAGCAATGTGTTTTCATTCGTGATTGATGTAAAGGTTTCCATTCAAAGACAATAATTCAATGAACAGAACAATATTGTTCATTAGCGTGAAGAAGGAAACAATTCCTTCGGCAAGAATAAGTGCACTTTATCAAAATCATTACGTGCAGTAAACACATGCAGCAGAAAACGTAAATAGAAAGAAACTTGAATTCCACAATTAGGGAGAGAGATTAACATTTATAGAGAATCACAAAATTCCATAACCTAACGCTCTGATACCACATGTAAGTTGTAGTTTTCTAGGGTTCACATGCAAAACTACATAAGTAGGATCTTAGAATTCATGATTCTCACATAGTAAGAGGCACTAACCTTTGTCCATGGTAAATGCAATTCTTCAACACTTGGAATGACTTGAATAGTAATCTTTTCTATCTCCTTCCCTTACTTTCTTATGACTCTCTTTATTGATGGGTGGTAGAATCAAACTATCATAGGTAGAGATAGGGAATGTTTAATTCCTTCATTATATATATATATATATATATTGTTTCCATCAAACAATATATCTCTTCACCAAACAGTATGTACCCTTTCATAAATAACTTCTCTAACTGTCATATTTATTCATTTAAATATAAACCAATAAGTCCTTTCAATTAATTATTAAACCACAATATAATTTATCACACATGAGACATAAAATTTCTTACATGAATAACTTTCTTGATTTTTAGCTTAGAGAAAGAGAGGAAATGAATGATTCATTAACGGTGTTAGACATTGTAAGAAAAATCACGTCATCCATATTTGGATGCTCTGAAACCTCAGAAGAGAAGTGATTAGACAGCTACCTAACTACCTCTCGCCTTATAGGTGACATCCCTACACCCAAGTAACCTCCACCACGGTGAAGACACAAAATCATGGAAATAGATGAAATTTGCATCTCCTTCCTTAACAAGTGTGACCGCGATCTTTGGAACATAACACTCTATTTACCCTTAAGTATTGACAAAATTGGGCAAACCTTTCCTCTCGAGCAAATTCTTCCTCTTTGGAGAAACCCCCACTTTTATCTTTAAGATTAGCCACTTTAATTATTTCCTCTACCAATATCCACATCCTCACATCTATTTTCCCATAAGTTCTCTACTCGAGCGAAATCAAATTCGACTCCTGTCGAGCTGAGTCAAGTTCGACTTCACTCAATGCATTTCCAACCATAGACATAAGATCTAAATTTGACACCTAGTGTAGTTGATCCTACTAGTGTATGAGCACACGCAACTACTTTAGGTGCCTCCAATACTTTAGGGTCCAAGCCCACACGACCAACATATGTTAGTTAGTGTATACTTTTAGCCATGAATGACAAATAAAAGATGGATAACCGATTAATTAACATGGTTATATACTAAACCACATGCACAAGCTGAACATAAAAGGAGGAAAAAAGCAACTAAAAGGAAACTAGAAGGAAGAAGCGGTTGGTTATATGTTAATTAAAATAAATAGAGGTCTTAATTATTGGAGTGACTTTTCCATAATTTTTTTTGAGTCAAAAGAGAAGTTTGAAACGAGAAAAAAGTGATCAAATTCATTGATAACATACAAAATTATCTTAGAAAAGAGAATGCATATATGAGCCGACTCATAGCATGGATTTGTTTGTTATGCTTGATCAGATTCTTGTTATATATGCACATCATCTTCTTTTTAAATTCAACACCATCATGTTGTTATACATCTTTTCTTTACTCCAAAGCGATCAACTTAATTAATTAATTAATTCAGTATGATCCGCTTATTTATTAGCTTAACTAATTTGCATGATTAAGAGCTAGTATATGTCATTTTTCGTAAAGCTTATACCTACCAAAGCCCTTCGTGCGCATGCAGCTAGATTGAGTTTCCTACAACAAGAACAAGAATATATATATATATATATATATATATATATATATATATATATATATATATATAACATGATTTTGATTCTATTAAAATATTAACATATGTCAAGTGGCTCGCCTATAGCTTATATACAATAAATTTTATAATGCTATTGTTGTTGAATAATGCTGCTTCGTATATAAAGATTTTGAAAATTGAGTCTCAACCGACGCATTAAAATATACGGGTTACCACGTTAATACAACCTTGGTCAGAAATTCCATAAGCACATGATCTGTTTCAATTTGAAAGAATGATTTTGAGTGCACCAATGAATTATTCATTCTCCTCTTTATTATAAGAGAAAAATGGTTCAACTCTTAGGGCTGTTTGATTGTGTTTTGTTTTTTTTTTGAAAATTGTTTTATAAACCAATTTTTGAAAACTGTTTTTAAGAAAAAAACTTGTTTGACAAACTATTTTTAAAAATTGTTTTAAAGATGAGAAAACTCAAAAACTTGTTTGGACCAGTTGTTTTTAAAATATGTTTTAAGAACTAAAAATTTAAAATTTTTTTGGCATAATTGTTTTCATTATTCTTTTTTAATATGCTTATTTTAATTTGAATATAATTAAAAATATCTTTAATATAATATTTATTATATTAAATAATAATCAAATAAGAAATGCAAAATACAATTTTAGCCAACGTATAACACCCATCTATTTTTAAACAAAAAAATATTGTTCAAATATTTCTTTTTCTATTGAACCGGGTAAAACAGTTGTGTAGTTGCTTTTTTTTGTTATCGTGATATTAGTGAGCAATATCCACTGACTTTTTTTTGACACATTATTCAATGATGACTTTGTCGGTAACTAATCTACGTCAGGTAGAGCTGTCAAATTGAGTTGGCCCGACCTACCGGGCCAGTCTATTAGGGCGAAAGACAATTTCAAAATGGGCTGAGCTAGAATTATTTTGGGGTCATTATTTAGAAGTGTTCATAACCGAACTAAAGCAATAGAAAACACACATTTAATACTTTTAAAAATGAATAGTCTCTCTTGTCAAAAAAAAATGAATAGTCTCTTTTATGAGTCAAAAAAATTTAAATTAAATTAAAGCAAAACTTAAATGATAAAAAAAAGATAAAAAAAATAAATAAACAATTATGCTAGCAGCAAGTAGAACGCAAAGTAAAATTGTGTCAAAAAAAACGCAAAGAAGAATGTATAACTATAATAAAAGAATGCAAGTTTTTTCAAAAAAAAGTAAAAAAAAAAAAAAATGCAACATTGCAATCCAACGCTAGAAATTAAAATCCACTTAAATCATAATAATTTTTGACTTATTTACGGAAGTGCCATTAATGAAAATGGCCACTTTCCCGTGTTTTCAATTCTCAAAACCAAAACAACTAAAAACAAAAACTCCAAAACAAAAACACATTTTCCTTGTTTTCTTTTTTTAGCTTTAAAAACAGTACAATAGAAATTGTTTTTAAAAACAATTTTACAAAACACATTAACCAAACAAGTTTTTCGGTTTTCTAATTTTTAAAAACTAAAAACTGTTTCCAACACAGAAATCAAACAGGCTCTTAGTTTCTTTTATTAGTAAAATTTCATTATTTTTGTCATATTTAATACTATTATTTCATGCATGTCATTCATTTAATTTAACTATTTTTATTCATTAAATATAATTTTTTAAATAAAAACTAGACAGTTAATTGCACTAGCTAAATAGAAAATAGTTTTTTTGTTTATGTTTATATTAGAGATCAGAGAGAGTACTTTTTCAAAAATAAGTCCCACAAAAATTAGTTTTGTAACTTTAGACCATATGAGCTCTTACATATTTTGATTTTAAAATTGTTGAAACTCTGCTAATATGTTGTGATGTTGGTTCCAATCACAATATGTCATGTAAATATTATTTAATTCACATTTTTTTTATATATTCAATTAACTGTTTTGAGAAAACTCCACATGTACGTGATTTTGTAATTCGAAAGAGCACTAATCATTCTTCAGAAAAAAGTAGTAGATACTAGATAAATTAAGAGGCAGTGAATAAGCTAGTTAACATATTGAATTCAAAATGTATAGTATAAATAGAATAAATTACACTTTTGATCCTCACTAAAATTACAGTTTGATTCTTTATTTTTTTCTTCCTATCTTTCATATTTGTATCAGTTTCGTCCTTTATATTTTTTTTCTCACTTGGGTGTTTTTTTCATATTTGTTTCCATTTGGTCCTTTACAACACAAAATGTTGAAGGAATAAACTGAAACAGATATGAAAGATAAAAGACCATAATGAGGAAAAAAGGTAAAGGACGAAACTGTCACGGATATGAAAGAAAAATGACCAAAGTGGGAAAAAATAGAAAAATGAAATTTTGGTCAAAGATACCAAAAGTGCAATTTATATATCACATAAATTGTTTTATTATACATTGTACATATGCGCAGTAAAAATTGTCGTAGTAAATGTCAAATCTTTACCTACATAGAGCCAGAGAGAGAGAGTCTGACGGGAGAGGAAGAGAACGCGAGAGAGTGAAGAGAGTTAGGGCGTGAGAGCGAAGTGAGAAATGTAAGACAGAAAGAGAAGTTGTATGAGGGATTGTGAAAAGTGAGTTTAATGAAAGAGTCTTTCATAATTGGTTATTTAAAACACCGATTCTAAATGTCTAAATGTGCACCTTTCGAATCAGTTGTTTAAACAACCGATTCAAAATGTCTAAAAAAATCTCACAAACCACCATTTAATTACAAAATTGTCACCGCGTCAGTATTTGGAGTCGGTTATTCAAACAACCGATTCCAAATAGTGATTTTTAAAGCTGATTTTGCACTAGTGACAAATGTTTGATATTCAATGACAATTTTTATCTGTAGGTCCAATTGAATCCCCTGAAAAAAATATATCTATTTATCCCATATATAAAAATATTTTGAACCCCTTGAAATTATAAGTTTGCATTAAAATCCCTAATTTTGTATATAATTGCACTCAAGCACATCACTAGCTCAATTATGAGTTGTATAATTTATTTATCTAAATAAATTAAAGTTTTATTTAATTATATTTTTTAGCGATTCATGCGTTTAAAAATTTTTGAATCCCCTGTCTTGGGATCCTAGGTCCGCCACGGGGTTCATCTCAACTTTTTTTTGTAGTGTTTAAAGAGTAAAGACCCATTTTAGTCCTTGACAATGTTTTGGGAGAAATAAGTCCTTCTTATTTTCAAAACAGGGAAATATTAGTCTCCGTTTTAAAAATTTCAAGAATTAAAATGGGTTTTTACTTCATCTATAAATGCAAACTCCAAATTGATTTTGTCAAAAAAAAACTCTAAATTGATAATATAATCGTAGTATAAAGAACCAATGAGAGTAAAAAAGAAGATGGTTAGGTAGCTTAACTTGAAATGCAAAAAAAAAAGACCAAAATGAGATTGTAGAAAAACGTGAAGGACACAGGTAGTGAGATTGATGTTTTTAACTTGGTTTGTTGGTTGGGTTTTGAAATCATACATATATTTTCCGTTCCCTTTTAAAAAAAGCAAAAGTGGGTTTCATAAAGAGACAAACAAGATTCTGGTTTTCTTGCTCAAACCCCAAGAGAGTGTGTGCAATGCAAGTAAGAAAAAAACAGTAACAACACCCAAAACACCACGCATGACAACCCACACGAACGGTTCTCGAACTGCATGCACATCATCCACTTTTCCACACATTTCTCTCTTTCTTTAATAATACTGCAAAATCAGTCTCAAAATAAGTAACCCCGCTCTCTCTCTCTCTCCTCATTTTCCTAACACAAACGTGTGTGACCTTGTTCGCATCTTTTCTTACCTTTATGTTTTTTTTTTAAATAAAAAGTCTCTTTTTTCTCTCCTTTAAAACGTTGTTGTAACTCAACTAACCCCACAATGAAAGTTCAAACTCTATGTTCAAAACCTCTTCCATTTTTTATTCTCGTTCTCTCTCTTCTCTCTCTCTCTCTCTCTCTCTCTCTCTCTCTCTCTCTCTCTCTCTTCTGTGATTCAGTTTCACTCACGGGTTAATGAAATAGACTAGGGAATATTTTTACAACAATGCTATTAATTCTTCTCATATTCTTCTTTTCTTTCTTTCATGTAATGGAGTAAGAAAAATAAAACCGTTTTGTTAGTATTTTCATGCTTCATTTTCCCTTTCTATCATTTTGTTAGTTCCTAGGAAAAGAGAAAAAAGAACCCATTTTGTGATTGATTTTAAAGTTGAAATCTTTCTATCTGTTTCCATGAGTTCTATGAAGTTTAACAATGGTGGTGATTTTTTCAATGGAGATATGAATTTTTTCCCTTCTTTGGGTCAAGCTAGTGGGGTAGAGGGTAAAAAGACTGAAATGGGGGTTAAGTTTTTGACTCCATCAATTTTTCAGCCCCTTGAGATCATGGGAACAAATAGAACTAAAGATGAAGGAGAAGGGTATTTTGGGGATGAGAGTAAAAACTTGTCTTTGAAACTTGGAGATGATGAAGTAGAAGAAGCTAAGATCTCTGCTTCTGGGAAAACTGGGTACTCAAAACTTTGTGCTAGAGGTCATTGGAGGCCAGCTGAAGATGCAAAACTTAAAGAACTTGTTGCTCAATATGGTCCTCAAAATTGGAACATGATTGCTGAACATCTTCATGGAAGATCAGGTAACCCCACAACCCCATTTTCATAAAAATTGTATTTTTGAGATCAATTTACCTTAAAGTTTCCATCTTTTTAAAAATTGTATTTTTAAAGTTGATTTTTTTAATATCTATCATATGGGGTGGGGGATGGGATTGAATGTGTGCACTTACCACATACACTAGACACGATACTCATACATATGCCATATGCATAGACACTGATTTTAATGTAAAAAAAAATGAAAGTTACTGAAGTATTGTATCCGACATCAGACACGTCTTCAACTTGATGTGTTAGTGCTAGACTGTCATTGTAAGAGGAATCTAAACATGCATGGTTTTCCTTGTTTTTATTTCTCCAATTTTAATTGCAGGAAAAAGTTGTAGATTGAGGTGGTTCAATCAACTAGATCCAAGGATAAACAGAAGGGCATTTTCTGAGGAAGAAGAGGAGAGACTTTTAGCAGCACATAAAATGTATGGTAACAAGTGGGCTATGATTGCTAGACTATTTCCAGGAAGGACAGATAATGCAGTGAAAAATCATTGGCATGTGATCATGGCTAGGAGACACAGAGAACAATGTAGTGTTTATAGAAGGAGAAAAACCCCAGTTGAAAACCTTTCTAAGTGTTTGAAATTGACTCTGTCAAACAATGCAGTTAGTGATTCAACAACTATCTCAAGTACTATTGATGAATCTGCTGCTTCAACTTGTACTAATCTCTCTCTTACTCCCTCTTCAGCAAAATTAGCTCCTAATCCTTTTGATAAACTTAGTCCTGTTCAGAATCACCAAGGCTATGGATCACTAACTGGTATGCTTTGATCCTCTCTCATTAGACATATGAAATTAATTTATTTTTTTACTAATGGAAATGACAAGTGCTGAATCTCAATTGACGTGACAACAAGCTTATTCTGCCAGTTACAATATGAAATTAATTTTTAAGTAAGATTTTAAAGCTAATATATCTAATTATGGGATTGCAGGTCAATGTGGAGAAAGTGGGATGGTAAATTTTGACAAGTTTTTTGGAGCAAATAATAAGCTTAAGCAAGGACCAGTAGGAAAGCTAATAGTAGATGTGGACCACTCAAATTTTTCAGATTCAAACTCAGAAGTTTCAGTATCTGAGTCAGTTGCAATCAATAGGGCCAAAATCACAATTTCTGGAGAAAGTGAAAACGTGGGAGGTGTTAAGATTAACATGTCATTCATTGATTTTCTTGGAGTAGGAGCTACTATATAGCTAAAAAAAAATGGTTGATACAATCTTCACTGAAAGAAACAAAAGGCTGATGAAGAAACAGGAAAGAAGAGTTAGGAAAGTGAGTGTAGTAGTGGTATTCCCTTGTGTACAGTTTGGTTCCATAAATGGCTAAAAGTAAAAGGTGAAATGAATAGAGTGAAAAAAAAGAAGAGGAGAGTATGTTTGTTATGAACCTATGATGATGATGACATAGGAGTAGTTATGAGATTTAAAAAAATAGTATTAATTTTTAAAACTCTTGGTTTTGGACTGTTGTTACAACATGGCTCTGTTTTGTGATAGTTTTGGCATTTTGTTAATCAGAAGCCAAAATTTTATGACTTGGACACCTCTTTACATGAATCAACCGACCTGCTTTGAATTACTATTCTCAGTTTTTCAGTTTTCTCAGTGCTGCATCATGTCATTGGTTTTTGTGCTTTTTTTTCTTTTGGCTTTGTATATGCTGTTTGATGTTTGACCATATTTGTCATATCACTGCCCATCACAAGGAGTCTTTTATGCCTATTTACTCAAAATTCACAAACTATAGGCATAATGAGTTTTTCTCAAAACTATTACACAACCAAATTCCAAGTCATATAATGCATAAAAGTCCTAACATAAAACGGACTAAGCCATAATATCCTCAAAACAGAGCAATACTACAACCACTAAGACTCGGCCTTCCAAGACAAGCTCCCCACCTTAAGTGAAGTAATGATATTCCTTACCCGAACCTTCCTCCTCCTTGTTCTTGCTTTTCTTATCTGTAACACACAACATACATAAACAGTTAGATTTTAAATCTCAATGAGTTATTTGGGACCCTTATCACATCTTACGATGCCCTTGTTGTATCTTAACTATGGTTTTTACCGTAGCATAATCCAAAAGAGATTCAAGCGATTGCCAACCTCAGCGGAAAATCACCACTCAACATAATGAAGAGTGCACGAACGAGCCTTGGACTCGGGATCATGACTTCCCTCTCCAAGTATGCTACCCTTTCCTGGGATCGTCATCTTGTAATGTTTCCTCATATATTTATATATGTATGTATGTATATAAATGTGTTCCAAGATTAGATATTAATCATTCCAAATTTGATAGGTACTAGTGCGGAATAACGTCATAAACGATATGCAATCATCACCAATAGGTTGTTGGGTTCAGGATTGGAGAGAAGTTAGGATTCAAACGAAGGGGGAAAACACGTTTTTACTACAGAGGAACAATGGGGACGCACAGACCGGGCCTTAGGGGCGCACAGACCGTGCTCCATGCAACTTAAAAAAATTGTTGGTCAGTGAACTCGCACGGTCCGGGCCTCTGCATCAGGTCACAAAATTGCAAAATTTTCCACTGTTTGGTCCCCTATTCTGATTCTTAACTTCTCCCTATGCAACCAAACTCAATCTAATTACTTCATATATACAGAGAACTCATGTCAAAGCTACTCTAATTTTCAATTACAAGCACCCAATTGATTTATGCAATTAAACTCCAATTATGATTTTCTATTGAACATGGTATTTGTAACATTTCAGCACTACAACCACATATAAGGTTCAATGATTCAACCGTGTTTGAACCGGACCGGGTAGAAACCGGTGAAGGTACTGATTATATGATATATTAACTGATAAATTTTAAATATAACTAAATTATATATTAAGATAAATTAATTATTATATATATATATATATATATATATATATATATATTTCATAGGACTAAATGTCAATCAAAAGGATAAATAATAAAAAAAACTATGTATATATAATTTTTTATAATTTGATATTGGCGTTTTACTTAATTAACTAATAAATAATAAAAAACTACACTTCCTAAATAATGCTTGAAAGGAGAAGGATTTCTATAATTATAATACTCTATTTGAGTCCCACATCGAAAATAACTAAAAAGAAGGAAGAGGAAATTCTATAACCCTAAGACTCTAATTGAGTCCCACATCAAATAAATGATACTAGTAATAAGAAATGGAGAGGAATTTCTATAAAAAGGCTAGAAAGACATGCTGAAAATGCAAGAAGTTAATTGGCTCGCTACAAATAGTGGGATGAGATCTCATCCGTTGATGCACCAATCAGTTCAATTTTTTTAATTAAAATCAGTTCAAATTATTTTTTTCATGAACAGTGCTAAACCATTAAACCGTTGGTTTTTCCCGGTTTTGGCGGTTTGAAGCCGGTTTTCCGGATTTTGGTCTGATTTAAAGGATAGCCAGTTTGTAGTGTGTTCCGGACCGGTCATGGATGCTGTTCACGGTCCAACCGGTTTCCTAAACCATGATTAACACTATTATTCTCTTTTAAAAAAATAAATGAATGGATTTGCTTTGACTGATTTTGTATGGACTAGAATTGGGTGTAGTCATAACTATGGTCTAGTCATGCAGTCACTTAATCCATTACTATTGGATTGCTTTAAGATATAATCCTAACTCCTCATTATTTTTATTTAAAATAAAAATAAAAATAAAAACTGAAGCAGAGAGAGAAAGATAGTTGGTGACTCCAATGGATGAGATGAAGTCTTTGCATCATGATTTGGTGAAGTTGCCAATAGGAAAAAAGAGCTTTGGAAAACAAGTGGATTTATAGAGTGAAATGTTTGAGTAACTTTAAGTCTCCAAGGTATAAAGCCAGATTAGTAGTGAAGGGTTTCCGTCAAAGAAATGGTGTTGACTTTAATGAAATTTCCGCACCTGTGGTAAAGATTTCATCAATTAGATCCATGTTGAGTTTGGCAGCTACTCTTGATTTAGAGGTAGAGCAAATTAATGTAAAAACAACTTTCCTTCATTGTGATTTGGAAGAAGATATTTACGTGAAACAACTTGATAGTTTTCTTGTTGAAGGCAAAAAAGACTGTGTGTAGACTGAGAAATGGTCTATATGATTTAATGCAGGCTCCAAGACAATAAATGTATTAGGAGTTTGAGTCAGTTATGTATGACCAAGGATATAAAAAGACTACATTTGATCATCGTGTCTTTGTTAGAAATTTTTGCAATGATAACTTCATTATGCTATTGTTATATGTTAATGACATGCTTTGTTGGGAGAAACATATCCAAGATGGACAGGATAAAAAAGAAGTTGGGCAAGTCTTTTACTGTTAGAGACATGGGATCAACTAAACAGATTCTTGATTTAAGAATTATGTGTGACAAAAAGGAGAAGAAACTTTGGTTGCCATAAGAGCACTATCTCGAAAGAGTGTTGTAGTTATTTCAGATGAAAAATTCTAAGGCGGTAATCACTCCTTTTGCTACTCCTTTCTGTAGATTTTTTTACTCGGTACCGTTCTGGCAGAAAAATTAAAATTTTTGGCAAATTTTTTCCCCTTGGTACCGTTCTGGCGGAAAAACATATTGGAATTATCGACATAGTTTTGAAAAAACAATTTAAAAATCCACCGGTAAAACTGCTGGAAATGTCACCGGAAATGCCTATAAATAAAACTATATTCTACACTATTCTCATTCTCTCATTTCACTCTTTATTTCCTTCTCACTCTCTTCTACATTTCCCATTTCTTCTTCCTTCTCCTTCATTCTTATACCTTTTTACTTCTTCATTCTCATTCTCTTCCTCTCCTATATTATTTTTCTCATATTCTCCTTCATTCTTACTCTCTCAGGTATTATTTCTTCTCATACTCTCGTTCATTCTTAGTCCAGCTGACTTCATTCTTTCTCATTCTCTCTTATATCACTTATTCTCATATGCTCCTTCATTATTATACCTTCTTCCTTCTTTATTATCATTACTTCTCATTCTCTCCTACTTATTTCTTAATAAATATTAAATTAAAATATTCAATTTTTGTTTTTTAAAAATATGCTGGTGAATTACCGCAGATTTTGGCCTTTACTGGCAGATTTTTTTATTATTTTTTTAAAAATACGCCGGTAAATACCAACAGAAAATCTGTAGGAAAACATTACCAGTGAGCGTTTTACTGGCAGCCAAAATCGCAGGAAACATGACATTTCTGGCGTAATTGGGGCTTTTTCGGCGGTGTTTGGCTACTGGTAATGTCGTTTTTTCTTGTAGTGTTTGATGTATGCAATGGTGTGTACAATACTAAATATAGCGCATGTTGTTGATACAGTCAATTGGAATGCTGTAAAATGAATTTTAATGTATCTTTGCGGTAGTACTTGTATTTTGGAGGTGAAAAACATACTTTTGTGGGGTACTCCGACTCAGACATGGCTGGAGATATTGATTCGATGAAGTCCACTTTGGGCTACATAATAAGTTTGCAGGGAGGTTTGTAGTTTGGAAGTTTAGCTCGCAAAAGTGTGTAGCATTGTCTACCATTGAGGCGGGGGTTCATCGCCATTACTGAAGCATGTAAAGAGTTGATATGGTTGAAGAAATTATTGCAGGAGCTTGGTTATGTTGAGTACAAATTTTTCTTATTTGTTGATAGTCAAAGTGCTAATCATCTTGGTAAGAATCACACTTTTCATAATAGGTCCAAACACAATGTGAGGTATCATTGGATACGTGATGTTCACTACAAGAATTTCGGTGATTTCCGAGGGAAATATCCGTCGGAAAAGCTGGAAAATCCGTCGGTAATAGGAATTTCAGACGGAATTTCCGACGGACAAAAATCCGTCGCATAAACGCTCCTCGCAAACTATTTCCGACGGAATTTTCCCTCGCAAATGCTTCCGTCGGAAATCCCTCGCAAACGCCGTCGCAAATTTCTGTCGCAAATCCCTCGCAAATGTAACACCCCGGAAATAATTTAATTAAAATAGTTGATTGAATTATTAAAATAATTTGGAGGCGGGATATAGATAAATTAAAAGGTTAATATTTTATATGCGTAGGAGGTGAAACGAGTAAAGGAGGTGGTGACGTAGAGAGCCCAGTGTTTACTGAGCCCTCAACTTAAACCCTGGGGATTTAAGCCAAACCCTCATTCGCAGCAAGCAAAAGAAAAACGAAAGTGAGAGTGAGAGAGAGAGCACGCGGCGCAAAGAGGGAGAGAAGAGGAGGGTTTCGCGAAGAATTTCAAAAGGAGATCGTTCGTGTTGCTGTGGTTTTGTTCGTGTCTCGTTCGTCGTGTTCCGGAGCTTACGTTATTCGAGGTAAGGGTGGGCTTAACCTTGATAATGGGTTGATGATAATTATGTGTGGGTAGTCTAGGGTTTTGTTGAATTGTTCGTGTTGTTGCATATCGTGTTTTCGTTGAGATTGGTGCTTTGATGATTATTGCACGTTATTGTGATTTGTTTCGTTATTTGTTGTTGCGTGATTGTTGTATCACGATGATGGTGTTGTTATTGTTCGTGTTTTTGTTGTTGCTGTGCGTGGTTGATTGTTGTTGTCGCGTTGTCGAATTGTCGTTTTTGTTGTGGTGGTTGCGGTGTCGTTGCCGTTAGGGTTTGGTGTTTGGCAATTTAGCGATTCTGGACACCGGTTCGGTTTTTCTAAAACTGGCGCTGTTTGGTTGATCCAAAAATTATGAGGTTGATTGTTTTTGAAAATAGACTTAACGCCGGTCGTTTTGGCACTGGTTTCGTTAAATTCGGAGTTGTATAGCTCGAGTTATAGGCGATACAAGTTAGGTTAAAATTCTGGAAACGATTTGGGTATAGATTCGGTATTTCGGTGACTGGGAACGTTGTATTGACCGAAAAATTATGTGGTTTATTTTTCTGGAAAATAGACTTAATGCTTGTTAATTTGGCACTGGTTTGGGTGCGTTTAGAGTTGTGTAGCTCGAGATATGAATTCCACAAGTTAGAGTAAGATTCTGGAAACAATCTGGACACAGGGTCAGTGTTTTGGTTACCACGTTTTCAAAAGAACTCCTTTTCGAACGAATCCAATTTCTTTGAAAACTAGACAAAATTTGCCCCAGTTTATACACAAGTTTCATGCAATTTGATTGAGTTTTGGTCACTTTGGAATTGCTTGAATTTGAAGGACAGAAACTGTCCTCTTTTGCAACTAGCCTGTGTGCTTTTCGAAAACTGTACCTATTGGACACTCTCCTTCAAAAACTGAACTTAGGGATGATAACCAGACCCATAGGGCTTTCCAACAAGTATTTACTTGTTGAAATCCGATGTCGTTTGCTATTTTAATTAATTCGCTGAAGTAGGTGCGATGAGCCTAGGCGCTGTGCGCCAGTCTTGTGCGTGGTGTGCGTGCGTTATGTCCGCGTTGTGGAGCCGTCCGGTGTTAATATTTCAGGTGCGGTGCTGGTATGCTCAGGAGAGTTTAGTGGTAGCTGTGATGCTACAACTTGGTGCTATTTTTGGTGAAATCATTTGTTTTGATTCTGGTGATATAGTATTTATTTTAAATACTTGTTATGGTGAGTTGGTGCATAATCATGGTGTCGCATTGTCATATGCATGTTTTGGTGATATAGGCTCTGCCTCTGGTGTTTATTGGTGATATGCCCGTCGTGGCTCATTTTGGTGATCGGTACCGCATGCATATGCCCACTGGAGGGGTTGCATATCATCCCATTGTCTATGAATGTTGTAATTTTGGTGGTTCACTGTCAAATGGACTTTTCCTTTGGTATCTGGTGCTGTGATATGGTGTAATTGTATTGTGTTGCTGTAGTTACCTGATGCTAGCATATTTTTATCATCTGGTTATTACCTCTGTTAGACTCACCCCTTCTGCTTGGAATGTTGCTCTCATGCGGCAACGCTGCAGGTGATCGCTAGTGCTCGTGGAGGAATTGCTAGGTTTTGCTTCCTCTCTCGTTTGGGTCTGTGTCATCTCTGATATGTAGCACCGGGGAGTCGTTAGTTATCGTTTTGAACTATTATTTTAGTTATTGGAAATTGTTTTAATTAATTTTGGAGATGTCTTTAATTGTTAATTCTGGAGATGTTTAAACTGGTTAATATTTCCGCTGCTTGGTGATTTCTTTTATATAAATTATTTTGGAGATTTTTTTTTGGAATAAATGGTGTTTTTTTTAAAAATGGTGAAAAATGTAGCGCCCTTCGAGGTGACTCTGATAATTGTCTATTTAGTTGTAATAGTAAAAGGGGGGGTGTTACATTAGTGGTATCAGAGCAGTTCGGTCTGTCCGGCCAAGTTGTCGAGTCGTCGAGTCGAGTAACACTTGAGTAATTGTTACTCGTTTCTGATTATAGTTTCTGTTGCTAGTGTTAGGTTGAGATGGCAGGACGGAACGATGCTGCACTCGCTGCTGCTTTGCAGGCTGTGGCTCAAGCTGTGGAGAATAACCCAGGTGCTGCTGGTGATGCTGGGTCGCGCAGTTTGGCTACGTTTCAGAGGGAGAATCCTCCTACCTTTAAGGGCAAGTATAACCCTGATGGTGCTTTGGCGTGGCTGAAAGAGATGGAGAGAATCTTTCGTGTTATGGATTGCTCTGAGGCGCAGAAAGTCAGGTATGGTACTCATATGCTGGCAGAGGAGGCTGATGACTGGTGGTTGGAGGTGAGGCAGAGGTTGGCAACTGTGAATGAAGAGGTCACTTGGGCTGTGTTCAGCAGAGAATTTCTGAGAAAGTATTATCCTGAAGATGTCCGTGGGAAGAAAGAGATTGAGTTTCTGGAGCTGAAGCAGGGTAATATGTCGGTGACTGAGTATGCTGCCAAGTTCATTGAATTGGCGAAGTTCTATCCACATTATGGTGAGGCTGGTGCTGAATTCTCCAAATGCATCAAGTTTGAAAATGGGTTGCGGGCT
Source organism: Astragalus glycyphyllos (assembly GCA_963573325.1). Taxonomy (NCBI): domain Eukaryota; kingdom Viridiplantae; phylum Streptophyta; class Magnoliopsida; order Fabales; family Fabaceae; genus Astragalus; species Astragalus glycyphyllos. Next base: position 41,211,489 of record OY754312.1, read on the forward strand.
GATATCAAGAAGGCGATAGGGTATCAGAAAATTCGGGTGTTCTCGGAGTTGATTGACAGCTGCAGAATCTTCGAGGAAGACAGTAATGCTCATTCTAGAGTCATGAGGGATAGGCAGAAGAATTTCCCGAGTCGTGGGAAGCCGTATGAGGTTCCAGCTGGTAAGGGCAATCAGAGAACTGCTGTGGGTAAGAGACCTAGTGGGGGAGATGCTGCTGCTAGTGTGGTAAACCCGGTCATAAGCGTCCTGACTGTCCAGGTGATGTGAAGAAGTGCTACAAGTGTGGTAAAGAGGGTCATATGGCGTCTAGCTGTGATCGAAAGGATGTGTTATGCTACAACTGTGGTGAGGGTGGTCATATCAGTACTCAGTGTCCTAAACCGAAGAAAGAAAGGTCCGTTGGGAAGGTGTTCGCTCTGGCGGGGTCAGATGCAGTGAATGAGATCAGAGGTACATGCTATATTAATACTTCTCCTCTCATTGCTATTATTGATACTGGTGCTACCCATTGTTTTATTGCTACTGCATGTGTTGAGAAATTAGATCTTGTTTTATCTCCTATGTTGAGGGAGATGGTTATCGATACTCCGGCTAAGGGTTCGGTGACTACCTCGGTTGTTTGTGCTAAATGCCCTTTATCGATATTCGGTAATGATTTTCTCGTTGACTTGATTTGTTTGCCGCTGAGCGGAATGGATGTTATTCTAGGTATGGACTGGTTAGTTGATAACCATGTTCATATCAACTGTCATGAAAGGTCTGTGAGTTTCTTTTCTCCTGAAGAGGAAGAGTCTGGTTTGTTGTCTGCTGGTCAGTTGCATAGGGTAATGAGGGAAGACGTCCAGTTGTTTTCATTAATGGCGTCATTGTCTGCTGAGAGCCAAGCGAAGGTTGATGAGTTGCAGGTGGTGCGAGAGTTTTCTGAGGTTTTTCCCGACGAGATTCCGGATGTACCACCAGAGAGAGAGGTTGAGTTTGCTATTGATCTGGTACCTGATACTAAACCTGTGTCTATGGCACCGTATAGAATGTCTGCATCTGAATTGTCAGAACTGAAGAAGCAACTCGAGGATCTGCTTGAAAAGAAATTTGTGAGGCCAAGTGTGTCGCCGTGGGGAGCTCCAGTGTTGTTGGTGAAAAAGAAAGATGGTAGTATGAGGTTGTGCGTAGACTATCGGCAGCTGAATAAGGTGACTATTAAGAACAAGTATCCGCTTCCGAGGATTGATGACTTAATGGATCAGTTGGTGGGTGCTCAGGTGTTCAGTAAAATAGATTTGAGATCGGGTTATCATCAGATCAAGGTGAAAGACGAAGACATTCAGAAGACAGCTTTCAGAACCCGTTATGGGCATTATGAGGATTCCGTGATGCCTTTCGGTGTGACTAATGCGCCGGGAGTGTTCATGGAGTACATGAATCGTATCTTTCATGAGTATCTGGATCGGTTTGTGGTGGTATTCATTGACGACATCCTAATTTATTCTAAGTCAGAAGAGGAGCATGCAGAACATCTGAGATTGGTATTGGAAATTCTGAGGGACAGGAAATTATATGCGAAGCTGTCTAAGTGTGAGTTTTGGTTGAAGGAGGTTAGCTTTCTGGGTCATGTTATTTCGGGGAATGGAATTGCCGTGGATCCGTCTAAGGTTGATGCCGTGTTACAATGGGAGTCTCCGAAGTCAGTTACTGAGATTAGAAGTTTTCTGGGTCTGGCAGGTTACTATAGGAGGTTTATAGAAGGATTTTCGAAGTTGGCACTTCCGTTGACTCAGTTGACTTGCAAGGGTAAAGCTTTCATCTGGGATGACTGTTGTGAAGAGAGCTTCAAAGAATTGAAGAAGAGGTTGACGACGTCTCTTGTTCTGACGTTGCCTAATCCGGAAGAGTCGTTTGTGGTGTATTGTGATGCTTCCAAGATGGGGTTGGGAGGTGTGCTTATGCAGAATGGTAAGGTAGTTGCCTATGCGTCGAGACAGTTGAGGACTCATGAGAAGAACTACCCTACCCATGATTTAGAACTTGCTGCAGTTGTGTTCGTGTTGAAAATTTGGAGACATTATCTGTATGGTTCGAGGTTTGAGGTGTTCAGTGATCTTAAGGGTTTGCTGTATCTGTTTGATCAGAAAGAGTTGAATATGAGACAGCGTAGATGGTTGGAGTTGCTGAAAGACTATGACTTTAGCTTGAACTATCATCCGGGAAAGGCTAATGTGGTAGCTGACGCTTTAAGTCGAAAGACGTTGCATATGTCAGCAATGATGGTTAGAGAACTCGAATTAATTGAGCAGTTCAGGGATATGAGTTTGGTTTGTGAAGTGACGCCTCAGAGTGTCAGATTGGGGATGTTGAAGATTGATAATGAATTCATGGCTAGCATTCGAGAAGCTCAGAAGTTAGATGTTAAATTAGTTGACCTGATGGTTGGGATTGATCAATCCGAGAATAAAGACTTTGAGTTGGATGCGCAGAATGTATTGAAGTACCGTGGAAGAATCTGCATTCCTGATGATGAGGAGATGAAAAGAGCAATTTTAGAAGAAGGTCATAGGAGTAAGTTGAGTATCCATCCGGGAGCTACAAAGATGTATCAGGATCTGAAGAAGATGTTTTGGTGGCCTGGTATGAAGCGTGATGTGGCGCAGTTTGTGTATTCCTGCTTGACTTGTCAGAAATCGAAGGTTGAGCATCAGAAGCCTGCTGGGTTGATGCAACCGTTGGAGATTCCGGAATGGAAGTGGGATAGTATTTCTATGGATTTCGTGATAGGGTTACCTAATACTGTGAGGGGGCACGATTCGATTTGGGTGATTGTGGATAGATTGACGAAGTCTGCTCATTTTACTCCTATCAATATCACGTATCTGGTGTCGAGATTGGCAGAGATTTATATTCAGGTGATCGTGAAGTTGCATGGTGTTCCTTTGTGCATTGTGTCTGACAGAGATCCTAGGTTCACTTCTGATTTCTGGAAGAGTTTGCAAGAAGCGTTGGGTTCTAAATTGAGGTTGAGTTCAGCTTATCATCCTCAAACTGATGGGCAGACAGAGAGGACCTTTCAGTCGTTGGAAGACTTGTTGAGATCTTGTGTTCTTGAGCAGGGAGGTGCGTGGGATACTCACCTTCCGTTGATCGAGTTTACTTACAACAATAGTTACCATTCTAGCATCGGGATGGCACCGTTCGAGGCATTGTATGGTCGGAGATGTAGGACTCCGTTGTGTTGGCATGAATCTGGGGAGAGTATTGTTCTTGGACCCGAGGTTGTTCGAGAGACTACTGAAAAGGTGAAATTGATCCGTGAGAAAATGAAAGCGTCGCAGAGTAGACAGAAGAGCTATCATGATAAGAGAAGGAAGGATTTAGAATTCCAAGCTGGTGATCATGTGTTTTTGAGAGTCACGCCTATGGCTGGTGTTGGGCGTGCATTGAAGACAAAGAAGTTGACTCCTCGTTTCATTGGACCGTATCAGATCACTGAGAGAATTGGTAATGTTGCTTATAGGGTGGCCTTGCCGCCTAATCTTTCGAATTTGCACGATGTATTTCATGTGTCGCAACTTCGGAAGTATATTTCGGATCCGTCCCATGTGATTCCGATGGATGATGTGCATGTGCGGGATAATCTCACTGTGGAGACAATGCCTGTGCGAATTGAAGATCGTGAAGTGAAGACTTTACGTGGCAAAGAGATAAACCTGGTGAAAGTGGTCTGGTTAGGAGCTGCTGGTGAAAGCATGACATGGGGGTTGGAGAGCAAGATGCGAGAGTCCTATCCGAAGCTGTTTGAATCAGGTATGTTTTCGAGGACGAAAGATTCTAAGTGGGGGAGGGTTGTAACACCCCGGAAATAATTTAATTAAAATAGTTGATTGAATTATTAAAATAATTTGGAGGCGGGATATAGATAAATTAAAAGGTTAATATTTTATATGCGTAGGAGGTGAAACGAGTAAAGGAGGTGGTGACGTAGAGAGCCCAGTGTTTACTGAGCCCTCAACTTAAACCCTGGGGGTTTAAGCCAAACCCTCATTCGCAGCAAGCAAAAGAAAAACGAAAGTGAGAGTGAGAGAGAGAGCACGCGGCGCAAAGAGGGAGAGAAGAGGAGGGTTTCGCGAAGAATTTCAAAAGGAGATCGTTCGTGTTGCTGTGGTTTTGTTCGTGTCTCGTTCGTCGTGTTCCGGAGCTTACGTTATTCGAGGTAAGGGTGGGCTTAACCTTGATAATGGGTTGATGATAATTATGTTTGATGATAATTATGTGTGGGTAGTCTAGGGCTTTGTTGAATTGTTCGTGTTGTTGCATATCGTGTTTTCGTTGAGATTGGTGCTTTGATGATTATTGCACGTTATTGTGATTTGTTTCGTTATTTGTTGTTGCGTGATTGTTGTATCACGATGATGGTGTTGTTATTGTTCGTGTTTTTGTTGTTGCTGTGCGTGGTTGATTGTTGTTGTCGCGTTGTCGAATTGTCGTTTTTGTTGTGGTGGTTGCGGTGTCGTTGCCGTTAGGGTTTGGTGTTTGGCAATTTAGCGATTCTGGACACAGGTTCGGTTTTTCTAAAACTGGCGCTGTTTGGTTGATCCAAAAATTATGAGGTTCATTGTTTTTGAAAATAGACTTAACGCCGGTCGTTTTGGCACTGGTTTCGTTAAATTCGGTGTTGTATAGCTCGAGTTATAGGCGATACAAGTTAGGTTAAAATTCTGGAAACGATTTGGGTATAGATTCGGTATTTCGGTGACTGGGAACGTTGTATTGACCAAAAAGTTATGTGGTTTATTTTTCTGGAAAATAGACTTAATGCTTGTTAATTTGGCACTGGTTTGGGTGCGTTTAGAGTTGTGTAGCTCGAGATATGAATTCCACAAGTTAGAGTAAGATTCTGGAAACAATCTGGACACAGGGTCAGTGTTTTGGTTACCACGTTTTCAA